>JAZHRO010000065.1:42380000-43603409 GCA_037157565.1 Thalassia testudinum
CACACTTCACCCTTTATGGGCTATATATTTACACAAGTGCCCCTATTTTGTGATCAAGATATTGATCTTTACATATCATCTTCTAGCTAAATATAGTTAAGTTATCAAACAATTAATGGGCACAACCTCTGTGAAGACCATATTAACATAAGTTTTACCGAGACGCATTCATGTGAATTAATTGAATCAATGAAATGCATAGTTGCATCAATGCAAATACAAATTGTACGTATATGCAAGGAGAATATGTACATACACCTACGTAAATTACCAAGCAAAGACGCATGGTATGCATGTGACGCCACTTTTGTTTTTACTGAATTAGAATTAAACTTCGATTTTAATATTAAAGAAGAAGTCTAACTTCTTTTCTGAGTAATTCGTATCGTTGACTAAGTCCCAAATATCAACACTACATGGATAGATAAGAGAATTAACAAGCATCGGCTCATTATAATATCCAAGAAACTATATATGTATCGTTTAATGGAATCGAAATGCATATTTGCATGGAACTCACCAGCCATCTCTCCATTAGTGCCTTGAGCAGCGATGGTCAGGACCTCCGAAGAGAGGAGCAGAAAGCCAAGAAGGATGACCATCAGGAAGATTGGCTTTCGAGCCATTACTTGAAAACTTCAATTGCACAAATTGGGAGTAGAAGGCTTTTTCGACGGGAGGTCCTTGTTTTGGTTGAGGACTTAGACGAAAGGTATCCCTATTTATAGAGGAAATACTCGGCGTTAGCTGCCAGCTGCTGTCCAAATTCCAACCTATCTACATCAGAGCGCGATATTTTTCAAAGTTTCCTTTACATCCTTTCTTATACAGTAGCACACGCGTGGAATTTAGTTGGCGAATTAGGAACTACGTCATCACTGAGATTAAATAATGGACTTCATCTACCCTAGATATCTTAATTTACACCAATCTGTCTGCGTAAATTGACATTAACTTTGGTAATAGTTTATATATACCAAAAGAAGTTGCTACGTACGAGTTGAGGCCGTGGAGGTTGATCCAAAGCGTGAAACGTGACGACATAAGCTAAAGGAAGGGGAATCCCACGTAGATATCGGACGATGGAAGTTTTGTCAGTCAAAAGCAATTGATTGGTTTTTCTTTTCACAAAAATGATGTGCTGTAATAGTGCTTTTATTATTATTTTTTATTTTTTAAAATATATAACTATACTATTAACTAGAAAAAAAAAATGAGGTTGCATGCTACTCTACACATGCCCCCCCCCCACCCCCCTCCTTTTCTATTGAGGGGAAAAAAGTATTTTTGAACTTAAAACTTCGTGCATAGTCTGCATAAGTATCTGGTCACTCAGATTTAGAGTAAATAGGTGGACTTGGCCTAGCTCAATCCGCATCCATTCAAGTAGATTCAGATCCAGGTAAGCCCAGCCTCACCCGAGGGCATGGTGCCACCAAAGTCAATAAAGGATGGTAACAGTGCCCATAATTCCTTGCTGGTAGTAATCATAAGATTATCGATGTAATTAATACTATGACAATGGACGAATCCTAACTACGGGCTTACCAAGGAACGCGACAAGATCGCGGAGAAGATCTCGTAAGATTTTCCAGTTGTAACAACACTCTGTAACTATATATAAATAGAAAGGACAAGCCTTACAAGGGCCTCTTAATGCAATCCGAGAGAGAGACTCTGAAAGATTGTAATACCGCTACTTTTAGTGGATATCCTTGGAGCATTACCTTCCCCCCCAGATGTACACCCCTTACGGTGATGATGGTAACACTATCATTCGTCATAAATAGTTTAAAATATTTGGAATCAAGTGATAAATTCTCTTGATTAATCACCTGGGGGCTATAATTCCAACATGATCTGTTTTGAGGAGAGAACAATAAAATAGGGTTAATTTTGTAATTTTAACAGCACATCACAAACATAGATTAACCATGGGATCACTTAGAGGTTAAATGAAGGTCAAATAAGCTCAAAATTCTAAAAAGTGGGGTTAACACTGATAAAAATGGGATTTCATGCATTTCGAGAACCAAAACAGCACATAAAACCCCCATTATCAACCCACTTGAATTAAAGAGGTTCTGGTCAGGATAAAATTTATCTAAACCTCCTAAAATTCATAAAAAAATATTTTAAGAGGTTCAGTACCCTTGGTTTGACAATCTGAACCAATTTTGACCTAAACAGAATTTCAGACGGGATTTTACCTTAATTTGGGCTTCTATGCATATTGCCTAGTCAAACGTGGCCAAAACTCAAATCTAACTTCACCATTAAATTACTTGGGACCAAATTAGGTTAAGAAGATAATTTAGGTCCAATCAGAGTCCATCTTGACCTAGTTTGCACTTTAGTCCTTAAGATCTGTGTTTCTCACCATCAACCCCCTAACTTTCGTATTTATTGCTAATGGGTCCCTAACTTCTAGTCATTTTCTTCATTTAGGTCCCTACCGCCATTGACAGTGGGAACATACCTCAGGCCAAGATGCTCGGAGAGATTTCTCTTTCAAACCAAGACCAAATCCCTCTAAACTTGGAGGGATTGATCTTGAGAGATTTCCCAATCGATGGGAGTAGATCTTGGACCCTGATTCACTTCCTAGAGCTCGAGCGAACTTGACAAATTTAGGATGTCTCTCCCAAAAACCTTGGCCAAACCAGGCCTCCTTCCTCATATAGAGCTCAATCTCAAGCTCCATAAAGAGTAACTGAACTCCTACGGTCCAAATCAGGTAGGTTTTAGGCCAAAAGACCTTTTATCTCCTTCCTCCGACTAGCTCCAACCTCAGCTCTAATGAGCTCTTTGATTCCCCTTTGTTGCCCTCTTCCACGTACAATAGGCAAAGGGAACATCTTCCCCGACTTCATCCGCGCCTGGTGGACGAAAGCCAGGGCTACCTCGACCCCTTCCTCCTCGCCGTCCTCATCTCCGGAGAATTCACCTTCTCCAACACTAGCCAATCACAGTCGACACCGAATCCTCTCTCTCTTCATCCGTAGCGATGTTGTCCCTCTCCCCCACTCTCTCTAGCATCTCCCTAACCTCTTATCTTCCTAATTCGACCGTTGAATCATCTCCTCCCCTTCCATTTTCACGACTGGCAAAGCTGTGCACCCACTACACTCCACCAAATCGCCCACTTCCATGCCCAGAAGCTTTGCCGCATCACCCTCATCAAAAGCCCCAACCTAATTTGGGCCTTCATCCACTCCACCACTCCCCCAAACAAACCCATCATTCGTCGTCATCTCCATCACCGACAGACCACCATACATCTCCAATCAACTCGCCACCACCGCCATTAAATTCCTTACATCACTACAAAGTGCTTGAACATTCTAATTAGGCTATAAGGCTGTTCTTTATGCCTTTCAGGTGATCATCGGAGCTCCACCTGCCACCATCATCATCTGCTGCCATTCTCCGCCCGCTGACCTCGCTTCCACTTCCACGCACTGTAGACAACCACCAAGAAGCTGCTGCATCTTCAATTGATGAAAACAAAGCAGCAGCAACAACAATTTTGCCTCCAACTCCACGCTACGTTGCGCAAAGGAAATGGGGGACATTACTCCCACATTGGATAGCTATGATCGCAACACCACATATAAGAGGAATTCGATGTGTGGGCATGTTGCCTCTTCATCAGGGGTGAGGTCCCTGTACCGTACTCTCTCTCATTCCTCACCCGTGCCCACATGCATATGGGTCTGGACCCTACCAGGATTCTTTTACCCGATTAGGTGTCTGATTAGAGAGGAAAATCTGAGGGTGGGAGATTTTGCCTCGGGTTTCATGCCCGTACACACCCAATACTTAGGCATTTCGAGAGGTGCTGGTGTTCTTGTGCCTTATGCTGTTTAGCCTGATACGTAAGCCATCTGAAGGTTGTGGCCGACGTCTAACTTGGCGTTGATTGAGATACTGTGGACTTATTTGGCTCCTAAACTAACATGGAATTTGAGGAATAAGTGGTTGAGGCCACTATTAGAAAATTTGAGTGGTTGATAATTTGGGATATGTGCTTAGTGTGGAAGATTAATTGGTGAACTAAATCATCATTTTTATAGTTCTTTCTTATTCTTTTTATCCTAATAATTTTTTAGATACATTTGTTATTATTGAATTTTGTTTTGAGTAAAATTCAATTATTCATTGAATATCCTCCTTGCAATTCATTATTGTGCTCATCTATTATTAATTGCAATTAGTGTTGTGAATTCCATATTTGCTCTCTGTGAATGACCTTAGACTCACTTATGTTTTTAAGCACTTATAAATTTTAAATGAGATATCATTTTTGTTGACTGTACTACAATGCACATTTCTTAAAACTCGATGGAAGCAACGTAATAGTGGAGCTGGGTCACCAGTCTCCTTGTCTTTCTTGTGATTGCCTCCTTGTGTGATTGTTGAGTCGGATCCTCCCTCTACCAAGGAGCCTGATCACTTCCCCCAGACATTGAAATCTAAGCCCCACCATATGGAATAATAATCTTAAACACCTGCAAATATATTGTCCCACACCTAAAATTGAGACCACTGATATGGATTATCCAATGCACAAGTGAGCATCATTCTGAAGGGTTACCTGCTCCTCATATGTTGGATCTATCCTTTTATATGTAAATATATATTCACTTATCTGCGTAAATTTCATTTTGTTTTTACAAAATTGCTCTTTACAATATTTCCAATCACAAAAAGAGGCCATGGTACCATATTAATTAGTACGAATGAAGGACGACAATAAATAATGAAGGATCGTGAGAGGGATAGAACATTAAGATTGAGTACTTTGTGAATGCTAACCATTGATTGTACGTTGCAAACTTATATATTGTTGGATGATGGTGCAAATAAATCTATTTAATAACTTATGAAGTGTTGGAAGGTGGTTTAAATAAATCTTATATAAAATTAGATCTTACAATACATCTTAGGAGAATTACACTTATGGAATCCTCCTTCAATGACAACAATTGTTTTCCTAATTAGGAGGATCAAATCCTAACAAAATTAGGATTATTGTATTGTGTAAAAGAGTGAGGTTGTCAACTTCATACTGTCATACTACCTACTCTCTACTACACATGGTAAATTGGTGAGGGTTAGGCTCTTCTTTTCTTGTGCTATTTTGCTTATTTGATTTTGTGGTCTTGCCCATCCTCCATCAGAACCTAGGAGGGTTACATGGTCTTCAATCACTTGTTCTTATTATTTTGTCAAGTGCAACACCTTTACATGACCTCCATCAAATTTGAGAATAGGCTTTAATATTACTTAGAAATTTTCTTCATTATAATGAAAAAAAAGTAAGGTACAATAAACCTAACTAATGGTCCAAGTTTTCACTTGCGTAGCTTGCTAATTAATGGGTTGGGTTTATGCACACAAAATAGTGCGTTAGCTTAGCCCAACCTAGCTTATAGTTTGGGACCCTCTCTTAGTGGGTTCGACTTGAATTTTCATATCATTATGTAGTCCAACCCAATTTAGATACAATTTAGACAAAATATTTGTTTATTTTAGAATTGTACACACACAAAACCATAAATGCATTTTACGATCGAACCATAAACATGCTATAATTATATAGAGTTTGGTTTCTTTTCTCATAATGTTCTAAAAAACTCAAGAATCGTAGCAATAGCAGGTTGGATGAGAAGAATGTAGATAAAACTGTATTGACATGAGGTGGGGCTCATAGTAGGCTGCGCTTAGACCATGAGATTTGACTCATGAATCAGCTTGACATAGGCTTTTTTGTGAAGATTTCTTATTGAGGTCAGTTCATCCAATGGCCCAACTTTCCCTACGTATAAACACATCTACAAAGGAGTTGGAAAGGGAGCTCAAGATCATGCTTGCTTAAAGAAAGAGGCATTTGTACTTTTGGAATAGAAGACAATTTCTAAAGAGTGTCTTATTGGAGGAGTAAAAATGATCCAAGTGATTATTTTAGGTATAATGGAAAAAAGATGTGACCCTCTTTTGTCACCCTTTAGTGTTGCCTTAAGCTTTCATAGATTGAGCTGATTTCAAATTATATAAATAAGTTAATATTTGAATACTGGTTGTTTTGGATGTGGGAGTTTAACTGGTCAACCATTCTTTGTAAAGTTGACATATGTGTTAACATTGCCCAAATGGATCGATATACAATTAGCTGGGTGATACTTCTATGGTAGTTCTCCCCCATTTCTCATCAAGTATGGTTATATCACCTTTGAATACACTTCTCCAAACTCGTTTGTAAACTGTATTCAACAAAAAGTTACCTTTATGGGTTAAATGCCACAAACCTCTCTTTATCTTTCTCTCTCTCTCTCTGTTGCGTTGTCGTTTCTCAAAGGGAAAAAATGCATTATATTGGTTTAGGACGTGGCTTGAGAAAAGTAAAAATTGATGCAAAAGGTGACGTAGATGGTTGTGAATATGGTTTTCACTTGATGTATCTTCCTTTTATGCAAAAAAAAGTACTTACATGTGGTGGGGTCCATCACTATTTAAACCAACAACAAACCACTTTTGTATAGGTGCAAACTATTCAAATAACCTTCGGAACCATTTTACACCGATGCAAAGTGAGATTGCGCCAGTGCAAAATTAAATTCCAAGTGTTTCTTCACATATGACAAGTGATTTTACACTTGAAAAGTGATTTTTTACCTTAGGATTTAGGGTTTAGTCTTTAGTGTTTAGTATTTAAGAACCCTAAACTCTAAACACTAAACCTTAAACTCTATGGTGAAAAATCACTTCTTATATGTAAAACAACTTTCCATAAACCTAAACCCTAAGCCTTAAACCATAATTAAACCCTAAATCCTAAATCCTACAACCTAAACCCATAGGTTAAAATCACTTTGCTTGGGTGTAAAACCACTTTACGTGGATACAAGACCACCAATCACCTTTGGAATAATTTTGCACCAGTGCAAAGACACTTTAAAATAATTTATCATTGGTGCAAAATCACCTAGAATAATTTATCACTGATACAAAGTGATTTATCACCGATGCAAAGTTATTAATCACCTGTGCATTTTAGTTCAAAGTGATGTGGTGGTTTCTTTCAATGAGGTGGGATTCACCACGTAATAAATGTTACGTTCTTTTATTTCTTTACATTAAATATTAATTATTAAGTGGAGCCCATATTAATCGACTTTCTGTGACATTCGTTAAACAATCACAATGAAGTACTGTTGACAGGTTTTTATCTCGGCAATGATGCCAAAAAAATGATTGTTGACTACCGGTTTGTACTAAAAAAGGTTTTAAAATGTCGTTGTTGTAGTATATGTCACAAATATAAACTGTTGTTGCGTCAATTTTATTTATATACTTAATTTTTACTGGTTTATTCCAGGTCGTTCACTAGGAGATAGTTATTGATATACATCACTCTCTAAGTCAAAAATATTCTTTTAATTCTAAAAAAGATTTATTATATGTACAATAATAAATGAATGAATCAATAAATGAAAGAATAAAATAATTATATATAAAAGAATTAAATTAGAACACATTACAATGCTTGAAAACAAAATATACAAACAAGCATAAAAAATAGCTTATAATTACTCTATATTTTTTATTTACAACTTATAATAATAATACTTAGATATAAGTACAAGAATAAGTATTAATATGTACTATACTAACTTAATTAACTTACTAATATCTACAGTAACATATAATATATCTACAGCGATGTATAAAGTGTCGCTAAACCTTAGTAAAATTATGTATATAAACATAAGTTAAAAAATGATGTCTATACTGACATATATACCTATAGTGATAGATATAAATGTTGCTATAGCCCTATAAAAACTTATAAAAATGCTAAGGTAAAAACTAATATCTATTCTAACATATAATACTATGTACAGTGACGAATAGATTCGTCACTAAAGCCATCTTTTATTTATATACATAATTGCTCAAATAGTACTACTATACTCTAAATATACCTATTCACATATTATGTACATATATACTATAGATAGACATATTTATATACTATATATATATATTTATATTTACTATATACTTTTATACATATATATAGACACACGGACAACATAGATATACACACACTATACAACTCAACACACAGACAACACTCAACTCACAGACAATAACACAACACACACTAAAGCATAGGCACACAGGGGCGACACTTAGTCGAATTTTTGAGCTCTTCTTCTCTTAGCTTCTCTCTCACTCACAGCTGGTTCAAACCGATTTTTAACCAAAAATTAGTTTAATTTAAGGGCAGCCTTTCCGAGGGATGCATAGCACCCACTATTGGGTGGGACCAGACCTTTACTAGGGCCACCCTAGTTCATTATTAGGTGCATTAGATCCGATTTATACGTCAATAATGGGCTCACACAGGCCCACGCACAGTGCACGGCCCCCGGCCCATCCACCGCACACTAAAGTCTCATGCCAATGCTCATTCATGTTTGTATCGTGAGAGGATTGGTAAGGTTATGTGTATGTGGGCGCCCAGCACCTGATGACTGGGCAGCCCACATCCCAAATCCTTAATATGGCATTGCGCGAGGTTCTATGCCACCAATGTGGCACTAAAGAAAGTGCCTCTCAAGCGCTACTGGCATGGATAGCTGGGTTGAATTGTTGATTTTGGCTCTTGATTTGAGGGCCTTATTTTGATCCAATTCCAAAATAAATTATAGGGTTGTAAAGCCCTTATACAGGGCTACATAATTATTTAATTTATTTACAAAAATAATTAGTTTTACTATATAAATAAATTAGCGAAACTAATTTACAATTTATACATACTAATTTATAGATTTATTTCTTCATTAACGTTTAAATTGAATATTAATGACCAAATTGACATTGTATAGTGTTAATATACATATTAAATTATTTAATACGCATTTTTATAATATTTTACACATTTTATTTTAATTTATATATATTTAAATATGCATTTTTAGGCTGTTATATATATTAATTAGGTATAAATAGTACAATACAATATAAATATGGTTAAATTAGTTTAAATTACTTAAAATAATATCATACAACTATATAGTATAAATTAGTTCAATAATAACTTAATTTACTAATTTATTTTAATTTAATTTAGTAAACTACCTACTAACTTAATAAATTAATTATTTATTGTACATATATAATTAAATTAGTTTGCAGGTATTCTAGTGTACATTATATATATAAAAATATGTATATACAGTATCATTGATATATAAATAAGTTTATTTATAGGGATTTTTATAATTATATACCTTAGAGTACATATAAGTTAATTAAATTAATAATAAAGTTATATTTGATTTAAGTTATCTTAAATACTTAGTTTATTCTATAAAATATGTACATATACATTATATACATATTTTACATTATATATCTTAATATCTTAATATATAGCTTATATATACATGTATATATATAGTGTACGTAGTAATTTTAGGTGTTTTTAAAGTTTTTCTACTTTTTATGGGTTTTGTAAGTTTTATATAGGTAGGGGTGAGAAAGAAAGAGTGATATGAGAGAGAAGAAGATGTTTTTGGTGTTTTTGAAGTTAATATCTTTTATTAAATTCCAAGCTAAACTGAACCGTTGGTTGGTATATTCTACCAAGCTCGGAGTTCAGAATGTCATGAAACTTGCTACACATTTAAAAATATACTTAATCATACTCACTACACATTTATTTTAAATATTTTATAATTTTTATAGTGTTTTTATTTATTTACAAGTGAAGCACATTTTAGGCCTTCAAAGAGTTTTTCAAATAGAACCTAAGGCCCTAAATGTAGTTTGTGAGATGGAATGACATTAGAAACACTCATATGTGTTCTATATCACCTATGGAAGATGTTCAAGCAATTTAAGAAGATTTTCAACTCAGTTTCATTTCATTTTTAAATTTGGACAGCTATACAACATATTTAGCTGACAAAGATGGTTTACAAATCAGATTACAAGCAAAAAAATTGAATTCAAATTCATTACAAATACATGAAAGCTTGTTTACATTGTATATAACATATAGAACGTATCATCTATCTTAGACAATTCAAATCCAGACCACTGTCCATTTGCATTTCAGTTCATCAGACCTGGACTACAACTGCAGCACCATCATCAGAGTTTGATGATAACGACATCATCAGCCATATCTAGCTTTAATTAGTTATAATCAAGAGAAAAATGCTCCTACATAAACCACCATAGGACTGTAATTCACTGAATATCCTTTCTGACAGAAATACAGGAAAATAGGGTAAAACTATAGTTTTAACATAATATCCTAATTGCAGAGAAATCGTGGGTTTCTTAGGGGTTAGTTAAAGGTCAAATGGTCATAAATGACTAATAAGTGGGTTCATACAGACAGAAACGGGTTTTCACGTGTTTTGAGAATTAATGGACATCTGAAATCCTAAAAATAGACCTTCTTAATTAACTGAGGTTCTGGTCAGGATAAAATTTACCTAAACCTTCTAAAAATCATATAAAAATATTCTATAAGGTTTGGTATGCTTTCTTTGACCATTGGAACATATTTTGACCTAAAATAGTCTCAGACGGAAAGTTACCCTAATTTGGGCTTCTACGTAATTTTCTCAGTAAAACGTGGTCAAAACCTAAATTCGACTTCACCATCAAATTCCTTGGGTGTAAATTAGGTTTCTACCAAAATTTGGGCCCAATTAGAGCTCATCTTGACCTAGTTTGCATTTTGGTCCAGTCTGATTCTTCTTTTCTCAAATGGCCCCTCAGCTTTCAAAATATATTGCAAGGACCCCCCTAAATTTGTCATCTTCTTCACCAACATGTCCTTGCCTCCATTTCCATGTGAACACAATAGCCTCCGACCTTCAACCAGGGATTCCTCCCTGATTTTGCGACCAATCCCTTCCAAAATTGGAAAGGAGACTCCTGAGAGGATTTCCTACAATCTGAGCCACATCTTGGGCTCTACTTCTTTCCTCAACCCTAATGCAAATTGTTTGAAGGATTGGGTTTCCTTGTGCGTGAAGCTTCCAAATCTTCCAAGCTTAGTTTCCAAGCTTGGAAGGCCTCCTTGAGCCCTATAAATGGACTCTTGATGCACGGCCGAGTTCCTTAGCAAGGTTTGGGGTTAGAATTTCTTCTTCTTCCTTATCTCCAGCCCCTCTCAGACAAAGCTCTGGTGGTCCTCCATGTTCTCCCTTGTCCGCGGCCCCAACTGTCAAATTGGAGGCACAGCTATCCTCCCCTCCTTCCTCCGACGGTGGCTGACCAAAGCCCCGTCATCCCAGACCTCTTTCCTCACTGTTGCCACCCTTCGGAGACTTCATCTTCCACGGTGTCGTCCTGCCAAAACTGATGCCACCTTGCCCCTTTCGTCCAATTAGAGCAGGTTAGTTAGGTTCCCTTAGGTTATTAGGTTAATTTCCTTTACCCAAAACCCAAAATCAACCCTCGACCTAACCACACACCACCGTCATCCCCAACACCGACCACACCTCCGGTGAGTCTGCCTCACCTCCACAGTCCACCAAACAACTCGCCAACGACCCCAGAACCTCCGCCATGCGTCTCCGACCAAAACCCCTCTCCTATTTCGTTGATTCAACCACTCACACCACCCGCCAAACAACCCATCTTTGCACCACCTGCTTCGCCTCCATCCCACACATCACACTCTATCACGACACGATATCACCACCATCACCTTCGACGTGTTACGGCAAAGCTAAGGAGCTTTCTAATTGGGGCTTTCGAGCTTGTTTTCATGATTGCAGGTATCGCCAATCCGCCTCCATCTTCGACCATGTTCGAGCTCCTCCGGCACGAAGAACACCAGCTTCTACTTCTAGGTGATGCGGGAGTCTCCCAAGACCCTCTCCAGGTCTTCACTCGAAGGCCTCATCCACTCCTGCTGCATCAATTAGAGGCGTCTTCATAGCGGCTACGACAATTGAACGATGAAGCCTTTTGCAGCTACGCAAGCACAGGACGTGGGAAGTTTAGTCCCACATCGGTGGGAGAAGGGAACTTGGTAGCGAATATATTGAATTTCTGCTCTGACCTTAGTGCCTCAGAACACTTGGGGGTGAGGTCCCCGCTCACCTTTCACACGGCCTGACTCTCCTATTAGCCTCTCACTCCTTGGCTGTGACACCCATGCACGCAACCCTGGGCCCAGTTACACTTACCTGAATACCCAATTAACCCAGTTATTTCAGAAAGAGAAGAGGAGGAAAAATAGAGAGAGAAAGAGAGCGGGGAAGGGGAGGGTTTTGCTCCTGAAGGATTTGAGCGACACTTAGTTGTTGGGAGGGAGAGAAAAGAAGAGAAGAGTCAAAGAAGAAGAAAAGTGAAGAAGAGGTTCGTGAAAAGAAGAGAGAGGAGAGGAGTTAAACACTTAGCCATAAAGAAGAGAAGGCTCGCTGAAGGCTTGAGGAGAGAAAGAAGAGAGAGAAGACCTGAAGGAAAAGAAGCAAAGCCAGAAGGAAGAAGAAGCAAAGAAGAGAATAGAAAAAGCTCTCTTGAAAACACTGCAGCAAGGCAATTTTAAGTTGTCTGATTACCAAAGCAGACGTCTGATCACTGTTCACTTATTTGGTTCATTTGAGTATTTAATATATATGTGCTTAGACTAATAATTAGTGATCTAAATCACCACTATTTTGTTCTAGGTTTCTTTTTGTTATATATAACTCTTGATATACTCATGTTTTACATTGAAGACCATATTTGAGTAATTGTTAATTCATTGAATATCTTGATTATTGTGCTCATTTATATATTGATTGAAGATTAGTATGTGAATTCCATATTTGCTCCCTATATTCGACCTCAGACTTCATTTTAGGTATTCGAGTTATAAATATTATTTGTTTGAGAGATTGATTAAGGATTCTACACTACAACGATGATAACTTAATCTTAATCCTCTCTAGATCACTTCAACAGAGTTCCACTAGCTTCTGATATCAAGCAGCAATATGAACTGCTGCTGATCAGGAGATGAATGGGACTCTCTGATGAGAACCTCATCATAAGCCCTAACTAGCACAATCTAACCCAGATATGTGAGAAAAAGCTCCTACATAACCCAAAGAAAGGCTTAACTCAGAGAATTCTAAGTTTAAGAAGAAAACAAATCATAAGGGGTAAAACTGTAATTTCACCAATGCAGTTGGCAAACAGGGTAATGAAGGATCCAAACACAGGTCAAACAAGCCTAATAAGAAGAAAAGTGGGATGATCTGATCTAAAAAGGGTTATAGCAACTTCAAGAAATTAAATAACATTCTTTAAACCTAAAACAAATCCATTTCAATTCACGAGGTTCGAGGCAAGATAAAAATCAACTAAACCCTCCAAAATTCATATAAAAATAATCTCTAGGGTTTAGAACCTTCAATTTGGCCTTAGAAACCTATTTTGACCTAAAAAGAGAACCATGCCCAATTAATGACTTAATTTGGGTTTTTACGCAAATTGGTCTGTCAAACTTGGTCCAACCTAGAATTAAACTTCACCATTAAAATTCTTAGGTTCATATTAGTCTTGAATAAAAACTTGAGCCTAAGAGGAGAACTCTTGGCCGACTTTACAATTTGGTCCTCTTTATTTACTTTTTGACCCTCATCTTTCGAAACACTTGCACTTTGGCCCCCATCTTTTCATCGTTCTTTGCAGAACAGTCCCTCCTGCAAACTCTGCACAGCACCATGCTCCAACGACCTTGCGTGGAGCATGGCACCGCGCAGAGAGAGGTTACCGCCCTACAAAGCAGAAGCGGGGTTTCCTGCGACGTCCTCTGTCGCAGGGACCCGGCCATGCTCTCTGCCGACCCCCATACCTTCCGTGCGAACACGCGGAAGGTATGGGTGTCCCTTCTGGCCACGCTCCGGCGAGGCTGGCACATCACCAGCCCGCTCCTCCCTCTGCGCCGACCCCTTTATAAGGACCAACACCCCCTGCTGGTTCGTGCAAGCTCTTCTTTGACGGAGAACACCCCCCCCACTTCATCCCTTCCTCCTCCGACAGAAGGCCCGCAGCTTCCGGCGACTTCCTCCTCTTCCTCCTCGTCGCTCTGCCGCCTTACCTGCAGTAGGGTTCTTCTTGCCCTCTCGTCTGCGCTGGGCTGTACCCGTCGGCGCCCTCCGCCTGCTTCCTCGTCGCCGCACTCCTCCTCCAAGGCCCCTTCTTCCCCAGCTCCGGCAAATACGAGCCGGCAGCTTCGCCCTCCCCCCTTCGTCCAAAACCTAGGTAAATAGCTTCCTCTCCTCTTCCCTTACATTTTCCCTATCTCAATTTACCTTTTTGCCCCACCGCATGCGAATTCCACCTCCGCCTGCTCCGTCTCTAACCACCTTCTCCGGCAAGCCCATCCCACCTCCACAGACCCCCTCACCACTCGCCGACTACCCCAGAAGCTTCACCTCACTCCACTCAACAGATTCCCCCTTCCCAATCACTGCTAAACGCCTCCCGACCACCCCCCGAACAAACCCATCTCTCCGGCCACAGTCCGACCTAGGGCTACCTCCACACGCGGCCTTACACCTCGCCACCACCCGCACTGCCTTCGCCGCACTCCAGCGAAGCTCCCTGCATCTTCTGATTGGGCCGAGAGGCCGTATTCTTGTTTTTAGGTCGAAGCCCCTTCGCCGCCATTACCGAGCTGCTGCAGCTCCTTCACCTGTAGCTGCAGGTGCTCTTCTTCCCAGGTGCACACCCCAGGACGCGCGGGGTGCCTCTGCGAAGCATCCCAGGTCTGCAGCTGAGGTGAAGGCTCCGCGTGCTGCTGCAATTGCCTGCAGCTTCCTCAGTTGCAGGGGCCAATTTGGGAGGTGGGACTTTGGTCCCACCTCGGAAGTGCGTGGCTAAGCGCCCACACTTAAATTAGAAAAGTGTTTAAGGCTATTCGCCTTCGAACACAAGGGTCAGGTCCCTCTCCCGCACGTTGCGTGCCACACGCTCGCTCGCCCTCACCCGCGCTCGTGCCCCGCGGGTCTGGGCCGGATCCGATTACCCAAACCGTGCACTCCTCGCCCTCCACCGCATGCCGGTGGGCCTGGTCCCAGGTGCGATACCCGCACCCGATTACCCGACTCTGGGAGAGCAATCCTAAGAGAGTAATCTGAGAAAGAGAGAGACGTGGGGAAGGGTAGGGGTAGGTTTTGCTTTCTAATCCTTGTGTGAGCGTGCAGGAGCAGAAGGAGAAGAAGGAAGGAAGGAAAGAAGGAAGGCAGCCGAAGCCTCAGCCGCTCAGGGCAGCAGAAGAAGAAGAAGAAACGAAGGAGAGAAACAGAAGAGGAGAAGGAAGGCACTGTAGCAAACCTACAGTTAAGTCGTCTGACCACTGCACCAGACGTCGGATGAGCAGCGGCCAGAACAAGAAGAAGAGAAAAGAAGAGGAGCTGTAAAGCAAGAAAAGAAAGAAGGAAGCGAAGAAGAAAAAGAAGAAAAGAGAAAGAAGAAAGAAGACTGAAGCCGCAAGCAAGGGAAGAAAGAAAAAGAGAAGAAGAAGAAGGTTGAAGAAGAAGAAGACAAAGAAGAAGAAGATTATCACAGCCACAGAAGAAGAAAAGAAAAGAAAAGAAAGAAGAAGAGAGGAAGACTCTGCAAGAAGAGAAGGCTCAGCCAGCTGAAAGAAGAAGAAGAAAGAAAAGGAGAGAAGAAGAAGAAGCCAAGACAGACTCTCTCTCTCTCTCTTATTTTTGTAATCTAATAGAGAACTTTTATATTTCTAGAATTCCAGTAGCTCCCTGAGTTAGACCTCGAGAAAACTATTTCCGAGTAAAAAAAATTTGTAATGGTAATCTGGTAGCTGTCTTATTACATACTATAACGACTGTAATTTAAAGTGTAATAAACAAGCTGACCGGAGCCCCAACCATTTCTTGGCGCCGTTGCCGGGGAGCAACGGCTATTCTAGAAACTATAAATTCTCTATTTATGAGTTTCTAATAATCTCCTCTCTTATGTGCAGGTACAGGAAAATCAAGAAGCAGCCGCACAACAACCACTCCGAGGACAAGTAATTTTCTATGCTCTCATTTTAACCCCTAAATTCTAAAGAGGTAGAAAAAGAAAAAAATAAACAATATAGGTATAACCTGTCCTTCATACCTAGTAACAGCTGCATATTTTCAAACCACATTCCTGCACACACTACTAAGGGTATTCAAGGGCTAACATCTTCTTGCCTGAGCCTTAATTACCCAACAAGGAGTTAACTGGACCAAGTAGAGCCAACATTGGAATCAACACTAGGGTTTTAGAGACACACTCCTTAATCAAGAATTGAGAAATCCCCAAAAGAAGTGTGCCTAAGCCATTGATTGAACATACCTATTCAGAAAAACCCTAAGCAATTGGCTCTCTAAAAACACTTGAACCCTAAAAGACAAGACCTAATAAGTTCTCAAAGGAATCAGTAGGTGAAGTTGACCCCTTAGGGTCAACCAACCTTCAACTTAGGTCACTCTTCGCACTCAAAAAGCTAAAAGTTCAAGTGAAAACTTAAGTACCCTGATCTTAAACTAAAATTGGTAGACTTAAGAGGTCAAGATCCCCATTCTAGTCTACCTGCAATCTCAGCGACAAGAGAGGTCGGGTGGGGGAAACCCTGTAACGCGTGGGGGCGCTCTACCGTGTAGGGGTCTTCGCGGGACTCACCCTCTCTGGCTGCCCAGGTAATTCTCAGGTGGTCGATCTTTTGATCAAGGGGTCCATCTACCCCGCACCTCTATAGTCACCCAACATTTTTGGGTGTCTCGATTGGGTCCAACACCTGCTAAACTCATCTCTTCCAACAGTGTATGTTTGGTAGGAGGTCATTGAAACCTCCTTTAGAACTTCACTCTCCTCGAGGCCGAGCCTCAATACCCTTGTTTGAGAAAACAACACCTCACATCGATCTCTCCTTCGACTCCGAACCCAACTCACCTTCTTCTTCCACAATGGCTCAGCCAGTTGAGGAAGAAAACAATCTGGAGCACCAGCTCCATCGACTTAATGACCTCTTCCAGAACTTTGTGCATCCACCGCAGTGTCCTATGATGCAGGACCATTATAATCCTATTGTGGTGGCTATTGAGCCTCTAGTCAGAATCTCGACTGGAGGACCTGATTCTGAATTAAAGCCCAATATGATTCATGCTATACCTAAATCCATGGGCTTAATTCTGAAGACCCCTTCTAGCACATCAAACAGCTAAAGCATCTGGCCCAAACTTTTGGGTCAGATGCACAAAATCGGGATATTCTCCTCATGAAGATGTTCACCTTCTCCCTTATGGACAAGGCCGCTCATTGGTACCAGACTCAGACCCGGCCGATCAACAATTGGGAAGAACTTCAGTTCGAATTTTTGAAGAAGTTCTTTCCGGTTGGTCGGACCAATGCCTTGCGCCATCAGATTACCCACTTTACTCAGCAAATGGGAGAACCTCTCCATGAGGCATGGGATCGCTTTTAGGATCTCATGAGAAAGTGCCCCCATCACAAAGTTCCTAAATGTGAACAAGTCCAGTCTTTTTACCAGGGACTTCGTGAGGATATCAGGCTTTTCGTCAATGCAACTTGCAGAGGGAATATCATGGGTCAACATGAGGATACCGTGTGGGAGATTGTCGAAAACATGTGCGAGAACTCCATCAATAATGACTCCATGGGATTATTCGACAGGATGAATACCCACGCATCGACGAACCTTAGGGGAGCACACGAGTCGAACCTTATCTTGACTTTTATGTTTTTGATCTCTCATTTGATACCTTTGTGAATAGTCTATTCTGTTTTTACACAATTTTTCGAGAAGAGGAATGGGGGACGTATATACGTCCCATTTCACCGCCAATCTCAGCTCTAGATTCAGCCGTGATTTATTTATTTATTTCGAGAATGAGTGAAATGATCATTCTTCCACGATAACCAAAATATGATAAAGAAAGCACATCATCATATTTTATTCATTCGTTATATTATGTTGATGGTACACCAAGTACAACCAGAGCCCATATGTTATATGCCGTTATGCTTTTATTTACTAGATATAACCACTGATGTAAGTTTGTATGACCTCTGGTTATAACGAAATCTAATAACACCATTTCTTGCAACGACCGTGATACCTTCCACCACAGCAATATCGAAGACGATGGCACAATTTCTTGCAACGACCGCGATACCATCCACCACAGCAATATCGGTAGCACCATTTCTTACAATGTCCACGGTACCAACCTCCACAACAAATTTTCGATCCATCAGCGGAAACTTCATCTGCATTCAACAATCGACGAAATTAACGAACTTTAGATAATCTTTTAACCAATGTTTTAAAAATTGGATCGAATCGATTGGCTCAATTGAAAATCGATACATTATGGACCAAATTGGTCAATTTGGAAATAAAAAGTAAAATCGATGTGAACAGGTCAAAATTGGGTTGCATCGATCGATTCAGTTAAATCGCTCATTTGATTTGACAATTCTCTTGGGAGCTAAAAAATAATAAAAAACGGAGGTTAAAACTTAATACTGTTCTTTAAGGTTGGACTCTAAATTTTGATTGAACGTGAGTCTCGAAATGTAAAAAATAATGCAAAGAGTTGCGAATGTGATGGTAGGGTCGACCATTGTTAAAATTAACAACAAACTCATTTTGTATGAGTGTAAATCACTCAAATTATCTTCGGAATCACTTTACACCGATGTAAAATGAAATTACCTTTGGACTCACTTTGCATCGATGCAAAACCACCAAATCACCCTCAGAATAATTTTACACTTGTGCAAAGTAAGATTGCATCGGTACAAAATTAAATTCCAAGTGCTTCTTTACTTATGAAAAATGATTTTTCACCTTAAGTTATAGGGTTTATGATTCAGTGTTTAGGGTTTAATCACTTCCCATAGGTAAAACCACCTTCCATAAACTGAAATCCTAAATTCAAAACCCATAAGTCAAAATCACTTTGCACCGGTACAAAACTACCATATTACTTCCGGAATAATTTTGCACTAGTGTAAAATTAGATTACACTAAAGCAAAATCATCGCAGAATAATTTATTACCGGTACAAAATCATTTTACAACGGTGCGAAATCACCCAGAACACGTTATCACCAATGCAAAGAGATTTATTACCTGTGCAAAGTGATTTATCACTTGTGCAACCTGTACGTTTAGGTTCAAAGTGATGTGATTGTTTTTTCAATGTGGTGAGACTAATCATGTAACAAATCTTATGTTATTTACATTAAATATCAATTATCAAGTGGAGATCACCTTCACACCACCTTGTGTCGCAAAATAGGTCACCTCCTACGTTTTCCTATATTTTATCATTTTGATTATACCTTTTATTTTTATTTAATATTTACTTAAAATATATTAATTTTAATATAATTAAACTTACAAAATAATTTTCCGTACTATATACCTTTATCGTTAAAACAAATATAAACTAAATCAAAAGTATTACGGTTTGATTTTTTTTAACTTTTTTATGTACTTATGTCATGACCGATTCAATTGATGTAAACTGTCAGCCGAACCAATAAAAGTTCCACCTCACCGATTCAAACCATATAAACAGTCGGCTGAACCATTAACAATTCAACAAACACCCGACTGATTTAGTTTTTAAACGTTGCTTTTAAGTATTTACGGTGGGCTGTTCTTTCTCGTGGAATTCACACACGACACATATATATGCTCGCCTGACCTACGAACTTGCATGCATGTATTTGTTGTACATTTGGTGATGGCACACTTCACCCTTTATGGGCTATATATTTACACAAGTGCCCCTATTTTGTGATCAAGATATTGATCTTTACATATCATCTTCTAGCTAAATATAGTTAAGTTATCAAACAATTAATGGGCACAACCTCTGTGAAGACCATATTAACATAAGTTTTACCGAGACGCATTCATGTGAATTAATTGAATCAATGAAATGCATAGTTGCATCAATGCAAATACAAATTGTACGTATATGCAAGGAGAATATGTACATACACCTACGTAAATTACCAAGCAAAGACGCATGGTATGCATGTGACGCCACTTTTGTTTTTACTGAATTAGAATTAAACTTCGATTTTAATATTAAAGAAGAAGTCTAACTTCTTTTCTGAGTAATTCGTATCGTTGACTAAGTCCCAAATATCAACACTACATGGATAGATAAGAGAATTAACAAGCATCGGCTCATTATAATATCCAAGAAACTATATATGTATCGTTTAATGGAATCGAAATGCATATTTGCATGGAACTCACCAGCCATCTCTCCATTAGTGCCTTGAGCAGCGATGGTCAGGACCTCCGAAGAGAGGAGCAGAAAGCCAAGAAGGATGACCATCAGGAAGATTGGCTTTCGAGCCATTACTTGAAAACTTCAATTGCACAAATTGGGAGTAGAAGGCTTTTTCGACGGGAGGTCCTTGTTTTGGTTGAGGACTTAGACGAAAGGTATCCCTATTTATAGAGGAAATACTCGGCGTTAGCTGCCAGCTGCTGTCCAAATTCCAACCTATCTACATCAGAGCGCGATATTTTTCAAAGTTTCCTTTACATCCTTTCTTATACAGTAGCACACGCGTGGAATTTAGTTGGCGAATTAGGAACTACGTCATCACTGAGATTAAATAATGGACTTCATCTACCCTAGATATCTTAATTTACACCAATCTGTCTGCGTAAATTGACATTAACTTTGGTAATAGTTTATATATACCAAAAGAAGTTGCTACGTACGAGTTGAGGCCGTGGAGGTTGATCCAAAGCGTGAAACGTGACGACATAAGCTAAAGGAAGGGGAATCCCACGTAGATATCGGACGATGGAAGTTTTGTCAATCAAAAGCAATTGATTGGTTTTTCTTTTCACAAAAATGATGTGCTGTAATAGTGCTTTTATTATTATTTTTTATTTTTTAAAATATATAACTATACTATTAACTAGAAAAAAAAAATGAGGTTGCATGCTACTCTACACATGCCCCCCCCCCCACCCCCCTCCTTTTCTATTGAGGGGAAAAAAGTATTTTTGAACTTAAAACTTCGTGCATAGTCTGCATAAGTATCTGGTCACTCAGATTTAGAGTAAATAGGTGGACTTGGCCTAGCTCAATCCGCATCCATTCAAGTAGATTCAGATCCAGGTAAGCCCAGCCTCACCCGAGGGCATGGTGCCACCAAAGTCAATAAAGGATGGTAACAGTGCCCATAATTCCTTGCTGGTAGTAATCATAAGATTATCGATGTAATTAATACTATGACAATGGACGAATCCTAACTACGGGCTTACCAAGGAACGCGACAAGATCGCGGAGAAGATCTCGTAAGATTTTCCAGTTGTAACAACACTCTGTAACTATATATAAATAGAAAGGACAAGCCTTACAAGGGCCTCTTAATGCAATCCGAGAGAGAGACTCTGAAAGATTGTAATACCGCTACTTTTAGTGGATATCCTTGGAGCATTACCTTCCCCCCCAGATGTACACCCCTTACGGTGATGATGGTAACACTATCATTCGTCATAAATAGTTTAAAATATTTGGAATCAAGTGATAAATTCTCTTGATTAATCACCTGGGGGCTATAATTCCAACATGATCTGTTTTGAGGAGAGAACAATAAAATAGGGTTAATTTTGTAATTTTAACAGCACATCACAAACATAGATTAACCATGGGATCACTTAGAGGTTAAATGAAGGTCAAATAAGCTCAAAATTCTAAAAAGTGGGGTTAACACTGATAAAAATGGGATTTCATGCATTTCGAGAACCAAAACAGCACATAAAACCCCCATTATCAACCCACTTGAATTAAAGAGGTTCTGGTCAGGATAAAATTTATCTAAACCTCCTAAAATTCATAAAAAAATATTTTAAGAGGTTCAGTACCCTTGGTTTGACAATCTGAACCCATTTTGACCTAAACAGAATTTCAGACGGGATTTTACCTTAATTTGGGCTTCTATGCATATTGCCTAGTCAAACGTGGCCAAAACTCAAATCTAACTTCACCATTAAATTACTTGGGACCAAATTAGGTTAAGAAGATAATTTAGGTCCAATCAGAGTCCATCTTGACCTAGTTTGCACTTTAGTCCTTAAGATCTGTGTTTCTCACCATCAACCCCCTAACTTTCGTATTTATTGCTAATGGGTCCCTAACTTCTAGTCATTTTCTTCATTTAGGTCCCTACCGCCATTGACAGTGGGAACATACCTCAGGCCAAGATGCTCGGAGAGATTTCTCTTTCAAACCAAGACCAAATCCCTCCAAACTTGGAGGGGTTGATCTTGAGAGATTTCCCAATCGATGGGAGTAGATCTTGGACCCTGATTCACTTCCTAGAGCTCGAGCGAACTTGACAAATTTAGGATGTCTCTCCCAAAAACCTTGGCCAAACCAGGCCTCCTTCCTCATATAGAGCTCAATCTCAAGCTCCATAAAGAGTAACTGAACTCCTACGGTCCAAATCAGGTAGGTTTTAGGCCAAAAGACCTTTTATCTCCTTCCTCCGACTAGCTCCAACCTCAGCTCTAATGAGCTCTTTGATTCCCCTTTGTTGCCCTCTTCCACGTACAATAGGCAAAGGGAACATCTTCCCCGACTTCATCCGCGCCTGGTGGACGAAAGCCAAGGCTACCTCGACCCCTTCCTCCTCGCCGTCCTCATCTCCGGAGAATTCACCTTCTCCAACACTAGCCAATCATAGTCGACACCGAATCCTCTCTCTCTTCATCCGTAGCGATGTTGTCCCTCTCCCCCACTCTCTCTAGCATCTCCCTAACCTCTTATCTTCCTAATTCGACCGTTGAATCATCTCCTCCCCTTCCATTTTCACGACTGGCAAAGTTGTGCACTCACTACACTCCACCAAATCGC
Source organism: Thalassia testudinum (assembly GCA_037157565.1). NCBI lineage: Eukaryota > Viridiplantae > Streptophyta > Magnoliopsida > Alismatales > Hydrocharitaceae > Thalassia > Thalassia testudinum. The sequence continues at coordinate 42,402,950 of JAZHRO010000065.1, forward strand.
CCACTTCCATGCCCAGAAGCTTTGCCGCATCACCCTCATCAAAAGCCCCAACCTAATTTGGGCCTTCATCCACTCCACCACTCCCCCAAACAAACCCATCATTCGTCGTCATCTCCATCACCGACAGACCACCATACATCTCCAATCAACTCTCCACCACCGCCATTAAATTCCTTACATCACTACAAAGTGCTTGAACATTCTAATTAGGCTATAAGGCTGTTCTTTATGCCTTTCAGGTGATCATCGGAGCTCCACCTGCCACCATCATCATCTGCTGCCATTCTCCGCCCGCTGACCTCGCTTCCACTTCCACGCACTGTAGACAACCACCAAGAAGCTGCTGCATCTTCAATTGATGAAAACAAAGCAGCAGCAACAACAATTTTGCCTCCAACTCCACGCTACGTTGCGCAAAGGAAATGGGGGACATTACTCCCACATTGGATAGCTATGATCGCAACACCACATATAAGAGGAATTCGATGTGTGGGCATGTTGCCTCTTCATCAGGGGTGAGGTCCCTGTACCGTACTCTCTCTCATTCCTCACCCGTGCCCACATGCATATTGGTCTGGACCCTACCAGGATTCTTTTACCCGATTAGGTGTCTGATTAGAGAGGAAAATCTGAGGGTGGGAGATTTTGCCTCGGGTTTCATGCCCGTACACACCCAATACTTAGGCGTTTCGAGAGGTGCTGGTGTTCTTGTGCCTTATGCTATTTAGCCTGATACGTAAGCCATCTGAAGGTTGTGGCCGACGTCTAACTTGGCGTTGATTGAGATACTGTGGACTTATTTGGCTCCTAAACTAACATGGAATTTGAGGAATAAGTGGTTGAGGCCACTATTAGAAAATTTGAGTGGTTGATAATATGGGATATGTGCTTAGTGTGGGAGATTAATTGGTGAACTAAATCATCATTTTTATAGTTCTTTCTTATTCTTTTTATCCCAATAATTTTTTAGATACATTTGTTATTATTGAATTTTGTTTTGAGTAAAATTCAATTATTCATTGAATATCCTCCTTGCAATTCATTATTGTGCTCATCTATTATTAATTGCAATTAGTGTTGTGAATTCCATATTTGCTCTCTGTGAATGACCTTAGACTCACTTATGTTTTTAAGCACTTATAAATTTTAAATGAGATATCATTTTTGTTGACTGTACTACAATGCACATTTCTTAAAACTCGATGGAAGCAACGTAATAGTGGAGCTGGGTCACCAGTCTCCTTGTCTTTCTTGTGATTGCCTCCTTGTGTGATTGTTGAGTCGGATCCTCCCTCTACCAAGGAGCCTGATCACTTCCCCCAGACATTGAAATCTAAGCCCCACCATATGGAATAATAATCTTAAACACCTGCAAATATATTGTCCCACACCTAAAATTGAGACCACTGATATGGATTATCCAATGCACAAGTGAGCATCATTCTGAAGGGTTACCTGCCCCTCATATGTTGGATCTATCCTTTTATATGTAAATATATATTCACTTATCTGCGTAAATTTCATTTTGTTTTTACAAAATTGCTCTTTACAATATTTCCAATCACAAAAAGAGGCCATGGTACCATATTAATTAGTACGAATGAAGGACGACAATAAATAATGAAGGATCGTGAGAGGGATAGATCATTAAGATTGAGTACTTTGTGAATGCTAACCATTGATTGTACGTTGCAAACTTATATATTGTTGGATGATGGTGCAAATAAATCTATTTAATAACTTATGAAGTGTTGGAAGGTGGTTTAAATAAATCTTATATAAAATTAGATCTTACAATACATCTTAGGAGAATTACACTTATGGAATCCTCCTTCAATAACAACAATTGTTTTCCTAATTAGGAGGATCAAATCCTAACAAAATTAGGATTATTGTATTGTGTAAAAGAGTGAGGTTGTCAACTTCATACTGTCATACTACCTACTCTCTACTACACATGGTAAATTGGTGAGGGTTAGGCTCTTCTTTTCTTGTGCTATTTTGCTTATTTTATTTTGTGGTCTTGCCCATCCTCCATCAGAACCTAGGAGGGTTACATGGTCTTCAATCACTTGTTCTTATTATTTTGTCAAGTGCAACACCTTTACATGACCTCCATCAAATTTGAGAATAGGCTTTAATATTACTTAGAAATTTTCTTCATTATAATGAAAAAAAAGTAAGGTACAATAAACCTAACTAATGGTCCAAGTTTTCACTTGCGTAGCTTGCTAATTAATGGGTTGGGTTTATGCACACAAAATAGTGCGTTAGCTTAGCCCAACCTAGCTTATAGTTTGGGACCCTCTCTTAGTGGGTTCGACTTGAATTTTCATATCATTATGTAGTCCAACCCAATTTAGATACAATTTAGACAAAATATTTGTTTATTTTAGAATTGTACACACACAAAGCCATAAATGCATTTTACGATCGAACCATAAACATGCTATAATTATATAGAGTTTGGTTTCTTTTCTCATAATGTTCTAAAAAACTCAAGAATCGTAGCAATAGCAGGTTGGATGAGAAGAATGTAGATAAAACTGTATTGACATGAGGTGGGGCTCATAGTAGGCTGGGCTTAGACCATGAGATTTGACTCATGAATCAGCTTGACATAGGCTTTTTTGTGAAGATTTCTTATTGAGGTCAGTTCATCCAATGGCCCAACTTTCCCCACGTATAAACACATCTACAAAGGAGTTGGAAAGGGAGCTCAAGATCATGCTTGCTTAAAGAAAGAGGCATTTGTACTTTTGGAATAGAAGACAATTTCTAAAGAGTGTCTTATTGGAGGAGTAAAAATGATCCAAGTGATTATTTTAGGTATAATGGAAAAAAGATGTGACCCTCTTTTGTCACCCTTTAGTGTTGCCTTAAGCTTTCATAAATTGAGCTGATTTCAAATTATATAAATAAGTTAATATTTGAATACTGGTTGTTTTGGATGTGGGAGTTTAACTGGTCAACCATTCTTTGTAAAGTTGACATATGTGTTAACATTGCCCAAATGGATCGATATACAATTAGCTGGGTGATACTTCTATGGTAGTTCTCCCCCATTTCTCATCAAGTATGGTTATATCACCTTTGAATACACTTCTCCAAACTCGTTTGTAAACTGTATTCAACAAAAAGTTACCTTTATGGGTTAAATGCCACAAACCTCTCTCTATCTTTCTCTCTCTCTCTCTGTTGCGTTGTCGTTTCTCAAAGGGAAAAAATGCATTATATTGGTTTAGGACGTGGCTTGAGAAAAGTAAAAATTGATGCAAAAGGTGACGTAGATGGTTGTGAATATGGTTTTCACTTGATGTATCTTCCTTTTATGCAAAAAAAAGCACTTACATGTGGTGGGGTCCATCACTATTTAAACCAACAACAAACCACTTTTGTATAGGTGCAAACTATTCAAATAACCTTCGGAACCATTTTACACCGATGCAAAGTGAGATTGCGCCAGTGCAAAATTAAATTCCAAGTGTTTCTTCACATATGACAAGTGATTTTACACTTGAAAAGTGATTTTTTACCTTAGGATTTAGGGTTTAGTCTTTAGTGTTTAGTATTTAAGAACCCTAAACTCTAAACACTAAACCTTAAACTCTATGGTGAAAAATCACTTCTTATATGTAAAACAACTTTCCATAAACCTAAACCCTAAGCCTTAAACCATAATTAAACCCTAAATCCTAAATCCTACAACCTAAACCCATAGGTTAAAATCACTTTGCTTGGGTGTAAAACCACTTTACGTGGATACAAGACCACCAATCACCTTTGGAATAATTTTGCACCAGTGCAAAGACACTTTAAAATAATTTATCATTGGTGCAAAATCACCTAGAATAATTTATAACCGATACAAAGTGATTTATCACCGATGCAAAGTTATTTATCACCTGTGCATTTTAGTTCAAAGTGATGTGGTGGTTTCTTTCAATGAGGTGGGATTCACCACGTAATAAATGTTACGTTCTTTTATTTCTTTACATTAAATATTAATTATTAAGTGGAGCCCATATTAATCGACTTTCTGTGACATTCGTTAAACAATCACAATGAAGTACTGTTGACAGGTTTTTATCCCGGCAATGATGCCAAAAAAATGATTGTTGACTACCGGTTTGTACTAAAAAAGGTTTTAAAATGTCGTTGTTGTAGTATATGTCACAAATATAAACTGTTGTTGCGTCAATTTTATTTATATACTTAATTTTTACTGGTTTATTCCAGGTCGTTCACTAGGAGATAGTTATTGATATACATCACTCTCTAAGTCAAAAATATTCTTTTAATTCTAAAAAAGATTTATTATATGTACAATAATAAATGAATGAATCAATAAATGAAAGAATAAAATAATTATATATAAAAGAATTAAATTAGAACATATTACAATGCTTGAAAACAAAATATACAAACAAGCATAAAAAATAGCTTATAATTACTCTATATTTTTTATTTACAACTTATAATAATAATACTTAGATATAAGTACAAGAATAAGTATTAATATGTACTATACTAACTTAATTAACTTACTAATATCTACAGTAACATATAATATATCTACAGCGATGTATAAAGTGTCGCTAAACCTTAGTAAAATTATGTATATAAACATAAGTTAAAAAATGATGTCTATACTGACATATATACCTATAGTGATAGATATAAATGTTGCTATAGCCCTATAAAAACTTATAAAAATGCTAAGGTAAAAACTAATATCTATTCTAACATATAATACTATGTACAGTGACGAATAGATTCGTCACTAAAGCCATCTTTTATTTATATACATAATTGCTCAAATAGTACTACTATACTCTAAATATACCTATTCACATATTATGTACATATATACTATAGATAGACATATTTATATACTATATATATATATTTATATTTACTATATACTTTTATACATATATATAGACACACGGACAACATAGATATACACACACTATACAACTCAACACACAGACAACACTCAACTCACAGACAATAACACAACACACACTAAAGCATAGGCACACAGGGGCGACACTTAGTCGAATTTTTGAGCTCTTCTTCTCTTAGCTTCTCTCTCACTCACAGCTGGTTCAAACCGATTTTTAACCAAAAATTAGTTTAATTTAAGGGCAGCCTTTCCGAGGGATGCATAGCACCCACTATTGGGTGGGACCAGACCTTTACTAGGGCCACCCTAGTTCATTATTAGGTGCATTAGATCCGATTTATACGTCAATAATGGGCTCACACCGGCCCACGCACAGTGCACGGCCCCCGGCCCATCCATCGCACACTAAAGTCTCATGCCAATGCTCATTCATGTTTGTATCGTGAGAGGATTGGTAAGGTTATGTGTATGTGGGCGCCCAGCACCTGATGACTGGGCAGCCCACATCCCAAATCCTTAATATGGCATTGCGCGAGGTTCTACGCCACCAATGTGGCACTAAAGAAAGTGCCTCTCAAGCGCTACTGGCATGGATAGCTGGGTTGAATTGTTGATTTTGGCTCTCGATTTCAGGGCCTTATTTTGATCCAATTCCAAAATAAATTATAGGGTTGTAAAGCCCTTATACAGGGCTACATAATTATTTAATTTATTTACAAAAATAATTAGTTTTACTATATAAATAAATTAGCTAAACTAATTTACAATTTATACATACTGATTTATAGATTTATTTCTTCATTAACGTTTAAATTGAATATTAATGACCAAATTGACATTGTATAGTGTTAATATACATATTAAATTATTTAATACGCATTTTTATAATATTTTACACATTTTATTTTAATTTATATATATTTAAATATGCATTTTTAGGCTATTATATATATTAATTAGGTATAAATAGTACAATACAATATAAATATGGTTAAATTAGTTTAAATTACTTAAAATAATATAATACAACTATATAGTATAAATTAGTTCAATAATAACTTAATTTACTAATTTATTTTAATTTAATTTAGTAAACTAAGTACTAACTTAATAAATTAATTATTTATTGTACATATATAATTAAATTAGTTTGCAGGTATTCTAGTGTACATTATATATATAAAAATATGTATATACAGTATCATTGATATATAAATAAGTTTATTTATAGGGATTTTTATAATTATATACCTTAGAGTACATATAAGTTAATTAAATTAATAATAAAGTTATATTTGATTTAAGTTATCTTAAATACTTAGTTTATTCTATAAAATATGTACATATACATTATATACATATTTTACATTATATATCTTAATATCTTAATATATAGCTTATATATACATGTATATACATAGTGTACGTAGTAATTTTAGGTGTTTTTAAAGTTTTTCTACTTTTTATGGGTTTTGTAAGTTTTATATAGGTAGGGGTGAGAAAGAAAGAGTGATATGAGAGAGAAGATGTTTTTGGTGTTTTTGAAGTTAATATCTTTTATTAAATTCCAAGCTAAACTGAACCGTTGGTTGGTATATTCTACCAAGCTGGGAGTTCAGAATGTCATGAAACTTGCTACACATTTAAAAATATACTTAATCATACTCACTACACATTTATTTTAAATATTTTATAATTTTTATAGTGTTTTTATTTATTTACAAGTGAAGCACATTTTAGGCCTTCAAAGAGTTTTTCAAATAGAACCTAAGGCCCTAAATGTAGTTTGTGAGATGGAATGACATTAGAAACACTCATATGTGTTCTATATCACCTATGGAAGATGTTCAAGCAATTTAAGAAGATTTTCAACTCAGTTTCATTTCATTTTTAAATTTGGACAGCTATACAACATATTTAGCTGACAAAGATGGTTTACAAATCAGATTACAAGCAAAAAAATTGAATTCAAATTCATTACAAATACATGAAAGCTTGTTTACATTGTATATAACAGATAGAACGTATCATCTATCTTAGACAATTCAAATCCAGACCACTGTCCATTTGCATTTCAGTTCATCAGACCTGCACTACAACTGCAGCACCATCATCAGAGTTTGATGATAACGACATCATCAGCCATATCTAGCTTTAATTAGTTATAATCAAGAGAAAAATGCTCCTACATAAACCACCATAGGACTGTAATTCACTGAATATCCTTTCTGACAGAAATACAGGAAAATAGGGGTAAAACTATAGTTTTAACATAATATCCTAATTGCAGAGCAATCGTGGGTTTCTTAGGGGTTAGTTAAAGGTCAAATGGTCATAAATGACTAATAAGTGGGTTCATACAGACAGAAACGGGTTTTCACGTGTTTTGAGAATTAATGGACATCTGAAACCCTAAAAATAGACCTTCTTAATTAACTGAGGTTCTGGTCAGGATAAAATTTACCTAAACCTTCTAAAAATCATATAAAAATATTCTATAAGGTTTGGTATGCTTGCTTTGACCATTGGAACCTATTTTGACCTAAAATAGTCTCAGACGGAAAGTTACCCTAATTTGGGCTTCTACATAATTTTCTCAGTAAAACGTGGTCAAAACCTAAATTCGACTTCACCATCAAATTCCTTGGGTGTAAATTAGGTTTCTACCAAAATTTGGGCCCAATTAGAGCTCATCTTAACCTAGTTTGCATTTTGGTCCAGTCTGATTCTTCTTTTCTCAAATGGCCCCTCAGCTTTCAAAATATATTGCAAGGACCCCCCTAAATTTGTCATCTTCTTCACCAACATGTCCTTGCCTCCATTTCCATGTGAACACAATAGCCTCCGACCTTCAACCAGGGATTCCTCCCTGATTTTGCGACCAATCCCTTCCAAAATTGGAAAGGAGACTCCTGAGAGGATTTCCTACAATCTGAGCCACATCTTGGGCTCTACTTCTTTCCTCAACCCTAATGCAAATCGTTTGAAGGATTGGGTTTCCTTGTGCGTGAAGCTTCCAAATCTTCCAAGCTTAGTTTCCAAGCTTGGAAGGCCTCCTTGAGCCCTATAAATGGACTCTTGATGCACGGCCGAGTTCCTTAGCAAGGTTTGGGGCTAGAATTTCTTCTTCCTTATCTCCAGCCCCTCTCAGACAAAGCTCTGGCGGTCCTCCATGTTCTCCCTTGTCTGCGGCCCCAACTGTCAAATTGGAGGCACAGCTATCCTCCCCTCCTTCCTCCGACGGTGGCTGACCAAAGCCCCGTCATCCGAGACCTCTTTCCTCACTGTTGCCACCCTTCGGAGACTTCATCTTCCACGGTGTCGGCCTGCCAAAACTGATGCCACCTTGCCCCTTTCGTCCAATTAGAGCAGGTTAGTTAGGTTCCCTTAGGTTATTAGGTTAATTTCCTTTACCCAAAACCCAAAATCAACCCTCGACCTAACCACACACCACCGTCATCCCCAACACCGACCACACCTCCGGTGAGTCCGCCTCACCTCCACAGTCCACCAAACAACTCGCCAACGACCCCAGAACCTCCGCCATGCGTCTCCGACCAAAACCCCTCTCCTATTTCGTTGATTCAACCACTCACACCACCCGCCAAACAACCCATCTTTGCACCACCTGCTTCGCCTCCATCCCACACATCACACTCTATCACGACACGATATCACCACCATCACCTTCAACGTGTTACGGCAAAGCTAAGGAGCTTTCTAATTGGGGCTTTCGAGCTTGTTTTCATGATTGCAGGTATCGCCAATCCGCCTCCATCTTCGACCATGTTCGAGCTCCTCCGGCACGAAGAACACCAGCTTCTACTTCTAGGTGATGCGGGAGTCTCCCAAGACCCTCTCCAGGTCTTCACTCGAAGGCCTCATCCACTCCTGCTGCATCAATTAGAGGCGTCTTCATAGCGGCTACGACAATTGAACGATGAAGCCTTTTGCAGCTACGCAAGCACAGGACGTGGGAAGTTTAGTCCCACATCGGTGGGAGAAGGGAACTTGGTAGCGAATATATTGAATTTCTGCTCTGACCTTAGTGCCTCAGAACACTTGGGGGTGAGGTCCCCGCTCACCTTTCACACGGCCTGACTCTCCTATTAGCCTCTCACTCCTTGGCTGTGACACCCATGCACGCAACCCTGGGCCCAGTTACACTTACCTGAATACCCAATTAACCCAGTTATTTCAGAAAGAGAAGAGGAGGAAAAATAGAGAGAGAAAGAGAGCGGGGAAGGGGAGGGTTTTGCTCCTGAAGGATTTGAGCGACACTTAGTTGTTGGGAGGGAGAGAAAAGAAGAGAAGAGTCAAAGAAGAAGAAAAGTGAAGAAGAGGTTCGTGAAAAGAAGAGAGAGGAGAGGAGTTAAACACTTAGCCATAAAGAAGAGAAGGCTCGCTGAAGGCTTGAGGAGAGAAAGAAGAGAGAGAAGACCTGAAGGAAAAGAAGCAAAGCCAGAAGGAAGAAGAAGCAAAGAAGAGAATAGAAAAAGCTCTCTTGAAAACACTGCAGCAAGGCAATTTTAAGTTGTCTGATTACCAAAGCAGACGTCTGATCACTGTTCACTTATTTGGTTCATTTGAGTATTTAATATATATGTGCTTAGACTAATAATTAGTGATCTAAATCACCACTATTTTGTTCTAGGTTTCTTTTTGTTATATATAACTCTTGATATACTCATGTTTTACATTGAAGACCATATTTGAGTAATTGTTAATTCATTGAATATCTTGATTATTGTGCTCATTTATATATTGATTGAAGATTAGTATGTGAATTCCATATTTGCTCCCTATATTCGACCTCAGACTTCATTTTAGGTATTCGAGTTATAAATATTATTTGTTTGAGAGATCGATTAAGGATTCTACACTACAACGATGATAACTTAATCTTAATCCTCTCTAGATCACTTCAACAGAGTTCCACTAGCTTCTGATATCAAGCAGCAATATGAACTGCTGCTGATCAGGAGATGAATGGGACTCTCTGATGAGAACCTCACATAAGCCCTAACTAGCACAATCTAACCCAGATATGTGAGAAAAAGCTCCTACATAACCCAAAGAAAGGCTTAACTCAGAGAATTCTAAGTTTAAGAAGAAAACAAATCATAAGGGGTAAAACTGTAATTTCACCAATGCAGTTGGCAAACAGGGTAATGAAGGATCCAAACACAGGTCAAACAAGCCTAATAAGAAGAAAAGTAGGATGATCTGATCTAAAAAGGGTTATAGCAACTTCAAGAAATTAAATAACATTCTTTAAACCTAAAACAAATCCATTTCAATTCACGAGGTTCGAGGCAAGATAAAAATCAACTAAACCCTCTAAAATTCATATAAAAATAATCTCAAGGGTTTAGAACCTTCAATTTGGCCTTAGAAACCTATTTTGACCTAAAAAGAGAACCATGCCCAATTAATGACTTAATTTGGGTTTTTACGCAAATTGGTCTGTCAAACTTGGTCCAACCTAGAATTAAACTTCACCATTAAAATTCTTAGGTTCATATTAGTCTTGAATAAAAACTTGAGCCTAAGAGGAGAACTCTTGGCCGACTTTACAATTTGGTCCTCTTTATTTACTTTTTGACCCTCATCTTTCGAAACACTTGCACTTTGGCCCCCATCTTTTCATCGTTCTTTGCAGAACGGTCCCTCCTGCAAACTCTGCACAGCACCATGCTCCGACGACCTTGCGTGGAGCATGGCACCGCGCAGAGAGAGGTTACCGCCCTACAAAGCAGAAGTGGGGTTCCCTGCGACGTCCTCTGTCGCAGGGACCCGGCCATGCTCTCTGCCGACCCCCATACCTTCCGTGCGAACACGCGGAAGGTATGGGTGTCCCTTCTGGCCACGCTCCGGCGAGGCTGGCACGTCACCAGCCCGCTCCTCCCTCTGCGCCGACCCCTTTATAAGGACCAACACCCCCTGCTGGTTCGTGCAAGCTCTTCTTTGACGGAGAACACCCCCCCCACTTCATCCCTTCCTCCTCCGTCAGAAGGCCCGCAGCTTCCGGCGACTTCCTCCTCTTCCTCCTCGTCGCTCTGCCGCCTTACCTGCAACAGGGTTCTTCTTGCCCTCTCGTCTGCGCTGGGCTGTACCCGTCGGCACCCTCCGCCTGCTTCCTCGTCGCCGCACTCCTCCTCCAAGGCCCCTTCTTCGCCAGCTCCGGCAAATACGAGCCGGCAGCTTCGCCCTCCCCCCTTCGTCCAAAACCTAGGTAAATAGCTTCCTCTCCTCTTCCCTTACATTTTCCCTATCTCAATTTACCTTTTTGCCCCACCGCATGCGAATTCCACCTCCGCCTGCTCCGTCTCTAACCACCTTCTCCGGCAAGCCCATCCCACCTCCACAGACCCCCTCACCACTCGCCGACTACCCCAGAAGCTTCCCCTCACTCCACTCAACAGATTCCCCCTTCCCAATCACTGCTAAACGCCTCCCGACCACCCCCCGAACAAACCCATCTCTTCGGCCACAGTTCGACCTAGGGCTACCTCCACACGCGGCCTTACACCTCGCCACCACCCGCACTGCCTTCGCCGCACTCCAGCGAAGCTCCCTGCATCTTCTGATTGGGCCGAGAGGCCGTATTCTTGTTTTTAGGTCGAAGCCCCTTCGCCGCCATTACCGAGCTGCTGCAGCTCCTTCACCTGTAGCTGCAGGTGCTCTTCTTCCCAGGTGCACACCCCAGGACGCGCGGGGTGCCTCTGCGAAGCATCCCAGGTCTGCAGCTGAGGTGAAGGCCCCGCGTGCTGCTGCAATTGCCTGCAGCTTCCTCAGTTGCAGGGGCCAATTTGGGAGGGGGACTTTGGTCCCACCTCGGAAGTGCGTGGCTAAGCGCCCACACTTAAATTAGAAAAGTGTTTAAGGCTATTCGCCTTCGAACACAAGGGTCAGGTCCCTCTCCCGCACGTTGCGTGCCACACGCTCGCTCGCCCTCGCCCGCGCTCATGCCACGCGGGTCTGGGCCGGATCCGATTACCCAAACCGTGCACTCCTCGCCCTCCACCGCATGCCGGTGGGCCTGGTCCCAGGTGCGATACCCGCACCCGATTACCCGACTCTGGGAGAGCAATCCTAAGAGAGTAATCTGAGAAAGAGAGAGACGTGGGGAAGGGTAGGGGTAGGTTTTGCTTTCTAATCCTTGTGTGAGCGTGCAGGAGCAGAAGGAGAAGAAGGAAGGAAGGAAAGAAGGAAGGCAGCCGAAGCCTCAGCCGCTCAGGGCAGCAGAAGAAGAAGAAGAAACGAAGGAGAGAAACAGAAGAGGAGAAGGAAGGCACTGTAGCAAACCTACAGTTAAGTCGTCTGACCACTGCACCAGACGTCGGATGAGCAGCGGCCAGAACAAGAAGAAGAGAAAAGAAGAGGAGCTGTAAAGCAAGAAAAGAAAGAAGGAAGCGAAGAAGAAAAAGAAGAAAAGAGAAAGAAGAAAGAAGACTGAAGCCGCAAGCAAGGGAATAAAGAAAAAGAGAAGAAGAAGAAGGTTGAAGAAGAAGAAGAAGACAAAGAAGAAGAAGATTATCACAGCCACAGAAGAAGAAAAGAAAAGAAAGGAAAGAAGAAGAGAGGAAGACTCTGCAAGAAGAGAAGGCTCAGCCAGCTGAAAGAAGAAGAAGAAAGAAAAGGAGAGAAGAAGAAGAAGCCAAGACAGACTCTCTCTCTCTCTCTCTCTTATTTTTGTAATCTAATAGAGAACTTTTATATTTCTAGAATTCCAGTAGCTCCCTGAGTTAGACCTCGAGAAAACTATTTCCGAGTAAAAAAAATTTGTAATGGTAATCTGGTAGCTGTCTTATTACATACTATAACGACTGTAATTTAAAGTGTAATAAACAAGCTGACCGGAGCCCCAACCATTTCTTGGCGCCGTTGCCGGGGAGCAACGGCTATTCTAGAAACTATAAATTCTCTATTTATGAGTTTCTAATAATCTCCTCTCTTATGTGCAGGTACAGGAAAATCAAGAAGCAGCCGCACAACAACCACTCCGAGGACAAGTAATTTTCTATGCTCTCATTTTAACCCCTAAATTCTAAAGAGGTAGAAAAAGAAAAAAATAAACAATATAGGTATAACCTGTCCTTCATACCTAGTAACAGCTGCATATTTTCAAACCACTATTCCTGCACACACTACTAAGGGTATTCAAGGGCTAACATCTTCTTGCCTGAGCCTTAATTACCCAACAAGGAGTTAACTGGACCAAGTAGAGCCAACATTGGAATCAACACTAGGGTTTTAGAGACACACTCCTTAATCAAGAATTGAGAAATCCCCAAAAGAAGTGTGCCTAAGCCATTGATTGAACATACCTATTCAGAAAAACCCTAAGCAATTGGCTCTCTAAAAACACTTGAACCCTAAAAGACAAGACCTAATAAGTTCTCAAAGGAATCAATAGGTGAAGTTGACCCCTTAGGGTCAACCAACCTTCAACTTAGGTCACTTTTCGCACTCAAAAAGCTAAAAGTTCAAGTGAAAACTTAAGCACCCTGATCTTAAACTAAAATTGGTAGACTTAAGAGGTCAAGATCCCCATTCTAGTCTACCTGGAATCTCAGCGACAAGAGAGGTCGGGTGGGGGAAACCCTGTAACGCGTGGGGGTGCTCTACCGTGTAGGGGTCTTCGTGGGACTCACCCTCTCTGGCTGCCCAGGTAATTCTCAGGTGGTCGATCTTTTGATCAAGGGGTCCATCTACCCCGCACCTCTATAGTCACCCAACATTTTTGGGTGTCTCGATTGGGTCCAACACCTGCTAAACTCATCTCTTCCAACAGTGTATGTTTGGTAGGAGGTCATTGAAACCTCCTTTAGAACTTCACTCTCCTCGAGGCCGAGCCTCAATACCCTTGTTTGAGAAAACAACACCTCACATCGATCTCTCCTCCGACTCCGAACCCAACTCACCTTCTTCTTCCACAATGGCTCAGCCAGTTGAGGAAGAAAACAATCTGGAGCACCAGCTCCATCGACTTAATGACCTCTTCCAGAACTTTGTGCACCCACCGCAGTGTCCTATGATGCAGGACCATTATAATCCTATTGTGGTGGCTATTGAGCCTCTAGTCAGAATCTCGACTGGAGGACCTGATTCTGAATTAAAGCCCAATATGATTCATGCTATACCTAAATCCATGGGCTTAATTCTGAAGACCCCTTCTAGCACATCAAACAGCTAAAGCATCTGGCCCAAACTTTTGGGTCAGATGCACAAAATCGGGATATTCTCCTCATGAAGATGTTCACCTTCTCCCTTATGGACAAGGCCGCTCATTGGTACCAGACTCAGACCCGGCGGATCAACAATTGGGAAGAACTTCAGTCCGAATTTTTGAAGAAGTTCTTTCCGGTTGGTCGGACCAATGCCTTGCGCCATCAGATTACCCACTTTACTCAGCAAACGAGAGAACCTCTCCATGAGGCATGGGATCGCTTTTAGGATCTCATGAGAAAGTGCCTGATGAGAACCTCATCATGAGCCATAACTAGCTCATTTTGACCTAATACAAAGGATAAAAGCTCCTACATATCTCAAGGAAAGGCTTAACTCAGAGAATTCTGAGTTTAAGGAGAAAATAAGTCATAAGGGGTAAAAATGCAATTTTACCAGTATAATCTGCATACAGGGTAATTCAGGGCCCAAACATAGGTCAAAGCAGCTTAATAAGAATAAAAGTGGGATGAAATGATCTAGCGAGGGCTACAGCAATTCCAAGAAACTAAATGATAATTTGTAACCCTAAAACAACCCACTTCAATTCACAAGGTTCGAGGCAAAGTAAAAATAGAATAAACCCTCTAAAATTCATAGAAAAATAATCTCTAGGGTTTAGAACCTTCAATTTGGCCTTCAGAACCCATTTTGACCTACATTGAGAACCATGCCCAATTAATAACTTAATTTGGGTTTTTGCGTAAATTGACCGATCAAACAAGGTTTAATATAGAAATGAAATTCACCATCAGATTCCTTAGGTCCTAATTAGTCATGTATAAAAACTTGAGCCTAAGAAGAAACCTCCTTGACCGACTTTACACTTTGGTCCTCATATATTTACTCTTTGGCCCTCAACTTTTGAACCCTCGCATTTTGGCCCCTAACTCTCCTTCGTTCTTTGCGATCAGGTCCCCCCTGCAAAACCTGCCAGCACCATGCTCCGGCGACCTTGCGCGGAGCATGGCGCCGCGCAGGTTGAGGTGGGGGACCTGGCAAGTAAACCGGGGGTGCCCTGCGTCGTCAGCCGTCGCAGGGACACCCCCCTGGTCGTTATAACCCACCATACCGGCCGTGCGAACGCACGGACGGTATGGGTTCTTGTCTCCGGCCATCCTCCGGCGAGGGAGACACGTCGTCTCCCTCCGCCTTCCTCCCTGTTTGATCCCTATAAATACCCCCCGTTGCTCCACCGACCGGGGCAGCTTGGATCTGACGGAGAAAATCCCCAACTTTCCTCTCTTCTCTCTCCGGCAGACGCTCACCAGCTCCGGCGGTTCCTCCCCCTTCTCCTCTTCGCTCTGCCGCAATACCAGCAGCAGAGACTTCCTCCCCTGCTCTTCCCGCGCCACGCCGCACCCAGCTGGCGCCTCTCCGGCTCTCTGCTCGCCGCCGCCCCTTTCCCTGAGCATCGTCTTCTCCGGCGACAGTCGATACGACTGTCACCCTGTTCCTCCCCCTTCGTCCCTGCAAGTAAGCTAGAGCTACTCCCCTTCTTCTCCTCTTTCTTTCCCCGCTTTCAATTTATTCAATTAAGCCCTCGACCGACCCTGACCATCGTCACCCCCTTCGCCTCCGGCCACCCCCCGGCGAGCCGCTCCCACCACCTCAGCAACCCACACGGCTCGCCGACCCTCACCGCACCTCCGCCTCATCACACTGAGCACCCTCCACCCCTTCACCGCCACTCCACACCTCCGTAACGCTTCCCCCAACCCATCCTCCGACCCACAGTCCGACCTAGGGCAGCCCTTGCACGCCGCCCCGCGCCTCGCCACCACCCACACGAGCTTCGCCGCACCCTGGCGAAGCTCCTGGCACTTTCTGATTAGGCCGAGAGGCCGTTTTCTTGTGAACAGGCCACCCGACCTCCGCCGCCATTGCCGTGCAGGAGGAACTGCTTCCGCCTGCAGCTACAGGCGCGCCACGCTCAGCGCCACGCCCAGATTCAACTCCCAGGCCTTGCGAGGCGTTCCGACAAAACACCAGGCTCGCAGCTAAGGCAGAAGGCTTCGCGTGACGCCGCGATCTCCCGCTGATTTCCCCGCTGCGGGCACGCAATTGAGGTGGGACATTTAGTCCCACCTCGGAAAAGCCTGAAGAGGCGCAGCGATATAAGATGCAAAAGTGCTGGAGGCTTACTGCCTCAGCACACGGGGTGAGGTCCCCTTCACCCGCCCGGTTACCCGGTCTCGTCCGCGCTCACGCCCCGCGGACCTGACCCGACCCGACCCGACTTAAGACTGACCTGCACTCCTCGCCCACCACGCACGCCGGTGGGCCTGGACCCGGGCCTGACCCGAACCCGGTTACCCGGCAGCTCTGGGAGAGCTTTCCCAAGAGTGGTTTCAGAGAGAGAGAGAGACGCGGGGGGGGAGGGTAGAGTAGGTTTTGCCTCTGACGAAAAACTCTGAAGTGTGCAGGCACAGGCGAAGAAGAAGACCCGCGGAAGAAGAAGGAAGTTGACTGTAGCAACAGGTAGTTTAAGTCGTCTGATTTGGAAATCAGACGACGGCCTGAAGGGAAAAGAAGAAAGAAGGAGGGGTGACGTCCCTGGCTGAAAAAGAAAAGAAGAAGCTGACACTTAGCCGCAGGGAGGAGAAACAAGAAGAAACTCTAAAGAAGAGGCTGAGCAAGGCAGAAGAAGAGGAAAGGCTGCAGAGAAGAAGTACAGCAGAGCCAAGGAAGAAGAAACCTTCACAGAAGAGACTGCAAAAAAAGAAGAAGAGAGGCCAAGACAGAAACCAAGGAAGAAGAAGAAGGAGATCTGAAGAAAGAAAGAAGAGCATCACCTCTGCAGAACAAAGAAGAAGAAGGAGATCTGAAGAAAGAACATCACGAGGAGAAAACAAAGAGAACAACAAATTCTTTCCCTCTCTCTTTCTTTATTTTGCAAAAGAAACATGTATATCTCTAGAATACAACTTGCTCCCTGAGTTCGACCTCGGGAACTCTTTTATTTTCCGAGTAAAAAAATTTATATATTTGAAATGTTGGTAATAACCGGCTACACTACAACGTTATAACAATAAAACCCGGTTGAACCACTTCACTTCATTTTGGCGCCGTTGCCGGGGAGCAACGGCTATTCTAGAGGTAAACATTCCTGTTTCTTTTTAATTTCTGATAATCTCCTCTCTTTTGTGCAGAAAACTACAGGAAATCAAGAAGACAAGCAACCGCACAACAACCACTCCGAGGACAGGTAAATTTCTTTCCTCTCGCTATTAACCCCTAAAACCCAAAAGAAAGAAAAGAACAAGCAATATAGGGCTAACCTGTCTTCCATACTTAGTAACCATAAAAGTTGCATGTTTTCAACTCATTATTCCTGCACACTATTAAGGGTATTTAAGGGCTAACACATTCTTGCTTGAGCCCTAATTACCCAACAAAGAATTAACTAGACCAAGTAGAGCCAACCTAGGATCCAACACTAGGGATTTAGAGACACACTCCATAAGCAAGAATTGAGAAAACCAAATGAAGTGTGCCCAACCCCTTGTCTGAAAATACCTATTCAAGGGAAACCTAAAACAATTGGCTCTCTAAACACTTGAACCCTAAAAGAAAGGACCCAAAAAGCTCTCAAAGGAACAAGAGGTAAAGTTGACTCCTTGGGTCAACCAACCTTAAAATTAGGTCACTTTCTCACTCAAAATACCTAAGAGTTCAAGTGTAACTTTAAGCACCCTGATCTTAAGCTAAAATTGGTAGACTTAAGAGGTCAAGATCCCCATTCTGGTCTACCTGGACCCGCAGTGACAAGAGAGGTCGAGTGGGGGAAACCCTGTAACACATGGGGACGCTCTACCGTGTAGGGGTCTTCGCGGGACTCTCCCTCTCTGGCTGCCCAGGTAATTCTCAGGTGGACGATCTTTCTGATCTAGGGGTCCATCTGCCCCGAACCTCTATAGTCACCCAACAATTTTTGGGTGTCTTGATTGGGTCCAGCACCTGCTTATCTCATCCAGCCCTTCAGTATTTTTCAGGAGGTCCTTGAAACCTCCTATAGAAATTCACTCTCCCCGAGGCTAAGCCTCGGCTCCTTTGTTTTTGCAGAAATCATTCACATAGCCCCTCTTTCCTCTAATTCTGAACAAAATCCCCTTCTTCCATCTTGATTCAAACTTTGATTCTATATCTTGATTCCACCACCTGATCCAATTATGCAGCCTAATTACCTAGCAAGACTACCATTCAAAAAACCTGAATATCTGAGATCCATGAAAGATAAGATGATTGAGGATGCCCTTGAAATCTATGAAATCAAACCCTCAACACCAGTAGAAAACATTCAGGTTGATGTCCCAACAACCACAGCTTTCATCATAAACTGTGCCCAAATTCTATTGACTGAAATTTCAAAAGGATCAACCCGAGATATGCTCATGACAGGATACATTGAGATGGAAAAATTACACCAATCTGAATACCTTCAATGCTTGACAAATCCTGTACTTTGGGAACAACACCAAGATGCCCTTATAAAACGGGTAGAAATGATGAAATCAGTAGAACAAATTATCAACCAGAAATACCCGTATATACCAGAAACAGAGGATGAACCATCTTGGAACAGTATTAAGGAACAATTCAGTTTCCCAGATCTCGGGATTGAGGCACAAAGTGGTTGTAAAATCCCAACCCAGATAGAAGACAATGTTGAATTAGGTTGGGATATTGCAGGAGAACACAATGATGAGCCAAACTTAGACCATGAATTGCCAAGCCTAGAATTTCAAAACTCCTGCAATAATGAGATCAGAACTAAACCTTCTGAGGGTATAAATTCCGCCCCTTATTTTGATAAGGTGGCCCTCGAAGATTATTCGGACTTAGGTTCTAATAATTCTAACCACATCCTAAGCCTAGAACCTAGATCTGAAACTTATTGGGAAGATTATAAGGCCCCTTATGAGAAAGATCAAATTTTTACAGAATATGATTCCGGGCCTTTATTTGATGAATATCCCTCTCCAACATCTTCAGAAAATCTGATCGATTTTCCAGAGAACATGCCAATTTATGATACAGAGACTGAGGAGTTGGACGAGTTGGATTTTAAGTGGGTCTATCTTACCAGCTTGGAGCTTGAGCCTAGACAGAATACCTTTTCGAGCCCAGAATTGACATATAGGCTAGACCCCAATCAGGCTGCTGATTTCACATTTGATGATTTTTGCTGTGGTGGAATTCATGATCATGAATCTCATTTTCGCCAACTCTCCGACAATTTCAAATCTGACTATAATTGCGGAGAGATTTCCCTTCCTGAACACGCCAGGCCTATCTACGACCTCAGTTCTCATGACTCTAACTCCGACTCTGAGGTCCTGACTCCCGAGATCACCGATAACATAGAATCATTCCTTTTCGATCCTCAGGAACCAAAAACAGAAAATGCCAAGAGTGATTGCAACCAAGAATCCAAATTTTTTCTCGAATCCGATTCCTTTCATCCTACAAACACTCTTCCGGCATTTGATAGTTACCCAGAGGACTCTCTACAGAAAACCACCTATCATCTGTTTCTAGAAGAACCCTCGTACACAATGGCCACCTCGTCCGCACACACAGAACGGATCAAAACCTCTCCCAAACCCCGACCCGCAACCGGACTCAATTTCTATTCAGATTCACCTCTCACCGAGCCGATTGCATTTCCACATCGGGTTTCGAACATTGATCAGACTACACACCATGCTCTATCATTCTCTGATCACCCCTGTAGGGTTTCCGTGTCATTCATTGATTATTCTACAGGTCCCTACTCTGACCAGGCTGATTCAACTCAGCCAAACCCTGCGTTTACACTTCCACATCCATCTGAGCTTCATAGTTTATGGTGGGCTCCACACCTTTTTATCCACATCTATCAACCCGCCAGATTGATTGGGTTTGGGCTGCATCATCAGCCTGTTGATCTGAACAAGCACCTGGTTGGACCAACCAGGCTCTTAATCAGGGTGCTTGTCTTACAAAACTCCGCTGATTTGACCATCCCCTCTCCATCGCATTTCCCGCTTGGCTGAAGGCATCAAACTCAGCGCTTAACGGGAGGCAGCCCGTCATTCTCTTTGAAAACCTGAAACTTGTTCTGACCCTTTTTGCACTTGAAGTTCACACTTTAAGACAGCCGACTCCACCTCAGGTGCTTGCATCTGAGATTAGAAATCGTCCGCAACAGTCACCCCGACCCATTCACTCATCAAAACAGCTATCCTAATGTATGAACTTAGTTGAATAAAAACCCCTAGGTTACAATGAGGACATTGCAAATCTTAGGCATGGGGGGGTATGAAAGTGCAAAACTTGTAAGAAAAGGTTTCAAACAAAAAAATTCACATATGCCAAAAACACCATAAAAATTAAAAATTTTTTGAAAAAGAATAAGAGGAAAAGAGGAGAAAGGAAATTTTGTGAAGGAGAAGGAGAAAAGAAACAAAATGAAAAAGGAGCACAAAATTATGAGAAAAGGTGATAGTCATTAGTAAGGAACTAAGGAATTAACCTAAGTTCTAGACCTCATTCAAGAGAATAACTGAAAAGTGCATAATGAGATTAGTAAGAACGCAAACCTTAGGCATTCTTGAATAGACTCTTAGTACCCATTAAGATTCGGACACTCCTCAAGAGGTTGAGGAAAATGAAAAGCTAAAGTAGTAGGTCTAAGGCTTAGGGAGTATTCGGCCTCGTTAACTAATTTTTGGTTTACGGGACTCAGTAACCTAAGCACCCTAACCTCACACACAGCCTGGTTCAGTAAGCGTAAAAATCAGAATCACGCAGAAGCGTCGCAAAAATCTGAAAAGAACACCTAGAATAGGAGCGGCCGATCAACACAAGTTGATTTGGACGAGTTCCCAGCGCGGAGAGGCGGGAAATCCCCTCGAAGATGCGTAACAAAATATCATCTCCTCGGTGCTTGTCTCTTAGGATATTTACATATCCTACTGGGGGCATGTAAGCACTCTGCTGGTTCAGATTCCATGGATGGCATTATCTCGAAGTGTCAATTGCCAGGGTCTGGATTCGGCCACGGAACACCATGGATGGGATTATCTCGAAATCTCAATAGCCAGGGTTCCGGGGGTTGCCATGGGCGGTGCTATCTCGAAACATCGATCGCCAGGAACCCTTGAGGATTGATGATGGGAGCAAGGAATCTGATACAGACCGTGTTGAAAAGCCAATCCTAGGCTAGAACTAAAAAGAAAAAGAGAGAAAACTCTCCAAACAGAAAAACTTTCTATCTCTCTCTTACAAAACGCACTGCGAACTGAGCCAAGGCTAAAATCATTTCAAGCACGGGTGCTTTAACCACGAAGTCCAATAAACCTTAGGTTAGTTCTTGTGGACCTTAAAAACCTTTGCTAAAAGACTGAGGCTAAGGCTAGACAGATTTGGATCTTGATTGGTACTAGAGTACCTTTTAGGCCTATGGTCAGCATTCTAACCTAATCTATGCTCAAATAAAAAAGGCACTTATCTAAAACTATTAAAAACTTCATGGTCTAGAACAAGGGTTGAAACCTTAAGTTTTTGCTAAGGGACTAGCAAAAGCTAGGCATGGGGGTATGATGAGAACCTCATCATGAGCCATAACTAGCTCATTTTGACCTAATACAAAGGATAAAAGCTCCTACATATCTCAAGGAAAGGCTTAACTCAGAGAATTCTGAGTTTAAGGAGAAAATAAGTCATAAGGGGTAAAAATGCAATTTTACCAGTATAATCTGCATACAGGGTAATTCAGGGCCCAAACATAGGTCAAAGCAGCTTAATAAGAATAAAAGTGGGATGAAATGATCTAGCGAGGGCTACAGCAATTCCAAGAAACTAAATGATAATCTGTAACCCTAAAATAACCCACTTCAATTCACAAGGTTCGAGGCAAAGTAAAAATAGAATAAACCCTCTAAAATTCATAGAAAAATAATCTCTAGGGTTTAGAACCTTCAATTTGGCCTTCAGAACCCATTTTGACCTACATTGAGAACCATGCCCAATTAATAACTTAATTTGGGTTTTTGCGTAAATTGACCGGTCAAACAAGGTTTAATATAGAAATGAAATTCACCATCAGATTCCTTAGGTCCTAATTAGTCATGTATAAAAACTTGAGCCTAAGAAGAAACCTCCTTGACCGACTTTACACTTTGGTCCTCATATATTTACTCTTTGGCCCTCAACTTTTGAACCCTCGCATTTTGGCCCCTAACTCTCCTTCGTTCTTTGCGATCAGGTCCCCCCTGCAAAACCTGCCAGCACCATGCTCCGGCGACCTTGCGCGGAGCATGGCGCCGCGCAGGGTGAGGTGGGGGACCTGGCAAGTAAACCGGGGGTGCCCTACGTCGTCAGCCGTCGCAGGGACACCCCCCTGGTCGTTATAACCCACCATACCGGCCGTGCGAACGCACGGACGGTATGGGTTCTTGTCTCCGGCCATCCTCCGGCGAGGGAGACACGTCGTCTCCCTCCGCCTTCCTCCCTGTTTGATCCCTATAAATACCCCCCGTTGCTCCACCGACCGGGGCAGCTTGGATCTGACGGAGAAAATCCCCAACTTTCCTCTCTTCTCTCTCCGGCAGACGCTCACCAGCTCCGGCGGTTCCTCCCCCTTCTCCTCTTCGCTCTGCCGCAATACCAGCAGCAGAGACTTCCTCCCCTGCTCTTCCCGCGCCACGCCGCACCCAGCTGGCGCCTCTCCGGCTCTCTGCTCGCCGCCGCCCCTTTCCCTGAGCATCGTCTTCTCCGGCGACAGTCGATACGACTGTCGCCCTGTTCCTCCCCCTTCGTCCCTGCAAGTAAGCTAGAGCTACTCCCCTTCTTCTCCTCTTTCTTTCCCCGCTTTCAATTTATTCAATTAAGCCCTCGACCGACCCTGACCATCGTCACCCCCTTCGCCTCCGGCCACCCCCCGGCGAGCTGCTCCCACCACCTCAGCAACCCACACGGCTCGCCGACCCTCACCGCACCTCCGCCTCATCACACTGAGCACCCTCCACCCCTTCACTGCCACTCCACACCTCCGTAACGCTTCCCCCAACAAACCCATCCTCCGACCCACAGTCCGACCTAGGGCAGCCCTTGCACGCCGCCCCGCGCCTTGCCACCACCCACACGAGCTTCGCCGCACCCTGGCGAAGCTCCTGGCAATTTCTGATTAGGCCGAGAGGCCGTTTTCTTGTGAACAGGCCACCCGACCTCCGCCGCCATTGCCGTGCAGGAGGAACTGCTTCCGCCTGTAGCTACAGGCGCGCCACGCTCAGCGCCACGCCCAGATTCAACTCCCAGGCCTTGCGTGGCGTTCCGAAAAAACACCAGGCTCGCAGCTAAGGCAGAAGGCTTCGCGTGACGTCGCGATCTCCCGCTGATTTCCCCGCTGCGGGCGCGCAATTGAGGTGGGACATTTAGTCCCACCTCGGAAAAGCCTGAAGAGGCGCAGCGATATAAGATGCAAAAGTGCTGGAGGCTTACTGCCTCAGCACACGGGGTGAGGTCCCCTTCACCCGCCCGGTTACCCGGTCTCGTCCGCGCTCACGCCCCGCGGACCTGACCCGACCCGACCCGACTTAAGACTGACCTGCACTCCTCGCCCACCACGCACGCCGGTGGGCCTGGACCCGGGCCTGACCCGAACCCGGTTACCCGGCAGCTCTGGGAGAGCTTTCCCAAGAGTGGTTTCAGAGAGAGAGAGAGACGCGGGGGGGGGGAGGGTAGAGTAGGTTTTGCCTCTGACGAAAAACTCTGAAGTGTGCAGGCACAGGCGAAGAAGAAGACCCGCGGAAGAAGAAGGAAGCTGACTGTAGCAACAGGTAGTTTAAGTCGTCTGATTTGGAAATCAGACGACGGCCTGAAGGGAAAAGAAGAAAGAAGGAGGGGTGACGTCCCTGGCTGAAAAAGAAAAGAAGAAGCTGACACTTAGCCGCAGGGAGGAGAAACAAGAAGAAACTCTAAAGAAGAGGCTGAGCAAGGCAGAAGAAGAGGAAAGGCTACAGAGAAGAAGTACAGCAGAGCCAAGGAAGAAGAAACCTTCACAGAAGAGACTGTAGAAAAAGAAGAAGAGAGGCCAAGACAGAAACCAAGGAAGAAGAAGAAGGAGATCTGAAGAAAGAAAGAGGAGCATCACCTCTGCAGAACAAAGAAGAAGAAGGAGATCTGAAGAAAGAAGAACATCACGAGGAGAAAACAAAGAGATCAACAAATTCTTTCCCTCTCTCTTTCTTTATTTTGCAAAAGAAACATGTATATCTCTAGAATACAACTTGCTCCCTGAGTTCGACCTCGGGAACTCTTTTATTTTCCGAGTAAAAAAATTTATATATTTGAAATGTTGGTAATAACCGGCTATACTACAATGTTATAACAATAAAACCCGGTTGAACCAAACAACTTCAGTGCCCCCATCACAAAGTTCCTAAATGGGAACAAGTCCAGTCTTTTTACCAGGGACTTCGTGAGGATATCAGGCTTTTCGTCAATGCAACTTGCGGAGGGAATATCATGGGTCAACATGAGGATACCGTGTGGGAGATTCTCGAAAACATGTGCGAGAACTCCATCAATAATGACTCCATGGGATTATTCGACAGGATGAATACCCACGCATCGACGAACCTTAGGGGAGCACACGAGACGCAGGGCCTGTCCGCATCAGTTGACCTGGAATTAATGGCTAGTCGATTGGACAAGGTCTTCATCATTGAGAAGAAGGTGGACGAGCTGACTCAGCACTTGCAGCGAGCCACCTCTGCGCATAACTCCTTTGCACAACCTCCTTCCACACGGGAGACTGTGCAAAATATTCTCCACCGATCTTCTCCTGGGATGGATCCATATCCACCCCCATCTGATTCTCAGATCGGAGGGTCATCCGATCCTTTCTATACCAGCCTGGGGAATTCCATTCCCCCTTTCTCTGATTCTTTGGAGGTTCCTCAGACCTGCGAGGACCTCAACGCCATCCAGAATGATCCATTCTCCAACACCTATAACCCTGGATGGCGAAACCATCCCAACTTCCAGTGGGAGGGAAATTCCTAAACCCAAAGACCACCCTTTCAGCCCCGTCAACAACCCCCTCGTCCTTACCAGCCGCCTCAGCCTCGGCCCAACCCTACCTATCCATCAGGGCCAAACCAGGACAAAATGTCCCTCATCCTTCAGACTCTGGCTGACATTCAAAGAACGAATGCGGCTATTCAGAAACAACACAAGGACGAACTTACAGAGGTTCGAAATCAACTGGCCCATGCCGACCCAGCAACGCGTTATGAACCCAAATCCGGGCCAAGCACACATGATTTATCAGGCCCCCTCTGTTCCTTCACCCGATGGGATGGAGGCTTCCACTTCCTATGCGAGCTATCAGCAGCAACCCATCTTATCCCACCCTAACCAAAACCAGGCAAGACTAAATTCTGTAACAACCCGTAGTGGTAAGGAAACCCAAGATCCACCCTATCCAAACCACTCCAAGCCTGGTAGTGATCCCAATCCTAGGACAGTAATCCAGGACGTTCCTATCCCTATTCCAGATCAAAGACCTGGACCTATCCTAGAAGAACCAACCAAGGTCTCATTTCCCGAGGCCTTGACCAAGGGAAAGAAGACAACCAAGCCCGTGGCACCTAAGGAGGACCTGGTCAAGCTCTTTGAGCAGGTCCAAATAAACATCGCCTTGATGGATGCGATTCGCCACGTACCAGCTTACGCACGATTCTTAAAGAATGTGTGTACACCTCAGTGTAAGCTGCGAACCAAGAGTGGGAGTCCAATTGTACTGTCAGAGCAAGCCAGCTTTGTAATCCTAAGCAGACTCCCACCCAAGGCTAAATATCCTGGTACTCCCCTGATTTCCTGCAAAATAGGTGATAACCAATTCGACAGAGCATTGCTAGACTTGGGTTCTTCCATAAATCTGATACCCACATCCTTACTTAACCACCTAGAAGAATCTGAGCTAAAACTGACTGAGGTGACATTACAATTAGCAGATCGATCTATAAAGTCACCAAAAGGGATTCTTGAGGACGTTATCGTAAGAGTGTGGGATTTCTATTTCCCAGTAGACTTTATAGTCTTGGACATGGACGCCCCTGAAAACTCTAGGGATACACCGATCATTCTAGGGAGACCTTTCTTGGCTACTGCTAGAGCCAACATCAGCTGCGAGGAGGGCCAAATAGAGCTCAAATTTGAAAATCAAACCCTAAAAATTGATATATTTAAGGCCCAACAAGGAATCAATTGCGGTGTCATCGAATAGATTTGTGATATCAGGGCTTTGGTTGATGAAACGCATTTTGAGAATGACCTGATTATACCTCATCAACCACAAAAAGAGCTTGAACCACAATCAGAGGAGTCAAATCCAGATTTAGACAAACCCATAACTCCTACCCTTGAACCTCCCATCTACCTTGAACCACCTGCTGCTGTGATAACCCCATCCTTGAACTGAAACCCCTTCCCGATCATTTGAAATACATCTTTCTGGGTTCCAATCAGACCTTTCCTGTGATTATAAATTCCAAGCTTACTCCCGAACAGGAATCCCGTCTGATTGCTGTTCTCCAGCAACATCGCAGAGCCATTGGATGGACTCTCGATAATTTGACTGGAATAAGTCCCTCTTATTACACACATCATATTTATTCAGAAGAGGGCGCATGACCTTCCTGTGAAATGCAGAGACGTTTGAACCCCAATCTGCAGGAGGTCGTGAAAAAGGAGATCATCAAGTGGTTAGATGCAGGGATCATCTACCCGATCTTCGACAGTCGTTGGGTGAGCCCAATCCAGGTTGTGCCTAAAAAGCAGGGCTCACCACCATAACGATTGAAACCAGGGAAGTCATACCTACCCGATTAGCCAACTCGTGGAGAGTCTGCATAGATTACCGATGACTCAATTCCTCCACGAAGAAGGATCATTTCCCACTACCTTTCATCGATCAGATTCTCGAGAAATTAGTGGGAAATTGATTTTTCTGCTTCCTTGACGGGTACTCCGGTTATAACCAGGTAGCTATTCATCCTGAGGACCAAGAGAAGACCACGTTCACCTGCCCCTTCGGAACGTATGAATTCCAAAGGATGCCATTCGGTCTCTACAATGCACCCGCGACTTTTCAGTAGTGCATGCTTGCCATATTCTCTGATATGGTAGGTGATTATCTAGAAGTCTTCATGGATGACTTTTCAGTTTTCGGGGCAACATTTGATGATTTCCTCCAGCATTTGGTTCATATACTCAGGCGCTGCATCGACATTAATTTGGTTCTTTCCTGGGAAAAGAGCCATTTTATGGTGCCTGAGAGGATCGTCCTAGGACATCTGATTTCTGAGAAGGGCATCCAAGTGGATTGAGCCAAGGTTGATCTAATTTCTCACCTTCCTATGCCTAGCTTGATCAGGGACATCCGTTCTTTTCTAGGGTACATTGGTTTTTACCGTCGTTTCATTCCTGATTTCTTGAAAATCGCGCCCCCCTGACGACTCTTCTCTCTAAGGATGTACCCTTTGAAATCTCCAAGGAATGCACTCAAGCCTTGAGAACCTTCGTGACCGAGTCACCCAGGCTCTGATCCTACAATCCCCTGATTGGTCTCAACCCTTTGAGATCATGTGCGATGCGTTTGATTTCACAGTAGGAGCGGTTCTGGGGCAGAAAGTTGACGGGAAACCCGTGGTCATCTACTATGCTAGTAAGACACTTGACCAGGCTCAGCGTAACTATACAGTTACGGAGAAAGAGCTTCTAGCCGTAGTATTTGCCCTTGAAAATTTTCGATCTTATCTCCTGGGTTCCCACGTCATCATCTACTCGGATCACATAGTTATGAGGCATCTCCTTGCCAAGAAGGATGCGAAGCCCCGACTAATCCGATGGATCTTGTTATTGAAAGAATTCGATCTCGAGATTCGTGACAAGGGGGGAAGATAAAATGTGGTAGCTGACCATTTGTCCCACCTTCCTTCTGAGATTATCAATCCTTCCGGACCTATCACGGAGCATTTCCCTGATGAGCACCTGTTGACTATTGGTACTGGACTTCCTTGGTTTGCTGATATAGTAAACTACTTGGCATCTCATCAGATCCAGTCTGATTGGCCGAAGGCCAAGAAAGACAAATTGCGCTCTAATGCCAAGTATTACATTTGGGAAGATCCGTACCTCTTCTGCATAGGTGCTGACCAAATCAACCGGAGATGTGTCCCAGAAGGTGAAGTCAATGATATTCTTTCCTTCTGCCATGACCAGGCATGCGGTGGCCATTTCTCTAGGCACAAAACCGCATCAAAAATCCTCCAGTGTGGCTTCTATTGGCCCACTTTGTTCAAGGACACATACAGTCACTGCAAGGCATGCAGTCGTTGCCAAACTTTGAGCAACATGAGCCATCGTGACATGATGCCTTTGCAGCCGATTCTCGTATGCGAAATCTTTGATGTTTAGGGGATTGATTTTATGTGCCCCTTTCCTGTTTCGGATGGTTTCGAATACATTCTGCTGGTTGTGGACTACGTGTCCAAATGGATCGAAGCCATACCGACCCGAACCTGTGATCACAAAATCATTCTCAAATTCATTCATCACAATATCTTCTTACGGTTCGGGATTCCTCGTGCTATCATCTTAGATGGGGGGACCCATTTCACGAATGCTCAGTTCAAGTCACTGATGACCAAATACGGGGTGTCTCATCGAATCTCTACTCCTTATCACCCCCAGACTAATGGTCTAGCTGAGCTATCAAATTGGGAGATCAAGAAAATCCTGCAGGTCACTGTTCGGCCTGACAGGAAGGACTGGTCGTCCCAACTTCCGGAAGCCTTGTGGGCCTATAGGATCGCCCACAAAACCCAATTAGGCATGTCTCCCTTTAGACTGGTGTACGGGAAGGTGTGTCACCTTCCCGTCGAACTGGAGCACAAAGCCTATTGGGCAGTACGAAAATGTAATCGAGATCTTTCTAAGGCTGGAACCCACAGAAAGCTTCAAATCAGCGAGATCGATGAGCTACGTCTTGATGCGTACGAGAACTCGCGAATCTACAAGGAGCGGGTTAAAGCCTTCCATGACAAGTATATCTCTAGAAAGATCTTTCATCCTGGTCAGAAGGTCCTACTCTTTGATGCCCGACTCAATTTTTCCCCGGGAAGCTACGATCCAAGTGGGTCGGACCATACCTAGTCCGACAGGTTTTTGTAAATGGAGCCATCGAGATCAGTCCACTCAGCCATGATTTCGAACCTTTCATCGTGAATGGTCAGAGACTCAAACCGTTCATTGATGTAACTTCTACTGATTTGGCTGAATCATCTTCTATCCTCCATTCCCCATGAGCTTATTGCGCCCAGCCGATGGCGTAAAACTCAGCGCTCAACGGGAGGCAGCCCGTCATTCTCTTTGAAAACCTGAAACCTTTTCCGACACCTTTGTGCACTTAAGGTTCACCCTTTAAGACAGCCGACTCCACCTCAGGTGCTTGCATGTGAGATTAGAAATCGTCTGCAACAGTCACCCCGACCCATTCACTCACCAAAACATCTGTCCTAAGGAATGAACTAAATTGAATAAAAACCCCCTAAGTCACAATGAGGACATTGCAAATCTTAGGCATAGGGGGGTATGAAAGTGCAAAAACTTGTAAGAAAAGGTTTTAAACAAAAAAATTCACATATCCCAAAAACACCATAAAAATTTAAAAAAAATTTTGAAGGCAAAAGAATAATAAAATAAGAGGAAAGAAATTTTGTGGAGGAAGGAAAAAGAAACAAAATGAAAAGAAGGAGCACAAAAATGAGGAAAAAAAGTGATAGTCATTAGTAAGAAACTAAGGAATTAACCTAAGTTCTAGACCTCATTCAAGAAAAGAAATGAAAAGTGCACAGTGAGATTAGTAACAACGCGAACCTTAGGCATTCTTGGATAGACTCTTAGTACCCATTAAGATCTAGACATTACTCAAGAGGTTGAGGAAAATGAAAAGCTTAAGTATTAGGTCCAAGGCTTAAGAAGTATTTGGCCTCATTAACTAACTTTTGGTTTACGGAACTCAATAACCTAAGCACCCTAACCTCACACACAGCCTGGTTCAGTAAGCATAAAAATCAAAATCACGTAGAAGCTTTGCAAAAAGTTCTGAAAATGACACCTAGAGTAGGAGTGGCCGATCAACACAAGTTGATTTCGATGAGTTTCCAGCGTGGAGAGGTGGGAAACTCCCCTCGAAGATGCGTAACAAATTATCATCTCCTCGGTGCTTGTTTCTTAGGATATTTACATATCCTACCAGGGGCATGTAAGCACTCTGCTGGTTCAAATTCCATGGATGGCATTATCACGAAATGTCAATTGCTAGGGTCTGAATTCAGCCACGGAACACCATGGATGGGATTATCTCGAAATCTCAATAGCCAGGGTTTCGGGGGTTACCATGGGCGGTGCTATCTCGAAGCATCGACTGCCAGGAACCCTTGAGGATTGATGATGGGGACAAGAAATCTGATACAGACCGTGTTGAAAAGCCAATCCTAAGCTAGAATTAAAAAGAAAAGAGAGAAAAAACTCTCCAAATAGATAAATCTTCTATCTCTCTTTCTTACAAAACACACTGCGAACTGAGCCAGGACTAAAATTATATCAAGCACGGGTGCTTTAACCACAAAGTCCAATAAACCTTAGGTTAGTTCTTGTAGGCCTTAAAAACCTTTGCTAAGGACTAAGGCTGAGGCTAAACAGATCTGGATCTTAGTTGGTACTAGAGTACCTTTTAGGCCTGTGGTAGGCATTCTGACCTAATCTAGTTTGCAAATGAAAAATCACTTATCTGAAATCATTAAGAACTTCATAGGTCTAGAACAAGGGTTGAAACCTTAATTTTTTTGCTAAGGGACTAGCAAAAGCTAGGCATGGGGGTATGATGAGAACCTCATCATAAGCCCTAACTAGCACAATCTAACCTAGATATGTGAGAAAAAGCTCCTACATAACCCAAAGAAAGGCTTAACTCAGAGCATTCTGAGCTTAAGAAGAAAATAAATCATAAGGGGTAAAACTGTAATTTCACCAATGGAGTCGGAAAATAGGGTAATGAAGGGTCCAAACACAAGTCAAAGAAGCCTAATAAGAAGAAAAGTGGGATGATCTAATTTAAAAAGGGTTATAGCAAATTCAAGAAATTAAATAACATTCTATAACCCTAAAATCGACCCATTTCAATTCACGAGGTTCGAGGCAGGATAAAAATCAACTGAACCCTCTAAAATTCATAGAAAAATAATCTCTAGGGTTTAGAACCTTCAATTTGGCCTTAGAAACCTATTTTGACCTAAAACGAGAACCATGCCCAATTAATGACTTAATTTGGGTTTTTACGCAAATTGGCCGGTCAAACTTGGTCCAACCTAGAATTAAAATTCACCATTAAAATTCTTAGGTTCAGATTAGTCTTGAATAAAAACTTGAGCCTAAGAGGAGACCTCCTTGGCCGACTTTACAATTTGGTCCTCTTCATTTACTTTTTGACCCTCATCTTTCGAAACACTTGCACTTTGGCCCCCATCTTTTCATCGTTCTTTGCAGAACGGTCCCTCCTGCAAACTCTGCACAGCACCATGCTCTGGCGACCTTGCACGGAGCATGGCGCCGCGCAGAGAGGGTTACCGCCCTGCAAAGCAGAAGCGGGGTTCCCTACGACGTCCTCTGTCGCAGGGACCCAGCCATGCTCTCTGCCGACCCCCATTCCTTCCGTGCGAACGCACGGAAGGTATGGGTGTCCCTTCCGGCCATGCTCCGGCGAGGCTGGCACGTCGCCAGCCCTCTCCTCCCTCTGCGCTGACCCCTTTATAAGGACCAACACCCCCTGCCGGTTCGTGCAAGCTCTTCTTTGACGGAGAACACCCTCCCACTTCATCCCTTCCTCCTCCGTCAGAAGGCCCGCAGCTTCCGGCGACTTCCTCCTCTTCCTCCTCGTCGCTCTGCCGCCTTACCTGCAACAGGGTTCTCCTTGCCCTCTCGTCTGCGCTGGGCTGTACCCACCGGTGCCCTCCGCCTGCTTCCTCGTCGCCGCACTCCTCCTCCAAGGCCCCTTCTTCCCTAGCTCTGGCAGATACGAGCCGGCAGCTCCGCCCTCCCCCCTTCGTCCAAAACCTAGGTAAATAGCTTCCTCTCCTCCTCCCTTACATTTTCCCTCTCTCAATTTACCTTTTTGCCCCACTGCACGTGAATTCCACCTCCGCCTGCTCCGTCTCCGACCACCTTCTCCGGCGAGCCCATCCCACCTCCATAGACCCCCTCACCACTCGCCGACTACCCCAGAAGCTTCCCCTCACTCCACTCAACAGATTCCCCCTTCCCAATCACTGCCAAACGCCTCCCGACCACCCCCCGAACAAACCCATCTCTTCGGCCACAGTCCGACCTAGGGCTACCTCCACACGTGGCCTCATGCCTCGCCACCACTCGCACTGCCTTCGCCGCACTTCGGCGAAGCTCCTTGCATCTTCTGATTGGGCCGTGAGGCCGTATTCTTGTTTTTAGGTCGAAGGCCCTTCGCCGCCATTACCAAGCTGCTGCAGCTCCTTCACCTGTAGCTGCAGGTGCTCTTCCACCCAGGTGCACACCCTAGGACACGCGGGGTGCCTCTGCGAAGCATCCCAGGTCTGCAGCTGAGGCGAAGGCCGCGCGTGCTGCTGCAATTGCCTGCAGCTTCCTCAGCTGCAGGCGCTAATTTAGGAGGTGGGACTTTCGTCCCACCTCGGAAGTGCGTGGCTAAGCGCTCACACTTAAATTAGAAAAGTGTTTAAGGCTATTCGCCTTCGAACACAGGGGTCAGGTCCCTCTCCCGCACGCAGCGTGCCACGCGCTCGCTCGCCCTCGCCCGCGCTGACGCCCCGCGGGTCTGGGTCGGATCCGATTACCCAAACCGTGCACTCCTCGCCCTCCACCGCACGCCGGTGGGCCTGGTCCCGGGCGCGATACCTGCACCCGATTACCCGGCTCTGGGAGAGCAATCCTAAGAGAGTAATCTGAGAAAGAGAGAGACGCGGGGAAGGGTAGGGATAGGTTTTGCTTTCTAATCCTTGTGTGAGCGTGCAGGAGCAGAAGGAGAAGAAGGAAGGAAGGAAAGAAGGAAGGCGGCCGAAGCCTCAGCCGCTCAGGGCAGCAGAAGAAGAAGAATTAACGAAGGAGAGAAACAGAAGAGGAGAAGGAAGGCACTGTAGCAAACCTACAGTTAAGTCATCTGACCACTGCACCTGACGTCGGATGAGCAGTGGCCAGAACAGGAAGAAGAGAAAAGAAGAGGAGCTGTAAAGCAAGAAAAGAAAGAAGGAAGTGAAGAAGAAAAAGAAGAAGAAAAGAGAAAGAAGAAAGAAGACTGAAGCCGCAAGCAAGGGAAGAAAGAAAAAGAGAAGAAGAAGTCAGAGAAGAAGAAGATTATCACAGCCGCAGAAGAAGAAAAGAAAAGAAAGAAGAAGAGAGGAAGACTCTGCAAGAAGAGAAGGCTCAGCCAGATGAAAGAAGAAGAAGAAAGAAAAGGAGAGAAGAAGAAGAAGCCAAGACAGACTCTCTCTCTCTCTCTCTTATTTTTGTAATCTAATAGAGAACTTTTATATTTCTAGAATTCCAGTAGCTCCCTGAGTTAGACCTCGGGAAAACTATTTCCGAGTAAAAAAATTTTGTAATGGTAATCTGGTAGCTGTCTTATTACTTACTATAACGACTGTAATTTAAAGTGTAATAAACAAGCTGACCGGAGCCCCAACCACTCTCATATCAAACATAGATGCCTTAAAGTCCTTTTCAAAAGCTGCTATGTAGCCAAATCTCTAAACTCAGCAATTATGGATAGGATTTTAGTGAAAACAGATCCAAGATCAAATGCATTTCTCATCTGAAAACCATCTTGAAATCACAAAAAAAGATCTGAAATTATCTTTAAAAAATGGAATTTCTACTCCCTTTGAAAATCAATTCAACGCTTCTTCCAAAAGCTCTTTAGAATCCCAATCACAACCTCCAATATAAAATCATGAAAGTGAATATATGGAGGGTAAAATGTCGCCCCAATTGGGCTTTTGCTTTGGGTCTTCTAGTGATTTCTCCACTCAATCTCCTTGGACACCATCGTTGAGTGTTTAAGGTGATTTTGTGGATTGATCAAGATCCGTTGGGTCCTTATTCCATCTTAAATCAGGGAAACTGATTTTCCTTGATAGAACTCTCCAACATAGGTGTTATTCACTCTAAATCGTGTTTTAAAATCAATGTGTGTAGTATAGGTCGAATCAGGACGAAAAACAAATAGAATTTATTACTCGAATGAAAGTTTGAGGTCGAACACAAGGAACAATTGCTAAAAATAATTCTCAAGATTACAATTCAACACAAATATATAAGCAATATAATTCCAAGCAAATATGAATGCAAGTGAATGTCAGATAATGCAAAAAGAATGGGGTAAAGTTGTGATTTGAATCACCAATTATCCCTCACAATTATATCAAATAACTCAATAGTAATAAGCAATTAAATTCCATGTAATATAAGTGCATAGTGCAATTTAGACGTCTACTCAGCCAATCAGATGGCTTAAACCGCTTGTTGCTACAGTGCCCTTTTGCTTCTTCTTCTTCTTCTTCTCTAGCTTTCTCTCCTTCTTCTTCTTCTATGCCTTCTCTCTTCTTTCTCTTCTCTGTGGCTTCTTCTCTTCTGCTTCTTCAGCTCCTTCTTCTGGCTATGCCTTTTCTTCTCCTTCTTCCTCTGGCTTCCTCTGCTTTCTCTTTTGCATAAGGGGGAGGGCTTATTAAATGGCTAAGTGTCAGCTATTGAATCATAGAGCAAAACCCCCCTTGCCCCCGCTTGCTTTCTCTCCTTCTCTCTCTGGGATTCGCCCTCCTAGGGACTCGAGTTATCAGGTATTCGAGTAGAGCACACCCAGGACTAGGCTCATCGGCTTGGGTAGTGAGCGAGGTGTGAACAAGGCTTAGGTGGGTCGAATCTACGCCAGACCCACTAGTTAGGTGTCGCGAGTGAGGCACAGGTGAGGGTGTAATGGGACCTCACCCCATGGTTGGAGGTGATAAGCCCCAATCACAAAAACAATTTATGTGGGTGCTTCGCTTCGTATGCTTCTGAGGTAGGACTAAAAGTCCTACCCTTCCTTCGTGCAGGCCGTAGCAGGTTTTCCTTAATTGGAGCATGAGTGCGCCCTGGTAGCTTCAATTGGATGCCTGGGAGGTTTTCTGGGAGTAAGTCGCACTGCCTGGGACTTCACCTGGGGCCTACAAGTGCTGGAGCAAGCTTCATGCTTTCGCTCGAAGCTTCGGTAATGGTGGCGGAGGACCTGCTACCTGAAAATCGGAATACAACCTCTTGGCCTTGTTAAATAGGTTCAGGAGCTTCGCTGTAGGATGGCGAGGGTGTGAGTGGCGGTGGCGAGTTGCAAAGGTGGTTGTAGGTGGCTGGAGAAGGCGGAGATGAAGGTCTGGAGGTGGGTTGTTCGGTGAGGAGTGGGCAATAGGCTTGGAAAGGTTATGGTTTTTACGCTAGGGGCCACGGTGGAGGTTTTGGCGGTGTTGGCGAGGTATTTGGGACAGTGGAGTGGGCGGAGGACCTCACCGGAGGTTTGGATGGAGCGGAGGACGATGGAGGTGAACGGCGGTGTCGAGGGTCGAAATTGGGATATGGAGAGCAGGAAAGATAGTGTATACCTTATTAAGCCTTACTAACCTAATCTACATGGATGAAAGGGGGGAGAATCCACACCGAGGGTACGTCAGCGACGGAGAAGATGAAGTGCTCCGGTGAGGGTTGGAACGGCGATGATGACGGGAAGGATGCTCCTGCTGGTACGACCAAGAGCAGATGAGAGAGAGGAAGGGAATCCGGCCACTGGCATTGTGGACGGATGACGAAGGAGGTCAGGAGGAATCGCCGAAGCTTGTGGAGCTTCACGGTCGGAGCGGAGAGAGGAAGGGAAGGGTTTCACCGCTGGAATCAAGCTTGAGAAGTTCGGCCTGATCTGGGGGTCCTTTTATAGGCCTTAAGAGGGAGTTTTGGGCTAGGAAAGCTCGTCGGAGATAGGAATTCCAAGATACCCTAATCTCTCATGCGTTCGCATGAGAGATTGGGAAAGTTTTAGGGCTTAGGAATTGGCTCAAAAGGAAGGGAATTCCTTGATAAAGTTCCCTTTCAAATCTGAGAGGGATTCGTCAAGGAATCAAGGAGAACATGTCATTTTAAGGTCGTCGGAGTTGTAGGATTAGGATTCATGGTAGCAGGGACCTTTTTGTGAAAATGATGACAAAGCTGGGGGGCTATCTACAAGATTTTTGAAAGTTAAGGGCATGTGTGTGAGATAAAAGAATCAGGCAGGACCAAATTGCAAACTAGGTCAAGACAATCTTAGATTGGGTCCAAATTTTTGTAACGTAATTTGGACCTAAGGAATCCAATGATGAAGTTGTATTTTGGTTTTAACCAAGTTTGATGGAGTAATTTATACAAAAACCCAAATTAGGGTAAATGTCAGTTTGAGACTATTTTGGGTCAAGATGGGTTCTGATGGTCAAATTGAAGGTACCAAATCCTAGAGAATATTTTTATATGAATTTTAGAGGGTTTAGGTGAATTTTATCTTGACCAGAACCTCAGTTAAGCTGGTCTATTTTTAGGATTTTAGATGTCCATTAATTCCTGTAACGCATGAAAACCCTTTTTCTGTCTGTTCTAACCCACTTATTATAATTTTAAGACCTTTTGACCTTTGTTCCATCCCTGAGAGAACCTGTGGTTATTCTATTTTTGTGATAGAATGGTAAATTTGTAGAAATAATCCTGTATTGTTATTTTCTTCTCAAATCAATGTTTTGTGCCCTTAAGGCCTTCTGATGGATATATAGGAGTTTTTATTGACTTAATCAGATCAAACTGAGCTAATTATGACACATGATGGTGTTCCCATCAATAGGGCTTGGATTAGGCATATGCTCATCCACAAATCAAAATAAAACTCAAGAACATTGGAATCCTTGCATACACCTCAATCAAGTCCTTAAACTCTCAAAAAGCTTGATTAAATCAATAAAACCTTAAATAGATTTCAAATCACTATTTGAACAATTAAAACCCATTTTAAGCAAAATCAAGCCAATTGACTTGGTGGACAAGATTGGGGGGTCTTTGTGGAGTTATGAATTGAATGGTAGACCCCCGAAGTTGATTTTGGTGCTAATTTTAGATATGAGAAATAAAGTTCTCAAGTCTGAAATTAGACCTTAATGAGTGGGTGATCAGTGAATTAAAATCGAGGAATTAAGAAGGTAATCAAATGGAATGTAAAGGGAGATTAATGGTGATGATGATGGGTATGAAAGTCTCTCTGATCTAAATTGATCAAGGAGAAGTGAATCGAATCTAAATTACTCTACTCCTAAGCTAATCTAACACTACAATTAACTAGAAAGCAATAAAACAATACTAAGAAAGCATTGAAAACATAACTAATTGGAGGAAGGGAACTCTCTTGGATCCAAAGCCGGAGGCTAAGGATGACGAAATGGGAGAAGACCTCCAGTGGATGAAGGTGACTCTCAAGGGCCAGCAGCCGACAGCTAAAGGTGACAAAATTAGGGGGAAAGTAGTCCCTATCACAGACCACCGAAGAAGGAGGAAGTTGCTGGAGGTGTAGATGAAGGAATCACTCAAGGGGGAGGGAGCGATTCCTTGCACGCGAGCTTAGGAAGCTGCTTAAGTGGCAATCGAGAGTGATTCAAGTCACCGCTAGGTAGGATTAGGCATTTAGGGCATCTATGGTCAAGAAGAGAGGGGTGTGGGAACAACCAAATCGAAGATGGGCCATTCGATGGTATCTGGAGAGGATGGTGAAGCTATGCACAAATTCGTACGAAGCTTCGAATCAGTTAGAGCCATTAGATCAAAGGATTAAGGAGTGAACGGCTGGGATGAGCTGCGTTCATTGATGAACAGTGCACCAAGAGGTGCACCGTTCTCTCAGGTGTGTTGGTGGAATTACAAGAAAGCCCCTTAAGTGAAACACTGTGAAGTTTACAGGGGGACCCTTAAGTGGATAGGAATGCTATTAGAGCAGTCCTTGAAATCAGGCAAACAGATCCTTGCAACCTACAAACGGGTCCTTGGAGGTTTTAAAATGAATGAAATGTTATTAATAGAGGACCTAAATGTGAATCTCTTAATGCACGATCCTTATGATGTCCAAATGCTACCAGGTTTTTATTGAAGCTTAATTGAACATATTAGAGTTAATTTCACTCTTAATTTGAAGTATTGAGCTCAATTATGTGTTTAATTTGCAATTGGATCACCATTTTGTATTTATTAATAGAATATCTCAATAAATGACCTAATTTTGCATTTTTAACATAGATATGGTGTTTTAGGTTTTTTCTATTAATTCTCACACTTAACCCTTTCTTTGTGTTAATTTGGAAGTGTTTAACCTAGTTTCTAGTTTAACTTGGGCATTTTAGCTATGATGAGCCACACCTCATCACATATTTATAGCACCTTACGTCATTTTCTGCATTTCTCTATATTTTGACATTAGCTTAATGTATTATTTCCTTTGGTAGTTGTTTGAAAGAGACTTTTACCTAGAGTTGTTGATGTAAACACATATATTTGGGTTAAAATGCCTATTCATGAATGTTCCTAGGCTTAGATTTGCATTTCATATTATAAATATTATATCTCATGCATCATTCTACATTTAGAGTAGTTGTATATAATTTAGGTTAATTGCATCCTTTTTGTGGTCAGGAGAGAAGGATATTTATTTCAAAGCCTTGCATTGATGATCTAACTGTACGGATTTGATCAAGTCAATGATCGGAGTCCAACGCCTCCAAAATCGCCTTGATCGGAGTCTTGTAGCACCATATGCAGTTCGAGGAAGATCAACAACCAAGGGACTAGGAGACATAATTCGAAGCTTCAAATGACAAATCCGACTACGCGGATGGATTCAAGTTGACGATTGCAGCCCAACGGCGCCAAAATCTACTCAATCCGACCTCTGTAGCAGCCCCTAAAACGAAAAGAAGATGGATGGCCCAGATTGCATCACGTGGCGCAACCTAGGCCGCCCATGTGCATGCACGTGCCACCACACGCACGCAGCAGTGTGGGTGCACGTGCGTGCATGGAGGCACGCATGCACACAACCCAGCGCCAATGCGTGAGCGTGTGCGCACGCAACACGGCGTGCATGCCAGTGCAGCGGTAGCATGGGCGCGTGGGTTGTCTTCAGCGACTTTTGCGATGGATCTTTAGCAACGCTTATAGCCATTGCTAATTATTCTCACGCTAGCAAGGCCAGCTCCATGCTCCAGCGGGCATGAGCTGTCTACAGCGACACTTCCAGCGACGGCCTGGAGGTCACTAATGGTCCCATACCTATTTTTGCCTCCTCCACTATAAAAGGACCTACACCCCCTCCCTTCCAAGCCATCTCTACCTACTCTACTCCCACATACTCCTAAGCTCTAGTAAGCCTACCAACGCTCCATTAGAGCTTACTCTCAAGCTCCCAAGGCTCCTATTAGTGTAGCGAACCTCTACCTCACCAAATATTCCTCCATCTTCCCATCCCCATTCATAGGTTGCCTTGGAGCCATCCTCCGACCTCCATTCCAGTAGCAGATCATCTCTGCCTTTTCACCTCCATTCCGGAGCTACGCCAAAGCTTTCCTCTACCCAATGTCCTCCTGCATCTCACCTCCGTCGTCTCACTCCTCACCTCCTTCATCCAAGCTTCCGCCAAGCGTTGTCATCTCACCAAACAGCCGCTTCGGGAGATTTCTTCTCACCTCCCTCTCTTTTTATGCTTTCGTATATTATTGTAACAGACATTTATGATATATATCATATTTGTTCCTTATCTCTTGTGATTTATTCTGTTTGTCTTCTTCTTTCAAAAGCACAAAAAAAATAACAAAACCCTAAAATACAAAAAACAAACAAAACGAAGCGTGATTTTCAATTAAAGTAAATGTTGCCTCCCTGTGTTCGACTCGGGACTCCCTTGGAGTTTCGGTATAAATTTTATTTGATCACGAGTTTTGCAACTACGACGATGGGTTACTTGTAACCCCGATTTCAAACTCATGAAACCCATGCGATCATTTTGGCGCTGATGCTAGGGAGGCAACGGAATTTACTTTATTATTTTCTGCGCTTCCTTACATTTACATAGCACTAACCCAGCTTGTCTTTGATCTACTGTCTTGCAGGTACCCTCTCAAGGTGATCCAAATGCAGTAAACCGGAGTAAAGTGCAGGTAGAGTGTTCTGTAAGTGTCCCCTACATTCTCCCTCCACTAGTTCCATTTCGCCACACCCATAACCAAGACTTAATCTACTTAGGTGTTTGCATAAACCCTAGGATAGAATTGTTTGTCTTATTTGCCACCTTCATCCACCTCACCCTCGCATTTGAAAAAAAAAAAAAGATACTTTCTGTGGGACGAATCAATATACACACTTCATACACCCACATTTGCGGCACCTAACCTAACTTGATTTTCATCTACTCAATCGGGATTCCAACCTGTGGAACCGGTACACACAAATCAACACATAAAGGAGTAGAAATTAGTCTAGGTTAGTCATCTCTGTGTGTCTTAATCAGTGGTGCATTTGGGCCAATTGATTGAATTGTTTGGGCCACACCACCTAATTTAAAAGAGATTCATTTTGTAGCTGCCCCATAGGGTTCAATACTTAAGTCAAGTTAGGCACTCCATATTTTCTTGATTTACAAAGGAAAAATACTTGAACTCGTACTTTCAAAACTTGGATTGTCTCACAAAACTTGATTGAATATACCTAGTATTTAAATCCTAAAATCTACTAAGCAAGAGTCGAACCCTAAAATTCACCTCATCCTCAATAATCTTGCTTGAAAACATTTTGGTTGTGCACATACACACATTCTCGAACAAATCATTAAGGGCACAACCCATTAAGGGCCCATCACATTCCAAAAGCACTAATATCCCAAGCCTAACTAAAATTGAGTAGACATTGGCCCTACGAATTGGTTCGCTCTATGGGATCCAGATTGAGATTATTCATGATTAACCTACTTATACTAATCAATCTGATATCTAGCTAGGGGAGTAGCGTCAAACGACCACGGCTGGGGGGTACACTAGGAACCGGAGGCACAAGCCAAAGGAAGAACCTTCTCCCCAGTCCCTCCTTCTAACTAGTTAGATTGCCTGGACATGAGTAAATCGTCCATAATCTCAAGACGGATTCTAAGAGTCTATAGACCTTTAG
This sequence comes from Thalassia testudinum, assembly GCA_037157565.1. Lineage (NCBI taxonomy): Eukaryota > Viridiplantae > Streptophyta > Magnoliopsida > Alismatales > Hydrocharitaceae > Thalassia > Thalassia testudinum. The sequence continues at coordinate 42,444,432 of JAZHRO010000065.1, forward strand.
GCTACCCAACATAAGGACAGGCTTGTATTTTTTGTGCTGCAAGGTCCCTTCTCTTCCCTGTCCTTCCAACTTCCTTCCAGTGTATGCTTGGAAGGAGGTCATTGAACCCTCGATTGGAAGGACCTATAGACCATTCCCAGAGGCAGAGGTTGAGCTTTAGCCAAGTAGATCCCATGGCTAATCAACAACCACCTCCCCCGCCCCCGAACTAGTAGGAGCTGATTCAGAGGTAGTTGGAAGAATTGCAGCAGATGCAGCAATGGTTCCAACGAATGAATGGTCAGGGTGCTCGGCCCTTGAAGGATTTTTATGATCCTTCAAATTATGAGGATCATCCCGACGTTGTGATCCCCACCGGAGATGTTGAGACAAGCCCCAGGTTTTGAGTCTAATTAAACACTTTCACGGGCTTGGCTCAGAGGACCCATTCCAACATTTGGAAGACCTGATCACTCTGGTTCAGACCACCAAATCGTGGAATGTGGATGAAGAACAGATGCTCATGAGGCTTTCCCCCATTCACTTAGGGATAAGGCCGCACATTGGTATCATACCATTGGAAGACCGATTGCTACCTGGACAACTTTGAAATTGGCCTTCCTAAAGAAATTCTTCCCAATTCGGCGAACCAACGCATTTCGACAGGCAATTACCACTTTTTCCCAATGGCAAGGGGAACCATTTCATGAGGCTTGGGAGAGATTCTAGGATTTATTGCGGAAGTGTCCACATCACGAGGAGCCTAAATGGCAACTTGTGCAGATTTTTTATCACGGGTTAAATGATCAACTCTGTAATCATGTGGATGCTTCTTGAGAAGGCAATTTCGTCGACAAGGACGTAGATAGTGTGTATGATTTGTTTAAGGAAATGAGCAAAAATTCTTTCCTTCAACCAATCCCAACAAATTAGATCAAATGCCAATGAGGTCCAAGATTCTCATACATCTGATATGGAATTGATCTGTAATAGATTAGAAAAGATGGATCTGGTTACTAAATGAATGGAAGAGTGGATATCTGGAAACTCTAATTTTTCTAGATCCACTCAATCCCAGGGATCAGGATTCCATTCTTCGCAAGCTCCTACGAGACGGGAGTTTGTGAACCAACTGGAGTTGGCTCGACCTTCGAGCCAACTCTTCTCAGAACCTTATGGGTTTCAAACTGGGGCCTTTGATCCCAGTCTTTCTGATACTTCTTCATCCTCATCTTATGAGGATGTTCATGATGTGCAAGAGAATGTTAGGTCCAACCCTTATTTGAATTCCTACAATTCTAGTTGGAAAAATCATCCTAACTTCTCTTGGAAAGATTAGGGGCAATAGACCCAATATCGACCCAACAACTATGTACTGCAAAAACCAATGGATCAGGTCATGTATATACTCAGTTGCCCCTGAATTAGGTTAATCAGCCCATGTGGAATGCTCAACAACCCACCGAGCAGGCTGACTTGAACCTGAAAATGGTAGAAATGCAAGGGTCAACGCTCCAGCTCATGCAACAAATGAAAACTTCGCTGGACACCTTGCAATGTGGACTTAGTACAAACAACCGATAGCCTAGATGTTGAAGCTACGAGTTACTACGCTAACATATTTCGTTTTGAAAAACCTATCGTTGTAGTTTGAAAGCGAAGAACTTGTATTCAACAAATAAAATTTATACCAGAATAGAAATCCCAGGTCGAACTCAGGGAGGTGAACGTTTGATTTAAAAATATGCATTTTTTTTATTTGTTACGAAGTAGATTAATTGATTAGAAACTATCTATCTATTTGCAATAAATAGAAGAGAGAGAGTGTGTGTGAAAGAGAGAGAGAGAATATTACAAACAAAAACTAAAAAGAGATGTAGAATGAACTTGGAATTCATTAACAACGAGATTGTTCATTACACTACTCATTACGACTAGAAAGCGGAAAAATGATTACACTAGAAAGTAGTAAATCTACTCTAGAAAGCAGTAAAGAGAATGGGGAGAGAGATATCCTCCTCAATGGTTGCTTGGAGGATGAGCCGGACGGGACGACGCCTGGAAGAGGGGGAACGGAGCAGGACAAAGGAGGATGAACCAGGAAGAACGGGAATGGGGTAGCACGTCATCGTCGTCGCGGGATCTGCTTCCGAAAGGGGGACAAAAATTTGACTTTATCTCTTAAGAAGCATCCCAGGTGTGGGAAAAGCTTCTCTTGAGCTTTGGAGAGGGAGAGAAGAGAAGGAAGGGATGAAGATTTCATATGGAGGAGGTCTCCTTTTATAGTTGCAAGGAGTGAGGGCAACTTGGTCTTTTTAATTTGAAAAAACATTAATTCAGGATCTTTAGTGACGGATAAAACCGTCGCTAAAGGTCCGAATGTGGCCTTCGTGGGTGGTGCTCGCGTGCCCGCTCGCCTCCCGCGTGTGAAATGCACGTTCACGTTCTTGAATTCTCAGCCGTTCGATCGCGAGATCGAACGGCAGAGATGCATCCTCGCCGTGCCTCAATCGCGCGCTCGCCCGCGTCTGATCCCGCGTTACGTGCATGCGTCTGATGCGGCGTGAGCGCTATAGCACGCGCGTGATGTAAACACATTTACACTACTTAAGATGTCTATTTATGCATGTTCTTAAGCATAGGATTGCATTTTATGATATAAATATTGCATAACATGCATCATCTTGCATTTAGAGTAGTTTGAATAAAATGGAGGTTAATTGTCTCCTTTTATGTGCTTGGATAGGGCAAACATTTTATCGGGGCCTCGAATCAAAGATCCAACCGTATGGATGTGATCAGGGCGACGATTGGAGTTCAACGACTCCAAGATCGCCCTAATCAGGCATCCGTAGCATCAGAAAGTGACTGGGGAACCCTAGAAGATCAAGAGCTAGGATGGTGTAAATTTGCACTTCAAATGACAAATCCGACCACACGGATGAATTCGGATCGACGATCGCAGCCCAACGACAAAAAAATCGAGTCAATCCGATGTTCGTGGCACCATCTACAACATCCAGAAGATGGACGGCCAAGATGGCGCCACGTGGTGCCATCTCAATCGCCCAAACGGCCGCATACAATCTCTGAAGTCCCTGCACCCGCTCCCTCTCCGCTGTTGGATCTCGATCCAACGGCTGTGGACAGCCGTGCCTAAAAGCGCCCGCTCGACCATCTGCGCCTCGTAGTGCAGCGGTCGAAGGCGCTATCACAAGCTGAGGACGCGCGTTCGAGCCGCAGCGAGGAGGCGAAGGGCACGGGTGAGCGGGTGCGGGCGTGCGTCGGATCTTGATCAGACGGCCGTCTGCGCTCAATAGAGATGCTGCGTTATTGTACGCCTGCACCTCACGAGGCATCGTACCGCTGGAGCGGGCGCACAGCAGCGGGCGATGGTGCATCCTAAGCCGTCCGATCTCGCGATCGGACAGCTGTGGATGAAAGAACGTGGGCGGGCATTGAGAAAGAGCGCAGCTGAGGAGGCACGCGTGGGCACGGGTACTACGCCCACGTTGGGGCTTTAGTGACGATTTTATCCGTCACTAAAGACCCCTCATTTATTATTTTAAAGATGTAATGACCAATTTGCCCCCACTCCTTGCAACTATAAAAGGAAACCCCCTCCACACGAAATTCTCATCCCTTCCTTCTCTTCTCTACCTCTCCAAAGCTCAAGAGAAGCTTGTCCCACACCCGGGATGCTTCTCGCGAGATAAAGTCCAAATTTTCGTCCCCCTTCGGAAGTGGATCCCACGATGACGACGACGTGCTGCTCCATTCCCGTTCTTCTGCTTCGTCCTCCTTCATCCTGCTTCGTCCTCCTTCGTCCAGGCGTCGTCCCGTCTGGCTCGTCCTCCAAGCGACCGTCGAGGAGGATTTCTCTCTCCCTATTCTTTTTACTGCTTTCTAGTATAGATTTACTGCTTTCTAGAGTAGTTCTGCTCATCCTCCAAGCGACCGTCGAGGAGGACATTTCTTCCTCCATTCTTTTAATGCTTTCTAGAGTAAATTTATCATTTTCTAGTGTAATTGTTTTATACTTTCTAGTTGTAATGAACAATTTCCTTAATGATAAATTCTTTGTTTATTCTACATCTCATTTTGATTTCTATGTGTAATATTCTCTCTCTCTCTTACTCTTTCTCTCTTTCTTCTATTTATTGTAAATAATTAGATAGTTTTAAATTGATTTACTTTGTGACAAATAAAAACAAACGCGTAGTTTTTAAATCAAACGTCCACCTCCCTATGTTCGACCCGGAATTTCAATTTCGGTATAAATTTTATTTGTTGAACACGAGTTCTTTGCTTTCAAGTTACAACGACAGGTTTTCCAAAATCAAACACGTTAGCGTAGCAATTCGAACGTTCAACTTTTTGGCGCCGTTGCTGGGGAGGCGACGCTCTTTGATTTCTCTTTGCGTCTTGTAACTTACAAATCATTTACCTCATTTCTCTCCTTTCTTATTGTGATTGCAGGTACTCTTTCGAGACAAGCAACAGCGGTAGGTTAGAGTAAAGTGCTGTGGAAGGTTCTGTGAGTTATCCCCCATCTCCCACCCATTAGATTTCATTCCACAACACAATAATTCAAACATCAATCAACCTAGGTGTTTTTATAAACTCTAAGGTTAGATTGTTTGTTGTTTGACACCCATACTCACCCCAACCCCAACATTAAAAAAAGGAAAATTAAAAAAAATCTCACAGAGGTACACAACCTCATCTGATTTTCTAACTCAACCGGTAAACCAATCTTAGGAGCCGGTACACACATTCAAACACATAATTGAGTAGAAATCAGATTAGGTAATCATTTGTGTGCCTAATTAAGTGGTGCATCAAGCCAATTGTTTGAGTTGATTGGGCCGCACCACTTCAAATAAGATCAACTCATCAAGTAGCTGCCAATTAGGTTCAACTCTTAGGGATTTACCAAGCACTCCACATTCTTTTTAAGCTTTAAAGGAAAACATCTTCACCCGTGCTTTCAAAACCTGGTGTGCCAATGAAACTTATTTGAAAACGCCTAAAGTTGAATCCTAAAAGCTACTAAGTAAGATTTGAACCTTAAAATTCACCGCATCAAAAATAATCTTGCTTGAAAATCACTGGTTGTGCACGCACACACAAATCATTCAATCATTAAGGGCACAACCCATTTAAAAGGCCCATCACATTCCAAAGTACATTCAAACCTAGCCCTAAATAAAATAGAGTAGACATTGGCCTTAAGGATTGGACTCGCTCTTCAGAACCCAGAACGAGATTATTTTCGATTAGTCTATTTCTACTGTTCAATCTGATGTCTAGATAGGGGAGCAGAATCAAACGATCGCGGTTGGGGGGTACACTAGGAACCGGAGGCGCAAGATGAAGGAAGAACCTTCTCCTCAGTCCCTCATTCTAACTGGTTGGATTGAACCGACTGAAGTATATCAAATCGTTTCTTTATCTCAAGACGGGTTTTGGGAGTCTGTAGGTCTGTAGGTTAACCAAATTAAGGATAGGTTTGATTGTTTGTATTGTAGGGCGCCTTTCTTCCTCCCGTGTCTCATGAACCATTCCACATATTTCACGCATTCCCGCTCTTTCCCTCCTGTTGTGAATTATTCTCAACATGACGATTATCCCGACTCGTACTGTAATCGACCATCAATCAGTTGGGATAATTCGGATTGGGGATACAGTTCTGAACCTCTGTGTTTAGGGTCTAACCCTGTACACTTTGATTCTGATTTGTATCCTTCTCAGAGCTACATCGATTATAGATCGTCTTCCTTTCATGAACAACCTAATACAATCTACAATCAAGAAGGATACATCGATCCTTACCCATCCTCTGATTTCACTGCCTTTAGGTCATCACCATCTTGTGAACAATCTGAAATGACCTATTATAAGGAAGGGTATAACGAATCTCAATTCATTAATTTCCCTACATTGAGCCCAAACCCACCCAACCCTGAACCAACTCATTTGGTTCAGGTTAACCAAGTTCAAGATAAGGTTCTGGCTAACTTGAGGAATATCATACAATCTTTAGAAGTTCAGCCAACACCTTCCATTGAAAGATTGGAGCCCCTGATTCAGATGATTGATGATTTAAACAAGTCTTTGTTGGATTGGCTCCAGGATGTTAAGGATAAGACCCGGGTGAGTTTCTACTTGGGAAATTAGCAAAATTGAGGATGAGATTCGTGGTTGCTTTGATTCAATCTTGGGATGATTCCCAGGATGAACCTTCTTCAGGAAAGCCAATGATAGAACCCGCTCAGGCACCTGTTGGGGGGGACATGTGTTACGAGGCTGACCAGATTAAATTAAAGCAACCAATTAAGGAAGATCTAATTTCTTCACCTGAGATCCCTGAGCCGGGTTACGAGGAAACATATATTTCCTTGGAACAGAAAGTAACAAATGATTTTGGGACATACATTGATACGGATCCTGATTTCTTTGATGGTGAAGATTCAAGTTGCGAAGTCTCACACAAGTTTTCTGAACAAGATTTCTGTAAGACGATTGGGCCTAGGGAATCTAATAGATCATTTGATAGCCCAATAACTGAGGAAACTGATCTTATTAGGGCACACATTGCTGATCCAGAATCGCATTTTCTAGAGGGTTCAATTCAATGCCCTGATTATCAGTTACACCCCGTTGAGCTTATTGATAATTCTGTTTCTGAGAAAATTAGACCCAAGTCAATTCTGATTCTGCCACATCATTTAGACTTGGAGATTTCAGACGGGGTGATTAATATACAAGAGGTCCTGGAATTTGATATGCTGAATGAGGAAGATAGGAGCTGGGAAGTTCTGATTTGGGAAGTTAATTTTGGAGGAAATAGAAGATTGAGTCGAAGGGTTCCTTTTAAGCTGAAACCATCAAATTAGAACCCTTACGACATTTGTTTCGAGGATGTCAAACTGAAGCACACATTCAACGATTATCCTTTTGAGCTTCAATTCTCTGTAACCCGACTTTTTGGTCATGGGTTGCATCCTCATAAATCGCAGGCCCGACCTCGCTTGCATTCTGATTTTAGGTTTTGGGTAATTTTTATCCAGAACCTAAGATATTCTCGATTATGGGGGATGGGTCTGCACCACAATCTGGTCCACATCTGTGGACCTTTGTTGATAGTCAGAGGATTCTTCTGTTTATTCTGATTTTGACATGCACTTGTGAATTCTTCATTTCTCTTCTTTGTATAGTGTGCCTAGCTGAAGGCACTAAACTCAGCACAAATACAGTTCTTTTTAGTTTTCATCTCGGAGCGAACCTAACATTCACGCAATTCAGGTGCTTTCTACGCTATTCCACTCTATTTTATGCCTTTTTAATACAATGAGGACATTGCATTAGATAGGCATGGGGGGGTGGATATTCATCTCTGAATTCATTCGTCAGCTCCATATATTTGTTTTATTTTCTTTTATTAAAAAAAAATTACAGAATTAGGAAAGAGAACTTGGGTTTAAGAAAATTTTCAATCTTAGGAAATACTACATTATGATTTGAACACAATAACCCTTCAGGTCTTTGGACTTAATCAGCCCATGTATCCATTAAAATGTAGATTTGTCTGTCGAGTCCTCGCCATCTTAATTTTATCGTAATTGGAATAAATAAGTTTGGGTAATAAGTACACGACTTATCAACCCGCCCTTTGATTTGAGGGAATTTTGAGTCTTAAGCATCTACACACTTTCTTTGCACTGACTTGTTATTCGACGATTTTAACAGAAATTGGGTAGCTAATGAACCTTCTAGGGTGATATGGCTGGCAAGTTATTGTGGGTAACAGCCCATAGGTAGGTTGTCCAGAGCCCAGTCACTGGATCTTTCTCTTTTTCCTACCCATAGGTAAATCTTAGACCAGGGAAGCCACCTACTTAAAAAAAGAAAAAAAATCAAAATCAAAAAAGAAAAGGAGAAAAGAAAAAAAGAAATAAGCCACACTTCGCCGCACGAGTATGGCTGGCAAGTTGTCGGTGGTAACAGCTCATCGACCGGTTGTCCAGAACCCAGCTCAGTAAATGCACTAAAAATTCCCAAAACACTTAGGAAGAAGCGGAGAAGTAGAATAAATCGGGAATATATATACTGGATTCACCCTTGTGTTGACCCTGTAAAAAATAAAAGTAGGGAGAAAGCTACCGGTTGTAAAGATACACCTTTAGGCAGAATTCTTTTTGAGGTCACCTAGAGGCGTAGAAATCCGAAGTCCGTTTTAATTGTCGGTCAACAAGTCTATCACAATCACAATAAGATGTTTAAAACTTAGAGTTCTCATCAAATCTTGGGTGAGTTGAATGGCCGTAGAAAGCCACTCTTAAACCCTAAAATTTGAAAATCCAAAAAAAATTAGAAAAGAGTAAAAGGAGAAAAAGAAATTTTTCTTTGAATAAAGCGAGGGCTTGAGGCGGTCTGCATTTTGGCTGATACTTGGGCACTGTTGTGTCTTTGAAAATTCAGTTCCTAAGTAGACAATTTCTTAATAATTGAAAATAACTCATACCCAAATAATCCAACCTACTTCTTTTATAAATAGCATATAGTTTTTGCTAGGGACTAGCGGAAGATAGGCATAGGGGTATGATGTAAATACATTTACACTACTTAAGATGTCTATTTATGCATGTTCTTAAGCATAGGATTGCATTTCATGATATAAATATTGCATAACATGCATCATCTTGCATTTAGAGTAGTTTGAATAAAATGGAGGTTAATTGTCTCCTTTTATGTGCTTGGATAGGGCAAACATTTTATCGGGACCTCGAATCAAAGATCCAACCGTATGGATGTGATCAGGACGAGGATTGGAGTTCAACGACTCCAAGATCGCCCTAATCAGGCATCCGTAGCATCAGATAGTGACCGGGGAACCCTTGAAGATCAAGGGCCAGGATGGTGTAAATCCGCACTTCAAATGACAAATCTGACTACACGGATGAATTCGGATCGACGATCGCAGCCCAACGATGCAAAAATCGAGTCAATCCGACGTCCGTGGCACCATCTACAACATCCAGAAGATGGACGGCCAAGATGGCACCACGTGGTGCCATCTCGGCCGCCCAAACGGCCGCATACAATCTCTGAAGTCCCTGCACCCACTCCCTCTCTACCGTTGGGTCTCGATCCAACGGCTGTGGACAGCCGAGCCTAAAAGCGCCCGCTCGACCATCCTCGCCTTGTAGCGCAGCGGTCGAAGGTGCTATCGCGAGCTAAGGACGCGCGTTCGAGCCGCAGCGAGGAGGCGAAGGGTGTGGGTGAGCGGGTGCGGGCGTGTGTCGGATCTTGATTGGACGGTCGTCTGTGCTCAATAGAGATGATGCACTATTGCACTCCCGTACCTCACTAGGCATCGTACCGCTGGGGCGGGCACGCAGCAGCGGGCGATGGCGCATCCTAAGACATCCGATCTCGCGATCAGACGGCTGTGAATGAAAGAACGTGGGCGGGCATTGAGAAAGAGCGCAGCTGAGGAGGCGTGCGTGGGCACGGGTACTACGCCCACGTTGGGGCTTTAGTGACGGTTTTATCCGTCACTAAAGACCCCTCATTTATTATTTTAAAGATGTAATGACCAATCTGCCCCCACTCCTTGCAACTATAAAAGGAGACCCCCTCCACACGAAATTCTCATCCCTTCCTTCTCTTCTCTACCTCTCCAAAGCTCAAGAGAAGCTTGTCCCACACCCGGGATGCTTCTCGCGAGATAAAGTCCAAATGTTTGTCCCCCTTCGAAAGTGGATCCCGCGACGACGACGGCGTGCTGCTCCGTTCCCGTTCTTCTGCTTCGTCCTCCTTCATCCTGCTTCGTCCTCCTTCGTCCAGGTGTCGTCCCGTCTAGCTCGTCCTCTGAGCGACCGTCGAGGAGGATTTCTCTCTCCCTATTCTTTTTACTGCTTTCTAGTATAGATTTACTACTTTCTAAAGTAGTTTAGCTCGTCCTCCAAGCGACTGTCGAGGAGGACATTTCTTCCTCCATTCTTTTAATGCTTTCTAGAGTAAATTTATCGCTTTCTAGTGTAATTGTTTTATACTTTCTAGTTGTAATGAACAATTTCCTTAATGATAAATTCTTTGTTTATTCTACATCTCATTTTGATTTCTATGTATAATATTCTCTATCTCTTACTCTTTCTCTCTTTCTTCTATTTATTGTAAATAATTAGATAGTTTTAAATTGAATTACTTTGTGACAAATAAAAACAAACGCGTAGTTTTTTAATCAAACGTTCGCCTCCCAGTATTCGACCCGAAATTTCAATTTTGATATAAATTTTATTTGTTGAACACGAGTTCTTCGCTTTCAAGCTAAAACGACAGGGTTTCCGAAATCAAACACGTTAGCGTAGCTATTCGTATGTTCAACAGTGCGCGACAGCTCGATCGCGATCAAGCGGTCAATCGCTCCTCCTCGCTGCACCTCAGCTGCCGCTAGCCAAGGTTCGAACGTGCGTCCCGCCTTCTCGCGAGTGCATTTGACCAACATGCTATCAGCGCGTTTGTGTCCCGCTTAAGTTTTGCATACGCGTGCTCATAGTCGTTGGATGTGCATCCAACGGCGAAGAATCATCGAAGAAGAGAGGGTGCGGTAGGTGTAGCGACCGGTTGGGCGACTGAGATGGTGCCACGTGGTGCCATCTTGGCCTTCCATCTTCTGGATGATGTAGATGGTGCCACGGCTGTCGGATTGAGTCGATTTTCATGCCGTTAGGCTGCGATCGTCAATCTGAATCCATCCGAGCAGTCGGATTTGTCGTTTGAAGTGCAGATTCACACCATCTTGGCCCTTGATCTTCTAGGATTCCTCGGTCTCTATCTGATGCTACAGGTGTCTGATTAGGGCGATCCTGGAGTCGTTGAACTCCAATCGTCGCCCTGATCACATCTATACGGTTGGATCTTCGATCAAAGGCCTCGATAAAAATTTTACCCTGTCTCTGAACATAAAAGGAGATAATTAACCTCTATTTTATTCAAACTAATCTGAATGCAAGATGATGCATGCTATGCAATATTTATAGTATGCAATGCAATCCTATGCTTAAGAACATGCATAAATAGACATCTTAAGTAGTGTAAACATGTTTACATCATACCCCCATGCCTATCTTTTGCTAGTCCCTAGCAAAAATTACATGCCATTTATAAAAGTATCAGGTTGGATATTTGGGCATGAGTTATTTTCAATCATTAAGAAAATATTTACTTAGGATCTGAACTTTCAAAGACACAACAGTGCCCGGGTATCTGCCAAAATGCAAACCGCCTCAAGCCCTTGCCTTATTCAAAGAAAATTTTCTTTTTCTCTTTTTCTTTTTTTCTAATTTTTTTGGATTTTCGAGTTTTAGGGTTTAGGAGTGGCTTTCTACAGCCATTCAACTCACCCAATATTTGATGAGAACCCTAAGTTCTAAGCATCTTATTGTGAATGTAATAGACTTGTTGATCGACAGTAAAAACGGACTTTGGATTTCTACGCCTCTAGGTGACCTTAAAAAGAGAATTCTGTCTAAAGGTGTATCTTTACAACAGTTAGCTTTCTCCCTACTTTTATTTTTGCAGGGCCAACATAAGGGTGAATCCAATGTATATCTCCCTGGTTTATTCTACTTCTCCGCTTCTTCCTAAGTGTTTTGGGAATTTTCAGTGCATTTATTGAGCTGGGTTCTGGACAACTGGTTGATGAGATGTTACCACTGACAACTTGCCAGCCATACTCGTGCGACGAAGTGTGGCTTATTTCTTTTTCTTTTCTCCTTTTCTCTCTTCTTTTTTCTTTTCTTTTCGACTTTGTTTTTCTCTCTCTATTTTTTTTTAAGTAGGTGGCTACCCTGGTCTAAGATTTACCTAAAGGCAGCAAAAAGAGAAAGGTCCAGTGATTGGGTTCTGGACAACCTACCTATGGGCTATTACCCACGATAACTTGCTAGCCATATCACCTTAGAAGGTTCATTAGCTACCTAATTTCCGTTAAAATTGTCGAACAATGAGTCAGTGCAAAGAAAGTGTGTAGATGCTTAAAACTCAAAGTTCCCTCAAATCAGAGGGTGGATTAATAAGTCATGTACTTATCACCCAAATTTATTTACTTGAATTAAAATAGAATTTAGGTTGGCGAGGACTCGAAAAATAAATCCACATTTTAATGGATACACAGGCTAATTAAGTCAAAAGACCTGAAGGGTCTTTGTGTTCAAATCATAATGTAGTATTTCCTAAGATTGAAAATTTTCTTAAACCTAAGTTCTTTTTCCTAATTCCATAAATTTTTTAATATAAATAAAAGAAAATAAAACAAATCTAAAGAGCTAATGAATAAATTCAGAGATGAATATCCATCCCCCCATGCCTATCTAAAGTAATGTCCTCATTGTATTAAAAAGACATAAAACAGAGTGGAATAGAGGAGAAAGCACCTGAACTGCGTGAATGTCGAGTTCGCTCCGAGATAAAAACTAAAAAGAACTGTATACGTGCTGAATTTAGTGCCTTCAGCTAGGCACACTATACAAAGAAGAGAAATAAAGAATTCACAAGTGTAGGTCAGAATCAGAATAAAAAGATGAAACCTCGGACCTGCCAGCAGATGTCCATAAATGTGGACCAGATTGTGGTGCAGACCCATACCCCATAATCAAGAATATCTAAGGTTCTGGATAAAAATTACCCAAAACCTAAAATCAGTATGCAAGCGGGATCGGGCCTACGATTTATGAGGATGCAACCTAAGACCAAAGAGTCGGGTTATAGAGAATTCAATATCGAAAGGATAATCAATGAATGTATGCTTGGGTTGAACATCCTCAAAATAAATGTCATAAGTGTTTTGATTTGATGGCTTCAGATTAATTGGAACCCTTAGACTCGATCTTTTATTTCCTCTGGAATTTGCTTCCAAAATCAAAATTTCCCAGCTCCTATCCTCATTCAGAATGTCAAATTCCGGGACCTCCTGCATATTAATCACCCCGTCTGAAATTTCCAAATCTAAAAGATGTGGCTGAATGAGAATTACCTTGGGTCTAGTTATCTCAAAAGCAAAATCATCTATAAGCTCAATGGGGTGTAACTGACAATCAGGGCATTTGCTTGAATCCTCCAGAAAATGCGAGTTTGGATCCATAAGGTGAGCCCTGATAAGATCAGTTTCCTCAGTTATTGAGCTATCAAATGATCTATCAAATTCCTCATGTCCAATCGTCTCACAGAAATCATGTTTTGTAAACTCGCGTGAGACTTCGCAACTTGAATCTTCACCATCAGAATCAAAGAAATCAAGATCCATATTAATGTATGTCCCAAAATCATCTATCACTTTCTGATCCATAGAGACATACGTTTCCTTGTACCCTGGCTCATAGATCTCAGGTGAAGAAATCAGATCATCCTTAATTAGTTGCTCTAATTCAATCCGGTCAGCCTCATAACGCGTGTCCCCCCCAATAGGTGCCTGAGCGGGTTCTGACATTGGCTCTCCTGAAGGGAGTTTATCCTGGGAATCATCCCACGACTGAACTAAAGCAACCACAAATCTCATCCTCAATTTCGCTAACTTCCAAGTAGAAACTCACCGAGGTTCTTATCCTTAATATCCTGGAGCCAATCAGACAAATACTTGTTCATCACCAATCATTTCAATTAGGGGCTCCAATCTTTCAATGCAAAGTATTGGCTGAACTTCTAAAAATTGTATGATATTCCTCAAGTTAGCTAGAACCTTATCTTGAACATGGTTAACCTGAACCAAATGACTTGGTTCAAAGTTGGGCGGGTTTGGGATTAGTGCAGAGGAGTTAACGAATTGAGATTCATTATACCCTTCCTAATAATAGGTCATTTCGAATGGTTCAAAAGGTGGTGATGACCTAAAGGTAGTGTAATCAGAGGATGGATAAGGATCAGTGTATCCTTCTTGATTGTAGATCGTATTAGGTTGTCCATGAAAGGGTGGCGATCTATAATCAATGTGGCTCTGAGAAGGATAGAAAGCACAATCATAGTGTTCAGGGTTAGACCCTAAACATGGAGGTCCGGAACTGTATCCCCAATCCGAGTTATCCCAACTAACTGATGGTTGATTACAGTACGAGTCGAGATAATCATCATGTTGAGGATAACTCATAACAGGAGGGAAAGAGCAGGAATGCATATAAAATGTGGAAGGATTCATGAGAGATGGGAGGAAGAAAGGTGCCCTGCAATACAAGCAACCAAACTTGTCCTTAAGTGGGCTAGCCTAATGACCTACAGACTCCCAGAACCCGTCTTGAGATAAAGAAACGATTTGATCTGCTTCTGTCTGTTCAATCCAACCAGTTAGAAGGAGGGATTGGGGAGAAGGTTCTTCCTTTGGCTTGCACCTCTGGTTCCTAGTGTACCCCTCAGCTGCGATCGTTTGATTCTACTCCCCTAGCTAGACATCAGATTGAATAGTTGAAACAGATTAATCGAAAATAATCTCGTTCTAGGCTCCGAAGAGCGAGTCGAATCCTTAAGGCCAACATCTACTCTGTTTTATTTAGGGCTAGGTTTGAATGTGCTTTGGAATGTGATGGGCCCTTTATCTGGGTTGTGCCCTTAATGATTGATTGATGTGTGTGTGCATGCACAACCAGTGGTTTTCAAGCAAGATTACTTTTGATGCGGTGAATTTTAGGGTTCAAATCTTGCTTAGTAGCTTTTAGGATTCAACTTTAGGTATTTTCAAACAAGTTTTGTTGGCACACCAGGTTTTGAAAGCACGGGTGAAGATGTTTTCCTTTAAAACTTAAAAGAATGTGGAGTGCTTGATAAATCCCTAAGAGTTGAACCTAAACGGCAGCTACTTGATGAGTTGATTTTAATTGAAGTGGTGCAGCCCAATCAACTCAAACAATTGGCCTGTTGCATCATTTAATTAGGCACACAAGTGATTACCTAATCTGATTTCTGCTCAATTATGTGTTTGGATGTATGCACCGGTTCCAAAGATCGTATTACCGGTTGAGTTTGAAAATCAGATGAGGTTGTGTACCTCTGTGAGATTTTTTTTTAATTTTTCTTTTTAAATGTGGAGGTTGAGGCGGGTGTGGGTGTCAAACAAACAAACAAAACTAACCTTAGAGTTTATAAGAACACCTAGGTTAATTGATGTTTGTGTTATTATTTGGTGAAATGAAAACTAATGGGTGAGAGGTGGGGGAAGACTTACAGAACCTTCAACAGCACTTTGCTTTAATCTACCGCTTTTGCTCGTCTCAAAAGAGTACCTGTAATCACAATAAGAAAGGAGAGAAGTGAGGTAAATTCTTTGTAAGTTATAAAATGCGAAAAAGATCAAAGAGTGTCGCCTCCCCGGCAACGGCGCCAAAATGTTGAAGCTACGAGTTATTACGCTAACGTATTTGGTTTTGAAAAACCTGTCGTTGTAGTTTGAAAGCTAAGAGCTCGTATTCAACAAATAAAATTTATACCGGAATAGAAATCCCAGGCCGAACTCAGGGAGGCCGTTTGAATTAAAAATACGCGTTTGTTTTATTTGTCACGAAGTAGATTAATTGATTAGAAACTATCTATCTACTTACAATAAATAGAAGAGAGAGAGTGTGTGAAAGAGAGAGAGAATATTACAAATAAAAACCAAAAAGAGATGTAGAATGAACTTGGAATTCATTAACAACGAGATTGTTTATTACACTACTCATTACGACTAGAAAGCGGGAAAATGATTACACTAGAAAGCAGTAAATCTACTCTAGAAAGCAGTAAAAAGAATGGGGAGAGAGATATCCTCCTTGACGGTCGCTTGAAGGACAAGCCGGATGAGACGATGCCTAGAAGATGGGGAATAGAGCAGGAGGAAGGAGGACGAAGTGGGAAGAACAGGAACGGGGCAACACGTCATCTTCGTCGCGGGATCCGCTTCCAAAGGGGGACGAAAATATGACTTTATCTCTTGAGAAGCATCCCGGGTGTGGGATAAGCTTCTCTTGAGCTTTGGAGAGGGAGAGAAGAGAAGGGATGAAGATTTCGTATGGAGGAGGTCTCCTTTTATAGTTGCAAGGAGTGAGGACAATTTGGTCTTTTTAATTTTGAAAAAACATTAATTCAGGATCTTTAAGACGGATAAAACCGTCGCTAAAGGTTCGAACGTGGCCTTCGTGGGTGGCGCTCGCGTGCCCGCTCGCCTCCCACGTGTGAAATGCATGTTTACGTTCTTGAATTCTCGGTCATTCCATCGCGAGATCGAACAGCTGAGATGCATCCTCACCGTGCCTCAATCGCACGCTCTCCCGCATCTGATACCACGTTACGCGCAAGCATCTGATGTGAAGTAAGCGCTGTTGCGCGTGCCTGACCACTCGATTGCGATTGAGCTGTCAATCGCTCCTCTTCACCGTGCCTTAGCTGTCGCTCGCCAAGGTTCGAACGCGTGCCCTGCCTTCTCTCGAGCTCATTTGACCAACGCGCTATCAGCATGTTTGTGTAATGCTTAGGTTTTGTGTGCGTGCGCTCACAGCCGTTGGATGTGCATCCAATGGTGGAGAATCGTTGAAGAAGAGACGGTGCGGCAGGTGTAGCGGCCGGTTGGGCGGCTGAGATGATGCCACATGGTGCCATCTTGGCCGTCCATCTTTTGGATGATGTAGATGGTGCCACAGTTGTCTGATTGAGTCGATTTTCACATCGTTAGGCTACGATCGTAGATCCGAATACATCCGTGCGGTCGGATTTGTTGTTTAAAATGTGGATTCACACCATCTTGGCCCTTGATCTTCTAGGGTTCCTCGATCTCTATCTGATGCTACAGGTGTCTGATTAAGGCGATATTGGAGTCATTGAACTCCAATCGTTGCCCTGATCACATCTGTACGGTTGGATCTTCGATTCGAGGTCCTGATAAAAATTTTTCCACATAAAAGGAGACAATTAACGTCCATTTTATTCAAACTAATCTAAATGCAAGATGATGCATGCTATGCAATATTTATAGCATCTAATGCAATCATATGCTTAAGAACATGCATAAATAGACATCTTAAGTAGTATAAACATGTTTACATCACTAGATCTCTACCATCACAATCTGTACCAAACCCAAGGAATGTTCAGAACCGAGGCGCTGAGCCTCAAGGGTTTGGTAATGATGGGAAGTCGCATGCTCAAGCCCATGCTATCTATCAGGCTACCCTATCCCATCCCGAAGCAAACCAAGTTCCTACCAAGACCTCTTATTTTGCCCAACCCTCCCCAAGGCACTAACTAACAGCATTTTGCCACGGTAAACACCATCACCTTGAGGAGTAGTAGTAGACACAAGGGACCTACCCAACCCCATTAGGCCCCATAGCAAGAATTCCAAACTCCCAACTAAGAATGTGATCAACAAAACATCAGAGTCTGATTCGGGAGTATGTTGTTGTTGTATGGGAAAACAGAAAAAGTTGGAGGGGAAATTGGAGGAAAGGATGTCCTTACTTCAGGATTTCAAATTGACAATCATTTTACTCCTCATGGCGATCGGATTAATCCCCGCCTATGCCATAGGTTTACTGAATGCATATAAAGAAAGGCGTAGAGCGAATATGAAATTAATAGGAGAGTAGTTTTGTCCAATACACAAGCACATTGATCCTAAACAAACTACCTCCTAAGAAGCAGGACCTGGGAGCCCCGCTGATTTCCTGCACAATAGGAAACATTACTTCTGACCGGGCCCTCCTCGACTTGGTGCCTCCATTAATGTGATCCCCACCTCACTTCACATGGAATTGGGTCTAGGCTACCTAAAACACACTAACATAACCTTACAGTTAGCTGATAGATCCATTACAAAACCAAGGGGTATTTTGGAGGATATTTTAGTCAAGGTTAATGATTTGCATTACCTTGTTGATTTCATGGTCCTAAACATGGAAGCCCTAAAACAGCTCAACCACACCCCGATTATTTTGGGAAGACCTTTCCTGGCTACTGCCAAGGCGAGGATTGATTGTGAATTGGGAAATATAGAAATGACCTCAGGGGATAAGACAAATTGATTCAATATTTTTGAGGTCTTAAAGGAGAATAAAATTAAGTGTGGTTCGATGGAGGAGCTTGGTAGAATAGAGGAAGTAATGGCCATACATACCTTAGAAAAACTTTTAATGGCCAACTCAACCCAAACCTGGGAAGATCACACGGTTGTAGAAATAATTGAGGACAAAACAAAAATGTGACCAATTGTAGCAACACGGGATGAGGAAGATATACATGAAATCAAAAATTTATTGGATGATCACATGATCAAGATAAATCCAACAACATCCTTATCCTGAATGCTTAGAGTTTGAGGTTCAACTTGTGGGTGGGAATTCTGAGGATCAAGATGGTTGGTTTAAGAACCTAGAGTGCGAGGATGAAATTGAACATTGGGGAAGAACTCTTCAAACTTTAGGTATTATAGAGTACCCACAAATCCCCAGCACATCACAAAACCCTTATCATCCTTTTTCACCCAACCACTGCACAAATTCTATACCCAACCACACTTCCTCTGTAATAAATCAACAAAACTCCAATTGGAGACCATTTGGGCTCTCCCTGCACCACCAGCTTGCCACTTTCATTGTTCATCTCTTTGGCAAGCCCATTTTCACTCTCCAGGACCCATACCTGGGGGCCTAGAAACTGTGTTGTTGTGGCCTCAATGTTTAGTTATTTTTTATTGAGGACCTCGCCTAGCTAAAGGCACTAAACTCAGCACATGTAAAGATTGTTCCAAGCTGACCAGAGTCTCTTGGAAACCAGGTGCTATTCTTCCACTTCTACTCTCCTACATGCTTTCATTTTTCACAATGAGGACATCGCAATAGTTAAGCATGGGGGGTGGACAAATTTTATAACCTTTTTGTCAGCTGTAATAGTAATTTCCTGTTATTTGATTCTTATAAAAAAAATTGAAAATTCAAAAAGATAAAAAAAAGAATTAGGAGAAGAGAACTTAGGCATTTGGAAGTTATTAACTTTAGGAACTGATACGAGAGGACCTAAACACTTAGACTCTTCAAGTCTTCGAGCTTAATTAGTCCGGGTGTTGGACGGCGGAGGACTACGCTATCGGAGTTGGTTTTGAAAACCTGTCATTGTAGTTCGAGTAGGGAAGAACTCAGGTTCAACAAATAAAATTTATACCGGAAAAGAAATACCGGGTCAAACTCAGGGAGGCTATGTCGATCAAAATTTGCAATTATATTTTTTTGTGTTTTTGTTTAAAGAGTGGAATAATCATAATGAAATGGAACAAATATAGATAATAAGAGAGAGAGAGAAAACATTCACTTGATGTTGCAAAATGTTTTACAACTAAGAAAGCAAGAAAATATTACACTAGAAAGCAAGCAATTATTACAACTTAAAAGTAGGAAAATTCTACTCTAGAAAGCAAGAAAAAGGAATGGGAGAGAGAAGTTATCCTCCTCGACGATTGCTTGGAGGACGAGCCAGATGAGACAACACCTGGAAGACGAGGAACAGAGTGGGAAGAAGGAGGTCAAAGCAGGATGAATGGGAATGAGGCAACACGTCATCGTCGTCGCGGGATCTGCTTTCGGAATGGGGGAAAAAAATTAATTTTGGCTCTTGAGGAGCATCCCGGGTGTGGGACAAGCTTCTCTTGAGCTTTGGAGAGGGAGAGAAGAGAAGGAAGGGATGAGAAATTCGTATGGAGGGGGTCTCCTTTTATAGGTCCAAGGAGTGGGGGCATTTTAGACATTTTAATTTCAAAAACATTAATATGGGACTTTTAGTGACGGACTTAAACGTCACTAAAGGACCATCGTGGGCGACGTGTGCGTGCACTGGGCGCGCCAACTCTTCTTCTCCACCTCAAACGCCTACGCACATTCGCGCGCTCACAGTTGCTTGATCAAGAGATCGAACGGTTGAGAGTAGCTACGCCCGCGCCACGCGCCCGCGTGCAATCACGCGTAAGTGTCGCACGTCTAATCATGTGTGGGTGCTATCGCTCACTCCCCGCCCCTTGATCTTCATCGCGTGGCTCTGATCGCACGCCCCCTCCATGCCCGTGCCTTGATTTAAGGCTCCGCAGGGATCGATCCTGCGACCTTTGCCTCCCCCACGAGCGTGCAACTATTGCGCTAAGCCGGTGGATGGTCGCAGTTATGGAAGCGCACTCGGCCATTGGATCTTCATCCAACAGTTGAGATCAAACGAGTGGGTGAAGGAGGGCTGCGGCTAGTGTTGGGTGACTACGATGGCGCCACGTGGCACCATTTAGGCCGTCCATCTTCTGAGTGTTGTAGATGGTGCCACGGGTGTCGGATTGGACTGATTTTCAAGCCGTTAGGCTGCGATCGTCGATCCGAACCCATTCATGTGGTCGGATTAGTCGTCTGAGGTGTGGATTAACACCATCTTGGCCCTTTCTCTTTAAGGTTCCTCAATCTCTATCTGGTGTTATGAATGTCCGATTAGGGCGATCATAGAGTCGTTGAACTCCAATCGTCACCCTGAACAGATATGTATGGTTGGATCTTCGATTCGAGACCCTGATAAAAAGTCGCCCTATCCCTGACCATAAAAGGAAGACAAATACTATACAATTTATACAACTTGATCTAAATGCATGATTATGCATGTTATGCACTATTTACAATGTATGATGCTAATGTGATACTAAAAACATGTATTAATAGACATTTTAGGTTAATCAGATGTATACACATCACACCCCCATGCCTATCTTTTACTAGTCCCTAGCAAAAACTACATGCTATTTATAAAAGAATTAGGTTGGATTACTTGGGCATAGGTTGTTTTCAACATTAAGAAATTTTTACTCAGGATCTGAACTTTCAAAGACACAGCAGTGCCTGGGTATCTGCCAAAATGCAGATCGCCTCAAGCCCTCGCCTTATTCAAAGAAAATTCTCTTTTTCTCTTTTTCTTCTTTCCTAATTTTTTTGGATTTTTGAGTTTAGGGTTAAAGAGTGGCTTCTACGGCCACTTAACCCACCCAAGATTTGATGAGAACCCTAAGTTCTAAGCATCTTATTGTGAATGTGATAGACTCGTTGATTGGCAATTAGAACGAACTTCGGGTTTCTACGCCTCTAGGTGACCTTAAAAAGAGAGTTCTGCCTAAAGGTGTATCTTTACGACCGGTAGCTTTTTCTTTACTTTTATTTTTATGGGGTCGACACAAGGGTGAGTCTAGTGCATATCTCCCTGACTTATTCTACTTCTCTGCTTCTTCCTAAGTGTTTTGGGAATTTTTAGTGCATTTCTTGAGCTGGGTTCTGGACAACCGGTCGATGAGCTGTTACCACCGACAACTTGCCAGCCATACTCATGCGATGAAGTGTGGCTTATTTCTTTTATTTTCTTTTATTTTCTTTCTTTATCCTTTTTCTTTTTCCTTTTCATTTCTTTTTGACTTTCTTTTTTTCTTTTTAAGTAGGTGGCTTCCCTGGTCTAAGATTTACCTAAAGGCAGTAAGAAGAGAATGATCCAATGGCTGGGCTCTGGACAACCTACCTATGGGCTGTTACCCATGATAACTTGCCATCCATATCACCCTAGAAGGTTCATTAGCTACCCAATTTTCGTTAAAATCGTTGAACAACGAGTCAGTGACAAGATAGAGTGTAGATGCTTAGACTTAAAGTTCCCTTAAATTAGAGGGTGGGTTGATAAGTCATGTATTTATCACCCAAACTTATTTAATCAAATTAAAATAGAATTTAAGATGGCGAGGACTCGAAAAACAAATGCACATTTTAGTGAATACCCAGGCTGATTAAGCCTAAAGACCTAAAGGGTCTTAATGTTCAGATCCTATTGCAATATTTCTTAAGATTGAAAAGTCCTAATGTCTAAGTATTCCTTCCTAATTTAATTTTTTTTTATGTATATATAAGAAGAGAAATAGAATTTACAAGAATTTCACAGAGCTGACAAAATGATTCAAAAATGAATCCACCCCCCCATGCTTAGCTGATACAATGTCCACATTGAGAAAAAGAGACATGAAAGGAAGGGTAGAGTACGGAAGATATCACTTGAATATGAAGCTTGGGTCAGCTATGAGTCAGATTGTACAACTGCTGAGTTTAATGCCGTCAACTAGGCAAAGTCTAGCCAAAGAAGTCACAACATGGCTAGAGCAACCGTGTCTGAGACGAGTTCTGGAAGAGTACGGTCAATAACAAGCTTCAGACGTTGATCGTTGACTTTGAATGAATTACCCATCTTTGGGTCAGACATCTGAATAGCTCCATTTGGAAAAATCTGGTCGATAATGAACGGGTCGTTCCATTTCGACCTAAGTTTGCCAGGAAAGAGCTTAAGTCGAGAATCGAATAGCCAGACCTTCTGATTCGACTCAAAGCTCTTACGAGAAATCAATTGGTTATGTAGAGCTTTAGTTCGAGCCTTGTAGATATTGGCATTCTCATACACATCATTTCTAAGCTCCTCCAACTCAGATAGTTGGAGTTTCCTGGTCTTCTCGGCTAAACTCAGATCTAGATTGCATTGCTTGATTGCCCAGAATGCCTTATGTTCAATTTCTATAGGTAAATGGCATGCCTTTCCATACACCAGACGAAATGGAGACATGCTGATGGGCATTTTATACGCCGTACGATAGGCCCAAAGAGCGTCCTCAAGCTTTTGAGTCCAATCTTTTGACGTGCGCGTGCGCGTGTGTTTGGAAGTGTCATTATAGCTTGTGCTTGCGATGTCAGTTTTAAAGTAAAGAAACGGATGTGAGTCCGAGTGTCGGTCTCAAAGAGGCGTGAAAATCGGATTCTTCTTGTCACAAAAATCATGGGGTTTTGCTTGCGAAAAAGCGCGGGTGAAAAGCGAGAGAGAGAGAGAGAGTGAGAGAGGGAGAGAGATTAGGGTTAGAATTGTTTCATACGCAACATGCAACTTGAATAGAAAATAGAG
Source organism: Thalassia testudinum (assembly GCA_037157565.1). Classification (NCBI taxonomy): domain Eukaryota; kingdom Viridiplantae; phylum Streptophyta; class Magnoliopsida; order Alismatales; family Hydrocharitaceae; genus Thalassia; species Thalassia testudinum. Next base: position 42,467,373 of record JAZHRO010000065.1, read on the forward strand.
CAAGCAATTGAATAGAAAACAATCTTCATTTAACATGCAACCTTAGTTCATAATTACAACACTAAATAAATGCTTGAACATAAGTAAAGTAAAGCTTAAAAGAAGGAAGGAGAGAGAGAGAGAGGGGGGGATGGCGAGGCAGCCACGGTGGTAGAGAGGGCTCCGTTGGTGGCTCATCATCTCCGACGATTACAAAAGGGCTTAAAGGTAGCTAGGAGAGGGGTAGAATACTTGCAAGTGGAGTAAATGCCTTGAATGGGTGGTTGGAAGGGGTTTAAATAGGGAGAAGGGCTTTCCAAATGAAGGGTTTTAGCGACGTCCGGGACGTCGCTAAAACCCTTCCCAAAACATCAGTGAAGGCCCCTACCTGCCGGTCGCTCGCCCGTGACTGTGCTTCCTCGCGCCTGATCCATGTGCGCGTGTCGTAAGCCGTCTGATCGAAGATCGAACGGCTGGGATCCCACTCGGGGCATGCGCCTAGATCGCGCCCTCGCCCCTGCGTCATCGCACGCGTCTTGTTAGGGCGTATCTGCAAGCGCCACATCTCGCAATCGCGCCCATCCGCTACTGATCGGGCGGTCCAATTTCGCTCGCACGCGCATTCGCCTCCGCATTGCAACGCAGCGCAATTCGAACCCGTGTCACGTGAGCGCGGGTGAGCGCTTCGACCATTGCACTGCCCTGCGTGGATGGTCGCGGTTGCACGTCGGTGCTCGGCTGCTACCATCCGTTGGATGGAGATCCGACGGTCGTGATCTGCTCGGTCGAGGATTGTAGTGATGGCACAGGCGATGGTGCAGTGATCTCAACCGTCCGATCGAAGATCGGACGGTTCAGATCATTCTGCGGTTGATGGAGGGGGCTGGGCGAGGCATGCGAGCACTGATCGGGCACCACGTGGCACCTTGTTACCCGTTGATTGTCAAATCAACGGTCAAAACTTCTTGGGCCTATTGTGGGAGCTTCGAATGTCAGATTTGGCTGATTTTGAGTCCGTTGGACTCCGTTCGTCGCTCTGAATCAATCCGTGCGGTCCGATTGCTCATCTGAGGGCTGTTTTGACAAATGCTCATACAAATGGCCATTAATACTATTCTATAAGCAATCTTAATGTGTGATGCATGCAATGCTCTCATTCCTATTTATAATGTGTTATCTATGCATTTTGTTCTTAAGATAAACCCCATTTAACAGGGTTATCACCCCGAGATGCAGTATTATCATACCCCCATGCTTACTCCTTGCTAGTCCCTAGCGAGGTTTATTCTTGCCTTTATTTCTAGTCAGAATTTAAGAAGTAATCTACTTAGACATTTCGTCACTTGTCAATAGGAGGAAATATACTAAGATCTTAATCTACAAAGACTAAGTAGCGCCCGGGTGTCTACCAAAATACGAATAGCCTAAATCCTTACTTTAATGTATGTAAATATATAAATATATATATATATTTCTTATTTTTAGATTTTCTTGGAATTAAGAGTGGGTTGGTAACTTTTTACGACTACCCAACCCACCCAAAACTCGGATAAAACTCTAAGTGCTAAGCATCTTGGTGTGAAGATCGTAATAGACTCACTCAACGGTAATTTAGACAGATTTTGGGTTTCTACACCCCTAGGTGACTGGAAGATGAAGTGTTTTGCCTGAAGGTGTATTTGTTCGATCGGTAGCTTTCTCACCATGTTTGTTTTAATTGGGATCAACACAAGGATTTTTTCAGTGTATATCTCCCCGGCTTGTACTACTTCCCCGCTTCTTCCTTAAGTGTTTTGGTTCTTTTTGTGCAATTACTGAGCTGGACTCTGGACATCCGACCAATGGGCTGTTACCCACGATCACTTGCCAACCATACTCGTGTGGTGAAGTGTGGTTTATTTTGTTTTCATTTTTCTCCCCCCCTTTTTGTTTTTGGTAGGTGGCTTCCCTGATCTCAAATTTAACTAGAGGCAATGAAGAAGAAGTGGTCCCGTGGCTGGGCTCTGGACAACCTGCCAATGGGCTATTACCCGCGACAACTTGCTAGCCATACCACCCTAGAGAGTTCATTAGCTACCCAATTTCTGTCAGAATCTCCGATGAGTGAGTTTGTGCAAAAATGTGTGCAGATGCTTAGACTCAAAGTCTTTCTGAGTTAGAAGGTGAGTTGATAAGTCGTATACTTATCACCTTATTTAGTTGGTGGATTAGAGTAGCTTAAGGTTGCAAGGATTTGAAGCTAAATCCATATTTTAACGGACACCAGGGCTGATTAAGCCTGAAGGCCTGAAAAGTCTAAGTGTTCAAGTTCTTTTTGTATTATTTCCCACTATTGACAAATTTCTAATGCCTAAGTTTCTTCCTAAATTCAATTTTTTGTTAATTTTAATTTTATTTTATTTAGACTGATTAAATGAGCTCAGGATCATGCAATTTACCACCCTCCCCCATGCTTAAGTTGGACAATGTCCTCATTAGCAAATACATGGATGCAACAGGGGTTCAAAAAGATATTACCTGAGTGACGTAGAATACCGGATCAGTCTGAATCCTCTGGGTTGCCTCCTAGGAAGTGCTAAGTTTAACGCCTCCAGATTAGCGGTGCTTCGTGTCATCCCTCAATGAGGGTGACACTCTCCTTTGGGGGAACCTGGGCTAGGAAGTGTTTCAATCTTTGGCCATTGACTGTAAAAGTATGCCCAGTGTTTGGATCAGCGATTTCAACCATCCCATTAGAGTGAGGCTTGACCACCCTAAATGGTCCTGTCCACTTGGACCTGAGTTTCCCCGGAAAGAGTTTTAGGCAAGCATCGAAAATCCAGACTTATTGGTTAGGCTCAAAGGTCTTTCTATGGATGAGTCGGTCGTGGACGACTTTCATTTTCTCCTTATACAATCGACTATTCTCAAAGGCATCCCGACGAATTTCTTCGAGCTCAGAGAGTTGGAGCATCCTCTGCGCATCGGCTAACTGAGAATCCATGTTACACTGCTTGACAGCCCAGTAAGCCCGGTGTTCTAATTCGACAGGAAGGTGGCAGGCTTTGCAAAAGACCAAACGATAAGGTGACATGCCTATCAGGGTCTTAAAAGCGGTCCTATATGCCCACAGGGCATCATCTAGTCGTGTGGACCAGTCCTTCCTATCAGGTCTCAGTTTTCTATAAAATGTTCTTGATTTGTCTATTTGAGACCTCGGTCTGCCCATTTGTTTGCAGATGATACGGGGTAGCAATGCGGTGGTTAACCCCGTATTTTCTAAGTAGGGCACAGAATTAGGAGTAGATAAAATGACTTCCACCATCACTGATCATGGCTTTGGTATTCCAAACTAGGAAAAGATGTTCTGTTTAACAAAGTCCATGACAGTCTTATGATCACATTGGCGGGTGACGATGACTTCAATCCATTTAGAAACATAGTCTACCGAGACTAGAATGTACTCAAAGCCGTTGGATGGTGGAAAGGATCCCATAAAATCAATACCCCAAACGTCGAAGATCTCGACAATCAAAATGGGCTGGAGGGGCATCATATCTTTTTTGGTCATGGTCCCCAGTGTTTGGCAGTGTGAGCAAGTCTTGGCAAAGTTGTGTGCATCCTTAAATAGGGAAGGCCAGTAAAATCCAGACTGCAGAACCTTCGCAGTCATTTTCTTGCTAGAGAAGTGGCCACCACAAGCTTGGTCATGACAGAAAGATAGCACACTCTGAACTTCGTTCTCGGGGATACACCTTCTGATGATCTAGTCGGCACAGAGGCGAAACAGCATGGGATCATCCCATAAATAGTGCTTAGCCTCAGCCAAGAACCTGTCCCATTGTTGTTTGGACCAGTTGTGCGGGGTCTGTCCTACAACTAGGTAGTTGACATAGTTAGCATACTGATGAGAACCTCGTCATAAACCCTAAACTAGCACCATCTAACCCAGATTTGCAAGAAAAAGCTCCTACATAACTACAGAAAGGCTTGACTCAGAGAAATTCTGAGTTTGTGAAGAAAACAGAAACTAAGGGGTAAAAATGCAATTTCACCAACTCAATCTAAAAATAGGGTAACTCAGGATCCAAACATAGGTCAAACCAACCTAATAAGAAGAAAAGTGGGATGAATTGATCCAATAAGGGCTACAACAACTCCAAGGAATTAAATGACATCGTGTAACCCTAAGAACAAACCCACTTCAATTCACGAGGTTCGAGGTAAAAAAAAATTGACTAAACCCTTTAAAATTCATAGAAAAATAATTTCTAGGGTCTAGAACTTTTAATTTGGCTTTAGGAACCCATGTTGACCTACATTGAGAACCATGTTCAATTAATAACTTAATTTGGGTTTTTACATAAATTGACCAGTCAAACAAGGTCTAATCTAGAAATAAAATTCACCATTAGAATCTTTAGGTCCTAGTTCGTCATGTATAAAAACTTGAGCCTAAGAAGAGACCTTCTTGACCAACTTTACATTTTGGTCCTCACCTATTACTTTTTGGCCCTCAACTTTTGAAACCCTCGCATTTTGGCCCCTAATTCTTCTTCGTTCTTTGCATTTGGGTCTTCCTTGCAAAACCCTGAGCAGCGCCATGCTCCGCGCAAAGTTGCGCGAAGCATGGCGCCGCGCAGGGTGAGGGAGACCCTCTACCAAGACAACCGGGGGTTCCCTGCGACGTCTGCTGTCGCAGGGACACCTCCATGGTCTCTGCGACTACCCATACCTCCCGTGCGAACGCACGGAAGGTATGAGTCTCCATCTTCGGCGTCCTCCGGCGAGGGAGGCACGTCGCCTCCCTCCGCCCTCCTCTCTGATTCCACCTCTATAAAAGCCGCCCCCGTCCACCGAACTCAACAGCTCGGTTCTGACGGAGAAACTCCCCCCCCCTTTCCTCTCTTCCCACTCCGGTAGAGGCCCTCCAGCTCCGGCAGTTCTTCCTCCTCCTCCTCGTCGCTCTGCCGCAATACCAACAGCAGAGCCGCCTTCGCCCGCTCTTCCCGCGTCGCGCCATACCCAACGCGCGCTCTCCCGCTCTCTCCTCGCCGCCGCCCCTTCTCTCTGGGCACCTTCTTCTCCGGCGACAGTCGATACGACTGTCGCCCTACTCCGGCCCCCTTCGTCTCTACAACTAGGTCAGAACTTCTCCCCACTTCCTCCTCTTTCTTTTCCTCACTATTTTACATTCAATTAAGCCCTCGACCGCTCCTGACCACCGTCGCCCCCTTCGTCTCCGGCTACCCTCCGGCGAGGCGCCTCCATCGATCCACAGCCCCGCACACCTCGTCGACCCTCACAGAACCTCTGCCTCTTCACGCTGAACCACTTCCACCCCTTCACTTCTTGCCCTTTGCTGCCTAAAGACCCCCCGAACAAGCCCATTCCCCCGGCCACAGTCCGACCTAGGGCAGCCCCTACACTCCGCCTGACGACCTGCCAGACCCCGCACCACCTTCGCCGTGTCACGGCGAAGGTCCCCCGCTTGTCTGATTAGGCCGAGAGGCCGTTTTGCTGTGAACAGGTCACCTGCCCTCCGCCGCCATTGCTGAGCAGGTGGAGCTCCTTCTGCCTGCAGCTGCAGCCTCACCCTGCCTAGCCTCGACTCTCCAGGCTGCGTGCTTCACCTTACCGCAGTTGCCCAGGCCTGCAGCTGGGGCGAGAGCCTCGCGCACAACCACGATTGCCTGCAGCTATCTCAGCTGCAGGCGCCCAATTAGGGTGGGATATTTAGTCCCACCTCGGAAGATTCTGCAGCCGCACACCCATATAAAGGTAAAAGGTGCTATAGGCTTGTCGCCTCAGCACACGGGGTGAGGTCCCTCTCACCCGCTCACCCGGCCTCGTCCGTGACCACCCCCCGCGGACCTGGCCCAACCTATTTACCCGACCTGCACTGCTCGCCCACCACCGCACGCCGGTGGGCTTGGACCCGTGCGCGACCCATACCCGAGTACCCAGCAGCTCTGGGAGAGCTATCCTACGAGCGAAATCTGAGAGAGAGAGACGCGGGGGAGGGTAGAGTAGGTTTTTGCCCTGACCAAACTGTGAGTGTGCAGGCACAGAAGAGAAAGAAGGCATACCGCAGAGGAAGAAGGAGAAGAGAAAGAAAGGAGCAGCCAGAGCTGTGGCTGCTTGAAGCAAAGCAGAAGAAGAAGAAGAAGAAGGACTGCGAGGAGAAGAAGAAGAAGAAAGCCACAGAAGGAGGACACACTGTAGCAGAGGCTACTTAAGTCGTGATTGAAAAATCAGACGATGCTCTGAAGAAAAAGAAGAAGAAGAAAAGAAGAACAGGCACCGCAAGAAAAAAAAAAAGAAGAACAGAAGGAAGAAGACAAAGAAGAGAGAAGCAGAACACAAGGAGAAAGAAAAGAAGAAGCTTGGAAGAAGAAAGAGAGAAGAACAGAAGAGAAATAAGAAGAAAGAAGACTGACGAAGAAAAGAGAGGAGAAAAGAAGAAGACAAAGACAAGAGAAAGAAGAGAAGAAGAAAAAGCCAACAAGACACATCTCTCTCTCTCTCTCTCTCTCTTTCATTTTTGTAATAGAAACTTTGTATCTCTAGAATACAGTTTGCTCCCTGAGTTCGACCTCGGGAAAACTTTTATTTCCGAGTAACAAATTATATTTAACTGGTAACCACTCCTCTATACTATACTACAACGAGATATTAGAACCATAGACGAGAGTGCGCAACCACATACCAAGGCAGTTTCTTGTCTTGCACAGCCAGAATGTGTTCATCGGGGAAGGTGTCAGATAAAGGCAGGGAGGGTATAATGTGGTCTGGGTGAAGTCTAGATAAGTGGTCAGCCACCACATTCTTTGATCCGGCTTTGTCATGGATTTCTAGTTCAAATTCCTGCAAGAGCAGGATCCATCTGATGAGCCTAAGTTTCGCATCCTTTTTAGCAAACAGGTGCCGGATGGCTGAATGGTCAGTATAGATGGTCACATGGGATCCCAGCAGGTAAGGTCAGAACTTCTCAAGTCCGAAGACTACAGCGCACAATTCTTTTTCTATGACTGTATAATTTCGTTGAGCTTTGACCAACATTTTGCTTAAATAGTAGATCACCACGGGTTTCATGTCTTGTCTTTGTCCTAGGACAGCGCCTATGGCAAAATCTGATGCATCACACATAATCTCAAAGTCCTGGGACCAATCCGGGGGTTGAAGTACAGGTGCTATGGAAACTAAGTCCCAGAGGGTGTGATAAGCCCGGATGTAATCAGAGGTCATGTGGAATATGGCGTCATTGGCCAGAAGGTCGGGTAAGGGTTTGGAAAGCTTGGAGAAGTCTTTGATGAACCTTCGGTAGAAGCCAACATGTCCCAGGAATGAGCGGATCTGCCGGACTGAGCTAGGCAGAGGAAGTTTGGAAATCAAATCAACCTTAGCTCTATCCACTTCAATGCCCCTATGTGATACGATGTGACCGAGGATAATTCCTTCTTGAACCATAAAATGGCTCTTTTCCCAACTCAACATCAGATTAACCTTGATACATCATTTCAGGATTTTCTCCAAGTTACTCAAATAGTGGTCGAATGAATTCCCAAATACAGAGAAATCATCCATAAAGACCTCCAGGTATTCACCCACCATTTCTGAAAAAATGGCTAGCATGCAACGCTGAAAGGTAGCAGGTGCGTTGCATAACCTGAATGGCATTCGACGGAATGCAAACATGCCGTACGGGCAAGTGAATGTGGTCTTCTCTTGATCTTTAGGAGCAATTGCGACTTGATTATATCTTAAATATCCATCCAGGAAGCAAAAATACTTTTGCCCTGCCAATCTTTCAAGGATCTAGTCAATGAATGGCAAGGGGAAATGATCCTTCTTGGTTGCTTCATTGAGCTTCCTGTAATCAATACACACCTGCCATGAGGTGGCGGTGTGGGTGGGGATGGATTCGCCATGCTCATTGGTAACAACGGTGAGCCTAGCTTTCTTTGGAACCACTTGAGTGGGGCTCACCCAGGGGCTATCAAAGATGGGATATATGATGTCAGCATCTAGCCACTTGATAATTTCTTTCTTAATGACCTCCCGCATGTTTAGGTTTAACCATCTCTGCATCTGGCGGGAGGGTCGTGCCCCGTCTTCCAGGTAAATCTTATGAGTGTAATAGGTAGGGCTAATTCCTCTCAAGTCTGAAATGGTCCATCCAATGGCGGCTTGATGTTCCAAAAGGGTCGTGGTCAACCTAAGTTCCTGATCCTTGGTTAGATGAGAGTTAATAATCACAGGAAAAGTCTGGTCAGGTCCTAGGAAGACATACTTGAGATTCTCAGGTAGTGGCTTTAGTTCGGGTGCGGGTGGGACAACAATCGAAGGGAAAGGGAAAGGCGAGAGTTGATCAACATCAATCTCAAATGGTGTTGTTTGATGGTAATCAGCCCTACAGAGGTCCATGGGCAGCGATGGTGACGGGTCAGAACAGTCATTACAGGATTGGTGGTCTGAGACAGAACTAAGGGTGAGGCATTCCTCGACCAAAGTTTCCACAGGATCATGTTCCTCAACATAATCGCAATCAAAAGACTTTGTCGCCTGGAAGATATCCAACTGCATTTTCTTGTCTCCGAAGGCGATTTCCATGCATCCCGTGTCACAATCAATGTTTGCCTTAGCCATAGCTAAGAAAGGTCTGCCTAAGATTATGGGTGCACTCTGTAATTCTTCAGGGACTTCCATGTCGAGCACCAAGAAGTCGACCGGGAAATAGAAGTCTTTGACCTGCACAATCACGTCCTCGACAACCCCCTTCGAGGTCTTCACAGATCTATCAGCCAGCTGGATGGTGACAGGTGTGGGTGTCAACTATCCGAAACCAAATTGGTGGTACAGGGTTGTTAGAATCAGATTGATAGAAGCACTTAAGTCCAGGAGCTCTCTATCAAATGTCATATCCCTGATATTGCAGGATATCAGGGGTGCTCCTGGGTCAATTCGCTTGAGCGGAAGGTTGCTTGATATTATGGAACTTGCTTGCTTGGACAGCACAACCTTCCTAGGTGGTTGAGGTCTTGGCTTACGTTTGGGTGTACAGGCATCCTTTAAAAACTTGGCGTAAGCCGAGATGTGCTTAACGGCTTCGAGGAGCGGAATATTAATCTGAACCTGCTTAAAGATCTCCAAAAGCTCCTCAGTTTCCACAACACTTTTCTTCTTCTTGATTGTCTCCAAGGCCTCAGGGTAGGGTGTCTGAACATGGATAGGATCTATCTCTGGGTCCTTGGGTTTTTCCAATGCCTCTTCTGAGTTGGGTGTTTCAACTGGTGAAGTCTAGCGGAGAGTCGACCATTTGGGATCCCGGGTTTTGGTGCCGCTTCTCAAGGTTACGGCGTTCGCAGAGGCATTGGGACCATGGGTTGATCCTTGAGAAGACAAGGACGAAGAAGCACCGAACCCAAGGGGTGTTTGTGGGGTTGGCTGAACCATGTGAGCCTACCCGGGATTGCCCTAGAACCCTTGCGAATTGGGGCCTCTGTTAATCATGTTTTGCAGGTTCGGTGGTGGATGGGAAGGTAGGGATCCTTGTTGTTTACAGTCCAAAAGTTGGCTTAACTGTCCCGTTACTAAGGCCATTTCCTCCTGATATTTCTGGTTCATTTCAGCCATCATCTTTATCAGGGTGTCCATTTGGTTCTGTGGGGGAGGGGCCACCCTGTTCTGATTGTATGGGGGTCTAACTGGTGGTCCTTGCTGATACGTGGGCAAGTTTGGCTTCTGGTTTGGCCTGGGCTGGTTCTGGAATTGAGGTGGTTTCTGGACTGTCCAACCAAAGTTGGGGTGATTACGCTAGCTAGTGTTGTAATTGTTGGAGAAAGGGTCAGGTTTAGCATAACCTTGGACAACTTGCACATCTTCAAGGATAGCAGATGTCGATGGGGAGGGAAGAGAGTAATCAATGGTTGAGGGAGCAAAGGTCCCTCCCTAGAATGTGGTTAGGGGTTGTTCCAGGTTCAGTTGGCTTAAGGGCTGAACCAGGTCAACATTATGCACTCCCTTTGCTAGGGAGAAGGTCTGTAATGGATTCCTAGTTTGGTTCAGTAGCTCATTAATCTTTTTATCCATCAATTCCACTCGATCTAATTTCTTGGCAATGATGTCCATGTCAACCATTCTAGAATTTGCTTGTACCTCATAAATCCCACCACGGGGTTGACTGGATCGGTTAAACTGGGTCATGGAGGCATTGTTGAGTGAATTTTTGCTCATAGACTCAAAGAGCTCAAACTCGCTCTCTCGTCTTTGTTCAAGAAGTTCCCCTTGCATGAGGCATCGACGAAGTTCCATAGGTTGCTGTCCAGACCGTGGTAGAAGGTCTGGGCCAATTGCCACCGTGGTACCTCGTTGTGTGGGCATTTCCTCAAGAGTTCATTAAATCTTTCCCACGCCTCATGGAACTGTTCCCCACCCTGGAGCGTAAAGGTAGTAATGGCTCTTCTGAGGGCATTAGTCTTTCCTATGGGGAAGAATTTCTTCAAGAATGCATGCCTCAGTTCTTCCCAGGTGGTGATGGGTCTACCTAGGGTTCTAAGCTAGTGAGATGCCTTGTCTCTTAGTGAGAAGGGAAACATCTTAATCAAAACAATGTCAGGCTAATGTTCCTAGGTATCACAATTCGAGCTATCCGGTCAAGATCCTCTGGGTGCTGGAAGGGGTCCTCATTTGAGCTTCCATGGAAGTGGCTCTGAATTAGACTCAAAACATTTGGTTTTAGCTCAAAATCATCTCCCCCTTCGGGGATCCTAAGGTGTGGCTCAACTCGAATAGCAGAAGGATTATAGAAGTTGCGGAGGGGCTTCGGTTGGTCATGGAATGGTGGTAGATCAGGTGGCGGTTGCCCTTGTGGGCCTTGGAACGGTGGTGCTGGTTGCCCTTGTGGGTTCTGCAACCGATGTATGGCTTGCATGATAGTGTGGATTTGTTGTTGCTGAAGTCGGTGATTTGCGTTAATCTGGGCATGGATGATGGCCATTGTGTCTGGTGGGGGTTGGTCCTCAACCTCATCTACCCTAGGTTCAGCCATGTTTCTAGCAGAATTAAGTCGTTTGGATTCTCGTCCCAAAACAAACAACTTGGGATGCAGTGAGCGTCTCCCGTGCATACACTAGAGAATAACAGGAGGGGATGTGAAGAGTGACAGATGTGAGAAGTGTGTGTTCAATCAAGCAAACAAGCCTAGTCCTTATGGTGTATTCCTTAGGAGACCTAGAAATCTCAAAAAGGGTGATTAAGTCCGTAAGCACTGGACTCCCTTTCCTAAAGCTAATCTGGCCAGGTTGATTACGAGGGGATTGCAGGGAAGGTTCTTCCTTTGGCTTGCACCGCCGATTCCATAGACCCCACAACCGCGGTCGTTTGACACTGCCCCGTAGCCTCATCACCAGATTCTACTAATGGAATGAAAGCCAAGTGCCTAGCGAACAAATCCTCGCCTCTCGAGACTTAACTCAGTCCTACCTAGGGCACATCTACTCAGTTTTAAAAGGGCTAGGATAGTGCTTGTGCTAGGGTTATGTGATGAGGCGTTGATTGGGGTAGTGCCTCGTAGTTTTCCACTTTCAGTGTGTGTGCTTCTATCAAAACATGGTTTTCAAGCAAGGATTTTTTAAGATGTGGTGTCTTTTAATGTTTCATCCTTACTTTAGTTTCTTTTAGGATTGACGTATCTTAATGTTTTCAGACAAGTTTCAGTGGGCACGTCAAGTTTTGCACACAATTCGGTGAAAGTGGATTTCCTTTTATTGTGTAGAGGCTCTAAAACCCTAATGTACTCATCCTAATGATCATGCAGCTTCTATTAGATGAGTCATTTTTAGGGTTGAGTGGTGCGGCCCAAGTCAATTCAAGGTGGCTTCGCAACACCACTCAAAAAGAGAAAAGAACACTCCAAGAATTTATTCAGAATGTTAGAGTGTATATTTTTTGTTGGGTGTTGTGTTAAGGATGTGGGTCAGGCAATCATACACCACGCCGATTTTTTTCAATTTTACAAGTTTTGTTAGATTTTCAAGCAAGCAAACAACCATGAGTGAAGAAATACTTACGACCGGTCCTTGTTGCGCCTACTCCCTTGTTACCGTCATGAGTTGTGCTGCTTCGCCGTCCAAGCGTTGAATTCTTGCAACCATCAAGTAGAAGGAGACAAGGCGTTAGATGATGTGAGCTTGGATGTAAAATGGAAGTGACAAAACAAATCTGTTGGCTCCCCGGCAACGGCGCCAAAAATTGACATGCACGTGCGTGTGTGTTTGGAAGTGTCGTTATAGCATGCGCTTGCAACGTCGGTTTTAAAGTAAAGAAACAAATGTGAGTCCGAGTGTCGGTCTCAGGGAGGCGTGAAAACTAGATTCTTCTTGTCACTTATTGTGACAAAAATCGTGGGGTTTTGCTTGCGAAAAGGCGCGGGTGAAAAGCGAGAGAGAGAGAGAAAGAGAGAGAGAGGGAGAGAGATTAGGGTTAGAATTGTTTCATTCGCAACATGTAACTTGAATAGAAAATAGAGCAAGCAATTGAATAGAAAACAATCTTCATTTAACATGCAACTTTAGTTCATAATTACAATACTAGATAAATGCTTGAACATAAGTAAAGTAAAGCTTAAAAGAAGGAGAGAGAGGGGGGGGGACGGCGAGGCAGCCACGGTGGTAGAGAGGGCTCCGTTGGCGGCTCATCATCTCCGACGATTACAAAAGGACTTAAAGGTAGCTAGGAGGGGGTAGAATACTTGCAAGTGGAGTAAATACCTTGAATGGGTGGTTGGAAGGGGTTTAAATAGGGAGAAGGGCTTTCCAAATGAAGAAGGGGTTTTAGCGACGTCCGGGACATCGCTAAAACCCTTCCCAAAACGTCAGTGAAGGCCCCTGCTTGCCGGTCGCTCGCCCGCGACTGTGCTTCCTCGCGCCTGATCCATTTGCGTGCGTCGTAAGCCGTCTGATCGAAGATTGAACGGCTGGGATCCCACTCGGGGCATGCGCCTAGATCGCGCCCTCGCCCCCGCGTCATCGCGCGCGTCTTGTCAGGGCGTATCTGCGGGCGCCACGTCTCGCAATCGCGCCCGTCTGCTACTGATCGGGCGATCCAATTTCGCTGGCACGCGCATTCGCCTCCGCATTGCAGCGCAGAGCGATTTGAACCCGCGTCGCGTGAGCGCGGGTGAGCGCTTCGACCGTTGCGCTGCCCTGCATGGATGGTCGCGGTTGCACGTCGGTGCTCGGCTGCTATCGACCGTTGGATGGAGATCTGACGGTCGTGATCTGCTCGGTCGAGGATTGTAGTGATGGCACAGGCGATGGTGCGGTGATCTCAGTCGTCCGATCGAAGATCGGATGGCTCAGATCGTTCTGCAGTTGATGGAGGGGGCTGGGCGAGGCGTGCGAGCGCTGATCGGGCACCACGTGGCACCTTGTTAGTCGTTGATTGTCATATCAACGGTCAAAACTTCTTAGGCCTATTGTGTGAGCTCCGGATGTCGGATTTGGCTGATTTCGAGTCCGTTGGACTTCGTTCGTCACTCTGAATCCATCCGTGCTATCCGATTGCTCATCTGGGGCCTATTTTGACAAGTGCTCATACAAATGGCCATTAATACTTTTCTATAAGCAATCTTAATGTGTGATGCATGCAATGATCCCACTCCTATTTATGATGTGTTATCTATGCATTTTGTTCTTAAGATAAACCCTATTTAATAGGGTTATCACCCCGAGATGCAGTATTATCATCTTTGCGATCAGGCGTAACCATTTTCTACAGAATATTCTTGATCTCCCGATTAGAGATCTCGGCCTGTCCATTCATCTAGGATGGTAAAGTGTGGAGATTTGGTGATTAACCCCGTATTTAGCCAGCAAATTATGGAACTGGGCATTAGTGAAATGAGTGCCACCATCACTGATGATGGCCCTCGGAATCCTAAACCTGCTGAAGATGTTCTTCTTGACAAAATCGATGACAACCTTGTGGTCATTGGTTCGAGTGGGAATCACCTCAATCCATTTGGACACGTAATCAACAGCGACGAGAATGTACTGATGTCCAAACGAAGGGAGGAAGGGTCCCATGAAATCAATGCCCCAAACGTCAAAGATTTCGACAGGAAGAAATGGGTTTAGGGGTATCTTATCTCTCTTAGTTATGCTCCCGAGTGCCTAGCATTGGGAGCACGACCTTGAGAATTCCTGGGCATCCTTGAATAAAGACGGCCAATAGAATCCAGATTGCAAAATTTTTGCAGCCGTCTTTTTCCCAGAGAAGTGTCCACCACACGCAGATGCATGGCAAAACTCGAGTATACTGTTGAATTCGTTCTTCGGAACACATCGGCAAATAATCTGATCAAAGCCGATGCGGTATAGTTCAGGGTCCTCCCAGAAGTAATATTTGGCCTCAGATTTGAGTCTATCCCATTGTTGCTTGGTCCAATCCTAGGGAATTTGACCAACGGCCAAATAATTAACAATGTCAGCAAACCACGGGGTTTGGACGCCTGGAATTGTAAGGATGGTTTTGTTCGAAAAAGTATCAATAATCAGGATGTCCGAATGAGAAGAATCACTCAGGAGTCTCGATAGATGATCCACTACCACATTCTGTACCCTAGATTTATCCTTGATTTCAAGATCAAATTCTTGAAGCAGAAGAATCCAACGAATAATTAGGGTTTGGCATCCTTTTTGGCCAAGAGATGTCTCAAGGCCGAGTGGTTGGTATATATAATGACGTGAGACCCTAAGAGATAAGCCCTGAATTTCTCTAAAGCAAATACTACGGCTAGTAATTACTTCTCAGTAACAGCGTAATTCCTCTGGGCCTCGTCCAGAGTTTTACTAGCGTAGTAGATGATAGAGGGCTTTCTATCAACTTTCTGACCCAAAATAGCCCTGATCGCGTAATCAGAAGCATCGGTCATGATCTCGAAAGGGGTTGTCCAAATCGGTGGTTGCAACACCAGAGAACAAGTGAATGCCATTTTAAGAAAATCAAATGCCTTACAGCATGATTCGTCAAAATCAAATGGCATTTCTTTGGCGAGAAGATTGCTCAGAGGATGAGCAACCTTCAAAAAGTCCTTGATGAATCTCCTGTAGAATCCCACATGACCAAGAAATGATTGAATTTGTTTAACAGATGTGGGAAGAGGAAGTTTAGCGATAGCATTAACCTTAGCTTTATCCACTTCAATTCCCCGTTCAGAGATTACATGACCCAAGACGATGCCTTCTTGTGCCATGAAATGACTCTTTTCCCAGCTAAGGACCAATCTTGTTTTGATACATCGTTTAAGAATCGTTTTAAGATTAGCTAGACAAGAGTCAAATGATTCTCCAAAAATAAAGAAATCGTCCATGAAGATTTCCATAAACTCTCCCACCATGTCAAAGAATATGGCCAGCATACACCTTTGAAAAGTCATAGGTGCATTGCATAAGCCGAATAGCATCCTACGGAAAGCAAAGGTTCCGTAGGGATAGGTGAAAGTAGTTTTCTCCTGACCCTCGGGATGGATAGGAACTTGGTTGTATCCCGAGTAGCCATCAAGAAAACAGAAGTACTTCTGCCCAGCTAATCTTTCCAAGATTTGATCAATGAAAGGCAGAGGAAAATGATCATTTTTCATGGCTATGTCAACTTCCTGTAATCGATACAAACCCTCCAAGAGGAAGCTGAACAAGTTGTGACAGATTCTCGTTTCTCATTAGTCACAACGGTAATCCCGGCTTTCTTGGGAACAATTTGCACAGGACTTACCCAAGGGCTATCAGAGATCAGATAAATGATTCCTACATCAAGCCACTTAATAATCTCCTTCTTAACCACTTCTCGCATATTTGGATTTAAAATCTCCTCTGCATCTAGCTAGAAGGGCGAGATCCATCTTCCAAAAATATTCTCTAATTGCAATAAGATGACTCGATCCCCCTAAGGTCATGAACGGTTCAACCAATTGCCCCCTTGTGTTCCTTCAAGACCTTAATCAGTTTAATCTCCTACTCCTTTGTTAATTTAGCACTGTTAATCACAGGGAGCGTCTTATGTGGTCCTAAAAACTGATATTTCAGATTCTCAGGCAATGGTTTCAACTCAAGCTGGGGCGGGTTGATGATTGAAGGTAAGGAAGATGCTGATGAAGACTCATCATGAGTAAGAGGTTGAGAGTGAACAAAATCAATAACCACTTTAGAAGATGGCAGGTCTACGATAGAGGGTTGCAGGTCCAATTCATCATCAGAGGAACTTTTAAATGCAGAAATCATCATACAAGTTTCAATATTCACATTATCGTCCTCAAGTTCCACAATAAATCCCCAATCCTCGAATTTATTAATCGCCTTAAAAATATCCAATTTCATTCTTTGATCCCCAAAGGTGATTTTCATGCTACCGCTTTCACAGTTAATGTTAGCCTTAGCGGTAGCTAGGAACGGATGCCCCAGAATGATGGGCGTGTTCCTCAGATTTTCAGGTACATCCATGTCAAGGACAAGGAAATCTACAGGAAAATAGAAATCCTTAACCTTAACAATAACATCTTCAATAACGCCTCGCGGATTTGTGACCGAACGGTCCTCTAACTGCAGCGTTACTGAAGTCGGCCGAAGTTCACCTAATCCAAACTTCTCGTAAAAAGAAGTCAGAATTAGGTTGATGGATGCACCCAGATCCAGTAGTGCTCTATCAAAAGTGTAATCTCCGATGACACAAGAAATCAAAGGAGCACCTGGATCTCTCTTTTTCTGAGGGAGGTGGTGCAGGAGAACAGAACTAGCCTGCTCGGAGAGTACCACCTTCCTCGGAATAGAGTCTCTTGACTTACGCTTCTATATACATAAATCCTTTAAAAATCTCACGTAAGCTAGTTTATGCTTGATAGCGTCGTGGAGCGGGATATTGATCTTGACATTCTTGAAATTATTTAGAAGCTTCTCATTACTATCAACAGACTTCTTCCTTGATTTGATCAAGGCTTCAGGGAAAGGAACATGAGTCGGATTTTCAGAATCAGGTTCCTGAGCCTTGATTTCTTCTCCAGAATTCTCCTTTCTCTCCTCAGGTTCTTCAGGATTCGGTAAATCAAAACAGTGTGGTTGTGGATCCTGAGTTTGTTTACCATTCCTTAATTTAACAAAATTTGCAGATGCATACGAGTTTAGGTCTTGGGGAGGGTTAGGAAAGATTGGAGGGGCTTCATTAGCCAAGAATCATTGATTTGCAGAGGAAGAAGAAGAGGAAGGACCTTGCTCAACCACCTGAGCATGTGCGTGTGTGTCCCTCTGATTTTCGTACCCATGAGCTTGATTGCCCAGATTCAGGATATTTCGTGGGTTGGGTACGGGTTGAGATGGTAGAGATCCAGGTTGACGAGAATTAACTATGAGCCCGGTTTGCAAGTTGTCTAGTGAGGTTTTCATTTGCTGCATGAGCTGGAGCAGGGATCCTTGCATCTCTACCATTTGTCGGTTCAAATCAGCTTGCCCTACGGGTTGACGGGCATTCCAAGCTGGCTGATTGACCTGAGTCGGGGGCAACTGAGTATAAACATGACCCTAACCCATTGGTCGTTGCGAAGCATAGTTGCTGGGTTGGAATTGGGTCTGCTGCCCCAAGTTTTTTCAAGAGAAGTTAGGGTGGTTTCTCCAACCCAAATTATAAGCATTAGAGTAGGGGATGGATCTAACATTCTCCTGTACAGCACAAACATCCTCATAGGGTGAGGATGGAGAGAAAAAAAGGGAAGGATCAGAGAAACTGGGATCAAAGGCCCCAGTTTGGAACTCGTAGGGTTCTGAATAATGCTGGCTTGCAGGTTGAGCCACATCAAGTTGATTCACGAACTCCCATCTAAAAGGAGCTCACGATGAATGGAATCCGAATTCTGGGATTGAGTGTATTGAGAATTGTTCATTGAGTTTCCATCCATCCACTCTTTCATTCTCTTAGCAACCAAGTCCACCTTATCGAGTTTATTACAAATCAATTCCATATCGAATGAATGAGAGTCATGGACTTCATTAACATTCGATCTAGACTGCTGAGACTGGTTAAAAGTATCCATGGTGGCATGATTGATCGAATTCTCACTCATCTCCTCCAACAAATCATGCACGCTATCCGCATTTTTGTTGAGGAAATTGCCTCCGCAAGAAGCGTCCACGTGATTTCTGAGTTGCTCAGTCAACCCGTGGTAGAAGATTTGCACGAGTTGCCATTTCGGCACCTCGTGGTGTGGACACCTCCGCAATAGGTCCTGGAATCGCTCCCAGGCCACATGAAACTGTTCCCCTCGCCGCTAGGTAAAGGTAGTGATTGCCCGTCTCAAAGCATTGGTACATTCGATAGGGAAGAATTTCTTCAAAAAGGTCAATTTCAACTCATTTCAAGTTGTAATTGGTCTTCCTATAGTTTTGTACCAATGAGCGGCTTTATCCCTAAGAGAGTGGTGGAAGAGCCTCATGATCATTTGCTCCTCATTCACATTTTGCACCTTGGTGGTCTGGACCAAAGTGGTCAAGTCCTCCAAGTGCTGAAACGGGTCTTCAGAGCCAAGCCCATGGAAATATTTGATTAGGCTTAACACCTGGGGCTTGATTTCTACGTCTCCGGCCGGAATCTGGATGCCGGGATGTTCCCCGTAATTTAAAGGATCATAAAAATCCTTCAAGGGCTGAGCGCCCTGCATTCTCTGGAACCATTCTTGCATTCTCTGCATTTGTTCCAGCTGCCTTCGAAATACCTCCTGTGGATTGATGTAAACATGTTTATGATGAGAACCTCATCATGAGCCATAACTAGCTCATTTTGACCCAATACAAAGGATAAAAGCTCCTACATAACTCAAGGAAAGGCTTAACTTAGAGAATTCTGAATTTAAGGAGAAAACAAGTCATAAGGGGTAAAAATGCAATTTTACCAGTATAATCTGCATACAGGGTAATTCAAGGTCCAAACATAGGTCAAAGCAACTTAATAAGAATAAAAGTGGGATGAGATGATCTAGCAAGGGCTACAGCAATTCCAAGGAACTAAATGATAATCTGTAACCCTAAAACAACCCACTTCAATTCACGAGGTTCGAGGCAAAGTAAAAATAGAATAAACCCTCTAAAATTCATAGAAAAATAATCTCTAGGGTTTAGAACCTTCAATTTGGCCTTCAGAACCCATGTTGACCTACATTGAGAACCATGCCCAATTAATAACTTAATCTGGGTTTTCGCATAAATTGACCGGTCAAACAAGGTTTAATATAGAAATAAAATTTACCATCAGATTCCTTAGGTCCTAATTAATCATGTATAAAAACTTGAGCCTAAGAAGAAACCTCCTTGACCGAATTTACACTTTGGTCATCATATATTTACTTTTTGGCCCTCAACTTTTGAACCGTCGCATTTTGGCCCCTAACTCTCCTTCGTTCTTTGCATTCAGGTCCCCCCTGCAAAACCGGCCAGCACCATGCTCCGGCGACCTTGCGCGGAGCATGGCGCCGCGTAGGGTGAGGGGGAAAGCCTGGCAAGTAAACCAGGGGTGCCCTGCGTTGTCAGCCGTCGCAGGGACACCCCCCTGGTCGCTGTAGCCCACCATACCAGCCGTGCGAACGCACGGACGGTATGGGTTTTCGTCTCCGGCCATCCTCCGGCGAGGGAGACACGTCGTCTCCCTCCGCCTCCCTCCCTGTTTTGATCCCTATAAATACCCCCTGTTGCTCCACAGGCCGGGGCAGCTCGGATCTGACGGAGAAAATCCCCAACTTTCCTCTCTTCTCTCTCCGGCAGACGCTCACCAGCTCCGGCGGTTCCTCCCCCTCCTCCTCTTCGCTCTGCCGCAATACCAGCAGCAGAGACTTCCTCCCCTGCTCTTCCCGCGCCACGCCGCACCCAGCTGGCGCCTCTCCGGCTCTCTGCTCGCCGCCGCCTCCTTCCCTGAGCATCTTCTTCTCCGGCGACAGTCGATACGACTGTCGCCCTACTGCTCCCCCTTCGTCCCTGCAAGTAAGTTAGAACTATTTCCCTTCTTCTCCTCTTTCTTTCCCCGGTTCCAATTTGTTCAATTAAGCCCTCGACCGACCCTGACCATCGTCACCCCCTTCGACTCCGGCCACCCTCCGGCGAGATGTTCCCATCGCTCCACAGCCTCACACACCTCGCCGACCCTCACCGAACCTCCGCCTCATCACACTGAGCACCCCCCACCCCTCCACTGCCACTCCACACCTCCGTAACGCTCCCCCGAACAAACCCATTCCTCCGGTTGCAGTCCAACCTAGGGCTGCCGCCAGACACCACCTTGCGGCCTGCCGCGTAGCTCCTCACCTTCGTCGTGCCACGGCGAAGGTTCCCCAGTGGTTTGATCAGGCCGAGAGGCCATATTCGTGTCCGACAGGTTTTGAGGTTCGACCGCCATTAACGCACATTGAAGCAGCTTCTCCCGCGCTCCAGGCTTGAGGACTCCAGGTCTCCAGCTGCTGCGGAGTACGGGGAGTCTTGCGAAGGCAGCCAGCCAGCAACCTACGCAAATCGAAGCCGCAGCTGCAGAAGCCAGGTCGCGGTCTCCCAGCAGGCGCACGCGAGGAAAGGTCTGCGTTTAGTCCCACATCGGTAAGCCGGACAACCTTTCCACTGTTTAAATTGATTTTGTGCACTAGCCTTACTGCCTCAGCACACGGGGTGAGGTCCCCTTTCACCCGCCCGGTTACCCGGTCTCGTCCGCGCTCACGCCCCGCGGACCTGACCCGACCCGACTTAGACTGACCTGCACTCCTCGCCCACCACGCACGCCGGTGGGCCTGGACCCGGGCGTGACCCGAACCCGATTACCCGGCAGCTCTGGGAGAGCTTTCCGAAGAGTGGTTTCAGAGAGAGAGAGACGCGGGGGGGAGAGGGTAGAGTAGGTTTTGTTCTCTGACGTAAGCTCTGAGGTGTGCAGGCACAGGTGAAGAAGAAGAACCGCGGAAGAAGAAGGAAGCTGACTGTAGCAACAGGCAGTTTAAGTCGTCTGATTTGGAAATCAGACGACGTCCTGAAGGGAAAAGAAGACAGACGGAGGAAGATCTGAAGAACAACAGAAGAAGGCGAGGCAGAGGAGAACACAAAAGAACAAGGGAAGAATTGAAAGAAGAAAAACAAAGAAGAAAGAAGAAGATCTGAAGAAAGACAGAAGAAAAAGGAGGAGCAGGAACAGCTGGAAGAAGAAGAAGAGCATCACCATTGCAGAAGAAAGACATCACCTCTGCAGACAAAGAAGAAGAAGATCTGAGACGAGGAGAAAACAAAGAAAAGAAGACAACAAATTCTTTCCCTCTCTCTTTCTTTTTGTAAAAGAAACATGTATATCTCTAGAATACAACTTGCTCCCTGAGTTCGACCTCGGGAACTCTTTTATTTTCCGAGTAAAAAATTATATTTGAAATGTTGGCAATAACTGGCTATACTACAACGCTATAACAATAAAACCCGGTTATCTCCCGTAGCCAACGTCTCATTATTTGGCGCCGTTGCCGGGGAGCAACGGCTATTCTAGAGGTAAACATTCCTGTTTCTTTTTTTTAATTTCTGATAATCTCCTCTCTTTTGTGCAGCTACAGGAACTCAAGAAGACAAGCAACCACACGACAACCACTCCGAAGACAGGTAAATTTTTCCTCTCACTATTAACCCCTAAACTCTAAAGAGGAAGAAAAGAAAAGAACAAGCAATATAGGGCTAACCTGTCTTCCATACTTAGTAACCATAAAGAGTTGCATGTTTTCAACTCATCACTCCTGCACACTATTAAGGGTATTTAAGGGCTAACACATTCTTGCTTGAGCCCTAATTGCCCAACAAAGAGTTAAATGGACCAAGTAGAGCCAACATAAGGTCAAACATTAGGATTTCAGTAGAGACACACCCCTTAATCAAGAATTGAGGAAATCCAAAAGAGGTGTGCCCAAGCCATTGATTGAAAATAATTAACAAGAAAAATCCTAAACAATTGGCTCTCTGTAAACACTTGAACCCTAAAAACAAGGCCTAACTTCTCAAGGAAACCACTAGGTGAAGTTAACCCCTGGGGTCAACCAACCTTCAAACTAAGCCACTTTGTTCACAAAAACACCTAAAGTTCAAGTGAAACCTTAAGCACCCTGATCTTAAAATTAGTAGACTTAAGAGGTCAAGATCCCCATTCTGGTCTACCTGGAACCGCAGTGACAAGAGAGGTCGGGTGGGGGAAACCCTGTAACCCGTGGGGACGCTCTACCGTGTAGGGGTCTTCGCGGGACTCTCCCTCTCTGGCTGCCTAGGTAATTCTCAGGTGGACGATCTTTCTGATCAAGGGGTCCATCTGCCCCGCACCTCTATAGTCACCCAACACATTTTTGGGTGTCTTGATTGGGTCCAGCACCTTCTAAACTTACCTTTTCCAACAGTGCATGTACGGAAGGAGGTCCCTAAGACCACCCTTGAGACCTCCTTTAGAAATTCGCTCTCGTCAAGGCCAAGCCTCGACGCTCGTGTTTGTGCAGCAACACCCTCACATTATTCTCTCTTCTGATTCAGAACCAAGTTCTTCTTCCCCCATCATGGCTCAGCCAGTTGAGGAAGAAAATAATCTGGAACACCAGCTCCAGCGACTCAATGACCTCTTCCAAAACTTCGTGCACCCACCACAGCGTCCTATGATGCGGGACCACTACAATCCTGCTGCGGTGGCCATTGAGCCTCGAGTCAGAATCCCGACTGGAGGACCTGATTCCGAATTAAAGCCCAACATGATTAACGCTATACCTAAATTTCATGGGCTTAATTCTGAAGATCCCTTCCAGCACATCAAACAGCTAAAGCATCTGGCCCACACTTTTGGATCAGATGCGCAAAATCGGGATATTCTTCTCATGAAGATGTTCTCCGTTTCTCTTATGGACAAGGCCGCCCATTGGTATCAAACTCAGACCCGGCCGATCAACACTTGGGAAGAACTTCAATCCGAATTTTTGAAAAAGTTTTTTCCCGTTGGTCGGACCAACGCCTTGCGCCATCAGATTACACACTTCACTCAACAATCAGGAGAACCTCTCCATGAGGCATGGGATCGCTTTCAGGATCTCATGAGAAAGTGCCCCCATCACGGAGTTCCTAAATGGGAACAAGTCCAATCTTTTTACCAGGGACTCCGTGAGGACATCCACCTTTTCGTCAATGCAACTTGCGGAGGAAACATCATGGGTCAACATGAAGACACCGTATGGGAAATTCTCAAAAATATGTGCGAGAACTCCATCAACAATGACTCCATGGGATTATTCGACAGGACGAATACCCGCGCAGCGACGAATCTTAAGGGAGCACATGAGACGCAGGGCCTGTCCGCATCAGTCGACCTGGAATTAATGGCCAGTCGATTGGACAAGGTCTCAATCATTGAAAAGAAGGTGGATGAGCTGACTCAGCACTTGCAGCAAGCCACCTCCGCGCGTAACTCCTTTGCACAACCTCCCTCCACACAGGAAACTGTGCAAAACATCCTCCACCGACCTTCCCCTGGGATGGATCCATATCCATCCCCATCCGATCCTTTCTACACCAGCCGGGGGAACTCCATTCCCCCTTTCCCTGACTCTCAGGAGGTTCCTCAGACCTGCGAGGACCTCAACGCCATCCAGAACGACCCATTCTCCAACACTTACAACCCTGGATGGCGAAACCATCCCAATTTTCAGTGGGCAGGAAATTCCCAAACTCAAAGACCACCTTTTCAGTCCCGCCCACAGCCCCCTCGTCATTACCAGCCGCCTCAACCTCGGCCCAACCCTACTTATCCATCAGGGCCAAATCAGGATCAAATGTCCCTAATCCTTCAGACTCTGGCTGACATTCAAAAAACGAATGCGGCTATTCAAAAACAGCAAAAGGACGAGCTTACTGAAGTTAAAACTCAACTGGCCCAGTTGGCAAATTCTCGCCAGCCAGGCACACTCCCTTCCCAACCTCTTCCTAACCCAAATAACGTGCCAACCCAGAAGCGCGTTATGAATCCAAATTTAGGCCACGCTCAATGGATTTATCAGGCCCCTACTGCTCCATCTCCAGACGAGATGGAAGCCTCAACTTCTTATGCGGGATTTCAGCAGCAGCCACCCCTCTTACCAAACCCAAACCAGAATCAGGCCGGATTAAATTCTGTAACAACACGTAGTGGTAAAACAACTGAAGACCCGCATTATCCAAACCACTCCAAGCCTGATAACCATGACCCTAGGATAGTTATCCAAGATACCGCTGTTCCGGATCCACAACCTGGACCTATCCTAGAAGAACCAACCAAGATCCCGTTTCCCGAGGCCTTGACCAAGGGAAAGAAGACCACCAAACCCGTGGCCCCTGAGGAGGACCTGGTCAAGCTCTTTGAGCAGGTCCACATAAACATCCCCTTGATGGATGCAATCCGCCACGTACCAGCTTACGCACGATTTCTAAAGAATATATGTACACCCCAGCGTAAGCCGCGAACCAAGGGAGGGAGCCCAATTGTTATGTCAGAGCAAGCCAGCTCTGTAATCCTTAGTAGACTCCCACCCAAGGCAAAAGATCCTGGGACTCCCCTGATTTCCTGTAAGATAGGTGGTACCCAATTTGATAGAGCATTGTTAGACTTGGGTGCATCCATAAACCTGATACCCACATCCTTACTTGACCATCTAGAAGAATCTGAGCTAAAACCAACCGAGGTGACATTACAATTAGCAGATCGATCTATAAAGTCACCAAAAGGGATTCTCGAGGATGTTATTGTAAGAGTGCGGGATTTCTATTTTCCAGTGGACTTTATAGTCTTAGATATGGATGCACCTGAGAACCCTAGGGATACACCAATCATTCTAGGGAGACCTTTCTTGGCTACTGCTAGAGCCAACATCAGCTGTGAGGAGGGCCAAATAGAGCTTAAGTTTGGAGATCAAACACTGAAAATTGATATATTTAAGGCCCAACAAGGAATTAATTACGGCGTCATCGAACAAATTTATGACATCAAGACTTTGGTTGATGAATCACACCTCCAGAATGACTCGAGTATGCCTCATCAACCACAGAAGGATCTTGACCCGCAAACAGAGGAGTCGAATCCAGATGTGAACAACCCAGTAACTCCCACCCTTGAACCTCACATCTATACTGAACCACCCGCTGCTGCTGAAAACCCCATCCTCGAACTGAAACCCCTTCCTGCTCACTTGAAATACGTCTTTTTGGGTTCTAATCAGACCCTTCCTGTGATTATCAATTCCAACCTCAGTCCTGAACAGGAATCCCGTCTGATTGTTGTCCTCCAGCAACATCGCAGAGCCATCGGATGGACTCTCGATGATTTGACTGGAATAAGTCCCTCTTATTGTACTCATCATATCTATTCAGAAGAGGGCACACGACCTTCTCGTGAAATGCAGAGACGCTTAAACCCCAATCTGCAGGAGGTCGTGAAAAAGGAGATCATCAAGTGGTTAGATGCCGGGATCATCTACCCGATCTCCGATAGTCGTTGGGTGAGCCCAATTCAGGTCGTGCCCAAGAAGGCAGGACTCACCACTATAACGACTGAGACCGGAGAAATCATTCCTACCCGATTAGCCAACTCGTGGAGAGTCTGTATAGATTACCGCCGACTAAATTCCTCCACAAAGAAGGATCATTTCCCACTACCCTTCATTGATCAAATTCTCGAAAAACTTGCGGGAAATAGGTTCTTCTACTTTCTTGACGGGTACTCCGGTTATAACCAGGTGGCAATCCATCCTGAGGACCAAGAAAAGACCACGTTCACCTGCCCCTTCGGAACATACGCTTTCCGAAGGATGCCTTTCGGTCTTTGCAATGCACCCGCTACTTTTCAGCGATGCATGCTTGCCGTATTCTCAGATATGGTAGGTGATTATCTGGAAGTCTTCATGGATGACTTTTCAGTTTTCTGAGCATCATTCGACGATTGCCTCCAACACTTGGTCCAGATACTCAGGCGGTGCATCGATGTGAATTTGGTTCTTTCCTGGGAAAAGAGCCATTTCATGGTGCCTGAGGGAATTGTCCTGGGACACTCGATTTCGGAGAAAGGTATCCAAGTGGATCGAGCTAAGGTTAATCTGATTTCTCACCTTCCTATGCCTAGCTCGATCAGGGACATCCGTTCCTTTTTAGGGCATGTCGGTTTTTATCGACGATTTATCCCGGATTTTTCAAAAATCGCGCGCCCCCTGACCACTCTTCTCTCCAAGGATGTTCCTTTTGAAATTTCCAAGGAATGCACTCAAGCATTTGAAATCCTGCGTGACCGAGTCACCCAAGCCCCGATCCTACAGTCCCCTGATTGGTCTCAACCCTTTGAGATCATGTGCGATGCATCCGACTTCGCTGTAGGAGCGGTTTTGGGGCAGAAAATTGACAAGAAACCTGTAGCCATTTACTACGCCAGCAAAACACTCGATGAGGCTCAGCGTAACTATACGGTTACTGAGAAAGAGCTGCTAGCTGTAGTATTTGCCCTAGAAAAGTTCAGATCGTACCTTCTGGGTTCCCGTGTCATCATATACTCGGATCACACAGCTGTGAGGCATCTCCTTGCAAAGAAGGACGCGAAACCTCGATTAATCCGATGGATCTTGCTGTTGCAAGAATTTGACCTTGAGATTCGTGACAAAGCGGGAAAGCAAAATGTGGTAGCTGATCACTTGTCCCGTCTTCCTTCTGAAATAATTGACCCTTCCGGACCCATCACTGAGCATTTTCCCGATGAGCACCTGCTGACTATTGGTACTAGCCTTCCATGGTTTGCTAATGTAGTAAATTACTTGGCATCTCATCAGATCCCCTCCGATTGGCCGAAGGCCAAGAAAGACAAATTACGCTCCAATGCCAAGTATTACATTTGGGAAGACCCGTACCTCTTCCGCATAGGTGCCGATCAGATCATCCGGAGATGTGTCCCGGAGGGGGAATTCAACAATATCCTCTCTTTCTGCCATGACCAGGCATGCGGTGGCCATTTCGCCGGGCATAAAACCGCATCAAAAGTCCTCCAGTGCGGCTTTTACTGGCCCACACTGTTCAAAGACGCATACAATCACTGCAAGGCATGCAGTCGTTGCCAGACTTTGGGCAACATGAGCCATCGCGACATGATGCCTATGCAACCGATTCTAGTATGCGAAATCTTTGATGTTTGGGGGATTGATTTTATGGGCCCCTTTCCTGTTTCGGATGGTTTCGAATACATTCTGTTGGCTGTGGACTACGTGTCCAAATGGATCGAAGCCATACCGACCCGAACCTGTGATCACAAAATCGTTCTCAAATTCATTCATCAACACATTTTCTCAAGGTTCGGGATTCCTCGTGCAATAATCTCTGATGGAGGGACCCATTTCACAAATGCTCAGTTTAGGTCACTGATGACCAAATACGGGGTGTCTCACCGAATCTCTACTCCTTACCACCCCCAAACTAATGGTCTAGCTGAGCTGTCTAATCGGGAGATCAAGAAAATCCTGCAAGTCACTGTTCGACCTGACAGGAAGGACTGGTCGTCCCGACTTCCGGAAGCATTGTGGGCCTATAGGACCGCCCACAAGACCCAATTGGGCATGTCTCCCTTTAGACTGGTGTACGGAAAGGCATGCCACCTTCCCGTAGAACTGGAGCATAAAGCCTATTGGGCAGTACGGAACTGTAATCTCGATCTTTCCAAGGCTGGGACCCACAGAAAACTCCAAATCAGCGAGATCGATGAATTACGCCTAGACGCGTACGAGAACTCGCAAATCTACAAGGAGCGGGTTAAAGCCTTCCACAACAAACACATCTCGAGAAAGATCTTTCATCCTGGTCAAAAGGTCCTACTCTTTGATGCCCGACTAAAACTCTTCCCAGGAAAACTGAGATCCAAGTGGGTCGGACCATTTTTGGTCCGACAGGTTTTTGGAAATGGAGCAATCGAAATCAGTCCACTCAGCCACGATTCTGAACCTTTCATCGTGAACGGTCAGAGACTCAAGCCGTTCATTGATGTAACTTCTACTGATTTGGCTGAGGCATCTTATATCCTCCTTTCCCCTTGAGCTTATTGCGCCCAGCCGATGGCGTAAAACTCAGCGCTTAACGGGAGGCAGCCCGTCATTCTCTTTGAAAACCTGAAACTTGTTCCGACACCTTTTTGCACTCAAAGTTCACCCTTGTAGACAGCCGACCCCACCTCAGATGCTTGCATCTGGGATTAGGAATCGTCCGCAAAAATTCAACCCAACCCATCCACTCATCCAAATTTCTATCTTAAGGAATGAACTAAGTTAAATAAAAACCCCCTAGGTTACAATGAGGACATTGCAAATCTTAGGCATGGGGGGGTATGGAAGTGCAAAACTTGTAAGAAAAGGTTTCAAACAAAAAAATTCACATATGACAAAAACACCATAAAAATTTAAAAAAAAAAAAAAATTCGAAAAAGAATAAGAGGAAAAGAGGAGAAGGAAATTTTGTGAAGGAGAAAAGAAACAAAATGAAAAAGGAGCACAAAAATTAAGAGAAAAGGTGATAGTCATTAGTAAGGAACTAAGGAATTAACCTAAGTTCTAGACCTCATTCAAGAAAATAACTGAAAAGTGCATAATGAGATTAGTAAGAACGCAAACCTTAGGCATTCTTGAATAGACTCTTAGTACCCATTAAGATTCGGACACTCCTCAAGAGGTTGAGGAAAATGAAAAGCTAAAGTAGTAGGTCTAAGGCTTAGGGAGTATTCGGCCTCGTTAACTAATTTTTGGTTTACGGGACTCAGTAACCTAAGCACCCTAACCTCACACACAGCCTGGTTCAGTAAGCGTAAAAATCAGAATCACGCAGAAACATCACAAAATTCTGAAAAGAACACCTAGAATAGGAGCGGCCGATCAACACAAGTTGATTTGGACGAGTTCTCAGCGCGGAGAGGCGGGAAATCCCCTCGAAGATGCGTAACAAAATATCATCTCCTCGGTGCTTGTTTCTTAGGATATTTACATATCCTACTGGGGGCATGTAAGCACTCTGCTGGTTCAGATTCCATGGATGGCATTATCTCGAAGTGTCAATTGCCAGGGTCTGGATTCGGCCACGGAACACCATGGATGGGATTATCTCGAAATCTCAATAGCCAGGGTTCCGGGGGTTGCCATGGGCGGTGCTATCTCGAAGCATCGATCGCCAGGAACCCTTGAGGATTGATGATGGGAGCAAGGAATCTGATACAAACCGTGTTGAAAAGCCAATCCTAGGCTAGAACTAAAAAGAAAAAGAGAGAGAACTCTCCAAACAGAAAAACTTTCTATCTCTCTCTTACAAACGCACTGCGAACTGAGCCAGGGCTAAAATCATTTCAAGCACGGGTGCTTTAACCACAAAGTCCAATAAACCTTAGGTTAGTTCTTGTGGACCTTAAAAACCTTTGCTAGAGACTGAGGCTAAGGCTAGACAGATTTGGATCTTGATTGGCACTAGAGTACCTTTTAGGCCTATGGTCAGCATTCTAACCTAATCTAAGCTCAAATAAAAAAGCACTTATCTAAAGCTATTAAGAACTTCATGGTCTAGAACAAGGGTTGAAACCTTAAGTTTTTGCTAAGGGACTAGCAAAAGCTAGGCATGGGGGTATGATGAGAACCTCATCATGAGCCATAACTAGCTCATTTTGACCCAATACAAAGGATAAAAGCTCCTACATAACTCAAGGAAAGGCTTAACTTAGAGAATTCTGAGTTTAAGGAGAAAACAAGTCATAAGGGGTAAAAATGCAATTTTACCAGTATAATCTGCATACAGGGTAATTCAGGGTCCAAACATAGGTCAAAGCAACTTAATAAGAATAAAAGTGGGATGAGATGATCTAGCAAGGGCTACAGCAATTCCAAGGAACTAAATGATAATCTGTAACCCTAAAACAACCCACTTCAATTCACGAGGTTCGAGGCAAAGTAAAAATAGAATAAACCCTCTAAAATTCATAGAAAAATAATCTCTAGGGTTTAGAACCTTCAATTTGGCCTTCAGAACCCATGTTGACCTACATTGAGAACCATGCCCAATTAATAACTTAATCTGGGTTTTCTCATAAATTGACCGGTCAAACAAGGTTTAATATAGAAATAAAATTTACCATCAGATTCCTTAGGTCCTAATTAATCATGTATAAAAACTTGAGCCTAAGAAGAAACCTCCTTGACCGAATTTACACTTTGGTCCTCATATATTTACTTTTTGGCCCTCAACTTTTGAACCGTCGCATTTTGGCCCCTAACTCTCCTTCGTTCTTTGCATTCAGGTCCCCCCTGCAAAACCGGCCAGCACCATGCTCCGGCGACCTTGCGCGGAGCATGGCGCCTCGCAGGGTGAGGGGGAAAGCCTGGCAAGTAAACCAGGGGTGCCTTGCGTTGTCAGCCGTCGCAGGGACACCCCCCTGGTCGCTGTAGCCCACCATACCGGCCGTGCGAACGCATGGACGGTATGGTTTTTCGTCTCCGGCCATCCTCCGGCGAGGGAGACACGTCGTCTCCCTCCGCCTCCCTCCCTGTTTTGATCCCTATAAATACCCCCTGTTGCTCCACAGGCCGGGGCAGCTCGGATCTGACGGAGAAAATCCCCAACTTTCCTCTCTTCTCTCTCCGGCAGACGCTCACCAGCTCCGGCGGTTCCTCCCCCTCCTCCTCTTCGCTCTGCCGCAATACCAGCAGCAGAGACTTCCTCCCCTGCTCTTCCCGCGCCACGCCGCACCCAGCTGGCGCCTCTCCGGCTCTCTGCTCGCCGCCGCCTCCTTCCCTGAGCATCTTCTTCTCCGGCGACAGTCGATACGACTGTCGCCCTACTGCTCCCCCTTCGTCCCTGCAAGTAAGTTAGAACTATTTCCCTTCTTCTCCTCTTTCTTTCCCCGGTTCCAATTTGTTCAATTAAGCCCTCGACCGACCCTGACCATCGTCGCCCCCTTCGACTCCGGCCACCCTCTGGCGAGATGTTCCCATCGCTCCACAGCCTCACACACCTCGCCGACCCTCACCGAACCTCCGCCTCATCACACTGAGCACCCCCCACCCCTCCACTGCCACTCCACACCTCCGTAACGCTCCCCCGAACAAACCCATTCCTCCGGTTGCAGTCCAACCTAGGGCTGCCGCCAGACACCACCTTGCGGCCTGCCGCGCAGCTCCTCACCTTCGCCGTGCCACGGCGAAGGTTCCCCAGTGGTTTGATCAGGCCGAGAGGCCATATTCGTGTCCGACAGGTTTTGAGGTTCGACCGCCATTAACGCACATTGAAGCAGCTTCTCCCGCGCTCCAGGCTTGAGGACTCCAGGTCTCCAGCTGCTGCGGAGTACGGGGAGTCTTGCGAAGGCAGCCAGCCAGCAACCTACGCAAATCGAAGCTGCAGCTGCAGAAGCCAGGTCGCGGTCTCCCAGCAGGCGCACGCGAGGAAAGGTCTGCGTTTAGTCCCACATCGGTAAGCCGGACAACCTTTCCACTGTTTAAATTGATTTTGTGCACTAGCCTTACTGCCTCAGCACACGGGGTGAGGTCCCCTTTCACCCGCCCGGTTACCCGGTCTCGTCCGCGCTCACGCCCCGCGGACCTGACCCGACCCGACTTAGACTGACCTGCACTCCTCGCCCACCACGCACGCCGGTGGGCTTGGACCCGGGCGTGACCCGAACCCGATTACCCGGCAGCTCTGGGAGAGCTTTCCGAAGAGTGGTTTCAGAGAGAGAGAGACGCGGGGGGGAGAGGGTAGAGTAGGTTTTGTTCTCTGACGTAAGCTCTGAAATGTGCAGGCACAGGTGAAGAAGAAGAACCGCGGAAGAAGAAGGAAGCTGACTGTAGCAACAGGCAGTTTAAGTTGTCTGATTTGGAAATCAGACGACGTCCTGAAGGGAAAAGAAGACAGACGGAGGAAGATCTGAAGAACAACAGAAGAAGGCGAGGCAGAGGAGAACACAAAAGAACAAGGGAAGAACTGAAAGAAGAAAAACAAAGAAGAAAGAAGAAGATCTGAAGAAAGACAGAAGAAAAAGGAGGAGCAGGAACAGCTGGAAGAAGAAGAAGAGCATCACCATTGCAGAAGAAAGACATCACCTCTGCAGACAAAGAAGAAGAAGATCTGAGACGAGGAGAAAACAAAGAAAAGAAGACAACAAATTCTTTCCCTCTCTCTTTCTTTTTGTAAAAGAAACATGTATATCTCTAGAATACAACTTGCTCCCTGAGTTCGACCTCGGGAACTCTTTTATTTTCCGAGTAAAAAATTATATTTGAAATGTTGGCAATAACTGGCTATACTACAACGCTATAACAATAAAACCCGGTTATCTCCCGTAGCCACCGTTTCATTAGTTTACATTGCATAAGATGTCTATTTATGCATGTTCTTAAGCATAGGATTGCATTGCATACTATAAATATTGCATAACATGCATCATCTTGCATTTAGATTAGTTTGAATAAAATGAAGGTTAATTGTCTCCTTTTATGTTCAGGGACAGGGCAAAAATTTTTATCAGGGCCTCGGATAGAAGATCCAACCATACAGATGTGATCAGGGCGACGATTGGAGTTCAACGACTCCAAGATCGCCCTAATTAGACATCTGTAGCATCAGATAAAGACTGGGGAACCCTAGAAGATCAAGGGCCAAGATGGTATGAATCTGCACTTCAAATGACAAATCTGACCGCATGGATGGATTTAGATCAACGATCGCAGCCTAACGGTGCGAAAATCGACTCAATCCGACAACCGTGGCACCATCTACATCATCTAGAAGATGGACGGCCAAGATGGCACCACGTGGCGCCATCTCGGCTGCCCAAACCGGCCCAGCTAAGTTCAGAGTCGATCACACCCTTCTATCGCACGTTGAATCGTGGCCGTTGGATCGCCATCCAACGGCCATGGACAGTTGCTCCTCAACTCAACCGCGCAACCATTTCTCCTCCACAGCGCAGTGGGCGAGAGCGCTTACGCGAGCGAGCGGCGTGCGATTGAATCGCGAGGAGTGGGCGAGCTGGCGTAGGTGAGTGTTGGATCACGATCGAGCGGTCGTGAGCGCTCAATAGCGCCCACGCACTATCGCACGCCCGCACGTGACGTGCCATCAGATGCGGGTGTTGCGTGTAGAGGAGGCACTGTGAGGCGCGAGATAAGCCATCCAATCTCACGATCGGACGGCTAGGATCAGCTGAACGTGGAGCGCACATTACACGCGAGGAGGAGGCACCCCACTACGCCCATGATGGGGCTTTAGCGACGATTTTATCAGTCACTAAAGACCCCTGATTTAATGTTTTTCAAATTAAAATGACCAAATTGCCCTCACTCCTTGCAACTATAAAAGGAGACCCCCTTCACACGAAATTCTCATCCCTTCCTTCTCTTCCCTCCCTCTCCAAAGCTCAACAGAAGCTTGTCCCACACTCGGGATGCTTCTCGAGAGATAAAATCAAATTTTCATCCCCCTTTCGGAAGCGGATCTCGTGACGACGATGACATGCTGCCTCGATCCCGTTCTTCCTTCTTCGTCCTCCTTCGTCCTGCTTCGTTCTCCATCTTCCAGGCGTCGTCCCATCCGACTCATCCTCCAAGCGACCGTCGAGGAGGATATCTCTCTCCCCATTCTTTTTACTGCTTTCTAGAATAGATTTACTGCTTTCTAAAGTAGATTTACTGCTTTCTAGTCGTAATGTTTAGTGTAACGAACAATCCTTCTGATAATGAATTCCATGTTCATTCTACATCTCTTTTTGGTTTTTGTTTGTAATATTCTCTCTCTCTTTCATTCTCTCTCTCTCTTCTATTTATTGTAAATAGTTAGATAGTTTCTAATTAATTATTCTGCTTCGTGACAAATAAAACAAATGCGTATTTTTTAAATCAAATGTCCACCTCCCTGAGTTCGACCCAGGATTTCTATTCCGGTATAAATTTTATTTGTTGAACACGAGTTCTTCGCTTTCATACTACGATGATAGGTTTTCAAAACCAAACACGTTAGAGTAGCAACTCGAAGCTTCAACATGGATCCTGGGGCAGAGGAGGCTATTGATCAGCATGGGGATCAATTTTGCCAAAATCCAATTTACGCCTCCTAGAATACTCTAGAGGTCCTTCCAATCGGGGATTCAATGACCTTCTTCCCAAAATAAACTAGGAAAAGGTCGGAAGGACTGGGGATAAGAACCCTGCGGCACAACAAAACAAGCCTATCCTTAAGTGGGGTAGCCTAAGGATCTACAGACTCCCAGAACCTACCTTAAGATTATAAACGATTTACTCTACTTGTGTCTGCTCAATCCAACCAGTTAGAAGGGAGAAGGTTCTTCCTTTAGCTTACGCCTCCAGTTCCTAGTGTACCCCCAGCCACGGTCGTTTGACGTTACTCCCCTAGCTAGACATCAGATTGATCAGTATAAGTAGGTTAATCGTAAACAATCTCAGACTAGGCCCCGAAGAGCGAATCAGTCCTTAAGGCAACGTCTACTCGATTTTATTAAGGCCTGGGATTGTAGTGCTTATGGAATGTGGTGGGCCCTTATAATGGGTTGTGCCCTTAATGATCAATTGAGTATGTGTAAGTGCGTGCACAACCAAGGTTTGCAAGCAAGATTATTTTTGATGTGGAGATTTAATGTTCAAATCTTGCTTAAGTAGCTTTTAGGGTTTAGAATTAGGTTTATTTCAATCAAGTTTGAGGCAAACCAGGTTTTCAAGCATGGGTGAAGATTGCTTTCCTTTAAAAATCAGAAATAAAGTGGAGTACTAGTATAAACCTAGATTGAAAACCCTAAGAGGAAGCTACTTGGTGAGTTGATTTTAGGTTGAGTGGTGCGGCCCAAACAACTTAAACAATTGGCCACAATTGCACCATTGAGTTAGGCACACAAAAATGATTAACTTAGAATGATTTCTACTCTTTTATGTGTTGATTTGTGTGTATCGGTTCCACAGATCAGAATTCGATTGAGTAGAAGAAAATCAATTAGGTTAAGTTCCTTGAATGTAGGTGTATGTTGTGAGTATGTTGAATTACCCCACAAAATTATCTTTTTTTTTTATATGCAGAGGTGAAATGGATGTGGGTGGAAATCTAAACAACCAAACTAATCGTAGGATTTATGCAAACACCTAGGTTAATTGGAATTTAAATTTAATGTGATGAAATGAAATCTATGGAATGGGAAAGAATGTGGAGTACTTACAGTCGTCTTCAACTGCACTTTACTCCGATCTACCACTTAATGATTCCCTGATAGAGGTATCTGCAAAACAATTGACACGAGAGAAAGCAAGTTAGAAGATAGTAAAGTGTGTGAAATGCGAAAAGAAGACCGAAAAATCGTTGCCTCTCCAGCAACGGAGCCAAAATGTTGGACGACGGAGGACTATGCTATCGGAGTTGGTTTTGAAAACCAGTCGTTGTAGTTTGAGTAGCGAAGAACTCAGGTTCAACAAATAAAATTTATACCGAAAAAGAAATACCGGGTCGAACTCAAGGAGGCTACGTCAATCAAAATTCGTAATTATATATATATTTTTTTGTTTAAAGAGTGGAATAATCATAATGAAATGGAATAAATATAGACAATAAGAAAGAGAGAGAGAGAGAAATCATTCACTTGATGTTGCAAAATATTTTTACAACTAAGAAAGCAAGAAAAGATTACACTAGAAAGCGAGAAATTATTACAACTAAAAAGTAGGAAAATTCTACTATAGAAAGCAGGAAAAAGGAATGGAAGAGAGAAGTTTTCCTCCTCGATGATCGCTTGGAGAATGAGCCGGACGAGACAACACCTGGAAGACGAGGAATGGAGCAGGAAGAAGGAGGTCGAAGCAAGAGGAATGGAAACGAGGCAGCATGTCATCGTTGTCACGGGATTCGCTTCCGGAATGAGGGTAAAAATTTGATTTTAGCTCTTGACGAGCATCCTAGGTGTGGGATAAGCTTCTCTTGAGCTTTGGAGAGGGAGAGAAGAGAAGGAAGGGATGAGAAATTCGTATGGAGGGAGTCTCCTTTTATAGTTGCAAGGAGTGGGGGTATTTTGGACATTTTAATTTCAAAAACATTAATATGGGACCTTTAGTGACGGACTTAAACGTCACTAAAGGTCCGTCGTGGGCGACGTGTGTGCGTGCTGCACGTGCCCGCTCTTCTCCGCCTCAAACGCCTACGCACGTTCGCGCGCTCACAGCCGTTCGATCAAGAGATCGAACGGTTGAGAGTAGCTACGCCCGCGTCGCTCGCCCTCGTGCGATCATGCATAAGCGCTGCGTGTCTGATCACGCGTGGACGCTATCGCTCTCTCCCCGCCACTCGATCTTCATCGCGTGGCTCTGATCACGCGCCTGCTCCATGCCCGTGCCTTGATTTGAGGCTCTATGGGGATTGATCCCATGACCTCTGCCCGCCCACGAGCGTGCAACCGCTGCGCTAAGCCGGTGGATGGTCACGGTTATGCAAGCGCTCTCGGCCGTTGGATCTTCATCCAATGGTCGAGATCAAATGAGCGGGTGAAGAAGGAGGGCTGTGGTCGGTGTTGGGCGGCTATGATGGTGCCATGTGGTGCCATCTAGGCTGTCCATCTTTTGAGTGTTGTAGATGGTGCCACGGGTGTCGAATTAGATCGATTTTCGCGCCACCGTTAGGCTGCGATCATCGATCCGAATCCATCCGTGTGGTTAGATTAGTCGTTTGAGGTGCGAATTAACACCATCTTGGCCCTTTCTCTTTAAGGTTCCTCGGTCTCTATCTGGTGCTACGGATATTCGATTAGGGTGATCTTGAAGTCGTTGAACTCTAATCGTTGCCTTGATCAGATCCGTACGATTAGATCTTCGATCTAAGGCCCTGATAAAAAGTCGTCCTGTCCCTGACCATAAAAAGAAGACAATTACTATACAATTTATACAACTTGATCTAAATGTATGATTATGCATGTTATGCACTATTTACAATGTATGATGCTAAAGTGACACTAAGAACATGCATTAATAGACATTTTAGG
This sequence comes from Thalassia testudinum, assembly GCA_037157565.1. Taxonomy (NCBI): domain Eukaryota; kingdom Viridiplantae; phylum Streptophyta; class Magnoliopsida; order Alismatales; family Hydrocharitaceae; genus Thalassia; species Thalassia testudinum. The sequence goes on from JAZHRO010000065.1 coordinate 42,504,396, forward strand.
TTAATCAGATGTATGCACATCACCAGGTGTCCACTCGAATGTGGACTTAGTCTCAAGTTCTCGCCAATTAAAATTCATTTTAAGTTGGTAAATAAATTGGGATGATTAGTATAAGACTTATCAACCCGTCCTCTGATTTGGGGGGACTTTAAGCCTAAGCATCTACATACTATTTTTTGCACAACTCACTTTTCGACGGTTTCTTCAGAAATTGGATTGCTAATGAACTATCTAGGGTGGTATGGCTGGCTAGTTGTTGGTGGTAACAACTCATTGGTAGGTTGTTCAGAGCCCAGTCACAAGACCATTTTCGTTGTACTGCCTCTAGGTAAATCTTAGATCAGGGAATCCACCTACTTAAAAAAAAAAGAAAAAGAAAAAAATATATATATAATAGAAAAAGGAAAAAAAATAAAAAAATAAGCAAAACCATACTTCACCGTACGAGTATGGCTGGCAAGTTACCGTGAGTAATAGTCCATTGGTCAGTTGTCCAGAACCCAGCTCACAAAAAAATGCACAATAATTCCCAAAACACTTAGGAAAGAAGTGGGGAAATAGAATAAATTGGGGAGATATACACTGGGTCCGCCCTTGTGTTGACCCCACAAATAAAAGTAGGGAGAAAGCTACCAATCGAAAAGATAAACCTTTAAAAACCCAAAGTTCATTTCAACGGCCACCTAGTGAGTCTTCCACTATTTTCACAAGATGTTTAGCACTTAGAGTCATTTTCAAGTCTCGGACGGGTCGGGTAGCTATAAAAAGATATCCCGGAACTCTCAAACTCCAAAACTACAAAAAAATTAGAAAAGAAGAAAAATAAAAAAATGTATCTTCCCTTTTCAAATAAGGTGAGAACTTGGGCAGTTTGCATTCTGGCAGACACCTGGGTACTGTTGAGTTTTCGTTGTTTAGGACCTTAGTTGAAATTTTCTATTATTAATAAATGACTTAGGCCTAAGCAATCTAATTCTAATTCTGCTTTTATGCATAGCATGTAGTTTAATTTTGCTAAGGACTAGCAAAAGATAGGCATGGGGGTATGATGTAAACACATCTATTTGGGTTAAAATGCCCATTCATACATGTTTCTAGGCTTAGATTTGCATTTCATGTTATAAATAATGCATAACATGCATCATTCTGCATTTAGAGTAGTTGTATATAATTTAGGTTAATTGCGTCCTTTTTGTGGTCAGGAGAGAAGGATATTAATTTTGGAGCTTCGGATTGATGATCCAATCGTACGAATCTGATCAAGACGACGATTGAAGTCCAACACCTCCAAAATCGCTTCGATCGAAGTCCCGTAGCACCATATGCAGTATGAGGAAGATCAACGGCCAAGGGACTAGGTGACGTAATTCGGAGCTTCAAATGACAAATCTGACTGCGCGGATGGATTCGGGTCGACAATTGCAGCCCAACGATGGGAAAATTGACTCAATCCAACCTCTGTAGAAGCCCCTACAATGAAAAGATGTACAGCCTAGATTGCGCCACATGGTGCAACCCAGTTCACCCATGCGCACACATGCACCACCGTACCCGCGACACGGCGCACAGTGCGCGTGCCAGCGCAGCAGCAGCGTGGGTTGTCTTCAGCGACGTTTGCGGCAGATCTTCAGCGACGCTTACAGCCGTCGCTAATTATTCGCACACCAACAAGGCCAACTACACGGGCCAGCAAGCATGAGCTGCCTGCAGCAACACTTCCAACAATGGCCTGGATGTCACTAATGGTCCCATACATATTTGTGCCTCTTCTCCTCCACTATAAAAGGACCTACACCCCCTCCCTTCCAAGCTATCTTTACCTACTCTACTCCCACCTATTCCTAAGCTCTAGCAAGCCTACCAACGCTCCATTAGAGCTTACTCTTTAGCACACAAGGCTCCTATTAGTGTAGCAAACCTGTGCCTCACCAAATATTTCTCCATCTTCCCATCCCCATTCATTGGTCGCCTTGGAGCCGTCCTCCCACCTCCATTCCGGTAGCAGATCGTCTCTGCCTTCTCACCTCCATTTTGGAGCAACGCCGAAGCTTTCCTCTACTTGACGTCTTTCTGCATCTCACCTCCATCATCCCGCTCCTCACCTCCTTCGTCCGAGCTTTCGCCAAGCACCGTCGTCTCGCCGAACAGCCGCTTCGGGAGATTTCTTCTCACCTCCCTCTCTTTTTATGCTTTCGTAGGTTATTGTAATAGACATTCATGATATATATCATATTTGTTCCTTATCTCTTGTGATTTATTCTGCTTGTCTTCTTCTTTCAAAAACACAAAAAAATAACAAAATCCTAAAATACCAAAAACAAACAAAACGAAGCGCGGTTTTCAATTAAAGTAAACGTCGCCTCCCTGTGTTCGACCCGGGACTCCCTTGGAGTTTCGGTATAAATTTTATTTGATCACGAGTTTTGCAACTATGACAACGGGTTACTTGTAACCCTGATTTCAAACTCGCAAAACTCGTGCGATCAGTTGTCATCTTTATTTGGTTAGTGATTAGAGATCTTCTTTACTAAGTGTTATCAGATTCGCGAATTGGGAAAGGGTTTTTTAATAAGCCTATTTTCCTTTTATCTCATGAAATTGGTGATATGTTAGACATTCGATGTTAGTTTGATATAGCTCTATTTGAGATCGAACCTTGAAGAAGTTAAATGCTTGTAGATGCATATAGAGGAAGTATGCGTGTATTATTGCTTTGATGGCAACATTATATTCACACGTGTTTACTTATTGATAAGTCATGTTGTTCTAATTGGACATGGGTACAAAAACTTCAAAGGTGACACGTTTTGCAATTATAGACGTGTGTATATGATCTCTACTTCACAACTGATATTTAATATAAAAAAGTCAAACAAACTTAAGTTTTATTACGTGGTGGTCTCACTTCACTTAAAAATGCTACCACCTCTTTAAACCAAAATGCATTGGAATAAAATGGTTATGAAAGCCACCAGCCCTTTAAACTAAAATGCACTAGTGCAAAATGATTTTACATCAATGCAATCTCAGTTTGCACTCTTGTAAAATGGTTTTGGAGTGGTTGCACCAGTGCAAAATGGTTCTGACGATGATTTGGTGATTTTGCATGGGCTCATAATAGTTTTCAAGGTGATTTTGATGGTTTGCACGGATGTAAAATGATTCCATTATTGGTTTAGAAGTGGTGATGACTTTTATGTGATCTTCAATTTTAAATTTACTTTTTTGGTTGCTCTCATTACCTTAAGTTGTAAATCAAATTAACTTCTTTACATTTTAGCTTCTGAATATCTATTTTCTCTTTTTACACACTTTTATGAGAATGTGTGAAATGATCATTCCTCCACAATAACCAAAATATAACAAAGAAAACATAACATCATATTTGATTCATTCATTATTTATTGTATAGGCGTTACATCAAACAAAGACCAAGTACATACAGAGGCCACACATTGTATATATGCCATTAAGCTCTTATATTTTACTAGATATAATCAATGATGTATATAAGTTCGTATGGCCTTTGATCACAACGGAATCTAATGGCACCAATGCTTGCACTGATCGTGATGCCATCCATTGTAGCAATGTCGGTGAGGATTGCACCAATGCTTGCAGTGACCGTGATGCCATCCACCATAGCAGTGTCGATGAGGATTGCACCATTAAATTCTTGCAACCTCCATGGTGCCAAGCTCCACAACAAGTTAATGATCCATGTCAATGCCTAGAAACTCCATCTATATTCAACAAATGGGGAAATTGACGAACTTTAGATAATCTTTTAATCAATGTTTCAAAAATCGGATCGAATTAGTTGGTTCAATCAGTTCAATTGAAAATCAATTTCTCATTGGCCAGATCGATCAATTTTGGTAATAAAAGTCAAAATTGATGTGAATCGATCAAAATAGTATTAGATCAGCCAATTCGATTAAGTCAATCATTCAATTTGACCATTCTCTTAGGAGCTAAAACAATAATAAGAAAAAGGAGGTTAAAGCTTGGAAACAAAGATTCAAAGATCTATGTGTTCTACTGTTCTTCAAGATTAGACTTTCAATTTTGATTGTAACTTTTATTTTTTTTTATTATTTACTAAAAACCTGTTAATTTTAATGTAAAATAACTTTTCGTGCTATATATCTTCATTAATTATTTATTTAACACTGATTGCATTCGACTGAACCAATATAATCTAAAGCAAAGATTTTACGATTTCATATTTTCCTATTTTTCCACATGCTAACATCATCACCGATTCAATCGGTGAAAATTATTGATTGATCCACTAAAGAATCAAGCAAGCACGTGACTGATTCGATGATCGATCTAATTTTTAAAACATAGCTTTTAACCTTTTATGTTGGCATGTTTGTTCTCTGGGAATCCACACACATATATATGCTCCTTACCCACAACTTGGCATGCATGCATTTCTTGTACATTTGGTGATGGCATACTTCACCCTTTATGTGCTATATATTTGCACCGGTGCCCTATTTTGTAAACTACATATTGATTTTTACATATCAACTTATAGCTAAATATAGTTAAGTTATTGAACAATTAATTAGCATATCCTTTGCAAAGATCGTATTAACTAAGTTTTACTAGGCCATGCCTATTTAGGTGGATTGAATCTACGAAATGAGAAGTTGCACCAAAGCAAATACAAATTATATGTACCTTCATAAATTTCCATGCAAAGATGACATGCATGCTAACATTTTATTATGAAAAATAAATTTGTGAAATAAATAGAGAAATAAAAATAAATAAAATAAAATGATGGAATAAGTTAATCTATTTGGATGTTTTGATAGGTTAATATTATTTTATAAAGAGATTAAATTAAGTAAAATTTAATTAAGCCGTTGCAAAGAGAGCTCAAGTTAAGTAGCAAGTGAAGTATTTAATCCACCTTAGTCCGAGAACTAATTACAATTAAATTTGCGATAATATAAAAGAAAAAATCTTACTTCTTTTCTGAGTAATTCGTATGGTAGACTAATCCTACAAATCAACACTCAATGGATAAATACAAGGGTGAAGAGGCACTCAGCTAGAGAATACACAAGCTAGCGTTGACTTGCTATATATACTGCCCAAGAAACTAGTCGGTTTAAACGATGCCCATTTGGGTGGGTTTCCCGGGTTTAAACCTGCATCTTGTCCAGCCCAATGTGCTTCTCTCGTTAGCATACCAACTGGGCAACCCAGTGTATGTGGATCCTAAGATGGTGCAGGGCCTTAGATCGGGTTACCCGCGCGTTTGTGTTGAACTTGATCTCCTCCAGGACCTTCCGACTTTCGTGCGCATTTCTAATGCTGGAGAGATCTTTAATCAAAAGGTGGTTTATGAACGTTTGCCGCGCTGTTGATCAAAGTGCCTGAAGATTGGTCATAGTATATCGTCCTGTGGTGCTGTGGGTATTGCAGGTGATGCTGTCCCTGCCGGCTCTTCTGACGTTCCGGCCTCCGACCTTTCCTCCTCTGCTGCACCAGAGCCTTCTCGCTAGTCCATGTCCTGCTCGGATGTCGCTATCCAAGCTGATGATGAGAGTGCGCCCATCCCCTCTTGTCCGTCAGGGGCCCCGAACCCCTCCTCAAGCCTGCCCTTGCAGGCTGCCATCCCCAGCTTTGCTCCGGAGCTGGATGATCCGAGTTCGCATGGTCAGGCGGACGGTTCCCAGGGGGCTGCTGACTCCCCGCTCTCACTGCTTCCGGAGGACCAGGGGGGGACTACTACTCCGGGTTGTTTAACTTCCTCTTCTTCTTTGGGGGGGATTAGTTCGGTAGGGGGTCCTCCGGTGGTGGTCCCGAAGAGACGAAGGAAGAGGATCATCTCCAAAAGGACTCCCAGATCCCAATCCTGGCCGCTGCACATCGACGACCTGGGCCTGGGGGATAAGGTGCTGGATCCTCCAACCCCCCCCAAGCCACAGTATGTTTATCCCTCACCCTCTGAGTTTTCCTCTCGTGTTGGTTTGCATGCTGATGTGGATGTTCTTCCGAATGCTTGTCGTGCTTTCCAATCGAGCGCTTTATCGACTAAATCCTTTTCCTCGTCTCGCTTTTCCGATCTTGGTTACAACGCTGAAAAAGAAGCGTCTACTACTCTGTTTGATAGCCTCAAGTTGCGCGAGTTTTCCCTCGATTTACACTCTTACCGTATCAAGTGTATGCATGCTTTTAGTACTCCCTGTAATGTTAGTTCTCCTTCGGAAGTGCTTTTTGCTGAAGTTTACGGTGACTCATCTCGTCTTATTATCCAAAGTGATCTTGGTGTGCCCGAATCTGATTGTTTGCAATCTCTTAATATTCCAAAGCCAATTACCAACGCTCTTCTTTCTAGGGATGGACCTCTTTCATGGGCCATTTACCTACCCCTGCCTTCACCCGATCCCCCTGTTCCCGACCTTCCCGGCATTTTGGAACTCGGACATTTTGAGGGCTCCCCTCTAGTGAGCAATGATGATTTGCCTATTCCTAGATTTGATTCTTGTCTCAAGTCTTCTTGCGACGATCTTGCTTTGGTTACTTCCTTAGATGGTAGGGATGCATGTGAGGCACACTTTGCCGTCAGGTCTAGAGGAGTCCGTGGGGGCACCCCATCTAAGGATAACAGTAGGATGACTTGCAGTCGGAGCAAATTGCTTGCCAAAATTCATTTCCAATGATGGGGCTCTTTTGGAATTGTCATGGGATCCTTAACTTACCCACGTCCAACCGCCTTAAATTTCTGATTCAGGAGCATCACTTTGATTTTATCTTCCTTTTTTAGCCTTTTGCTGACACTTCCTCAGCCGCGGTCTTTATGGACATGATTGGTTATCACCATATGCACACCTCTACCATTACACCCCAAATTTGGTGCTTTTCTTAGTCCACGATCATTGTCTCTCTATTTAAGGCCATGCCTCAAGCGGTCACTATTAAATGCTCTTCCCCTACCGCTGTGTACCTCATCTCGGCTGTCTATGTGGTGTGCGCTGCTGATTCTCGCCAGGCCTTATGGCAGCACCTCTCTGACATCAATCTTTCCTGTAATACTCCTTGGATCATAGGTGGTGACTTTAATTGTATCCTTAGGGCCTCGGAGAAAAGTGGGGGCACGCCTTTCCACCCATCCCATTCGATGGACTTCTGCACTTGGAAGGACGACAATGGCTTGTTGGAAATACCGATGGCTGGAAACCAATTCTCATGGTGCAATGGGAGACAGGGTAGTGCTAGGATCTACCAAAAGTTAGACTGCCTCTTTTCCTCGATGTCTGTCATGTCCCTTGCCCTTGTAGCCTCCTACCTTGCTAGATATAACTCCGACCATGCCCCCATGTGCATCTCCTTGTGTACCCCCAATCCTTGCAGACCTTGTCCTTTTAGATTTCAAAACATGTGGCTTAGAGACCAATCTTTCAATAAGGTGGTCACTGCGGTTTGGAACCATTCTACTCGAATCCCACCCATGTCCCCATTGACAATCTTTGCTACAAGATGAACAATCTCAAAAGGGCCCTTCAATCCTGGAATAAATGATATTTTGGCGACATCAATAGGTTGGTTAAGGATCTGGAGACTCGACGTGATAATCTGGAAGTTAGGTTGACTACCTCTTGGGATGATCAAACCCTTTCTGAGCTTGCGAATGTTCGCATCCAACTAGAGGGTGCCCTCAAAAAATATGATGATTTCATGGTGCAAAAAGTGAAAATTTGTTGGTTGAACCCTGGGGAAGGGAATAACTCCTTTACCACTATCAAGAAGAGATTTGCCAAACGTAATCGAAACTCTTTGACCTCCACCATTGGCAACAACTCTTGGGACAGTACTACTAACAAATCAATCAACTTCTTCAAAAGTCTGCTCTCCTCTGATGGCATCAGGAACATTGATAGATTTTTAAACGTCATCCCCCCACCTCTTGTTGAAGCTGCGAGTTACTACGCTAAACTAGGCTCGGACCTAGAAGGGTCTGGTCCCACCCTCTAAGGGTGCTGTGTATCCCCGACCGGTCTGAGCCGCCAATAATAAATTTTTATAATTGAGGGCTAAATGAGCTTAAGTACTTGCCTAATTGGTTAAGTGTGGGAACATATATGCACAGTACTAAGGGAAGCTTAGAGGAGAGATAACCTAAGGAGAATGCTAAGTGAAGAGAATAGAGAGGGTTCGGAGGAGGAAGAAGAGAAAAGGATGAGAGAAGAAAAAGAGAGTGAGATGGGGTAAAGGAAAAGAGAGAGTGAGAAAGAGAGAGCAACAACAGAATAGTTAAGAAATAACAGAGAAGAAACAAAGAGGGTTGAAGAAAGAAGGAAGAAAAATGTAAGAGAAATCAGACGTCTTGCCTTATTTTGAGCCATCTAATTCCTACTTTTAAGATGTTCAATCTTCTCATTAGACGTTTGATTTGTACTTTTATTGAAATATCCTATTCTCTTTTGTTATCTTGAGTTGAATTTGATGTAATAAGGCATTTGTACTTATTTGTTTAACATTTTTATTCCTTAATCTTTTATAATTAAACATAATTGATGTAATAAACATGTTTACATGAATTTTAATGCTAGATTTCTTGTGTAAATGTGTTTCTATCAAATGGGTTATTGCATGCTTTTAATTGTTAATCTCTTATGCAAGATTCATGTATCTAAAGTATTTTAATTATAATTTGATTAATTAAGTAGTTACTAATTATTCCTTAGAGATTAAATGGTGAATTAAGATTAAGTTATGACTCCCAGTGAACGACTTGGACTCAACCAGTTAAAAAAGAACTTAAAATCTAAAATGTTAGGTTAACTTGACCCTATACTACACTCACGATATTAATTCGAGTTAACCTAAGTTACATTCTTACGTAATTAATTAAGTTTAAATAACTTAATTAACTGTGTTGAGATTTAACTCATCATATGCATGCTAACACTTTATTTTAGAAATAAGTTTGTGAAATAAATAAAGCAATAAGAAAAAAATGAAATAAAATGGTGGAAGAAGTAAGTTAACATATTTAGATATTTTGATAAGTTAAAGTTATTCTACCAAAAGATCAAATTAACTTTATCCTAAGTTAAGTGAGATTTAATTAAGTCAATGCAAATAGAACTCAAGTTAAGTAGCGAGTGAAGTATTTAATCCACCTTAGTCCAACAACTAATTAGAATTAAGCTTTCGATAATATAAAAGAAAAAATCTCACTTCTTTGTAGACTGAATCCTACGAATCAACACTCAGTGGATAAATACAAGGGTGAAGAGTTACTCAGATAGAGAATACACAAGCTAGCGTTACATATAATGCCGAAGAAACTTGTCGGTTGCCCCTGCGTTGCGCTCCCCTCCCCTCCCCCGCTCTCCTCTTTTCCTTCTGGCCTATTTTTTCTGCGTTGTTTCTGTGCCTGTTTTTTTATGGTTTCTCGTGGGTATTTCGCTCCACGTTTTTACCTCCTGCTTGGCGCTTGGCGTGGGTTCGTCTTCGGGTCATGGCTCCAGCCGAGGAGCCCTCTCCGGACCCTTTGGAGTCTGATCTTGCCCTTGTGCCAACGCAGAGGCTGTCTTACGCCTTGGTGACGGCTGAGCGGCTTCCTTCGGCTCGCCCCCCATCATGGAGCTCCCTTTTCCGGTTCGGCGACCGTCACTGGTCGATGGCCTCCCCTGCTCGACGTTTTCTAATGCTGAAGTCTCCGAGCTTCTGAAAGGCCCTGCTTCTTCTGTTGTCGTTTTTGCCATGGGACCTAAAACCCCTTTACAGCTGACCAAGGACTTCTTGTTGCGTAAGGTTGGTTTATCGAATTTTTCCATTCAAGCGCTTGACGTGAGACACTGGTTCGTTAGGTGCCCCTCTTATCATGAAACCCTTGTTGATATCTTCATGATATCAAAGACTTTATATAAAGACTTCTTGTTGTCTTGACCAAGGACTGCTTCTTCAGGGTCTCTCGTGGGCTGAGACAAGGTGATCCGATCTCTCCCTACCTTTTTGATATCTTCATGAAACCCTTCATTCAGGGAATCATAGAAATGTCTCTTTTGGGCTACCTTTTCATTTTCTCTATCAAATAGGGTGTTTCTATGCCCCTCTTCTCCTCTATGCTAACGACATTATCCTCTTCCTCAATGGCTCCGTGAACAATGTCAATGCCCTCATGACCTTCATTCATGGTTTTGAGGATAGTTTTGGCCAAAGGCTGAATACTCAAAAGAGCTTCTGCTTTGTTGGTAAGCATTTCCCCCTTGGCAGACTTTCCAGAATCTTATCCATTAATGGCTTTCAACCGGGTACCTTCCCTTTCAACTATCTTGGCTGTCTTATCTTCATTGGTAGAGCCAAAATCTCTTACTTCCATGCCTTGATCGACAAAATCCAATCCAAGTTATCTAGATGGAAAGCTAACCTGCTCTCCTCGGCAGCCAGGATGCTCCTTATCAAGCATGTTCTGTCCTCTATTCCCATACATGTCCCGTCTGTGATTGATGTCCCCAAGGCCATTATTTGCAAACTGGAGTCTACTTTTGCCAACTTCTTCTGGAACTCTGTGGAGGGCGAGTGACACCACCATTGGATCTCCTGGCCCTCTATATGCAAACCCCTTTCTAATGGCGTCCTTGGTATCAGGAACCTCCAGACTATGATTAAGGTCTTTAGAATGAAAAACATCTGGAATATCATGTTCGGGGACTCTGCTTATACTGCCATGATGAGAGGCCTCTGTGGTATCTCTTACCATTCTTCTAGTTGCCCTTCTAATAGGCTCAAATCCCTCTTTGCCACTTACAAGGATATGCTCCCTTACATCCGGTGGGAGGTCCATGAGGGTAACATTCTTTTCTGGACTGATATCTGGATTAGGGATTCCCCTCTCAAGGATTTCCTCCCTTAGGAGACCAATCCTCCTATGCTCAAAGTCAAGGATGCCATTGCCACTCTAGACTCTTTAAATCTCCTTCATTACATCCCTGCCAAGATCAGAAGCAAAATCAGCCGGACCTCCATTCCCAATGCCAAAGATGATCCCATCTAGTCCCTGTCGAACGATGGTAAATTTTCTATCGCCTCGGCTTACCACCTTTACATCAAAAATTTGCCCACCTATCCTACTCTCCATAGACTTTGGAACCTTAAAACTCCTGATTAGAATGAGCATTGTAGCCTGGAAGATCATCCTTAACAAATTGCCCATGGATGATAATATTCAAAGGCTTGGGTTTCAGTTTCCTTCCAAATGTGTTTGATGTATTCCCCACCATTGTGTTGAAACCATCTCTTACCTTTTCTATCACGGTGACATTACCCATGTGGTCTCTTCTTGGACCTTCAGAAAATTCTCTCTTACTCCTATTACTCCTGCTAATCTTCCCCAAGGCCTTCTCAATCCCCCCAGGAACTTCTCCAAAAGAATTTGCAGGCTTACAGTGTTTATCTGGCATAATACCTGGTGGATTCAGAATAAAATTAGGCATGACAACTTCAGCTTCTCCCATATTGACCATTTCTTCAGCAGAAGCTGGAGATTATTTAAGATGGATAACTGGGAGCAAAACAACCGCCCTAAGGTTATTGCTATCTCTTGGGTTCGTCCGGTTAAGGGCTACAAGGTCAACTTTGCCTGCTATAATGCTGGTGATATCAAATCTATAACCTGGGCGCTGAGAAATGCTCACGACTCTTTCGTCAAAGGCGCCTCGGCCAGAGTTGATACTCCTCATCTTGAGAAAGGCCTCCTTCTTGCCATTGAACATTTCATCCGTCAAGGCTTGGGCCAGTTTCTAGAGATGACATTCGAGGTGGATTCTACTCTCATCTATCATTGGTGGAACAGTAAAGTGGTGGCACCTTGGTATATTCGACACCTGCTTCGGGACATTCAGGCTTGCAGCGGTTGTTCCATTTCCTTGAACTATATTCATCCTGTTGCGAACTCCTTTGCTAGTGTGCTTGCTTCTTCTGCTGATGGTCCTTGGCATGTGGTGGTTAAGGATTCCCTCCTGTCTCATAGATGCCGAGGTATGCTGATATTAGACCAGATCCAATTCCCATGTGTTGGGATGAGCTCTCTCTGGTGGCCGTGTTGCTTGCGCGGGTTTTTGTTGTTTCTGTTTCTTTTGATGTACTAGGCTACGAGTCGTGATCTCCTTTTTGTTGTATTTGGATAGGTTTTGATCTAGTTCCCCTACCTTCTTTTTCTGTGTCTCCTGAGAGTGGGGGATGAATAAGATTTGCTCCTGATTTTCTTAAAAAAAAAAAAATCCAAGAAATCATATATTATATTATTTAATGGAACCAAAGCGTACTTGTACGAAACTCATAAACCATCTCTCCATCAGTGCCTTGAGAACCTCCGAAGAGAGGAGCAAAAAGCTAAGAAGGATGGCCACAAGGAAGATTGGTTTTTGAGCTATTACTACCAAACTTCTACCGTACAAAGGGTTGAAGGCTTTTTTGATGAGATCTCTTTGCTTGGTTGTGAGGAATTGATGAAAGGCATCTTTATTTACAGAGGAAATACCCTATGATATTTGGTGTCGGTGTCAGATGCCAGTTGTGTTCCCCAAATTCCGATCTAACTATGTCAGCAATATTAATTTTCTAAGTTTTGTTTGCATCTTTTTCTATATAAAGAAAATGATAATGACACTCATCCTAGATAAGAAGATAAATAACCTACAAACTTGTTAAGCTATCCCCATAGGTCAGTTGGGGTTTAAAATGGAAACCTGTTGTTTTCATTAAGATGCTACGAGTCAACACACCAACAACCGCACGAACTTCCTTTCTTACATGGTAGCACATGGATTTTACTTGACAAATTAGGAGCTACACCATCACTGTGGTTAAATAGTCGACATCATTCACCCTAGCTGACGTGTTTGAAAATAATGGCTAGGGTTTAGGATTGATAAATCTTTTCTCAGGTGAAATTGGCATTGACTTTGTTATTTGTTGTTAAATTTTTTATTGAGTAGAAGTTACACGGAGATAACAAAAAAATAAAGTAATTTTTATGTGGGTGTCCTTGTCATTCATAATAACATGCATACCCTTAATTTTCTATCATGTATATGGATGCTGCCAAAATAGTTATTCCTTTGTATTAATGCCTTTCCTTCGTCAAATTTAATGGAACTAGACTCAAAAAGAAGGGTTTTTCTAAATCTGAGGACCCATTCGTTTGTTCTCCCTCCCCCATTCTTGTCCTTCTTTTCTACCTCTTTTTTTCCTCCCTTTATTTTCAAGTCTTTGTCATCTTTTATGTTAAAAGTGGAGATACGTGTGGGCACTCGACATGCGGAATTCGGAGGCACGAGAACTTAGTTCTGAATTCAGTTACTTTTAAGTTCAATTTTAGGAATTTGAACAAAGGGATATTGACTTGACATGAAAATTATTGGATATCTATGTCGGTAACAAGAAATCAAGGATATACGTTATTTTGAATGATTTCAAGGGCATGCACGTAAAAATCTCAAAAACAAAGTGACAGTCCTTACCTCCAAGGGAAAAAATGCTATTCTTTCGATTACAACCCAAGATCCTTCCTCCTAGTTTGAAAATGGATAATATAGATTTCTTTTTTGAGAGTATAGTAAATTGGTAGGTTAATTTATGGTATCTCCACTTATCAATTGCATGGGTTTCTTCATGGATCCACGTACCCTCAGAACAAAATTGGTTGTTGAGCCATCCTAGTCTATTACCTAACCAACTCCTTTAATGGGTAAGCATGGACATTTAATTCCTAAATTCTAAAGTTCAAGATTCGCCATCTCTATATTTTCAAAAATGACTAGCCTAGGCCATTGTCAAATCTTTGTTTTTTAAGTATTACTTTTATGTGTTTTTGAGGTGATTGTGTATTTGGTAACATAGGGAGAATGATTTTAGTGTCAAAATCAAAATAAAAGTGTATGACATGAAGTAAGGAAATCCAAATTTCCTTTGTCTAATTTTCTATTTGTTTGTTTTTGCAGCAAGGAGCAATGGGAAAATTGAATTTTCCTTTGTTTTCAACCTAATTCCATTCCACAGGGTAGGAAAAATAATATTTATAGAAGGGTGGAGTGATGGAACCATAAAAAACGGATAAAAAGCACAAATTCTTAGAAAATAAAGGAAAAGTTTTGGTCAAATGGAAAATGGTTTGCTTTCCTAACTTTTTATTCATTTTTTTGGAGAAACAATTTCATTGGATTGCTTTCATCTCTCTTTCTGTTAGAATTACAAGTACCTGACATCTTTGGTTGCAAATTGAGAGAACTTTATCCGTAGATAACAGGGCCGTTCAGATGCAACTACTGTGCGATGCATTTGAGACAAAGAATGGCCTTTGGGTTGGAGCAAAACCCATAATCGTGTTTTAGCAAGCGCAAAGTTATAAGGGTCGCAATGTAAAACTTTTCTAGTGCTTAAACGTTGCGATGAGAACCATCCAGGCAACTCCAAATTATTTGCATGGCATGATTTGTGCTTGAGGAGAATTTCAGGGAAAAACTAAATGTCTTTGACATTTGTAACCTTAAGTAGCATTTTGTGACTCTTGGTGGATTTTTGGAAAGAATAGTATTATATATACTCTATTATATATTTCAAAATATATCCCAATTTTAGGTGAAATCCTACTAGGATTCCATGTGTAACCCCTCCTCCTTACCCCTTACCTAAATTTTGACTATAAAAGAGCATCCTAGCCACAAATCCCCCCTACCATACCACACACCCACCCACAACCTCCTCCGATCACCACCGTTGTCACCTCTGTCGCTCGCCAGTGCGACGAGGAGCTTTGTCATTGACATTGCGTCGTTGCCGCTCGCCAGTGCGACGACGGGCTTCACCGTCGCCACCACGCCTCCGTCACTTGCCAATGCGATGTGAAGCTCCGCACCAGGTAGCACCTCACCGAGGAGCAAAGCCGCTTCCACTGTGCCTTCGCCGCTCGCCAGCGCGACAAGGAGCTTCGTGCCAAGTAGCGCCTCATCTAGTAGCAAAGCTACCAGTCCTCCCCATCCGATTCCCCGATCTGCACCCACCACCTCAAGGACCACCTCGATCTCCTGCATGCACACCGCCAACCACCTCCTCCTCGTCGGTGACCTCAAAGATAAGGCCCTCCTTGTCGCGCAACCCAGTTTTGTCCTCGCCTTCGACTGTCAGCCAGCTCAGCCTCTCCGGTTGGGTCCGCAATGCCTCCCTCCAGCCCCATCTCTCCCTCGACAAGGCTTTTGATGTGGTTGCTTTTTATTCCTTTTAGAAGGGAAGTGTGTATTTATAAGCTTACAATCGATGCTCTTGATGTTGTAAGAAATTTTTTTTTTTTTTGCTTTTTCTGGTTGTTCAAGTAAGTGTTGCAACTATGAAATGTGATTGTTATGTTTGTTTTAACTGAGCTTTCCGATTTACTGATCTACTAAAAATGGAACTTATCAGTTGAATTCTCTTATGTAATTGTGATGCATACATAAGAATCAATGTGTTTGTCCAAGGATCTTAGTTTCAATTGCTGACCTAAATAACTGTGGTAACATTGATGTCGTCAGCACTAATGGTGATGCTGTCAGCACTAATGAGAGATGTTGTCAGCACCTACTTGTCTTCACTGAAATTTGAATCAGTGGTGCCATTAGCATCTATTGTAGTGCTGACAACACCTATTGGAGACAGAGTTTCCCTCTCCCCCACTGAAATTTAAATTCGAATGTGAGGGGCACATGTGACTCAATGTGACTCTCTTTTCTCTTAGTTAAAAATGGTAATAGTACTTTTAGGGTCTAAAAAGATAATTGAACCTTTTATATCCATGAGGACATGTGATTCTCCTATGTGGCTTCACCTCATCCACATGGCATCTACCTCAATAAAATAAATGACAAGTACTTGATGCCAACAACAACATAAAAATGTATGTAGTAACATTGGTATCTAAACTTACGTGACTGGTAGTGATGCTATTCGCAGCAATGGTGATGCCGTTAGCATCTATGGTGGTGCCGTCAACATCTAGCTGTCTTCACCGAAATTTGAGATGATGATACCGTTAGCATCTACTGTAGTGCCAACGGCACCTATTGAAGACAGAGTTTTCCTCTCCCTCCACCAAAATTTGAATTCAAATGTGACGGGCACATACGACTCTATGTGAGTGTCCTCTTAGTTAAAAATGTTAATAGTAACTTTAGGGTATAAAAAGTTGGTTTAACCTTTTATATCGATAAGTACATGTGACTCTCTTATCTGGCTCTACCTCATCCACATGTCATCCACCTCAACAAGATAAGTGATAAGTAATTAATACCAACAACATGGAAGTATTCGTGGTGACATTGGTATCAAAACTTACGCGATTGGTGGTGATTGTTAGTTCAACTACTCATATATAATATTTTGATGATTTTACAAAATGAAGAAAATGAAATAAAAAATAAGCGTAGCATATTGTTTCTCTCTGTAATAATATATTTGCAAGTTTCATAAAGTTTTCCAAGACGGGAGATTAAAAGCATGAAGATAAGTAGCATAAGTATTAGGTCATAGGCATTTTCATGTAAACTTTCAAAGGTTGTAATTTTCATTTTACTTGAGTCTAGAAATGTTGTAAAGAGCTCCAAAACATAACCTATAAATAGCTAACTTAGGTTATCTACACTTAGGATAAATTAGAAACAAAAATATAACACTTAGACTCTTATCAGACGTCTAGAATAATGGTCAAACGTCTGATTTTCCACTTTAAGATGTCTGACAAGTGTCTTAGACGTCTATCTTCCTATAGTGCGGCCTTCACCTTCTGTCTTCATGAACATTAGTCGAAGAACTCCTCTATCAGACGTCCATAATCTCATCCAGACGTCTGATACTTTACCTGGACGTCCTCAGACTAACCGTTAGACTAAGAACCTATCTTCGTTCCATAGATAACGAGCAAAAATG
Source organism: Thalassia testudinum (assembly GCA_037157565.1). Taxonomy (NCBI): domain Eukaryota; kingdom Viridiplantae; phylum Streptophyta; class Magnoliopsida; order Alismatales; family Hydrocharitaceae; genus Thalassia; species Thalassia testudinum. The sequence continues at coordinate 42,521,328 of JAZHRO010000065.1, forward strand.
TATTTCCAGACGTCTGGACACACTTCCAGGCGTCTACCTTTGGACCGTTGCCCATGATTTTCTATGCGTATCTCATTACTGCCATAAAATCTTTTGTCAGAAGATGCGGGGAAGTCTATTTTGGTTTTCAGACATCTGGTGATTTCCTCAGACATCCATAACGACGTCTGATCCTTTAAACCTAGAACCCTATTTTGATATGATGAAAACAGGAACGAATCCACCCTTTATTAGACATCCAATAACCTAATTAAACGTCTTATGTGAAAATATCAGATGTGTTTCTTTTGATCCAATGGAGTCAGTTCAAGGTGGTCTACAGTATTAGACGAAAAGAATTATAATCAGACATCTTATAAGACGTCTGATCCTAAAATTAGACGTCTGATATTATTGTCAGACTCATTATTACCTTGATTTGTGGTGGATTTCATCCTAATCTCTTGGGATTTGTCTCCAACGGCTAGGAGAACTCTCCCAAGTGTTCTTGAAGGTTCCAAACTTGCCTATAAATAGGCTACAACTCCTCTTAGGCAAAACACACTTCTTGAGATACAATTCCCTTAGAAAAATCACTTGCTCATTACTCTAAGCTTCATCTTGCCCTTGTGCTGTGCCAACACTCTGATCAAAGGGCAAATCCATACTCCCATCTCACTCCGTTCTGCAAATCCTCAGGGAGTTCTTTTCATTCTTAGTAGATAAGAAAGTAATTAAAGTATTGGGGTGCTTTATAGGTGTTATTTACCTTCTTATTTTTTGTACTTTAGGTATCCGGCCTATCGGGTCCCCGTCTCTTCATTTTGAAGGGAGAAACCTCCGTTTAGGGATCGGAGGTGGAATTTGTAATTGAGGTACACTACTATCGTTTAAGTAGTGTGGTTAGTGGATTGATCACCTTGTGATCGAAAATCCTAAGTCAAGGGATTGGCTTAGGTGGTGGTTTTCACCTATCTTGGGTTTCCACCTAAAAATTTGGTGCCACCTTTTGTGATTGAATTTTTTGTATAACAATATTTTATAATTTCACTATTCACCCCCCCTCTAGTGCAATTTCATTTGGTATCAGAGCAGGTTTTTCGCCTATAAGAGTAACATTCGACGAAAGATCACATGGAGGGCAAGGTCATTTCCACAGGCAGATTGGAGGGGCAATCCACCACTCGACCACCACTCTTTGATGGAACAAACTATACTTACAGGAAACTGAGAATGAAGATGTGGCTTCAAGCCAATGATTTCTCCATTTCGGAGAAATGAGAATCCACATACATCATTCCTGAGAAACCAGAAACAGGATACACAGTGGAGCAAATTCATCACCTTGTACTGAATGCCAAGGCAATGAACTCACTCTACTGCGCACTCAGCTCGGAGGAATTCAACCGCATCAGCCAATTCAAAATCGCCCACGAGATCTGGAGAACCTTGGAGGTAACTCACGAAGGTACGTCTAAAGTTAAATCCTCAAAGATAAACTTGTTATCGCAGGAATTCGAAGCTTTCTCTATGAAGGAGAATGAAAGATTTGGGGACATGTACACCCGATTCACGTTAATTGTGAATAGCCTCAAGTCTTTAGGAAAGACATTTATAAAGGGAGAGCTTCAAGGGAAGCTCCTTCACTCCCTTGGACCTGAGTGGGAGCAAAAGGTAACGGCAATAGAAGAAGCCAACCAAGTAGAAGATCTAGACATGGAAAATCTACTTGGGAATCTCATGGCTTACGAATAAAAAATGGAGCAAAAGAAGAAATTAATCTCATCGGAACCAAAGAAGAAGACCTTAGCCTTCAAAGCTACTTCGGATGATGAGGTAAGTACCGATGACGAAGAATTTGTTTTATTAGCTAAAAAGTTTAAAAAGTTTCTCAGAAATAGAAAAGAGATCAAGGGAAGGAAAAGAGAGGAAGAACCTCTAATTTGCTATAATTGCAAAAAGAGAGGTCACATAAGGAAAGATTGTCCCTTACTCAAAAGGGATGATGAGAAGAAACCCAAGAAGCCTTCCGACTACAAGAAGATCTCCAAGCCGAAAGGATTCAAGAAGAAGGCGTTTCAAGCAACGTGGGATGACTCCACCTCCGAAGAAGAAGAGGAGGAGGAAACAAATGAAGAAACGACATGCTTGGAATTAATGGCAACAAATGATGGTTCTGAGTCTGAATCTGAGGAACCTGAGGTAGACTCCTACTCTTTAGATGAATTACAAGATGCTTTTGATTCACTATATGTAGATCTTAAGAAAATAAAAACCCAAAGCAAGGTTTTAAAAGAAGAAAACTTAGAAAATAAGAAATTAATCAATGATCTTGAAGACAAGAATCTAATTCTTACAAAAGAAACCATTGCCTTAAATATGTAAATAAGAAATCTAATGATTGAGGAGTCATTAACAAATGATTTGTATACGGCAATGAGTGAACAAAATTTCTAGATAGAGAAGAATTACTCGACAGAATCCATGTGCTTGAAAAATCAAACTCCTTTAAAAAGGATGAAAATAGCTTACTTAGAGTAGAGATTAGGGCACTAGAAGATAAACTAGACATAATGAAAATAGAGATAAATCACCTCAAAGAAAATCAAATCAACTTCTTGAGGACCTAGCCAAATTTACAAAGGGGAAAGATAACTTGGATAGGCTCATTGCCCATCAAAAACCTTCCTCAAGTAAATTTGGACTAGGTTTTTATGAACCGAGTCAAAGTGAGTCGAAAAAGGACCCTCCTCTAAAGGAGACCACTAACAAATACGGATCCACATTACAATGGATACCGAAAAGACAACTCTCACTTTGTTTTGTAGGGATGAAAGGACATCATAATGTCAAAAATTGGATATACGAAATGAAGGATGGACGACTCAAATTAGAAAGACTTATAGAAACACCAAGTCATCATCGAAGATCTTTTGTAGGAGGAAGAAGGTCTACAAAGAAGAAGACAAGGAGACCACTGCCACCAAGGAGGCTGATGGGTAATGGACTCTGGATGCTCCAAACATATGACAGGAGACAAACGCCTATTTTGGACCTCCAACCTATGGATGGAGGAACGGTTACATTTGGCAACAACCACAAGGGCCATATTATTGACCTTGGTAAAATAGGTAACCCTCTCTCTCCCATCTCAAATGTTTCTCTAGTTAAAGAACTAAAACATAATCATTTAAGTGTCAGTCAAATATGTGATAAGGGCTTTAAAGTAGTGTTTACTTCTAAAATATTTGAAATTATGCATGCATTAACCAATGAAACCCTTCTTAAGGGAACTAGATTTAAAGACATTTATGTCATAGAATTTGATAAAAATGGCACTTATGAATGTCTTATAGCAAATGATGAGTTAAGTATATGGCATAGAAGGCTAGGACATGTTCAAATGAAGTTAGTTCAAAAACTAGCTAAACATGAACTAGTCTGAGGTCTTCTTAAAGGAAAATTTTTAAATGAGCCTATCTGTGATTCATGTAAATTAGGTAAGATTATGAAATTTAATTTTAAAAGCAAAGAAGTTATATCTACATCAAGACCTTTAGAACTACTTCACTTAAATCTGTTTGGACCTACAAAATATGAGAGCCTCAGTGGATGCAAATATTGCCTTGTAATTGTAGATGATTTTTCGAGGTTTTCATGGGTCTCCTTCTTGAGATCCAAAGAAGGAGTGTTTTCCGTCTTTTTTGTTTTTTGTAGGAAAGTTCAAACTGAAAAAGGCTACCAAATCACTCGTATCTGTAGTGATCATGAGGGCGAGTTTGAAAATTCCTTGTTTGATGATTTTTGTCAAGAGCATGGTATTGCTCATAAGTTTTCTTTTCCCCAAACACCTCAACAAAATGGGGCGGTTGAGAGAAAGAACCGTACTCTTCAAGAGTGTGCTTGAACATTGCTCATAGACTTGGGGTTGCCGAAGTATTTTTGGGCTGAGGCGGTTAACACGGCTTGTTACGTGTTAAATTGCACCTTAATTCGATCCGGGATGCGAAAAACTTATTTTGAACTATACTATGGGAAAATACCCAAAATTAGTTATTTTAAAGTATTTGGATGTCGATGTTTTGTCTTGGATACCCGCTCTAATTTAGATAAATTTGATGCCAAAGGTGAAGAAGTCATCTTTATTGGTTATTCCTTACGTAGTAAGGCATATCGGGTTTTTAACAAGACCACATTAGTAGTAGAGGAAACCCTCCATGTTTCCTTCGATGAATCTCCTCACTCCTCCTCCATTGACCGAGTTAATATGGATGATGAAGATGATTCTACTATTAATGTGTTTAACATTCCAAACTCCAATATCCATAATCTTCCAAAAGATTAGATATATCAAAGGGATCATCTCGAAAGTCAAGTCATTGGAAGTGTTTCTGATGGCGTTAAAACTCGATCTTGTTTTAGTTGCTCCTTTGGTCTCTCCGCCTTTGTATCTCAAGTTGAACCCAAGAGTGTCGAGGAAGCGTGCTCCGAAGAACCTTGGATGATGGCCATGCAGGAGGAACTCAACAAATTCTAAAGGAATGAAGTTTGGGATCTAGTACCTAAGCCTGAAGGGCAAACGATAATAGGTACAAAATGGGTATTCCGGAACAAGTTGAATGAATCCGGTACGGTCATTCGGAACAAGGCTCGGCTGGTAGCACAAGGGTACAACTAAAAAGAAGGAATTAATTTTGATGAGACCTACGCTCCCATAGCTCAACTCGAATCAATTCGCATGCTTCTTGCTTATGCCGCCTTTCTTGGCTTTAAACTCTTTCAAATGGATGTTAAGAGTGTGTTTCTTAACAGATTCATTAAGGAGGAAGTTTTTGTAAAACAACCTCCTGGTTTTAAGTCTCATGATAAGCCTCATTTTGTCTACAAATTAAACAAGGCACTATATGGTCTAAAGCAAGCTCATAGAGCTTGGTATGAAAGGCTCAAAACTACTTGTTAAATGCAAAATTCTCTATAGGAGAAGCTGATTCCACATTATTCATTAAAAGAAAAGGAAAAGATATTTTATTAGTTCAAATATATATAGATGATATTATATTTGGTACTACTAATGAATCTATGTGTAGAAAGTTTTCAGAAATTATGCAGGAAGAATTCGAAATGAGTTTGATGGGTGAACTCAAGTTTTTCTTGGGCTTGCAAATCACTCAGCTCGAAATTGGAACCTTTGTGTGTCAATCAAAATACACGAAGGAGATGCTGAAGAAATTTGAAATGACCAAAAGTAAAGGGAAGAACACTCTTATGAGTGTCACAACTTCTCTAGACTTGGACGAATCAGTTATGCCCATAGATCAAAAGCTCTATCGTAGCATGATTGGATCTTTACTGTATTTAACTTCCATTAGACCTGATATTTTGTTTAGTACCTGCTTATGCGTTAGGTTTCAATCAAACCCTAAACAATCACACCTAAATGCTGTAAAATGAATATTTAAATATCTAGTTGACACACTGATTATGGCTTATTCTACCCTAAGAGTCCACAATTCAACTTAGTTACATATAGCGATGCAGACTACGCAGGTAGCCGCACCGATAGGAAGAGTACTAGTGGGACGTGCCAATTCTTGGGTGAATCACTAGTCTCTTGGTTCTCAAAGAAACAATCTAGTGTAGCCTTATCAACTACGGATGCTGAATACATAGTCGCCGCATTAGCATGTTCCCAAGTGCTTTGGATAAAAAATACTTTGAAAGATTTTAACTTGATATTTAATAAGATAAAAATATTATGTGACAATACTAGTGCTATCAACCTCTCGAAAAATCCCGTACATCACTCTCGCACAAAACATATTGATGTTCGACATCACTTTTTGAGAGATAATGTACTTAAGGGAGAAATCGATGTTGAATTTATTTGTACTGAATTGCAATTGGCTGATATTTTCACTAAACCTTTGAATTATGATCGCTTTAATTATATACGTAGGAAACTAGGCATATGTAAGCTAAGTGATATTTGAAGAATTTAGTGACTTAATGGAACTTCCTTTGTCATGAGCGAAGATGGAGCCTTGACTTTACTAAGTTAAAAGCCTTCATTCTCAGTTCAAACATCAAAATGCACATTCTGTGCAATATCAGACGTCTGATTAAACTATGAGATGTCTTATATATAAAAATTCATCGTCTGAAGATCTGGGACAGATGACGATTTTATCTATCGAAAGAGTTGACAAATGAGCTATCTCAGACGTCCATCATCCTTCACAAACGTCTGGGCCGTCGTCCAGATGTGTTGATAGACATCTATCCATGAGTTAGAACATATACTATCAGTCGAACGTCTGATTCTGTGGTTAAACCTCGTATAGGTCGTCTGACAGGAAAATCGGACGACCCTGTAACTTTAGAGTAAAATCCAGGAAGGTTTGTCTGTAAAAATCAGACGTCTAATTTTAGATTTAGACGTCTTGTGTGTCATCTGAGATAAAAATCAAACGACAACCTGGAGAATAAATCATTTTCCAGGGAGGGATGCCTGTAGAAATCAGACGTCTAATTTTTAAATTAGTCATCTGATGTATCGTCTGATGGTTAAAACAGACATCGCCATCAAAAGGGCTAAAATCCCTAAAGTCCAGTCCTAACGTCTGACATCATCTCCAGACTTCTGATCGGGGAAAAATCTGCGAGTCACGTCTGTTCTCTAGATGGTTTGAAATGCAAATCTCCCCAACTTCAGGGGGAGACTTGCTCCGTGACCTTGGGATATAACATCCCCTTCGCAAGGTCGCGCTCTCCCCTCTCAAATCCCTACTGCTCTCCCTCACACCCGACGGCCCACAACTGTAGTTGGCGAAGTTCTTCTCGCTGCCAGACGACCGTCGCGCCTCTTTGACGATTGGCAGAGCTGCTGCTCCTTTGCGCGCGTCCTCCCTGCCTCTCGACCACGCATTTGGAGGCCTCCCTCCTCCCGTGGGTATACTCTCTCAACTCTTAAGGCATCTCCACATTCTTTTGCCCACGACATTGTTAGCCCTAGCTACATCTTGTTCTCCTTGATTCACTCGACCTACTTGCGTACTTCATGGCATGTTAGCACTAGAACCTAAACCCTCGGTCAAGCCGATATTATTAGCCCTAGCTGCATCTTCTATGGCAAGGGTATTACCTCACGAGATTCAAGTCGACATTTTAGTGGCTTGAATCCAAAGGTATATTGCCACAACTACATGGCAGGTTGTATTGCCTCAAGGCATACTGCCACACATTTTTTTATCAATGATGATTGCATTGTTTGAATCTGTGTTGTTGAAGTCTTTTGGTTGAATGTTGTTTGAATGTTTTTGTATGGATGTTTTTGCAGGTATTCTATCCTCAAAACACCACCCATTTCTTCCAAAACCTAACCACCCATTCCACCAAATATGCCTCCCCGTAGGAAGCAAGTTGAGGGCTCTTCCACCTCCTCTTCCACCTATTTGGCAGATCAACTGCGGGGCGACATCTTTAGGCAGTGATTTCGTCGCTTTGCGAATGCCAAAGTTAAATGCCCTTGTTTTATTGTTTGGAATGATTTTGCTCATTTAAACCTTCGGGAACACTTCGAAACTCTCCATCTCTTCCAATATTTTTACTGTCAATTCCACTCTGGCATTGGAACTCTTGGCGTGTTCCCTGATCTTTACTGTCTCTTTTATGCCAACATCGTTGAGGACTACAGCAACGATGAACTTGAACTCCATACCCGCCTATTTGGTCGCGAAATCCACATTGCATCCAAAACTATTTCCGACCTTCTAGCCATCCCTAATGAGGGAAATGACTTCAATGACATTCTGAGGCAATAAGACCCAGAAGTCATCAATCAAGAGTTAGTCCTCCCTGAAAAATATGTTGAAAATCTTGGCACCCTACCATGCAAAAATCTCAAACCCCTTCCACGTCTACTCTCTCACATTTTTTGGTGGGACATCCTAAACAAATCGGGAGGTTTTGATTACATCTCGTGCCAACACAAGGTGCTCCTTTTTGCGGCCGTCCGTCATATTCCTTTCAATTATTTCCACCTCATTGTTCTCGTCATGAATGAAGACCATGGGGCATCACTTCCATTTGGGTCTATTCTATCCAAAAAATTTTCAACCCATTGGATTTCCATAACTGACCAGGCTGTTGACAAGAAGATTGAGCCTTACAACCGAGCCACAGCTGCCAGATGCATATACTTAAGGAGCATCTTGAGCCCTCCGATGAGCCCATTGAAGAAGAACCCCTTCCACCCTTTCCAGACTTCCATGAACCACGACCCCTTCAAATAGAAGCTCCCCGCTAGAGCTTTGATCCTGCCACAGATTCCCTCTCCTCCGGCATCTCCCTCCTGTTGCGTCGAACTGGTGAGATGTACACCTACATGGGAAGCATGCGCCGCGACATCGACTTACTTAGATCAGATGTTCAAAATTTGCAGATGGGACACGGACCTGCTCGTTGCCGCCGCCGCCAAGATCACGAAGAATAGTTTTAGTGTTTCTTATTTTCTTTCTTTTTTCTTTTATTCCAAGTTTGTATTAAGGGGACTTGACCCCATACTTAATATTTTTGGGAACAATAGCTAGTCCGTGGTTAAATGTTTCTATTCCTAATCAATTTTCTTTAATGCCTTGTCATCTTTTAAGCATGCAATTTTATTAATGCACTCCATTTTGTAGATGTCACTCTTGTAGTTTGGGTTTCAACTCCCTTTAAGTACCCTTCATGATGATATTCAAAAAGGAGGAGAAGAATGTAGGTAAGAACCTAGGGAATAATATAAAACAAACAAACTTCTCAAATAGATATAAACTACTAAGTACAACCTTTAGGGGGAGAAAATAGGAACCTACAGCTATATTTTGAAAATCATCAAAAAGGGAGAGATTGTTAGTTCAACTACTCATATATAATATTTTGATGATTTTACAAAATGAAGAAAATGAAATAAAAAATAAGCGTAGCATATTGTTTTTCGCTGTAATAACATATTTGCAGGTTTCATAAAGTTTTCCAAGACGGGAGATTAAAAGCGTGAAGACAAGTAGCATAAGTATTAGGTCATAGGCATTTTCACGTAAACTTTCAAAGGTTGTAATTTTCATTTTACTTGAGTCTAGAAATGTTGTAAAGAGCCCCCAAACATAACCTATAAATAGCTAACTTAGGTTTTTTACACTTAGGATAAATTAGAAACAAAAACCTAACACTTAGACTCTTATCAGATGTCTAGAACAATGGTCAGACGTCTGATTTTCCACTTTAAGACGTCTGACAAGTGTCTCAGACGTCTATCTTCCTATAAGGCGGCCTTCACCTTCTGTCTTCATGAACATTAGTCGAAGAACTCCTCTATCAGACGTCCATAATCTCATCCAGACGTCTGATACTTTACTTGGACGTCCTCAGACTAACCGTTAGATTAAGCATCTATCTTCGTTCCATAGATAACGAGCAAAAATGTATTTCCAGACGTCTACCTTTGGACCGTTGCCCATGATTTTCTGTGCGTATCTCATTACGGCCATAAAATCTTTTGTCAGAAGATGCGAGGAAGTCTATTTTGGTTTTCAAACGTCTGGTGATTTCCTCAGATGTTCATAACGACGTCTGATCTTTTAAACCTAGAACCCTGTTTGGATCTGATGAAAACAGGAATGAATCCACCCTTTATTAGATGACCAATAACCTAATCAGACGTCTTATGTGAAAATATCAAACGTCCTTCTTTTGATCCAATGGAGTCAGTTCAAGGTGGCCTACAGTATTAGACAAAAAGAATTATAATCAGACGTCCTTTATGTTGTCTGATCCTAAAATTAGACGTCTGATATTGCTGTCAGACTCATCATTACCCTGATTTATGGTGGATTTCATCCTAATCTCTTGGGATTTGTCTCCAATGGCTAGGAGAACTCTCCCAAGTGTTCTTGAAGGTTCCAAACTTGTCTATAAATAGATTACAACTCCTCTTAGGCAAAACACTCCTCTTGAGGTACAATTCCCTTAGAAAAATCACTTGCTCACTACTCTAAGCTTCATCTTGCCCTTGTGCTGTGCCAACATTCTGATCAAAGGGAAAATCCATACTCTTGGCTCACTCCGTTCTGCAAATCCTCAGGAAGTTCTTTTTATGCTTAGTAGATAAGAAAGTAATTAAAGTATTGGGGTGCTCTATAGGTGTTGTTTTACTTCTTATTTTTTGTACTTTGGGTATCCAGCTTGTCGGGTCCCCGTCTCTTCATTTTAAAGGGAGAAACCTCTGTTTAGGGATCGGAGGTGGGATTTGTAATTGAGGTACACTACCCTCATTTAAGTAGTGTGGTTAGTGGATTGATCACCTTGTGATCGAAAATCCTAAGTCAAGGGATTGGCTTAGGTGGTGGTTTTCACCCATCTTTGGTTTCCACCTAAAAATCTGGTGCCACCTTTTGTGATTGAATTTTTTGTATAACAATATTTTATAATTTCACTATTCACCCCCCTTTAGTGTAATTTCAGTGATGCCATTAGCACCAATGGGTGATGCTTTTAAACCTATGGTGGTGCTGTCAGCACCACAACAGGTGTTTACATAATTGATGCCAACAACAACACGATAAGTGATGAGTAATTGATGCAATATACTAAGAAAAATGATAAGTATTTGTAATAGATACTTGAGCACTATAAATGTTACTAGATAGGTGGCAGGGGCACCAACATGAAAATATACATGGTGACATTGGTATCTAAACTTACGTGACTCGTGGTGATGCCATTAGCAGCAATGGTGATGTTGTCAGCATCTACGGTAGTGCCGTCAACATCTATTAGAGATAGAGTTTCCCTCTTTCTTCATCAAAATTTGAATTCAAATGTGAAGGACACATGTGACTCTCCTTTCTCTTACTTACAAATGGTAATAGTACTTTTAAGGTCTAAAAAGGTGATTTAACCTTTTATATCCATGAGCACATGTGACTCTCCTATGTGGCTACACCTCATCCACATGGCATTCACCTCAACAAGAGAAGTGATAAGTAATTTAAATTTACGCAACTGGTGGTGATGCCATTAACACAAATGATGATGACATCAGCATCTATCGTGGTACTATCAGCATCTACTTGTCTTTACTAAAATTTAATATTGTGGTGCCGTTAGCATTTATTATAGTGTCGACGGCACCTATTTGAGATAAAGTTTTCCACTCCCTCCACTGAAATTTGAATTTGAATGTGAGGAATGCATGTGACTTCATGTGACTTACCTTTCTCTTAGCTAAAAATGGTAATAATGCTTTTAGGATCTAGAAGGGTAGTCTAACCTTTTATATCTATGAACACATGTGATACTCCTATGTGGCTCCATCTCATCCACATGACATTCACCTCAACATGTTATATGAGATAAGTATAATGATAGGTATAAAATAGAGTACCTCTCCCCTTTTTCTTTTGGAAAAGGATGTCACCTTACTATCTATTGCTCTGAATAGTGAAGAGATGCTCACTTGAGCGTACTATAGGAAGGTGATTTTTAATAATCTAATTTTTTGCTCTATAAGGATCCATGGTAAACATAATTTACTCTACTTATTGAACATCAATATTTGGTTAATTAGTTGCTTTGAGTAATGGCATGTGTACGCATGTGTAAAAAGTGCATAGGAATATCATGCTCCCACCTCGCAATTAATGGAGAGGTTATTTTAGTATGAGGTTGTCTCCCAATTGTGGGGTAATCGGAATTCTATGTGACGGTTGCGGTGGTTTCTTTATGTGATGAAAGATGTGTGGTATTTTGCAATGTAAAAAAGATTTTTGTTCCTATAATTTAGGAGCATTTATGGGTCAAGAAATCAATTAAAATTAGAATTCACTAGGTCCATGGATCAGCTTGTCCTAGCCTAATGTATGAACATATATGGCCTTTGGAAACAGCTTCAAGACGAAACAGCTTCAAATTTCTCAAGTTGTTTGAGTACTTGGAAAAAAGGTTCTCAAACATTTCTTTCTTTTTCAATAGAAAGGACAAATTTCTCAATGTGTGCATGCACATGAGTGTGCAAAACACAATCTAGAAGAGCAATAATCGCTTATTGAGCTTCTTTTTTCCATTATTTTGGTCCTTATCAATTGAGCATTAGTATATGGATAGACGATTAGATGCACGCCTTAACCATTAACACAAGGATGGAGAGCTTAGAAGTGCCAGCTTTCTTGGAAAGGGAAGGGGGGTTTGTGAGGAGGTGGAGGAAATTAAGAATTAGTTTACTTGGGAGGATAGGAAACTTGATGTTAACCTTTATTTCTATTTGCTTGTAGAGTGGTGTTACGTGAATTGGTGTTAACGCCAGTTTTTGAAGAGTAGAGGTTCATGTGTGGGGGCCAAGGGGATGAAGTTAAAACCAGTTTTGCTAACGGCCCACCAAACCGATGTTAACCAAATTTGTGTTAAGGACCTCCAAACTTGAATTTGGTCATGTGGGTTAACCCCCCAAGTATTAAACTAGCCCTAAAGGTGAATGAGAGTAGGCAAGGTGAAGTACGGAGGGAAATGACAAATGAGAGTGCAGTTCCTCTCAAAAATATGCTTGTGAAGAAGATTCTTGACTATTACTTGATATGCCCACTAGGTTCTCCTATGAACATCTAAGATCCACCACCAAGAATTTTGCTTGAAAGCTTGTCTTTGAAGAATTCGATTATGTTTTTGAAGGAAAACTAGAAGATGGGACCAAAGTTGCAGTTGCTTAACTGGAAATCATTCGTCAAGGCAAAAGGGAGTTCTTGGCAGAGGTTGAAACCATTGGTGGCATTCCCCATCTCAACCTAGTGAGACTCATTGGGTTTGTGTGGAGAGGGCACAGAGACCTTTGGTTTATGAATGTTGGAGCAACGACTTACTAGATAAATGGATCTTTGAAAAAATAGACGGCTAAGAAGTCACTTAGGGGATTTGTCGCAAGATTATACACGATGTTGTAAAGGGATTGTTATATATGCATGAAGAATGTCGGCATATATAGGATCACCCATCTTGATATCAAGCCTTAGAACATCCTCCTAGATTCAAATTTTAATGCCAAGGTCTTAGATTTCACCTTGGCTAAACTAATCAAAAGAGACCAAAGTGGAGTTGTGACCATCATGAGGGAAACACCAGGATACTTGGCTCCAGAATGGTTGACATCGATTATCACTGAGAAGGTAGACGTGTATAGCTTTGAAGTTGTGATTACAGAGATAGTGTGCAAAAGGAGAAACTTAGATTACTTACAACTAACAAAGAATGTGCATCTCATTTCCTTGTTAAGAAAGAAGGCTATGTGATGGGTCAATTGTTAGATGTCATTGACAAAGGTAGTGAAGATATGCAACGTAATTGAGCGCAAATAGAAAACATGTTAAAGTTGGTAGCATGATATTCAAAGATTGACACTAGTAAGAGGGCATCCATTTCAATGGTCATCAAGGAATTAGAAAGAACAATGGAGATAATTAAGGACTTGGTGACCTTGGGGTTCACTTTTTGCTGCAGATCTTGTCTTCCTTCTAGGTTAAGACATTTGGTCTCTGTGGTTCTTGCTTCGTTTCCCCTAGAAGAAGTTAAAAGAAGGTTTTAGAGTTAGTGGTTGTTCTTTCCTCTGTGGTTGTGCTGATTTCTTGGTTTCTCTTTGTTTTTCGTTTCTCCTGGCCTTAAGTTTCTGCTCTGGTTTCTTGTTTTCCTTCTTGTCATTTGTTGGCTACCTTTGTCCTTTTTCTTATTCTTTTGGTTTTGAGTGTTCATGGTTTCTCCTTTCTAGGAGATGGCTCAGGCATTTGGATTCTCATCCTCATCCCCATCATGAGAGGGGTGATGAGATGTGGCTCATCATAGCCAAAATGTCCAAGTTAAGCTGGAAACTAGGTTAAATACTACTGAATAAACACATGAAAAGGGTTAAGTGTGAGAAATAGTGAAAAAGACCTAAAACATCAAATCTGTGTTAAAAACACGAAATTAGGTCATTAAATGAGATATTATATTCATTAATATAAAATAACGATCCAATTTCAAATTGAACACATAATTGAGTTCAAAACTTCAAATCAAAAGTGAAATCAACTTCCTAAATGTTCAATTAAGATTCAATAAAAACTAGGTAACATTTGGACATCATTAGGAGCTCGCATTTATGGTTTCTCACTTAGGTCCTTTGGTCATATATATTTTCTTCACGTTTGAAACTTCCAGGGACTTATTTGTAGCCTCCAAGGGTCATTTTGTAACACCTCAGGGACTGCGTCGCCTTCTTCTTTGCCACTTATGGGTTTATTCACAATTTTTCTACCCTTTCACCTGTAAGGGCCTTCGTACAAATCCATCAAAAGAGTTGTAGCAGGTGAGTCTACTATTCACTCAAAGAACTCGCTCAATCTTTGCTATCGCTTGCTTGCTCTCTTGATCTGATGGCCCAGCTCCAATCAAAGCTTCACACGCTTCAGCACGTGTGATCACCCTTTACCTTAGATCTCATCCAACGACTGTGATTTGGATTGAAACTTTACGCACCTTTCTCTTCATCCCCACCACCCATGCCCTAGGTGTTTGATCGCACCTCCACGGTGACCACAATCACTCCCCTACCTACTTAAGGACCTCACTGAGCTTGTGTGCACGGGGAATCGCTCATTCCCCCTTAGTGGTTGATGTAAACATAATTACACTACTTAAAAGGTCTATTTTTGCATGTTCTTAAGCATAGGATTGCATTTCATGATATAGATATTGCATTACATGCATCATCTTGCATTTAGAATAGTTTGAATAAAATGGAGGTTAATTGTCTCCTTTTATGTGCTTGGACAGGGCAAATATTTTATCAGGGCCTCGGATCAAAGATCCAACCATATGGATGTGATCAGGGCGACGATTGGAGTTCAACGACTCCAAGATCGCCCTAATCAGGCATCCGTAGCATCAGATAGAGATCGGGGAACCCTAGAAGATCAAGGGCCAGGATGGTGTAAATCCACACTTCAGATGAAAAATCCGACCACACGGATGAATTCGGATCGACGATCGCAGCCCAACGACACAAAAATCGAGTCAATCCGACATCCGTGGCACCATCTACAACTTCCAGAAGATGGACGGCCAAGATGGTGCCACGTGGCGCCATCTCAGCTGCCCAAACGGCCGCATGCATCTTGTGAAGACCGCGCACCCGTCTCCTCTCCGCCTTTGGATCTCGATCCAACGGCTGTGGCCGCCCGGCGCTTAAAACATGCGCTCGACCATCCGCGCCCCGCAGCGCAGCGGTCGAGCGCGCTTACGCGAGCGCGGGGCGCGAGTTCGAGCCGCGGCGAGGGAGCGGAAGGCGCGATTGAGCAGGCGCGGATGAGCGTCAGATGGAGATCCAACGGCCGCGCGCGCTCAATCAGGATGACGCACGATTGGACGCGCGATCGCACGTGCAGGCGGGCGGGCGGCAGTGGTGAAGGCACGATTTATAGAAGCGCGTAGGCGTTACACGCGCGGGCGGCTGAGCGGGCGCGCGCGGGCACGGAAGCGACGCGCGCGCTGGGGGCTTTAGCAACGGTTTCATCCGTCACTAAAGACCCCTCATTTATTGTTTTGAAGTTGTAATGTCCATTTTGCCCCCACTCCTTGCAACTATAAAAGGAGACCCCCTCCAAACGAAATTCTCATCCCTTCCTTCTCCTCTCTACCTCTCCAAAGCTCAAGAGAAGCTTGTCCCACACCCGGGATGCTCCTCGCGAGATAAAGTCTAAATTTTCGTCCTCCTTCGGAAGTGGATCCCACGACGACGACGGCGTGCTGCTCCATTCCCGCTCTTCTGCTTCGTCCTCCCTCATCCTGCTCCATTCTCGTTCGTCCAGACGTCGTCTCGTTCGGCTCGTCCTCCAAGCGACCGTCGAGGAGGATAACTTCTCTCTCCCATTCTTATTTATAGCTTTTCTAGTGTAGAATTTTCCTGCTTTATAGTGTAATTGATTTCCCGCTTTCTAGTGTAACTTTCATTTCGTTTGCTTGTATAAACAATTGAAATATTGAATTCATGTTCTCTCTCTCTCTCTCTCTCTCTTAGTTTGATAGCTCCATTGTAATTATTTCGCCTTGTTTATCAAAAATCCTAAAAAAAACATAATTGCGAATATAGATCAACGTAGCCTCCCTGAGTTCGACCCGGAATTCTTTTTCGGTATAAATCTTATTTGTTGAACACGAATTCTTCGCTTTCGAACTACAACGACAGGTTTTTCCAAAACCAAACATGTTAGCGTAGATTCGTAATCATTCAACAGTGGTTCCCTTCATCTATTCCCTCAACTTCCCTTCCCCCTTCCTTAGTGGTCGGTGACAGAGACCATTTCTCTCCCTCCGTCGATCGCCTCTTGTTGACTGGCCGGTGGCTCTTGGACATCTTCGTTAGCTGAAGGGTCTTCTCCCCTTTCGTCATCATCAGCCGCCAGCTGGAGACCTTGGACAACTTCTTACCTTAAATAGATTTCCCGCTTTATTAGATAGATTTCCTACTTTCTAGATTAATTGTAGTGTTAGCTAGAGTAATTTAGAAGTAGATTAGATGTTAGAATTCACTGATTTGGTGATTTAGTTTAGAGTAGGAGTAGATTTGCTTAGATCCACTCCGGCTTCTGATCAATTCAGATTACAGAGTCATTTTTCCACCTCAATTTTGATGCATATAGCTTTCCCTATGCATCACAATTCACTTCTAATTTTCCCTCGCAATCTTTTCAACATCCACCCATCCATCAAGGCCTAATTTTAGATCTAAAATTAGTGCCTAAAACTCATTTAGGGGGTCTCCCATTCACTTTATAAATCCACAAAGACTCCCAAATCTAGTTTTATCGTCTCGAATTGCTCGATTCCTTTCAAATTGCTTTTAATGCTTAATCTTATGATTTGGAGATCATTTGGTTTTTATCGGATTCAATCGAGCTATTTGAGGTTTTTAATTACTTAATTAGGTGTCATGCAATGAGTCCAAGGTTTTGAATTTGGTTTTGAATTTGTGGATGAGCATGCACTTAATTTAAGTGTTATTTTGGATAGTTTGACCAAGGATAATCAGTGACATTGATTTGAGGTTGAGCAAGGACCCAATGGATCCTGAGATGATTTCAAGAACACCTTGAATACCAATCAATGGTATTCAAGACGATCTGGTGATCAGATTAGTGAGAGATCCATATCAATCGCCCAATCAGGGCAACATTTATTTTTCACTTCAAAATGGTTTCTAAGTTTAAAAATGGCTTTAATCTGAGCTACAGAAGTTGATTCGAGATGTTTTCAAACCTTCTAAAAGTGTTTTCATGAATTAAGATTGAATTTCATTGGATTGGATGATTTGATCTAGGCAAATTCAGTAGCAACATTTGATGTTCTAATTGGTTTGATCTTGAACTCTTTTGTGTGATTGAACCTTTGATTTCAAGGATTTTGCGGATTAGTTGGCTTTTTTGAGATGAAGTAGTATTCTGAGTTGATTTTCCATATCCTAAATGTCATCATGGATCCTCTAATTAGACTTTAATTTCCTGATGTGGCTATTGAGTATCACAACAGAAGTAGCTGTTGGCTGCTGCAATAGTTGCATTTGGCTTTAAGATGTCATCTATTTTTAATTGAGAATAGTAGCTGCAGTTCAGCTACTAATCTATTGTGCAACAACCCAAATTTGAGCAACAATTAGCTACTATCATGTGCAGCTATAGCCACTGGTTGATGGCCTGAACTGAGATTTCTGTTGGTTATTTCAAGTATTAATGGAGCTGACTTGTTTTGTAGCGCAAGAATTATCTGTACAAGCTTTCATGCACTGAGATTGAACCTTAGCTTAAGTAGAATTGCTTGTATATTAAGATTCGTTGTCAACTATTTGTTTCTTAAATTAACTATCCAATGATGGAATTTGATGAAATCAAAGCAAAAATCATGCTTAATTGGCCATACACCTTTTATACTGTGTGATGAATGTTTTTGAGTGTTTGCACCCTTTGATCAGCACATAGAACTCCTTTTAGGCCTTAGTTTTCACTTCCAACACCATTCAAGGCCTAAAATTGGTTAACTTTGCATATAAATAAAAATCATAAAAAAATCCAACAAAATAAAGTAAAGGTGTCTTGAGTAAAATTAGTTATTTCCTTAAATGTATGCCAAGTTTCAAGGCATTCTGAACCCCTGACTTAGTAAAACATACTAGTCGACGGTTCAGTATACCTTGGAATTTAATAAAATGACTTAACTTCAAAAACACAAAAATAACTCCTTTCTCATCTGATTCTTTCTCTCTCATCCTCTATCTCTACTATATATATATAACCCATAAAAATAAAAAAATACTTAAAAAACTTCCAAAATACCATGTATACTATGTATATACTTGTATATATATATATATTTAATCTAAGCTATTTGTAAATATTGTATAATATGTATATAATGTATATAAATAACAAGTATATGCATTCTATGTATCAAACTAAGTATTTAGAGTAATTTAATGTATATATAACCTTATTGTATTATTGTATATTAATTTATATAACTTAATTGTATAATAACTAAGTAATTCTATAAACCTATTTAAATGTATATATCTGTACCTAATATTGAACATATGTATTTATATATATATTATGTAATATACCTGTAATTTAATTAAATTATATATTTACAGTAAATAATTAAGTTATTAATTTAATTAGATAATTTATTAAGTTAATACTGAGGTAATTTATAATGCATATTTGTAATATATTATATTAAGTACTTTCAACTAACTTAAACTGTATTTACACTATATTATGGTAGTTATAGTTTATTTATATGTAAAACCATCTAAAACATGTATTTAATTGTAAATAAATTAAAACAAAGTTTATAAAATATCATAAAAATATGGAATAAATAATTTATCATGTATATCAATACTGTATTAAGTCAATTTGATGATTAATTAACTAATTTATGCTTTAATAAATGAATTAAACTCTAATTTAACATGTATAAATAGCTAGATTTATTTAATTTTGTTATATAATAAACTAATGTATTTTTGTAAAGTAATTATATAATCATGTAGCCTTATATAAGGGCTTTACAATGGTACAATTTATTTTTAATTTAAAATAAATTATGGCCCACAAATCGAGGACCAAAATCCATGCATCAGACACGTACAGCGCGCAGCGACAACGCTCAATTGAGCACTCTTTTAGTACCACATCGGTAGTGTAGGAGCGACCGCAGCACTTTATATTGATTTTTCCATTCTGCCTCTTCGGTCGTCAGGCACCGAGTGCCCTTATACATACTCTCTTCTCTCTCGATACTCTTTAGCATGATATGGCACGACTGTGTGCAGTGCATGGGTTGGGGGCCATGCACTGTGCGAAGGCCTGATTGGGCCCATTAATGAGTATAAATCTGGATATAATGCACCTAATTAAGAAAACTAGGATGGCTCTAATAGAGGTCAGGTCTCACCCAAAAATGGGTGCTGCGTATCCCTCGAAAAGGCCACCTACCCACATTAAACATAATTTTTGGTTAAGTGTTAAGAGAGAAAGAGAAGAAAGGAAGAAGAAAATTTTCCTAAGTGTTGAAAACCCCCCTGTGTCTTTGTGTGTGTTGTGTATGTGTTGGCTATGTCTATGTGTGTGTCGTGTATATATATATGTAATGTGTATAATATGTATATGTATATAAATAATGTAATATAATGTAAATAAATAATAATACCGTAATAGTATAGTATATATGTGCAATATAAATAGAGTATAGTATGTGTGAGTTCTTATATCTTTATAAATAACAATTAGAGCTTTAGTGACAGATTCATCCGTCACTATATATATATATATGTATGTTAGTATAGATAGCTATTTTGCCTTATGTTATGTAAATATTTTACTAAGGTTTTAGCGGCACTTATATATGTTACTGTATATATTGTATATGTTATTATAGATATTAGTATGTTCTAATGATTTAGTATAGTATATATTATTAACTATTTTTGTACCTATACTTAGGTATTAATTATACTAGTTGTAAATAATTAACATAGAGTAGTTATACATAGTTTTTTATGCCTGTTTTTTCTGTACATATGTTTCAGGCATTTTAATTCATTCTTTTGTATATAATTAACCAATTCATGCAATTATTTGATTCTTTCATTCATTTTTGTAAATAAAATCAACATTTTTGGAATTAAAGAATATTTTTGGACTTAGAGAGTGATGTATATCAATAACTGTCTCCCAGTGAATGACCTGGAATAAACTAGTAAAAGTTAAGTATATAAATAAAATTGATGCGACATCGATTTGCATTTGTGACATATACTACAACAATGACATTTAAAACCCCTTTTTAGTGCTAACCGGTTGTCGACAATCATATTTTTGGCGCCGTTACTGGGGACAAAAACCCATTAACAGCACTTTATTGTGATTAATTGACAAATGTCATAGAAAGTTGATTAAGGGGTTTGATCTGCCTTCTCCATTGAAGCCCACTTTTTCTTCGGTGGTGTCGGGTTCTCGCCCGCCTTCGCCTTCTCCTTATTTGGAACTTGTTCTTCAAGGTCGTAAACCCATGGTAGTTGATAGGGTCTTGCGAACTCGTTTTTCCTCGGAAGCGGTCTCTGATCTGGCCTGCAACTTCTACTTTGTGGTTGTTGTTAGAGCCTGGGGCCCTAAGCCCACTTCTTAGGTCATCAGGGGCTTTCTTTCCAAGAAGGTGAAACTGTCTGCTAGTTTCTCTCTTAACTTCACTTGATCTGAGACATTGGTTGCTTTGCTATGTGACGTATTCTGATTCTATCAGATTTATGTGTTGGATTCTGTTGTTTTGTCGAAGGTTCGGCTTCAGTTCATCAGGTGGACCCCTACCTTTAGGATTGATGCCCCTATTTCGGTTGCTCCCGTCTGGGTGGGTGATTGCACAACAATCATGCAACCTAAATCACCTAAATTAAGCTAGATTCTAGCATAACTTAGGAACAATGCATTCATAGGCATCGTAATTTGCACAATAGTTAGTTTATTAGTTATATAGATAATATCATTTTATGACCTAAAAGAGAGATGATTTTAATTGCAGATGATTCGAAGTAGCAGATATCAATCAGAATGGACAGATCTGATCAAAACGATGACAGTAGTCCAACGCTTCCGAAATCGTCTCGATCAGACAACTATAGCATCTTGTGCAATCCATGAAAGAACAGAGATCATAAAGTCAAAGGATAAAGATTCAAGCCTCAGATAGAGAATCCAACCACACAGATGAATCTGGATCGACGATCATAGTCCAACGGCACAAAAATCAACTCAATCGAAGGTCTACATCACCAGATACGAGGAAAAGAAGATGAACGGCCATGATGGCTCCACGTGGCGCCATCACAGCTGCTCCCTCACCACCGCCCCATTTAGGAAGGCCGCATCGCACGCTGTGGGCCATTGGATCTTCATCCAATGACCATGAGCGTGCCACGTCGCCCGCCCAAGTTGGATAAGCATAAATAGAAAAAATAAGTATATATAACAGAAGGTTCGCCCAGTGCGTTGGCTTACGTGCGTTAGTAGAAGCGGGGAATGCACGTTCGAGCCTTGTGCTGTGTGAAATTGAAGTGGCATTAAGTGTGCGGGCACGGGCAGGTGCAATTACGCGATCAGAGGGCGAAGGCACGACCACATGGCGTGATTAGAGCCCTACGTGGATGGGCGCACAATCGCATGCGTTTCGTGAGATTAGGAAGGCGAGGCAAGCACGTGTAAGCCGTCTGATTGTCACGATCAGACGGCTAAGGATTAGGCACTGAAAAGAGGCTTGTGGATGCATGCGCGGAGGGAGATTTGTTGCTGCAAGAGTGCGAGGAAAGCTTGGCCGTGCGATCTCGATCTAAAGGCCGAGAAGCTGCTACTTGTCAGCCAGGGATTAAATCTGAGCGATGGAGAAGGTTTTTGAGGTCAAATCTGATCAGTTGATCAAATCAAACAGGAGTTGTTACATGAGATTAAGGGATGAAATATCATTTTTTCCCTCCACAAAAGATATGAAAGAAGGCCCAGGGCCCCCCAGTTGAAGGCATCAACTTAGAATCTCTCTCTTCCATCAACTCTAGACATATTCCACCTTCTCTGCAACTCCGCTTCGACTTTTATCTCGGTGCTCTAGATCTGCAGTGCTATTGTATCTCGCACAAGCATCCTACAAGTGGCATCATTTCTTTGCCACTTTCTTCTCGCTCTCTCCCTCTCTCTTTCTATCTATCTGCTATCTTTCTGTCTTTATTAGATTTTCTATTGTGAACAACTTTATCTAATTGTAATAAAATTCTGATTCTTTGGATATCTGTTTTATACATATATACATATATATATGTAGTTAGAATTAGTTTTATCAAAAAGCTTCCTTTAAAATTAAGATTGCCTCCCTGCGAACGACCTGATACTCACCGGAGTTTTATAAATATTATTTATCGACATGTTTTCGCACTATACTACAACTAATTAACTTTCAAAATGAGGATTACGCGCCGAACAAGTTGGCACCATTGCTTAGGAGGCAATGGAAATTTTTGAAGCTTTTCGGTGCGTATTTGAGATTTCTAACTCACTACATTTTTCATTGATTTTGCATGTGCAGGAAATGAAGAAATCTGAACCAAACACGACAACAAAAAAAGTGTGGGTTCGAATCTCAAGTAAGTACTCGTAGGTTAGATTAGTTAGATTTAGAAAGTTTATGATTTGCTTGAACCCTAGGATTAGTTAGGATTTGCTTGAACCCTAGGATTAGTCAGTACTTGCTTGTTTGGAAGAAAAAAAAAATTTCTCTCTTGATTTTTGGGTAGAACTAAAGTTTTATTTTAAAAATTCAATTCCTGAAGATCTGCATGTCCAAAAATTCTAAAATTTTGATTGGACGTGGATTTCAAAGCTAGAAATAACATATCCAAAATTCATACAAATCAGAGTTACAAAAATTTTTTAAAAATTCGTGTACTAATCTGTTATCAATTCGATTATTGTTCCTGATTTTTCGAAGTTCAAAATAACATACAAATTTTTATACAACTCTGATTGAAGTGAAATTTATGGCACTGAATTTTTGAGAAAGTCACAAATTTTAAAAAATATGAAAAAAATATTTCTTTCAGCTTTGGATGTACAGATTATCTGATCACGAACTGGGGGTGAAAATAGACTACAAAACCTCCAATATATTTTAAATTATAAAAAAATAGAAAACATGCATTAAAATTCTTGAAAAAATATTTTTTGAGTGCCTAGTTAGTGCTGCAATAAGGACCAATTGATTTCATTTCTTGGGTCTCACCACTCATCATTTTGGACCTAAAAGAATCATTTAGAATTATCTGTGCTTAGGGTTTCACGTTAAGGATAGAGCACACCTGCATTTCCATACTTAACGGAAATCTATCAAACAAATTGAGATTTGCAAAACTCTTTGCGTGCCTCATCAGAACCTTAATTGAAATTATTTAATCAAGTGAACCCTAAAATTTATTAACACAAGCATTTGAATCTTAAAAGATACTTCATCATAAAAATTTGCCTGTGAACCCTTTGCTTGTGCACTTCACATCTCTAAAATCAATCTTAAGGGAAAACACCTCCCTAACGTCCATCATATTCTAAAAGCACATCAAACCTAAGCCTAAAACTGAGTAGACGTGTCCTAGGCAGGACTAATAGACTTGGGGACTTAAAACTAGATTGGGCTAAAATCAAGGCCTTGTTTACTTAGACTCACAGGTGACAAGAAAGGTCAGTGCGGTAACCGCGTTAACTCTTAGTGGTGTCCCATCATACGGGGTGTCCTAAGGGGTCCCACCCTTCTGGCCAGCCAAGTAATTCAAGGGTTGATCTAACCCATTCGTGTTTTGGGGAGCCAAGATCAGGTCTAATTAGGGTTGACACTCTAAGGACTAGTTTGATTGCTTACATTGAGCGGGTGAGGTTTTCTCTCATCTGTCTTCTCCTTCTCATCTACAGACATTCTTTTGGTATATGCAAGGTAGAATATCTCAAAATCCTGATTTGCTACCACCATTAGAAAGAAATCCTAGGAGAAGACCTATTTATCTAGAAACTGAATTTGAACCCTCTGCAATGGCTAGTCACCACGAGGAAGAAGAGATTGGTGAACAAAATCTGGATCCTATGACTCTCTTACATAGGCAGATCACTAAGTCGAGCTAGCATCATGACCGACAGATGGAAGTGATAGTGCAGGCCATCACTTGACTCCAAAATGGAAGGGCAGACTGGCCTCTTCGTGACTTTTACAACACTCCTAATGCCCATCCTAAACCCTTTGTTAGGGTACCTCAGGATTGGGAAGATTTTGAACTCAAACCTTAGATCATTAACTTGATTCCCCACTTCCATGGCCATGAATCAGATGACCCCTTCCACCACTGATGGGAACACCATCATGAGCCATAACTAGCTCAGTTTGATCTGATTAAGTCAATAAAACCTCCTACATATCCATCAGAAGGTCTTAAGGGCACAAAACATTGATTTGAGAAGAAGACAAGAAACCAGGGGTAAAATTATAATTTTACCATCATATCATGAATGCAGAATAATCATGGGTTTTCTCAAGGGTTGAACAAAGGTCAAATGATCTTAAGAGTCTAACAAGTGGGTTAGAATAGATAGAAAAGGATTTTCGCGCGTTTCAAGAATTAAATGACATTTGAAACCTTAAAAATAGACCTACTTAATTAACTGAGGTTCCGATCAAGATAAAATTTACCTAAATCTATAAAATCATATAAAAATATTCTCTACGGTTTGGTACCTTCAATTTAACCATCATGACCCAATTTGACCTAAAATAGACTTTTGCACTAATTTGGGTAATTATGCAAATTCTCTAGTCAAACTAGGTCAAAACCAAAATTCAACTTTTCCATTGGATTCCTTAGATCTAAATTAGGTTTGTACCAAAATTTGGGCCTAATCTTAGATTGTCTTGACCTAGTTTGCAATTTGATCCTATCTGATTCTTTAATCTCACACTCATGCCCCTAACATTTAGATTTCTTACAAATAACCCCCAAGCTTTGTCATCTTCTTCACAAAAAAGGTCCCTAATGCCATAGAATCCTAATACTACAACTCTGATGACCTTTTATTCAATCAATCCCTTCCAAAATTGGAAGGTAGATTCCTTGAAGAGTCCTCTTTCCAATGAATCCAGTCTTGAGCCCCAAAACCTTTCCAATCTCTCATGCGAACGCATGAGAGATTTGGGTATCTTTAGGTTTCCAACTCCGATGAGCTTTCCTAGCTTGGGAAGCTTTCTTCCCAAGCTTAAATCATCATCCAGAGGCCTATAAAAGAATCCCCAGATTAGACCAAGTTCCTCACGCTCGAATTCGGCCGGATTCCCCTTCGATTTCTTCTCTCCTCATCTTACCAAAGCTCCTCGACGTCTAGCGAGCTCCTCCGACTCCTTCCTTCTTCTGACTGTAATCCTAGCGGTAGATCCTCCATCCTTGTCTTCATCTGCGTCCGCCATACCAGTGGGTGCCTCTATCTCCTTCATCCTCGCTGTCCTACCTTCACCGGAGCACTTTCTTCCTCAACGCCGGCCATACCATAACCGACGCCGCTATGTCCCCTTCATCCATTAGATTAGGGTTATTTTAGTTTATCTTAGCTTGTAAGTTAGTTTTCCCTCTCTCTATCCTCATTTCAACCCCCAACTCGACACGCTCACCCTTGTCTTCTCCGTCTCCGACCGCTCCTCCGGCGAGGCGTATAGGCCGCTACACCCCTCCATCCGCCTCACCGACCATTCCATAATCTTTGCCTCATCCTCTCGCACAAAAGCCCTCTCATTATCTCTCCATTTATGCACCCAACACTCCCCCCAAACAACCCATCACCGCACGTCTGTTTCCACCTCCAACTGGCCACAACAGGCCACCATCCTCCATGAAACCACCGCCAACACTTTCCACACCCTCCGACGATACTGGTGAATGTATTTAATTGGGTCGAAAGGCCGTGCTTCTCCTTTCAGGTGTTCTTCGTGTCTCCGTCGCTGCCGCCATCAACGCCACTGCATTCTTCGAGTTCCAGGCAGTAATAGCTCTAGGTCGAACCCCTAGGCAGCACGGAACGGTTCCAGGTCTCATCCCAAGTCCATACTCAAAAGCTTCAGCAACTACCATGCATCAATTGGATGAAGATTTCACAGCAGCTACGCACGAAGAAGTCCTATGGATTTAGTCCCACATCGTGGGTCTACGAAGCAACGTAGCTGCATAAGTTGATTTTCTGCTTGGGGCTTACTGCCTCAACTAACACATAGGGGGTGAGGTCCCTACACCGACACACACGCCTCGCTCATGACACTGCTCACGTGGGCCTGGCGCTGACCTGATTTTCCTAACCCGTACACACCTCTGTTATGACTCACGCACACAACCTTGGTCCCGAGTGCTCTTAGATCTGAATTCGATTGCCCAAGGCTCTGGGAGAGCAGATCCTAGAGAGGGAAAGAAAGAAAGAACGTGGGGGTTGGGGGGTTTTGCTCTGAAGATAAACGGCTGACACTTAGCCGTTTAAAGAAGGTTCCCCCTCTATGCGTGAAGAAAGGAGGAAGAAGAGAGAAAAGAGAAGCCAAGGTTGAAGATAGGTAGAAGGAGAAGAAGAGCTTGAGAGAAAGAAAAGGAGGCTGAAGAAGGAGTAAAGTGTCATCTTGGCACTGTAGCATGGCTGACTTAAGATTTTTGATTAATGTCCTGTCATCTGATAAAGTGCACTGTGCACTAAAGATTTGCATGGTTGATAATGTCCTGTCATCTGATAATGTCCTTGTGGGAACGATCTTGATTGCAGTCTTTTCCGAATAGTAGAAGTAGCACGTGGTGCTCTCCTGGCCGGGAGAGTCCCCCGTGGTGATCCTACTCTCAGTCAACCACCCCAAGGTCACTGACAGACGTAACGGTGACTATGACACGCACGGTAAACGCACGGGTAGCTAACCCGCACTGGCACGTGGTCAGTCGTTTCCGTTAACGGGTGCTCCCAAAGCACAGCACGAAACCAGTACAGGGCAGAGCTCTCTCAGTAACAAGGGTCCAACCCCTCCACAGTAACCAAACAGGGGCCTTGCCCCTCCACAGTCCGCGTACCCTCTCCTGACTACCCTGGTTTGCCCCAGTGGGCCTAACAAGTCGGTGTAGGAGACTAGCAGAACCCCGGGGCCCGTGGGGCAGCTAGTACCTCCCTACACTAGTAGCTCTCCTCGGTACTATGTACACGAGGGCCAGCAAGTCGGTACAGAGTGGCCAGTCCTAACCCCGGGTCCCTGGGGCAGCTGGCTCCGCTCTGCACTAAACAGGGGGACAGTCGCTCTCCTTGGTACTCCGTACTCAAGGGCCAACTCACTTCCCCAATTCTATTCCATTCACTTTCCATGAGTTCTACTCCTAATTCCCCGTAGGGTTCCAGCTCTTTAACTCAGCGCATTCCGGTTTCACCTTTCCAGTTTCACGTTCATACATCCCATATTCCTAATCATGTTCATTTATTCATAACAGGCAGCTGTTTAAACAAATTTACAGGCAGCTATTATTTATTTTCCACATTTTCAAGACTGCAGTGTTCACATATTCCACTAGTTTTCCCATCCTAGGATTCATGTCATACCCTAGGATCTATCATACAATCTAGTTTTCCAGCCCTAGGATTTATGCAACACCCTAGGATCTATCATTCAATCTCGTTTCTCATTCCTAGGATTCATGCAATGTCCTAGGTTCTATTTATGGTTCCATAATTTAACAGATTATGCTAATAAACTTAAATGCCACTCTACCGGTTACAACAGGCGAACTGGGGGCGTGGTCGGGAATCCCGCGTGCCTCCACAACCCCCGAGACTGCAACGGAACAGGGTCCTATCACAAGGATCAACACAAGGAGTTTCTCAAAATAGTATATAGCTACAGTAGACGGGTAGAGGATTTAATTCCGAAAAGAACGCAACTCGAAACGCGGAAAACAGAACCCGAACGGGCCCTAAACGGGTCGAAAACGACGAAACAGTGCAAAATCAGACATCTGGAACTTATTCCAGACGTCTTAAAAAGTGGATCAGGGGTTACCTTGCTTTACGTGGGCTCTCAGACGTCCAGAAGCCTGTGGGGGCGTCTGGCCTAGTTCCCAGACGTCCGATGGTCACCCCGGACGTCTAGATGTCGCTCCAGTCGTCTGGTGCTACAGCCAGACGTCTGATTCGCGTTGGATGGCGAATCACCAAACCTGTACGTACCCATCTCTCTCTCTCAGTACGGTCAATCGAAGAAAACAAAGAAGACAGAAATAACTCACCTTTCAGACGTCTGGACAGTCTTCCAGACGTCGTTCCCGTCGTCTGGCTATAAGCCAAGACGTCTGATTCTGGAAAAGTTTCCAGAACCAGGGCGCGACTCGCCCTCCGCTCGCGACACCCGGCGGCGCCGCGTCTCGTTCGCCTGCTGCTCAAGCTGCAGCAGTCTCCCCTGCGTCGCTCCGCGCCTGCTGCGCCCCCCGCCGGCCGGCCCTAGCAGCCCCGGCGAGCTCGCCCTCATGGCCGAGCGCCTCTTCCACGCGCAGCACCTCCTACCACACTCACCGCGGCTGTCGCTGCCGCCGCTCACTCGCGCTCGCTCTCGCGCACTGGCTGGAAGGAGAAGAGGAAGGGGGTGGAGGTGACGGGAGTGAGGGAGAGGGCGTGGCCTTTTAAGGCCGCACAAGGAGGAGAGAGAGAGTGGACAGGGTGGGTCTGCGGTCGCAGGAGAGAGGGAAAAAGAGAGGGAGAGAGAGCGTATGTAGGTCTGCGAGCTCAGGCACACATACGAAACACACGTGCCAAAAATAACCGAATCCCAGACGTCTGGAAGGGGTTCCAGACGTCTGGTCAGTCGTCTGGGACACCTCCCAGACGTCTTAAAAACGTTTGAAGCGCACGTTCGTAACAATTAGTGATTGAATTCCTACTTGCTCTCAGCGAACGACCTCGGACTTCCATTCGAGTATAAATTCTATTTGTTTTTCACGCTGATTCAATCTATACTGCAATGCATTGATTTTAAAATCTGATTCAGAGCGACTAGCATTTTGGTGTCGTTGTCAGGGAGCAACGCGCAATTCACCGCTATTCTCTTGCTATATTTTTATATTTGAGGACTAACTTGCCCTGTTTACTTTATTGTGATTTTGTGAGGTACTTCACGAGGAGATCTTCTTCGCAAAACAGCCACACCAGGGCAGGTAACTTCTCTATTCTTCCCTAATCAACCTCCTAATCTTGGGATGACAAAAAAGGAAACAATCAATTAGGAATCACCTGCCTTATTTTTCATAGTAATTATCATTTAAAAGGCAAGTCCCCTGATTTGCAAAAAAAAATTTCAAATCTGATTGGAGTTTGAAGTGATTCTATCTAGAAATTCCCTACCTTTTTTGCCTGTACCTATTAGGGAATACGCGTAATTTCTAATCTTCTTGGACTACGTACTTCTTGTTTGAAGTCCAAGGAGAAATTTTTAAAAGATCAAATTGGATGTAGAATAGAGCTAATTAAGATTTCAATTTTAGGGTTTTGGAGTGCTAGTTCAGACTTGCTTGCATAAAAGGAAACAAACCCTCCCGCATTTGTGTGCTACCCAAGCCCTTGGTTGAAAAGATCTAATCAGAAAAATCCTAAAATTAGGCTCTCAATTCACTTGAACCTTAAAATCTTAGACCTAATAACCTGGGAGTCAAATCAGGGTGATTTCTAGGTCTTGACCTAGATCTCATTTTGCCATCATTAGGGTAGGTCAGGTGAAGTTGGTTTACATTGTAGGCCAACCAACCTTCAAATTAGGTCACAAGTTGAAGTAACTTCTAATCAAGTGAAATCAAAGGCACAAATTAGGACATAAAATTGGTAAACTTAAGGTCTTAAGTTCATACATTTCGATCTACCTGGACCCTTAGTAACAACGAAGGACGAGTGGGGGAAACCTTGTAACCTGTGGGGACACTCTACCATGTAGGGGTCTTTGCAGGGCTCTCCCTTCCTGGTTGCCTAGGTAATTCTCAAGTGTGGGAATTTTTGATTCAGAGGTATCATCTGCCTCGAAGCTGCCTTAGTCATCCAAAAATCTTTGAGTGCCTTGATTGGGTTAAATCTCACATCTAGTCCCTCATCCCTTCTATTTAGAGCACATACATAGATTATCTTACGGATTTCTTTCAGATCTAATCAACTCCAATCTGAACCTGAGTTTTGATTCTACATCTTAATTTCACCATTTTGATTCAAAAAAATGTAGCCTGACATGTTAGGAAAACTATTTAGAAAACCTGAGTCCCAAATGAGCTTGAAAGAAAAGATACTTGAGATGGCCTATAGAAACCATGAAGAATATTGTAAAAGGGACATTCAGGAAAAATTTACGCAATCAATGAACCACATTTTGAATCGTATAACGATGATATGGACACAAATGAAACACAGTTCAACCCAGGATCGCCTATTGGCAGAACATAGTGAATTGGTGAAATTACACAACAATGATTGTCTGCAATGTTGGTCAAACCCTTTACTTCAAGAAAAATTCCATGAATTTTTAGAAGAACAGGGAGAATTGCTGAATAAGTTATATAGAACAATTGATCAAAAATACCTATTAGAAACTAACAAAACGTCTTGGAATGAGACTAATGATCAATACAGTTTTCCAAATCCTGGGTTTGATGATCATAGTGCTTATGGACCCCCAACCGAAATGAATTTAGATTCAAATTATATACAGATTGATACACCTGATCTTAAGATGGGTTGGGAGGATCCAATTACAGGTGATCACGATTACGAGCCAACCCTACCATGCCCTAATATTCTAGACACCTGTGATACCAAGATTGAATCAGAACCTCTCGAGAGTGTAAATTCCGTCCCTTATTCTAAAAAGATGACTCTCAAGAGCAATTTTGATATCCCTGTAGAGCCCAACCTAGATTCTAGTGATTCAACGCACACCCTTAACCTAGAATCTGGATCTGAGCATTCTTGGGATGATTACAAGGTCCCGTGTGATGAAAATCCGATTTTGAATTTGGATTATGATTCTGAGCCTTTATTTGATGAATGCACTTCTTCAACATCCTTAAAGATACAGATTGATTTTTTGGAAGTCATGCCAATCTACGATACAGAAACTGAGGAGTTGAAAGAGTTGGGTTTTGGGTCTTCCCTACAAGCCAAGAACCTGAGCCCAAACCTAATAGGGACACCTTTTTAAGCTTGGAATTTGAAACTAGGTTAGATCCAAGTCAGGTTGCTGATTGTCCACATCTTGATTTACTCTGTGGTGGAACCTCTAATCCGGAATCAGATTCAGAACATAATTTCCGCAAGTTCTCCGACGATTTCGAATCTTACTCTGATTTCGGAGAACTGTTATTTCTTGATGACTATAAGCCAATCTATGACCTCACCATACATGATCCATTCTTCAACTCTAACTCTGAGGTCCCTAATCCCGAGATCATTGATTCAAAATCAAGTTCCATTGAGATGGAATCATTTCTTTTTGATCTTCAAGAATCAGAAATAGAAATTGCCGAGAGTGTCTACAACCCAGAGTTTGAATCTTTTCTTGACTCTGATTTCCTTGGTCCTATAAACACTCTTCAGGCATTTACCTTGGATTTTGATGGCTATTATGAGGACTCTCTAGATGAACCCATCTTTGAATTCTTCCTAGAAGAGCCCTCATAAACAATTCTTATTGATGCCACCTCTTCTACACATGCAAAACCTTCCCAAACCCATTTTCAACCTTGACCCACAATCAGATTCAATTTCTACTTTAATTCTCCTCTGAATGAGCCAGTTGCACATGATTCTCCTCCACATTCCAATTGGATTTCGGACTTCGATCAGACTGCGAATCATGACCCATCCTTCTCTGATCACTTTCATAAGGTTCCTACATCCTCCACTGATTTTTTTTCATTTGATGATCCCTACTCTGATCAGGCTGATTCGACTCAGCCAAACCCTAACTATACACTTCCACATCCTTTTGAGCTCCATAGTACCTAGTGGGCACTGCACCTCTTGGTCCATATCTATCAACCCACCAGATTGATTAGGTTTGGGTTGCATCATCAGCCTGCTGACTTGAACAAGCACCTAGTTAGACCAGCTAGGCTATTGATCAAGGTGCTTGTTCTACAAAACTCGTCTGATTTGACCACTCCATACCATTTTTCATTTGGCTGAAGGCATTAAATTTAGTACTTAACGGGAGGTAACCCGTTAATCCAAAAACCTGAGATCCTTCTGATTATCCTTTTTGTACTTCACTTCTATTACACTCTGAGTTCAATTTTAGAATAGTTGATCCTACCTCTGGTACTCGTATCAAAACTTGAAATCATCCGCAACAGTCATTCCCGACCCGTTCGCCCACCTGATTATCCTGTTCTAATTCCTGAACCTAAAACTATTTTCATACGCTCCGTTTACAATAAGGACATTGCAAAACTTAGGCATGGGGGGTGTTAAAGTGCAAACACACAAAAATTCACAGTTCTGAAGGTTTCTCACAAAAAAATACATATTCCAAAAAACCAAAAAAAAATAAAAAAATTGAAAAAGAACAAAAAAAAATGGAGAAAGGGGAGGAAATTTTGAGTGAATTAATTGCATATCATTCTTGAAAAGGAAGAGAGGAGGTGATCTTAAATGTCAAAAAGGAGCAACAATTTGAAAGAAAAGTGATAGTCATTAGTAAAATATAAGGAATCTACTTAGTTCTAGACCAAATCAAAAGAGAAAAAAAATAAAAGATAAAAGTGCTAAGAGACAAAAAAAGATTAGTATGAACGTTGATCTTTGGTCGCTTGGGCTTGTGTTTAGGCTTAAAAATTCACGTACCCATTAAGATCTGGATAGTCCTTAAGAGGTTGAGGAAAATGCAAAGCTTAAGTATTACGTCTAAGGCTTAGAGATTATTCAGCCTCGATAACTGACCTCTGGTTTGCGGGACTCGGTAATCTAAGCACCCTAATCCACGCACAGTCTGGCTCAGTGCGCTTAATTATCAAAACCACGTAAAAGCGTTAAATCTGTTATGGAAAAGCTACCTAGATTAAGAGCGGCTAATCAATACAAGTTGATTTGGATGAATTCCTAGCGCAGAGAGGCAGAAAATTCCCCTCAAAGATGCGCAATAACATACCATCTCCTCAGTGCTTGTCTCCTAGGATATCTAAATATCCTACCGGGAGCACGTAAGCACCTTGTGCTAATTCAGGTGCTATGGGTGGGATTACCCCGAAATATCAATTGCCATGGCCTGACTTTAGCTACAAAATGCCATGGGCGGCACTATCTTGAAATGTCGAAAGCCAAGGTTCTAGGGGTTGCCATGGGCAGTGCTATCTCGAAGCATTGATTGCCAGGGACCCTACGAGGATTGATGGTGGGAGCTAGGAATCAAATACAAACCATGTTGTAAAGCCAATCTGAAGATAGAAATAAAGAAGAAAAAGAGAGACAAGACTCTCCAAAAAAATGCAAAAAATCATCTGTCTCTCTCTTCCAAAAATGCACTGCAAACTGAACCGGGACTAAATATATTTTAAGCACGGGTGCTTTAACCGCGGAGTTCAACCAACTTTAGGTTAGTTCCTGTGGGCCTTAGAAACCTTCGTGGCAAACTGAGGCTAAAGCTGGTCAAGTCCAGATCTTGGTTGGTACTTGAGTACCTTTAGGCCTATTATTGGCATTTTGACCTAATCTACAAAAGCAGACATCAGAGATCTGAACACATGGTCTAGAACTTGAGTTAATTCCATGAGATTTTGCTAACGGACTAGCAAAACTTAGGCATCGGGGTACGATGGGAACACCATCATGAGCCATAACTAGCTTAATTTGATCTGATTAAGTCAATAACACCTCCTACATATCCATCAAAAGGTCATAAGAGCACAAAACATTGATTTAAGAAGACAAGAAACCAGGAGTAAAACTGTAATTTTACCATCATATCATAAATACAGAACAATCATGGGTTTTCTCAGGAGTTGAACAAAGGTCAAATGGTCTTAAGAGTCTAACAAGTGGGTTAAAACAGACAGAAAGGGTTTTCGTGCGTTTCAAGAATTAAATGACATCTGAAATCCTAAAAATTGGCCTGCTTAATTACTTGAGGTTCTGATCAAGATAAAATTCACCTAAACCTCTAAAAATTATAAAAAAATATCCTCTAGGGTTTGATACCTTTAATTTGACCATCAGAACCCAGTTTGACCTAAAATAGAGTCACAGGCAGACTTTTACCCTAAATTGGATAATTATGCAAATTATCTATTCAAACTAAGTTAAAAACAAAATTCAACTTCACCATTGGATTTCTTAGGTCAAAATTAGGTTTGTACCAAAATTTGGTCTCAATCTGAGATTGTATTAACCTAGTTTGCAATTTGATCCTGTCTAATTCTTTTATCTCACACTTATGCCCCTAACATTTGAATTTCTTATAAATAACCCCCCAGCTTTGTCATCTTCTTCACAAAATGATCCCTGCCGCCCTAGAATCCTAATCCTACAACTCCAGCGACCTTTGATTGAAGAGAACTTCTCTGATCAATCAATCCCTTCCAAAATTGGGAGGGAGATTCCTTGAGTTCTCTTTCCAATGAATCCAGTCTTGAGCCCTAAAACCTTCTCAATCTCTTATGCGAACACACGAGAGATTCAGGTATCTTTAGGTTTCCAACTCCGGTGAGCTTTTCTAGCTTAGGAAGTCATCCTCCAGAGGCCTATAAAAGAACCCTAGATCAGACCAAGTTCCTCACGCTCAAATTCAGCTGGATTCCCCTTCGATTTTCTCTCTCCTCATCCGGCCCAAGCTCCTCGACGTCTGGCGAGCTCCTCTGACTCCTACCTTCGTCAAACTGCAATACCGGCGGTAGATCCTCCTTCCTTGTCTTCATTCGTGTCGTGCCATACCAGTGGGCACCTCTATCTCCTTCATCCTCGTCATCCTACCTTCATCAGAGCAGTTTCCTCCCCGACGATAGCCATACCATAACCGACACTACTCCATCCCCTTCATCCATTAGATTAGGGTTAAGTTAGTTTATCTTAGCTCGTAGGTTAGTTTTCCCTCTCTTTATCCTCATTTCAACCCCCGACTCAACACAATCACCCTCGTCTTCTTCGTCTCCAACCGCTCCTCGATGAGGCGTATATGCCGATACACCCCTCCATCTGCATCGTCAACCACCTCATAACCTTCGCCTCATTCTCCCACACAAAATCCCTCTCATTATCTCTATATTAACTCACCCAACACTCCCCCCGAACAATCCATCACCGCATGTCCGTTTCCACCTCTGACCGGCCATAATAGGCCGCCATCCTCCACGAAACCACCGCCAACACTTTCCACACCCTCCAATGATACTAGTGAACGTATTTAATTGGGCTGAAAGGCTGTGCTTCTCCTTTTAGGTGTTCGTTGTGTCTCTGCCGCTCCCACCATCAACGCCACTGCATTCTTCGAGTTTCAGGCAGTAATAGCTCCAAGTCGAACCCCCAGGCAGCGCGGGACGGTTCCAAGTCTCATCCCAAGTCCATAATCAGAAGCTTCATCCACTGCCATGCGTCAATTGGATGAAGATTCACAGCAGCTGCACACGGAGAAGTCCTGCAGATTTAGTCCCACATCGTGGGTCTACGAAGCAACGCAGCCGCATAAGTTGATTTTCTGCTTGGGGCTTATCACCTCAACTAACACATAGGGGGTGAGGTCCCCGCACCCTCACACACGCCTCACCCATGACATTGCTCACACGGGCCTGGCGTTGACCTGACTTGCCTAACCTGCACACATCTCGGCTATGACTCATGCACATAGCCCTAGTCCCGGGTGAACTTAGATCCGAATTCAATTGCCCGAGGCTTTGGGAGAGCAGATCCTAGAGAGAGAAAGAAAGAGAGAGCGTGGGGGTTGGGGGGGTTTTGCTCTGAAGATAAACAGCTGACACTTAGTCATTTAAAGAAGGATCCCCCTCTGTGCATGAAGAAAGGAGGAATAAAAGAGAAAAGAGAAGCCAAGGCTAAAGACAGGAAGAAGAAGAAGAGCTTGAGAGAAAGAAGAGGAGGCTGAAGAAGAAGTACAGTGTCCTCTTGGCACTGTAGCATGGCTGACTTAAGATGTCTAATTAAATGCCCTGTCGTCTGATAAAGTGCACTGTGTACTAAAGATTTGCATGGTTGATACTGTTCATTTATTTAGATGATTTAGTAATTATTATATGTGTATCTAAGCTAATAATTAATAATTCAAATCACCATTATTTTGCCTTAGATGTCTTTTTGCCTCATTAGATCCTTCACATACTCATGTGCTACATTGCATATCTAATTTTTGAGTAATTAAGTGTGCTCATTTACATTATTGATTAAGGTTAGCGATTGAATTCCTACTTGCTCCCAGCGAACGACCTCGGACTTCCATTCGAGTATAAATTCTATTTATTTTTCACACTGATTCAATCTATACTACAACACATCGATTTTAAAATCCAATTCAGAGCGACTAACAACCACCTTGAAGAGCTCCTGCACATAGGAAGAACCTTTGGCCCTAGGAACATGAATGAAGGTACCTTAATGATGAAGATGTTCCCATTCTCCCTGAAAGATAGAGCTACACATTCGTCGAGAACAATTGGTAGACCAATCCTAACTTGGGAAGACTTGAGAAGCACATTCCTAAAGAAATTCTTCCCCATAGGAAAAACTAATGCCCTTAGATGTGCCATAACAACCTTTAAGTAGAACCATGGGGAACAACTACATGAGGCTTGGGAGAGGTTCAATGATTTAGCTAGGAAATGCCCTCATCATGGGATTCCAAAGTGGCACTTGGCCCATATTTTCTATTGTGGGTTGAGTGATAATCTAAAGAATTTTGTTGATGCGGCATGTGGGGGAAATTTCCTACGTAGAGATGCTGAGGGTGCCTTTCAATTATTTGAGAATATGAGTGAAAATTCCCTCAACAATGCCTTAATGTCTACCTTTAACAGAGCTAATCAACCAAGAAGCGAAGTTTATGAAGTTAACAACAATTCAAACTTGGTTGATTTAGAGCTAATTGCACAACGATTAGACAAGGTGGAACTCGTGGGAAAGAATGTGGAGAATTTGGATAAGAAACTGGATAATCTTCTGAAGGGAAGGAATTCTTTAGGTACACAATCCAGCTTAAATCCTATGCCTACCCAAGGAGTGCTTATAGTAACCCACAACCAATTCCCCAACCCACTAGGTTAGGAATCAGTGCACAACATCAATGACTTAACCATGGCTCCACCTATGAGCCAACCGTACTTGGACCCATCTCTTTCTGGGTACCAAGGAGGGACCTTGATGCCCTCGAATTTTGAACTAGGCAACCTGATGCATAGTTATCCTAAGGATGTGAATGCACTCCAAGGTTACTGACAAGTTGATTTTCCGCTTTCGATTAAGTTTCGCAAATGAAATAACCGTTGTAGTACTAAAGTGGTGGAAAAATCGACTAATCAACAATAAAAATAACCACTCACAGAAGAGTGGGTCGTATCCACAGGGAGGCAATGATGTAATAAACTCTTGATTATTTTCTATTCTTTTGATCAAGTGTGAAATCCCTAATCAAATCCGACATGAAATGCGATGGAAAGAAGATGCACAATAACTCAAAAATATAAGGGTATATGTGCAATTTTTCCTCACTGAAATATTCAATAAATATGTGATGACTTTATGTAATTTTCAATTGACATATATTAGAGAAAATTTTTGCACATGTTAATTCCTAAACCAATGTTGAAACATGTGAATATCAATAACGTGCAATTATCAGAAAGCATGCGTGTGCAGTCACAATTTCACCACAATAAAATAATCATAAATTAAAATTGATTTTTGGTGGCAATGGCATTGAATGTAATTTTTAATGGGGAAGAAAACAGGGGATTTCACCTCTCTCCTCCTTGTGTATGGGAGAGAGGTTCAATCGAGGAGAGACTCCCACGGGAGGTTGGCTAGAGCGAGGCCGTCGCGGTGATGGCAGCGGTGCGTCGTGAGTTGGCCGGAGCTGGCCTGCCGAAGGAGTGGAGTGGCAGCGGTGGAGAAGCTGCAGCCGACCGTGCGTGCTGTAGGTGCTGGCGCGCGGTTGCAGGCGGTGGTGCGGGCATGCGAAGGCACTGGAGGGGGGCTGTAGGGGCGCGCGGTCGTTCTACAGCGCCTACAGAGGGTGCGCAAGGCACTGGAGGGTGAAGGCGACGCAGGGCCTGCGGGCGTGGGTTCGCCTGCAGGCTTGAAGGGGCACTTGCGGGGTTGAAGGCGCGCCTGCAGAGGACGGTGAAGGGTGGCGAGCGCCTGTGGGTGCTTGGCGTGAAGCGCCTGCGGGGCGCATGCCATGGAGAGGGCATGGTGCCTGCGGGTGCTGGGTGGTGTTGCAAGGGCACGCGTGCGCGCGGTGGACAGAGTGGCATGTGGGAACGCGAAGGCGCTGGAGGTGAGGGCATGCTGCAGTGGTAGCGTGCTGCAAGCGGGAGCACTGGTGGGGGTGCGAGTGCCTGCAGGGGTGCGCCTGCAGTGGAGATGGCACGGGCGCTTGCAGGTAGTCTAGCAGGGCGCTGGTGCAGGCGCGGTGTAGCGGGCACTTGCGGTGGGGGTGCTGATGGCTGATAACACTGCATATGGGGGTAATAATTCTATTAAATAGGGCCCATCTTAAGAATAAAAGGCACAACATAAGTAGAATAGTAGCATTGCATGCATCATATACCAAGATTACTTATAAAACTGTGTTAATGAGCATTTGTGTAAGCACTTATCAAAGCAGGCCTTAGATGAGCAATCAGACCGTATGGATGGATTCAGAACGACGAACGGAATCCAACGGACTCAAGATCGGCCAGATCCAACATCCGGAGCTCCTACAATGGGCCCAAGAAGTTTTGACCGTTGATTTGATGATCAACAACCCTCGTTGCGCCACGTCACCCCCCGCTCACCACGCGCCGCTCCCTCCTTCAGCTGGAGATCAAATCTCGGCCGTCGATCTTCGAACGGATAGCCGAGAACCGCACGCCCGCCACTGTCGCCACGACAAAGTAGCGGGTGTGGCGCAGCGGTTTGCACGCACGCCCACACGTACGCGACGCAGGTTTGAGCTGTGTGGTGCGAGGAATTGAAGACGATGAAGCGCGCGGCAAAATTGGGCCGCCCGATCAGCAGCAAGCGGCCGAGATTGCGCAACGCAGTGCTCCCTCAAACAGCGAGCGCCCACGCATGCGCGCACACCGGGCGACGACGCTCGCGTGCCCGAGGCGCGATCCAAGCGCGCCCAAGGGAGGATGTTAGTCGTCCGATCTTCAATCGGACGGCTCTCACGCAGTAGCCACGAATCGGGCGTGAAGAAGAATGACGTGGGTGTGTGACCGGCGGGCTGGAGGGCTTCATCGACGCTTTTGGAAGGGTTTTAGCAACGTCCCGGACGTCGCTAAAACCCCTTCTTCTTTTAGATGATCACACGCGGGCGGTGCGCTACGCAGCGGGCGCGGACGCGTTCTAAGCCGTCCGATCTCGCGATCGGACGGCTGAGACGACGCGGACGTGCGTATGCGTTACGCGCGCAGGCCAGCCGAGCGGGCGCGCGTGGGCGCGGCGGCGACGGCGACGGCGGGGCTTTAGCGACGGTTTTATCCGTCACTAAAGACCCCTTATTTATTATTTTGAAGATGTAATGTCCATTTTGCCCCCACTCCTTGCAACTATAAAAGGAGACCCCCTTCATATGAAATTTTCATCCCTTCCTTCTCCTCTCTACCTCTCCAAAGCTCAAGAGAAGCTTGTCCCACACCCGGGATGCTTCTCGCGAGATAAAGTCCAAATTTTCGTCCCCCTTCGGAAGTGGATCCCGCGACGACGACGGCGTGCTGCTTCGTTCTCGTTCTTCTACTTCGTCCTCCTTCGTCCCGCTTCGTTCTCCTTCGTCCAGGCGTCGTCCCGTCCGGCTCGTCCTCCAAGCGAC
Source organism: Thalassia testudinum (assembly GCA_037157565.1). Taxonomy (NCBI): domain Eukaryota; kingdom Viridiplantae; phylum Streptophyta; class Magnoliopsida; order Alismatales; family Hydrocharitaceae; genus Thalassia; species Thalassia testudinum. The sequence goes on from JAZHRO010000065.1 coordinate 42,561,483, forward strand.
CGTCGAGGAGGATTTCTCTCTCCCTATTCTTTTTACTGCTTTCTAGTATAGATTTACTGCTTTCTAGAGTAGTCTATTCGTCCTCCGAGCGATCGTCGAGGAGGACATTTCTCCCTCCATTCTTTTAATGCTTTCTAGAGTAATTGTTTTATGTTTTCTAGTTGTAACAAACGAACTCTTTTATGATAAATTCCTTGTCTATTCTACATCTCATTTTGATTTCCATGTATAGTATTCTTTCTCTCTCTCTTACTCCCTCTCTCTCTTTTATTTGTTGTAGATACTTAGATAGTTTAAATTGAATTTCTTCGTGACAAAATAAAAAGAAACGCGAAGTTTTTAAATCAAACGTTTGCCTCCCTGTGTTCGACCCGGAATTCTTATTTCGGTATAAATTTTATTTGTTGAACACGAATCCTTCGCTTTCGAACTACAACGACGGGTTTTCCAAAACCAAACACGTTAGCGTAGGTGCGTAAAATAATCGTTCAACATTTTGGCACCGTTGCCGGGGAGGCAACGCTCTTTGATTTCTCTTCGCGTTTTGTAACTTACAAATCATTTACCTCACTTTTCTCCTTTCTTATTGTAATTGCAGGTACTCTTTCGAGACAGGCAAAAGCGGTAAATCGGAGTAAAGTGTTGTGGAAGGTTTTGTAAGTTATCCCCCACCTCCCACCCATTAGATTTCATTTCATCACATAATAATTCAAACATCAATCAACCTAGGTGTTCTTATAAACTCTAAGGTTAGATTGTTTGTTGTTTGACATCCATACTCACTCCAACCCCCACATTAAAAAAAAAATAATAAAAAAAAAATCTCACAGAGGTACACAACCTCATCTGATTTTCTAACTCAACCGGTAAACCAATCTTAGGAGCCGGTACACACATCTAAACACATAATCGAGTAGAAATCAGATTGGGTAATCATTTGTGTGCCTAATTAGGTGGTGCATCAGGCCAGTTGTTTGAGTTGTTTGGGTCGCACCACTTCAAATAAAATCAACTCATCAAGTAGCTGCCAATTAGGTTCAACTCTTAGGGATCTACCAGGCACTCCACATTCTTTTTAAACTTTAAAGGAAAATATCTTCACCTGTGCTTGCAAAACCTGGTGTGCCAATGAAACTTGATTGAAAACACCTAAAGTTGAATCCTAAAAGCTACTAAGCAAGATTTGAACCTTAAAATTCATCACATCAAAAATAATCTTGCTTGAAAACCACTGGTTGTGCACGCACACACAAAGCAATCAATCATTAAGGGCACAACCCATTTAAAGGGCCCATCACATTCCAAAGCACATTCAAACCTAGCCCTAAATAAAACAGAGTAGACGTTGGCCTTAAGGATTGGACTCGCTCTTCAGAACTCAGAACGAGATTATTTTCGATTAGTCTGTTTCTACTGTTCAATCTGATGTCTAGCTAGGGGAGCAGAGTCAAACGATCGCGGCTGGGGGGTACACTAGGAACCGGAGGCGCAAGCCGAAGGAAGAACCTTCTCCCCAGTCCCTCCTTCTAACTGGTTGGATAGAACAGACAGAAGTAGATCAAATCGTTCCTTTATCTCAAGACGGGTTTTGAGAGTCTGTAGGTCTGTAGGCTAACCCATTTAAGGACAGGTTTGATTGTTTGTATTGCAGGGCACCTTTCTTCCTCCCGTGTCTCATGAATCCTTCCACATATTTCACGCATTCCCGCTCTTTCCCTCCTGTTGTAAATTATCCTCAACATGACGATTATCCCAACTCGTATTGTAATCGACCATCAGTTAGTTGGGATAATTCGGATTGGGGATACAATTCCGAACCCCCGTGTTTAGGGTCTAACCCTGAACACTTTGATTCTCAATTCTATCATTCTCAGAGTTGCATCGATTATAGATCGTCCTCCTTTCATGAACAACCTAATGCGATCTACAATCAAGAAGGATACACTGATCCTTACCCATCCTCTGATTTCACTGCCTTTAGGTCATCTCCATCTTTTGAACAATCTGAAATGACCTATTATCAGGATGGGTATAACGAATCTCAATTCGTTAATTCCTCTACATTGATGTCAAACCCGCCCAACCCTGAACCAACTCATTTGGTTCAGGTTAATCAGGTTCAAGATAAGGTTCTGGCTAACTTGAGGAATATCATTCAATCTTTAGAAGTTCAGCCAATACCTTGCATTGAGAGATTGGAGCCCCTGATTGAAATGATTGATGATTTAAACAAGTCTTTGTTGGATTGGCTCCAGGATGTTAAGGATAAGAACCCGGGTGAGTTTCTACTTGGGAAATTAGCGAAATTGAGGATGAGATTCGTGGTTGCTTTGATTCAATCTTGGAATAATTCAAAGGATGAACTCTCTTCAGGAAAGCCAATGACAGAACCCGCTCAGGCACCTGTTGGGGGGACATGTGTTACGAAGCTGACCAGATTGAATTAAAACAACCAATTAAGGATGATTTGATTTCTTCACCTGAAATCCCTGAGCCGGGTTACGAGGAAACGTATGTCTCCTTGGAACGCAAAGTGACAAATGATTTTGGGACATACATTGATACGGATCCTGATGGTGAAGATTCAAGTTGCGAAGTCTCACACGAGTTTTCAGATCACGATTTTTGTGAGACGATTGGGCCTGAGGAATCTGATAGATCATTTGATAGCCCAATAACTGAGGAAACTGATCTTATTAGGGCACACGATACGGATCCAGAATCGCATTTTCTGGAGGAATTAATTCAATGCCCTGATTATCAGTTACACCCTGTTGAGCTTATTGATGATTCTAATTCTGAGATAATTAGACCCAAGTCAATTTTGATTTTGCCACATCATCTAGACTTGGAGATTTCAGACGGGGTGATGAATATACAAGAGGTCATGGAATTTGATATGCCGAATGAGGAGGATAGGAGCTGGGAAATTCTGATTTGGGAAGTCAATTTTGGAGGAAATGGAAGATTGAGTCGAAGGGTTCCTTTTAAGCTGAAACCATCAAATCAGAACCCTTACGACATTTGTTTTGGGGATGTCAAACTCAAGCACACATTTAACTATTATCCTTTTGAGCTTCAATTCTCTGTAACCCGACATTTTGGCCTTGGGTTGCATCCTCACAAATCGCAGGCCCGACCCCGCTTGCATTCTGATTTTAGGTTTTGGGTAATTTTTATCCAGAACCTAAGATATTCTCGATTATGGGGTGTGGGTCTGCACCACAATCTGGTCCACATCTGTGGACCTTTGCTGACAGGTCAGAGGATTCTTCTGTTCATTCTAATTCTGACCTGCACATGTGAATTCTTCATTTCTTTTCTTTGTATAGTGTGCCTAGCTGAAGGCACTAAACTCAGCACATATACAGTTCTTTTTCATTTTCATCTCGGAGCGGACCCGATATCCACGCAATTCAGGTGCTTTCTACGCTTTTCCTCTCTATTTTATGTCTTTTTAATACAATGAGGACATTGCATTAGATAGGCATGGGGGGATGGATATTTATCTTTGAATTCATTCGCCAGCTCCGTAGATTTGTTTTATTTTATATATATAAAAAAAAAATCAAAATTAGGAAAGAGAATTTGGGTTTAAGAAAATTTTCGATCTTAAGAAATACTATATTATGTTCTGAACACAAAGACCCTTCAGGTCTTTGGACTTAATCAGCCTATGTATCCACTAAAATGTGGATTTGTTTTTCGAGTTCTCGCCAACCTGAATTTTATTATAATTGGAATAAATAAGTTTGGGTGATAAGTACACGACTTGTCAACCCGCCCTCTGATTTAAGGGAATTTTGAGTTTTAAGCATCTACACACTTTCTTTGCACTGACTCGTTGTTTGGCGATTTTAACGGAAATTGGGTAGCTAATGAACCTTCTAGGGTGATATGGCTGGCAAGTTATCGTGGGTAACAGCCCATAGGTAGGTTGTCCAGAGCCCAGTCGCTGGACCTTTCTCTTTTTGCTGCCTTTAGGTAAATCTTAGACCAGGGAAGCCACCTACTTAAAAAAAAAAAAAAAAAATCAAAAAGGAGAAAAGAACAAAAAGAAATAAGCCACACTTCGCCGCACGAGTATGGCTGGCAAGTTGTCGGTGGTAACAGCTCATCAACCGGTTGTCCAGAACCCAGCTCAGAAAATGCACTAAAAATTCCCAAAACATTTAGGAAGAAGCGGAGAAGTAGAATAAACCGGGGAGATATACACTGGATTCACCCTTGTGTTGACCCCGTTAAAAAAATAAAAGTAGGGAGAAAGCTACCGGTTGTAAAGATACACCTTTAGGCAGAATTCTTTTTGAGGTCACCTAGAGGCGTAGAAATCCGAAGTCCGTTTTAATTGCCGGTCAACGAGTCTATCACAATCACAATAAGATGCTTAAAACTTAGGGTTCTCATCAAATCTTGGGTGAGTTGAATGGCCGTAGAAAGCCATTCTTAAACCCTAAAATTTGAAAATCCAAAAAAAAAAAAAGAGAGTAAAAACAGAAAAAGAAAATTTTCTTTGAATAAGGCGAGGCTTGAGGCGGTCTGCATTTTGGCTGATACTCGGGCACTGTTGTCTTTGAAAGTTCAGTTCTTAAGTAGACAATTTCTTAATGATTGAAAATAACTCAGGTCCAAATAATCTAACCTAATTCTTTTATAAATAGCATATAGTTTTTGCTAGGGACTAGCAAAAGATAGGCATGGGGGTATGATGTAAACACATTTACACTACTTAAAATGTCTATTTATGCATGTTCTTAAGCATAGGTTTGCATTTCATGATATAAATATTGCATTACATGCATCATCTTGCATTTAGAGTAGTTTGAATAAAATGGAGGTTAATTGTCTCCTTTTATGTGCTTGGACAGGGCAAATATTTTATCGGGGCCTCGGATCAAAGATCCAACCGTATAGATATGATCAGGGCGACGATTGGAGTTCAACGACTCCAAGATCGCCCTAATCAGGCATCCGTAGCATTAGATAGAGACAGGGGAACCCTAGAAGATCAAGGGCCAGGATGGTGTAAATCTGCACTTCAGATGGAAAATCCGACCACACGGATGAATTCGGATCGACGATCGCAGCCGAACGACACAAAAATCGAGTCAATCCGACATCCGTGGCACCATCTACAACTTCCAGAAGATGGGCGGCCAAGATGGCGCCACGTGGCGCCATCCCAGCCGCCCAATCGGCCGCAGGAGTCCTGTGAAGACCGCGCACCGTCTCCTCTCCGCCGTTGGATCTCGATCCAACGGCTGTGGTCGCTCGCGTTTAAAAACGTCCGCGCGACCATTTCGCCCGCGTAGCGCAGCGGCGACGCAGCTGCGGGCGAAGCGGAGGTCGCGGGTTCGAGCCGCGGTGAGGGGGTCGAAGGCGCGGGCGAGCGGGCGCGCACGAGCGTCAGATGAAGATCCAACGGCCGCGCGCGCCCGATAGCGCCGACGCGCAATTGGACGCTCTGGTGAGCGCGTGATCGCACGCGGGCGGGCGCGCTACGCAGCGGGCGAGGACGCGATCTAAGCCGTCCGATCTCGCGATCGGACGGCTGAGACGACGCGGACGTGCGTATGCGTTACGCGCGCAGGCCAGCCGAGCGGGCGCGCGTGGGCGCGGCGGCGACGGCGACGGCGGGGCTTTAGCGACGGTTTTATCCGTCACTAAAGACCCCTTATTTATTATTTTGAAGATGTAATGTCCATTTTGCCCCCACTCCTTGCAACTATAAAAGGAGACCCCCTCCATACGAAATTTTCATCCCTTCCTTCTCCTCTCTACCTCTCCAAAGCTCAAGAGAAGCTTGTCCCACACCCGGGATGCTTCTCGCGAGATAAAGTCCAAATTTTCGTCCCCCTTCGGAAGTGGATCCCGCGACGACGACGGCGTGCTGCTTCGTTCCCGTTCTTCTGCTTCGTCCTCCTTCGTCCCGCTTCGTTCTCCTTCGTCCAGGCATCGTCCCGTCCGGCTCGTCCTCCAAGCGACCGTCGAGGAGGATTTCTCTCTCCCTATTCTTTTTACTGCTTTCTAGTATAGATTTACTGCTTTCTAGAGTAGTCTATTCGTCCTCCGAGCGATCGTCGAGGAGGACATTTCTCCCTCCATTCTTTTAATGCTTTCTAGAGTAATTGTTTTATGTTTTCTAGTTGTAACAAACGAACTCTTTTATGATAAATTCCTTGTCTATTCTACATCTCATTTTGATTTCCATGTATAGTATTCTTTCTCTCTCTCTTACTCCCTCTCTCTCTTTTATTTGTTGTAGATACTTAGATAGTTTAAATTGAATTTCTTCGTGACAAAATAAAAAGAAACGCGAAGTTTTTAAATCAAACGTTCGCCTCCCTGTGTTCGACCCGGAATTCTTATTTCGGTATAAATTTTATTTGTTGAACACGAATCCTTCGCTTTCGAACTACAACGACGGGTTTTCCAAAACCAAACACGTTAGCGTAGGTGCGTAAAATAAGTTCAACAGTGCCCGAGGCGCGATCCAAGCGCGCCCAAGGGAGGATGTTAGCCGTCCGATCTTCAATCGGACGGCTCTCACGCAGTAGCCACGAATCGGGCGTGAAGAAGAATGACGTGGGTGTGTGACCGGCGGGCTGGAGGGCTTCATCGACGCTTTTGGAAGGGTTTTAGCAACGTCCCGGACGTCGCTAAAACCCCTTCTTCTTTTAGAAAGCCCTTCTCCCTATTTAAATCCCCTCCAACCACTCATTCAAGGATTCACTTCCCTTGCAACTACTCTACCCCTCTCTTAGCTAGCTTTAGGCCCTCTTGTAATCGCTAAAGATGATGAGCCGCCGACGGAGCCTTCTCCACCGCCGTGGCTGCCTTGCTGCTCTTCCCCCCTCTCTCTCTTCCTCTCTTTTAAGCTTTCCTTTACTTATGTTTAATCATGTATCTAATGTTGTAATTTGTGAACTAAAGTTGCATGATTAATGAAGTTACTTTCCATTCAGTTGTTTACTTTATTTCCTATTCAAGTTGCATGATCAAGCAAGAAATGACCCTAACCCTAATCTCTCTCTCTATCTCTCTCCTGCTTTTCAACCGCACCTTTCGCAAGCAAAACTCCACGATTTCCGTGACAACAAGTGATAACCAAAATCCGATTTTCACGCCTCCCTGAGACCGACACTCGGACTCACCTCCGTTTCCTTACTTTAAAATCGACGTTGCAAGTGCGACTATAACAACACTTCTTAACACACACGCATGAGCGCACGCCAATGGCGTGGCTTGCAAGGGCAGGCGCAGTGCCTGCAGAGCGCTTGGTTGTGCTTGATTCACGGTGTATGCTCTGACCACAGTGTTGGTGGTGGCTAGGGAGAAGGTGGATCCCTGCAAGGGGGAGGAAGAAGATGCCCCTCCTCTCCTGTGCTCCGCCTCCTCTTAACTCCTCTCTTCCGTGCTAATCCATGGATTTTCAAATCCCTTCCTAATTTTAGCCGACGCCTGTTGGGTTCCATTGGCCGTAGGTGGCGATATTTGTGGGGGGAAAATATCTTTCCACCCCCTATTCTTTTCCACACTTGATCCTCCTCCCTTTTCTTCCTGATTATTAGAGTAGATTAATTGGAGGAGATGAGTGCACTATTGCGGGCCCCTACATGAACTATAATTACACAATTAGCAATAGAAGAAATGTAAACTTAAATAATGACACATGCAATCATTTAATGAACAAATATGATTATTAACCAACATACAATGTTAGAATTGAATTACTTAGGCGTAATAATAGTCCATTAAAATGGACTCATCAGCTACACTAGAAATGAGCCTTATTCAAACACTTACAACCCTGGATGGCACAACCATCCTAACTTTGCTTAGTCAAGTCAAAAACCCACCCAGGGTCCTAACTTGACTAAGCCAAACACTTATGAGCAACCTAGTAGGTACACACAACTACACACATACCAACCACAACCTACTCAGGAAAACCAGCCCACTGATCTGAGTCTGGTCCTCAAAGAAATGCGAGAAATGAATCTAAGATATAAAGAAGAAATGAATCAATTGAGGATAGATTTGATGAGATGATCAGACCAGCTAGTTGATGCTAGACAACACAGGATGTTGCCATCCCAACTCGTTCCAAACCCAAGGAACTTCAATAGGGTTAACCAGCACAACACACCGGAGCAACAAGCACACCTAATTCAGCCTGCTCCACAGCACCCACCTAGTTTTGTTAACCTTAACCCTAACCAGGCTCAACCCATCTTGCGGAACCCACCTTAACCTTCTAACCCTAATGCACATGCTTGTGCTGTCACTTTGATAAGTGGGAAACAAACCCAAGATCCTTCTACATCAAAATCTTACCAAGATCTTGGGGAGCCTGAATCTGACCTGCGAAACCAAGCTAATCTAGAAAACAAGACTCAGGATTTGAATATTCATGATTTTTCTCAAGCACCTTTTCCTGGAGCCTTGAACAAACCTAAGGAAAAGAAAATCGATCAATCTAAGGAGTGGCTTGAGATTTTAAAGCAAGTTTAGGTGAACATACCACTCTTTGAAGCCATTGAGAACATCCCGGCCTGTGCAAAATTTTTGAAGGAATTATGCACACCGAAGCGCCAGGCCAAATCATAAAAAAGGGTTGTGATTTCTGAACAAGCCAATGCCATCATCTAAAAAGAAAGATCCATGGACCCCCTTAATTTCATGTGAAATAGATGGTTTCATCCTAGATCGAGCTTTATTGGACCTTGGTGCCTCCATCAACTTAATCCCTACAGAATTATATGAAGAGCTAGATTTAGGCCCCTTGCAACATACTGATGTGACCCTTTAGCTTGCTGATAGGCCAACTAAAATTCCAAAGGGCCTTGCACAGAATGTGATCATAAAAGTGAGGGATTTTGAGTACCCTATGGACTTCCTTGTTCTAGATATGGAGGCATCAAAAACCTAAACCACACCCCGATAATCTTAGGAAGACCTTTCTTGGCCACTGCCAAGGCTCTAATCAATTGTGAGATGAGGATCATGCACATCTCCTCTGAAAAGAAGAATTGTCAACTCAACATCTTTAAGATTTCCCAAAAGAATAAGGTGAATTGTGGTTCCATCGAGATCATAGGAACAATTGAACAAGTTTTGGCAATTCTTACTAAAGATGATCCAAATCCTGCCAAAGCTCAAGACCAGCATGAAGAGAAAGAAGGGGATGTACTTGAGGATAATTATGATCTACCACCTCCCATGGAAAATCAAATTGAAAAGGACATTAGTGAGATAGAGAAGCTCCTGGGAGTAACTTATGACGAATTAGATGATGATATTAAGAATTCTCAATGCATCCACCCAGAAATACAAGAGCTATTAAATTTCAAGGGAGTTAAAGAAAATGGACAATCTAAGGACATGAACCAGGAAATAACCCTAGAAAAAGAAGTTCAACACATAATGGATTGAGGAAGAACTTATAAGCCAACTGGTTTAAATGGATGGCTTGAATCTGAGGGAGAAATGACTTCGGATGAGGGAGAGAGAATATTTGATGAGAATTTTGACGAATTCAGCACAACTCTACCTTGGCCCTCATATGACCCAGAACCTGGAGATGTCATGATTTTTGATATCAACTACCATTATGAAGATCCTTATTACTCTGACTCGGAACCAGATTTAATTCTAAATCATGATTTCAATCCAGACCCTATACCACCTCTTCTTAAATTATGGCATTGGATTGACAAATAGGCTCTACAATTTGAACCTCATCCACCTGACCCTATTTCATATTCCAAATCAGAAGGACTCTTTGGAGTAGGGTTGCATCATCAGCTGGTCCGCATTTGTGGATTGCTGATTCTTGGACCTAATGATCATATGTTTATACCAATCTTGAATCTCTTTGCAACAATTATCACCCCTTCTCTTGACCCACAACATTGAATTACATATATTTTTGGGTTTAAGTCTAGCAAATGATGTTAAACTTAGCACTGGCTGGGAGGCAACCCAGTATCCATTACAGGGAGCTCTACATCTTCTGCATCCATGCTAACCTAGATCAAAAGAATAGTCAGGTGATATCCCCTCCTCTTGCTTGTTATATTTTGATTTTCATGCATACATTTCAATGATGACATTGTAATGAATAGGCATGGGGGGTGGACATTGCATGCCTTATTTTTATGTCAAAAAAAATGCATTTAGGCATAAAGAATTTTTATTAAGTTTTTATTAGGGATTTATTCTTAAGTTGATTCCTGAGTTTAGAATCCAGTACACTTTCACACTTACACATAGAATCTGCAATGGATCCTCTATGAAGACTGATAAACATCTTTAGTTTGTCGAGAAGAAGCAGTGCTTCTTGTCCTAAGCCCTTGGACAGTAATTAGGGAGTCAGGAAAACTATCTTCTAATAGATCCACCAAATACTTGTGAGATGAGAGTAGAAAGTTTACTGGTGCTCTAAGGCTAGTTTAAGGAATCTTAACTTCTGGATAATTAGATAATGATACTTGGAGTTAGGCATAGTTTTTGCTCTTGGTTTCTGCATACAAGTTCTTAGTGCGAATATCTTGAGAGCCACCAAATAAAAAGCAAATGCGTAGAGAGCGGGTTCTGATAAAATTAAGACTAAGGTGGATGGTCACGACTGTCTTTTACGGAATCCTTAGCTAAAGGAGGGTATTAATGTCAAGGTCAAAAATACGTTATTCTATCCATTCCTTTCTCGGTGCCGAGAATAGGCACTTCCACCAAATAAGTCACCCGATATCCTCTTGAACACCCATAATCCTGAATAATGCCTCGTGAATAAAAGTCGTATGTGTTACTGTGTTGCGTTAGTAGATGTTTGGATGCAAAAGAAAAAAAAGAAAAAAAGGGGCATATATGTCTATGCATATAGAAAAAAAATATATATATACAAAAAAAAGAGAGTAGAAAAGAAAGAAAGAAAACACAGAAAAGAAAAGAAAAAAGAAAAAAAAGAGTTTATAAGTGATTTTAGAGTTTATTTCAAGTGTATTGAGGCAACAACACCTACCACCCTCACGATCCACCAAATATAGTCTTGACCTACTTTTCTATATTTCTGGCCGCCTGAATACGGGCTAAGGAATTATGGCTTAGTCATAGAGTTATCAGAACCTAATCAAAGTTTTAGTGCCAGGAGAGACCACCAAATATAATGATAAATCTGGTGAGATTGTGAGCTCAGAAAGAAAAGAAAAAGAAAAAGAAAAAGGAAGAGAAAGAAAGAGAGAGAATGAGTACAAAGGAACTAAAGAGAGCACAGTTCCTCACTTCTCTTTGAGTTGAATTATTTAACAATCTAGAAATGTAGGTTCTAAAGTACTAGCCTATATGTAGCACCAGATGAGTGTGAGCCACCAAATACAAATCTATTTGACTCAGAAATCTTCTACCTAAGCTAAAAGCTGGGGTTGAATTTATAGATTACTTCATAACCCCGAGAGGAGAAGTCTGCCTATCCCAATAGATTTTTACTAAGGGTCAAGTACGAGCTTTAGATGTGGATTGACTTTTTACTTGGATCCGTTGCATAGGCTACAACAAAACATTTTCATGATTGTCTGGATTACTAAAGTTTTGGATGAAAACATAAGAAATAAATCTCTAGTCAAACTCTTGATAAAAAAAAATACTCATGTAGGACCACTTTGCATTTAATCATGCATTTGCTAGGGACTAGCAAGATTTAGGCATGGGGGTGTGATTGCACAGCAATCATGCAACCTAAATCACCTGAATTAAGCTAGATTCTAGGATAACTTAGGAATAATGCATTCATAGGCATCAAATTTGCACAATAGCTAGTTTATTAGTCATATAGATAATATCATCATTTTATTACCTAAAAGAGAGATGATTTTAATCATAGATGATTCGAAGCAGTGGATGTCAGATCAAAATGGACAGATCTGATCGGAACGACGATGGTAGTCCAACGCTTCCAAAATTGTCTTGATTAGACAACTATAGCATCTTGTGCAGTTCATGAAAGAACAGAGATCATAAAGCCAAAGGACAAAGATTCGAGCCTCAGATGGAGAATCCAACTACATGGATGAATCCGGATCGACGATCGTAGTCCAACATCGTAAAAAGTAACTCGATCGGAGGTCTACATCACCAGATACAAGGAAAAGAAGATGAACAGCCATGATGGCACCACTTGGCACCATCACAGCGGCTCCCTCACCATTGCCCCATTTAGGAAGGCTGCACCGCACGCTGTGGGTTGTTGGATCTTCATCCAACGGCCACGAGTGCACCACGTCGCCCGCTCAAACTAGATAAGCATAAATAGAAATAAACAAGTATATATAACAAAAGGACCGCACAGTGCATTGGCTCATGCGCGTGAGTGGAAGTGGGGATGCACGTTCGAGCCATGCGTAGTGCGAAATTGAAGCAGCATTGGGTGTACGGGCGCAGGCAGGCACAATTGCATGATCGGAGAGTGGAGGCGCAACCACGTGGTGCTTTTAGAGCACAACGCGAGTGGACGCACGATTGCATGCGTTTTACGAGATCAGGAAGGTGAGGCAAGCACACGTAAGTCGTTTGATCATCATGATCAGGCGCTGAAAAGAGGCTTGCGGGTGTGCGCGGAGGGAGATTTGTTACAGTGGGTGCGCGAGGAAAGCAGGGCCATGCGATCTCGATCTGAAGGCCAAGAAGCCGCCACGTGTCAGCCAGGGATTAAATCTGAGCAATGGAGATGAATTTGAAGGTTTTTGAGGTTAGATCTGATTTGTTGATCTCCCGATCAACGGATCAGATCAAACAGGAGTTGTTACATGAGATTAAGGGCTGAAATACCCTTTTTGCCCTCCACAAAAGATATAAAAGAAGGCCCAAGACCCCTCAATTGAAGGCATCAACTTAGAATCTCTCTCTTCCATCAACTCTAGACATATTCCACCTTCTCTGTAACTCTGCAACTCCGCTCTGACCTTCATCCTGGTGCTCTGGATCTGAGGTGTTGCCGCATCTCACACAAGCATCCCACAAATAGCGTCGTTTCTCTGCCACTTTCTTCTTTCTCTCTCTCTCTCTCCCTCTCTCTTTCTATCTATTTGCTATCTATCTGTCTCTATTAGATTTTATATTGTGAGAAACATTATCTAATTGCAATAAAATTTTGATTCTTTGGATATATGTTTATATATATATATACATATATATATATATCTAGTTAGAATTAGTTTTATTAAAAAGCTTCCATTAAAATCGAGATTGCCTCCCTGTGAACGACCCAGTACTCATCGGAGTTTTATAACTATTATTTGTCGACGTGTTTTTGCGCTATACTATAACTAATTAACTTTCAAAATGCAAATTACACTCCGAACAGTGGGTTTCCTTGGTCTTAATTTACATCTTATTTACCCTAATGCTTTGTTATCCGTAGCTTATCAAATCAGGAATCTGATATGTGTCAATTTTTGTACCATTAGAGGTTTTAAACCTGAATTCCCTTGTGTTTTTGTGGAGGTTAATATGCTTGCCTCTCACTTTGAGTTTGTTTGGATATTTAATGGAAATGAGAAAGTTAAGCAATGTGTTATTTATGAGAAGATCCCCTTATTTTGTACTAAATGCTCTAGATTTGGTCATTCTAGTTTGACTTGTTCTTCTTTTGCAGGACCACAGTCTTCTTTAGAGCGATCGTCAAGTGGACCTGAGGAACATCCTCAATCTTCCTCTGCTGAGACGAATCCTCCTCTTGTTCTAGAGAACCCTGAGGTCCAGAGTACCACCATCTATTCTTCTCTAGATCGATGTGAGGGATATCAGGCCCCCTCTTTTAACCCTGATCCTCCCCCTCCTCTAAAGGATTGGAATGGGTCTGATGTTTTGTTGACCCCCAATTGTAATAATATTTTCTCTTCTTCCTTGGGGGGTTCTGGGCTTGAGATTCCTTCTTAGGATCCTAGAAGGGGAAGGAGGAAGAAATGTAAAAAGGTTAGCTTCGTCGACGTAATCGGCATCCAAAGAATACTTCGACCTCTGATTTAGGGACTGGGATGTTGGGTCTCTCAGCTCCAGAGTCTCAAGGAATCGCTCAGGTGAAGCACTCTAACTCTATGGTTGATGATTGTGATGTAGATGATTCTATGCTTTCTACCATTACTTTTTATTACAATTCTGAGAAGCTTTTAAATTTGGCTGATGCTTTCACAATTATCATTGAACATATAAAATGTTTTCGTGAAATGAACGATGTGTCTTTGCGCTCTGCTATGACTTACAACTGTTACTTCTTTAAAGATGGCATTAACTTCAAGCTTTTAACATAAAAAGCTTTGATCTCTCAAAAATCTATTGTTGTTAACGATTTACTGACCATTGAGATTAGAATGTTGAATCTGGCTATCTCTTCGATTATTTCTTTAGGGGAGAATTGTTCTAATGAAGTTAAAACCAACAAAGAATCTCAAGTTGAAACTTATGCGAACATTGATAAGCCCATCTTAAGTTGGGGGATTTATCTGCCGATCCCTACACCTACTCTTGACCCTAATCCTCTGAGGATAGAGGAGCTCCTTGAGGAGGTTAGAGCCCCCAATTTAAGCAATGATGGGAACTTGGATAGTTCGAAGTCGGATGATGAGACTCTTGGTTGTTCGGATTTTACTGATATTGTTACCCGATCGATGCTGTCATATGAGGCACATTCTACCTTAAGGACTAGAGGAGTCCATGGTGGTCAGCCCTCCAAGGGTTCGGAAAGGATTACTAGAAGTTGATCTAGGTCCATGTCTACCTCTTTAATATGATTAAGTGTCTTTTTTGGTATTGTTGGGGTATATTAAATATACCCACCTTAAACCATCTCAAGTCCTTGAGTTTGGATCATACCTTAAATCTTATTTTTCTCTATGAACCTTTTGCTGCCCATAACATTGCTGCGCAGATCTTGGCAGATATTTCTTTTGATCATTATTTGGCGAACCCTTCTTTTCCCAACATTTGGTGTTTTTGGAAAAATGACATTGACATCTCCCCCAGAACATTCATGTACCAAGCCCTTACGGTGGATTGTTCCACTCAAGGGAAGATGGTGACTCTATCTGCTATTTATGCCTTTTATGAGGAGGATCATAGAACCACTCTTTGGTCCCATTTAAGTGATCTTTCTACTACTATTTCCTTCCTTTGGATCTTTGGAGGAGATTTCAACTGCATCCTAAATGCATCTGAAAAAAGTGGAGGGATTCCTTACAGAGACTCCCAATCGGTTGCCTTTTGCTCTTTGATTGATGATTTAGCTCTTATTGATCTCCCTTTGGGTGGCAATCAGCTCTCTTGGTGCAACGGTCAGATGGGGAGTTCACGTATTTATTAGAAACTTGACCGGATTCTCCTCAACTCTGAAGCTATGGCACTTTCCCCTTGTGGGAAGTATCTTTCATGTAGGAATTCAAACCACTCCCCTATGGCTCTTACCCTTGATCCATTGCCTACATTTCACCCACGTCCTTTCCATTTTCTAAATATGTGGTTAAGGGACAAAGACTTTTCTGAGATTGTAAAATCGGTCTGGACTCAACCTTTTCCCCAGTTTCAGGGTGATCCCATTTCTAGACTCTACCTTAAATTGGGGTCTCTTAAGAGGGCTCTGAAGACTTGGAATAGATCAACATTTGCTGATATCCAAAAATTGGTGGAACACCTTGAGTCTCATTATGACGACCTTGACACATCCTTAGCATCCACCTGGGCTAATAACACTTCCGCTAAGCACAATGACATCTGAATCCAGCTAAATCCATGATGCCCTTCTGAAATTAAATGATCTTTATATGCAAAAAGCCAAAATCAATTGGATGAAAAATGGCAAAATTGGTAATGGCTCTAGATCGACTGCAACTCAAAAAACTATCACTTATTTTGAGAACCTTCTCTCCTCCTAATGTCTCACTAGTTATGAGCCTTTTATTCAAACAATCCCTACTCTGATCTCGAATGATGATTGTATTGGCCTTATTGCTGTCTCGACTGAGGTAGATATCCTTGAGGTTCTTTCTTAGATGTCGACAAATAAGACCCCCGGTCCGGATGGGTTCAACGTAGAATTCTTTAGACATTTTTGGGATCTGGTTAAAAATGATGTCGTGGAGGCAATTTCCTACTTCTTTACAGCCTGTAGAGCCCCGAGATCTCTTAATAACACTTTAATTTCCCTAATTCCTAAAAAGGCTGAAGTTCATGATCTCATTGATTATAGGCCTATTAGTTTTTTCAACGTGATCTATAAACTCGCTTCGGTTATCCTTGCCAAATGTTTGGAAAGTCTTCTTCCCAAATTAATTTCTCCTGAGCAGGCGGGCTTCATTAAAGGTAGATCCATTTTCGACCACATTGCTACCACCTTTGAACTCACCCAACATTTGGACATGAAGGTCCATGGTTCTAATATTATTTTTCAACTCGACCTGGAAAAGGCCTACGATCAGGTGGAATGGAATATCCTCTTCAAAATTCTTGCTTCCTTCGATTGCTCCCCTAGATGTATTGATTTGATTAAGGCCTTTGTGTGCCACAAGGGGTCTTCCATCCTAATTGATGGAAGCTCTTCCCCATTTTTTAAGGCTACTCATGGCCTGTGCCAGGGAGATCCAATTTCTCCTATTTTGTTTGACATTTTCTTGAAACCCTTTATTCAAGACCTTAAGTATCTTGTGGGGCTTGGGAAAATCCGAACTTATTCCATTAAACGAAATATCTCTCCTCCTTTTGCTCTTTTATATGCTTACGATATTATTATCTTTACTAATGGGAACCTTAACTTTGTTAGCAACCTTTCATACTTTATTTCCTCATTCAAGGATGACTTTGGTCAAAAGGTTAGTCACCATAAGAGCTTTTGTTATGTGGGGAAAAACTTCCCTTGTGGGAGACTTCCCCATCTTCTCTCTATCATGGGCTACCAAAATGGCACTTTCCCTTAAATCTATCTTGGCTGCCCAATTTTTCCTAGTCATGCCAAGATTTCCTATTTTTCCACTATTATTGAGAAGATTCATTCCAAATTGGCTGGGTGGAAAGCCAACCTTCTCTCTACTGCTGCCAGACTCCTCTTTATCAAACATGTGCTTACTTCCATTCCGATACACATTCTGGCTATTATTGATGTTCTTGTTTCTATGGTTCAGAAGATGGAATCTATTTTTGCTAACTTTTGGGGAAATTCAAACAATGGTTCCCACCATCATTAGGTCTCTTGGAACAAAATCGCCTCTCCTCAAAAGCTTGGCAGCCTTGGTGTTCAGAGTCTGTCTCTGTTCATTAAGGCTTTGAGAATGAAAAGAGTTTGGAACATTTTATATGGTGATTCCATCTTTTCTTTCCTTGTTCGTGACCTCTGGAGGGGTGGAAATTTTCCTACTCTTCCTGTAAGGTTTTGTGTTTTGCATAAAGCTTATATGGATATGAAACCATTCATAAGATGGGAAATCCATGAAGGCAATGTGGATTTTGGATGGACCTTTGGGTTGGCAATATTCCTCTTAGGGGTTTCATTCCTGAGGATTTTCATGTTCATGCCGTTCCTGTGAAAGAGCCTATTTTGAATCTTAATGCCCATCCTTTAAAGGATTACATTCCTCAGACTCTGCAGGTGCAAATTGAAAATATCTCTAGTGATGGTACTATGGATATCCCCATCTGAAGCCTTCAGCATTCTGGCTCATTCTCAATGTCCTTTGCATATCAATTGAATTTTAGGGATACTGTTGAGAATCAAAACCTTAAAAACCTTTGGCATGTCAAGCTTCCTCTTCATATTTCGTTGTGTTTGGCATATCCTGCAACATAGATTGCCAACTGATGATAACATTTCAAAACTTGAGATCCAGATTGTTTCTAAATGTTCTTGTTGTTCTCTAAGATCGAGGATTGAGACATCTACTCACATCTTCTCTCGAAGTGATCTTATTCGTAAAGTTTCTAATTGGGTTTTTCATAAAAATCTATTTTGTCCGATTGATCTAGCCCTCTTCTTCTTCATTATGGCTGCTCACCCTTCTCATAGATGTGGGAATATCATCAAACCTTTTATTTGTTTTATTTGATTCAACGTCTAGTGGGTCAGGAATAAAATAAGAAATGAAAATTTTCATCTTAATGGTCTTGAAAGCTTCCTTCAGCATCGATGAGAAACTTTTCAAATGATTAATTGGATCAAGGAGCAGTGGCCTAAAGTGTGACTCTCACTTGGACCCACCCTTCTTCTAGCTTCAAGATTAATTTGGCTGTAAAGTCAAATAATCTTTCTTCAATGTTGGGTCGGGTCATTCGAGATCATGAAGGGAATTTCATTACAGTGACCACCAAAATTCCTTGGGTTCCTACGGAGGTGGGACTCTTGAAATCCCTTCAACATGCTCTTGCTCTCCCTTTAGTTAATTTCCCTTTACAGGTTGAAGTGGACTCCAGCCTTTTGTACCACTGGTGGAATGGGAAAATACAGATTGCATGGCAAGCTCGTAGAGATTTTAATCTAATTCAAAAGTGCAAGTCACAAATTCAGTCCATGACTTATGTGCATCCTATGGTGAATATCCTGGCTTCTAAGTTTGCGGAAATGGTGGGAGATGGTTGGTGCATCTACAATTCTATCTCTGATCTTTCTTGAAGGCTAAGGGGTGTTTATCAGCTAAATAAAATTCAACTTCCTTATATCATTTTTTGAGTTTTTGTTTGTTGTCTTTGCTGGTTTTTGGTTTGATGTACTAAGCCATGAGTAGTGGTTTGTTTTTTTCTGTACTGACGGATTTTCGCTTAGTCCCCTTGTCTGTCTATTGAAATGACTCTAGGGAGTGGGAGATGAAGAAAATTAACTCCCAATTTTGTCAACAAAAAAAAAGGACTTGGATTTTGATTTCACTAGTCCAATGCAAAGCTCACTTAAGGGAGCCAACTATTTCAATTGTGTTATTTCCATCGGTATTATCTTGTCCTAGATGAAAAGTAATGCTTAATTTCATGAAGGAAGAAAGTCGAATCACATTTCATGACATTTCTTTCTATGGATGAAAATATTATTATATACTGCCTCTTGCTGTCAATATTTGTTTCTTTTGTAAGTAAATCTATGGACCTAGGAAACTTGTGGCCTTTTCGTAGTGTGTTTTGGCTCAAAATTGTACTGAAATATGCCCCAATTCTTGTAATATCAAATACTCATATATTGGAATTTTTGTTATCGTGGTTCTTGAACAATTATTAAAGCTCGTTATTATCTTTAAAAAGTAGCCACAATGTTTCTTTTTCTGAAGATTTCATCACAAAGAGTTTTGACATTTGGAAATTGTCTTTTTAATAGGGGAATTGGTACATTTATCACGCTTGGATGCATATTAGCCATTTTTGCGGCGAAGTCAAGAATTGATGACTATGGGTTAACATTGTAGAAAGTTTTGGATCTCTTCCTAAGTAATAATTAAAAATATTGTATTCTTATTGATTGGATGCAAACCTCGCAGGAAACATTCAATCCACTGCCCGAAAAATATTCAACAATCGTTGCTAGAGCTTCCTTGTTGCGGTGCGTCGGTGGGTTGGTGTTCCTACCATCCATCCTTCCGCATGCCTCTTCATTGCAATGGTTGAGGCATCAAATCAAACTAGCATGTATGTCAAAACATTGGTTAAAATTTGTTCTAAAGTAACAATCAACATAAATTATGCGGTGTAAACACTTAAGAGCAAACGTACATTGTTGTGTACTCTATCCGAGTAGTACTTAACATCGCTGTTGTAATAGGTCATAATTTTGTGGGCAATATTGACGACGACAAGTGACCAATGAGACACATCTCATGAGCACATTAATATCGTAATGTACTTACAAGTACCCTACAGATCTCCGACCTTCTTAATATACTCATCAATTTTCTCCATGTTCTTATACTCAACATAAAGAAAAAAATTGGAGTTAAAGATGAGAGTCCTTGTCCTTACACCATTGTCCATAAGCTTGTCCTTAAATACTTCAATGATTGCATCAAGGACCTATAATATAGTACTAAAACATTACACAAAGGAGTGGATAACTACTAAAAGAATTTTCTACCTTTACTAACCTCACCATCTGTGAACCCACTAGTTACATGGACATTTTGCATTGATTTCTACTCAACATACTTCGTTCCCATCCTCCATATCACTTGATCTTTTGGTTTGTGAAACTTGGTCAATTGATTAACCATTAATTTTTCTTACTTTGAAAGGCACTTCAACATTTCCTTGTCAAGGTTCGTGATCTTCCTAAATGTCCTTGTCTTCTTCGGTTGCATGACCTTGGGCGAAGGTTTGTGTGTCACTTGCTTTCTAGGTCGTCTAAGGATGAGCTTCTTTCCCACTTCCTCGCCTTTTCCTTCCATGTCTATATCCTTGTCCTCCTTTCCTTGAACAAACCCGATAGATGGATCATCCTACAACCAATCTAATATTAGGTAATCGATGGAACATCCACTTCAAAAGTACGGATGATATAAATAACACACCAGTTGAATTTCCAATTAAACCAACAATCAACTAGATGATTTTAAAAACCTACCAGTTGATTGTTAAACCAAAAGATCCAACACATAATAACAACTTATCAGCTGATTCGTAAAACACACCGGTTGATTCATAAAACACACCGGTTCTCTTATAAAACCAACCGGTGATTCACCAACTCAATCGGTTGATTCGTAAAAAATAAGGGTTGTTCCATAAAACCAACCAGTTGATTCACCAACCTAATTGTATGATTCATAAAACACAAGGGTTGTTTCATAAAACCAACCGGTTGATTGAAGCTCATAGAAACACCGGTCACCTTACCATTTATATTAAAATTTAGATGGTAAGCACACACATGAAAAGCTGGTTCAGATCCTCCTTCCCCATGGTCGTCCAAAGTGGGAGGAAGCTTTTCCACCTCCTTACGTCCTTCCTCAAGGTGCTGCTCCTCAACATCTCCCTCCCCGGCCTCCATCGGTGCATTCTCCTTCACTCCCACATCCTTAACATTACCTTCCATGTTCATCTCCTCTCTTTCCCCTAACCTCAGGTGCACCCCCACTTCCAAAGCATCCCACCTCCCAACGTATCCTCACCCAAACAAGCTAAGAAAGCTTCCATCATCTCCATCTCTCCACGAAGGGCCTCCTTCTCTTTAATAAGCTTCGTAACAATTCCTTGTAACCAAATATTATTCGCACTCACAATCTTCACTTCCTTCTTCATATTTTCCAAATACATCTCCTCCACCATTACCATATTTCAATCAGCTGATCTTTCCCCTTCATTTACTCCCCCATTAGCAGCCATGTTGCTCTCCTCCTCACCAGTTCTCTTTGAATGAAGCTCCTCACCCTCCTCTTCTCCTCTTCATTTCTTATTTCCTTCATCTGCCGCTGTGCCCAATTATGAAGCACACCGCTTCCTCTCCATTTCATGGAACTCTTCCCCAAATGATCGCTCCCTAAGCTTATCCTTCGTTGCTACCATCAAATCAAGACCAACACTATTAGCTTTCTCGGTGAAGGTTTTCTCATGGTTGTATCTTTCAACAAGAAGTTGTGCATCCTCATTCATTGCATCCATCACGCTAAACATCTCTGTCGCCCGCATTGGTAGCAACAAGGTGCAACCTTTAAGTTGGGCTTGCTCCTTCAACTTATTCTCTTGAAGCCTTTTGTGGAGGAAGTCATGAATGACTTCAACCCAATTGTATAAAGGAAGGGACTCCAAATCTTCATCCATCTCAAAGAGCGATGTGATGATGGATTGGTCTCCATATGGCAAAAGGAGTGACCCAATGGTCATGAGAACCAACAACTTTTTCTCTTTTTCAACTTGTGCCTTCCGCTTATCCCCTTCTTGAACCATTTTTTTCTTCCCCTTCTTCCCATCTTTATTGAATTGTTGTAGTTTCTCTGCCAAATGGGTAACCTTTGGCTTAAGGGTGAAGTTATCACTCCAAATCTTAGGTCTCTCAGTGGGATTCTTCTTCCCATCAATAAGGGCCAACTTCCTCCCTTCATTCCTCATGCCTATCATCTTCTCTATGTGATTGCAAGTAAGTTTCAACCTGAGTTCTCCAAGCTCAGATTCCTTCCTATCAATATTGTATGCGTCAACCAGTAATCCATACAATTCCCAGTCCTTCATTTGAGGGAATAACTTCTCCTTGTTAACCATTTCAGCAAAAGGAGTCTTCCCAAACTAGTCATTCACATCATCCCTAACCAGCTTAAGTGCCTTGTTAATAGATAGTAATGTGCACTTATGGTCGACCTCCTTGTAAAACATCAACTTGATGGCCTAACCTAAGAAACCCATCGGTGGATTATCAATAATTAACTGGTGGATTCATGTTATATATACAGACGTTTTACTTCTCAACTGGTGGATTGTAAAAATCAACCGATGCATTATCATTTTACATTGGTGGATAATAAAAAGCCATCGGTTGATTTTTACAATCCACAAAGTTGGTCAATGAAAATCCACCGGTGGTTTTCTTCAATTCTCTCCTTCATAACCATTCTCCTTTGGTGGGCAATCATTTCCCATTGGTTGATTTATAAAATCCACAAAGTTGCTCAAGGAAATTCCACCGGTGGTTTTCTTCACTACAATGCTTCATAACAATTCTCCCCCAGTGGACAATGACTTCCCACCGATTGATTTATACAATCCAAAATGTTGCTCATGGAAAATCCACTTGTGGTTTTCTTCATTTCAATGCTTCATACCATTCTCCACCGGTGGACAATGACTTCCCACTGGTTAATTTATACAATCCACAAAGTTCCTTATGAAAATCCATCGATGATTTTCTTCATTACACTGCTTCATACCCATTCTCCACCGGTGGTTCCATCATCAAGTCCACCGGTGCATTTCTACAAACACATGGTTCACAGTTAAAATCCACTAGATGCCTAACCAGCATTTCTTTACTACAAGCAAACCCATACCCTCCATGGACAAATTTCCACCTCTTGATCCTACTTACCCTAGAGGAAAGTAACCTCTCCAAACCCTACGATGATCATAAAAAATGCTACACACAAGGCCACTGTTCTTTCCAAAGTAACATTGTACTACTCATTCTTAGTACTTGCACTACTAGGATGATTGCTTTTCGCGACGGTTGAAAATTGTCGCCTATTCAGTCAAAATCGTTGTATTCTATCATCGCGAAAGTGTGTGTCGCGTTAGTCTATAAACGACAGTTTTGATTTTAAACTATCATATTTTACACAATAGTTCAAGAAATTGTTGTCTCTCTTTTACAAATGACAATTATATTACAAACTGTCGTTAAGTACCATTCAACGACGGTTTTGATAACCATCGTGTATGATACATGTGAACCATACACGATGGTTATTAAACCGTCGTGTACTATACTACACGATAGTTTGGAACATAATCGTTGTGTATATATGTGTATTTTTTTTCACTATATAATGTTGCTAAACATATGCAACATACAAAATATACAACATACAACATACAACATAAAACATTCAACATACAACAAATATATATATATATATATATATATATATATATATATAAACCTAATAAAAAGAGTATGTCATGATGTTAAAATATGCATAAGCAAAATACAAAACCTAACTAACAAAAAGATAAATAATCTAAACTTATGCCTCAGCTCCTACCCCTGTCCTGCTCCACCATCTCCGAGGTCATCGTCATCTCTGCGAGGCGGGAAGTGATAGGAAGTGTGATCCCAACCGCTACCTCGTAATAATGCCATCATCTCCTCTCTACTGCTCCATCTCCTTCCTCTACTCCTCCATGAATTTCTTGGCATCTTGCTAAGCTCGAGTTTGCTGGTGGAACTGTGAGGTGACATCATGGAGCTGTGTCGGCATCTGCTAGACAACAGCTGCTGTTGCTGACCCCTTTCACCCATACCAGCTAGAGATTGTCTGACTCCTCCCCCCACTACAAACGAAGCCTCCGTGCTCTAGAGGCATGACGCTCTGAAAAACCTCCTCAGGTGTCATAGGAGGGAGTTGTTGAGTACCGGAAGTAGTGTCTGTAGGGGAGTTGATTAAGTTCATCATTTCTCCCTACAAATTACAATAATTTAATGTCATATTAAAGTATAAAAATTAAAGTAGTTGATAAATAAATGTTACATGCTTTTTCTGATATGTCTCATGTATCCATGTTTGCCTGTCGTCGGTGTTGGCCTTGCTATGAGTAACCTCATACACACCAACTCGATCAAGCGTGGCACCATCATGTGAATGTGCTGTAAATATGTTTCAGAGATTTACAGGTAATAGTTATAATTAAAACTTTAATTAAAAACATAAAAGTGACATAATTATAAGGAATTACTTATATATTTAGCCTTAACTCTATCTATACTAGTTTGACGCAAACAGTGTGTCTGTGGTGGAGTTTGGCCTTATTGGCCTTGTTCCTCTTCGCCTGATCCTGTACATATAATATATTATAATGGAAAAAAATTAAATCATTTATCTCCAAATGCTCTTAAAAGTATCTGTAATTACCTCTATCTCAGGTTTATTCCAATGCTCACAGCATTCTTTCCATACATCGTTGCTATTGTAGGAGGCACGTTCCTCGATGACTCCTCATTAGATGACATTGTATTATAGTACTAAATTATACAAATAAATTGTCAAAAGAAATTAATTAAGTAAATAATAAAAAATTAGAAATATTATAAATTTCACCTTTCTCTTCGTTATCATCCTCCAATCACTATGTCATCTCGCAGCATGATTGAGGATGTACTTGGTGACATTCGAATCATCACCCCAATCAAAGATTTCCTGTAGTATTACAAATCGTATAAACGAATTAGATATTATTAAAGTAAACTTATATATGTACATTAATATATAATTATTTACCTCCATATTTCGAATAAGCTACCTCTTGATCTCCCTAGAGACCCTTCTCTAGTTAAAACAACAAAGAGGGATGCACTCCTTTACCATCCTAGACAGTCTGCTGGTGAAAGGAGGATAGTCTGGATCTCCTCCAACTTCATTGATATGCACTTGGATTCTCATCTCCTCTGGAAGTGCATCTAGATGTGCATTTCTTGTCGGACCGCTTCCTTTATTTTTAGTACCTGATAAGAAAAATATAATTAAAAATTAAAACATTAGAAGTAAATTTTAATAAGATATTACCAACAATTCTTAATAGCAGAATTGGTCCCTGCCTCAGTCTAAGGGTCCTGCTAATGTGGCCTGTATACCTTAGCATTGTCCTTACCCTCCTCGTCCTCATCCTCGCTGCCACTGTTACCCTCATCCTCATCCTCATTCGCATCGTCATCAGGGTAGTGGGTGGCAACCTCTGGCTCTGGCTCTCACACTACATTGGTAACCACCCTCTTGCCCTTGTTATGGTACTATCAGGCAAGATCACCAAGCTTGACATATTCACACTGCCTCGTAAATGCAGGATTAGGTACCATCTGGCACCTGTACTTCTTTTGAGCCTTGTTTACACATTGAGAAAGTTGTGAAGAATAGCTATCTGGTACCCATACTTCTTTCAAGAAGGTGAAAACTTTCTCTCGTTGATCATTATTTAGGCTATAAATGGCTTCTGGAAAGTCATAACTATCATCTTCTTTTTCAAGAACATGTAACTCTGGAGAAATGTCTAAAGTTATCATGTCTTTTCTCGTTATCACTGTATCCTTTAGACTATCAGTTAAGTTGAACACCTCCAAAATGTTGTCCATGAAATTCTTCTCAATATACATCACATCAAAATTATGTTGAATAGTTAGATCTTTCCAATACAGGAGTTCAATGAAGAAAATGCTCTTCTTTTTAAAACCTGTATGTTTCAAAGCTATTTGATCTTTTTTGAATAGGCAAACTAATCGTATGTTGCCAAGTTGTTGTAATTTCTCTATCATTTGAAAACCTATCAACCTTATTAAATTTGTACTTAGCTTATTCCTCGAATTCTTGGAAGAATACCAACAAGTTTTACCATCAAACTTGTCCTTAAACACTGTTGTTCGCCATTTATGCTCAATTGGCAAGAATCTACGGTGTCCTAAATAACAGAACCTGTTGGTTTCAAGCAGTAGAAGATGATGAGTGTCATCCATACATACTGGACAAGCAGACTTTCCCTTTGTACTCCACTGTGGAAAAAGAACCTTCCCTAACTATTTTTTAGCCCTTGTATTTAGTGAATTTCCCACTTTAAATCTCTCAACACCACACTGTGGACAACTAGTCATCTCTGCATATTCATTCTGTATAACACAATCATTTGGACAAGCATCAATTTTCTCGCAATTTAAACTATGTCCACGAATCTGTTTCTTTGCTTCATACCATGTCTTTGGATAATCTTTTAGATTATTTAAAAGCTCTCTAATGAATTCAAGCACCTCGGACATTAATTTAGAGGTCGCTCTATTTCTAACCTTCATTCGAAATAATTTTAAAAGAAATGACAACTTAGAAATTGACGTGATACCGGGAGCAATAGGTTCATCCACTGGCTTAATAGTATCATAAAACTAATTACAAGTTTCCCTAGTAGCTGGATCTTCAACTCTTACTCTCATCTTATCAAGCATTTCATCGATGTTATCAACTTCAATATCAATAGTTGTCTCATTAAAATCTATTGGAGATCATCTGACTTCCTCTATAAGTTCCTCTTCATGAGCAATTCACTTAGTATAATGCTACCACCAACCGTTGCAAATCATGTGCTTGTATACAGTGTTCCTATCATATGAATATCCATTCAAGCATCTCCTACATGGGCAAAATATCCTGTCGAACTTGTCCCATCGTCTAAATGACTTCCTATCAGTATGAAATGCCCAATCAAGGAACTCTCTCACTCCATTCTTGTATCGAGAGTAATCCAAGTTCCTCAAACTAATCCAAGACTTATCCATGATAATCTATAAAAATAAAATAAAATCATCCAATAATTATAATCTGATTTTATAACAGTGTTTGTATTTTGATTAGGGTTTTCACTTAGTAGCCTATCGTTGAAGAGTTGATCACAATGTTACTTATTACATGTAACTGATGTCTAAAGAAATTTTGACAACATTTCCTCGTAGTTCTCCAGTATACCCCCCAAAACTAATCCTAACTACATTCCCAATAACTCCCATTTAAGGGTGCATTAGGAATGTAGAAAAGATCAGTCAGTATACCGAAGAAGAGAGAAAAGATACTATCGAAATTCCTCCTGACATCGGTTCCATGTAACAAGTAACCCTAAGTTGTGATCAAATCTTCAAGAACCCCCCATTGTTCGAAACTTCTCTGAACAAAGGATGATGACTCTTATGGCATACTATAAAGACAAAGTTTTGTGAATGTGAGGTATACAAACACTTTGCATTATCCGTATAACAAGATCATAAGTGTCGATGGGCAAGTATTTTGACATGATTATCTCCTCCCAAAACATGTAACTTAGGAGTTAGAATACCTATTGTTTGGCCTCAAGTGCATCTAGATTTGTGCAAGTGTGTGTATCTATAATTAATGCATTAAAATAATAACATCAAACAAGCATAAAGTGGGTGCATAATAGAATCAAATTCAATTTGTTAAATCAATCAAACATACATAATAAAATCAAATAAATAGTTAGAAGAAAGGGGTACACCCCACTATCAATCAAACGCATTCAATTTATTAAATCAAGTGGGTACACCCCACAATCATAAAAAAAATTCACATTCTAAACCTAAATGGGTATACCTCACATTTTAAACATAAGTGGGCACACCTCACATTCTAAACATAATTAAGTGGGCACACCCCACATTCATTCACAAATGAATTAAGACAACTTAATTTCATACCTCAACAAAGCGCGTGAATCACAGAGAAGGTGTTTGATGATGCGAGATACCTAAATCAAATTACAAATATTTATAAGTAAATAACTAAAATAAATTTTAAAAATTAACCAAATTTGACATTTAATTAATACAAAAAGTGTATTAAAAATGTCGCGAATATCCCATTTTCTAGTAGTGTTGGGTTTCTTGGTGCTTGCATGTATTGCCATTTGCAAAGAAGCTTGCAAGCTCGATGAAGGAAATGAGTCTTTGAGAGGCAACAGTGTTGTCTCAACCAATGGAATGCATTGCAAGTGACGGTTACGTATTTTGAAGTTGGCCTTATATACTGACTCTTCGGATACATTGATGTATTTAATATTTTTCAAGTTCGCGCACCCATTTTCCCTTTACACCGGTGTGTTTCTATATATATCCACCGATCAATTGATTTGGACGTTTATTACTTCCCACGGATGAATTATTTCAATCCACTAATGATTTTATTGAATTAGTACCTATTCTATGTTCCCAATCTCTGCAAATAAACACTCTAATCTTGTCAAACACGTGATTACTCGCTATAATCTCAAGTTTTGACAAATACCAAAAACAAACAATCAAGCCTTCCAAGCCTGGGATGGACACACAATCCCGAGCCTGAAATTTCCAATCCCGCCAAACCAATCTCGAAAAACAAACGAGGCCTTAGTGGTCAGCTTAACTATATTCATAGGAGTTCTTGATTGATTGTATGAATTATCTCATTACATCCCATTTACTAAATGAGCCAAGGCTCATGCCTAGCTCACAACATTCTTTGGCCTACACTTTGATTGGGCTTTATTCTTGGTTTGACCAATCCAAGGCTGAACTACTTCGAAGGAGTAACTAACTTTACTTTTATTGTACAAAAAAGTGATTGCAAGGAAAACATATGAGATGTTATAATGTTTGTTGCATGTTCCCTACTATGCATCTTTATCATTTTAGCCCACCAAAATTACTACCAAATTGTAAAGAGCTTCCATGGAATACAATGCAATCATCTCGTAATTTGTGGACTTGCATCCAATATCCAAGGAAGATTATTGAGCATGGGACATATTGGTATCCATATTCTTCATTTATAGTCATTGTTATGACCCGGTTCCCAAATCCCTACAGGACCCGAGACTGGCTCGCCTCAACTAATCTCAAGACCTAGTCGTCCAACGAGAAATAACCAAAAGCAGGAAATAAACCACATTCACACATGCAATATAACTAAGCATAAGGAAAAAATGAGACGTAAAAGAACAACAGAGCTAAAAGTCTCAACAAAGTAGTACATGCCATCACAATAACAACAGCGGAAAGGAAGACTGAAAGTAACAAGAACAGTAAAAATAGATGTCTATTACTCACTACAACAGCAAAAAACTAAGGGGCTGGAAAGAAATGACTACAGCTGGGCTCGGCTAGGCCCAGCACTCTCTGCAATCGGAAACTCGGGCTGCTCAACTCCTAGTCCTGAACAGGATTACGAAAAGACAGAGTCAGCGAACGCTGAGTAGAGTGGTGTTTACATTATTTATGTGAAAGTAAAGTAAAACAAGCAACCAGTTTTTATTCTCATTTCTATTTATCTCATCTATGTATTTCTGGTTCATTTATTTCACAAAGGATCCAAGTATTTCTTGATTTTGCTTGTTCCTCGTGGGAACGATCTTGATTGTAGTTTTTTCCGTAGAGTAGAAGGTACCCGTGGTGCTCACCTGGTTGGGAGAGCCCCCACAATAGTCTTACACCCAGTCAACCACCTTGAGGTCACTGTCGCGACGTAGCGGTGACTACAGTACACGTGATAAGTGCGTGGGTAGCTACCTCACACTGGCACGCGGTCAGTCATTTCCGTAAGTGGGTACGCCTAAAGTACAACATGGAACAGTATAGGGCCTTGCCCTCTCAAAACAGGGGTCTCGCCCCTCCACAGTCCGCATACCCTCGTTCGACTACCCCGATTTGCCCAAAGGGCCTAAAAGTCAGTGTAGGTTGGCTAGTTTTAACCTCGGGCCCCGTGGGGCGGCTAGCTCTCTCCCTACACAAGTAGCACACCTCAGTACTACGTATGTGAGGGCCAAATAGGAGTCAGTGTAGAGTGACCAATCCTACCCCAGGTCTCAACCCAAGGGTGGCTGGCTCCCCCTCTACACTAAAAGGGACAGTCGCTCTCCTTGGTACCGTGTACACAAGGGCCAGCTCACTTCCCATCTACATACCAGATTTCCTTTCATACACAGGAGTTCTACTCCTAATTCCCCGTAGGGTTCATGCTCATATTCATCTCATTATCAATATCTGGATCACACTATCCAATTCTCAATTTTCCATCACATACAGGCAGCTCGTGCTTTCATGTCTAAAAAAGTATCTCATAATTATACTAATACCATTGCTAGCAATTTATTTTAACATGCACTCAAGTAAAGAGTATAGCTCAAAACAGGCTCATACATTTCTACCCTAGGGTTCATTCCACATCCTAGAGTTCGATCCAATTATTCGAAACAAGCACATTCTTATTTAAAATTAACAATTGAATTAAACCACTCTACCGAGTCTCACAGGAGGAATGGGGGCCTGCACCGCAGGTCTCATCGTCTCTGTAGGCCCCGAACACTCCATCGGTTGGTAACTTGTACCAACGACTAATTTACATCAGACGAGCTCAAAATAGTAGGTACTCAACACTAACATGTAGAGAAACTTGAGTGGAAAACAACGGTACTTCGTTTGCTGAAATCCGATTCCGTTTGAGAATTAAACGGGCCAAAAATCATGGTTACTGTCCAAAATCGAACGTCTGGGACTAGTCTTAGACGTCTTAAAAGACGTCAGATCTTACCTCTCACTTCCTGCGACTGCCTCAGACGTCCAAAATCCTCTGCAACCATCTGAGGAGAGTTCCAAATGTCTATCCTTCCTTCCAATAGTTTGGAAGTGCCATCGGACGTCTGGCGATGTGGTCAGAAGTCCAAAAGTGCTTAGAAAGGCGCACTGCACGCCTTTTCAATGCCTTGCACCTGTGTACGAAATCGCAGACCTATTTTCAACCAAACCACTTTGAGCTATGATCTGCATGGTGAAAAGTATCATAGGAAACATGTACCTCCACGCGATAATATGCTTTCAGATGTCCGACTTCAGCTTCGGATGTCCTGATGCCTCCACGGACGTCTAGTTGACCCTCAAGACGTTTGATACTGGAAAATTTCCAGTACCAGAACCTCCTCTGTGACGGTGCCTTGCTCGCAGTGCCGCCTACAGCACGCCGCAGCAGCCTCAGCAGCTGCAAAGGGCCAAGAGGTTGCCTCCCTGAGCCCCTCCTCTCGCACGTGCCTGCCGCCACTTGCGCGAGCTCCTCCGAGCTCCCGCACGAGCTCCGCTGAGCTCCTTCGGCCTCGATCCTCCCTTCATGTTCTTCCTCTCTCTCCCTTTCGTTCTCCCTCCACGCTCTCGTTGTGCTCTCCTTCTCCACGTCCCGCCTCTCTCTCTCACCGTGTTGGAAGGAAGTGAGGAAGGTGAAGAATAAAGGTGGTGGTGGCTGATGGAGAGTGGCGTAGGTGAGGGGAAGTGGGGGTTTAAATAGAAGAGGATTAGGGTTTTGGGTGAGAGGGTCGCGAGGAGAGAGAACGGTTCGCACGCCACGCGCATGCGGAGGAAAAGTAGGTTTCGATTTTTCTCACTTTCGGACGTCCGAACATATGTCCAAACGTCTAACTTACACTCCAGACGTCCTATCTGACTAAAAGGGCGCCGGGTCTTTTCAACACAACAAACTTAAACAAAGTTTCATCCTCGAAACTTGAGCCAAGTAGGGTGCGGAAAAGTAACGTAAAAGTGTATAACAAACTTAAAGAGGACCAAAGTAGGTCCGAAGAGACATACCCTCAAAAATGTTCGGGTACCGCTCCCGCATTACCGCCTCAAGCTCCCAAGTCGCCTCCTCGTACCGCTGGCTTCTCCATAGAACCTTCACCAGTGGTACCTGCTTCCGTCTCAAGCTCCAAACGGCTCTGTCTAATATTCGTACTGGCCTCTCGGGATAGGTCAGGTCATCCCCCACCTCGATGCTCTCATGTCTCAGAACATGACGGGGATCGGCGATGTACTTCTTGAGGTTGAGCACGTGGAACATGTCGTGTACTCCAGAAAGCTAGGGAGGAAGGGCAAGCCAGTAAGCAACGGGTCCTACCTACTCCAGGACCTCAAATGACCCCATAAATCTCAGTGCAAGCTTCCCCTTCACCCCAAAATGCTGCAAGCCCTTCATGGGTGAAACACGGAGAAAGACATGATCCCCAACCTTGAGCTACACCTCTCTACGCTTCTTGTCAGCATAGCTCTTCTACCTACTCCTGACAGTGTGGAGTCATCTGTGAATTAGCTCTATCACCTCCTGACTCTGCCAGATCAGCCTGGGACCAACCTCCCACTTGGTCCCCACCTCGACCCAACTCAAGGGTGCAGTACACTTCCTCCCATACAGAGCCTCGTAAAGTGCCATGTCGATGCTCGAATGATAGCTGTTATTGTATGCAAACTCTGCCAGGGGTAAATGTTCCTCCTAGGAGCCTCTCCAGTCTAGTACACAGGCACGCAGGAGGTCCTCAAGTGTCTGTATCGTGCGCTCTGATTGTCCATCGGTCTGAAGGTGGTAGGTTGTACTGAACCTCAGACGCATCCCCAAGGCCTGTTGGAACTCTACCCAGAACTGAGAAGTGAAACGAGTATCTCTGTCAGATACGATCTCACGAGGAACTCTGTGCAAGCACACCACATCTCTGATGTATTACTCTACTAGCTAGGTTGGCCCAAAGGTGACTCGGATCGGCAGAAAGCATGCCGTCTTCGTCAATTGGTCTACAATCAACCAAACTACGTCGTGTCCTTGCTGGGTAACTGGTAGACCCACCACCAACTCCATGGTGATGCTCTCCTACTTCCACTTTGGCACAGGAAGTGGCTGCAACGGCCCTGCAGGCCTCTAGTGCTCAGCCTTCACCTGCTGGCATACCAAACACTGTTAAACAAACTCACCAACATCCTGCTTCATCCCTCTCCACCAGAAGTCGTGTTGCAAATCATGGTACATCTTTGTGTTCCTAGGATGTATGGTGAACCTGGACTCGTGCGCCTTGGTCAAGAGCTCTCTCAACAACTCCTCGTCTCTAGGATCGCATAGACGTCCCCTCATGCGCAGTATCTCGTCTGAGAAGGAAAAGTCTCCTGGGTCCCCAGTCAACACCCTATCTCGCAGTGTCTGTAAGTACAGGTTGGCCATCTGCCCTGCGATGATGCGGTCTATCATCTCCAGTTGTGCCTACCGCGTCACTGTCACTGCCCCACAGTACCCCTGTGACTCCCGGGGTTGCCGACTGCCCACCTCCTCCGTGAGTCTCCAACTCTGCACCTGTAAACTGGCCAAGTGGGCGGGTACCTTTCAGCTCAAGGCATCGGCCACCACATTGGCCTTCCCTGGATGGTAGGAGATGTTGCAATCGTAGCCCTTCAGGAGCTCTAACCAACGTCTCTGTCTCATGTTGAGCTCCTTCTGGTCAAACATGTACCTGAGGCTCTTACGATCTGTGAAGTTCTCAAAAGTCTCACCGTAAAGGTAGTGCCTCCATGTCTTCAGCGCGAAGACAACTACTGCCAGCTCTAAGTCATGGGTAGGGTAGCTATGCTCATGGGGCTTTAGTTGCTGCGAAGCATAAGCGACAACATGACCCCGCTGCATGAGCACACCCCCTAACCCCTACAACGAAGTGTCGGTGTAAACCATGAAACCTCCACCACTATCTGGGATGGTAAGTACAGGAGCTGAAGTTAGTCTCTCCAACTCCTGGAAACACGCCTCACACTCATCTGTCCAGGAAAAAGGCATGTCCTTCCAGGTCAGCTGAGTCATGGGATGCGCAATATGAGAGAATCCTCTGATAAACCACCGGTAGTAACTCGCCAATCCTAGAAAATTGCATATCTCTATCACTGTGCGTGGCCTCTCCCACCTGAGTATGG
Source organism: Thalassia testudinum (assembly GCA_037157565.1). Classification (NCBI taxonomy): domain Eukaryota; kingdom Viridiplantae; phylum Streptophyta; class Magnoliopsida; order Alismatales; family Hydrocharitaceae; genus Thalassia; species Thalassia testudinum. Next base: position 42,595,423 of record JAZHRO010000065.1, read on the forward strand.
CCTCTACCTTGGCTGGATCCACAGCCAATCCATCTCTTGAAATCACGTGGCCCAAGAAAGTCACCTATCTTAGCCAAAACTCACACTTGTTATACTTGGCATACAGCCTGCGTCACCTCAAGATATCTAGGACCATGCATAAATGCTGTCCATGTTGTGCCTGATCTCGTGAGTAAATGAGTATGTCGTCAATAAACACCACCATAGACTGGTCTAAGTACGGCCTGAAAACGCTATTCATCATGTCCATGAAGGCAACAGGGGCATTGGTCAGCCCAAACGACATGACCAAGAACTCGTAGTGCCCGTACCGAGTACGAAAAGCTATCTTGGAGACGTCGGTCTCCCTGATCCTCAACTGGTGGTAACCTAACCTCAGATCTATCTTGGAGAACACTGTGGCATCTCGCAACTGGTCGAAAAGGTCGTCAATACGAGGCAGCGAGTACTTATTCTTGATGGTGATATAATTCAACTGTTGGTAGTCGACACAAAGTCGCAGGGTACCGTCCTTCTCCTTCACAAACAGCATAGGGGCTCCCCACGGGGATGCACTGGGCCTCACAAAGCCCTTCTCCAACAGGTCTTGTAGCTGTAACTTGAGCTCTCCCAGCTCAAGCAGTGCCATCCAGTACGATGCAGTAGAAATGGGGCTGGTCCCCGGTACCAGTGAAATCTCAAACTCGATCTCACGCTCTGGAGGTAAACCTGGTAACTCCTCAGGGAAGATGTCTGGGTACTCGCAGACCACTGAGATACTCTGAAAGTCAGCCACGGGGCTAGGCTCTGCCACCACACAGGCCAAGAAGCCCTCACACCCTTGACTCAAAAGCCTAACTGCCCGAAGCGCGAAGATGCATCTGAAACCTCCATCCACTAGCTGACCGTGAAACTCAAAGGGAGGCAACTCTGGTATGGAGAAGACGATCTTCCTCCCGAAACAGTCTACCAGGGCGTGATAGGCGAACAACTAATCCATCACTAAGATCATGTCAAAGTCCTCCATCTAGATCACAATCAGGTCAGCGGGGAGGCTATGTCCCCTTATGCTGACCTCGCAGTCCGCGTAGACCTCCTCGGCTACAAACAACTGTCCACCTGGTCCTCTGATCAGGAACGGAACCTGTAATGATACACTGCCCTACCTCAAACTAATGGCAAAACTTGTAGCAACGAAAGAGTTGGTGACATTAGAATCAAAAAGTACATACACTAATCTGCTAGAAACAGTAACCATACCTGCCACCACAGAACCTGAAGCCCTGGTGTCTCTGTGTGTTAGGGCGTTGATACGCCCCTCAGTTCTCGGTGTAGACAAAGCAGCTACACTCTGAGTCGGGCGAGCAGCAGCTGGCCGATACCCTCCTTGTGACTACTATCCTCCCCTACGTGCCTGATGACCGTGACCGCTAGCGCTCGGTGCGGGGAGCATCTGCTGTGCTCCAGCCCTAGATGGGCAGTCCCTCCTATCCACCCAGCTGGCCACACTGGTAGCAGAGGGGTATACAACCTCCTCCCTCAGTAGGTCCCTGCTGGCGGTTGGGCGGGGGTCTGGTGCTGTCAACTGGCCCCTGTCTAGGGCCCCCAAAGGCCACTGGTGGCTTCGCAGAACGAGACGGCTCTCCTGCAGGTGCTGTGTGCCTCCTCTCACGACGACCATGTGACTACTTTGGCTGGTAGGCCTCTTCCATCCGCTGTCAGTGTCTCACACAACCGGGTTGGTCCCCTTGTAAGTCATGGCTGCCTCGACCATGCATGAGAAGGTAGGCAGCTTCAGGGGTTTGACATACCCCCGAATAGCAGGTCGGAGCTCCTCAGTAAACCTCCACAGGCTCTCCTCCTCAGTAGACACCACTGTCGGGGCGAAACGTGACGGCTCCAGAAAACATGTGCAGTATGCGCTAACCGTCATCGTCTCCTGGCGGAGAGTGTGGAACTCTCGCCTCCTCTAGTCCTGCCAGGTCTACGGAAAGTACTACTCGCAGAAGAGAGCTATGAACTGGTCCCACGTTGGCTCTCTCCCCTCTTGGCCTCTGACTACCCTCCACTACCTGTGTGCTATGCTCTATAGCTGGTACGTGGAAAAGGCCACGCGACACTCAGCAGGAGGGCGAAGGGTGTCGAACACCTTCTCTATCTACTCCAGCTAGTCCTCTACCTCAGACGGGCTCTCATCCCCCTTGATGGAGGGGGGCTTCAGCTTCCGGAACTGACTGAAAAGCTCGTGATGTAGCTACAGCAAAAAAACAGGCACACCTCCAAGCAAGGAGGGTTTGTGCTCAGAAGTGTCAGAGGGTGGTGGAGGATCACCCCCCTCCCCCTCCTGCTTGTTCGGCACTGCGACGGTCTCTCTATCTCACCGAGGACTCCCCTTCCACATCCTCAAGAAGAGGTGCCCAATGAGGCTACTAGAGCTCCTCCTGCACGATGTCTCTGATCAGTTGGGTGAGATCCTGGGCCTGAAAGCCTGGGAGGAGAGGTAGGTCAACTGGTGCCTCAGGTCCGGCATGTGCGCCCCTCTTCCTCGTCCACGGCCACGACCACGGCCTGCCTCAAGGATTCCTCAGCGAGGCATCTCCTACAAGGAGATGCAAGAGAAAGAACAATAATTATCAACGATACCGGATTACATAGAGAAAAAGACTCGGAAACGAATATTAAAGCGATACGTTGTGATGGCTATCCTAGTTATATGCACGTGAGTGGTTATTCTCGGACCAATTGGTTCATTTTTCGGAACGACCTTGCTCTGATACCATCTTATTATGACCCAGTTCCCAGATCCCTACAGGACCCGAGACCGGCTCGCCTCGACTAATCCCAATACCTAGTCGTCTAATGAGAAATAACCAAAAGCAGGAAATAAACCACATTCACACATGCAATATAACTAAGCATAAGGAAAAAATGAGACGTAAAGGAATAGCAGAGCTAAAAGTCTCAACAAAGTAGTACATGCCATCACAACAACAGCGGAAAAGAAGAAAGAAAGTAACAGGAACAGTAAAAATAGATGTCCATTACTCACTATAACAGTAGAAAACTAAAGGGATGGAAAGAAACGAATACAGCTAGGCTCGGCTGGGCCCAGCACCCTCTGCAGCTAAAACTTGGGCTGCTTAACCCCTGGTCCTGAACAGGGTTACGAAAAGACAAAGTCATCGAATGCTGAATAGAGTGGTGTTTACATTATTTATGTGCAAGTAAAGTAAAACAAGCAACCAGGTTTTATTCTCATTTCTATTTATCTCATCTATGTATTTCTGGTTCATTTATTGCATAAAGGATCCAAGTATTTCTTGATCTTGCTTGTTCCTTGTGGGAACGATCTTGATTGTAATCTTTTCCGTAGAGTAGAAGGTACCCGTGGTGCTCTCCTGGCCGGGAAAGTCCCCTGTGGTAGTCCTACACCCAGTTAACCACCTTGAGGTCACTGTCGCGACGTAGAAGTGACTACAGCACGCGTAATAAGCACACGAGTAGCTACCATGCACTGGCACGCGGTTAGTCGTTTCCACTAGCGGGTATGCCTAAAGTACAACACGAAAAAGTATAGGGCCTTGCCCTCTCAGAATAGGGGTCTCGCCCCTCAGAACCAAACAAGGGTCTCACCCCTCCACAGTCCGTGTACCCTCATCCGACTACTCTAGTTTGCCTAGAGGGCTTAAAAGTCGGTGAAGGTTGGCTAGTCCTAACCCCGGGTCCCGTGGGGCGGCTAGCTCCCTTCCTACATAAGAATCACACCTCGGTACTACGTACGCGAGGGCCAAACAGGAGTCGGTGTAGAGTGACCAGTCCTACCCCGGGTCTTAACCCAAGGGTGGTTGGCTCCCCTTCTACACTAAAAGGGATAATCGCTCTCCTTGGTACCGTGTGCACATGGGCCAGCTCACTTCCTGTCTACATACCAGATTTCCTTTTGTACATAGGAGTTCTACTCCTAATTCCCTGTAGGATTCATGCTCATATTCATCTCATTATCAATATCCAGATCACACTATCCAATTCTCAATTTTCCATCACGTACAACTAGCTCGTGTTTTCATGTCTAAAATAGTATCTCATAATTATACTAATACTGTTGCTAGTAATTTATTTTAACATGCACTCAAGTAAACAGTATAGCTCAAAACAAGCTCATACATTTCTACCCTAAAGTTCATTCCACATCCTAGAGTTCGATCCAATTATTCCAAACAGGCACATTCTTATTTAAAATTAACAACTGAATTAAACCACTCTACTGGGTATCACAGGAGGAATGGGGGCCTGCACCGCAAGCCTCGTCGTCTCCACGGGCCCCGAACACGCCACCAGCTGGTAACCTATACCAGCAACTAATTTATATTAGATAAGCTCAAAATAGTAGGTACTCAACACTAACACGTAGAGAAACTCGAGTGGAAAATAACAGTACTTTGTTTGTGGAAATCCAATTCCATTGGGCCTTGAACGGGCTAAAATCATGGTTACTATCCAAAATCAGGCGTCTGGGACTAGTCCCAAACATCTTAAAAGACGTCAAATCTTACCTCTCACTTCTTGCAACTGCCTCAGACGTCTAGACTCCTCTACAATCGTCTAAGGAGAGCTCCCACGTCTATCCTTCCTTCCAGTCGTCTAGAAGTGCCGTTGGACGTTTGGCGATGTGGTCAGACGTCCAAAAGTGCCTGGAAAGGCGCACCGCATGCCTTTCCAATGCCCTACACCTGCGTACGAAATCGCAGACCTATTTTCAGCCAAACCACCCTACGCTACGGTTTGCATGGTGGAAAGTAGCGTAGCAAACACGTACCTCCGCACGATAATATGCTTTCAGACGTCCGGCTTCAGCTCCGGACGTCCTGATGCCTCCACGGATGTCTGGTCGACCCTCCAGACGTCTGATACTAAAAAGGTTCTAGTACCAGAACCTCCTCTGCGATGCTACCTTCCTCGCAGTGCCACCCAGAGCACACCGTAGTAGCCTCAGCAGCTGCAAAGGGCTAGGAGGTTGCCTCCCCGAGCCCCTCCTCCTCACACGCGTGCCTAACGCCGCTCGCGTAAGCTCCTCCTTGCGCCCGCACAAGCTCCGCCGAGCTCCTTCATCCTCGACCCTCCCTTCACGTTCTTCCTCTTTCTCCCTCCACGCTTTCACTGTGCTCTCCTCCTCCACATCCCGCCTCTCTCTCTCGCCATGCTGGAAGGAAGAGAGGAAGGTGAATGATGAAGGTGGTGGTGGCTGGTAGAGAGTGGCGTGGGTGAGGGGAAGTAGGGGTTTAAATAGGAGGGGATTAGGGTTTCGAGTGAGAGGGTTGCGAGTAGAGAGAACGGTCTGCACGCCGCACGTGCGTGAAGGAAAAGTAGATTTTGATTTTTCCCACTTCGGACATCCGAACATAAGTCTAAACGTCTGGACAAACGTCTGACATACACTCCAGACATCTTATCCAACTAAAAGGGCACCGGGTCATTTCAGTCACGTATATATCGATAAGCGTATGCAATACCGAAATTCAAAATGAGCAATGCAATTTTGCATCCAATTACCAAACGTTAAAGCCTTTGTAACACAAATTGATGAGTCCATTTTAATGGACTATTGTTACGCCTAAGTTAACTTTATTCTTACATTTTGTATTTGTTAATAACTATATTAGGTCATAGAATGATTGCATGCATCATTACTTAAGTTTACATATATTCTATTGCATTCTATAACTTATTATGTATATAAATAATTATTTTATATTTCATTATTGTAGGAATAACTTATGTTATATTGCATTTCAATGTGCCACTCTCTCATGTAGGTCACGCACACAGCACACCCTCTCCTTCTCCTCCACCTGATCCACTCCATCAGGCTATTTTAAGAGTTAACAGTAACCGAGAAAATGGGAGAGGAGGAGGAACAAATTTGAGAAGAAACCAAGGTCTTTTGAAAAGATCTTGCGCCCCCCCCCCCCCCCCCCCCCCCCCCACCACAGGGATCTCCTAGCTCTCACCGGCCTCAACAAATTGGCTACCCAAATCTCCAAACATCTAACGGCGTCCAATTTTAGTAAGGAATTTAAAATCCCTTGAATTGCATTAGTGAAGGAGAACAGAAGTGGGGAGATAAAAGTCGCATGGGATAATGAAGATCCTACCGCCCCCCTGCGGGGATATCTGCTCCCTTCCTATCCACTGTGAAGGAGGCACGCACTGTGAACTTTAGTGAGCACTGTGGCCTCCGCGTCCTCAACATCGCCCTCACCGTCGAAGCACACATGGTGACAAAGTGCGTGCATGCCATCAACACCTTCAATTCAACCACTTGCCGCCTTCCCTTCCACATCCACCACCTCTGCATGCCAGTATCCCCTCGCCGCAGAGCACTGCCATGCACGCACAACACCCATGTGCAGCAGCACCCTTGTGCGCACACCCGCCCACAGCCGCTCAGCCGCATGCCAGCGCTCCAGCTCGCGTGCGTGCATAGCTGAACCCCGCGCTCCAGCCCGCATGCGTGCACCCAACTTCTTCTTCTTCTTCCTCTTCTTCCTTCCACTGCCACCTGCAACTCCAAACGAAAGAACCCAAAGTGCAGCCCCCCTCTGTTGCCGGCCACTCCACCTCTGGCCATCTCCTTCTCCACCAAAACAACCAGAGTGCCCGCCTCGACCTCACGAGGGTAGCCATGCCCTCAGAAATCGCCATGATAGCTCCTTCTCCCACGCCATCTAGCCATTCCTCCTCCAATTGGTCGCCGGCGGCCACCTTCGGTCGCCCCGTCACCGCCATTGCAACTGTCTCTCTCCCATGCACCACCACCAAGCTCCACTCGGCCGATAACCACTCCACGCGTGCGAAGAGGAGAGAAGGAAATTCCTTTGTTTTTGATTTCATTAATATTTACGAATCATGCCATTACCGGATGCACAATTCATTTATTTCCCTGATTTAATATATTACAGCAAAATTGCATAGGCATCCCCCTCTTTAATCTAAATTACATATGATTGAGTTTTTCTTATGAATGACATAAAACATGGAATATTTGTTATAGTAAATGGGTGCTATTGGGTAGGAGATTAATACTGATGTTGTTTGCTACTACCAAGTTCATTATTTAATAGAATATTATATCATGGTAATTTTTCATGTGCACACTTACACTTTTGATTAATTGTTTAAATTGGGAATTTGTATTGGAAATAAGTTGCACTAGTTAGTATGCGCACCCGTTGATATTCCTGAATAAACGAGACATCACTCACGAGTTTAATAGGCTAATTCCTCCCTGTGGAGACGGCCTAACTATTTTTGTGGTTAGATTTTGAGAATTAAATATTTTGAAAAGCAATTTTCTACCACGCAACTGAATGCAACAATGCAACATTCTATGTTAAAGTTTTCAACGAAAACGAAGATCGCTCTTTCAAATGGCGCCGTTGCCGGGGAGGAAACATGCCTATTAATTTTTTTGGGAATTTATATTATTTTTATGCTATTATGAAGCTTTTCTGAATCATTGATCTATTTCTTTTTTCCTATCGAGGTACATCTGTTTGGAGGAAACGAACGTGGCGGGCATGCACGACGGAGGCAATATTTTTGGTGGACCTTGATGCCACCTGGAGGCCAGCAACGGGTGCTTGTGGTCCTTGATCCCACGCACGTAGGCATACGGAGGAGCCTTTTTCTGATTTAGTCATTAGATCTTAGTTTAGATTTAGTTTAGATAGACCTTAGACATTTAATTTTTGTCTTGTGGACCTGTGTTTGGTATTTTTGAGAATGTGTTCCCAGTGCTTTTATTGCTTATCGCTCTTGTATGCGAGAGCGTATTTTCAAGAGCGTGTTCTCATTTTATTTAGATTATAGGATTATTCGAATTGTTTGAACTGCATGCTAGTTAGTTAGTTAGATTAGGTTTGTTTGCTTATTATTATTTAAAAAAATATATATTCGAACTGCCTGCTAGAAGCTGCATATCTATAGGGCAACCATCTAGGATTGAATGAGCAGCATCTAGCTTTTCTTTTTGCATTAAAAACATCTTGCATTGAAGAGAGCTGGAGTAAGGTACGTCTTTTCTTGTGCATCAGTTATCTGCACACACATTGCATTTGGACATAATTAAAAAAGACCATTTAAGCTGATTTGAGAATATTAATCAAGTGGTCACATTACTTCTTGAAAAGAAAGAAAAATATACAGGAAGTGTTTGAATAACGTGACTGTGATTTTCAAAAGGAAAAATCACTTTTCGCGGTGTGATGCACACTTCCTGCACTAAGCATGCACTATAGGCACTGCACTAGGACTTGGACCCTTAAGGCTATAGGCATCGATCTCTTTATTAGTGCAAACCCTCCTACCTCGCTTTGTGACGGTAGTATTAACTTTTGCCCGAGTGACTTGATACTCTAAGGAGGGGGACACCCCTAAAAGTAATTCAAGGGTAGTTAAGAGGCACCGCTAATGCAAATGCCTCAAAGGAAGGGTTCTCCCTACTTGCATCCCTGGGTTCCATCCTTGGAGTACCTTTTTACTTGAGCATTAAAGAATATCATCGTAACAAAGTGTATGTCTTTAGGGCACTCGAAGGTTAATTTAGGGTGCGTAATTACTTGACAACTTGATTGATCACCCAAAAAGGACTAAAAGTAACTTCAACCTTCTTAGCAGTCATTGACCAGAAATTTCAAATGCCTCATTTCTCTTATACCACTTACGTGGGAACGGAGAAACACTGCCTTGACTATATTTGGCCAAGCTGAAGAGTTGGAAGAGGACTTAAAGAACTTTAAATCAACAAAAGACCTCTTGCCTTGTGTTTGCTTGGTGTGTGAGTGATAGAGCTCTCTAGGAAGTTTTCTATTTTTAATCTATCTAAGGCCTAAGAGAGTTAAACCATTTAATTGAAAGAAATGGACTATTTTTACTCCTATAATTTTAACCAAGATCCCATGCCCCGAGCGTATCCATCCTTTGATGGGTACAATGACAATTCATGGGATCAATCATATTCTTATCCTAGGAGTACTTGCCCGATAGCTCCCACTTGTGAGTAGAGACTAGGAGCGAGATTTTTCAACACTGGAATCCCCACTACTATACAAACACCCAACCCTCCCAACCTTCATAATTTTCCTTATTGAGGTTGGACTGATACCCTTAGGAAACCTGAGCCTGAGATTGACTATCCTTCCCAATCTCATAGTAGTAGCCTCTCCTCTTTTATGATAGAAATGCAAAACCAACAAAAAGAAATGATGGAGTCTATGGGAGAGATGTTAAGGAATAGTCAATAATTGAATAAGCAAATTTGTCAGCTTAGCTACTCCCTTACTAATGATTCTGATCCCCACTCGTATAACAATGATCATCAACAAGATTCTGAGGAAACAACGGACAATAGGGATCCCATTTTGAGTAGATATTGCTTAGACTCTTCCCATGAGACACAGCCACTAGAGGATAACTATCATAATGATTATCCACCCAAGCTATATTGGAGTCAAAAGAAAGGGAAGATGGTACCACTTGAAGACCTTGATCCTGATGACAGTATTTTCCTTACCCCTGATAACCTAGGTCAAAGTCATATTGTTCATATCACTTCCCCTATTAATTATCTGCTGGAACCCCATTCTACACTTAGTGAGCCTAATCCTGACCCTCCACTTAGGGAATCAACACCTACCATCCAACATTCTAAGGATTTAAATGCACCCAATGAAGGTGACCCTAAGGGAATGGAGGATGAATTGGATCAATTTTGGTCTCAGGGGTACAAAGAGTCTATTTTAGAGGAGGATGATAACCCGATGGAGGAACCCAACCTTAGAATCTGGAGTGAATCATAGTAGGATTATGTGTTATTCGAGGACTTACCCCCTGAGGATATAACTAATCTGGTGAAATCTGGATTCATCCCTTCTTTCAATTTTGAGACTCATCCTCTGCAAAATCAGGAGTTGATATTGGAGGAAGACAAACACAATAGTGAGAAGCCTAGGGGAGACTCTTAGGGACAAAACACGTCAATTGAGGATTTATGCCTCGAGAAGAACAAAGAATTGAGTGATATAGGCTTACTCCAAAACATTAAGACTAATCCTCCTTCAGGAATAATTGAGGATACTGATGTAACTCTCTTTACTGGTGAATCACATATACACCCCAACAAAAAGTCAAGTGAACCAAAAGAATCCGGGGATGAAATTAATGATAATGATTCTATTGCTTCAACCCTATCATTTAAGGAATGTAATTTGGAGTCCATTGATTCACATATACTGGAAGATGAAAATATGACTCCGATAATTAATGCTAGGCAGGGTGACGTGAATTTTTCAACAACAGTTAGGGAGAATAGTACAGAATCTGAATGGTTGGAATTGACACAAACTAAGTCCTCCTTGGACTTAATCATTATCACCCAACACCACAAACAACCCTTCCACTCCCTAACAGATCCTTGGCTTAGGTCTCTGCTCACTTACATTCTTTCTGGGGAGCATATCAGACCAGTACATCCTTGAGTAGAATGGCAAGTGTGGATTGATGCTTGTACTTTTAGTCTCGCCATTCAAGGGTTTGAAATAATAATGTTTATATCTTTTAAAACCCTTCCTGCTTTGGAGGACCCTTGTTATCCTCCACTTATTCCATTTCGGGAGGTCCCTTTTCATATTCCTTTTGTTATTCCTAAAACTCCCCAGGTAGCCTACACGGTTCTCTGCTTTCATGTCTTCTGGAGAGCATTTGGGATAATGTTGCATCATTAGCTCACCAACATCCGTGGCTACTTGTTTTCTAGGCCCACGTTGTTACGCATATTTTTAGGGCCTAGCTCTTTCTATTTGGAACCAGACTTACAGGTTCGCTATAAGTCTAACTGCTGACAGAAAATGCAGTACTTGTTGGGAGGTAACCCAGCGTTCAGAATAACTCCATCATCAGGTGATTTCTTTCCTTTCTCCCCCTGTTTTAATTTTACAATGAGGACATTGTAGGATTTAGGCATGGGGGGTGCATTTTTCATTTTAGGAAATATTCATGCATTTAGGTTAGCATATAAAAAAAGAAAAAAAATTTCTTTTCTTAAGTTGAATTGGTTAGTCCCTAGCAAAACATTTTTGTCATGGAGGTGTCATTAAAGAATTTTCTTCTTAAATTATTTCTTAAGTTTAGAATCCAGTACATTTACCTCACTTACACGTAGATTGGGTAATGGATCTTTGAAGATAACCAATAAGCATTTTTAGTCTACTGAACCCTTAGACAGTTAATAGGGAGTCAGGCATACTATCTTCTATTAAATCCACCTCATATTTGTGAGAAGAAAGTAGAGAGATTACTGGTGCACTAAGTCTAGTGCAAGGACTCTTAAGTTTTGGACAATTAGATGATGATACCTCAGAGTTAGGCATAGTTTTTGCTCTCTGTTCCTGTGTGCGTACATTGTGTAAATTCTTGAGAGTCACCAAATAAGGCAGATACACAGAGATTGAGTCTTAATAAAACTATGACTATGGTGGATGGTTGCGACTATCTTTCATAGAGTCCTCAGCTGAAGGAGGGTAGTAATGTCAAAGGTCAGAAATATGCTTGTCCTATCCATTCTTTCCCGGTGCCGAAAATAGGCACTTCCACCAAATAAGCAACACAATATCCTTTTGACCATTATCATCCCTAATAATGCCTCATAAATAAAAGTCTGCGTCATGCTATGTTGATTTATAAAGAAAGAAAAAGAAAATAAAAAAAAGAAGAAATAATTATATTTAGAAAAAAAAACAAAATAAGAAAAAAGAGAAAAGAGAGAGAGAAAAGAAAAAGAAAAGAGTCCAAATTTATAGTTTTATCTTCGTGACGATGTTTCTGAGGCAACAAAAACATCCATCGCAATCCACCAAATATGACCCATACCTACCTTTCAGTATTTCTGATTGCCCGAATATTGGCTAAGGATTCTAACTTAGTTGTAGACTTATTAGGACTTTAGTTAAAGTGTGAATGCCATGTGAGGCCACCAAATAGTTAGTACATTTACTAAATCTGGTGTGATTTATGATCTCAGAAAGAAAAGAAGGAAAAGAGTGAGCACAAAGGAATATCAAGAGAGCATAGTTGTTTAGCCTCTCTTCAAGTTGTCTTGTTTAATAGTCTAGAGATCTAGAGTCTGTAGTACTAGATTACATGTAGCACCATATAAGTGTGTGCAGCTAAATACGAATCCATTCAACTCAGTATCTCCTACCTAAGCCAAAAGTCAGGGTCAAATTTCAGATTATTTTCTACTTTATCCCCAAGGAAAGTAGTTTCCTATCCCGATAGAATTTTATCAGGGGTTAAGTAAGAACTTCAAATGTAAGTTGGCTTCTTACTTGGATCTGTTACCTAGGCTACTATCACTTCACATTTGTCTAGATATCTAAATTTTTGGAAAAGGGAAAGAAGAAATCTTCTGATTACTTCTATTATTTTTCACTTTTGCTAGGGGCTAGCAAATCTCAGGCGTGGGGGTATTTGATGAGTCAATTTTAATGGACTATTGTTACGCCTAAGTTAACTTTATTCTTACATTTTATGTTTGTTAATAACTACATTAGGTCATAGAATGATTGCATGCATCATTACTTAAGTTTACATATATTCTATTGCATTCTATAACTTATTGTATATAAATAATTATTTTATATTTCATTATTGTAGGAACAACTTATGTTATATTGCATTTCAACGTGCCACTCTCTCATGCAGGTCACGCACACAGCTCACCCTCTCCATCTCCTCCACCTGATCCACTCCATCAGGCTATTTTAAGAGTTAACAGTAACTGGGAAAATGGGAGAGGAGGAGGAACAAATTTGAGAAGAAACCAAGGTCTTTTGAAAAGATCTTCCCCCCCCCCCCCCACGGGGATCTCCTGGCTCTCGCCGGCCTCAACAAATTGGCCACCCAAATCTCCAAACATTTAACGACAGCCAATTTTAGTAAGGGATTTAAAATCCTTTGAATTGCATTGGTGAAGGAGAACAGAAGTGTGGAGATAAAAGTCACATGGGATAATGAAGATCCTACCACCCCCCTGCGGGGATATCCACTCCCTTCCTCTCCATCGTGAAGGAGGCGTGCACCGTGAACTTCAGCGATCACTGTGGCCTCCACGTCCTCAACATCGCCCTCACCGTCGAAGCACACACGGTGACAGAGTGCGTGCGTGCCATCAACACCTTCAATTCAACCACCAGCAGCCTTCTGTTACGACCCGGTTCCCGAGTCCCTACAAGACCCAAGATCGGCTTGACTTGACTAATCCCAAGACCCAATCGTCCAACAAGAAAGTAACCAAAAAGCAGGAAAGTAAACCACATTCACTATGCTAAGCAACTAACAGTAAAAGGGTACAGCAGTAAAGAAATGAAAGCTGCTACAGTACGTATCATTACCACAACAGTAGAAAGGTAACAAGGTACAGGAACATAAAAGTACAGAACGTAAAAGTACAGAACATAAAGTACAAGAGTCTGAACTCACTACTACAAAAGAAGTACAACAAAAGAAGCTACTGCTGCTAGGCTCTACTGGGCCCAACACCCTCTGCAGTCGTAGACTCGGGCTGCTCAACACCTGAACCTGAAAAGGGTTATGAGTACACAAAGTCAGTGAACGCTGAGTAGAGTGGCAACCAACTAACTAAAGCAGTAAGCTAATAGGTAAACTAGCTATTCCAATTTCTTTAATTTACAAGTTATTCTTTTTTTTTCACCCATTGGTTTATATATTTCCAAATCTCTTTCCTGACCTCAAATGTTCCTTGTGGGAACGACCTTGATTACAGTCTTTTCCAAAGAGTAGAAGGCACACGTGGTGCTCTCCTAGCCGAGAGAGTCCCTGGTGGTGATCCTACACCCAATCAACCACCCCAAGGTTACGGACAGATGTAACGGTGACTACGGCACGTGCAATGAGCGCACGGGTAGCTACCTCACACTGGCACGCGATCAGTCGTTTCCACTAACGGGTGCGCCCAAGTACAGCATGGAACAGTATAGGACCTAGCCCTCTCAGTAACAAGGGTCTAGCCCCTAAGAACCAAACAGGGGTCTCGCCCCTCCACAGTCCACGCACCCTCGCCTGACTACCTTGGTTTGCCCAGTGGGCCTAACAAGTCAGTGTAAGGCGGCTAGCTGAACCCTGGGCCTTGTGGGGTGGCTATCTCTCTCCCTACACTAGTAGCTCTCCCCAGTACAGTGTACACGAGGGCCAAGAAGTCGATGTAGAGTGGCCAATCCTAACCTCGGGTCCCAACCCAAGGGCGGCTAGCTCCGCTCTACACTAAACAGGGGACAGTCGCTCTCCTTGGTACTACGTTCTCAAGGGCCAGCTCACTTCCCCCACTCACATTTCCATATCCATTCCATTTATTTCCAGGAGCTCTACTCCTAATTCCCCGTAGGGTTCATGCTCATATTCCTCATGCCATTCCATACCAGGTTTCATCATTTCTATTTCCATTCTCAGGATTATACACATGCAGCTTGTATTTCTATCATTTACATTTCCATTTTCAGATTATACACATGCACCTTGTAATTCTATCATTCACATTTCCATTCTCAGGTTATACACAGGCAGCTCGTATTTTATCATTTAATGTATACAACAGGTAAGGCCACGTGTAACTATTTGACTAGCACAAGTAAATTCATATTTTACAGGCAGCTTTGGTTAATTAACAGGAAATTGTTAACATTTCTATCTACTCATCAAGACTGCAATTCAATCATCCAATACAGACATTTCAAGTATTTCTCGTCCTAGGATTCATGCCATATCCTAGGTTCTAATCATTCATTCCACACATGCATTCAGGTTTATAATTAAATTAGGGGAAGCCACTCTACTAGTCAATCCAAGAGTATTGGGGGCTCTAATGACAGGCTCACGTGCCTCAGCAAGCCCCGAACCTGCAATGGAATAAAGTTCTATAACAAGGAACAATCCCAATGGAACATTCAAAACAGTTTAGAAAGCCTTCTAACAAGTAGAGGAACTCGCAAGGAAAACATCGGTATCTTGTTTACATAAAACGGACCCTAAACGGGTCAAAAATAGGTTTACTGACTCAAATCAGACGTTTGGAACAACTTCCAGACGTCTTAAAAGTGTCCAGGAATGCACCTCAAGCTTTGCGTCATCCTCAGACGTCCAGGAACTCCTATGGACCATTTGGACCTAGCTCTAGACGTCCGACCACCTCTTCGGATGTCTAGAAGTGCTTCCAGTCATCTGGTAAGCTTCCCAGATGTCTAAAATGCGTGGGAGGGCGTGCCCCGCACCTTCCTGAAGTAAATCCTGCACGCCACCACAAAATCTTCTCAAAATGGCCATGAGAAGAGTAGCTGCGGAGTGGCCTGCATGGCCGTATCTGCAAAGGGAACGTACCTTCGCGAAGATCTCTCCTCAAACGTCTGGAACAGCCTCCAGACGTCCACTTCGTCGTCTGTACGTCACTCCAGATGTCTGATTCTGGGAAAGACCCAGACCCAGAACCTGCTCCCGCTCGCTCTCGCCATGCACGGCCGTGGCTTGCCTCCTCGCCTACAGCTCCGACTGCAGTAGTGTTGGGGAGAACTCCCCCGACGCACTCCTCTTCCTATACACACCGCTCCGGCTGTGCACTCTCTAGTTTGCTCCCACACGAGCTCGTGAGCTCAACTCCTCCTCCTCTCCTCATGCTGCTCCTCTTCGTCGCCGCTCTCGCGCTAGCTCTTGTGTTGGGGTGGTGAGGAAGAGAAGAAGTGGCTAGAGTGGGGAGAACGAGAGAGGAGGAAGGGGGTTTTATAAGGATGGGGTGTTAGGGTTTGCTGGAGGAGGGGAGAGAGAAGAAGGGAAGAAAACAAGAGTAATGTCTGCGTGTAGCCCGCAGGCAGACGCGAAGCTCGTACCCAAAAATTTTGATTTCCAGACATCTAGGAAGGTGTTCAAACGTCTGACCGAAAGTCCAGATGTCTTAAAAGGCTCAGACAGAACGGGTCTTAACACCTTCCCTTCCACATCCACCACCTCTGCGCGCCAGTATCCCCTCGCCACAGAGCGCTGCCAAGCGTGCACAACACCCGCGCGTAGTAAATCCACGTGCAACCGCATGCCCACGCTCCAGCCCGCATGCGTGAGCCTGACTTCTTCTTCCTCCTCTTCTTCCTTCCATCACCACCTGCAACTCCAAACGAAAGAACCCAAAGTCCAGCCCCCCTCCGTCGCCAGCCACGCCACCTCGGGCCATCTCCTTCTCCACCAAAACAACCAAACTGCCCGCTGATGAGTGGCTACTCATCATGGCTAAAAAGCTGAAGTTAAGCTAGACACTAAGTAAAACAACATTAGATTAACAGATAAAAAGGGTTAAGTGTGGCAATTAAAGAAAAAGACCTAAAACCTTTACACTGCGTTAAAACTTCAGTGGCTCAGTGGTGATCTCAGCCACTGAGCATGCTACTTAAGCACCTCAGTGGTGTCGTGCGCAAGGGATCGCTCCCTCCTACACCTCTTAGCGATCATTCATCCACTCCAGTCCCTCCTCCCCATCAAGCCTCTGATTTCACAGCCACCGGCTGTGAAATCATCAACTTTTCTCGACCTCCTCGTCGCTAAGGACTTCGTAGCACCTGAGGACGACCCTGGAGCCTCACTAGCAGACTCTTCCCTCCGCTAGAGTCATCTTCCTCCTTTCTTCCTCCTTAGCCACCGGCTAAGGACCCATAGGTCCCATTCTTCCTGTTAGATTAGGCTTATAATTTTGCATATTAGTTTTAGCTGCAGTTAAGTCGTTTAGAGTAGAATTAATATAATTGTTAATGTTTAATTTCGCTGTAGGATAAATTAGTTGTAGTAGTAGAATTAGGCTTAAATTTCCCCCCTCACCTCCTCTGATCATTCCAGATCAGAGGGGAAGATTTCATAGAACCATGTTTTCAAATTATCTCCCTCTCCATATTTTCATGTCCAGTTCTGATTTTCCACGACATGTTTTCTCATCTTCCACCCATACACTCTGACCCAATTTCAGATCTGGTTGGTTTTCAACCTCAGATCTGAAATTGGCGTCAACAAGCACTTAAGGGGCTTCCCACTCACCTCACTCTTGGTCACAAAAGCCCCTGATTTTGGGTCGAAATTTTCAGTTTGTCAGATTTCTCCACAATTTGGATTTTAAAGATTTTTCTTTTTGGTTTTACTGCCTGATCTGACGAATTGAATGAATTTGATTTGAATTCCTTGTTAGCAAGGAATCTGAGAGGATTTCTGGTGATAGAAATCATCTCAAAAGAGCCATACATAAATCTGATTTGATAATTTCTTGAATGCATTGAATGCAAGTCAGATCTAAGGATAATTACTATGGTAATTTGAAGTCTAATCTCGCATTCATAAGTTTTTTTTAATGGCTATTTGGTGATTTCCTAACCTAAGGAGTTCTCAATACTCCTTAAGGTTTCATGAAACTGGGATTTGAACTAAGGGCTTTAATTGATTGAATTAATCCTTCCTTCATGCTGTCTATAGCATTAGGAAGAGTTAATTCAGTGATATTCGTGGATTTAATCTGAAATGAAGTTCTTGATGAGGGTTTTTGGCATTTGAATTGGGGTACTTAGTGATTTTAGTGAGAAATTAAACCCTTGTCAGATTGGGGATTGAGAGAGATTTTCTTTTTCAGTGTGGATTTTTTTTATTCTAATCCCAGTAGACACAGCAAAGTGCTGCATCTTGCAGCTACATTTTTCTTCTCTCAAACTCACATTTCATCTCAAATGGACTAACTGCAGTAGCAATTAGACCATTTGGACAGTGAACTAAGGTGCTGTAGGGTCTGGAATGTCTTGTTGCTGGTACTGTCTAGTTGTTATAAGTTGTAGCAGATAGGTTCTAATGTAAAACCCTGTAGATTTTGTTTTGGACATAGCTGACATTTGAATGTAATTCACTCCCTGTGTATTTAAACTTTCTTGTTTAACTGACTGAACTCTAATTTCTGTGCATGCTTGTGTTATCTTTCTCAATTGTGTTAGCTAGTTTAGTCAAAAATCACCACCCAAACATATTTTAAAATTGGAAACCTAACTGCAGATAGGATTAAGATGGGTAAATACATCCTAAATTTCATGTTATATAGAAAGAAGGCAATCATAAACAGGATAAAAAGGGTTAAAAACTTTAAAAGACAGTGAAACAGGCCTCTTTCTCTCCTCAGTTAACTCTTCCCTTCTTCTCTCCTAACTCTTTCAAATCTGCAACAACAGTATACAAATTAGAATGAAACACCCAAAAGAGCCAAAAAATAAATATATATCTATATATATACATATATTTATTACTTTGTATATTAAGTATACTTATATAGACATAAGCTATATATTAGGCTACACATGTAAATAGATGTGTAAATATATATATATATACTATATACTTAACTATGTAAATATAATACTGTAATTTAGGTTTTAGATCTAGTTTAGACAATAAATATAATAATTATATAACTATATATAAATTGAACTAATTTATATGTATTATTAAACTAAATAGATCAGTAAATAGTATAATTAAGAGAGTTAAACTATAAAACTGTATATATATCTATGTATATGTAGATTATAAGTAAATAAAATCTTTTATCTTAATTTAATCCTTTATAAATAATAAATAATGAATTTATTAAGTTTATAGCTAAGTTGTTAAATTAAATTAGTTAAATTATTAACTTAGAATTATAATTAAGTTAAATTGAATCTGTATACTAAGTCGAATATACTTTAAGTAATTTAATCTAATTTAAGTATATTTATACCTGATTATATTAAGTTTAACTTAATTTATAAGCAGAACAATTAAAACTGCTATTTAAATGTAAATAACACATACACTAATTCGGAAAAATATAATAAAAATGTGTATAAAATACTTATGTATGTATTCTAACTCTGTATGAGGTCAATTAGACCATCTAGTAACTAATTTATAAGCAATTAACCAAGAAAACACCAAAATCAATGTAAAAGCAGGCTACTTTAGTGAATTTATTTATATAGTAAATCTAATTAAAATTTCAAATTAATTGAACAATTATATAGTATTATGTAAATACTTTATTTTCCATGATTTATTTTTATTTTTTAAATAAATTATGGCCCTCGAATTGAGGGCCAAAATCTCTTCTAGCCCTCTGCTGCACGCGGTTTTCAGCGCAGATGTGGCGCTCGAGTAGTGCCACATCGTGCGCTGCAAACCGCACGCAGCGATTTATATTGAATTCGTGTATAGACAGTGCAGTCGTCACGGGTGCAGGGTGCCCGAAACAGCCATACTGTCATATACACATTGAGCATATACTGAGCATTCTGAGCTTGATTTATGGGCCCGGGGGCCCGGAGAGAGAGGCGTGTGTGCGTAGGGCTGAGAAGGCCATGTGCTGAGTTAAGAAAAACGTAATTAAGTGGCCTAATGAGAATTAAGGCGTGCTTAGTAGAGGTTTGGTCCCACCCTCTGGGTGCTGTGTATCCCTCGAAAAGCACGCCCACAAATTAAACACATTTTTAATTAATTAAAGAGAGTTAATAACGACTTTTAAACGCCTCTCAGCTGCAGCGTGTTAAAGTCATTAAGGCAAAATGAAAACATAGAAGAAGAACATCTGTTGAAGATGTGTGTGAAGGAGAAGAGAGAGAGACGATGTACATACGTAAGTAAATACACATACAATATAAATATAAATATATATATATGTATACGTAGTATAGCCAATTATTTTTATAAATAAACCCATATATTTACTAACAGAATAAAATGTCACCATAAGCATCGCTACAGACCCCAGTTTTCCTCCTTAGGTTTGTATATAATGTTTTCTGGGATCTAGCGATGCTTATGTCTGTCACTATAACTGTTGTATGTGTTACTGTAGATATTAGACTAGTAAGTTAAGTTAATATACTATGTAATCTTAGTCTATTGTGTACTTTCATGTAAGTATTAATACTATAACTTGTAAAGAAAGTTTAAAGTATAGTGATAAATTGTTTGGTGCTTGTTTGTAGTAGTTTTTGCAAGCATTACAATTAATTCTTAGTAAGTAGGCAAACCATGTCCACATTCATTCATTCTTTAATAAGATTTAAAGCTTCTTTTTGGAATTAGAGGATAATTTTGAGATCAAAGAGCAATGTAATTCAATAATTACCTCCCAGTGAACGACCTGGAATAAAACCAGTAAAAATTAGATAAGTAAATAACAATGGTTGTAATGACTGGTATTCCATACAACTCACCATAATGACACTCACGGTGTTTCAAATCACAACATACTACAACACATCATTATATCAATCAACCATTACATCACTACCCACCTCGACCTCACTAGGGTAGCCACGCCCTCGGAAATCGATCACGATAGCTCCTCTCACGCCAACCGCCACACTGTCCTGCCATTCCTCCTCCAACCGGTCGCCGGCGGCCACCTTCGGCCACCCCATCACCGCCATCGCGACTGTCTCTCCCACGCACTGCCACCGAGCTCCAGTCGGCCGGCAACCACTCCACGCATGAGAAGAGGAGAGAAGGAAATTCCTCTATTTTTTATTTCATTAATATTTACGAATCATGCCATTGCCAGATGCACTATTCATTTATTTTCCTGATTTAATATATTGCAGCAAACTTGCATAGACATCCCCCTCTTTAATCTGAATTACATATGATTGAGTTTTCTTATGAATGACATAAAATATGGAATATTTGTTATAGTAAATGGGTGCTATTGGGTAGGTGTAATGACCCGATTCCCGAGTCCCTACGAGACACGAGAACCGGACCGACTCGACTAAACCCAAGACCTGGTCGTCCAACGAAGAAGTAACTAAAAGAGCAGTAAAATAAACCACATTCAACATGAATATAACTAATAGTAAGAAAATACAGCAGTAAGGAAAGAAACCACTACAGTATGTACCACCACAACAGTAGAACAACATTCATAACATAATATGAACTGCAGGTAAAGAAAAGTACAACGGAAACAAGAACTACTCACTACAGTGGAACCAAAAAGAGGTACAAGAGAACAGTGGTAACTCTACTGAACCCTACTTGGCCCAGCGTCCTCTGTAGCCGCTGACCCTGGCTGCTCAACACCTGGTCCTGAAAGGTAACGAGTGTAACACGTCAGCAAAACGCTGAGTAGAGTGGCAGCTAAACTAAAGAAACAGTAAAGTGTACAGTAGCTGTTTTAATTTTCTTTCTTCCTTTATTTACGTCTTTCTATTGTTTCACAATTTATCTATTTCTCAGATCCTTCACTTGATCTCGAATGTTCCTCGTGGGAACGATCTTGATTGCAGTCTTTTACGAACAGTAGAAGTAGCACATGGTACTCTCCTGGCCGGGAGAGTCCCCCGTGGTGATCCTACTCTCAGTCAACCACCCCAAGGTCACTGACAGACGTAACGGTGACTACGGCACGTGCGGTAAACGCACGGGTAGCTAACCCGCACTGGCACGCGGTCAGTCGTTTCCGTTAATGGGTGCGCCCAAAGCACAGCATGGAACCAGTACAGGGCAAAGCCCTCTCAGTAACAGGGGTCCAACCCCTCCACAGTAACCAAATAGGGGCCTTGCCCCTCCACAGTCCGCGCACCCTCGCCTGACTACCCTGGTTTGCCCCAGTGGGCCTAACAAGTCGGTGTAGGAGGCTAGCAGAACCCCAGGGCCCGTGGGGTAGCTAGTACCTCCCTACACTAGTAGCTCTCCTCGGTACTACGTACACAAGGGCCAGTAAGTCGATACAGAGTGGCCAGTCCTAACCCCGGGTCCCTGGGGCGACTGGCTCCGCTCTGTACTAAACAGGGGGACAGTCGCTCTCCTTGATACTCCGTACTCAAGGGCCAGCTCACTTCCCCAATTCTATTCCATTCACTTTCCAGGAGTTCTACTCCTAATTCCCCATAGGGTTCCATCTCTTTAACTCAGCGCATTCCGGTTTCACCTTTCCAGTTTCACGTTCATACATCCCATATTCTTAATCATGTTCATTTATTCATAACAGGCAGCTGTTTAAACAAATTTACAGGTAGCTATTATTTCTTTTCCACATTTTCAAGACTGCAGTGTTCACATATTCCACTAGTTTTCCCATCCTAGGATTCATGTTATACCCTAGGATCTATCATACAATCTAGTTTTCCAGCCCTAGGATTTATGCAACACCCTAGGATCTATCATTCAATCTCGTTTCTCATTCCTAGGATTCATGCAATGTCGTAGGTTCTATTTATGGTTCCATAATTTAACAGATTATGCTAATAAACTTAAATGCCACTCTACCGGTTACAACAGGAGTACTGGGGGCGTGGTCGGAAATCCCGCGTGCCTCCGCAAACCCCAAGACTGCAACGGAACGAGGTCCTATCACAAGGATCAAACACAGGGAGTTTCTCAAAATAGTATATAGCTACTGTAGACAGGTAGAGGATTAAATTCCGAAAAGAACGCAACTCGAAATGCGGAAAACGGAACCCGAACGGGCCCTAAACGGGTCGAAAATGACGAAACAGTGCAAAATCAGGTTCCAGACGTCTTAAAAGTGGATCAGAGGTTACCTTGCTCTGCGTGGTCTCTCAAACGTCCAGAAGCCTGCGGGGGCATCTGGCCTAGTTCCCAGACGTCTGATGGTCACCCCGGACGTCTGGAAGTCGTTCCAGTCGTCTGTCACTGCAGCCAGACGTCTGATTCGCGTTGGATGCGAATCCCCGAACCTGCGCGTACCCATTTCTCTCTCTCAGTACGGACGGTCGTAGGAAAGGAAGAAGGTACGAAAATAACTCACCTTTCAGACGTCTGGACAGTCCTCCAGACGTCTTCCCCGTCGTTTGGTTGGAATCCCAGACGTCTGGTTCTGGAAAATTTTCCAGAATCAGGGCGCCACTCGCCCTCCGCTCGCGACGCACGGCCGCGCTGCGAGTGCTCCGCCTGCTGCTCAAGCTGCAGCAGGCCTCCCGCGCCACCCCGCGTCTGCTACGCCCCCGCCGGCCGGCTCCCGCTGCTCCGGCAGGCTCGAGCCCTCACGGCCGACGCCTCCTCCCCCGCGCAGCACCTCCTCCCGCACCCGCAGCGGCTGTCGCCGCCGCCGCTCACTCGCGCTCGCTCTCGCGCACAGGTTGCAAGGAGAAGAGGAAGGGGGCGGAGGTGACGGGAGTGAGGGGAGGGCGTGGCCTTTTAAGGCCGCGCGAGGAGGAGAGAGAGAGCGGGACAGAGTGCGCAGGAGGGAGAGGGAAAAAGAGAGAGAAAGAGACGCTCGCAGGTCTGCGTGCTCAGGGGCGCAGAGGAAACACGCGTACCGAAAATAACCGAATCCCAGACGTCTGAAGGGGTTCCAGACGTCTTAAAAATGTCTAAAGCCGCACGTTCTTAACAGTAGGAGATTAATACTGACGTTGTTTGCTATTACGAAGATCATTATTTAATAAAATATTATATTGTGGTAATTTTTCATGTGCACACTTACACTTTTGATTAATTATTTAAATTGAGAATTTATATTTGAAATAAGTTGCACTAGTTAGTATGCGCACCCGTTGATATTTCCGAATAAACGAGACATCACTCACGAGTTTAATAGGCTAATTCCTCCCTGTGGAGACGACATAACTATTTTCGTGGTTAGATTTTGAGAATTAAATATTTTGAAAAGCGATTTTCTTCCACGCAATTGAATACAATGACGCAACATTTTATGTTAAAGTTTTTAATGAAAACGAAGATTGCTCTTTCACAAATGCTCCTTTTTTTATATGTTAAATTGATAATTGTATATCTAATAAACTTCTGACAACTGGAAAATGTGATTATCTTTACTGTAAATTTTGGAGTAAAATGTATGCAAAGACTAATACGTAGTTCCCTACAGAAGGGGGTGAGATATGTGTGACATATAAAATGAGGAATTAAAATAAATAATCTCACAAAAATAAGCAATCACACAATAGATACAAGCAATTTTAGGTGGAAACCCAACAGGGTGAAAACCACCACCTAAGTCTCTCGACTTAGGATTTTCCGATAGACCTAGTTGATTAAATCCACTAACCCAGTCACTTAAACGAGGGTGACTGAACCTCAATACAACAACACTACTTTGAACGAGGATAGTGTATCTCAAAACCCCTTCTTTTCACAAGAAGGATTTTGTCTCTCGAAGGAGACGATAATTCTCAACGCGAATACCTGACTAATAACAAAGATAAAAAATACAATACAACCTATAGAGCCAACAAAGTATATAAATGAACCTAGCTACTATAGGTGAAGAATCTTCCCGTAGGTGGGAGTGCGTCGGCGTGACGATGCAAGTGCGTGAACCATGCTTTGGCACAACGCTCTCGTAATGTCGGTGGGAGAGCGAGTACACAACAGGATGAAGCTCTCAAGTGTGGAATGAATGCTTGGAGAGCTAGAGCTTCTTCTACTTCTCTTGGACACAAAAGATGTGGAAAGTGTGTTGTTTGGTGTATCTTCACAAGGCAACGGTCCTCCTCTATTTATAGAGGGCTTAGGAAGGCTTTGGAAGACCTTAGAAGGCTTCCACAGCCGTTGGGGTTGAACCTAAGGAAAAACAGGCTATAATCAGAATCATTTATGATTCTAGGCGAGTTTCCTTCCTGACTTTGTTCAAAACTAAACAGGGTTCTAGTGTAAGGTCATCAGTCGATGTACAGGATGTCTGGCACTAGGTCTGAACGTCTAGTAACCTATTGTACTACGGGAATGGATTTCCCAAGGTAGGTTAATAGCTAGATAATCTAACAAAGGTGATTTTGGCTCTCGATGAGGCTCAATGATCACATATCAAACGTCTAGGGTCTTCTATGGACGTCTGATAGAAGCCTAACGGTTATTTTCCTCAATGTTTACTTTGGTAGCAACGTTCCACTAATTGGACGTTTGGCACAACCATCAAACGTCTTCTAAGACATCTGGACTAAGATCTGGTCATCTGATTTCATCAGATAGAACCTACAAAGTCCAACCTAAGTTATTGGACGTTTGAGTCAATAGTCAGACATCTTAAAAGTCACTATCAGACGTCTACTCAGACATCTTAAAAGTCACTATCAGAAGTCTGATTTCCAAATTAGACGTCTAATTAGGTTGTCATAACCCTATTTTGGTTTTCTAAGTTCTCTACAGGAAACCTAAGTATCCTAGGGTTGTGCAAGTATTCCTAGGACTACTTTAGGGGTTCTTTGAGGCTCTTTAACATAAGATCTAAGAAAGAAATAAAAAGCAAAAATAAAGTACAAAATACAAAGTACAATGAAACAAGAAAGGAAATCTATCATATTCTTCATCTCCTTCCTTCTTCAAGCTTCGCTCCTCGTGAAGCTCCTTCTCCTCTGTCAAGCTCTTCCAATCCGCCATGGATGTGAGTTCGAACTCCGTCTAAACATGTCTCCATTTGCAAATATCCTGAAATCTAAGACTTCAAATGCAAATATTAAATAACACGTGTTTTGTTATCATCAAAATAAATGATCATGGTGCTCTAGCACCAACATAATATTCATTGAAGGCTCAAGGCTTTATCATATTGCTTATTAACATCCATTCCAGAGAACCTGATTGAGAACTACATGATATGGTGGAAGCCAAACTTCTACAGGTAATTATATTACTAGATTTAGATTTCACAAACAATTATCTATACACTAATGATATTAGTATAACATGAACTTATTTGTCCCTTGAAATTGGTGATATATTTATTGTTCGATCTTAGTTCAATGTAGGTCTATTTGAGATTGAACCTTGAAGAAGTGTTGAATGCTTGTAAATGCATATATAGAGAGTATATTTGCATTATTGCTTTGATGGCAACTTTGTGTTCACACATGAGTTTACTTTTTGATAAGTGATATTTAATTACAATTTATATTTAATATAAAGAAACAAAAAAATGTAACTTCTAAACAAGGCACTACCACTTTAAACCAAAATGCACCAGTGCAAAATGATTTTACACCAGTATGAAACGTATCGATGCAAAATGGTTTTGCACCATTATAATCTTATTTTGCACTTGAGCAAATGATTTTGAAGTGGTTTTGTACTAGTATAAAATGATTATGGAGGGGATTTTGATGATTTTCACCCATGCAAAATAGTTTCGTTGTTGGTTTGAAAGTGATGATGACCTTTTTGAGCAGTGATGGACCTTACGTCGCCATTTTTCACATGAAAGAAAGACACTTAGCATGATCTCAACTTCAAATTTTACTTTTTTAATTACTTTATCTCTTTATATTACAAAATATGTCAACTTTTATGTTTCTATATATTTTGATCTCCTGATTATCACTTTTCACTTGTCTTTACTACTTTTGTACTCCCCTCAATCAACTCCGCATTTGATACCTTTGTGAATAGTCTATTCTATCTTTATACACACTTTTCTGAGAAGAGGAATGGAGGATGTTGATAAGGTGTGGCTTATCATAGCTAAAATGCCTAAGTTAAGTTGAAAACTAGGTTAAACACTATCAAATTAGTACATGAAAAGGGTTAAGTGTGGGAAATAGAGAAAAAGGCCCAAAACACCAAATCTATACTAAAAATTCATAATTCGATCATTCATTGAGATATTCTATTAATAAATACAAAATGGTGATCTAATTGCAAATTGAACACATAAATGAGCTCAAAAGGTCAAATTAAAAGTGTAATTAACTTCCTAAATGTTCAATTAAGCTTCTATAAAAACTTAATTGCATTTGGACATCATTAGGGCCTTACAATTAAAGTTTCACAATTAGGTCATTCATACATCACATTTTATGCATTAGAAAACTTTCAGGGACCTACTGGAAGGTCGCAAGGACCCATTTGCAATGTTTGGAGGACTGCTCTGATAGGATTTCTAGCCACTAATGGGCCTCATTAATATTTTTCTACCCCTTCGCCTGAGGGCCCTTCTGCAATTTCACTAATAGAACTCTCGAGAACACTTGCACCTCCTCGGGTGCACTGTAACACCCAAAGAACACAGCCAATCAGGGTTGTTCAACTCGTAATTCTTGATCTTGTGGCTCAGATCCTTCAAAAGCCTCGAGCGAATCGTCGCATATCTTCACCACCTTGCCCAGATCTGATCTTGCGGCCATGATTTGATTTGAAAACTTCACGCGCCCTCTCCTCTCATCCTCACCGCCTAAGCCCTATTTGCCTATTCCCACTGCGAGGTGCCTTGATTCAGTCTCTCACACTACTTATGCACTCCCTCAGCTCTCACGCATGCCTGAACTGCTCCCTCCCCTGAATGATTCCATTCTTCCACGCCCGTCAGCTTCCCTAACCTCAATTTCATCGGTTTGCGATGATAGCACAGACTTTCCCTCCCCTTTCAATCGCCTCCAGCCGTTGGCTCTTGGACATCACCTTCATCAGGTGATGGGTCTCCTCCCCTTTTGTCGTTATCAGCCAACGGTGGGTGACCTTGGACACCTCCTACTTTCCATTAGATAGATTTTACATGCTTTCTAGGAGTAGAATTAGTGCAGTTTACTACTTTCTAGGTAAACTGCTTGATAGATTAGCTGAGTAGGGTAATTTAGATTCGATTCGCGTCTCTCTGATCAATTCAAATCAAAGAGACTTTCATGCCCATTATCATACCATTAATCTTCCTCTATATTCCATTTTATCACCTTCTAATTCCTCGATTTTTAATTCACTGATCACCCACTCATTAAGGTCTAATTTCAGACCTGAGAACCTTATTTCTCATATTTGAAATTAGCACCAAAAATCACTTTGGGTGGTCTCCCACTCATTTCGCAAATCCACAAACAACCCCCGATCTTGTTTTCTCAACTCGAATTGCTCGATCTTGTTTAAATTGGTTTTCATTGTTCAGATCAGTGATTTGAAATTCATTTGGATTTTATCGGATTTAATCGAGCTTTTTGAGATTGGATGGGGTTGGTTAGGTGTATGCAAGGATTCCAATGTTTGTGAGCTTTGTTTTGATTATATGGATGAGCATACATCTAAGTTAAGCCCTATGTTGGAGAGTTCTATCAAGGAAAATCGGTTACTCTGATTTGAGATAGAACAAGGACCCAACAAGTCTTGATCTATCCACATGATTGCCTCGAACACCCATCAATGGTGCTCAAGGAGATTAAGTGGGAAGATCACCATAAGACCCAAATTGAAGGCCTAATTGGGGTGACATTTCACCCTCCATGTAACCACTTTCATGATCTGATGTTGGAGGTTTCGATTGAGATTTAAAAAGGTCCTTTAGAAGAAGATTTGAAATGTTTTGCAAAAGGGAATTAAAATTCTAGTTTATATATATGAATCTCATATCTTCTTTTATGATTTAAAAGGGATTTTAAAATGAGAATTATTCAGAACTGTGGAATTTGAGACTCAGACACAGTAGCAACCCTTGAAATGGAATTTAAGACATCTGATTTAATTTTGGAACGTCTAATCTAAGTCTTGGCAGCTGTAGTAGATTCATATAGCTACTGAGATCATAGCTGCAGCAGCTATTTTTGTCTTGCTACTATGCTATTGCGGCAACTAGTGCTAGAGTTTGCTTTCGATCTGAAATAGTTGGGCGTTAAGCTGGAAATTGAGGTGTTAAATGGCTGACCTATTGTGTAATGTTGTTTATTATGTGTACAAGCATTCATGTACAGATATTT
Organism: Thalassia testudinum; assembly: GCA_037157565.1. NCBI lineage: Eukaryota > Viridiplantae > Streptophyta > Magnoliopsida > Alismatales > Hydrocharitaceae > Thalassia > Thalassia testudinum. The sequence continues at coordinate 42,624,171 of JAZHRO010000065.1, forward strand.
GATTTTAATCTAGTTTGAATTGCTTATAATATTCATTTTTAGATTTCTTTGTCAGCCATTAGTGTGTAATTTGCCTAAACCATGAAAATAGATGATTTTGAGTTGAAATGCATGCTACTTGCTTGAACACCTCCTATTTAATGTTTAAAATAGTTCTAAATGCTTCTACTGTTATTTCAACCCTCAACATACACTCTAGTGCCTTAGGATTCACATCAAACAACTCTTTAAGGCCTATAATGTGTTTCATTTGTAAATAAATAAAAACACTATAAAAAATCCAAAAAAAAATAAAATAAATGTGCAGCAAGTAGGATTGGCTTTATTTCTAAGTGCTTGCAAAGTTTCAAAACATTCTAAACCTCATGCTTAGTAGAACATACCAGCCAACGATTCAATCTATCTTAAAACTTAATAAATGACCTAAAATCCAAAAATACCAAAAACACACCATTCTTTTCATCTTTCTCTCTCTCTCTCATCCCCTACCTCTATAAAACTCACAAAACCCATAAACATAAGAAAAACTAGAAAAATACCTAAAAACACTATGTAAACCATGTATATAAATGTATATATAAGTTATATATTAAGCTATATATGTATATAATGTAAAATGTGTATATAAATTGTATATATAAATTATGTATGTATTCTATAGTATAAATTAAGTATTTAGGATAACTTAATATATATATATATATAACATTATTAAATAAGTAGATATCAATTTAAGTAATTTATATGTACTCTAAACTATATAAATTAATAAAACCCTATAAATAAACCTATTTATGAATGATACTGTATATATGTATTTATATATCTATATTGTACATTAAGACACCTGTAACTTAATTTAACTATATATATATAATAAATAATTTATTTATTAAGTTATTAAGTAAGTTACTAAATTAAATTCAAATAAATTTGTAAATTAAGTTATTTCTGAACCAACTTATACTGTGTATTTGTATTGTAGTATTTTAAATACTTTCAACTAATTTAATTATATTTATAAAGTATTATATTATTTATACATAATTTAAATGTAAAATACACTGAAATCACATATTTAAATGTATATAAATTAAAATAAAACATGTAAAATATAATAAAAATGTGTATTAAGTATTTTATTATCTATACTAACTTTGTGTAAGGTCAATTTGATAATTAATTAACCAATTTATATGTTAATTAAGAAATAAACCCAATTATCAGTATGTTTAAAGTGTAAACTTTTGCTAATTTATTTATATAGAAAATATAATTAATTTTGTAAATAAAGTATATAATTATGTAGTCCTATGTTAGGGCTTCAAAACCATATAATTTAACTTTAATTTATAACAAAATACAGTCCTCAAATCGAGAGCCAAAATCCCAAATTAGAAACTCTGAGCATTTGAGATGGCAACAACTGTGAGGCGCAAAAGAAAGTCCAATCTACCTTAAAAGTTAATAAATGACCTCAAATCCAAAAATACTAAAAACACTCCATTTTTCTCATCTCTTCTCTCTCTCTCATCTTCTACCTTTATAAAACTCACAAAACCCTTAAAAATTAGAAAAACTAGAAAAATACCTAAAAACACTATGTAAACCACTTGTATAAATGTATTTATAAGTTATATATTAAGTTATATATGTATATAATATAAAATGTGTATATAAATTGTATATATAAATTATGTATGTATTCTATAGTATAAATTAAGTATTTAGGATAACTTAATATATATATAACATTATTAAATAAGTAGATATCAATTTAAGTAACATATATGTACTCTAAACTATATAAATTAATAAAACCCTATAAATAAACCTATTTATGAATGATACTGTATATGTGTATTTATATATCTATATTGTATATTAATACACCTATATCTTAATTTAACTATATACAAATAATAAGTAACTAATTTATTAAGTTATTAAGTAAGTTACTAAGCTAAATTAGAATAAATTAGTAAATCAAGTTATTTCTGAACTAACTTATACTATGTATTTGTACTATATTATTTTAAATACTTTAAACTTATTTAATTATATTTATAAAGTATTATACTATTTATACATAATTTATATGTAAAATACTCTAAAATCACATATTTAAATGTATATAATTAAAATAAAACATGTAAAATATAATAAAAATGTGTATTAAATATTTTATTGTGTATACTAACTCTATACAGGGTCAATTTGACAATTAATTAACTAATTTATATGTTAATTAAGAAATGGATTTTTTACGTGAATGCCACTAAAATATTTTGAAATTACTTAAATGCTATTCAATTCACTATATTTACAAATATGCCATTGAAAAAGTAATGTCGTTTACATATTTGCCACTTCGTCAGCCATAGTCGTTAAACTTAACGGTTTTGGACTGAAATGTAATAAAAAATTATTTTTTAATCATAATTTATTTTTTACTCAAAAATTTTTTTATTGTTAAATTTTATTTATTTTTATTTTCATCCCCTCCCTCCCCTCGCCAATTCACCTCCCTTCCTCCTCACCTCCGACCACCGCCTTACCTTAGGCTTACATGCTTGGGGACCTCATTTAGGCCGAAGAGCACCCACTTGAGGAAGTCGTCCTTCCTAAGCTCCTTGTCCTTGACGATGATCTCGAGCATGGAGGCCTGGTGCATTCTCCAAGTGTGTCCCGCTCGAGTTGGGGTGGAGGAGGTGGTTGGAGGTGAGGAAGAAGGGAGGTGAACTGGCGAGGGGAGGGGAGAGGGAGGGGTGAAAATTAAAAAATATAAAATTTAACGATAAAAAAAATTTGAGGACTAACAAATAAATTTTTATTATATTTCAATCCAAAATCGTTAAGTTTAATGGCTATGGCTGACGGAGTGGCAAATATGTAAACAGCACTACTTTTTCAATGGCATATCTATAAATATAGTGAATTGAATGACATTTAAGTAATTCCAAAAGATTTCAGTGGCATTCATGTAAAGAACCCTTAAGAAATAAACCTAATTATCAGTATGATTAAAGTGTAAACTTTGGCTAAATTATTTATACAAAAAATACAATTAATTTTTTAAATAAATTATATAATTAAGAAGTCCTATGGGCTTCAAAACCCTATAATTTAATTTTAATTTATAATAAAATATGGCCCACAAATCGAGGGCTAAAATCCCAAATCAGACACTTTGAGCATTGAGATGGTAGCGCCTGTGAGGCACAAAAGAAAGTTCGTTCTACCATAAAACTTAATAAAAGTCCTCAAATCCAAAAATACCAAAAACACTCCATTCTTCTCATCTCTTTCGTTCTCTCATCTCCTTCCTTCGTAAAACTCACAAAACCCATAAAATCAGGAAAAACTTAAAAAAATACCTAAAAACACTATGTAAACCAAGTGTATAAATGTATATATAAGTTATATATCAAGATATATATATATAACGTAAAATATGTATATAAGCAGTATATATAAATTACGTATGTATTCTATAGTATAAATTAAGAATTTAGGATAACTTTATGTATATATAACTTTATTAAATAACTAGATGTCAATTTAAGTAACTTATATGTACTCTAAATTATATAAATAAATAAAACCCTATAAATAAACCTACTTATGAATGATACTATATATATGTATTTATATATCTATATTGTACATTAAGACACCTGTAACTTAATTTAATTATATATATATAACAAATGATTAATTTATTAGGTTATTAAGTTACTAAATTAAATTAGAATAAATTAGTAAATTAAGTTATTTCCGAACTAACTTATATTGTTTACTTGTACTATAGTATTTTAAATACCTTAAATTATTTAATTATAATTATAAATTATCATACTATTTATACATAATTTATGTGTAAAATACTGTGAAATCAAATATTTAAATGTATATAATTAAAATAAAACATGTAAAATATAATAAAAATGTGTATTAAATATTTTATTATGTATACTAACTCTATACAGGGTCAATTTGATAATTAATTAATTAATTTATATGTTAATTAAGAAATAAACCCAATTATCTATACGTTTAAAGTGTAAATTATGGCTTATTTATTTATATAATAAACATAATTAATTTTGTAAATAAATTATATAATTAGGGACCCTATCTAATGGCTACAAAACCTTATAATTTAATTTTAATTTATAATAAAATATGGCCCTCAAATCGAGGGCCAAAATCCCAAATTAGACACTCTGAGCGCTGAGATGGCAACGCCTGTGAGGCGTAAAAGAAAGTCCAGTCTACCTTAAAACTTAATAAAAGACCTGAAATCCAAAAATAACAAAACACTCCAATCTTCTTGTTGAGACCCATTATGTCCTAAGCCTTTTAAGATATCTAGACTATGGGTCAGACGTCTGGTCAAACGTTTGGACATCTTCCCAGACGTCTGGAAATCAAATTTTTGGGTATGAGTTCGCGTCTACGCGTAGGCTGCACGCAGACAGTACCTTCTCTTTTTCCTTCCCTTCTTCTCTCTCTCCCCCCCTCCAGCGAACCCTAACCCACCAACCTTATAAACCCCTTCCCCCTCTCTCGTTCTCCCCACACCAGCCACCTTCCTCTCTTCTTCACCACTCCAGCGAGAGAGCCAGCGTGAGCAAGTGAGTGCAAGAGCGGCGACGAGGAGGAGCGGCATTAGAAGAAGAGGAGTTGAGCTTGCGAGCTCGTGTGGGAGCTCACCGAAGGGCGCACCGCCAGAGCAGCACCGCGGGAAGGAGAGGAGTGCATCGGGGAAGTCATCCCTAACACTACTACAGTCGGAGCTGCAGGCGAGGGGGCAAGGCGTGGCCACGCGCAGTGCAAGCGAGCAGGAGCAGGTTCTGGTTCTGGGTTTTTCCCAGAATCAGACGTCTGGAGTGACGTCCAGACGACGGTACGGACGTCTGAGGAGAGGTCTTCGCGAAGGTACATTCTCTTTGCGGATACGGCCATGCAGGCCGCTCCACTGCTACCCTTCGCATGGTTTATTTTGAGAAGATTTGTTGGTGGCGTGCAGGATTTGCTTCTAGAAGGAGTGGGACACGCCCTCCCATGCATTTCAGATGTCTGGGGAGCTTACTAGACGACTGGAAGCACTTCCAGACATCCAGATAGGAGGTTGGACATCTGGAGCTGGGTCCAGACGGTCCAGAAGAGTTCCTGGACATCTGAGGTTGACACAGAGCTTGAGGTACGTTACTGGACACTTTTAAGACATTTAGAAGTTGTTCCAGACGTCAGATTTGAGTCAAAAACCTTATTTTTGACCCGTTTAGGGTCCGTTTGAGGTTCGTTTTATGCAAATAAGATACCGATGTTTTCCTTGTGAGTTCTTCTACTTGTTAGAAGGCTTTCTATCCTATTCTGAATGTTCCATTATGATTATTACTTGTTATAGGACTTTGTTCCATTGCAGGTTCGTGGCTTGCTGAGGCACATGAGCCTGTCGTTCAAGCCCCCAATACTCCTGGGTTTGCTGGTAGAGTGGCTTCCCCTAGTTTAATTATAAACCTGAATTCATGTGTGGGATGAATGATTAGAACCTAGGATATGGCATGAATCCTAGGATGAGAAATACTTGAAATGTCTGTATTGGATGAATGAATTGCAGTCTTGAATGAACAGATAGGAATGTTAACAACTGTGAATAAAATCTGCCTATGAAATATGAAGTACTTATGCTAGTTAACTGTTGCATGTGACTTTCCTGTTGTATACGTTAAATGACATAATACAAGCTGCATGTGTATAATTTGAGAATGGTAATGTGAATGATAGAAATACGAGCTGCCTATGTATAACCTGAGTACGGAAATGTGAACGATAGCAATACAAGTTGCATGTGTATAACCTGAGAATGGAAATAGAAATGATGAAACTTGGTATGGAATGGTATGAGGAATATGGGCATGAACCCTACAGGGAAATAGGAGTAGAGCTTCTGGAAATAAATGGAATGGATCTAGAAATGCATTGGGAAGTGTGCTGGACCTTGAGTACGTGGTACCAAGGGGAGCACATGTTACCTCTTAGTGTAGAGGGGAGCTTGCCGCCTTCGGGTTGAGACCTAGGGTGGGTTTGGCCATTTTGCACCGACTCCATGGCCCTCGTGTATACTGTACCAGGGAGAGCTACTAGTGTAGGGAGAGAGCTAGCCACCCCACGGGGCCCAAGGTTCAGCTAGCCGCCCTACACCGACTTATTAGGTCCACTGGGCAAACCAGGGCAGTCAGGCGAGGGTGCGCGGACTGTGGAGGGGCGAGACCCCTGTTTGGTTCTTAGGGGCTAGACCCCTGTTACTGAGAGGGCTAGGCCCTAGACTGTTCCATGATGTACTTGGGTGCACCCGTTAGCGGAAACGACTGACCGCGTGCCAATGCGGGGTAGCTACCCGTGCGCTTATCGTGCGTGCCGTAGTCACTGTGTGTAGGATCACCACCGGGGACTCTCCCAGCCAGGAGAGCATCACGTGTGCCTTCTACTCTTCAGAAAAGACCGCAATCAAAATCGTTCCCACGAGGAACATTCGAGATCAAGGAAGAGATTTGGAAACATATAAACCAATGGGTGAAAAGGGATAAATTGTAAATTAAGGAAATTGAAATAGCTAGCTTACCTGCTAGCTTTACTGCTTTAGTTAGTTGGTTACCACTCTACTCAGCGTTCGCTGACTTTGTGTACTCATAACCCTTTTCAGGTCCAGGTGTTGAGCAACCGGAGTCTACGGCTACAGAGGGTGCTGGGCCTAGTAGAGCCCAGTAGCAGTAGCTTCTTTTGTTGTACCTCTATTGTAGTAGTAGTGAGTTAGACTCTTATACCTTTATGTTTTGTACTTTATGTTCCTGTACCTTGTTACTTTTCTACTGTTGTGGTGGTGATATGTACTGTAGCAGTTTTTACTTCTTTACTGCTGTACCTTTTTACTGTTAGTTGCTTAGCATAGTGAATGTGGTTTACTTTCCTACTTTTTTGTTACTTTCTTGTTGGATGACTGGGTCTTGGGATTAGTCAAGTCGAGTTGGTCTCAGGTCCTGTAGGGATTCGGGAATCGGATCGTAACAAGATGGTATCAAAGCAAGGTCATCCCGAGAAGTGTACCAACTAGCTTGAGAATAACCAATTCACTTGCTTGTAACTAGAGTAACCACCACAACATACCTTTTAACATCCGTTCTGAGGTTCTTTTGCTGAATGTCCGTTAGAATTGACGTCTTCTTGTTCTGTTGTTTGCGTCACCTTGCAGGAGATGCCTCGACATGAAGTCATTGAGACGGGCCACGGACGTGGCCGTGGACGAGGTCAGAGGGGCGGATGTGCTGAGCCCAACGTTTCAGTGGACTGAAAGAGCGATTTTCACTTTGAATAATTAATATTAAGATAATAAATCGTTGTAGCACAAATATTAAACAGATATGAATTTAAACCACAATAACGGATGTCGTATCCATAAGGAGGACTAGGCCAATAAATTCACGAGTCAAGGAATACACAGTTCGCAAACTCTTTTGCAACTTTAATGTAAAGAAAATGCTATTTTAAATGAAGTTTGCAATTTCTTTAAAAGTTCAGGGGTGTTTATGCAATTTTCATGTCAGGAATTAAGCCCCAAAAATATGTGTAAGATGCATGTGTACTGGCTTATCATGTGAATTCAACTTTCATGCAATTCTAATTTGAAATTCAAGATAGAAACATGCGCATAACACAAATAAAATAATTTCAGGAAAATCTGAGTGCATCAGTGACATGTGGCCAAAATAAAATATTAATATAAAATTGACAATGGCATTGAATGTAATTATTAATAGAGGTAAAAATAGAGGATCTCTCCTCTCTCCTCCTCACGTGTGCGGCCGTGAATAGTTGGCCGCGAGAGTCGGCAGGGAGGTGCGGCTTGACGAGAGTTACGCAACGGTGGTGACGAGGCATCCGGAGGTGGCCGGTGGCAGCCGATGGGCGGAGGAGGGCCACCGGCCTGTTGGAGGAGAAGGAGACTGCTGTTGTGGCCGTGTGCCTGCTGTGAAGGTGCTGGAGGTTGCGGTGCACACCTGTAGGCGTGGGTGGCGGTGTGGATGCGCTGATGGGCGTGCGCCTGTGGGTGCCTACGGGTTGAGGCGCAGTGCTATCACCGGCCGTAGCGCGGGCGGATGCGCATGAGGTGGCTTTAGGCTATTGGAGCGTGAGGGCGCTGAGGTGAGGCTGGTCTAGCGCCTGCAGGTCCTGCTGGAGGTGGGTGAGCGGGTGTTGCAGGGACAGCTGGCGGAGGATGCAGGCGTTTGGTGCGAGCGCAGTGGGCGGTGTGCGCCTGCAGTGAGGCGCGCTGGTGGTGAAAGCGCCTGCGTGCACGGCTAGGGCATGCGGGCGCTCTGCACGCAGCGCCTACGGTTGGTGGCGTGCTGAGGCGCACCCACAGGGAGCGCTGGAGAGATTGAAGACGGTCTGCAGAGGAGCAAGGGTGAACGGCTACAGGCTTGGTGCGGGGTGGGCATCCCTGCAGATGGCGGTGAAGGCGCACAGCGCCTTTAGGCGCTGTTGAAGGGAGATGCTATGCGGGAGAGGCGTGCAGTTGGGAGCGAGGCAGTGCGTGCAGTGGTTGGGCGTAGGTGCAGGCTGGTGATGGGCGCGCGCTTGTGGCTGCGTAAGGTGGAGAAGGAGCAGGCACAGTGCTCGCCCTCTCCACAGTGGAGAAGATAGAGCAATTCTCCACAGGGGGGAAGATTGATCTTCTTTCCAGTGCACCCCACCTTCTCTCTTTTAACTCCTCTCTCTCCCCTCGTATGCCAATCAAGGGATTTTCAAATCCCTTTTCTATTTTTGGCCGGTGGGCGTTGGAGGAGACGGCCGGAGGAAAGGGAAAAGTTCCGCCGGTGGTTGGGGAAATTTGGTTCCCAACCCTTGCACTTTCTAAATATAATACCTACACATAAAAATAACAAAATCATTACATATTAAGTTATAGAATGTTATAAATGTAAATCATGATGCATACAATTCTTTTACAACTTAATTGCAATTATTAACACACCTACAAGGTACGATTAAAAATACTTAGGCTTAATATTAGTCCATTAAAATGGACTCATCATGGACCAGCCACTTCTTCCGGACGTTCAAGGCCAGGACCTCGCCCAGCTGATACGCGAGATAGTACGAGAGGAGCTCCACCCACCTCCATGAGCGCCTCTCCCTGGGGACGTGGAGGGAGAGTCCTCTGTGGGACCACGAGATCGACGCAGTGCGGGACGTGGGGAAGGGGGTGGTCTACTTCCCCCACTGCACTCTGACACTTCCGAGCACGAGCCCTCCCTACCTGGAGGCGTGCCCATTTCCCCACTACAGCGACATTACGAGCTTTTAGGACAGTTCTAGAAGCTGAAGCCCCCCTCCTTTAAAGGGGATGAGGACCCGACTGAGGCGGAGGACTGGTTAGAGCTGATCAAGAAGGTGTTTGACACCCTTCGCCCCCCTGCGGAGTGCCGCGTGGCCTTTGCCACATACCAGCTGGAGAGCGTGGCACACAGGTGGTAGAGGGCGGTCAGAGGCCAGGAGAGGGCAGAGCCGACGTGGGAATAGTTTGTGACCCTCTTTTGCGAATAGTACTTCTCGCAGATGTGGCAGGATCAGAGGGGGCGGGAGTTCCACACTCTCCGCCAGGGGACAATGACTGTGAACGCATTTCATACACGTTTTCTAGAGCTGTCGCGTTTCGTTGCGACAGTTGTGGCTATTGAGGAGAAGCGCCTGTGGAGGTTCACTGAGGGGCTCCAGCCTGCCATTTGGGGGTATGTCAAACCCCTGAAGCTGCCCACGTTCTCGAGAGTGGTGGAGGCAGCTATGACATATGAGGAGACCAACTCGGCCGCACGTGACACTGACAACGAACGGAAGAGGCCCTACCAGCCAGACTACTCACAGGGCCGGTGAGAGAGGAGGCACGCGATGCCCGTAGGAGAGCCATCACGCTTTGTGGGGCCGTTAGTGGCCTTTGGGGGCCCTCGACAGGGGCCAGCTGCCAGCACTGGACCCCCGCCCAGCCATTAGCAGGGACCTACCGAGGGCAGGAGTCGAGTTCCCCTTTGCTACCAGTGCGACCAGCTGGCCACATCAGGAGGGACTGCCCCTCTAGGGCTGGAGCGCAACAGATGCTCCTCGCACCGAGCGCTAGAGGACGAGTAGGAGGCCGTGGTTCCCAGGTGCGTGGGGAGGACAGCAGTCGCGGGGAGGGTACCGGCCAGTGGCTACCTGTCCAACGTAGAGTGTGGCTGCTTCTTCCACACCGAGAGCTGAGGGGCATATCAACGCCCTAGCACACAGAGACGCCAGAGCTTCAGGTTCAGTAGTGGCAAATATGGTTACAGTTTCCAGCAAATTAGTTTACACACTTTTTGATTCTGGTGCCATGCACTCATTTATTGCTGCTAGCTTTGCTGTCAGTTTAGGACAGGACTGTGTGTTGTTAGAGGATCCTTTTGTGATCAGAGGTCCGGGTGGTCAGCTATTTGTAGCTAAGGAGGTTTACACAGACTGTGAGGTCAATGTTGGGGGACACAGCCTCCCCGCGAACCTGATTATGATACCGATGAGGACTTTGGCGTGATTCTGGGGATGGACTGGCTGTCCGCTTACCACGCTTTGGTGGATTGTTTTGAGAGGAATATCGCTTTCTCCATACCGGAGATGTCTTCTTCTGAGTTTCACAGACAGTCGGTGGACGGAGGCTTCAGGTGCATTTCTGCACTTCGGGCGGTGAGACTTTTGGGCCAGGGGTGTGAGGGCTTTCTAGCTTATGTAGTGGTGGAGCCCAACCCCGTGGTAAACTTTCAGAGCATCCCGGTGGTCAGAGAGTACCCCGAAGTGTTTCCAAAGGAGCTGCCAGGACTACCGCCTAAGCGTGAGATCGAGTTTGAGATCTCACTGGTACCGGGGACCAGCCCCATTTCTACAGCACCTTACAGGATGGCACCACTTGAGCTGTGAGAGCTCAAGTCCCAATTGCAGGACCTATTGGAGAAGGGCTTTGTGAGGCCCAGTTCATCTTCGTGGGGATCCTCGGTATTATTTGTGAAGAAGAAGGATGGTACCCTACGCCTTTGTGTGGATTACAGACAGGTATCCGTTGTCGAGGATTGGTGATTTGTTTGACCAGTTGCGGGGTGCCACGGTTTTCTCCAAGATAAATTCGAGATCTGGCTACCACCAGTTGAGGATCAGGGAGATCGACGTCTCGAAGATAGCTTTCCGCACCCAATACGGACACTATGAGTTTTTGGTCATGCCGTTTGGGCTGACCAACGTCCCCGTTGCTTTCATGGATTTGATGAACCGGGTGTTCAGACCGTATCTGGATCAGTTTGTGGTGGTATTTATCGATGATGTGCTCATCTACTCACGGGATCAGGCACAACACAGACAACACTTGTGGATGGTTCTAGATACGTTGAGACGACGTAGGTTGTATGCCAAATACAGCAAGTGCGAGTTTTGGTTGAGGCAGGTGTCACGACCTGGTCCCAAATCCCTATAGGATCTAAGATTGGCTCGCTTCAGTTAATCCCAAGACCTAGTCATCCAACAAGAAATAACCAAGTAACATTCATCAAACCACAATCACACAAGTACAGTAGCTAAGCAGAAAGAAATTTACAACAGGGGGAAAATGAACAGTAATATTACTCCATAATACAGCCATCACAATACATGTAGTAGAAGACAAAGCTATAGAAACTCACTATCAAACAGTAGAACTAAAGCTAGGCTCGACTAGGCCCAGCATCCGCAGCAGCTGGTGGCTCGGGTTGGTCAAATCCCTGAGCTGTACAAAATTTATTTAACTGGAGTCAGCTAACGCTAAGTAGAGTGGTGGCTAAGAAGTAACACGCATTTAAAAAGTAGTTAACATAAAATTTTCCATTTTCCAATTCTATTATACATGAGGGTGCGTAGAGATCTCTAATTAGGATTTGTTAATTAATCTTCTTGCTCCCTATAGGAACGATTTTGCTTGCAGCTTCCCATGATATAGGATGCCCACGTGGCACTCTCCTAGCCGGGGGAGTCCCACCGAGGTAGTCCTATACTCAGTCTGCCACCCCGAGGTCACGGTCGTGACGTAGCAGTGACTATGGCACACGTGATAAGCGCGCAGGGAGCTACCTAGCAAATGACACGTAGTCAGTCGTTTCCGCTAGCGAGTACGCCTCAACGTACAGTGTGAAACAGTAAAGGGCTTTGCCCTCTCAAAACAGAACAGGGGTCATGCCCCTTAGGGGTCTCGCCCTTCCTCAGTCCGCGTACCCTCATCTGACTACCCCAGTTTACCCAATGGGCTGATGAGAGTCGGTGTAGGGTGGCCATACCTAGCCCCGGGCACCCTGGGGCGGATAGCTCCCCCCTACACTAAGTAGCTCACCTCGGTACCACGTACACGAGGGCCAGTAAGAGTCATCGTAGAGTAGCCAAACCCACCCCGGGTCCCAACCCAAGGGCAGCAAGCTCCCCTCTACACTACAAGGGATGGTTGCTCTCTTCGGTACCACGTACACGAAGGTCAGCTTACCTCCCTTAACAGCTGCCCATAGGCAGTAAATTCCTAGAACCATCCGGTTCTTCGTAATACGGTGTTCTTGTTTACATTCCCCGTGGGGTTTGTATAGGAGTTTCTTTTTCACATCCGGGTTGGAATGTTCGGAACAACAGTTTAATTTCCGTTTTATTACAGTAGGGGTCCGTTTTAGATACAACAGGCAGCTTTTGATTACTCAATCATTCACAAGCAGTTTCTTCTAACCCTAGTGTTCATGCCAAGACCTAGGGTTCAAGAATTTATTTTTGAGTATACGTTTATTCCTTCCTAGGGTTCATCTCAAGTCCTAGGATTACTTACTTGCATGTATTAAATTAGAGATTTAAGGTTGTAACCACTCTACCTGGGTAACCGGGTGGAATGGGGGCTTGTACAGTGGCTCCCGAAGTCTCCACAGGTCCCGTACACCTGACGGACTGGAGACCTAAAACTTGGATTGATGGGCCAAAGGTTCAGAAGGATATAAATAAGGTATCATTAGATAGAGAAACTCGTACGGAAAACAGAGACGGTTCGTTTGCGGAAAAGCGATAATAATAGGGCCTTACACGGCCCAAAACACGTTGTCAGACGGAAATTAGACATCTGGGAAAGGTCCCAGGCATCTTAAAATAGTTCTCAGGGATACCTCTCTCAGTGTTCCACTATCAAATGTCTGGAACTCAATGCCGACGTCCAAGGACTCCGTCAGACGTCTGGGGGTGCTCCCGGATGTCTAAAACTGCCTCGGCAACGCTCTCACCTTCTGACACATACACGTATACTGTTAGGACTTGTCAGAGAGAAAAAGTACGGAAAGTAGATCTCTACCAGACGTCTTGCTATACCTTCGGACGTCCGGTAAGATGTTTGGGTGTCTCTCCAGCCATCTAATTCTGCGAAAAAATGACTTCCTCAGAACAGCTCTGGCTCCCCTTACTTGCAGGTGCTACAGCAGAACGGTGCTACACCCTTCACTCTCGCACTTCCTCTCGCTCGGGCTCTCATCTCTTCACTCACTCTCGCCCTCGCTCTACTCTCGGCTACGGGGTGGGCAACGAAGAGGAGGGTGAGAGGTTTATAAAGGAAGAGGAGGTAAGGGGGGCGAAAAGGCGAAGCATGGCGTGGACTGGCGTCACAGGAAGAGGTGCGGTGAGGTGCGGAGTATGGCGTACGTACGTTCCGCACTGTAAAGCATTTTCAAACGTCTGGTGAACATCCCAGATGTCCGAACAGACGTCTGGTGAACATCCCAAACGTCTTAAATGGCCAAAGGGGTGGTGGGTCGTTTCAATATAACAAACTTAAAGGAAGTTTTGTCCCCGAAACATGAACTGACTAGGGTGCGAAAATATAACGTAGCAACGTATAATAAACTTAAAGAGGACTGAAGTAGGTCTGAAGAGTCATACCTTCAAAGAGTTCTGGGTACTACTTTCGCATCACCGACTCAGGCTCCCAAGTTGCCTCCTCGTACCGCTGGCTTTTCCACAGGACTTTCACCAGGGGTACTTCCTTCCGCCTCAACCTCCGAATGGCTCGATCTAGTATTTGTACCGGTTTCTTGGGATAGGTCAGGTCATCTCCCACTTCGATGCTCTCGTGGCTAAGGACATGGCTGGGGTCGGCGATGTATCTTCTGAGGTTGGACACGTGAAATACGTTGTGCACTCCAGAAAGCTGGGGAGGAAGGGCAAGCCGGTAAGCGATGGGTCCTTCCCACTCTATGACCTCAAAGGGTCCCACATATCTCGGTGCAAGCTTCCCTCTCATCCCAAACCACTGCAAACCTTTCACCGGTGAAACACGGAGAAAAGCGTAATCCCCAACCTCAAATTGTACCTCCTTATGCTTCAGATCGGCGTAACTCTTTTGCCTGTTCCAGACAGTACATAGTCGTCGATGGATCTACTCAATCACCTCCTGACTCTGGCGTATCAGATGGGGGCCGACCTCCCACTTGGTCCCCACCTCTACCCAACTCAAGGGGGTCATACACTTCCTCCCGTACAGAGCTTCATATGGTGCCATGCCAATGCTCGAGTGGTAACTGTTGTTGTAAGCGAATTCTGCCAGAGGCAAATGCTCCTCCCAGGAGCCTCTCCAGTCCAGTGTGCAAGCACGTAGAAGGTCCTCAAGGGTCTGAATGGTACGCTCTGACTGTCCGTCTGTCTGGGGGTGATAGGCTGTACTGAACTTCAGACAAGTCCCCAAGGCTCGCTAAAATTCTGCCCAGAACTGGGAAGTGAAATGAGTGTCCCTATCTGAAATAATTTCGCGGGGAACCCCGTGAAAGCGTACTATGTCTCTGATGTATCTCTCTGCCAACTGTGCTGGTCCATAAGTGACTCGGATTGGCAGAAACCATGCCATCTTCATTAATCTATCCACAAGCACCCAGACTACATTGTGCCCTCTCTGTGTCACAGGTAACCCCACTACCAGATCCATAATGACACTTTCCCACTTCCATTCTGGAATGGGAAGTGACTACAATGGCCCCTCAGGCCTCTGATGCTCAGCCTTCACCTGCTGGCATATTAGACACTGCTGGACGAAAAGGCCAACATCCCGCTTCATGCCTCTCCACCAAAAATCACGTCGTAGGTCGTGACACATCTTCGTGTTCCCAGGATGTATGGTAAATCTGGATCCATGAGCCTCAGTCAAGAGCTCCCTCAATAGCTCCTCATCTCTAGGAGCGCACAAGCGTCCCCTCATACGCAGAACTCCGTCAGTAAAAGAGAATTCTCCAGGGTTCCCTAGCAATACTCAGTCTCGCTGTGCCCGTAGATATGAGTCTGTCATTTGTTTAACCACAATGCGATCCACTAGCTCTGGCCGTGTCTGCCTCACGACTGTCACTGCCCTGTAATACCCCTATGTCTCTTGGAGTCGCCAGCTGCTCAACTCCTCCATGAGCCTCCAACTTTGTGCTTATAAGCAAGCCAAGTGGGCGAGCACCTTTCGGCTCAAGGCATCAGCTACCACATTGTCCTTTCCTAGGTGGTAGGAGATGTTGCAATCATAGTCATTCAGGAGTTCCAACCAGCTTCTCTACCTCATGTTGAGCTCCTTCTGGTCAAACAGATATCCGAGGCTCTTATGGTCAGTGTAAATCTCGAACGTCTCTCCGTACAAATAATGCCTCCAGGTCTTCAATGCTAGGACGGCTGCTACCAGTTCTAGGTCATGGGTGGGGTAGTTGTGCTCGTGGGGCTTCAGTTACCGCGAAGCATATGCAACAACATGACCTCGCTGCATAAGTACACCCCCCAACCCCTGCAACGAGGCATCTGTGTAGACGACGAATCCACCGTTGCTGTCAGGGATGGTGAGTACAGGAGCTAAGGTCAACCTCTCTTTCAGCTTCTGAAAGCAAGACTCATACTCGTCTGTCCATGCGAAGGGTACGTCCTTCCGAGTCAAATGAGTCAGAGGACGGGCAATCTGCGAGAAACCTTCGATAAATCATCTATAATAACTAGCTAGCCCCAGGAAACTGCGTATCTCAGTCACCGAACGCAGCCTCTCCCACCTGAGTACTGCCTCTACCTTGGCTGGATCCACAGCTAAACCATCCTCTGAGATGACATGGCCCAGGAAGGTGACTTGTCTGATGAGAACCTCGTCATAAGCCCTAAACTAGCACCATCTAACCCAGATTTGCAAGAAAAAGCTCCTACATAACTCTAGAAAGGCTTGGCTCAGAGAAATTCTGAGTTTGTAAAGAAAATAGAAACTAAGGGGTAAAAATGCAATTTCACCAATTCAATCTGAAAAAAGGGTAACTCAGGGTCCAAACATAGGTCAAAATAACCTAATAGAAAGAAAAGTGGGATGAGATGATCCAATAAGGGCTACAGCAACTACAAGGAATTAAATGACATCCTATAACCCTAAAAATAAATCCACTTCAATTCACGAGGTTTGAGGCAAATAAAAAATCGAATAAACCCTCTAAAATTCATAGAAAAATAATCTCTAGGGTTTAGAACCTCCAATTTGGCCTTAGGAACCCATTTTGACCTACATTGAGAACCATGCCCAATTAATAACTTAATTTGGGTTTTTGCGTAAATTGATCAGTCAAACAAGGTTTGATCTAGAAATAAAATTCACCATCAGAATCCTTAGGTCCTAATTAGTCATGTATAAAAACTTGAGGCTAAGGAGAGACCTTCTTGACCAACTTTACATTTTGGTCCTCATCTATTACTTTTTGGCCCTCAACTTTTGAAACCCTCGCATTTTGGCTCCTAACTCTTCTTCATTCTTTGCATTTAGGTCCTCCCTGCAAAACCCTGAGCAGCGCCATGCTCCGGCGACTTTGCACGGAGCATGGCGCCGCGCAGGGTGAGGGAGACCCTCTGCCAAGACAACCGGGGGTGCCCTGCGATGTCTGCCGTCGCAGGGACACCTCCCTGGTCACTGCAACTGCCCATACCATGCGTGCGAACGCACGGAAGGTATGGGTCTCCATCTCTAGCGTTCTCCGGCGAGGGAGGCACGTCGTCTCCCTCCACCCTCCTCTCTGATTTCGCCTCTATAAAACCCCTCGTCGCTCTGCCACACTCTCCAGCTCGATTCTGACGGAGAACCACCCACAACTTTCTTCTCTTCCCACTCCGGCAGACACCCAGAGAGCTCCCTTTCCTTTCCTCTTCACTCTGCCACAAAACCAATGGCAGAGACTTCTTCCTGATTCTCCTCCGCGTCGCGCAATACCCGCGCGCACTGCTTCAGCCTCGTCGTCGCCGCCGTCCGCCCCCACTGGGTACCTTCTTCTCCGGTGACAGTCGACACGACTGCCGCCCTGCTCCTCCCCCTTCGTCCCTGCAAGTAGGTAACAGTTACTTCTTTTCCTCCCCTCTTTCTTTTCCCTATTTTAATTTGCTCAATCAAACCCTCGACCGACCCGACCACCATCATCTTCCACGCCTACGGCCCACCTCCGGCGAGTCGTATGGAGTGGCGAAATGATGGGAGCGACTCGCCGGAGGTGGGTCGGAGGCGTGGAAGATGATGGTGGTCGGGTCGGTCGAGGGTTTGATTGAGCAAATTAAAATAGGGAAAAGAAAGAGGGGAGGAAGAGAAGTAACTGTTACCTACTTGCAGGGACGAAGGGGGAGGAGTAGGGCGGCAGTCGTGTCGACTGTCGCCGGAGAAGAAGGTACCCAGTGGGGGCAGACGGCAGCGACGACGGGGCTGAAGCAGCGCGCGCAGGTATTGCGCGACGCGGAGGAGAATCAGGAAGAAGTCTCTGCCATTGGTTTTGTGGCAGAGCGAAGAGGAAAGGAAAGGGAGCTCGCTGGGTGCCTGCCGGAGTGGGAAGAGAAGAAAGTTGTGGGTGGTTCTCCGTCAGAATCGAGCTGGAGAGTGTGGCAGAGCAACGAGGGCTTTTATAGAGGCGAAATCAGAGAGGAGGGTGGAGGGAGACGACGTGCCTCCCTCACCGGAGAACGCCGGAGATGGAGACCCATACCTTCCGTGCGTTCGTACGGGCGGTTGTAGCGACCAGGGAGGTGTCCCTGCGACAGCAGACGTCGCAGGGCACCCCCGGTTGTCTTGGCAGAGGGTCTCCCTCACCCTGCGCGGTGCCATGCTCCGCGCAAAGTCGCCGGAGCATGGCGCTGCTCAGGGTTTTGCAGGGAGGACCCAAATGCAAAGAACGAAGAAGAGTTAGGGGTCAAAATGCGAGGGTTTCAAAAGTTGAGGGCCAAAAAGTAATAGATGAGGACCAAAATGTAAAGTTGGTCAAGAAGGTCTCTCCTTAGCCTCAAGTTTTCATACATGACTAATTAGGACCTAAGGATTCTAATGGTGAATTTTATTTCTAGATCAAACCTTGTTTGACCGATCAATTTACGTAAAAACCCAAATTAAGTTATTAATTGGGCATGGTTCTCAATGTAGGTCAAAATGGGTTCCTAAGGCCAAATTGGAGGTTCTAAACCCTAAAGATTATTTTTCTATGAATTTTAGAGGGTTTATTTGATTTTTTTATTTTCCTCGAACCTCGTGAATTGAAGTGGATTTGTTTTTAGGGTTATAGGATGTCATTTAATTCCTTATAGTTGCTGTAGCCCTTATTGGATCATCTCATCCCACTTTTCTTCCTATTAGGTTATTTTGACCTATGTTTGGACCCTGAGTTACCCTGTTTTCAGATTGAATTGGTGAAATTGCATTTTTACCCTGTAGTTTCTGTTTTCTTTACAAACTCAGAATTTCTCTGAGCCAAGCCTTTCTAGAGTTATGTAGGAGACTTTTCTTGCAAATCTGGGTTAGATGATGCTAGTTTAGGGTTTATGACGAGGTTCTCATCATACCCCCATGCCTAGCTTTTGCTAGTCCCTTAGCAAAAACCTAAGGTTTTAACCTTTGTTCTAGACCATGATGTTTTTAACAACTTCAGATAAATGCTTTTTCATTTGAACCTAGATTAGGTTAGAATGCTGACCATAGGCTTAAAAGGTACTCTAGTACCAACCAAGATCCAGATCTGTCTAGCCTTAGCCTCAGTCTTTGGCAAAGGTTTTTAAGGCCCACAAG
The DNA here is from genome assembly GCA_037157565.1 of Thalassia testudinum. Classification (NCBI taxonomy): domain Eukaryota; kingdom Viridiplantae; phylum Streptophyta; class Magnoliopsida; order Alismatales; family Hydrocharitaceae; genus Thalassia; species Thalassia testudinum. The sequence goes on from JAZHRO010000065.1 coordinate 42,643,303, forward strand.
AACTAACCTAAGTTTTATTGGACTTCGTGGTTAAAGCATCCCGTGCTTGAAACGATTTTTGCCCTGGTTCAGTTCGCAGTGCTTTTTGTAAGAGAGAGAGGTAGTAAGTTTTTCTGTTTGGAGAGTTTTTCTCTCTCCTTTTCTTTTTAGTTCTAGCCTAGGATTGGCTTTTCAATACGGTCTATATCAGATTCATTGCTCCCATCATCAATCCTCAAGGGTTCCTGGCAATCAATGCTTCGAGATAGCACCGCCCATGGCAACCCCCAGAACCCTGGCTATTGAGATTTCGGGATAATCCCATCCATGGTGTTCTGTGGCCGAATTCAGACCCTGGCAATTGACACTTCGTGATAATGGCATCCATGGAATCTGAACCGGCAGAGTGCTTACATGCCCTCAGTAGGATATGTGAATATCCTAAGAGACAAGCACCGAGGAGATGATATTTTGTTACGCATCTTCGAGGGGATTTCTCGCCTCTCCGCGCTGGGAACTCGTCCAAATCAACTTGTGTTGATCGGCCGCTCCTATTCTAGGTGTATTTTTCACAGTTTTGCGACGCTTCTGCGTGATTTTGAATTTTTTACGCTTACTGAACCAGGCTGTGTGTGGGGTTGGGGTGGTTAGGTTACTGAGTCCCGTAAACCAGGAGTTAGTTAGTGAGGTCAAATACTCCCTAAGCCTTGGACCTAGTACTTAAGCTTTTCATTTTCCTCAACCTCTTGAGGATTGTCTAGATCTTAATGGGTACTAAGAGTCTATCCAAGAATGCCTAAAGTTTGCGTTCTTACTAATTTTACCATGCACTTTTCATTTCTTTTCTTGAATAGGGTCTAGAACTTAGATCAATTCCTTAGCTTCTTACTAATGACTATTACTCTTTTCTTTCATTTTTTGTGCTCCTTTTCATTTTGTTTCTTTTCCCTTCTCCCACAAAATTTCCTTTCTCCTCTTTTTTTTTATGGTGTTTTTGGCATATGTGAATTTTTTTTTAAACCCCTTTTTTTTACAAGTTTTGCACTTTTATACCCCCCCATGCCTAAGGTTTGCAATGCCCTCATTGTGACTTAGGGGTTTTTATTTACTTAGTTCATTCCTTAAGACAGATGTTTTAATGAATGAATGGGTCGGGATGAATTCTGTGGACGATTTCTAATCTCAGATACACGCATCTGAGGTGGAGTCGGTTGTCTATGAGGGTAACTTTAAGTGCACAAAAGTGTGAAAAGGGTTTTAGATTTTCAGAAAATGACGGGCTGCCTCCCGTTAAGCGCTGAGTTTTACGCCATCGGCTAGGCACAATAAGCTCAAGGGGAATGGAGGATGAGAGATGATTCAGCCAAATCAGTAGAAGTCACATCAATGAACGGCTTGAGTCTCTAACCGTTCACGATGAAAGGTTCGGAATCGTGGCTGAGTGGACTAATTTCGATCGCTCCATTTCCAAAAACCTGTCGGACTAAATATGGTCCGACCCACTTGGATCGCAGTTTTCCCGGGAAAAGTTTAAGTGGGGCATCAAAGAGTAGGACCTTTTGACCAGGATGAAAGATCTTTCTCGAGATATGCTTGTCATGGAAGGCTTTAACTCGCTCGTAGATTCGCGAGTTCTCATACGCGTCTAGGCATAATTCATCGATCTTGCTGATTTGGAGTTTTCTGTGGGTTCCAGCCTTGGAAAGATCTAGATTGCAGTTCCGTACTGCCCAATAGGCTTTATGCTCTAGTTCTACGGGAAGGTGACACGCCTTTTCGTACACCAGTCTAAAGGGAGACATGCCTAATTGGGTCTTGTGGGCGGTCCTATAGGCCCACAATGCTTCCGGAAGTCGGGACGACCAGTCCTTCCTGTCAGGCCGAACAGTGACCTGCAGGATTTTCTTGATCTCCCGATTTGACAGCTCAGCTAGACCATTAGTTTGGGGGTGGTAAAGAGTAGAGATTCGGTGAGACACCCCATATTTGGTCATCAGTGACCTAAACTGAGCATTTGTAAAATGGGTTCCCCCATCAGAGATTATAGCACGGGGAATCCCGAACCTTGAGAAAATGTTTTGATGAATGAATTTAAGAACAGTCTTGTGATCACAGGTTCGGGTCGGTATGGCTTCGATCCATTTGGACACATAGTCCACAGCAAGCAGAATGTACTCGAAACCATCCGAAACAAGAAAGGAGCCCATAAAATCAATCCCCCAAATGTCAAAGATTTCGCATACGAGAATTGGCTGCAAAGGCATCATGTCGCGACGGTTCATGTTGCCCAAAGTCTGGCAGCGACTGCATGCCTTGCAGTGACTGTATGCGTCTTTGAATAGTGTAGGCCAGTAGAAACCACACTGAAGGACTTTTGATGCGATTTTATGCCCCGAGAAATGGCCACCGCATGCCTGGTCATGGCAGAAAGAGAGGATATTGCTGACTTCCTCTTCCGGGACACATCTCCGAATAATTTGATCAGCACCAATGCGGAAAAGTTACGGATCTTCCCATATGTAATACTTGGTATCAGAACGCAGTTTGTCTTTCTTGGCCTTCGGCCAATCAGGCGGGGTCTAATGAGATGCCAAGTAGTTTACTATATCAGCAAACCATGGAAGTTTAGTACCAAGAGTAAGCAGGTGCTCATCAGGAAAGTGTTCTGTGATGGGTCCGGAAGGGTCGATAATCTCAGAAGGAAGACGGGACAGATGGTCGGCTACCACATTCTGCCTTCTCGCCTTGTCGCGAATCTCAAGATCGAATTCTTGCAACAGCAAGATCCAACGGATTAGTCGAGGCTTCGCGTCCTTCTTGGCAAGGAGATGCCTTACAGCCATGTGATTCGAGTAAATGATGACATGGGAACCTAGAAGATACGATCGAACCTTTTCAAGGACAAATACTACGGCTAGCAGCTCTTTCTCCATAACTGTATAGTTACGCTGAGCCTCGTCAAGTGTCTTGCTAGCGTAGTAGATGACCACGGGTTTCCCGTCAGCTTTTTGCCCCAGGACCGCTCCTACAGCGAAATCATACGCATCGCACATGATCTCAAAGGGTTGAGACCAATCAGGGGATTGTAGGATAGGTGCCTGGGTGACTCGGTCACGCAGGTTTTCAAAGGCTAGTGTGCATTCCTTGGAGATTTCAAAGGGTACATCCTTAGAGAGAAGAGAAGTCAAGGGGCACACGATTTTCGAGAAATCTGGAATGAAACGACGGTAAAAACCAACGTGCCCCAAAAAAGAACGGATGTCCCTGATCGAGCTAGGCAGAGGAAGGTGAGAGATCAGATCAACCTTAGCTCGATCCACCTGGATGCCTTTTTCTGAAATTAAGTGTCCCAGGACAATTCCCTCAGGCACCATGAAATGGCTCTTTTCCCAGGAAAGAACCAAATTCACCTCGATGCATCGCCTGAGTATTTGGACCAAGTGTTGGAGGCAATCATCAAAAGATTCTCCAAAAACTGAAAAGTCATCCATGAAGACTTCCAGAAAATCACCTACCATATCTGAGAATATGGCAAGCATGCACCGCTGAAAGGTAGCGGGTGCATTGCAAAGACCGAAAGGCATCCTTTGGAAAGCGTATGTTCCAAAGGGGCAGGTGAACGTGGTCTTTTCTTGGTCCTCAGGATGGATTGTCACCTGGTTATAACCGGAGTACCCGTCAAGAAAGCAGAAGAACCTATTTCCCGCTAGTTTCTCGAGAATTTGATCAATGAAAGGTAGTGGGAAATGATCCTTCTTCGTGGAGGAATTGAGTCGGCGGTAATCTATACAAACTCTCCACGCATTGGCTAATCGGGTAGGAATGATTTCTCCGGTCTCAGTCGTTATGGTGGTGAGTCCTGCCTTCTTAGGCACAACCTGAATTGGGCTCACCCAACGACTATCGGAGATCGGGTAGACGATTCCAGCATCTAACCACTTGATGATCTCCTTTTTCACGACCTCCTGCAGATTAGGGTTCAAACGTCTCTGCATTTCACGAGAAGGTCGTGCGCCCTCTTCTGAATAGATATGATGAGTACAATAAGAGGGGCTTATTCCAGTCAAATCATCGAGAGTCCACCCAATGGCTCTGCGATGTTGCTGGAGAATAGCAATCAGATGGGATTCCTGTTCGGGATTGAGGTTGGAATTGATAATCACAGGGAGGGTCTGATTAGAACCTAAAAAGATGTATTTCAAGTGAGCAGGAAGAGGCTTCAACTCGAGGATAGGGTTATCAGCAGCAGTGGGTGGTTCAGTATAGACGTGAGGTTCAAGGGTAGGAGTTACTGGGTTGTTTATATCCGGACTCCACTCCTCTTTTTGCGGGTCAAGATCCTTCTGTTGATGAGGCATAATCAGGTCATTCTGGAAGTGTGTTTCATCAACCAAAGTCCTAATGTCACAAATATGTTCGATGACACTGCAATTAATTCCTTGTTGGGCCTTAAATATATCAATTTTCAAGGTTTGATCCCCAAATTTGAGCTCTATTTGGCCCTCCTCATAGCTAATGTTGGCTCTAGCAGTAGCCAAGAAAGGTCTCCCTAAAATGATTGGTGTATCCCTAGGGTTCTCAGGTGCGTCCATATCTAAGACTATGAAGTCCACGGGAAAATAGAAATCCCGCACTCTTACGATAACATCTTCGAGAATCCCTTTTGGTGATTTTATGGATCGATCTGCTAATTGTAATGTCACCTCGGTTGGTCTTAGCTCAGATTCTTCTAGATGGTCAAGTAAGGATGTGGGTATCAGGTTTATGGATGCACCCAAGTCTAGCAAAGCTCTATCAAATTGGGTATCACCTATCTTGCAGGAAATCAGGGGAGTACCAGGATCTTTTGCCTTGGGTGGGAGTCTACTGAGGATTACAGAGCTGGCTTGCTCTAACAGAACAATTGGGCTCCCACCCTTGGTTCGCAGCTTACGCTGGGGTGTACATACATTCTTTAAAAATCGTGCGTAAGCCGGTACGTGGCGGATTGCATCCATCAAAGGGATGTTTATGTGGACCTACTCAAAGAGCTTGATCAGGTCCTCCTCAGGTGCCACGGGCTTGGTGGTCCTCTTTCCCTTGGTCAAGGCCTCGGGAAATGGGATCTTGGTTGGTTCTTCTAGGATAGGTCCAGGTTTTGGATCTGGGATAGGGGTGGGAACGTCCTGGATTACTGTCCTTGGCTTGGGATTGCTACCAGGCTTGGAGTGGTTTGGATGAGGTGGGTCTTGGGTTTCCTTACCACTACGAGTTGTTACGGAATTAAGTCCTGCCTGGTTTTGGTTAGGATTGGGTAAGATAGGTTGCTGCTGGTAACCTGCAACAGAAGTGGAGGCTTCTATCCCGTCAGGTGAAGGAAAAGAGGGGGCCTGATAAATCATATGGGCATGGCCCGGGTTTGGGTTCATAACGTGCCACTGGGTTGGCACGTTATTTGGATTAGGAAGAGGTTGAGAAGGAAGAGTGCCTGGCTGGCGGGAGTTTGCCAACTGGGCCAATTGGTTTCGGACCTCTGTAAGTTCATCCTTGTGTTGTTTTTGAATAGCTGCATTCGTTCTTTGAATGTCAGCCAGAGTCTGAAGGATAAGGGACATTTGATCATGATTTGGCCCTGATGGATAAGTAGGGTTGGGCCGAGGCTGAGGCGGCTGGTAAGGACGAGGGGGTTGTGGGCGGGGTTGAAAGGGTGGTCTTTGGGTTTGGAAATTTCCCGCCCACTGAAAGTTGGGATGGTTTCGCCATCCAGGGTTATAGGTGTTGGAGAACGGGTCGTTCTTGATGGCGTTGAGTCTTCGCAGGTCTGAGGAACCTCCAGAGAGTCAGAGAAAGAGGGAATGGAATTCCCCGGGTTGGTATAGAGAGGATCGAATGGACCTCTGGTTAGAGAATCAGATGGTGGATATGGATCCATCCTAGGAGAAGATTGAGGGAGAATATTTTGCACAGTTTCCCTTGTGGAAGGAGGCTGTGCAAAGGGGTTATGCGTAGAGGTGGCTCGCTGCAGGTGCTGAGTCAGCTCATCCACCTTCTTTTCAATAATCGAGACCTTGTCCAATCGACTGGCCATTAATTCCAGGTCAACTGATGCGGACAGGCCCTGCGTCTCATGTGCTCCCCTAAGATTCGTCGATGCGCGGGTATTCGTCCTGTCGAATAATCCCATGGAGTCATTGTTGATGGAGTTCTCGCACATGTTTTCGAGAATCTCCCACACGGTGTCCTCATGTTGACCCATGATATTTCCTCCGCAGGTTGCATTGACGAAAAGACAAATATCCTCACGGAGTCCCTGGTAAAAAGATTGGACCTGTTCCCATTTAGGAACTCCATGATGGGGGCACTTTCTCATGAGATCCTGAAAATGATCCCATGCCTCATGGAGAGGTTCCCCTATTTGTTGAGTGAAGTGCGTAATCTGATGGTGCAAGGCGTTGGTCCGACCAACGGGGAAGAACTTTTTCAAGAACTCGGACTGAAGTTCTTCCCAAGTGTTGATCGGCCGGGTCTGAGTTTGATACCAATGAGCGGCCTTGTCCATAAGAGAAAAGGAGAACATCTTCATGAGAAGAATATCCCGATTTTGCGCGTCTGACTCAAAAGTTTGGGCCAGATGCTTTAGCTGTTTGATGTGCTGGAAGAGATCTTCAGAATTAAGCCCATGGAATTTAGGTATAGCATGAATCATGTTGGGCTTTAATTCAGAATCAGGTCCTCCAGTCGGGATTCTGATTCGAGGCTCGATGGCCACCGCAGCAGGATTATAATGGTCCCACATCATAGGACGCTGCGGTGGGTGCACAAAGTTTTGGAAGAGGTCGTTAAGTCGCTGGACCTGGTGCTCCAGATTACTTTCTTCCTCAACTGGCTGAGCCATGATAGGGGAAGAAGAAGAGTTTGATTCAGAATCAGATGAGAGAATGATGGGGTTAGGTTGCTGTTCAAACACGAGAGTCAAGGCTAGGCCTTGACGAGAGTGAATTCCTAAAGGAGATCTTAAGGGTGGTCTCAAGGATCTCCTACCGTTCATGCACTGTTGGAGTGGAAGAGTTTAGAAGGTGCTGGACCCAATCAAGACACCCAAAAATGTGTTGGGTGACTATAGAGGTGCGGGGCAGATGGACCCCTTGATCAGAAAGATCGTCCACCTGAGAATTACCTGGGCAGCCAGAGAGGGTGAGTCCCGTGAAGACCCCTACACGGTAGAGCGTCCCCACGGGTTACAGGGTTTTCCCCACCCGACCTCTCTTGTCACTGCGGTTCCAGGTAAACCAGAATGGGGATCTTGACCTCTTAAGTCTACCAATTTTAGTTTAAGATCAGGGTGCTTAAGGTTTTACTTGAACTTTTAGGTATTTTTGAGTGAAGAAGTGACCTAATTTTAAGGTTGGTTGACCCAAGGGGTCAACTTCACCTCTTGTTCTTTTGAGAGCTTTTGGGTCCTTTCTTTTTAGGGTTCAAGTGTTTAGAGAGCCATTTGCTTAGGGTTTCTCTTGTGTAGATTTTTTCAAGCAAGGTTTAGGTACACCTCTTTTTGGGAAGATCTTTTCTTTGTTAATAGAAGGTGTGTCTCTAAAAACCCTAGTTTTTCAATTCCTGAGTTGGCTCTAGTTGGTCCATTTTAGTTGCCTCAAAAATGTAGTATCTAGGGCTCAATCAAGAAGGTTTTAGCCCTAGTTACCTTAGCTAGATGGACAGTTAAAATGTGCTGAAATGAAAAATTTAGGCAACTTTGAGGAATTACTATGTATGATGCAGGTATCCCTAAGTTGATTGATTTTTTTGTTCCTTTTTAAGGAAGTTTAAGAGAGGGCTAATGAAGATTACCTGTTTGTTGGAGTGTTTGTTGTGCGGCTGCTCTTCCAATTTTTTACTTGCACACAAGAGAGAGAAAAAGATTAGCAATCTCTTGAAAGAAATTTAAAGCTTCTAGAATAGCCGTTGCTCCCGGCAACGGGGCCAAGAATAATGGCGGTATGACTAGGTTTTATTGTTTTGTTATAGAAATGGCGTTGTAGTACAGATAGTCATTTCCACTATTACAATTTTTACTCGGAAATAAAAGATCTCCCGAGGTTTAACTCAGGGAGCAAACTGTATTCTAGAGATACAAAGTTTCTATTACAAAAGTGAAAAGAGAGAGAGAGAGAGATTTATTTTGTTGGCTTTTTCTTCTTCTCTCTTCTTTATCGTCGTTGTCTTCTTCTCTTCTCTTCTTTTGGGTTCTTCAATCTTCTTCCTTCTGTTCTTCTTATTTCTTTCTTCTTCAGAGCTTCTTCTTTTCTTCCTGCAGGTCGTCGTCTGATTTTTCTGTCAGACGACTTAAGTAGCTTTTGCTACAGTGTGTCTTCTTTCCTTCTTCTCTCTGTGGTTCTCTTCTTCTTCTTCTTCTCGCAGTCCTTCTTCTTCCTCTGCAGTCTGCCTTCTCTTCTTCTTCTCCTGTCCCTGCACACTCGCAATTTGGTCAAAGGGCAAAAACCTACTCTACCCTCCCCCGCATCTCTCTCTCTCTCAGAATTCACTCGTAGGATAGCTCTCCCAGAGGTGCCGGGTATTTGGGTACGGGTCGCGCCCTGGTCCAGGCCCACCGACGTGCGGTGGTGGGCGAGGAGTGCAGGTCGGGTAAACGGGTCGGGCCAGGTCCGCGGGGGGTGGTCGCGAACGAGGCCGGGTCGAGCGGGTGAGAGGGACCTCACCCCGTGGTCAGGAGGCGAAGAGACTAAGGCACTTTTTGCCTTTATGGGGTGCGCGGCCTCAAAATCCCACGATGTGGGACTATCTTCTGCTGTCTTTGCGTGCGCCCGCAGGACGACTCCACCTCGCCCTCTGATTAGCTGCAGCCAATGTCTGGGCCACCTGAAGAGGCAGAAGCCTTTGCGGACTTCGCCCCAACCTGCAGCACCTGGGAATTTGGGGCTGTAGGGCCTGGAGCTCGCCTCGAAGCTGCTTCAGTCGTCGCTAATGGCGGCTAGAGCAGCGAACCTGTTAGACAGGAATACGGCCCTTCGGCCTAATCAAACACACGGGGGACCTTCGCCGTGGCAAGGCGAAGGTGGTGCGGAGTGTGGCAGGTCGTGGGTCGGCGTCTGGTGGCGGGGCTAGGTCGGACTGTAGCCGCGAGAATGGGTTTGTTCGGTGGAGTATGGTGGAGGTGAGGAGTGGCAGTGAAGGGGCGGAAACGGTTCAGTGGAACGATTTGCATTTTCTGTATTTGGCATACAACCTGTGCCATCTCAAGATATCCAAGACCATGTGAAGGTGTTGCTTATGTTGCGTCTGGTCTCGTGAATAAATGAGCACGTCATCGATGAAAACAACCACGAACTAATCCAGATATGGCCGAAAAATGTGGTTCATCAAGTTCATTAAAGCAGTAGGGGCGTTAGTCAATCCAAATGGCATGACCAAGAACTCGTAGTGGCCGTACCGTGTACGAAAGGCTGTCTTAGAGACGTCGGTCTCCCTAATCCTCAGCTGATGGTATCCTGACCTCAAATCTATCTTTGAAAATACCATAGCATCCCTCAACTGGTCGAAGATGTCATCTATGCGTGGTAACGGGTACTTGTTCTTGATGGTGACCCGGTTCAGCTGTCTGTAGTCAATGCACAGCCGAAGAGTACCATCCTTCTTTCTCACGAACAGGACGGGGGCTCCCCACGGAGAGGCACTGGGCCTTATGAAGCCTTTCTCTAGCAGGTCTTGTAGCTGTGTCTTGAGCTCTCCAGCTCAAGTGGGGCCATTCGGTACGGTGCTGAAGAAATGGGGCCTGTCCCCGGTATCAGTGAGATCTCAAACTCGGTCTCGTGCTTAGGTGGCAGTCCTGGCAGCTCCTCTGGGAAGACGTCGAGGTACTCACAGACCATCTAAATACTCTATATACTATTTACGGGGCCAGGCTCTGCTAGAACACAAGCAAGGAAGCCCTTGCACCCTTGACTCAGTAGCTTCGCTGTCCGAAGTGCGGAGATGCATCTAAATCCTCTGTCTACAGGCTGGCCGTGGAACTCGAAGGGAGGCAGCCATGGTATGGAGAAGACAATCTTCCTCCCAAAATAATCTACAAGGGCGTGATATGTGGCCAACCAGTTCATCCCCAAGATTACACCGAAGTCATCCATTGGGATGATGATCAGGTCTATCAGGAGACTGTATCCCCCTATCATGACCTCACAGTCAGTGAGAACCTCCTCGGCAACAAATACCTACCCACCTGGTCCTCTAATCAGGAAGGGCTCCTCTAAAAGCACACTGCTCACTCCCGTGCAAACAACGAAACTCGTAGAAACAAACGAATGCATGGCTCCGGAATCGAAAAGAGTGTAGACGAGTTTGCCGGAAATAGTAACCATACCTACCACTACGGAGCCCGAAGCTCTGGCATCTCCGTGAGTTAGGACATTAACACGCCCTTCAGTCCTTGGTGTAGAACAAACAGCCATGCTCTGGGTTGGGCGGGAGGCAGCGAGCCGGTACCCTCCTCGTGACTACTGTCCTCCTCCTCGGGCCTGGTATCTGTGGCCTCCAAATCAGCCTCCAGTGCTCGGTGCTGGGAGCATCGGCTGCGCTCCAGTCCTAGATGGATAATTCCTCCATATGTGACCCGGCTGGCCACACTGATAGCAAAGGGGTACGCGACTTCCCTCTGTCTGTTGTCCCTACTGGTGACTGGGTGGGGGTCTGCTGCAGTCGGCTGATCCTTGTCGGGGACCCCCATAGGTCCCTGGTGGACCCACAGAATGGGACGGTTCCCCTGCTGGTGTCTGGTGCCTCCTCTCCCGGTAGCCCTGTGAGTGCTCTTGCGGGTAGGGCCTCTTCCGTCCTCCATCAATATCTCGTGCGGACGGGTTGGTCTCCTCGTAGGTCATGGCAGCCTCGACTACGCAGGAGAAGGTAGGAAGCTTTAGGGGCTTTACGTACCCCCGGATGGCGGGTCGGAGACCCTCGGTGAATCTCCACAAGCGCTCCTCCTAGGTGGATGCAACTGTCAAGGCGAAGCATGACAGCTCCAGAAAACGCGTACGGTACACGCTAACTATCATTGCCCCTTGGCAGAGAGTGTGGAACTCCCGCCTCCTCTGATCCTGCCAAGTCTGTGGGAAGTACTGCTCACAGAAGAGCACCACAAATCAGTCCCACGTCAGTTCTCCCTCCTCCTGTCCTCTGACCGCCTTCCACCGCCTGTGGGTTGCACTCTCCAGTTAATACGTGGTGAAGGCCATGCAGCATTCTGCAGGAGGATAGAGGGTGTCGAAGATCTCCATTTGTTCCAGCCAATCCTCTGCCTCAGACGGGCTTTCCTCCCCCTTGAAAGAGGGGGGCTTCAGCTTCCTGAATTGGCTGAAAACCTCATGGTGTAGCCGCAGCGGAGGAAGGGGTGCACCTCCAGGCAAGGAGGACTCATGCCCCGAAGTGTCTGAAGGGGGCAGTAGAGAATCACCCCCTCCCCCTCTAGCTCGTCCAGCGTCGTGGCGGCTTGCCTGCCCCACGGAGGATTCCCCCTCCGCATCCCCAGGTAGGGAAGGCTGAGGAGGAGGCTGATGGAGCTCCTCTCGGATAAGACTCCAGATCAGTTGGGCGAGGTCCAGGGCTTGGATGTCCAGGAGGAGAGGTGGAGTGGCTCTATCTTCGGCCATCGCTCGTCCTCCCCTGTGACCACGTCCTTGACCACGACCACGTCCACGACCTGCCTCAATAGCTCCCTGGCGAGGCATTTCCTACTCAAAGATCGAGGAGGAACGAGATTATTTGTGCCTGTTTGACCAAAGAGGAGACGTGAGACTCAGATACAATAACCAAGAGAAAAAGTTGTGATTGCTATCTTAGTCACATGTACAAGTGTGGTGTTTTCCAGACTACTTGGTTCATTTCTCAGGACGACCTTGCTTTGATACCATCTGTCACGACCCGATCCCAAATCCCTACAGGATCTGAGATCGACTCACTTCGGTTAATCCCAAGACCCAGTCGTCCAATAAGAAATAACCAAGTAACGTTCATCAAACCACAATCACACAAGTACAGTAGCTAAGCAAAAAGAAATTTACAACAGGGGGAAAGGAACAGTAATATTATGCCATAATACAGCCATCACAGTAAATGTAGCAGAAGACAAAGCTATAGAAACTCACTATCAAATAGTAGAACTAAAGCTAGGCTCATGTTAAGACCCGTACTGTTTGAGCCCTTTAAGACGTCTAGAACTTGGGTCAGACATCTGGAAATCAAAATTTTCGTGTACGAACTCACGTCTGCGCGCGTGCTGCGCGCAGACAGCACCCTCTTCTTTTTCTTCTTCTTCTCTCTCCTTCCGCCCTGATGAAAACCCTAACCCCACACCTTATATAAGCCCCCCTCCTCTCCCCCATTTCACCCACTTCCAACTACTTCCTTCCTCTACCCTCCAGCGAATGCAGCCGAGCGAGAGCGACGGAGAGAAGGAGCGCCGTGAGAAGGAGAGGAGAGAAGGCTTGCGAGCTCATGTGGGAGCTCGTCGGTGAGCTCACGGTCGGTCAGCACATGCGCAAGGTGGGGGAGTACGTCGGGGAGGTCCTCCCGGACACTGCTGCAATCGGAGCAGCAGGCGAGCGGGCATGGCATGGCCACACGCAGCGTGAGAAGGCGAAGACAGGTTTTGGTTCTGGGTTTTTCCCCGAATCAGACATCTGGATCTTCATGCAGACGACGTAGACGACGTCTGGAGGAAGTTCCAAACGACTAAGAGGTAAGCTTCGCCATCCTACATCTTCTTTGCGGATACGACCATGCAGGCCATTCCGCGGAGGCATGTTTCGTGCCTTACTGAGAAGATTTTCGTTGACACATGCAGGATTCTCTTCGAGAAGGCGTGGGACACGTCTTCCCACGCATTTCAGATGTCTGGGCGAGGCACCGGACGACAGGAAGAGCTTCCAGACGTTCGAAGAGGTGGTCGGACATCTGGAACTGGGTCCAGATGGTCCAGCGAAGTTCCTGGACGTCTGAGGAGTAGCGCAGAACTAAGGTATGGTTCTGGACTCTTTTAAGACGTTTGGAAAGTGTTCCAGACGTCTGATTTGAGTCAGGATCACTGTTTTTGACCGGTTTAGGTTCCGTTTGAGGTCCGATTTCTGCAATTAAGATACCAATGTTTCCCGTATGATTTCCTCTACTTATTGGAATACTTCTATTCTATTCTGAGTATTCTTCTGTGATTGATCCTTGTGATAGGACTTGTTTCCGTTCCGGGTTCGGGGCTTGCTAAGGCACGTGAGCCTGCCGTTCAAGCCCCCATTACTCCTGGGTTTACTGATAGAGTGGCTTCCCCTTAATTTAATTGAAATTAAAAGGCTTATGTGGGACGAATGATTAGAACCTAGGATATGGCATGAATCCTAGGACAAGAAACATTTGAAATGTTTGTAATGGATGATTGAAGTGCAGTCTTGAATGTGCAAATATAATGATAACAATTACCTGTAAATAAATAATAGCTGCCTGTGAAATGTAAAGTACTTGTACTAGCAAATTGTTGCATATGAATTCCTGTTGTTTACGTTAAATGACATACTATGAGCTACATGTATATAAATCGAAAATGGAAAGGTGAATGTTGGAAACATGAGCTATCTATGAATAAATTGAATATGGAATAGAGTTACAAATTGCATGTGTATAACATGAGAATGGAAATAGAAATGATGAAACCTGGTATGGAATGGCTTGAGGAATATGAGCATGAACCCTACGGGGAGTTAGGAGATGAGCTCCTAGAAATAAATGGAATGGATCTGGAAATGTGCTGGGAAGTGTGCTAGACCTTGAGTACGTGGTACCAAGGGGAGCACATGTTACCTCTTAGTGTAGAGGGGAGATTGCCACCTTCGGGTTGAGACCCTGGGTGGGTTTGGCCACTTTAAACCGACTCTGTGGCCCTCGTGTACACTATACCAGGGAGAGATACTAGTGTAGGGAGAGAGCTAGCCACCCCACGGGGCCCGGGGTTCAGTTAGCCACCCTACACCGACTTGTTAGGCCCACTGGGCAAACCAGGGTAGTCAGGCGAGAGTGCGCGGACTGTGGAGGGGCGAGACCCCTGTTTGGTTCTTAGGGGCTAGACCCCTGTTACTGAAAGAGCTATGCCCTATACTGGTTCCGTGCTGTGCTTTAGGTGCACCTGCTAACGGAAACAACTGACCGTGTGCCAATGCGGGGTAGCTACCCGTGCGTTTATCGCGCGTGCTGTAGTCACCGTTACGTCTGTCTGTGACCTTGGGGTGGTTAACTGGGTGTAGGACCACCACGAGGGACTCTCTCGGCCAGGAGAGCACCACGTGCTACTTCTACTCTTCGGAAAAGACTGCAATCAAGATCGTTCCCACGAGGAACATTCGAGATCAAGAAAGAGACCTGATAACTAAATCAAGTGGTGAAGGAAAGAATAATTAGTTAAAGAAAGAAAGAAATTGAAAAACAACAGCTACCTCTCCACCTTTACTGCTTTAGTAGTTAGTTGCCACTCTACTTAGCGTTCGCTGATGTTTTGTACTCATAACCTTTTTCAAGTCCAGGTGTTGTGTAGCCAGAGCATACGGCTGCAAATGGTGCTGGGCCTAGTAGAGTCCAATAGTTGTAGTTCTTTGTACTCGTTTGTAGTAGTGAGTAACTTCTTGTACTTTTATATTCTATACTCTTTCGTTATGCACATTATATTCCTGCACCCATTACTTTCCTACTGTTGTGGTGGTGTGTACTGTAGTAGTTTACTTCTTCACTACTGTACTTTTGTTACTGTTAGTTGCTAGCATGGTGAATGTCGTTTATTTTACTACTTTTGAGTTACTTTCTCTTTTGATGACTGGGTCTTGGGATCAGTCGAGTCGGTCCGATCTCGTATCCTGTAGGGATTTGAGAACTGGGTCGTAACAGCTCGACTAGGCCCAGCGTCCTCAGCAGCCGATAGCTCGGGCTGTTCAAATCCCTGACCTGTACAGAATTTATTTAACTGGAGTCAGCTAATGCTGAGTAGAGTGGTGGCTAAGAAGTAACATGCATTTAACAAGTAGTTAACATAAAATTTTCCTTTTCCCAATAATATTATACATGAGGGTGCGTAGAGATCTCTAATTAGGATTTGTTAATTAATCTTCTTATTCCCTATAGGAACGATTTTGCTTGCAGCTTCCCGTGATATAGGATGCCCACGTGGCACTCTCCTGGCTGGGGGAGTCCCATCGAGGTAGTCCTATACTTGGTCTACCACCTCGAGGTCATGGTCATGACGTAGCGGTGACTACGGCACACGTGATAAGCGCGCGGGTAGCTACCCCGCATTGGCACGCGGTTAGTCGTTTCCTCTAGCGGGTACGCCTCAACGTACAGTGCGGAACAGTAAAGGGCCTTGCCCTCTCAAAACAGAATAGGGGTCTTGCCCCTCCTCAATCCGCGTACCCTCGTCCGACTACCCCGATTTTCCCAATGGGCTAACGAGAGTCGGTGTAGGGTGGCCATACCTAGCCCCGAGCCCCGTGGGGGGGATAGCTCCCCCCTACACTAAGTAGCTCACCTCGGTACCACGTACACGAGGGCCAATAAGAGTCGTCGTAGAGTGGCCAAACCCATCTCGGGTCCCAAACCAAGGGCGGCAAGCTCCCCTCTACACTACAAGGGATGGTTGCTCTCTTCGGTACCATGTACACGAAGGTTAGCTTACCTCCCTTAATAGCTACCCATAGGCAGCAAATTCCCAGAACCATCCGATTCTCCATAGTACGATGTTCTTGTTTACATTCCCCGTGGGGTTTGTACAGGAGTTTCTTTTTCGCATCCAGGTTGGAATGTTCGGAACAACAGTTCAATTTCCATTTTATTACAGTAGGGGTCCGTTTTAGATACAACAAGTAGCTTTTGATTACTCAATCATTCACATGCAGTTTCTTCTAACCCTAGTGTTCATGCCAAGACCTAGGGTTCAAGAATTTATTTTTGAGTATACGTTTATTCCTTCCTAGGGTTCATCTCAAGTCCTAGGATTACTTACTTGCATGTACTAAATTAGAGATTTAAGGTTGTAACCACTCTACCTAGGTAATCAGGTGGAATGGGGGCTCGTACAGTGGCTCCCGACGTCTCCACAGGTCCCGTACACCTGACGGACTGGAGACCTAAAACTTGGATTGATGGGCCAAAGGTTCAGAAGGATATAAACAAGGTATCATTAGATAGAGAAACTCGTACGGAAAATAGAGACGGTTCATTTGCAGAAAAGAGATAATAATAGGGCCTTACACGGCCTAAAACACGCTGTCAGACGGAAATTAGACGTCTGGGAAAGGTCCCAGATGTCTTAAAAAAGTTCTCAGGGATACCTCTCTCGGTGTTCCACTATCAGATGTCTGGAACTCAATGCCGATGTCCAAGGACTCCGTCAAACGTCTAGGGGTGCTCCCGAACGTCTGAAATTGCCTCGGCTATGCTCTCACCTTTTGACACATACATGTACGCTGTCAGGACTTGTCAGAGAGAAAAAGTACGGAAAGTAGATCTCTACCAGACGTCTTGCTATACCTTCGGACTTCCGGTAAGACGTCTAGGTGTCTCTCCGGCCATGTGATTCCGCGGAAAAATGACTTCTGTGGAACCGCTCTGGCCCCTTGCTTGTAGGTGCTGCAGCAGAACGGTGCTACACCCTCCGCTCTCGCGCTTCCTCTCACTCAGGCTCTCCGCTCTTCACTCGCTCTCGTTCTCACTTTTCTCTCAGCTACGGGGTGGGCAACGAAGAGGAGGGGGAGAGGTTTATAAAGGAAGAGGAGGTGAGGGGGGTGGAAAGGTGAAGCATGGCGCAGAGTGGCATCACGAGAAGAGGTGCGGTGAGGTGCGGAGTATGGCGTATGTACGTTCCATGATGAAAAGCATTTTCAGACGTCTGGTGAACATCCCAGATGTCTTAAATGGCCAAAGGGGTGGTGGGTTGTTTCAACAGGTGACCTTCTTAGGTCATGTGATTTCAGGGGATGGCTTGGCTATGGACCCAGCCAAGGTAGAGGCAATGCTCAGGTGGGAGGGGCCACGTACAGTGATAGAGATCTGCAGTTTCTTGGGACTGGCAGGGTACTATCGACGTTTTATCAGAAGTTTCTCACAGATTGGATGTCCTATGACACAGTTGACCCGAAAGGACGTGCCCTTTTCTTGGACAGACGCTTGTGAGGCGTGTTTTCAAGAGTTGAAGGAGAAGCTGACTTCGGCTCCTGTGCTTACCATCCCAGACAACAGTGGCGATTTTGTTGTGTACACGGACGCTTCGTTGCAGGGGTTAGGGGGTGTGCTCATGCAGCGGGGTCACGTTGTTGCTTATGCTTCGTGGCAACTAAAGCACCATGAGCATAGCTACCCTACCCATGACTTAGAGCTGGCAGCTGTCATCTTCGTGCTGAAGACATGGAGGCACTACCTGTACGGTGAGACTTTTGAGATATTCACGGATCATAAGAGCCTCAGGTTTTTGTTTGATCAGAAGGAGCTTAACATGAGACAGAGACATTGGTTAGAGCTCCTGAAGGATTATGACTACAGCATCTCCTACCACCCAGGGAAGGCCAACGTGGTGGCTGACGCCTTGAGCCGGAAGGCGCCCGCCCACTTGGCCAGTTTACAGGCACAGAGGTGGAGACTCATGGAGGAGTTGGGCAATTGACGACCCCTAGAGTTGCAGGGGCATTGCGGGTCAGTGACAGTGACACGACAGACGAGACCAGAGCTGATAGACCGCATCATTACAGGACAGATGACAGACCCATATCTGTAGTCGTTGCGCGACAGAGTACTATCAGGCGACCTAGGGGACTTCTCCTTTACAGACGAGGTGCTGCATATGAGGGGACGTTTATGTGTTCCCAGAGATGAGGAGTTGTTAAGAGAGCTCCTGACTAAGGCACACGGTTCCAAGTTCACCATACATCCCAAGAACACAAAGATGTATCATGATCTGAGATGTGACTTTTGGTGGAGGGGGATGAGGCAGGATGTAGGTGAGTTCGTGCAGCAGTGTTTAGTGTGCCAGCAGGTGAAAGTCGAGCATCAGAAGCCTGCAGGGCCGTTGCAATCACTTCCAGTGCTAGAGTGGAAGTGGGAGAGCATCACCAAGGACTTGGTGGTGGGTTTGCCCGTTACCCAGTGAGGACATGACGCAGTCTAGGTGATTGTAGACAGATTGACGAAGACGACACATTTTTTGTCGATCCGAGTCACCTTGGGACATGCACAGTTGGCACAAAAGTATATTCGTGACGTGGTACGTCTGCATGTAGTTCCACGTGAGATTGTATCCGACCGGGATACCCGTTTTACGTCCCAGTTTTGGGCTGAGTTTCAGCAGGCTTTGGGGACACAGTTGAGGTTCAGCACAGCATAACACCCCCAGACGAATGGACAGTCAGAGCACACGATACAAACACTTTAGGACCTTTTGCGTGCCTATGTACTGGACTGGAGGGGCTCTTGGGAGGAGCACTTGCCCCTGGCAAAGTTTGCATATAATAACAGTTATCACTCAAGCATCGGCATGGCACCCTACGAGGATCTGTACGGATGGAGGTGTACTGCGCCTTTGAGTTGGGTTGAGGTGTGGACCAAGTGGGAGGTTGGCCCCCGGCTGATCCGGCAGAGTCAAGAGGTGGTAAAGCAAATTCACAGACGACTTCGCACTATCAGGAGCGGATAGAAGAGCTACACCGATCGGAAGCTTAAAGAGGTGCAGTTCGAGGTTGGGGATCACGTCTTCCTTTTCATTTTTCCCATGAAGTGCCTGTAGCGGTTTGGGGTGGAAGGGAAGCTCACGCCGAGGTTTGTGGGGTTTTTTGAGGTCCTGGAGTAGGTAGGACCCGTTGCTTACAGGCTTGCCCTTCCTCCCCAGCTTTCTGGTGTGCACGACATGTTCCACATGTCCAACCTTAGGAAGTACGTCGCCGATCCCAGTCACGTTCTGAGCCACGAGAGTGTCGAGGTGGGTGACAACCTGACCTACCCCGAGTGACTAGTACAGATACTAGACAGAGCCGTCCGGAGTTTGAGACGGAAGCAGGTACCCCTGGTAAAGGTCTTGTGGAGGAGCCAGAGGTACGAGGAGGCTACTTGGGAGCCTGAGGCGGCGATGCGAGAGTGGTACCCGGAGCTTTTTGAGGGTATGTCTTTTCGGATCGGCTTTGGTCCTCATTAAGTTTGTTATATGTATATTGTTCTTTTTCCGCACCCTAGCTAGCTCAAGTTTCGGGGATGAAACTTCCTTTAAATTTGTTATGATGTTAAGACATGTTCTGTCCTGAGCCTTTTAAGACGTCTGGACTGTGGGTTAGACGTCTGGTCAGATGTCTGGACACCTTCCCAGACGTATGGAAATCAAAAGTTTTGGGTACGAGTTTGCGTCTGCGTGCGAGCTGTGCGCAGACAGTACCTTCTCTTTTTCCTTCCCTTCTTCTCTCTCTCCCTGCCTCCAGCGAACCCTAACCCACCTACCTTATAAACCCCTTCCCCCTCTCTCGTTCTCCCCACACCAGCCACCTTCCACTCTTCTTCTCCACTCCAGCGAGAGAGCCAGCGCGAGCAAGTGAGTGTGAGAGCGGCGACGAGGAGGAGCAACGTGAGAAGAAGAGGAGGAGTTGAGCATGCGAGCTCGTGTGGGAGCTCACCGGAGGGTGCACCGCCGGAGTGGCGCGCACGGGAAGGAGAGGAGTGCATCGGGGAAGTCATCCCTGACACTGCTGCAGGCGGAGCTACAGGCGAGGGGGTAAGGCACGACCACGTGTAGCGCGAGCGAGCGGGAGTAGGTTCTGGTTCTGGGTTTTTCCCAGAATCAGACGTTTGGAGTGACGTCCAGACGACGGTGCGGACATCTAGAGGTGGTTCCAGACGTCTAAGAGGTCTTCGCGAAGGTACGTTCTCTTTGCTAATACGGCCATGCAGGCCGCTCCACTGCTACCCTTCGCATGGTTTATTTTGAGAAGATTTGTTGGTGGCATGCAGGATTTGCTTCGGGAAGGCGTAGGACATGCCCTCCCATGCATTTCAGACGTCTAGGGAGCTTACCAGATGACTGGAAGCACTTCCAAATGTCTGGATAGGTGGTCGGACGTCTGGAGCTGGGTCCAGATGGTCCAGAAGAGTTCCTGGGTATCTGAGGTTGACACAGAGCTTGAGGTATGTTACTGGACACTTTTAAGACGTCTGATTTGAGTCAAAAACCTTGTTTTTGACCCGTTTAGGGTCCGTTTGAGGTCCGTTTTACTCAAATAAGATACCAATGTTTTCCTTGTGAGTTCCTCTACTTGTTAGAAGGCTTTTTATACTATTCTAAATGTTCCATTGTGATTGTTCCTTATTATAGGACTTTGTTCCATTGTAGGTTCGGGGCTTGCTGAGGCTCGTGAGCCTACCGTTCAAGCCCCCAATACTCCTAGGTTTGCTGGTAGGGTGGCTTCCCCTAGTTTAATTATAAACCTGAATACATGTGTGGGATGAATGATTAGAACCTAGGATATGGCATAAATCCTAGGACGAGAAATACTTGAAATGTCAGTATTGGATGAATGAATTGCAGTCTTTAATGAGCAGATAGGAATGTTAACAACTGCCTATAAATGAATAAAAGCTGCCTATGAAATATGAAGTACTTGTGCTAGTTAACTGTTGCATGCGACTTTCCTGTTGTATACGTTAAATGACATAATACGAGCTACATGTATATAATTTGAGAATGGTAATGTGAATGATAGAAATACGAGCTGCCTATGTATAACCTGAGTACGGAAATGTGAACGATAGCAATACAAGCTACATGTGTATAACTTGAGAATGGAAATAGAAATGATGAAACCTGGTATGGAATGGTATGAGGAATATGGGCATGAACCCTACAGGGACATAGGAGTAGAGCTTCTGGAAATAAATGGAATGGATCTATAAATGCATTGGGAAGTGTGCTGGACCTTGAGTACGTGGTACCAAGGGGAGCGCATGTTACCTCTTAGTGTAGAGGGGAGCTTGCCGCCTTCGGGTTGAGACCTGGGGTGGGTTTGGCCACTTTGCATCGACTCTGTGGCCCTTGTGTACACTATACCGGGGAGAGCTACTAGTGTAGGGAGAGAGCTAGCCACCCCACGGGGCCTAGGGTTCAGCTAGCCACCTTACACCGACTTGGTAGGCCCACTGGGCAAACCAGGGTAGTCAGGCGAGGGTGCGCGGACTGTGGAGGGGCGAGACCCCTGCTTGATTCTTAGGGGCTAGACCCCTGTTACTGAGAGGGCTAAGCCCTATACTGTTCCGTGCTGTACTTGGGCGCACCCGTTAGCGGAAATGACTGACCGCGTGCCAGTGCTGGGTAGCTACCCTTGCGCTTACTGCGTGTGCCGTAGTCACTGTTATGTCTGTCCGTGACCTTGGGGTGGCTGACTAGGTGTAGGATGACCACAGGGGACTCTCCCGGCTAGGAGAGCACTACGTGTGCCTTCTACTCTTCGGAAAAGACTACAATCAAGATCATTCCCACGAGGAACATTTGAGATTTGGAAACATATAAACCAATGGGTGAAAAGGAATAAATTGTAAATTAAAGAAATTGGAATAGCTAGCTTACCTGTTAGCTTTACTGCTTTAGTTAGTTGGTTGCCACTCTACTCAGTGTTCGCTGACTTTGTGTACTCAACCATTTTCAGGTCCAGGTATTGAGCAGCCCGAGTCTACGGCTGCAGAGGGTGATGGGCCCAATAGAGCCCAGTTGCAGTAGCTTCTTTTGTTGTACCTCTGTTGTAGTAGTAGTGAGTTAGACTCTTGTACCTTTATGTTCTGTACTTTTACGTTTTGTACTTTATGTTCCTGTACCTTGTTATTTTTCTACTGTTGTGGTGGTGATATGTACTGTAGCAGTTTTTACTTCTTTACTGTTGTACCTTTTTACTGTTAGTTGCTTAGCATAGTGAATGTGGTTTACTTTCCTGCTTTTTGGTTACTTTCTTGTTGGACGACTAGGTCTTGGGATTAGTCGAATCGAGCCGGTCTTGGGTCTTTTAGTGATTCGGGAACCAGGTCGTAACACTTCTCATCTCCTTATTTCTCTGATATCTCCTACCTCTATAAAACTCACAAAACCCATAAAAATCAAAAAAACAAGGAAAATACCTAATAACACTATATAAACCATGCGTATAAATGTATTTATAAGTTATATATTAAGCTATATATGTATATAATGTAAAATATGTATATAAACTGTATATATAAATTATGTATGTATTCCATAGTATAAATTAAGTATTTAGGATAACTTAGTATATGTATAACTTTATTAAATAAGTAGATATCAATTTAAGTAATTTATATGTACTCTAAAATATATAAATTAATAAAACCCTATAAGTAAACCTATTTATGACTGATACTATATAGGTGTATTTATATATCTATATTGTACATTAAGACACCAGTAACTTAATTTAGTTATATACATATAAAAAAAATTTAATTTAGTAAGTTATTAAGTAAGTTACCAAATTAAATTAGAATAAATTTGTAAATTAAGTTATTTCTGGACTAACTTATATTGTGCATTTGTGCTATTGTATTTTAAATACTTTAAACTAATTTAATTATATTTATAAATTATTATAGTATTTATACATAATTTATATTTAAAATACACTGAAATCACACATTTAAATGTATATAAATTAAAAGAAAACATGTAAAATATAATAGAAATGTGTATTAAATATTTTATTATGTATACTAACTCTATACAAGGTTCAATTTGACAATTAAATAACTAATTTATTTGTAATTAAGAAATAAACCCAATTATCAGTATGTTTAAAGTGTAAACTTTGGCTAATTTATTTATATAGGAAATATAATTAATTTTGTAAATAAATTATGTACTTAAGTAGTCCTATGTAAGGGCTACAAAAGCCTATAATTTAAATTTAATTTATAATAAAATATGGTCCTCAAATCGAGGGCCAAAATCTCAAATCAGACACTCTGAGCGTTGAGTTGGCAGCACCTGTGAGGCGCAAAAGAAAATCCAGTCTACCTTAAAACTAAATAAAAGAACTCAAATCTGAAAATACCAAAAACACTCTGTCACGACCCGATCCCAAATCCCTACAGGATCTGAGATCGGCTCACTTCGGTTAATCCCAAGACCCAATTGTCCAACAAGAAATACCAACTAACATTCATCAAACCACAGTCACACAAGTACAGTAGCTAAGCAGAAAGAAATTTACAACAGGGGGAAAAAGGAATATTAATATTATGTCATAATACAGCCATCACAACAAAATGAATACATGTAGCAGAAGACAAAGCTATAGAAACTCACTATCAAACAATAGAACTAAAGCTAGGCTCGACTAGGCCCAGCATCCTCAGTAGCCGGTGGCTCGGGCTGCTCAAATCCCTGTCCTGTATAGAATTTATTTAACTAGAGTCAGCTAACGCTGAGTAGAGTGGTGGCTAAGAAGTAACATGCATTTAACAAGTAGTTAACATAAAATTTTCCATTTTCCAATTATATTATACATGTGGGTGCGTAGAGATCACTAATTAGGATTTGTTAATTAATCTTCTTGTTCGCTATAGGAACAATTTTGCTTGCAGCTTTCCGTGATATAAGATACCCACGTGGCACTCTCCTGGCCGGGGGAGTCCCACCGTGGTAGTTCTATACTCGGTCAACTACCCCGAGGTGACGGTTGTGACGTAGCGGTGACTACGGCACACGTGATAAGCGTGCGGGTAGCTACCCCGCACTGGCACGCAGTCAATCGTTTCCGCTAGTGGGTACGCCTCAACGTACAATGCAGAACAATAAAGGGCCTTGCCCTCTCAAAACAGAACAGGGGTCTTGCCCCTCAGGGGTCTCACCCCTCCTCAATCCGCGTACCCTCGTTCGACTACTCCAGTTTGCCCAATGGGCTAACGAGAGTCGGTGTAGGGTGGCCATACCTAGCCCCGGGCCCCCTGAGGCGGATAGCTACCCCTTACACTAAGTAGCTCACCTCGATACCACGTACACGAGGGCCAGTAAGAGTCGTCGTAGAGTGGCCAAACCCACCCTGGGTCCCAACCCAAGGGCGGCAAGCTCCCCTCAACACTACAAGGGATAATTGCTCTGTTAAGAACGTGGGCATCAGACGGATTTTTAAGACGTCTGGGAAGTGGCCCAGACGTCTGTCCAGACGCCTGGAACCCTTTCCAGATGCCTGGTAATAAATTTTTTCAACGTACTGAGTTGCGTCTGCGCGCCTGTGCGCGCAGACTGCGCCCGCCTCCTTCGTCTTCTTTTTCCTCTCTCTTCCTGTAGACGCGCCGTCCCTCTTCTCTCTCTCCCTGCGCTGCTTTATAAACCCTTGCCCTCTCCCTCACCCTCATCTCCTTCGCCTTTCTCTTCTCCTTCTACCTGCCAGCGAGAGCGCCAGCGAGCGAGAGAGTGGCCGCGGCGAGCATGCGGGGAGGAGAGTTGCGAGCGGAAGGAAGAAGCTCGACCGCGAGGGTTGGGGCTTGCTGGGGCAGCTAGAGCCAGCCGGTGGGGGAGCGGCGGGCGTGGGGTGTCGCGGAGGGGCTGCTGTAGCTCGGGCAGCAGGCGGACGGGGCGCGGCGCGGCCGTGCGTCACGGGCGGAGAGCGAATCGAGCTCTGGTTCTGGAAAATTTTCCAGAATCAAACGTTTAGACCTACGTCCAGACAACGCCAAAGATGTCTGGAGGACTGTCAAGACGTCTGACAGGCAAGATATTTCTTATCTTCTCATTTTTGCGCGTGTACGGCCATGCAGCCGTCCACCGCGACTTCTTCTGCGTTTCGTCATGCTGAGAGCCGTGTATGTGTGCGCAGGTCCTGCTCGGGAGGGCGCGAGGGCTCGCCATCCCATGTGAATCAGACGTCTGGCCGCAGTGCCAGACGACGGGGAGAACCTCCAGACTTCCGGGGTGACAATCGGACGTCTGGAAACCAAGGCCAGACGTTCCAGCGGGCTTCTGGATGTCTGAAGGACTGCGCAGAACTGAGGTACGACCGATCCACCTTTAAGATGTCTGGAAGAGGTTCCAGACGTCTGATTTTGGACAGTTTCATCGTTTTTGACCCGTTTAGGGCCCGTTCGGAGTCCGTTTCCGTGTTTCGAGTTGCGTTCTTTCCAGAATAAATTCCTCTACCCGTTTACAGTAATTGTATACCGTTCTGAGAAACTCCTTGTGATTGATCCTTGTGTTAGGACCCCATTCCGTTGCAGTCTTGGGGGTTGCGGAGGCGCGCGGTATTGCCGACCACGCCCCTAGTACTCCCGATTTCACTGTAGAGTGGCTTTTTAATTTACTTAACAAAATTTGTTACAATGGTGGACCAATTAATAGAGTCTAGGGCATTGCATGAACCCTAGGACTGAGAAACTAGATTGAATGATAGATCCTAGGGTATTGCATGAATCCTAGGACGGGAAAACTAGATTGAATGATAGATCCTAGGATACGGCATGAATCCTAGGATGGGAAAACTAGTTGAATATATAAATATTGCAGTCTTGGAAAAGTGGAAAGGAAATGATAACTGCCTGTAAATGGATCAACAGCTACCTATTATGAATGAATCAATGCGATTACGAACATGGGGTATATAAATATAAAGCTGGAATGGTGAAACCCAAAATGGCCAAACAAAAAGAACATGAACCCTACGGGGAATTAGGAGTAGAACTCCTGGAAAGAGAATGGAATGGAATTGAGAAAGTGAAACGTGGAAGTGTGTTGTCTCTTGGGTACGTGGTACCAAAGAGAGCACACATTACCTCTTAGTGTAGAGGGGAGCTTGCCGCCCTCAGGTTGAGGCCAGGGTGGGTTTGGCCACTGTACACCGACTTGTTGGCCCTCGCGTATGTAGTACCGAGGAGAGATATTAGTGTAGGGAGAGCACTAGCTACCCCACGGGACCCGGGGTTCTGCTAGCCCTCCTACACCGACTTGTTAGGCCCACTGGGCAAACCAGGGTAGTTAGGCGAGGGTGCGTGGACTGTGGAGGGGTTGGACCCCTGTTACTGAGAGGGCTCCGCCCTGTACTCGTTCCGTGCTGTGTTTTGGGTGCACCCGTTAACGGAAACGACTGACCGCGTGCCAGTGCGGGGTAGCTACCCGTGCGCTTATCGCACGTGCCGTAGTCACCGTTACGTCTGTCAGCAACCTTGGGATGGTTGACTGAGGGTAGGACCACCACGGGAGACTCTCCCTGCCAGGAGAGCACCACGTGTTACTTCTACTTTTCGGAAAAGACTGCAATCAAGATTGTTCCCACAAGGAACATTCGAGATCAAGAGAAGGATCTGAGAAATAAATCAATAGTGAAATAATAGAAAGACGTGAATAAAGAAAGTAAAAATATAATAGCTACTGTACACTCTACTGCTTCTTTAACTTTTAGTTGCCACTCTACTCAGCGTTTTGCTGACGTGTTACCCTCGTTACTTTTCAGGACCAGGTGTTGAGCAGCCAGGGTCAGCGGCTGCAGAGGACGCTGGCCTAGTAGGGTCCAGTAGGGTTACCTATAGTACTTTCTGTACTTTTCTTCCACTGTAGTGAGTAGTTTTCTTTGTTACTTCATGTACTTTCTTTATCGAAAAACTTTATGTAATGTACATGTTTATTTCCCTTCTGTTGGGTGGTGTATACTATAGTATTTCCTTTTCTTACTGCTGTATTTTGTTACTGCTAGTTATATTCATGGTGAATGTGATTTATTTTACTGCTCTTTTGGTTACTTTCTCGTTGGACGACTAGGTCTTGGGATTAGTCGAGTCGGTCCGATTCTCGTGTCTCGTAGGGATTCAGGAATCGGGTCGTTACAAGATGGTATCAGAGCAAGGTCATCCCGAGAAGTGAACCAACTGACTGGAAAATAACCAATTCACATGTCTACAACTAGAGTAGCCACCACAACATTTCTTTTGACATGAGCTCTTAGACTTCTTCGTTAGATATCGTTCTATTTTGACGTGTTTCCGTTCTGTTTCGCGTCTCCTTGTAGGAGATGCCTCGTCGCGGGACTAGCGAGGCAGGCCGCGGGCGCGGCCGAGGACGAGGTCGGCGAGGTGGGCGTACTGCGGTCGACGCCTCAGTGGATTAGCCACTGCTCCCGGGCATTCAGGCCCAGGACCTCGCCCAGCTGATACGGGATATTGTGCGAGAGGAGCTCCACCCACCGCCCCGAGCACCTCTCTCTGGAGATGCAGAGGGGGAGTCCTCTGCCGGACCACGCGACGGACGCAGCGCTGGACGCGGAGGAGGAGATGGACCACCACCGCCCCCACCTTCCTCCGATACTTCTGTGCACGAGGCTCCTTTACCTGGAGGTGCACCAGCATCTCCACTGCAGCGCCACTTCGAGCTCTTCGGGCAGTTCCGGAAGCTGAAGCCCCCCTCCTTCATGGGGGATGAGGACCCGACCGAGGCAGAGGACTGGCTCGAGCAGCTCGAGAAGGTTTTCGACACCCTTCGCCCCCCGGTGGAGTGCCGCGTGGCCTTTTCCACGTACCAGCTGGAGAGTGCGGCACACAGGTGGTGGAGGGCGGTCAGGGGATAAGAGAGGGACGAGCCGACCTGGGTCCGGTTCGTCACCCTCTTCTGCGAGCAGTACTTTCCCCAGACGTGGCAGGACCAGAGGAGGCGGGAGTTCCACACTCTCCGCTAGGGGACAATGACCGTGAGCGCGTACCGCACTCATTTTCTGGAGCTGTCCCGCTTTGCTGCGACAGCGGTAGCCACTGAGGAGGAGCGCCTTTGGAGGTTCACCGAGGGGCTCTGGCTTGCGATTCGAGGGTATGTCAAACCCCTGAAGCTACCTACGTTTTCGAGGGTGGTGGAGGAAGCTATGAACTACGAGGAGACCACCCGTCCGCGCGAGACACTGGCGGCGGGCGGAAGAGGCCCTTCCAGCCAGACTTTTCACAGGGCCGGCGAGAGAGGAGACATGTGGCGTCCACAGGAGAGCCGTCACGTTTTGCAGGGCCATCAGTGGCCTTTGGGGGCCCTCGATAGGGGCCAGTCGCCAGCACCGGACCCCCGCCTAGTCGACAGCAGGGACTCACTGAGGGTGGGAGTCGGGTTCCCCTCTGCTACCAGTGTGGCCAGCCGGGCCACGTCAGGAGGGACTGCCCATCTAGGGCAGGAGGTCAGCAGATACTTCCCGTGCAGAGCACTGGAGGGCGCGTAGGAGGCCGCGGTTCCCAGGCACAAGGAGGAGGACAGCAGTCGCGAGGAGGGTACCGGCCAGCACCTACCCGTCCGACGCAGAGTGTGGCTGCTTCGTCCGCACCTAGAGCTGAGGGGCGTATCAACGCCCTAACACACAGGGACGCCAGAGCTTCGGGATCCATGGTAGCAGGTATGGTTTCAGTTTCTGGCAGACTCGTTTACACCCTTTTCAATTCCGGCGCTACGCACTCGTTTGTCGCAGCCAATTTCGCAGTTAGTCTGGACCAGGATTATACACTGTTAGAGAATCCGTTCGTAATTAGAGGTCCGAGTGGTCAGCTGTTTGTAGCTGAGGAGGTGTACACGGATTGCGGGGTCAGCGTCGGGGGACATAGCCTGCCAGCTGACCTGATTATGATCCAGATGGAGGACTTTGGTGTGATTCTGGGGATGGATTGGCTGTCCGCTTACCACGCCTTGGTGGACTGTTTTGAGAGGAAGATCGTCTTCTCCATTCCGGAGATACCTTCTTTCGAGTTTCACGGACAGCCAGTGGACGGAGGTTTCAGGTGCATATCGGCACTTCGGGCGGCGAGACTTTTGAGCCAAGGATGTGAGGGCTTCCTAGCTTGTGTGGTGGCAGAACCCAGCCCCGTGGCAGACTTCCAGAGCATCCCGGTGGTCAGAGAGTACCCCGACGTGTTTCCAGACGAGTTACCAGGACTACAGCCCGAGCGCGAGATCGAGTTTGAGATCTCACTTGTACCAGGGACCAGCCCCATCTCCACCGCGCTATACAGAATGGCACCGCTTGAGCTGCGAGAGCTCAAGTCCCAGTTGCAGGACCTTTTGGAGAAAGGTTTCGTGAGGCCCAGTGCGTCTCCCTGGGGAGCCCTGGTACTGTTTGTGAAGAAGAAGGATGGGACCCTACGCCTTTGTGTGGACTACCGACAGCTGAATAGGGTCACCATCAAGAACAGATATCCGCTGCCGAGGATAGACGATTTGTTTGACCAGTTGCGGGGTGCCACGGTGTTTTCCAAGATAGACTTGAGGTCTGGATACCACCAGTTGAGGATCAGGGAGACCGACGTCTCCAAGACAGCTTTCCGCACCCGATACGAACACTACGAGTTTTTGGTCATGCCGTTTGGGCTGACCAATGCCCCCGCTGCTTTCATGGACCTGATGAACCGGGTGTTTAGACCGTACTTGGACCAGTTTGTGGTGGTTTTCATAGATGATGTACTCATCTATTCTAGAGATCGGACGCAGCACGGACAGCACTTGCGGATGGTTCTGGACACTCTGAGACGACGCAGGCTGTACGCCAAATACAGCAAGTGCGAGTTCTGGTTGAGGGAGGTGACCTTCTTGGGTCATGTGATCTCTGGTAACGGCCTGGCGGTGGACCCCGCCAAGGTCGAGGCAATGCTCAGGTGGGAGAGACCGCGTTCAGTCACTGAGATTCGCAGTTTCCTGGGACTGGCAGGTTACTACAGACGGTTAATCAGAGGATTTTCACAGATTGCACGTCCTATGACACAGTTGACCTGGAAGGACGTGCCTTTCTCTTGGACAGACGCCTGTGAGGCGTGTTTTCTGGAGCTGAAGGAGAGGTTGACCTCGGCTCCCGTGCTCACCATCCCTGACAGTAGTGGCGAGTTCGTTGTGTACACGGACACTTCCTTGCAAGGGTTAGGAGGTGTGCTCATGCAGAGGGGTCACGTGGTCGCTTACGCTTCGCGGCAACTGAAGCCCCATGAGCATACCTACCCTACCCACGACCTAGAGTTGGCAGCTGTTGTCTTCGCGCTAAAGACATGGAGGCACTACTTGTACGGTGTGACCTTCGAGATTTTTACAGATCACAAGAGCCTCAGATATCTTTTTGACCAGAAGGAGCTCAACATGAGACAGAGACGTTGGTTGGAGCTCCTGAAGGACTACGACTGCAACATCTCCTACCACCCGGGAAAGGCCAATGTGGTGGCTGACGCCTTGAGCCGTAAGGTGCCCGCACGCTTGGCCAGCCTACAGTTACAGAGTTGGAGCCTTTTGGAGGAGGTGGGCAGTTGGCGACCTCTAGAGTTACGAGGGTACGGTGGGGCAGTGACGGTGACACGGCAGACTAGGCCAGAGTTGATGGACCGCATCATCACAGGACAGATGGCCGATCCGTACTTGCAGTCTTTGCGCGACAGAGTACTATCAGGAGACCCAGGGGACTTCTCTTTCACAGACCAGGTGCTACGCTTGAGGGGACGGTTGTGCGTTCCCAGAGACGAGGAGCTGTTGAGAGAGCTCCTAACTGAGGCACACGGTTCCAGATTCACCATACATCCCGGAAACACGAAAATGTACCACGACTTGAGACGCGAGTTTTGGTGGAGAGGGATGAAGCGGGATGTGGGTGAGTTCGTGCAGCAATGCTTAGTGTGCCAGCAGGTGAAAGCCGAGCATCTGAGGCCTGTAGGGCCGCTTCAGCCACTTCCAGTGCCAGAGTGGAAGTGGGAGAGCATCACCATGGACTTGGTGGTGGGTTTACCTGTTACCCAGCGGGGACACGACGCAGTCTGGGTAATAGTGGATAGATTGACGAAGACGGTGCGATTCTTGCCGATCCGAGTCACTTTGGGACCAGCACAGTTGGCAGAGAGGTATATCCGTGATGTGGTACGACTACACGGAGTTCCGCGGGAGATCGTGTCTGACTGGGATGCCCGCTTTACGTCCCAGTTTTGGGCTGAGTTTCAGCAGGCTTTGGGGACGAGGTTGAGGTTTAGCACGGCTTACCACCCCCAGACGGACGGACAGTCTGAGCGCACGATACAGACACTTGAGGACCTTTTGCGTGCCTGTGTACTGGACTGGAGGGGCTCTTGGGAGGAGCACCTGCCCCTGGCGGAGTTTGCATACAACAACAGTTATCACTCGAGCATCGGCATGGCTCCCTACGAGGTTCTGTACGGACGGAAGTGTACGGCACCCTTGAGTTGGGTTGAGGTGGGGACCAAGTGGGAGGTTGGCCCCAGGTTGATCCGGTAGAGTCAGGAGGTAGTTGAGCAGATCCACAGACGACTCCGCACTGTCAGGAGCAGACAGAAGAGCTACGCGGATCGGAGACACAGAGTGGTGCAGTTTGAGGTTGGGGACCACGTCTTCCTTCGTGTTTCGCCCATGAAGGGCCTACAGCTGTTTGGGGTGAGAGGGAAGCTCGCGCAGAGGTTCGTAGGGCCCTTTGAGGTCCTGGAGCGGGTTGGACCCGTTGCTTACAGACTTGCCCTTCCCCCGCAGCTTTCTGGTGTGCACGACGTGTTCCACGTGTCCAACCTCAGGAACTACGTAGCCGATTCCAGTCACGTACTGAGTCACGAGAGCGTCGAGGTGAGCGACGACTTGACCTACCCCGAGCAGCCAGTGCAGATCCTAGACCGAGCCATCCGCAGTTTGAGATGAAAGCAAGTACCCCTGGTAAAGGTTTTGTGGAGGAGCCAGCGGTACGAGGAGGTTACCTGGGAGCCTGAGGCGGCAATGCGGGAGCGGTACCCGGAGCTTTTCGCGGGTACGTCTTTTCGGACCGGCTTCGGTCCTCTTTGAGTTTGTTATGGTTATTTGGACATCTTTTCCCCGCACCCTAGTTGGCACAAGTTTCGGGGACGAAACTTCCTTTAAGTTTGTTATATTGTTACGAACGCGTGCCCCAGAGGTATTTTAAGACGTCTGGGAGGTGTCCCAGACGTCGGACCAGACGTCTGGGATCACATCCAGACGTCTGGAAAACAGTTATTTTTCGCACGAGAGATTCGTCTGCACGCCTGTGCGCGCAGACCCGCGATTCCTCTCTCTCTCTCTTTTTCCCTCTCTCTCTGCGGCTGCAGACCTGCCGCGCACTCTCTCCCTCCTCCTCGCGCGGCCTTAAAAGGCCACGCCTCCCCTCCTGTCATCTCCACCATCCCCTTCCTCTTCTCCTTCCTGTGAGCGAGAGCGAGCGAGCGCGAGGGCGGCAGTGGCGGCCGCAGTGAGCGCGAAGGAGGTGTGACGTGCGAGGGCGGAGCTCTGCCGTGAGGGCGAGCTCGCCGGAGCGGCTTGGCCGACCGGCAGAGGGCACAGGGGGCGCGGAACGACGCGGAGAGGGACCTGCTGCAGTCTGAGCAGCAAGTGCGCGAGGTGCGACGCGGGCGGCGTCGCAAGCGGAGGCCGAGTGGTGTCCTGATTCTGGAAAAATTTCCAGAATCAGACGTCTGGGTTGATAGCCAGACGGTGAGGGAGACGTCTGGAAGATCATACAGACGTCTGAAAGGTGAGTATTCCGCTTTCTTCTTCCTTCCTGTCGACTGACCGTACTGAGGGAGGGAGTTGGGTGTGCGCAGGCTAGGTGTTTCGCCATCCTTTGCGAATCAGACGTCTGGCTATTGTACCAGACGGCGGGAGCGACCTCCAGACGTCCTTGGTTACCATCGGACGTCTTGGAGATAGGCCAGACGTCCCCGCAGACTTCTGGACGTCTGGGAAACCACGCTGAACAGGTAATTCTCTGATCCACTTTTTAAGACGTCTGGAAGAAGTTCCAGACGTCTGATTTTGCACAGTATCGTCTTTTTCGACCCGTTTAGGGCCCGTTCGGGCTCCGTTTTCCGCGATTCGAGTTGCGTTCTTTTTAGAATTAATATTTCTACCCGTCTACAGTAGCTATACACTGTTTTGAGACACTCCTTGTGTTTGATCCTTGTGATAGGACCTCGTTCAGTTGCAGTCTTGGGAGTCGCGGAGGCACGCGGGATTCCCGATCACACCCCCATTACTCCTGTTGTACCTGGTAGAGTGGCTTAAGTTTATTATTAAAATCTATTAAAGTATGGAACCATAACTAGAATCTAGGACATTGCATGAATCCTAGGAATGAGAAATGTATGGAATGATAGCTCCTAGGTGTTGCATGAATCCTAGGGCTGGAAAACTAGTTGTATGCTAGATCCTAGGATGTGGCATGAATCCTAGGATGGAAAAACTAGTGGAATGTATAATACTGTAGTCTTGGAAAAATGGAAAGGAATATAAAGCTGCCTGTAAATTGAATTAACAGCTGCCTGTTATGAATAAAGAAACATGATTGAGATCATGGATTGTGACAACGTGAAACTGGAAAGTGAAACATATGATGTTCTGAGATAAAGAGCTGGAACCCTACGGGGAATTAAGAGTGGAACTCCTGGAAAGAAAAAGGAATGGAACTGAGATGTAGTTTGTACTATCTCTTGGGTACGTAGTACCAAGGGAAGTACCTGTACCTGTTTAGTGCAGAGTGGGGCCAGCCACCCCAGGGACCCGGGGTTAGGATTGGCCGCTCTGTACCGACTTGCTGGCCCTCGTGTACGTAGCACCGAGGAGAGCTACTAGTGTTAGGAGAGTACTAGCTACCCCACGGGCCCCGGGGTTCTACTAGCCTCCTTCACCGACTTGTTAGGCCCACTAGGGCAAACCAGGGTAGTCAGGCGAGGGTGCGCGGACTGTGGAGGGGCAAGGCCCCGGTTTGGTTACTGTGGAGGGGTTGGACCCCTATTACTGAGAGGGCTCTGCCCTAGTTCCGTGCTGTGCTTTGGGCGCACCCGTTAACGGAAACGACTGACCGCTTGCCAGTGCGGGTTAGCTACTTGTGCGTTTATCGCGCGTGCCGTAGTCACCGTTACGTCTGTCAGTGACCTTGGGGTGGTTGACTGAGGGTAGGATCACCACGGGGGACTCTCCCATCCAGGAGAGCACCACGTGCTACTTCTACTTTTGGAAAAGACTGCAATCAAGATCGTTCCCACGAGGAACATTCGAGATCAAGTAAAGGATCTGAGAAATAAATGAAATAGTGAGAAAATTGAAAGATGTGAATAAAGGAAGTAATAGAACATAACAGCTACTGTACACTCTACTGTTGTCTTTAGTTAGTTTGCCACTCTACTCAGTGTTTTGCTGACGTGTTACACTCGTTACCTTTTTTAGGACCAGGTGTTGAGCAGCCAGGGTCAGCGGCTGCAGAGGACGCTGGGCCGAGTAGGGTCCAGTAGAGTTTACCACAGTCTTTTGTACCTCTTTTGTTTCTGTTATAGTGAGTAGTTCTTGTTTCCGCTGTACTTTCTTTACCTGCAGTTCTTGTTATATGACAAATGTTGTTCTACTGTTGTGGTGGTATCTACTGTAGTAGTTTCTTTCCTTACTGCTGTACTTCCTTACTGTTAGTTATATTCATGCTGATTGTGGTTTATTTTACTACTCTTTTGGTTACTTCCTCGTTGGACGACTAGATCTTGGGATTAGTCGAGTCGGTCCGGTTCTCGTGTCTCGTAGGGACTCGGGAACCGGGTCGTTACATGGGTGAATTCGTGCAGCAGTGTTTAGTGTGACAGCAGGTGAAAGCCGAGCATCAAAGGCCTGCAGGGCCGCTACAGCCGCTTCCAATGTCGGAGTGGAAGTGGGAGATCATCGCCATGGACTTGGTGGTGGGCTTACCTGTTACCCAGCGAGGACACGACACAGTCTGGGTAATTGTGGATAGACTGACAAAGACAGCACGATTCTTGCCGATCCGAGTCACTTTTGGACCAGCACAGTTGGCAGAGAGGTATATCCGCGATGTGGTACGTCTACATGGAGTTCCGCGGGAGATCGTATCCGACCGGGATACCCGCTTTACGTCCCAGTTTTGGGCTGAGTTTCAGCGGGCCCTGGGGACGCGGTTAAGATTCAGTACAGCTTACCACCCCCAGACGGACGGATAGTCTGAGCGCACGATATAAACACTTGAGGACCTTTTGCGTGCCTGTGTACTGGACTGGAGGGGCTCTTGGGAGCACTTACCCCTGGAGGAGTTTGCATAAAACAACAGTTATCACTTGAGCATAGGCATGGCTCCCTGCGAGGCTCTGTATGGACGGAGGTGTACGGCACCCTTGAGTTGGGTTGAGGTGGGGACCAAGTGGGAGGTTGGCCCCAAGTTTATCCGGTAGAGTCAGGAGGTAGTCGAGCAGATCCACAGGTGACTCCGCACTGCCAGGAGTAGGCAGAAGAGCTATGCGGATTGGAGACGCAGAGAGGTGCAGTTTGAGGTTGGGGACCACGTCTTTCTTCGTGTTTCGCCCATGAAGGGCCTGCAGCGGTTTAGGGTGAGAGGGAAGCTCGCGCCGAGGTTCGTGGGGCCCTTTGAGGTCCTGGAGCGGGTTGGACCCGTTGCTTACAGGCTTGCCCTCCCTCCTCAACTTTCTAGTGTGCACGACGTGTTCCACGTGTCCAACCTCAGGAAGTATGTCACCGATCCCAGTCACGTCCTGAGTCACAAGAGCGTCGAGGTGGGCGACGACCTGACCTACCCTGAGTGGCCAGTACAGATTCTTGACAGAGCCGTCCGCAGTTTGAGACGAAAGCAAGTACCCCTGGTGAAGGCTTTGTGGAGGAGCCAGCGGTACGAGGAGGCTACCTGGGAGCCTGAGGCAACGATGCGGGAGTGGTACTCGGAGCTCTTCACGGGTACGTCTTTCGGATCGGCTTCGGTCCTCTTTGAGTTTGTTATGTTTATATATGTTGTTCTTTCCTGCACCTTAGTTAGCACAAGTTTCGGGGACGAAACTTCCTTTGAGTTTGTTATATTGTTAAGAACGTGGGCATCAGACGGATTTTTAAGACGTCTGGGATGTGGCCCAAACATCTGTCCAGACTTCTGGAACCCTTTCCAGACATCTGGTAATAAATTTATTCGGCGTACCGAGTTGCGTCTGTGCGCCTGCGCACGCAGACTGCGCCCGCCGCCTTCATCTTCTTTTTCCTCTCTCTTCCTGCAGACGCGTCGTCCCTCTTCTCTCTCTCCCCGCGCTGCTTTATAAACCCTCGCCCTCTCCCTCACCCTCATCTCCTCCGCCTTTCTCTTCTCCTTCTCCCTGCCAGCGAGAGCGCGACCAAGCGAGTGAGCGGCGGTGGCAGCAACGGCCGCGGCGAGCGTGCGGGGAGGAGAGTTGTGACGGAAGGAAGAAGCTCGACCGCGAGGGTTGGGGCTTTCCGGGGCAGCTAAAGTCGATCGGCGGGGGAGCGGCGGGCGTGGGGTGTCGCGGAGGGGCTGCTGTAGCTCGGGCAGCAGGTGGACGGGGCGCGGCGCGGCCGTGCGTCACGGGCGGAGAGCGAATCGGGCTCTGGTTCTGGAAAATTTTCCAGAATCAGACGTCTGGACTTACGTCCAGACGACGTCGAAGACGTCTGGAGGACTATCAAGACATCTGACAGGTAAGATATTTCTTATCTTCTCCTTTTTGCACGTGTACGGCCATGCAACCGTCCGCCGCGACTTCTTCTGTGTTTCGTCGTGTTGAGAGTCGGTGTATGTGTGCGCAGGTCCTGCTCGAGAGGGAGCGAGGGCTCGCCATCCCACGTGAATCAGATGTCTGGCCACAGTGCCAGACGATTGAGAGAACCTCCAGACGTCTGGGGTGACAATCGGACGTCTGGAAACCAAGGCCAGACGTTCCAGTGGGCTTCTGGACGTCTGAAGGACCGCACAGAACTGAGGTATGACCGATCCACCTTTAAGACGTCTGGAAGAGGTTCCAGACGTCTGATTTTGGATAGTTTCGTCATTTTTGACCCGTTTAGGGCCCGTTCGGAGTCCGTTTTCCGCATTTCGAGTTGCGTTCTTTCCAGAATAAATTCCTCTACCCGTTTACAGTAATTGTATACCGTTCTGAGAAACTCCTTGTGTTAGGACCCTGTTCCGTTGCAGTCTTGGGGGTTGTGGAGGTGTGCGGGATTGTCGACCACGCCCCCAGTACTCCCGATTTCGCTGTAGAGTGGCTTTTTAATTTACTTAACAAAATTTGTTACAATGGTGGAACAATTAATAGAGTCTAGGGCATTGCATGAACCTTAGGACTGAGAAACTAGACAGAATGATAGATCCTAGGGTATTGCATGAATCCTAGGATGGGAAAATTAGATTGAATGATAGATCCTAGGATACAGCATGAATCCTAGGACGGGAAAACTAGTTGAATATATAAATATTGCAGTCTTGGAAAAGTGGAAAGGAAATGATAACTGCCTGTAAATGGATCAACAGCTACCTGTTATGAATGAATCAATGCGATTAAGAACATGGGGTATATAAATATAAAGCCGGAATGGTGAAACCCAAAATGGCCAAACAAAAAGAACATGAACCCTACAGGGAATTAGGAGTAGAACTCCTAGAAAGAGAATGAAATGGAATTTAGAAAGTGAAACGTGGAAGTGTGTTGTCTCTTGGGTACGTGGTACCAAAGGGAGCACACATTACCTCTTAGTGTAGAGGGGAGCTTGCCGCCCTCAGGTTGAGGCCAGGGTGGGTTTGGCCACTGTACACCGACTTGTTAGCCCTCGCGTACGCAGTACCGAGGAGAGATATTAGTGTAGGGAGAGCACTAGCTACCCCACGGGCCCCGAGGTTCTGCTAGCCCTCCTACACCGACTTGTTAGGCCCACTGGGCAAACCAGGGTAGTCAGGCGAGGGTGCGCGGACTGTGGAGGGGTTGGACCCCTGTTACTGAGAGGGCTCTGCCCTATACTAGTTCCATGCTGTGTTTTGGGTGCACCCGTTAACGGAAACGACTGACTGCGTGCCAGTGCGGGGTAGCTACCCGTGCGCTTATCGCGCGTGCCGTAGTCACCGTTACGTCTGTCAGCAACCTTGGGGTGGTTGACTGAGGGTAGGACCACCACGGGAGACTCTCCCTGCCAGGAGAGCACCACGTGTTACTTCTACTTTTCGGAAAAGACTGCAATCAAGATTGTTCCCACAAGGAACATTCGAGATCAAGAGAAGGATCTGAGAAATAAATCAATAGTGAAATAATAGAAAGACGTAAATAAAGAAAGTAAAAATATAATAGCTACTGTACACTCTACTGCTTCTTTAACTTTTAGTTGCCACTCTACTCAGCGTTTTGCAGACGTGTTACCCTTGTTACTTTTCAGGACCAGGTGTTGAGCAGCCAGGGTCAGCGGCTGCAGAGGACGCTGGGCCTAGTAGGGTCCAGTAGGGTTACCTATAGTACTTTCTGTACTTTTCTTCCACTGTAGTGAGTAGTTTTCTTTGTTACTCCATGTACTTTCTTTATCGAAAAACTTTATGTAATGTACATGTTTATTTCCCTTCTGTTGGGTGGTGTATACTGTAGTATTTCCTTTTCTTACTGATGTATTTTGTTACTGCTAGTTATATTCATGGTGAATGTGGTTTATTTTACTGCTCTTTTGGTTACTTTCTCGTTGGACGACTAGGTCTTGGGATTAGTCGAGTCGGTCCGATTCTCGTGTCTCGTAGGGATTCGGGAATCGGGTCGTTACAAGATGGTATCAGAGTAAGGTCATCCCGAGAAGTGAACCAACTGACTGGAAAATAACCAATTCACATGTCTACAACTAGAGTAGCCACCACAACATTTCTTTTGACATGAGCTCTTAGACTTCTTCGTTAGATATCGTTCCATTTTGACGTGTTTCCGTTCTGTTTCGCGTCTCCTTGCCGGAGATGCCTCGTCGCGGGACTAGCGAGGCGGGCTGCAGGCGCGGCCGAGGACGAGGTCGGCAAGGTGGGCGTACTGCGGTCGACGCCTCAGTGGACCAGCCACTGCTCCTGTGCATTCAGGCCCAGGACCTCGCCCAGCTAATACGGGATATTGTGCGAGAGGAGCTGCACCCATCGCCCCGAGCACCTCTCCCTGGGGCTGCAGAGGGGGAGTCCTTTGTCGGACCATGTGACGGACGCGGCGCTGGATGCGGGGGAGGGGATGGGCCGCCACCGCCCCCACCTTCCTCTGATACTTCTGTGCACGAGGCTCCTTTACCTGTAGGTACACCAGCATCTCCACTGCAGCGCCACTTTGAGCTCTTCGGGCAGTTCCGGAAGCTGAAGCCCCCCTCCTTCAAGGGGGATGAGGACCCGACCGAGGCAGAGGACTGGCTCGAGTAGCTCGAGAAGGTTTTCGACACCCTTCGCCCCCCGGTGGAGTGCCACATGGCCTTTGCCATGTACTAGCTAAAGAGTATGGCACACAGGTGGTGGAGGGCAGTCAGGGGACAAGAGAGGGACGAGCCAACCTGGGACCGGTTCGTCACCCTCTTCTGCGAGCAGTACTTTCCCCAGATGTGGCAAAGTCAGGTGGTAGTCGAGCAAATCCACAGGCGACTCCGCACTGTCAGGAGCAGGCAGAAGAGCTATGCGGATCGGAGATGCAGAGAGGTGCAGTTTGAGGTTGGGGACCACGTCTTTCTTCGTGCTTCGCCCATGAAGGGCCTACAGCGATATGGGGTGAGAGAGAAGCTCGCTCCAAGGTTCATGGGGCCCTATGAGGTCCTGGAGCGGGTTGGACCCGTTGCTTACAGGCTTGCCCACCCTCCTCGGCTTTCTGGTGTGCACAACGTGTTCCACGTGTCCAACCTCAGGAAGTATGTCACCGATCCCAGTCACATCCTGAGTCACGAGAGCATCGAGGTGGGCGACGACCTGACCTACCCCGAGCGGCCAGTACAAATTCTTGACAGAGCCGTCTGCAGTTTGAGACGAAAGTAAGTACCCCTGGTGAAGGTTTTGTGGAGGAGCCAGCGGTACGAGGAGGCTACCTGGGAGCCTGAGGCAGCGATGCGGGGGCGGTACCTGGAGCTCTTCGCGGGTACGTCCTTCGGACCGGCTTCGGTCCACTTTGAGTTTGTTATGTTTATATATGTTGTTCTTTCCCGCACCTTAGTTAGTGCAAGTTTCGGGGACGAAACTTCCTTTGAGTTTGTTATATTGTTAAGAACGTGGGCATCAGACGGATTTTTAAGACGTCTGGGAAGTGGCCCAGACGTCTGTCCAGACGTCTGGAACCCTTTCCAGACATCTGGTAATAAATTTTTTCGGCGTCTGAGCGCCTGCGCACACAGACTGCGCCCTCCGCCTTCATCTTCTTTTTCCTCTCT
Source organism: Thalassia testudinum (assembly GCA_037157565.1). Lineage (NCBI taxonomy): Eukaryota > Viridiplantae > Streptophyta > Magnoliopsida > Alismatales > Hydrocharitaceae > Thalassia > Thalassia testudinum. Next base: position 42,683,456 of record JAZHRO010000065.1, read on the forward strand.
CTTCCTGCAGATGCACCGTCCCTCTTCTCTCTCTCCCCGCGCTGCTTTATAAACCCTCGCCCTCTCCCTCACCCTCATCTCGTCCGCCTTTCTCTTCTCCTTCTACCTGCCAGCGAGAGCGCTAGCGAGTGAGAGAGCGGCCGCGGCGAGCGTGCGGGGAGGAGAGTTGCGAGCGGAGGGAAGAAGCTCGACCGTGAGGGCTGGGGCTTGCCGGGGCAGCTAGAGTAGGCCGGCGGGGGAGCGGCGGGCGTGGGGTGTTGCGGAGGGGCTACTGTAGCTCGAGCAGCAGGCGGACGGGGCGCGGCGCGGCCGTGCGTCACGGGTGGAGAGCGAATCGGGCTTTGGTTCTAGAAAATTTTCCAGAATCAGACGTTTAGACCTACGTCCAGACGATGCCGAAGATGTCTGGAAGACTGTCAAGACGTCTGACAGGTAAGATATTTCTTATCTTCTCCTTTTTGCACGTGTACGGCCATGCAACCGTCCGCCGCGACTTCTTCTGCGTTTCGTCGTGCTGAGAGCCGGTGTATGTGTGCGCAGGTCCTGCTCGGGAGGGCGCGAGGGCTCGCCATCCCACGTGAATCGGACGTCTGGCCGCAGTGCCAGACGACGGAGAGAACTTCCAGACGTCCGGGGTGACAATCGGACGTCTAGAAACCAAGGCCAGAAGTTCCAGCGGGCTTCTGGACGTCTGAAGGACTGCGCAGAACTGAGGTACGACCGATCCACCTTTAAGACGTCTAGAAGAGGTTCCAGACGTCTGATTTTGGACAGTTTCGTCATTTTTGACCCGTTTAGGGCCCGTTCGAAGTCCGTTTTCCGCGTTTCGAGTTGCGTTCTTTCCAAAATAAATTCCTCTACCCGTTTACAATAATTGTATACCATTCTGAGAAACTCCTTGTGATTGATCCTTGTGTTAGGACCCCGTTCCGCTGCAGTCTTGGGGGTTGCGGAGGTGCGCGGGATTGCCGACCACGCCCCCAGTACTCCCGATTTCGCTATAGAGTGGCTTTTTAATTTAGTTAACAAAATTTGTTACATGGTGGAACAATTAATAGAGTCTAGGGCATTGCACGAACCCTAGGACAGAGAAACTAGATTGAATGATAGATTCTAGGGTATTGCATGAATCCTAGGATGGGAAAACTAGATTGAATGATAGATCCTAGAATACGGCATGAATCCTAGGATGGGAAAACTAGATTGAATGATAGATCCTAGGATACGGCATGAATCCTAGGACGGGAAAACTAGTTGACTATATAAATATTGCAGTCTTGGAAAAGTGGAAAGGAAATGATAACTGCCTGTAAATGGATCAACAGCTGCCTGTTATGAATGAATCAATGCGATTAAGAACATGGGGTATATAAATATAAAGATGGAATGGTGAAACCCAAAATGGCCAAACAAAAAGAACATGAACCCTACGGGGAATTAGGAGTAGAACTCCTGGAAAGAGAATGGAATGGAATTGAGAAAGTGAAACATGGAAGTGTGTTGTCTCTTGGGTACGTGGTACCAAAGAGAGCACACATTACCTCTTAGTGTAGAGGGGAGCTTGCCGCCCTCAGGTTGAGGCCGGGGTGGGTTTGGCCACTGTACACCGACTTGTTGGCCCTCGCGTACGCAGTACCGAGGAGAGCTATTAGTGTAGTGAGAGCACTAGCTACCCCACGGGCCCCGGGGTTCTGCTAGCCCTCCTACACCGACTTGTTAGGTCCACTGGGCAAACCAGGGTAGTCAGGCAAGGGTGCGCGAACTGTGGAGGGGTTGGACCCCTGTTACTGAGAGGGCTCTGCCCTATACTAGTTCCGTGCTGTGTTTTGGGCACACCCATTAACGGAAACGACTGACCGCGTGTCAGTGAGGGGTAGCTACCCGTGCGCTTATCGCGCGTGCCGTAGTCACCGTAAAGTCTGTCAGCAACCTTGGGGTGGTTGACTGAGGGTAGGACCACCACGAGAGACTCTCCCGGCCAGGAGAGCACCACGTGTTACTTCTACTTTTCGGAAAAGACTGCAATCAAGATCGTTCCCACGAGGAACATTCGAGATCAAGAGAAGGATCTGAGAAATAAATCAATAGTGAAATAATAGAAAGACATAAATAAAGAAAGTAAAAATATAACAGCTACTGTACACTCTACTACTTCTTTAACTTTTAGTTGCCAGTCTACTCAGCGTTTCGCTGACGTTTTACCCTCGTTACTTTTCAGGACCAGGTGTTGAGCACCTAGGGTTAGCGGCTGCAGAGGATGCTGGGCCTAGTAGGGTCTAGTAGGGTTACCTGTAGTACTTTCTGTACTTTTCTTCCACTGTAGTGAGTAGTTTTCTTTGTTACTCCATGTACTTTCTTTGTCGAAAAACTTTATGTAATGTACATGTTTATTTCCCTTCTGTTGGGTGGTGTATACTGTAGTATTTCCTTTTCTTACTGCTGTATTTTGTTACTGCTAGTTATATTCATGGTGAATGTGGTTTATTTTACTGCTCTTTTGGTTACTTTCTCGTTGGACGACTAGGTCTTGGGATTAGTCGAGTCGGTCCGATTCTCGTGTCTCGTAGGGATTCGGGAATCGAGTCGTTACATGCTCTCTTCGGTACCACATACACGAAGGTCAGCTTACCTCTGTTTATTTTCGAGTATACGTTTATTCCTTTCTAGGGTTCATCTCAAGTCCTAGGATTACTTACTTGCATGTATTAAATTAGAGATTTAATGTTGTACCACTCTACCTGGGTAACCAGGTGAAATGGGGGCTCGTACAGTGGCTCCTGACGTCTCCACAAGTCCCGTACGCCCGACGGACTAGAGACCTAAAACATGGATTGATGGGCCAAAAGGTTCAGAAGGATATAAACAAGGTATCATTATACAGAGAAACTCATACGGAAAACAGAGACGGTTCGTTTGCGGAAAAATGATAATAAAAGGGCCTTACACGGCCCAAAACACGCTGTCAGACTGAAATTAAACGTCTGGGAAAGGTCACAGACGTCTTAAAACAGTTCTCAAGGATACCTCTCTCGGTGTTCCGCTATCAGACATCTGGAAGTCAATGCCAATGTCTAAGGACTCCGTCACACCCCCGGACGTCTGGAAATGCCTCGGCTACGCTTCCACCTTCTGACACATACACGTACGCTGTCAGGACTTGTTAGAGAGAAAAAGTACGAAAAGTAGATCTCTACCAGATGTCTTGCTCTACCTTCGGACGTCCGATAAGACATCTGGGTGTCTCTCCGGCTGTCTGATTACGCGGAAAAATGACTTCCGCGGAACCGCTCTGGCTCCCCTTGCCTGCAGGTGCTGTAGCAAAATGGCGCTGCACCCTCCGCTCTCGCGCTTCCTCTCGCTCAGGTTCTCTGCTCTTCACTCGCTCTCACCCTCGCTCTGTTCTCGGCTATGGGGTGGGCAATGAAGAGGAGGGGGAGAGGCTTATAAAGGGAGAAGAGGTGAGGGGGGGTGGGATGGCAAGGCATGGCACGGTGTGGCATCACAGGAGGAGGTGTGGTGAGGTGCGGTGAGGGAGGGAGTATGGCGTACGTACGTTTCGCGCTGAAAAGCATTTTCAGACGTCTGGTGAACATCCCAGATGTCTTAAATGTCCAAAGGGGTGGTGGGTCGTTTCACACTCCATTCTTCTCATCTCTTTATTTCTCTCGCATATCCTACCTCTATAAAACACACAAAACCCATAGAAATTAGAAAAACAAGGAAAATACCTAAAAACACTTTGTAAACCTTGCATATAAATGTATTTATAAGTTATATATTAAGCTATATATGTATATAATGTAAAATATGTATATAAACTCTATATATAAATTATGTATGTATTCGATAGTATAAATTAAGTATTTACGGATAACTTAATATATATCTAACTTTATTAAATAAATAGAAATCAATTTAAGTAACTTATATGCACTCTAAACTATATAAATAAATAAAACCCTATAAATAAACTATTTATGACTGATACAATACATGTGTATTTATATATCTATATTGTACATTAAGACACCTGTAACTTAATTTAATTATATACATATAATAAATAATTAATTTATTAAGTTTTTAAGTAAGTTACTAAATTAAATTAGAATAAATTAGTAAATTAAGTTATTTCTGAACTAACTTATATTGTGCATTTGTATTATAGCATTTTAAATACTTTAAACTAATTTAATTATATTATTTATACATAATTTATATTTAAAATACATTGAAATCAAATATATTTAAATGTAGATAAATTAAAATAAAACATGTAAAATATAATAAAAAAATGTGTATTAAATATGTTATTATGTATACTAACTCTGTACAGGGTTCAATTGGATAATTAAATAACTAATTTATTTGTTAATTAAGAAATAAACCTAATTATGAATATGTTTAAATTGTAAACTTTGGCTAATTTATTTATATGGAAAATATAATTAATTTTGTAAATAATTATATAATTAAGTAGTCATATGTAAAGGCTACAAAACTCTACAATTAAATTTTAATTTATAATAAAATATGCCCTCAAATTGAGGGCCAAAATCCCTAATTAGATACTGTGAGTGTTGAGATGGCAGTGCCTGTGAGGCAAAAAAGAAAGTATAGTCTACCTTAAAACTTAATAAAAGACCTCAAATCCAAAAATTCTGAAAACACTCCATTCTTCTCATCTCTTTCTTCTCTCCCATCTCCTCCCTCTATAAAACTCACAAAACTCATACAAATCAGAAAAACTAGAAAAATACCTAAAAACACTATGTAAACTATGTGTATAAATATATTTATAAGTTATATATTAAGCTATATATGTATATAATGTAAAATATCTATATAAACTGTATATCTAAATTATGTTCATATTCTATAGTATAAATTATGTATTTAGGATAACTTAATATATATATATATATAACATTATTAAATAAGTAGGTAACAATTTAAGTAACTTATATGAACGCTAAACTATATAAATTAATAAAACCATATAAGTAAACCTATTTATGAATGATATTGTATATGTGTATTTATATATCTATATTGTAAATTAAGACACCTGTAACCTAATTTAATTATATAGATATAATAAATAATTAACTTATGAATTTATTAAGTTACTAAATTAAATTAGAATAAATTAGTAAATTAAGTTATTTCTGAACTAACATATATTGTGTACGTGTTCTATAGTATTTTAAATACTTTAAACTAATTTAATTATATTTATAAACTATTATGCTATTTATACATAATTTATTTGTAAAATACACTGAAACCACATATTTTAATGTATATAAATTAAAATTATACATATAAAATATAATAGAAATGTGTATTAAATATTTTATTATGTATACTAACTCTGTACAGGGTCAATTTAATAATTAATTAACTAATTTATATGTTAATTAAGAAATAAACCCAATTATCAGTATGTTTAAATTATAAATCTTGGCTAATTTATTTATATAGTAAAAAAAATTAATTTGGTTAATAAATTATATAATTAGGTAGTCTTATTTAGGGGCTTCAAAATCCTATAATTTAATTTTAATTTATAATGAAATACGGCTCTTAAATCAAGGGCCAAAATCCCAAATCAAACACTCTGAGCATTGAGATGGCAACGCCTACCTTAAAACTTAATAAAAGTCAAATCTAAAAATACCAAAAACACTCCATTCTTATCATCTCTTTCTTTCTCTCTCATCTCCTACCTCCATAAAACACACAAAACCTATAAAATAAGAAAAACTAGAAAAATACCTAAAAACACTATGTAAACCATGTGTATAAATGTATTTATAAGTTATATATTAAGCTCTATATGTATATAATGTAAAATATGTATATAAACAGCACATATAAATTATGCATGTATTCCATAGTATAAATTAAGTATTTAGGATAACCTAGTATATGTATAACTTATTAAATAAGTAGATATCAATTTAAGTAACTTATATGCACTCCAAACTATATAAATTAATAAAACCCTATAAATAAACCTATTTATGAATGATACTATATATGTGTATTTATATATCTATATTGTACATTAAGACACCTATAACTTAATTTAATTATTTATATATAATAAATAATTAATTTGTTAAGTTATTAAGTAAGTTACTAAATTAAATTAGAATAAATTAGTAAATTAAGTTATTTCTGAACTAACTTATGCTATGTATTTGTACTATAATATTTTAAGTACTTTAAAATAATTCAATTATATTTATAAAGTATTATACCATTTATACATAATTTATATGTAAAATACATTGAAATCACATATTTAAATGTTTATAAATTAAAATAAAACATGTAAAATATAATAAAAATGTCTATTCAATATTTTATTATCTATTCTAACTCTTTACGGGGTCAATTTGAAATTTAGTGAACTAATTTATCTATTAATTAAGAAATAAACCCAATTATCAATATGTTTAAAGAGTAAGCTTTGGCTAACTTATTTATATAATAAAGAAAATTAATTTTGTAAGTAAATTATATACTTAGGTAGTCCAATGTAAGGGCTTTAAAAGCCTATAATTTAATTTTAATTTTTAATAAAATATGACCCTCAAATCGAGGGCCAAAATCCTAAATCATACACTCTGAGCGCTGAGATGGGATCGCCTTTGAGGTGCAAAAGAAAGTCCAGTCAACCTTAAAAGTTAATAAAAGACCTAAACTCCAAAAATACTAAAAACACTCTATTCTTCTCATCTCTTTCTTTCTGTCTCATCTCCTACCTCTATAAAACACACAAAACCCATAAAAATCAGAAAAACATGAAAATACCTAAAAACACTATGTAAGCCATGTGTATAAATGTTTGTATAAGTTATATATTAAGCTATATATGTATATCACGTAAAATATGTATATAAATTGTATATATAAATTATGTATGTATTCTATAGTATAAATTAAGTATTTAGGATAACTTAATATTTATAATTTTATTAAATTAGTAGAAATCAATTTAAGTAACTTATATGTACTCTAAACTATATAAATTAATAAAACCCTATAAATAAACCTATTTATGAATGATACTCTATATGTGTAGCTATATATCTATATTGTACATTAATACACCTGTAACTTAATTTAATTACATACATATAATAAATAATTTATTTATTAAGTTCTTAGGTAAGTTACTAAATTAAATTAAAATAAATTAGTAAATTAAGTTATTTCTGAACTAACTTATACTGTGTAATTGTACTATAGTATTTTAAATACTTTAAACTAATTTACTTATATTTATAAAGTATTATACTATTTATACATAATTTATATATAAAATACACTGAATCATATATTTAAATGTATATAAATTAAAATGAAACATGTAAAATATAATAAAATTGTGTATTAAATATTTTATTATGTATACTAACTCTGTACAGGGTCAATTTGATAATTATGAAATAAACCCAATTATCAGTATGTTTAAACCGTAAATGTTAGCTAATTTATTTATATAGTAAACATAATTAATTTTGTAAATAAATTATATAATTAAGTAGTCCTATTTAAGGGCTTAAAAATCCTATAATTTAATTTTAATTTATAACAAACTATGGCCATCAAATATAGGGCCACAATCCCAAATCAGACACTCTAAGTGTTGAGATAGCTATTCCTGTGAGGTGCAAAAGAAAGTCCAATCTACCTTAAAATTTAATAAAATACCTCAAATCCAAAAATACCAAAAACACTTCATTCTTCTCATCTCTTTCTTTCTCTCTCATCTCCCACCTTTATAAAACTCACAAAGCCTATAAAAATAAAAAAAAACTAGAAAAATACCTAAAAACACTATGTAAACCATGCATATAAATGTATTTAGAAGTTATACATTAAGCTATATATGTATATGATATAAAATATGTATATAAACTCTATATATAAATTATGTATGTATTCCATAGTATAAATTAAGTATTTAGGATAACCTAATATATATGTAACTTTATTAAATAAGTAGATATCAATTTAAGTTACTTATATGTACTCTAAACTATATAAATTAATAAAACCCTATAAATAAACCTATTTATGAATGGTACTGTATATATGTATTTATATATCTATATTATACATTAAGACACCTGTAACTTAATTTAATTATATATATATAATAAAAAATTAATTTATTAAGTTATTAAGTTACTAAATTAAATTCGAATAAATTTGTAAATTTAGTTATTTCTGAACTAACTTATACTATGTATTTGTACTGTAGTATTTTAAATACTTTAAACTAATTTAATTATATTTATAAAGTATTATACTACTTGTATGTAATATATATGTAAAATACACTAAAATCACATATTTAAATGTATATAAATTAAAATAAAACATGTAAAATATAATAAAAATGTGTATTAAATATTTTATTATGTATACTAACTCTATACAGGGTCAATTTGACAATTAATTAACTAATTTATTTGTTAATTAAGAAATAAAACCAATTATTGAGTATGTTTAAAGGTAATCTTTGGATAATTTATTTATATAGCAAACATAATTAATTTTGTAAATAAATTATATAATTAAGTAGTCATATGTAAGGGCTTCAAAACCATATAATTTAATTTTAATTTATAATAAAATACGACGGTCAAATCGAAGGCCAAAATCCCAAATTAGACACTCTGAGCACTGAGATGGCAACGCTTGTGAGGCGCAAAAGAAAGTCCAGTCTACCTTAAAGCTTATGTTACAATCTGATCCCGTCTCTCTATAGAACCCGAGATCGGTTTGCCTCGACTACATCCCAATACCCAGTTGTCCAATGAGAAATAACCAAAAGCAGAAAATATTCCACAACCACACATGCAATGTAACTAAACAGAAATAAATAAGTGATAGTAGTGGAAAATAGAGCGAAATATCTAAAAAATTTTACATGCCATAAGCGGAAGAGTACTATAACATACACAGCTATCACAATTAGAATAAAGAGAAATATGATAGAAACATAGCAGAAATAATTAATACATGCTAAAGATACTCACTACTACAAAAGGCTCTGAAACAAAGAGAGGGAAACAACTATGGCTGGGCTCAATTGGGCCCAACACCCTCCGCAACTGGTGACACTGGCTGCTCAACTCCCTGACCTGAACATGCTTGGTTATATAATCTGTGGTTAGCTAATGCTGAGTAGAGTGGTGGTTAAGTCATTTACATGCAATTAAACATAAAGAAATAAGCAACTAACTAATCATTCATTTATATTTATCTCGACTAGGTGTTTCTGATTCATTTATTCTAATAATGATCCACAACATCTCTTAATCCTCTTGTTCCCTAAGGGAACGACTTTGATTGCAGTTTTTCCCATGATGTTGGATGTACACGTGGCACTCTCTTGGCCAGGAGAGCCCCCATAGTAGTCCTACACCCGGTCTACCTCCTCGAGGTCATAGTCGCGACGTAACGGTGACTACGGCACGTGTGATATGCGCACGGGTAGCTACCCCACACTGGCACGCGGTCAGTCGTTTCCGCTAACGGGTACACCCAAATGTATAACACAGAACAGAACAGGGCTTCGCCCCTCAATAGTCAGTGTACTCTCACTCGACTATCCCCGTTTGCCTAGCGGGCCTAACAAGAGTTGGTGTAGGGTGGCCATTCCTAACCCCAAGTCCCAACCCAAGGGCGGCTAGCTCCACCCTACACTAAAGTAACAGTAGTCTGCCTGACAGGAGTCGGTGTAGGGTGGCCATTCCTAACCCCGGGTCTCAACCCAAGGGGCAGCTAGCTCTCCCCTATACTAAAGTAACAGTAGCTTTCCTTGGTACAACGTACACGAGGGCCAGCTTACTTTCTATACCAAAGGGACAGTTTCTCTCCTCAGTAACGTATACTCGAGGGCCAGCTCATTTCCCTTCTACATCTGATATTCGTTCAATATACATGAGTTCCTCTCCTAGTTCCCCATAGGGTTCATGCATCGTACTCATCTTTTTTCATTCTAAGACAGGCATATCTTGTTGTTCACATCTCGGTTCTTAGTCTTATAATAGGTAGCTCATGATTTAATAACTGGAAGAAGCATCACATCATTTAACAGTTCAATTTCTAGTAGTAAAGACTTTAACATGCAATTCAGAGTAAACGGTGTGGCTCAAGCAATGTTCAATCAAACATTCCTGCCCTAAGGTTCAATTCATGTCCTAGGGTTCAATCAAGTCATTCTAAGATAGCATGCACTTCAATTATTTAAATCATAGTATTAAGGAAAATCACTCTACCGGGATACATGGGTGGAATGGGGGCTCGAATCATAGATCCCGTCATCTCCACGTGCCCCGTATACACTACTGGCTGGAGACGTATACTGTAACGGATGTGTGCCCCAGACGTCTTTTAAGACGTCTGGGAGGTGGCTCAGACGTCGGACAAGACGTCTGGGATCACAACCAGATGTCTGATAAGACGTCTGGGATAGTTTAAAGACGTCTGGAAATCCGTTATTTTCGACACACGCGAGTCGCCTGCGCGCCTGAGCGCGCAGACCGCTTTTTCCCCCTTTTTCTCTCTGCGGCGGCAGGCGGCCTGCCACCTCCTCTCTCCTCTCCGCGCGGCGTTAAAAGGGGCGCGCCTCCCCTCCCGTCTCCACCGTCTTCTTCTTCTTCTCCTTCCTGTGCGCGAGAGCGAGCAGACGCGAGGGCGGCAGCGGCGGCCGCAGTGAGCGCGGAGGTGCGGCGTGCGAGGGCGGAGCTCTACCGTGGGGGCGAGCTCGCCGGAGCGGCTTGGCCGGCTGGCGGAGGGCGCAGGGGGCGCGGAGCGACGCGGAGAGGGACCTGCTGCGGTCTGAGCAGCAGGAGCGCGAGGCGCGACGCGGGCGGCGTCGCAAGCGGAGGCCGAGCAGGGCCCTGATTCTGGAAAAATTTCCAGAATCAGACGTCTGGATTGATAGCCAGACGGCAAGGTCGACGTCTGTAAGATCATATAGACGTCTGAAAGGTGAGTTTCCGCCTTCTCCTTCCTTCTTGTCGACTGACCGTACTGAGGGAGGGGGTTGGCTGTGCGCAGGTTCGCTGATTCGCCATCCTTTACGAATCAGACGTCTGGAAGTTGTACCAGACGGCGGGAGTGACCTCCAGACGTCCGGAGTGACCATCGGACGTCTGGGATCTAGGAAAGACGTCCCTGCAGACTTCTGGACGTCTAGGAAATCACGCTGAACAGGTAATTCTCTGATCCACTTTTTAAGATGTCTGGAAGGAGTTCCAGACGTCTGATTTTGCATAGTATCATCTTTCTCGACCCGTTTAGGGCCCGTTTGGGCTCCGTTTTCCGTGATTCGAGTTGCGTTCGTTTCAGAATTTTTTCCTCTACCCGCCTACAGTAGCTATACACTGTTTTGAGACACTCCTTGTGTTGATCCTTGTGATAGGACCTCGTTCGGTTGCAGTCTTGAGAGTCGCGGAGGCACGCGGGATTCCCGATCACGCCCCCACTACTCCCGTTGTAACTGGTAGAGTGGCTTTAAGTATTAATAAAATCTGTTAAAGTATGGAACCATAACTAGAACCTAGGGCATTGCATGAATCCTAGGAATGAGAAATATATGGAATGATAGCTCCTAGGTGTTGCATGAATCCTAGGGCCGGAAAACTAGATTGTATGATAGATCCTAGGATATGGCATGAATCCTAGGATGGAAAAACTAGTGGAATGTATAATACTGCAGTCTTGGAAAAATGGAAAGGAATATAAAGCTGCCTGTAATTTGAATTAATAGCTGTCTGTTATGAATAAAGAAACATGATTGAGATCATGGATTTTTTGAGAACGTGAATCTGAAAAGTGAAACATATGATGTTCTGAGATAAATAGCTGGAACCCTACGGGGAATTAGGAGTGGAACTCCTGGAAAGAAAAAGGAATGGAAACTGAGATGTAGTTTGTACTGTCTCTTGGGTACGCAGTACCAAGGGAAGTACCTGTACCTGTTTAGTGCAGAGTGGGGCCAGCCGCCCCAGGGACCCGGGGTTAGGATTGGCCGCTCTGTACCGACTTGATGGCCCTCGTGTACGTAGTACCGAGGAGAGCTAGTAGTGTTAGGAGAGTACTAGCTACCCCACGGGCCCCGGGGTTCTGCTAGCCTCCTTCACTGACTTGTTAGGCCCACTAGGGCAAACCAGGGTAGTCAGGCGAGGGTGCGCGGACTGTGGAGGGGCAAGGCCCCGGTTTGGTTACTGTGGAGGGGTTGGACCCCTGTTACTGAGAGGGCTCTGCCCTGGTTCCGTGCTGTGCTTTGGGCACACCCGTTAACAGAAACGACTGACCGCGTGCCAGTGCGGGCTAGCTACCTGTGCGTTTATCGCGCGTGCCGTAGTCACCGTTACGTCTGTCAGTGACCTTGGGGTGGTTGACTGAGGGTAGGATCACCACGGGGGACTCTCCCGGCCAGGAGAGCACCACGTGCTACTTCTACTTTTGGAAAAGACTGCAATCAAGATCGTTCCCACGAGGACATTCGAGATCAAGTAAAAGACCTGAGAAATAAATGAAATAGTGAGAAAAATTGAAAGATGTGAATAAAGGAAGTAATAGAACATAACAGCTACTGTACACTCTACTATTGCCTTTAGTTAGTTTGCCACTCTACTCAGCGTTTTGCTGACGTGTTACACTCGTTACCTTTTTCAGGACCAGGTGTTGAGCAGCCAGGGTCGGCGGCTGCAGAGGACGCTGGGCCGAGTAGGGTCCAGTAGAGTTACCACAGCCTTTTGTACCCCTTTTGTTTCTGTTCTAGTGAGTAGTTTTTGTTTCCGCTGTACCTTCTTTACCTGCAGTTCTTGTTATATGATAAATGCTGTTTTACTGTTGTGGTGGTACCTACTGTAGTAGTTTCTTTCCTTACTGCTATACTTTCTTACTGTTAGTTATATTCATGATGAATGTGGTTTATTTTACTGTCTTTTGGTTACTTCCTCGTTGGACGACTAGGTCTTGGGATTAGTCGAGTCGGTCCGGTTCTCGTGTCTCGTAGGGACTCGGGAACCGGGTCGTTACAAGATGGCATCAGAGCAAGGTCGTCCCGAGAAGTGAATCAACTGAATGGAAAATAACCAATTCACATGTTTATAGCTAGAGTAGCCACCACAACATATCTCTTGACATGAGCTCTTAGAAGTTTCGTTAGGTGCCGTCTGTTTGACGTTTCCGTTTTGTTTCGCGTCTCCTTGCCGGAGATGCCTCGTCGCGGGACTGGCGAGACTGGCCGCGGGTGCGGCCGAGGACGAGGTCGGCGAGGTGGACGTGCTGTCGTTGACGTCTCGGTGGACCAGCCACCACTCCCTGGCATCCAGGCACAGGACCTCGCCAGACTGATTCGAGATATTGTACGAGAGGAGCTCCACCCACCGCCCCGAGCACCTCCTCCTGGGGTTGCAGAGGGGGAGTCCTCTGTGGGACCACGCGACGGACGCGGCGCTGGACACGAGGGAGGGGATGGGCCCCTGCCACCCCCACCTTCCTCCGACACTTCTGTACACGAGGCACCTTCGCCTGGAGGTGCACCAGCACCTCCCCTACAGCGCCACTTCGAGCTTTTCGGACAGTTCCGGAAGCTGAAGCCCCCCTCCTTCAAGGGGGATGAGGACCCGACCGAGGCAGAGGACTGGCTTGAGCAGCTGGAGAAGATCTTCGACACCCTTCGCCCCCCGGTGGAGTGCCGCGTGGCCTTTGCCACGTACCAGCTGGAGAGTGCGGCACACCGGTGGTGGAGGGCGGTCCGGGGTCAGGAGAGGGACGAGCCGACGTGGGACCAGTTCGTCACCCTCTTCTGCGAGCAGTACTTTCCCCAGACGTGGCAGGACCAGAGGAGGCGGGAGTTCCACACTCTCCGCCAAGGGACGATGACCATGAGCGCGTACCGCACGCGTTTCTTGGAGCTGTCCCGCTTTGCAGCGACAGCGGTAGCCACTGAGGAGGAGCGCCTTTGGATATTCACCGAGGGTATGTCAAACCCCTGAAGCTGCCTACATTTTCGAGGGTGGTAGAGGCAGCTATGACTTACGAGGAGACCAACCCGTCCGCGCGAGAGACCGACGGCGGGCAGAAGAGGCCCTTTCAGCCAGACTTCTCACAGGGCCGGCGAGAACGAAGACACATGGCGTCCGCAGGAGAGCCGTCACGTTGTGCAGGGCCATCAGTGGGCTTTGGGGGCCCTCGACAGGGGCCAGTCGCCAGCACCGGACCCCCGCCTAGCCGACAGCAGGGACTCACTGAGGGCGGGAGTCGGGTTCCCCTCTGCTACCAGTGTGGCCAGCCGGGCCACATCAGGAGGGACTGCCCATCTAGGGCAGGAGGTCAGCAGATACTTCCCACGCAGAGCACTGGAGTGCGCGCAGGAGGCCGCGGTTCCCAGGCACGAGGAGGAGGACAGCAGTCGCGAGGAGGGTACCGGCCAGCACCTACCCATCCGACGCAGAGTGTGGCTGCTTCGTCCGCACCTAGAGCTGAGGGGCGTATCAACGCCCTAACACACAGGGACGCCAGAGCTTCGGGATCCGTGGTAGCAGGTATGGTTTCAGTTTCTGGCAGACTTGTTTACACGCTTTTCGATTCCGGCGCTACGCACTCGTTTGTCGCAGCCAGTTTCGCAGTTAGTTTGGACCAGGATTATACACTGTTAGAGAATCCGTTCGTAATCAGAGGTCCGAGTGGTCAGCTGTTTGTAGCTGAGGAGGTGTACACGGGTTGCGGGGTCAGCATCGGGGGACATAGCCTGCCAGCTGACCTGATTATGATACAGATGGAGGACTTTGGAGTGATTCTGGGGATGGATTGGCTGCCCGCTTACCACGCTTTGGTGGACTATTTTGAGAGGAAGATCGTCTTCTCCATTCCAGAGTTGCCTTCTTTCGAGTTTCACGGACAGCCAGTGGACGGAGGTTTCAGGTGCATATCGGCACTTCGGGCGGCGAGACTTTTGAGCCAGGGGTGTGAGGGCTTCCTAGCTTGTGTGGTGGCAGAGCCCAGCCCCGTGGCAGACTTCCAGAGCATCTCGGTGGTCAGAGAGTACCCCGACGTGTTTCCAGACGAGTTACCAGGACTACCGCCCGAGCGTGAGATCGAGTTTGAGATCTCACTAGTACCAGGGACCAGCCCCATCTCCACCGCGCCATACAGAATGGCACCGCTTGAGCTGCGAGAGCTCAAGTCCCAGTTGCAGGACCTTTTGGAGAAAGGTTTCGTGAGGCCCAGTGCGTCTCCCTGGGGAGCCCCGGTACTGTTTGTGAAGAAGAAGGATGGGACCCTACGCCTTTGTGTGGACTACCGACAGCTGAATAGGGTCACCATCAAGAACAGATATCCGCTGCCGAGGATTGACGATTTGTTTGACCAGTTGCGGGGTGCCACGGTGTTTTCCAAGATAGACTTGAGGTCTGGATACCACCAGTTGAGGATCAGGGAGACCGACGTCTCCAAGACAGCTTTCCGCACCCGGTACGGACACTACGAGTTTTTGGTCATGCCGTTTGGGCTGACCAATGCCCCCGCTGCTTTCATGGACCTGATGAACCGGGTGTTTAGACCGTACTTGGACCAGTTTGTGGTGGTTTTCATAGATGATGTACTCATCTATTCTAGAGATCAGACGCAGCACGGACAGCACTTGCAGATGGTTCTGGACACTCTGAGACGACACAGGCTGTACGCCAAATACAGCAAGTGCGAGTTCTGGTTGAGGGAGGTGACCTTTTTGGGTCATGTGATCTCTGGAGACGGCTTGGCGGTGGACCCCGCCAAGGTCGAGGCAGTGCTCAGGTGGGAGAGACCGCGTTCAGTCACTGAGATTCGCAGTCTCCTGGGACTGGCAGGTTACTACAGACGGTTCATCAGAGGATTTTCACAGATTGCGCGTCCTATGACACAGTTGACCCGGAAGGATGTGCCTTTCGCTTGGACAGACGCCTGTGAGGCGTGTTTTCTGGAGCTGAAGGAGAGGTTGACCTCGGCTCCCGTGCTCACCATCCCCGACAGTAGTGGCGGGTTCGTTGTGTACACGGACGCTTCCTTGCAGGGGTAAGGAGGTGTGCTCATGCAGAGGGGTCACGTGGTCGCTTACGCTTCGCGGCAACTGAAGCCCCATGAGCATACCTACCCTACCCACGATCTAGAGTTGGCAGCTATTGTCTTCGCGCTGAAGACATGGAGGCACTACTTGTACGGTGAGACCTTCGAGATTTTTACAGATCACAAGAGCCTCAGATATCTTTTTGACCAGAAGGAGCTCAACATGAGACAGAGACGTTGGTTGGAGCTCCTGAAGGACTACGACTGCAGCATCTCCTACCACCCGGGAAAGGCCAATGTGGTGGCTGACGCCTTGAGCCGTAAGGCGCCCGCACGCTTGGCCAGTCTACAGTTACAGAGTTGGAGCCTTTTGGAGGAGGTGGGCTGTTGGCGACCTCTAGAGTTACGAGGGTACTGTGGGGCAGTGACGGTGACACGGCAGACCAGGCCAGAGTTGATAGACTGCATCATCACGGGACAGATGGCCGATCCGTACTTGCAGTCTTTGCGCGACAGAGTACTATCAGGGGATCCAGGGGACTTCTCTTTCACAGATCAGGTGTTACGCTTGAGGGGACGGTTGTGCGTCCCCAGAGACGAGGAGCTGTTGAGAGAGCTCCTGACTGAGGCACACGGTTCCAGATTCACCATACATCCCGGAAACACGAAAATGTACCATGACTTGAGATGCGAGTTCTGGTGGAGAGGGATGAAGCGGGATGTAGGTGAGTTCGTGCAGCAGTGCTTAGTGTGCCAGCAGGTGAAAGCTGAGCATCAGAGGCCTGCAGGGCCACTTCAGCCGCTTCCAGTGCCAGAGTGGAAGTGGGAAAGCATCACCATGGACTTGGTGGTGGGCTTACCTGTTACCCAGCGAGGACACGACGCAGTCTGGGTAATAGTGGATAGATTGACGAAGACGGCACGATTCTTGCCGATCCGAGTCACTTTGGGACCAGCACAGTTGGCAGAGAGGTATATCCGTGATGTGGTGCGACTACACGGAGTTCCGCGGGAGATCGTATCCGACCGGGATACCCGCTTTACGTCCCAGTTTTGGGCTGAGTTTCAGTAGGCTTTGGGGACGAGGTTGAGGTTTAGCACGGCTTACCACCCCCAGACGGACGGACAGTCGGAATGCACGATACAGACACTTGAGGACCTTTTGCGTGCCTGTGTACTAGACTGGAGGGGCTCTTGGGAGGAGAACCTGCCCCTGGCGGAGTTTGCATACAACAACAGTTATCACTCGAGCATCGGCATGGCTCCCTACGAGGCTCTGTACGGACGGAAATGCACGGCACCCTTGAGTTGGGTTGAGGTGGGGACCAAGTGGGAGGTTGGCCCCAGGTTGATCCGGCAGAGTCAGGAGGTAGTTGAGCAGATCCACAGACGACTCCGCACTGTCAGGAGCAGACAGAAGAGCTACGCAGATCGCAGACGCAGAGAGGTGCAGTTCGAGGTTGGGGACCACGTCTTCCTTCGTGTTTCGCCCATGAAGGGCTTACAGCGGTTTGGGGTGAGAGGGAAGCTCGCGCCGAGGTTCGTGGGGCCCTTTGAGGTCCTGGAGCGGGTTGGACTCGTTGCTTACAGACTTGCCCTTCCCCCGCAGCTTTCTGGTGTGCACGACGTGTTCCACGTGTCCAACCTCAGGAAGTACGTAGCCGATCCCAGCCACGTACTGAGTCACGAGAGCGTCGAGGTGAGCGACGACCTGACCTACCCCGAGCGGCCAGTGCAGATCCTAGACCGAGCCATCCGCAGGTTGAGACGAAAGCAAGTACCCCTGGTAAAAGTTTTGTGGAGGAGCCAGCGGTACGAGGAGGCTACCTGGGAGCCTGAGGCGGCAATGCGGGAGCGGTACCCGGAGCTTTTCGCGGGTACGTCTTTTCGGACCGGCTTCGGTCCTCTTTGAGTTTGTTATGGTTATTTGGACATCTTTTTCCCGCACCCTAGTTGGCGCAAGTTTCGGGGACGAAACTTCCTTTGAGTTTGTTATATTGTAACGGATGTGTGCCCCAGACGTCTTTTAAGACGTCTGGGAGGTGGCTCAGACGTCGGACAAGACGTCTGGGATCACAACCAGACGTCTGATAAGACATCTGGGATAGTTTAAAGACGTCTGGAAATCCGTTATTTTCGACACACGCGAGTCGCCTGCGCGCCTGAGCGCACAGACCGCTTTTTCCCCCTTTTTCTCTCTGCGGCGGCAGGCGGCCTGCCACCTCCTCTCTCCTCTCCGCGCGGCGTTAAAAGGGGCACGCCTCCCCTCCCGTCTCCACCGTCTTCTTCTTCTCCTTCCTGTGCGCGAGAGCGAGCGGACGCGAGGGCGGCAGCGGCGGCCGCAGTGAGCGCGGAGGTGCGGTGTGCGAGGGCGGAGCTCTGCCGTGGGGGCGAGCTCGCCGGAGTGGCTTGGCCGGCTGGCGGAGGGCGCAGGGGGCGCGGAGCGACGCGGAGAGGGACCTGCTGCGGTCTGAGCAGCAGGAGCGCGAGGCGCGACGCGGGCGGCGTCGCGAGCGGACACCGAGCAGGGCCCTGATTCTGGAAAAATTTCCAGAATCAGACGTCTGGATTGATAGCCAGACGGCAAGGTCGACGTCTGTAAGATCATACAGATGTTTGAAAGGTGAGTTTCCGCCTTCTCCTTCCTTCTTGTCGACTGACCGTACTGAGGGAGGGGGTTGGCTGTGCGCAGGTTCGCTGATTCGCCATCCTTTGCGAATCAGACGTCTGGAAGTTGTACCAGACGGCGGGAGTGACCTCCAGACGTCCGGAGTGACCATCGGACGTCTGGGATCTAGGAAAGACGTCCCTGCAGACTTCTGGACGTCTGGGAAACCACGCTGAACAGGTAATTCTCTGATCCACTTTTTAAGACATCTGGAAGGAGTTCCAGACATCTGATTTTGCACAGTATCGTCTTTCTCGACCCGTTTAGGGCCCGTTTGGGCTCCGTTTTCCGCGATTCGAGTTGCGTTCATTTCAGAATTTATTCCTCTACCCGCCTACAGTAGCTATACACTGTTTTGAGACACTCCTTGTGTTGATCCTTGTGATAGGACCTCGTTCGGTTGCAGTCTTGAGAGTCGCGGAGGCACGCGGGATTCTCGATCACGGCCCCACTACTCCCGTTGTACCTGGTAGAGTGGCTTTAAGTATTAATAAAATCTGTTAAAGTATGGAACCATAACTAGAACCTAGGGCATTGCATGAATCCTAGGAATGAGAAATATATGGAATGATAGCTCCTAGGTGTTGCATGAATCCTAGGGCCGGAAAACTAGATTGTATGATAGATCCTAGGATATGGCATGAATCCTAGGATGGAAAAACTAGTGGAATGTATAATACTGCAGTCTTGGAAAAATGGAAAGGAATATAAAGCTGCCTGTAATTTCAATTAATAGCTGTCTGTTATGAATAAAGAAACATGATTGAGATCATGGATTTTTTGAGAACGTGAATCTGAAAAGTGAAACATATGATGTTCTGAGATAAATAGCTGGAACCCTACGGGGAATTAGGAGTGGAACTCCTGGAAAGAAAAAGGAATGGAAACTGAGATGTAGTTTGTACTGTCTCTTGGGTACGCAGTACCAAGGGAAGTACCTGTACCTGTTTAGTGCAGAGTGGGGCCAGCCGCCCCAGGGACCCGGGGTTAGGATTGGCCGCTCTGTACCGACTTGATGGCCCTCGTGTACGTAGTACCGAGGAGAGCTAGTAGTGTTAGGAGAGTACTAGCTACCCCACGGGCCCCGGGGTTCTGCTAGCCTCCTTCACCGACTTGTTAGGCCCACTAGGGCAAACCAGGGTAGTCAGGCGAGGGTGCGCGGACTGTGGAGGGGCAAGGCCCCGGTTTGGTTACTGTGGAGGGGTTGGACCCCTGTTACTGAGAGGGCTCTGCCCTGGTTCCGTGCTGTGCTTTGGGCGCACCCGTTAACGGAAATGACTGACCGCGTGCCAGTGCGGGCTAGCTACCTGTGCGTTTATCGCGCGTGCCGTAGTCACCGTTACGTCTGTCAGTGACCTTGGGGTGGTTGACTGAGGGTAGGATCACCACGGGGGACTCTCCCGGCCAGGAGAGCACCACGTGCTACTTCTACTTTTGGAAAAGACTGCAATCAAGATCGTTCCCACGAGGACATTCGAGATCAAGTAAAAGACCTGAAAAATAAATGAAATAGTGAGAAAAATTGAAAGATGTGAATAAAGGAAGTAATAGAACATAACAGCTACTGTACACTCTACTGTTGCCTTTAGTTAGTTTGCCACTCTACTCAGCGTTTTGCTGACGTGTTACACTCGTTACCTTTTTCAGGACCAGGTGTTGAGCAGCCAGGGTCGGCGGCTGCAGAGGACGCTGGGCCGAGTAGGGTCCAGTAGAGTTACCACAGCCTTTTGTACCCCTTTTGTTTCTGTTCTAGTGAGTAGTTTTTGTTTCCGCTGTGCCTTCTTTACCTGCAGTTCTTGTTATATCATAAATGTTGTTTTACTGTTGTGGTGGTACCTACTGTAGTAGTTTCTTTCCTTACTGCTGTACTTTCTTACTGTTAGTTATATTCATGCTGAATGTGGTTTATTTTACTGTCTTTTGGTTACTTCCTCGTTGGACGACTAGGTCTTGGGATTAGTCGAGTCGGTCCGGTTCTCGTGTCTCGTAGGGACTCGGGAACCGGGTCGTTACATATACAATTGACCAAATCACATCAAACGAGTTCAAAACAGCATACGAGAGACACTAACACGTAGAGAATTCCGAACGAAAGCCAATGATATTTCGTTTGCGCAAAACCGATTCCGTTTGGGCCCTGAACGGGTCAAAAACTCCCACTCTAACTAAAATCAGACGTTTGGGACTCTTCCCAAATGTCTTAAACGTTCACAGAAGCTCACCTTGCTTTCATACGGTTTCCTCAGATGTCCAAACCCCTCTGCAACTGTCTGAGATGGAGGAAGGAGATGAGGTATCTCAATTTAATTATATACAAATAATATGTAACTAATTTATTAAGTTATTAAGTTACTAAATTAAATTAGAATAAATTAGTAAATTAAGTTATTTCTAAACTAACATATACTATGTATTTGTACTATAGTATTTTAAATACTTTAAACTAATTTAATTATATTTATAAAGTATTATACTATTTATACATAATTTATATGTAAAATACACTGAAATCACATATTTAAATGTATATAAATTAAAATAAAACATGTAAAATATAATAAAAATGTGTATTAAATATTTTATTGTGTATACTAACTCTGTATAGGGTGAATTTGACAATAAATTAACTAATTTATTTGTTAATTAAGAAATAATCCCAATTCTCAGTATGTTTAAAGTGTAAACTTTGGCTAATTTATTTATATACTAACGTAATTAATTTTGTAAATAAATTATATAATTAAGTAGTCCCATGTACAGGTTTCAAAACACTATAATTTAAATTTAATTTATAATAAAATATGACCTTCAAATCAAGGGTCAAAATTCCAAATCAGACACTCTAAGCCCTGAGATGGCGACGCCTATGAGGCCCAAAAGAAACTCTAGTCTACCTTAAAACTTAAAAAAATATCTCAAATCCAAAAATACCAAAAAGACTCCATTCTTCTCGTGTCTTTCTTTCTCTCTCATCTTCAACCTCTATAAAACTCACAAAACTCATAAAAATCAGAAAAACTACAAAAATATCTTAAAACACTACGTAAACCACGCGTATAAATGTATGTATAAGTTATATATTAAGCTATATATTCATATAATGTAAAATATGTATATAAACTGTATATATAACTTATGTATGTATTTTATTGTATAAACTAAGTATTTAGGATAACTTAATATATATATAACATTATTAAATAAGTAGATATCAATTTAAGTAACTTATATGTACTCTAAACTATATAAATTAATAAAACCCTATAAATAAACCTATTTATCAATTATACTGTATATATGTATTTATATGTCTATATTGAACATTAAGACACCTGTAACTTAATTTAATCATATATATATAATAAATAATAAAATTATTAAGCTATTAAGTAAATTACTAAATTAAATAAGAATAAATTAGTAAATTAAGTTATTGCTGAACTAACTTATACTACGTATTTGAACTATAGCTTTTTAAATACTTTACAGTAATTTAATTATATTTATAAAGTATTATACTATTTATACATAATTTATATGTAAAATACACTGAAATCACATATTTAAATGTATATAAATTAAAATAAAACATGCAAAATATAATAAAAATGTGTATTAGATATTTTATTTTGTATACTAACTCTGTACAGGGTTAATTTTAACTAATTTAGAAGCTAATTAAGAAATAAACCCAATTATTAGTATGTTTAAAGTGTAAACATTGGCTAATTTATTATATAGTAAATATAATTAATTTTGTAAATTAATTATATAATTAAGTAGTCCTATGTGCGGGTTTCAAAACCCTATAATTTAATTTTAATTTGTAATAGAATATGGCCCACAAATCGGGGAGCCAAAATCCCAAATCAGACACTCTGAGCCCTAAGATGGCAATGCCCATGAGGCACAAAAGAAACTCCAGTCTACCTTAAAATTTAATAAAATATCTCAAATCCAAAAATACCAAAAACACTCCATTCTTCTCATCTCTTTCTTTCTCTCTCATCTCCAACCTCTATAAAACTCACAAACCCCATAAAAATAAAAAAACTAGAAAAATACCTTCACCTAAAAAAAAAACTAGAAAAATACCTAAAAGCACTATGTAAACCATGTGTCTAAATGTATGTATAAGTTATATATTAAGCTATATATGTATATAATGTAAAATTTGTATATAAACAGTATATATAAATTATGTATTTATTCTATTGTATAAATTAAGTATTTAGGATAACTTAATATATATATAACTTTATTAATTAAGTAAATATCAATTTAAGTAACCTATATGTACTCTAAACTATATAAATTAATAAAACCCAATAAATAAACCTATTTATGAATGATACTGTATATATGCATTTATATATCTATATTGTACACTAAGACACCTGTAACTTAATTTAATAATATAGATATAATAAATAATTAATTTATTAATTTTTTAAGTAAGTTACTAAATTAAATTAGAATAAATTAGTAAATTATGTTATTTCTAAACTAACTTATATTGTGTATTTGTACTATAGTATTTTAAATACTTTAGACTAATTTAATTATATTTATAAAGTATTATACTATTTATACATAATTTATATGTAAAATACACTGAAATCACACATTTAAATGTATATAAATTAAAATAAAACATGTGAAATATAATAAGAATGTGTACCAAATATTTTATTATGTATACTAACTCTATATAGGGTCAATTTGATAATTAATTAACTAATTTATATGTTAATTATGAAATAAACCCAATATCAATATATTTAAAGTGTAAACTTTGGCTAATTTATTTATATAGTAAATATAATTAATTTTGTAAATAAATTATATAATTAAGTAGTCCTATGTAAGGGCTTCAAAGCCCTATAATTAAATTTTAATTTATAATAAAATATGCCTCTCAAATCGAGGGCGAAATTCTCAAATCAGACACTTTGATTGCTGAGATGGCAGTGCCTGTGAGGCGCAAAAGTCCCACATCGTGGGATGCAAAGCACTTGATGCCACTTAAATTGTTTTTCTACGTAGCTCTCTTTAGTCGACAAGCATCGGGCGCTAATAAAAACCCATCCCCTCTTGACCCTTATCTGAGTATTGATTTGCCATTGAGATTAGAGTGCGGTGCAGGCCGGGGGCTGTGCACTATGCGTGGGCCTAATTGGGCCTATTAAGGAGCTTAAATTGACATTAAGAGGCCTAATTAAGAAATTAGGGTGGCTCTTAGTAGAGGTTTGGTCCCACCCGTAAGGGTGTTGTGTATCCATCGAAAAGGCAGCCTACCAATTAAAAATCCTAATTTTTGTATTAGTGAGCAGCAATCATGCCTAATCTACTACAGAAGAGAGGAAGAAGTTTTAAAATTTGGCTAAGTGTCTGAAGAGGTTTTGTGCCTCTGTGTGATTTGTGTGCGTGTGTATATATGTAAGTATAATTTGTATATATATATATGTATATATGTATACTGATAATATATATATAGTATATATGTAAATAATATATGTGTAAGTGTATGTAGTTTTGTTTGAGCTCTATTTTGTATATAAATAACATCATAGCTTTAGTGACATGTATCCGTCACTGTAGATAGAATAAACGTTAGTAAAGACCCTATTTTTACCTTATCTTATGTATATAGTTTTTTTTTAAGGTTTAGCGACACTTATATAAGTCACTATACATACATTATGTGTTACTGTATATGTTACTATGTTAATTTAAGTTAGTATAGTATATATATATTATTACTTATTATTGTACATATATCTAAGTATTAGTATTATATGTTGCAAATAAATAATATAGAGTATTTAATTATAGTTTTTTATGCCTGTTTGTAGATAAATGTTTTCAAACATTATAATTCATTCTTGTGTACATAATTGTTTCATTCTTTCATTATTTCATTCATTCATTTATTCTTGTATATAAAATCAATCTTTTTGGAATTAAAGAATATTTTTGGACTTATAGAGTGATGTATATCAATAACTATTTCCCAGTGAACGACCTGGAATAAATCAGTAAAAATTAAGTAAATAAATAAAATTGACGCGACAGCGGTTTATATTTGTGACATATACTACAACAACGACCCTTTTATATGGACCGGTAGTTGACGATCAGACGTATATACGTCCCATTTTACTGCCAAACTCAACTGTAGATTCAGCTGTGCATTTATTATTATTTTTTTGAGAACGAGTGAAATGATCATTCTTCCACGATAACCAAAACATGATAAAGAAAGCACATCATCATATTTGACTCATTCATTATATTATATTGATGCTACACCAAGCAAAGATCAAGTACAAGTAGAGCCCATACGTTAGATGCCGTTATGCTCTTATTTACTAGATATAACCACTGATGTAAGTTCGTATGGCCTTTGATTATAACGAAATCTAATAGCACCATTTCTTGCAATGACCGTGATACCATCCACCACAGCAATATCGGCGACGATAGCACCATTTCTTGCAATGGCCGTGATACCATCCACCACAGCAATATCGACGACGATAGCACCATTTCTTGCAATGTCCATGGTACCAACCTCCACAACAAGTTTTCAACCGATCAACGGAAACTTCATCTGCATTCAACAATCGACGAAATTAATGAACTTTAGATAATCTTTTAACTAATATTTTAAAAATTAGATCGGATCGATTAGTTCAATTGGAAATCGATACATTATCAACCAGATTGATCAATTTCGAAATAAAAAGTAAAATCGATGTGAACCGATCAAAATTGGATTGCATTGATCGATTCAGTTAAATCGACCATTTGATTTGGCTGCTCTCTTGGGAGCTAAAAAATAATAAAAAAAAGGAGGTTAAAACTTGATACTGTTCTTTAAGGTTGGACTTTAAATTTTGATTGAACGTAAGTTTCGAAACATAAAAAATGATGCAAAGAGTTGTGAACATGATTCCCACTTGATGTATCTCCTTTTTATGCAAAAAAAGTACTCACATGTGTGATAGGATCCACCACTATTGAAACCAAGAACAAACCCATTTTATATGAGTGCAAATCACTCAAATTATCTTCGGAATCACTTTGCACCGGTGTAAAATGAAATTACCTTTGGACTCACTTTCCATCGATGCAAAACCACCATATCACCTTCAGAATAATCTTGCACTTGTGTAAAATAATATTGCACTAGTGAAAAATTAGATTCCAGGTACTTTACTTATGAAAAGTGATTTTTCACTTTAAAGTTTAGGGTTTACTATTTAGGGTTTAGGGTTTAATCACTTCCCATAGGTGAAACCACTTTCTATAAATCGAAATCCTAAAACTTAAATCATAAATCTTAAATCCAAAACCAATAGGTCAAAATCACTTTACACCGGTACAAAACCACCATATTACCTTCGGAATAATTTTACACTGGTGCAAAATTAGATTGTATCGGTGCAAAGTCACAGATTGTGCCAGTGCAAAATCACCTCAAAATAATTTATCACTGGTGCAAAATCATTTTACATCGATGCAAAATCACCTAGAACACGTTATCACCGGTGCAAAGTGATTATCAATTGTGTAACTTGTACGTTTTAATTCAAAGTGGTGTGATGATTTTTTTCAATGTGGTGAGACTCATCACGTAACAAACCTTATGTTCTTTACATTAAATATCAATTATCAAGTAAGAATCACGTTCATACCACTTTGCATCGCAAAATGCATCACCTCCTACATTTCCCTACATTTTACCATTTTAATTATATCTTTTATTTTTTTTAATATTTGTTAAAAATAGGTCAATTTTAATATAATTAAACTTACAGAATAACTTTTCCTATTATACTGATTTTTTATTAAATACCAATTCATCCTGGTTGAACTCGTCAGAACAAATACAAATTAAACAAAAAATGTTTCGATTTGATTTTTTTAAACTTTTTTACGTACCGACGTTTTCACCGATTCATTCAATGTAAACTGCCAGCTCATCCACTAAAAGTTCCACCTCACCGATTCAATCAACATAAACAATGCAACAAACAATTGTTAGTGGTTAGTCGGCTAAACCACTGACAATTCAACAAACACCCGACTAATTTAATTTTTAAAAATTACTTTTAAGTATTTACGGTGGGCTGTTCTTTCTTGTGGAATTCACACACGACAAATATGTGCTCGCCTAAACTACGAACTTGCATGCATGCATGCATTTGTTGTACATTTGGTGATGACATACTTCACCCTTTACGTGTTATATATTTACACAAGTGCCCCTATGTTGTGATCTAGATATTGACTTTTACGTATCATCTTATAGCTAAATATAGTTAAGTTATCAAACAATTAATGGGCACACCCTTTGTAAAGACCGTATCAACGTAAATTTTATCAAGATGAATTCACATGAATTAATTGAGTCAACCAAATGTATAGTTGCATCAATGCAAATACAAATTGTATGTAGATGTAAAGAGAGTATGTACGTACACGTACGTAAATTATCGAGCAAAGATGCATGGTATGCATGCGATGCCGCTTTTGTGTTTAATGAATTAGAACTAAACTTTCATATTATTAATATTAAAGAAAAAGTCTGACTTCTTTTCTGAGTAATTCGTATCGTAGACTAAGTCCCAAATATCAACACTCCATGGATAGATAAGAGAATTAACAATCATCAGCTCATTATAATGTCCAAGAAACTATATATATATATATATATATATATATATATATATATATATATCGTTTAATGGAACCAAAGTGTATAGTTGCTTGGAACTCACCAGCCATCTCTCCATCAGTGCCTTGAGCAGCGATGGTCAAGACCTCCGAAGAGAGGAGCAAAAAGCCAAGAAGGATGGCCATAAGGAAGATTGGCTTTCGAGCCATCACTTGAAAACTTCAATTGCACAAATTGGGAGTAGAAGGCTTTTTCGACGGGAGGTCTTTGCTTTCGTTGTGAGGACTTAGACGAAAGGTATCCCTATTTATAGAGGAAATACTCGGCGTTTGGTGCCACCTGCTCACCAAATTCCAACCTATCTACATCAGAGCGCGATATTTTTCAAAGTTTCCTTTACGTCCTTTCTTATACAGTAGCACACGCACGGAATTTAGTTGACAAATTAGGAGCTCTGCCGTCACTGAGATTAAATAGTGGACTTGATCCACCCTAGATATCTTAATTTATAGCAACTTGTTTTTGTTCGAAAATGACTGTATCATGCTTGATGAAACTTTTCCGCGATGAAATTGGCATTAACTTTGGTAATAGTTGTTGTCCATTTTTCAGAGAGTAGAAGTTACAAGGACATCTATCTATATATAGTTATATACACCAAAAGAAGCTGCTACGTACGAGTTGAGGCTGTGGAGGCCAATCCAAAGTGTGAAATGTGACGACTCAAGCTAGAGGAAGGGCAATCCCACGTAGATATCAGACGATGGAAGTTTCGTCGCTCAAAAGCAATCGATTGGTTTTTCTTTTCACAAAAATGATGCGCACTAATAGTACTATTACTATTATTTTTTATTTTTGAAAATATATAACTATACTATTAACTAGAAAAAAAAGTGAGGTTGCATGCTACTATACACATGCCAAAATATCTCAAATCCAAAAATACCAAAAAGACTCCATTCTTCTCGTGTCTTTCTTTCTCTCTCATCTTCAACCTCTATAAAACTCACAAAACTCATAAAAATCAGAAAAACTACAAAAATATCTTAAAACACTACGTAAACCACGTGTATAAATGTATGTATAAGTTATATATTAAGCTATATATTCATATAATGTAAAATATGTATATAAACTGTATATATAACTTATGTATGTATTTTATTGTATAAACTAAGTATTTAGGATAACTTAATATATATATAACATTATTAAATAAGTAGATATCAATTTAAGTAACTTATATGTACTCTAAACTATATAAATTAATAAAACCCTATAAATAAACCTATTTATCAATTATACTGTATATATGTATTTATATGTCTATATTGAACATTAAGACACCTGTAACTTAATTTAATCATATATATATAATAAATAATAAAATTATTAAGCTATTAAGTAAATTACTAAATTAAATAAGAATAAATTAGTAAATTAAGTTATTGCTGAACTAACTTATACTACGTATTTGAACTATAGCTTTTTAAATACTTTACAGTAATTTAATTATATTTATAAAGTATTATACTATTTATACATAATTTATATGTAAAATACACTGAAATCACATATTTAAATGTATATAAATTAAAATAAAACATGCAAAATATAATAAAAATGTGTATTAGATATTTTATTTTGTATACTAACTCTGTACAGGGTTAATTTTAACTAATTTAGAAGCTAATTAAGAAATAAACCCAATTATTAGTATGTTTAAAGTGTAAACATTGGCTAATTTATTATATAGTAAATATAATTAATTTTGTAAATTAATTATATAATTAAGTAGTCCTATGTGCGGGTTTCAAAACCCTATAATTTAATTTTAATTTGTAATAGAATATGGCCCACAAATCGGGGAGCCAAAATCCCAAATCAGACACTCTGAGCCCTAAGATGGCAACGCCCATGAGGCACAAAAGAAACTCCAGTCTACCTTAAAATTTAATAAAATATCTCAAATCCAAAAATACCAAAAACACTCCATTCTTCTCATCTCTTTCTTTCTCTCTCATCTCCAACCTCTATAAAACTCACAAACCCCATAAAAATAAAAAAACTAGAAAAATACCTTCACCTAAAAAAAAAACTAGAAAAATACCTAAAAGCACTATGTAAACCATGTGTCTAAATGTATGTATAAGTTATATATTAAGCTATATATGTATATAATGTAAAATTTGTATATAAACAGTATATATAAATTATGTATTTATTCTATTGTATAAATTAAGTATTTAGGATAACTTAATATATATATAACTTTATTAATTAAGTAAATATCAATTTAAGTAACCTATATGTACTCTAAACTATATAAATTAATAAAACCCAATAAATAAACCTATTTATGAATGATACTGTATATATGCATTTATATATCTATATTGTACACTAAGACACCTGTAACTTAATTTAATAATATAGATATAATAAATAATTAATTTATTAATTTTTTAAGTAAGTTACTAAATTAAATTAGAATAAATTAGTAAATTATGTTATTTCTAAACTAACTTATATTGTGTATTTGTACTATAGTATTTTAAATACTTTAGACTAATTTAATTATATTTATAAAGTATTATACTATTTATACATAATTTATATGTAAAATACACTGAAATCACACATTTAAATGTATATAAATTAAAATAAAACATGTGAAATATAATAAGAATGTGTACCAAATATTTTATTATGTATACTAACTCTATATAGGGTCAATTTGATAATTAATTAACTAATTTATATGTTAATTATGAAATAAACCCAATATCAATATATTTAAAGTGTAAACTTTGGCTAATTTATTTATATAGTAAATATAATTAATTTTGTAAATAAATTATATAATTAAGTAGTCCTATGTAAGGGCTTCAAAGCCCTATAATTAAATTTTAATTTATAATAAAATATGCCTCTCAAATCGAGGGCGAAATTCTCAAATCAGACACTTTGATTGCTGAGATGGCAGTGCCTGTGAGGCGCAAAAGTCCCACATCGTGGGATGCAAAGCACTTGATGCCACTTAAATTGTTTTTCTACGTAGCTCTCTTTAGTCGACAAGCATCGGGCGCTAATAAAAACCCATCCCCTCTTGACCCTTATCTGAGTATTGATTTGCCATTGAGATTAGAGTGCGGTGCAGGCCGGGGGCTGTGCACTATGCGTGGGCCTAATTGGGCCTATTAAGGAGCTTAAATTGACATTAAGAGGCCTAATTAAGAAATTAGGGTGGCTCTTAGTAGAGGTTTGGTCCCACCCGTAAGGGTGTTGTGTATCCATCGAAAAGGCAGCCTACCAATTAAAAATCCTAATTTTTGTATTAGTGAGCAGCAATCATGCCTAATCTACTACAGAAGAGAGGAAGAAGTTTTAAAATTTGGCTAAGTGTCTGAAGAGGTTTTGTGCCTCTGTGTGATTTGTGTGCGTGTGTATATATGTAAGTATAATTTGTATATATATATATGTATATATGTATACTGATAATATATATATAGTATATATGTAAATAATATATGTGTAAGTGTATGTAGTTTTGTTTGAGCTCTATTTTGTATATAAATAACATCATAGCTTTAGTGACATGTATCCGTCACTGTAGATAGAATAAACGTTAGTAAAGACCCTATTTTTACCTTATCTTATGTATATAGTTTTTTTTTAAGGTTTAGCGACACTTATATAAGTCACTATACATACATTATGTGTTACTGTATATGTTACTATGTTAATTTAAGTTAGTATAGTATATATATATTATTACTTATTATTGTACATATATCTAAGTATTAGTATTATATGTTGCAAATAAATAATATAGAGTATTTAATTATAGTTTTTTATGCCTGTTTGTAGATAAATGTTTTCAAACATTATAATTCATTCTTGTGTACATAATTGTTTCATTCTTTCATTATTTCATTCATTCATTTATTCTTGTATATAAAATCAATCTTTTTGGAATTAAAGAATATTTTTGGACTTATAGAGTGATGTATATCAATAACTATTTCCCAGTGAACGACCTGGAATAAATCAGTAAAAATTAAGTAAATAAATAAAATTGACGCGACAGCGGTTTATATTTGTGACATATACTACAACAACGACCCTTTTATATGGACCGGTAGTTGACGATCAGACGTATATACGTCCCATTTTACTGCCAAACTCAACTGTAGATTCAGCTGTGCATTTATTATTATTTTTTTGAGAACGAGTGAAATGATCATTCTTCCACGATAACCAAAACATGATAAAGAAAGCACATCATCATATTTGACTCATTCATTATATTATATTGATGCTACACCAAGCAAAGATCAAGTACAAGTAGAGCCCATACGTTAGATGCCGTTATGCTCTTATTTACTAGATATAACCACTGATGTAAGTTCGTATGGCCTTTGATTATAACGAAATCTAATAGCACCATTTCTTGCAATGACCGTGATACCATCCACCACAGCAATATCGGCGACGATAGCACCATTTCTTGCAATGGCCGTGATACCATCCACCACAGCAATATCGACGACGATAGCACCATTTCTTGCAATGTCCATGGTACCAACCTCCACAACAAGTTTTCAACCGATCAACGGAAACTTCATCTGCATTCAACAATCGACGAAATTAATGAACTTTAGATAATCTTTTAACTAATATTTTAAAAATTAGATCGGATCGATTAGTTCAATTGGAAATCGATACATTATCAACCAGATTGATCAATTTCGAAATAAAAAGTAAAATCGATGTGAACCGATCAAAATTGGATTGCATTGATCGATTCAGTTAAATCGACCATTTGATTTGGCTGCTCTCTTGGGAGCTAAAAAATAATAAAAAAAAGGAGGTTAAAACTTGATACTGTTCTTTAAGGTTGGACTTTAAATTTTGATTGAACGTAAGTTTCGAAACATAAAAAATGATGCAAAGAGTTGTGAACATGATTCCCACTTGATGTATCTCCTTTTTATGCAAAAAAAGTACTCACATGTGTGATAGGATCCACCACTATTGAAACCAAGAACAAACCCATTTTATATGAGTGCAAATCACTCAAATTATCTTCGGAATCACTTTGCACCGGTGTAAAATGAAATTACCTTTGGACTCACTTTCCATCGATGCAAAACCACCATATCACCTTCAGAATAATCTTGCACTTGTGTAAAATAATATTGCACTAGTGAAAAATTAGATTCCAGGTACTTTACTTATGAAAAGTGATTTTTCACTTTAAAGTTTAGGGTTTACTATTTAGGGTTTAGGGTTTAATCACTTCCCATAGGTGAAACCACTTTCTATAAATCGAAATCCTAAAACTTAAATCATAAATCTTAAATCCAAAACCAATAGGTCAAAATCACTTTACACCGGTACAAAACCACCATATTACCTTCGGAATAATTTTACACTGGTGCAAAATTAGATTGTATCGGTGCAAAGTCACAGATTGTGCCAGTGCAAAATCACCTCAAAATAATTTATCACTGGTGCAAAATCATTTTACATCGATGCAAAATCACCTAGAACACGTTATCACCGGTGCAAAGTGATTATCAATTGTGTAACTTGTACGTTTTAATTCAAAGTGGTGTGATGATTTTTTTCAATGTGGTGAGACTCATCACGTAACAAACCTTATGTTCTTTACATTAAATATCAATTATCAAGTAAGAATCACGTTCATACCACTTTGCATCGCAAAATGCATCACCTCCTACATTTCCCTACATTTTACCATTTTAATTATATCTTTTATTTTTTTTAATATTTGTTAAAAATAGGTCAATTTTAATATAATTAAACTTACAGAATAACTTTTCCTATTATACTGATTTTTTATTAAATACCAATTCATCCTGGTTGAACTCGTCAGAACAAATACAAATTAAACAAAAAATGTTTCGATTTGATTTTTTTAAACTTTTTTACGTACCGACGTTTTCACCGATTCATTCAATGTAAACTGCCAGCTCATCCACTAAAAGTTCCACCTCACCGATTCAATCAACATAAACAATGCAACAAACAATTGTTAGTGGTTAGTCGGCTAAACCACTGACAATTCAACAAACACCCGACTAATTTAATTTTTAAAAATTACTTTTAAGTATTTACGGTGGGCTGTTCTTTCTTGTGGAATTCACACACGACAAATATGTGCTCGCCTAAACTACGAACTTGCATGCATGCATGCATTTGTTGTACATTTGGTGATGACATACTTCACCCTTTACGTGTTATATATTTACACAAGTGCCCCTATGTTGTGATCTAGATATTGACTTTTACGTATCATCTTATAGCTAAATATAGTTAAGTTATCAAACAATTAATGGGCACACCCTTTGTAAAGACCGTATCAACGTAAATTTTATCAAGATGAATTCACATGAATTAATTGAGTCAACCAAATGTATAGTTGCATCAATGCAAATACAAATTGTATGTAGATGTAAAGAGAGTATGTACGTACACGTACGTAAATTATCGAGCAAAGATGCATGGTATGCATGCGATGCCGCTTTTGTGTTTAATGAATTAGAACTAAACTTTCATATTATTAATATTAAAGAAAAAGTCTGACTTCTTTTCTGAGTAATTCGTATCGTAGACTAAGTCCCAAATATCAACACTCCATGGATAGATAAGAGAATTAACAATCATCAGCTCATTATAATGTCCAAGAAACTATATATATATATATATATATATATATATATATATATATATATATATCGTTTAATGGAACCAAAGTGTATAGTTGCTTGGAACTCACCAGCCATCTCTCCATCAGTGCCTTGAGCAGCGATGGTCAAGACCTCCGAAGAGAGGAGCAAAAAGCCAAGAAGGATGGCCATAAGGAAGATTGGCTTTCGAGCCATCACTTGAAAACTTCAATTGCACAAATTGGGAGTAGAAGGCTTTTTCGACGGGAGGTCTTTGCTTTCGTTGTGAGGACTTAGACGAAAGGTATCCCTATTTATAGAGGAAATACTCGGCGTTTGGTGCCACCTGCTCACCAAATTCCAACCTATCTACATCAGAGCGCGATATTTTTCAAAGTTTCCTTTACGTCCTTTCTTATACAGTAGCACACGCACGGAATTTAGTTGACAAATTAGGAGCTCTGCCGTCACTGAGATTAAATAGTGGACTTGATCCACCCTAGATATCTTAATTTATAGCAACTTGTTTTTGTTCGAAAATGACTGTATCATGCTTGATGAAACTTTTCCGCGATGAAATTGGCATTAACTTTGGTAATAGTTGTTGTCCATTTTTCAGAGAGTAGAAGTTACAAGGACATCTATCTATATATAGTTATATACACCAAAAGAAGCTGCTACGTACGAGTTGAGGCTGTGGAGGCCAATCCAAAGTGTGAAATGTGACGACTCAAGCTAGAGGAAGGGCAATCCCACGTAGATATCAGACGATGGAAGTTTCGTCGCTCAAAAGCAATCGATTGGTTTTTCTTTTCACAAAAATGATGCGCACTAATAGTACTATTACTATTATTTTTTATTTTTGAAAATATATAACTATACTATTAACTAGAAAAAAAAGTGAGGTTGCATGCTACTATACACATGCCAAAATATCTCAAATCCAAAAATACCAAAAAGACTCCATTCTTCTCGTGTCTTTCTTTCTCTCTCATCTTCAACCTCTATAAAACTCACAAAACTCATAAAAATCAGAAAAACTACAAAAATATCTTAAAACACTACGTAAACCACGTGTATAAATGTATGTATAAGTTATATATTAAGCTATATATTCATATAATGTAAAATATGTATATAAACTGTATATATAACTTATGTATGTATTTTATTGTATAAACTAAGTATTTAGGATAACTTAATATATATATAACATTATTAAATAAGTAGATATCAATTTAAGTAACTTATATGTACTCTAAACTATATAAATTAATAAAACCCTATAAATAAACCTATTTATCAATTATACTGTATATATGTATTTATATGTCTATATTGAACATTAAGACACCTGTAACTTAATTTAATCATATATATATAATAAATAATAAAATTATTAAGCTATTAAGTAAATTACTAAATTAAATAAGAATAAATTAGTAAATTAAGTTATTGCTGAACTAACTTATACTACGTATTTGAACTATAGCTTTTTAAATACTTTACAGTAATTTAATTATATTTATAAAGTATTATACTATTTATACATAATTTATATGTAAAATACACTGAAATCACATATTTAAATGTATATAAATTAAAATAAAACATGCAAAATATAATAAAAATATGTATTAGATATTTTATTTTGTATACTAACTCTGTACAGGGTTAATTTTAACTAATTTAGAAGCTAATTAAGAAATAAACCCAATTATTAGTATGTTTAAAGTGTAAACATTGGCTAATTTATTATATAGTAAATATAATTAATTTTGTAAATTAATTATATAATTAAGTAGTCCTATGTGCGGGTTTCAAAACCCTATAATTTAATTTTAATTTGTAATAGAATATGGCCCACAAATCGGGGAGCCAAAATCCCAAATCAGACACTCTGAGCCCTAAGATGGCAACGCCCATGAGGCACAAAAGAAACTCCAGTCTACCTTAAAATTTAATAAAATATCTCAAATCCAAAAATACCAAAAACACTCCATTCTTCTCATCTCTTTCTTTCTCTCTCATCTCCAACCTCTATAAAACTCACAAACCCCATAAAAATAAAAAAACTAGAAAAATACCTTCACCTAAAAAAAAAACTAGAAAAATACCTAAAAGCACTATGTAAACCATGTGTCTAAATGTATGTATAAGTTATATATTAAGCTATATATGTATATAATGTAAAATTTGTATATAAACAGTATATATAAATTATGTATTTATTCTATTGTATAAATTAAGTATTTAGGATAACTTAATATATATATAACTTTATTAATTAAGTAAATATCAATTTAAGTAACCTATATGTACTCTAAACTATATAAATTAATAAAACCCAATAAATAAACCTATTTATGAATGATACTGTATATATGCATTTATATATCTATATTGTACACTAAGACACCTGTAACTTAATTTAATAATATAGATATAATAAATAATTAATTTATTAATTTTTTAAGTAAGTTACTAAATTAAATTAGAATAAATTAGTAAATTATGTTATTTCTAAACTAACTTATATTGTGTATTTGTACTATAGTATTTTAAATACTTTAGACTAATTTAATTATATTTATAAAGTATTATACTATTTATACATAATTTATATGTAAAATACACTGAAATCACACATTTAAATGTATATAAATTAAAATAAAACATGTGAAATATAATAAGAATGTGTACCAAATATTTTATTATGTATACTAACTCTATATAGGGTCAATTTGATAATTAATTAACTAATTTATATGTTAATTATGAAATAAACCCAATATCAATATATTTAAAGTGTAAACTTTGGCTAATTTATTTATATAGTAAATATAATTAATTTTGTAAATAAATTATATAATTAAGTAGTCCTATGTAAGGGCTTCAAAGCCCTATAATTAAATTTTAATTTATAATAAAATATGCCTCTCAAATCGAGGGCGAAATTCTCAAATCAGACACTTTGATTGCTGAGATGGCAGTGCCTGTGAGGCGCAAAAGTCCCACATCGTGGGATGCAAAGCACTTGATGCCACTTAAATTGTTTTTCTACGTAGCTCTCTTTAGTCGACAAGCATCGGGCGCTAATAAAAACCCATCCCCTCTTGACCCTTATCTGAGTATTGATTTGCCATTGAGATTAGAGTACGGTGCAGGCCGGGGGCTGTGCACTATGCGTGGGCCTAATTGGGCCTATTAAGGAGCTTAAATTGACATTAAGAGGCCTAATTAAGAAATTAGGGTGGCTCTTAGTAGAGGTTTGGTCCCACCCGTAAGGGTGTTGTGTATCCATCGAAAAGGCAGCCTACCAATTAAAAATCCTAATTTTTGTATTAGTGAGCAGCAATCATGCCTAATCTACTACAGAAGAGAGGAAGAAGTTTTAAAATTTGGCTAAGTGTCTGAAGAGGTTTTGTGCCTCTGTGTGATTTGTGTGCGTGTGTATATATGTAAGTATAATTTGTATATATATATATGTATATATGTATACTGATAATATATATATAGTATATATGTAAATAATATATGTGTAAGTGTATGTAGTTTTGTTTGAGCTCTATTTTGTATATAAATAACATCATAGCTTTAGTGACATGTATCCGTCACTGTAGATAGAATAAACGTTAGTAAAGACCCTATTTTTACCTTATCTTATGTATATAGTTTTTTTTTAAGGTTTAGCGACACTTATATAAGTCACTATACATACATTATGTGTTACTGTATATGTTACTATGTTAATTTAAGTTAGTATAGTATATATATATTATTACTTATTATTGTACATATATCTAAGTATTAGTATTATATGTTGCAAATAAATAATATAGAGTATTTAATTATAGTTTTTTATGCCTGTTTGTAGATAAATGTTTTCAAACATTATAATTCATTCTTGTGTACATAATTGTTTCATTCTTTCATTATTTCATTCATTCATTTATTCTTGTATATAAAATCAATCTTTTTGGAATTAAAGAATATTTTTGGACTTATAGAGTGATGTATATCAATAACTATTTCCCAGTGAACGACCTGGAATAAATCAGTAAAAATTAAGTAAATAAATAAAATTGACGCGACAGCGGTTTATATTTGTGACATATACTACAACAACGACCCTTTTATATGGACCGGTAGTTGACGATCAGACGTATATACGTCCCATTTTACTGCCAAACTCAACTGTAGATTCAGCTGTGCATTTATTATTATTTTTTTGAGAACGAGTGAAATGATCATTCTTCCACGATAACCAAAACATGATAAAGAAAGCACATCATCATATTTGACTCATTCATTATATTATATTGATGCTACACCAAGCAAAGATCAAGTACAAGTAGAGCCCATACGTTAGATGCCGTTATGCTCTTATTTACTAGATATAACCACTGATGTAAGTTCGTATGGCCTTTGATTATAACGAAATCTAATAGCACCATTTCTTGCAATGACCGTGATACCATCCACCACAGCAATATCGGCGACGATAGCACCATTTCTTGCAATGGCCGTGATACCATCCACCACAGCAATATCGACGACGATAGCACCATTTCTTGCAATGTCCATGGTACCAACCTCCACAACAAGTTTTCAACCGATCAACGGAAACTTCATCTGCATTCAACAATCGACGAAATTAATGAACTTTAGATAATCTTTTAACTAATATTTTAAAAATTAGATCGGATCGATTAGTTCAATTGGAAATCGATACATTATCAACCAGATTGATCAATTTCGAAATAAAAAGTAAAATCGATGTGAACCGATCAAAATTGGATTGCATTGATCGATTCAGTTAAATCGACCATTTGATTTGGCTGCTCTCTTGGGAGCTAAAAAATAATAAAAAAAAGGAGGTTAAAACTTGATACTGTTCTTTAAGGTTGGACTTTAAATTTTGATTGAACGTAAGTTTCGAAACATAAAAAATGATGCAAAGAGTTGTGAACATGATTCCCACTTGATGTATCTCCTTTTTATGCAAAAAAAGTACTCACATGTGTGATAGGATCCACCACTATTGAAACCAAGAACAAACCCATTTTATATGAGTGCAAATCACTCAAATTATCTTCGGAATCACTTTGCACCGGTGTAAAATGAAATTACCTTTGGACTCACTTTCCATCGATGCAAAACCACCATATCACCTTCAGAATAATCTTGCACTTGTGTAAAATAATATTGCACTAGTGAAAAATTAGATTCCAGGTACTTTACTTATGAAAAGTGATTTTTCACTTTAAAGTTTAGGGTTTACTATTTAGGGTTTAGGGTTTAATCACTTCCCATAGGTGAAACCACTTTCTATAAATCGAAATCCTAAAACTTAAATCATAAATCTTAAATCCAAAACCAATAGGTCAAAATCACTTTACACCGGTACAAAACCACCATATTACCTTCGGAATAATTTTACACTGGTGCAAAATTAGATTGTATCGGTGCAAAGTCACAGATTGTGCCAGTGCAAAATCACCTCAAAATAATTTATCACTGGTGCAAAATCATTTTACATCGATGCAAAATCACCTAGAACACGTTATCACCGGTGCAAAGTGATTATCAATTGTGTAACTTGTACGTTTTAATTCAAAGTGGTGTGATGATTTTTTTCAATGTGGTGAGACTCATCACGTAACAAACCTTATGTTCTTTACATTAAATATCAATTATCAAGTAAGAATCACGTTCATACCACTTTGCATCGCAAAATGCATCACCTCCTACATTTCCCTACATTTTACCATTTTAATTATATCTTTTATTTTTTTTAATATTTGTTAAAAATAGGTCAATTTTAATATAATTAAACTTACAGAATAACTTTTCCTATTATACTGATTTTTTATTAAATACCAATTCATCCTGGTTGAACTCGTCAGAACAAATACAAATTAAACAAAAAATGTTTCGATTTGATTTTTTTAAACTTTTTTACGTACCGACGTTTTCACCGATTCATTCAATGTAAACTGCCAGCTCATCCACTAAAAGTTCCACCTCACCGATTCAATCAACATAAACAATGCAACAAACAATTGTTAGTGGTTAGTCGGCTAAACCACTGACAATTCAACAAACACCCGACTAATTTAATTTTTAAAAATTACTTTTAAGTATTTACGGTGGGCTGTTCTTTCTTGTGGAATTCACACACGACAAATATGTGCTCGCCTAAACTACGAACTTGCATGCATGCATGCATTTGTTGTACATTTGGTGATGACATACTTCACCCTTTACGTGTTATATATTTACACAAGTGCCCCTATGTTGTGATCTAGATATTGACTTTTACGTATCATCTTATAGCTAAATATAGTTAAGTTATCAAACAATTAATGGGCACACCCTTTGTAAAGACCGTATCAACGTAAATTTTATCAAGATGAATTCACATGAATTAATTGAGTCAACCAAATGTATAGTTGCATCAATGCAAATACAAATTGTATGTAGATGTAAAGAGAGTATGTACGTACACGTACGTAAATTACCGAGCAAAGATGCATGGTATGCATGCGATGCCGCTTTTGTGTTTAATGAATTAGAACTAAACTTTCATATTATTAATATTAAAGAAAAAGTCTGACTTCTTTTCTGAGTAATTCGTATCGTAGACTAAGTCCCAAATATCAACACTCCATGGATAGATAAGAGAATTAACAATCATCAGCTCATTATAATGTCCAAGAAACTATATATATATATATATATATATCGTTTAATGGAACCAAAGTGTATAGTTGCTTGGAACTCACCAGCCATCTCTCCATCAGTGCCTTGAGCAGCGATGGTCAAGACCTCCGAAGAGAGGAGCAAAAAGCCAAGAAGGATGGCCATAAGGAAGATTGGCTTTCGAGCCATCACTTGAAAACTTCAATTGCACAAATTGGGAGTAGAAGGCTTTTTCGACGGGAGGTCTTTGCTTTCGTTGTGAGGACTTAGACGAAAGGTATCCCTATTTATAGAGGAAATACTCGGCGTTTGGTGCCACCTGCTCACCAAATTCCAACCTATCTACATCAGAGCGCGATATTTTTCAAAGTTTCCTTTACGTCCTTTCTTATACAGTAGCACACGCACGGAATTTAGTTGACAAATTAGGAGCTCTGCCGTCACTGAGATTAAATAGTGGACTTGATCCACCCTAGATATCTTAATTTATAGCAACTTGTTTTTGTTCGAAAATGACTGTATCATGCTTGATGAAACTTTTCCGCGATGAAATTGGCATTAACTTTGGTAATAGTTGTTGTCCATTTTTCAGAGAGTAGAAGTTACAAGGACATCTATCTATATATAGTTATATACACCAAAAGAAGCTGCTACGTACGAGTTGAGGCTGTGGAGGCCAATCCAAAGTGTGAAATGTGACGACTCAAGCTAGAGGAAGGGCAATCCCACGTAGATATCAGACGATGGAAGTTTCGTCGCTCAAAAGCAATCGATTGGTTTTTCTTTTCACAAAAATGATGCGCACTAATAGTACTATTACTATTATTTTTTATTTTTGAAAATATATAACTATACTATTAACTAGAAAAAAAAGTGAGGTTGCATGCTACTATACACATGCCAAAATATCTCAAATCCAAAAATACCAAAAAGACTCCATTCTTCTCGTGTCTTTCTTTCTCTCTCATCTTCAACCTCTATAAAACTCACAAAACTCATAAAAATCAGAAAAACTACAAAAATATCTTAAAACACTACGTAAACCACGTGTATAAATGTATGTATAAGTTATATATTAAGCTATATATTCATATAATGTAAAATATGTATATAAATTGTATATATAACTTATGTATGTATTTTATTGTATAAACTAAGTATTTAGGATAACTTAATATATATATAACATTATTAAATAAGTAGATATCAATTTAAGTAACTTATATGTACTCTAAACTATATAAATTAATAAAACCCTATAAATAAACCTATTTATCAATTATACTGTATATATGTATTTATATGTCTATATTGAACATTAAGACACCTGTAACTTAATTTAATCATATATATATAATAAATAATAAAATTATTAAGCTATTAAGTAAATTACTAAATTAAATAAGAATAAATTAGTAAATTAAGTTATTGCTGAACTAACTTATACTACGTATTTGAACT
Organism: Thalassia testudinum; assembly: GCA_037157565.1. Classification (NCBI taxonomy): domain Eukaryota; kingdom Viridiplantae; phylum Streptophyta; class Magnoliopsida; order Alismatales; family Hydrocharitaceae; genus Thalassia; species Thalassia testudinum. Next base: position 42,725,754 of record JAZHRO010000065.1, read on the forward strand.
ATAGCTTTTTAAATACTTTACAGTAATTTAATTATATTTATAAAGTATTATACTATTTATACATAATTTATATGTAAAATACACTGAAATCACATATTTAAATGTATATAAATTAAAATAAAACATGCAAAATATAATAAAAATGTGTATTAGATATTTTATTTTGTATACTAACTATGTACAGGGTTAATTTTAACTAATTTAGAAGCTAATTAAGAAATAAACCCAATTATTAGTATGTTTAAAGTGTAAACATTGGCTAATTTATTATATAGTAAATATAATTAATTTTGTAAATTAATTATATAATTAAGTAGTCCTATGTGCGGGTTTCAAAACCCTATAATTTAATTTTAATTTGTAATAGAATATGGCCCACAAATCGGGGAGCCAAAATCCCAAATCAGACACTCTGAGCCCTAAGATGGCAACGCCCATGAGGCACAAAAGAAACTCCAGTCTACCTTAAAATTTAATAAAATATCTCAAATCCAAAAATACCAAAAACACTCCATTCTTCTCATCTCTTTCTTTCTCTCTCATCTCCAACCTCTATAAAACTCACAAACCCCATAAAAATAAAAAAACTAGAAAAATACCTTCACCTAAAAAAAAAACTAGAAAAATACCTAAAAGCACTATGTAAACCATGTGTCTAAATGTATGTATAAGTTATATATTAAGCTATATATGTATATAATGTAAAATTTGTATATAAACAGTATATATAAATTATGTATTTATTCTATTGTATAAATTAAGTATTTAGGATAACTTAATATATATATAACTTTATTAATTAAGTAAATATCAATTTAAGTAACCTATATGTACTCTAAACTATATAAATTAATAAAACCCAATAAATAAACCTATTTATGAATGATACTGTATATATGCATTTATATATCTATATTGTACACTAAGACACCTGTAACTTAATTTAATAATATAGATATAATAAATAATTAATTTATTAATTTTTTAAGTAAGTTACTAAATTAAATTAGAATAAATTAGTAAATTATGTTATTTCTAAACTAACTTATATTGTGTATTTGTACTATAGTATTTTAAATACTTTAGACTAATTTAATTATATTTATAAAGTATTATACTATTTATACATAATTTATATGTAAAATACACTGAAATCACACATTTAAATGTATATAAATTAAAATAAAACATGTGAAATATAATAAGAATGTGTACCAAATATTTTATTATGTATACTAACTCTATATAGGGTCAATTTGATAATTAATTAACTAATTTATATGTTAATTATGAAATAAACCCAATATCAATATATTTAAAGTGTAAACTTTGGCTAATTTATTTATATAGTAAATATAATTAATTTTGTAAATAAATTATATAATTAAGTAGTCCTATGTAAGGGCTTCAAAGCCCTATAATTAAATTTTAATTTATAATAAAATATGCCTCTCAAATCGAGGGCGAAATTCTCAAATCAGACACTTTGATTGCTGAGATGGCAGTGCCTGTGAGGCGCAAAAGTCCCACATCGTGGGATGCAAAGCACTTGATGCCACTTAAATTGTTTTTCTACGTAGCTCTCTTTAGTCGACAAGCATCGGGCGCTAATAAAAACCCATCCCCTCTTGACCCTTATCTGAGTATTGATTTGCCATTGAGATTAGAGTGCGGTGCAGGCCGGGGGCTGTGCACTATGCGTGGGCCTAATTGGGCCTATTAAGGAGCTTAAATTGACATTAAGAGGCCTAATTAAGAAATTAGGGTGGCTCTTAGTAGAGGTTTGGTCCCACCCGTAAGGGTGTTGTGTATCCATCGAAAAGGCAGCCTACCAATTAAAAATCCTAATTTTTGTATTAGTGAGCAGCAATCATGCCTAATCTACTACAGAAGAGAGGAAGAAGTTTTAAAATTTGGCTAAGTGTCTGAAGAGGTTTTGTGCCTCTGTGTGATTTGTGTGCGTGTGTATATATGTAAGTATAATTTGTATATATATATATGTATATATGTATACTGATAATATATATATAGTATATATGTAAATAATATATGTGTAAGTGTATGTAGTTTTGTTTGAGCTCTATTTTGTATATAAATAACATCATAGCTTTAGTGACATGTATCCGTCACTGTAGATAGAATAAACGTTAGTAAAGACCCTATTTTTACCTTATCTTATGTATATAGTTTTTTTTTAAGGTTTAGCGACACTTATATAAGTCACTATACATACATTATGTGTTACTGTATATGTTACTATGTTAATTTAAGTTAGTATAGTATATATATATTATTACTTATTATTGTACATATATCTAAGTATTAGTATTATATGTTGCAAATAAATAATATAGAGTATTTAATTATAGTTTTTTATGCCTGTTTGTAGATAAATGTTTTCAAACATTATAATTCATTCTTGTGTACATAATTGTTTCATTCTTTCATTATTTCATTCATTCATTTATTCTTGTATATAAAATCAATCTTTTTGGAATTAAAGAATATTTTTGGACTTATAGAGTGATGTATATCAATAACTATTTCCCAGTGAACGACCTGGAATAAATCAGTAAAAATTAAGTAAATAAATAAAATTGACGCGACAGCGGTTTATATTTGTGACATATACTACAACAACGACCCTTTTATATGGACCGGTAGTTGACGATCAGACGTATATACGTCCCATTTTACTGCCAAACTCAACTGTAGATTCAGCTGTGCATTTATTATTATTTTTTTGAGAACGAGTGAAATGATCATTCTTCCACGATAACCAAAACATGATAAAGAAAGCACATCATCATATTTGACTCATTCATTAAATTATATTGATGCTACACCAAGCAAAGATCAAGTACAAGTAGAGCCCATACGTTAGATGCCGTTATGCTCTTATTTACTAGATATAACCACTGATGTAAGTTCGTATGGCCTTTGATTATAACGAAATCTAATAGCACCATTTCTTGCAATGACCGTGATACCATCCACCACAGCAATATCGGCGACGATAGCACCATTTCTTGCAATGGCCGTGATACCATCCACCACAGCAATATCGACGACGATAGCACCATTTCTTGCAATGTCCATGGTACCAACCTCCACAACAAGTTTTCAACCGATCAACGGAAACTTCATCTGCATTCAACAATCGACGAAATTAATGAACTTTAGATAATCTTTTAACTAATATTTTAAAAATTAGATCGGATCGATTAGTTCAATTGGAAATCGATACATTATCAACCAGATTGATCAATTTTGAAATAAAAAGTAAAATCGATGTGAACCGATCAAAATTGGATTGCATTGATCGATTCAGTTAAATCGACCATTTGATTTGGCTGCTCTCTTGGGAGCTAAAAAATAATAAAAAAAAGGAGGTTAAAACTTGATACTGTTCTTTAAGGTTGGACTTTAAATTTTGATTGAACGTAAGTTTCGAAACATAAAAAATGATGCAAAGAGTTGTGAACATGATTCCCACTTGATGTATCTCCTTTTTATGCAAAAAAAGTACTCACATGTGTGATAGGATCCACCACTATTGAAACCAAGAACAAACCCATTTTATATGAGTGCAAATCACTCAAATTATCTTCGGAATCACTTTGCACCGGTGTAAAATGAAATTACCTTTGGACTCACTTTCCATCGATGCAAAACCACCATATCACCTTCAGAATAATCTTGCACTTGTGTAAAATAATATTGCACTAGTGAAAAATTAGATTCCAGGTACTTTACTTATGAAAAGTGATTTTTCACTTTAAAGTTTAGGGTTTACTATTTAGGGTTTAGGGTTTAATCACTTCCCATAGGTGAAACCACTTTCTATAAATCGAAATCCTAAAACTTAAATCATAAATCTTAAATCCAAAACCAATAGGTCAAAATCACTTTACACCGGTACAAAACCACCATATTACCTTCGGAATAATTTTACACTGGTGCAAAATTAGATTGTATCGGTGCAAAGTCACAGATTGTGCCAGTGCAAAATCACCTCAAAATAATTTATCACTGGTGCAAAATCATTTTACATCGATGCAAAATCACCTAGAACACGTTATCACCGGTGCAAAGTGATTATCAATTGTGTAACTTGTACGTTTTAATTCAAAGTGGTGTGATGATTTTTTTCAATGTGGTGAGACTCATCACGTAACAAACCTTATGTTCTTTACATTAAATATCAATTATCAAGTAAGAATCACGTTCATACCACTTTGCATCGCAAAATGCATCACCTCCTACATTTCCCTACATTTTACCATTTTAATTATATCTTTTATTTTTTTTAATATTTGTTAAAAATAGGTCAATTTTAATATAATTAAACTTACAGAATAACTTTTCCTATTATACTGATTTTTTATTAAATACCAATTCATCCTGGTTGAACTCGTCAGAACAAATACAAATTAAACAAAAAATGTTTCGATTTGATTTTTTTAAACTTTTTTACGTACCGACGTTTTCACCGATTCATTCAATGTAAACTGCCAGCTCATCCACTAAAAGTTCCACCTCACCGATTCAATCAACATAAACAATGCAACAAACAATTGTTAGTGGTTAGTCGGCTAAACCACTGACAATTCAACAAACACCCGACTAATTTAATTTTTAAAAATTACTTTTAAGTATTTACGGTGGGCTGTTCTTTCTTGTGGAATTCACACACGACAAATATGTGCTCGCCTAAATTACGAACTTGCATGCATGCATGCATTTGTTGTACATTTGGTGATGACATACTTCACCCTTTACGTGTTATATATTTACACAAGTGCCCCTATGTTGTGATCTAGATATTGACTTTTACGTATCATCTTATAGCTAAATATAGTTAAGTTATCAAACAATTAATGGGCACACCCTTTGTAAAGACCGTATCAACGTAAATTTTATCAAGATGAATTCACATGAATTAATTGAGTCAACCAAATGTATAGTTGCATCAATGCAAATACAAATTGTATGTAGATGTAAAGAGAGTATGTACGTACACGTACGTAAATTATCGAGCAAAGATGCATGGTATGCATGCGATGCCTCTTTTGTGTTTAATGAATTAGAACTAAACTTTCATATTATTAATATTAAAGAAAAAGTCTGACTTCTTTTCTGAGTAATTCGTATCGTAGACTAAGTCCCAAATATCAACACTCCATGGATAGATAAGAGAATTAACAATCATCAGCTCATTATAATGTCCAAGAAACTATATATATATATATATATATCGTTTAATGGAACCAAAGTGTATGGTTGCATGGAACTCACCAGCCATCTCTCCATCAGTGCCTTGGGCAGCGATGGTCAAGACCTCCGAAGAGAGGAGCAAAAAGCCAAGAAGGATGGCCATAAGGAAGATTGGCTTTCGAGCCATCACTTGAAAACTTCAATTGCACAAATTGGGAGTAGAAGGCTTTTTCGACGGGAGGTCTTTGCTTTCGTTGTGAGGACTTAGACGAAAGGTATCCCTATTTATAGAGGAAATACTCGGCGTTTGGTGCCACCTGCTCACCAAATTCCAACCTATCTACATCAGAGCGCGATATTTTTCAAAGTTTCCTTTACGTCCTTTCTTATACAGTAGCACACGCACGGAATTTAGTTGACAAATTAGGAGCTCTGCCGTCACTGAGATTAAATAGTGGACTTGATCCACCCTAGATATCTTAATTTATAGCAACTTGTTTTTGTTCGAAAATGACTGTATCATGCTTGATGAAACTTTTCCGCGATGAAATTGGCATTAACTTTGGTAATAGTTGTTGTCCATTTTTCAGAGAGTAGAAGTTACAAGGACATCTATCTATATATAGTTATATACACCAAAAGAAGCTGCTACGTACGAGTTGAGGCTGTGGAGGCCAATCCAAAGTGTGAAATGTGACGACTCAAGCTAGAGGAAGGGCAATCCCACGTAGATATCAGACGATGGAAGTTTCGTCGCTCAAAAGCAATCGATTGGTTTTTCTTTTCACAAAAATGATGCGCACTAATAGTACTATTACTATTATTTTTTATTTTTGAAAACATATAACTATACTATTAACTAGAAAAAAAAGTGAGGTTGCATGCTACTATACACATGCCGCCCCGCCCCCCCCCCCCCCCAACCCTCCTTTCCTAATGAGGGGAAAAAGGCATTCTTAAACTTAAAACTTCGCACATAGTCCGCATAAGGATCCGATCACTCAGACTTGGAGTAAATAGCCAGACTTGACCTGGGTCGACCCACATTCATTCAAGCGGATTCGGATCCAGGTCAACCTAGCCTCACCTGAGGGCCCGATGTTACCAAAGCCAACAAAGGAGGGTAACAATGCCCATAATGGCCATACCAACAATAATCATAAAATTACCGATGTAATTAATACTATGACAATGGACGAACCTTCATTACGGGCTTACCATGGAACGTGATAAGACCACGGAGAAGATCTTGTAAGATTTCCCGGTTGTAGCAATTCTCTTTGTAACTATATATAAATAGAAAGGAGGACCCTTACAAGGGCCTCTTTATGCAATTCGAGAGAGAGACTCCGAGAGATTGTAATACCGCTACTTCTAGTTAATATCCTAGGAGCCTTATCCTCCCCCCAGACGTACACCCCTTGCGGTGATGATGGTAACACCATCATTCGCCATAACTAGCTTAAAATAGTTAGAATCAAGTGATAAATGCTTCTGAATAATCACCTAAGGGCTGTAATTCCACTCTGATCTATTTTGAGGAGAGAATAATAAAATAACGTTAATTCTGTAATTTTAACAGTACATCACAAACACAGATTAACTAGGGATCATTTAGGGGTTAAATGAAGTTCAAATAAGCTCAAAAGTCCAAAAAGAGGGTTAACATTGACAAAAATGGGGTTTCACGCATTTTGAAACCAAAACAGCACATAAAACCTTAATTATCAACCTGTTTAAATTAAAGAGGTTCTGATCAGGATAAAATTTATCTAAACCTCCTAAAATTCATATAAAAATATTCTAAGAGGTTCAGTACCCTTGGTTTGACAATCTGAACCCATTTTGACCTAGAACAGAGTTTTAGACAGGATTTTATCTTAATTTGGGCTTCTGTGCAAATTTTTCAGTCAAACGTAGTCAAAACTCAAATCTAACTTCACCATTACATTACTTGGGTCCAATTAGAGTCCATCTTCACCTAGTTTGTAATTCAGTTAAGATCTCTGATTCTCACCATCAACCTCCTAACTTTCAGATTTATTACTAATGGGTCCCTAAATTCTCATCTTTTTCTTCATTTAGGTCCCTATTGCCTATGGCAGTGGGAACGCACCTCAAGCCAAGATGCTCGGAGAGATTTCTCTCTCAAATCAAGACAAAATCCCTCCAAATTTGGAGGGATTAATCTTGAGAGATTTCCCAACAGATTGGACCAAATCTTGGACCTCGGTTCGCTTTCTAGAGCTCGAGCGAACTCGACGAACTTGGGATGTTTCTCTCCCAAAAACCTTGGCCAAATCAGGCTTCCTTCCTCATATAGAGCTCGATCTCAAGCTCTATAAAGAGTACCTAAACTCCCACGGTCCAAATCAGCTAGGTTTTAGGCCAAAAGACCTTTTCTCTCCTTCCTTTGGCCAGCTCCAATCTCAACTCTGATGAGCTCTTCGATTCCCCTTCGTTGCCCTTTGCCACATACAATAGGCAGAGGGAACATCTTCCCCGACTTCATCCACGCCTGGTGGGCCAAAACCAGGGCTGCCTCGACCCCTTCCTCCTCACCGTCCTCATCTCCATAGTATTCACCTTCCCCGGTGCTAGCCAATCACAGTCAGCACCAAATCCTCCCTCCCTTCGTCCATAGTTAAGCTCTCCCTCTCCCCGTCTTTCTCTAGCATCTCCTTAACCTCTTATCTTTCGAATTCGACCGTTGAATCATCTCCTCCCCTTCCCACTTCTTGACTGCCGATGAAACCTTCGACGAAGTCGTGCACCCACTACACTCCACCAAATTGCCCACTTCCATGCCCAGAAGCTTCACCTCATCACCCTCATCAAAGCCCCAACCAAATTTGGGCTTTCATCCACTCTACCACTCCCCTAAACAAACCCATCATTCGCCGTCATCTCCATCACCGACAGACCACCATACACCTCTAATCAACTCGCCACTGATGAGTTGCGGCTCATCATAGCTAAATCGCCTAAGTTATGGTAGAAACTAGGTTAAACATTATCAAATTAACACATAGAAAGGGTTGAGTGTGGGAAATATAGAAAAAGACCTAAAACATCAATTTGGTGCTAAAAACACATAATTAGGTCATTAAATGAGGTATTCATTTTATTAAGGTTAAATGGTGATCCAATTGCAAATTGAAACACAAATGAGTTTACAAGTTCAAATCAAAAGTATAATTAACTTCTTAAATATTCAATTAAGCTTTCATAAATATTTGGTTGCATTTGGACATCATTAAGGCATTGAAATTAAGGATTTACATTTAGGTCCTTAGTACATCACATTTCATCCTTAGAAAACTAGCCAAGGACCCATTTGTATCCTTTAAGGACCTATTTGCATTGCCTGAAGGACTGCTCTGATAGCTTTCCTTACCACTTTTGGGTCTCGGTACACTTTTTTTGCCCCTTCGCAGGGGTGTCTTGCATAATTTCACCAACAGAGCACTTGTGCCACCTGCAGTCGTGTGTGCACTGTAGCATGCAAGAACACAGGCCATCCTCGCCGTTGATTCTCTACACCTCATGATCTGTGGCTCGCCTTCAATCGAAGCTTCACGCGAATACACGCGTGTGTTCACCACCTTGCCCAGATCTGATCCTACGGCCGCAAATTGATTTGAAACTTGCACGCGCCCTCTCCTCAAATCCCCACCGCCCACACCCTAGGTGGCTAATCGCACCACCACAGTGCTCTGATTCACTGCTCAATCTACTTAAGCACCTCCGCTGCCTTGCGCGCGAGGGATCGCTCCCTTCTACACCTCTCGAGCCAATCATTCATCCACTCCAGCTCTTCTCCCCACATTACCCCATATTCACAGCCACTGGCAATGAAGTTCCATTTCTTCCCCGACTCTCCTTGCCGCTAAGGACTTCGTCGCACATGAGGGCAACCCAGAACTCCACTAGCAAGTTTTCTCTCTGCTAGAGCACTTCCTCCCTCCATTCTTCCTCTCCATCCACAAGGTGGAGATCCAAAGGTCCCATTTCTCTGATTAGATTAGGATTTACTATTTTTTAGAGTAGTTGTAGTGTTAATTAGAGTAGTTTAGGAGTAGAAATTAGACGTAGATTCGCTCTAATATGATGTGTGAATGTGTTAGCTTAGGAGTAGATTTAGTGTAGAAAATCACACATTCTACCTCCTTTGATCACTTCAGATTAGAGGAGACAATTTCGCCCATTTACTGATCACTGTTTTCTCCCCTTCATATTTCCATTTTGTTACGAATGGGCGCTCCAGACGTCTGGGAGGTGGACCAGACGTCGTACCAGACGTCTGGAATCACTTACAGACGTCGGACCAGACGTCTGGGATCATTTCCAGACTTCTGGAAATCGGTTATTTTCTCACGCTACTGTTCGTCTGCGCGCCTGAGCGCGCAGATCTGCATTTTCTCTCTCTCTCTCCCTCTTTTTCCCTCTCCTGCGGTCGCAGACGCCTCTGCCGCGTTCTCTCTCTCCTCCTCGCTCGGCCTTAAAAGGGCCATGCCTCTCCCTCACTCCCGTCACCTCCGCCTCCTTCCTCTTCTCCTTCAGCCAGTGCGCGAGAGCGAGCGCAAGGGTGCAGCGGCATCGATAGCCGCGGTGAGCATGGGAGGAGGTGCTGCGCGTGGGAGAGGCGCTCGGCCGTGAGGGCGAGCTCGCCGGGGCTGCTAGGGCCGGCCGGCGGGGGGGGCAGCGGACGCGGGGCGATGCGGGGGGGGACTGCTGCGGCTCGAGCAGTAGGCGCACGAGGCGCGACGCGGCCGGGCGTCGCGAGCGGAGGGCGAGTCGCACCCTGGTTCTGGAAAACTTTCCAGAATCAGACGTCTGTGCTTCTAGCCAGACGACTGGCACGACGTCTGGAAGACTGTCCAGACGTCTGAAAGGTGAGATTTTCCGTCTTCTTCCTTCCCTTCGATTGACCGTACTAAGTGAGAGAGGAAATGGGTACGCGCAGGGTCTGAGATTCGCATCCAACGTGAATCAGATGTCTGGCTGTAGTGCCAGACGACTGGAGCGACATCCAGACATCCGGGGTGACCATCGGACGTCTGGGAACTAGGCCAGATGCCTTTGCAGGCTTCTGGACGTCTGAGAGACCACACAGAGTAAGGTAAACCCTGTTCCACTTTTTAAGACGTCTGGAAGAAGTTCCAGACGTCTGATTTTGCACTGTTTCATCGTTTTCGACCCGTTTAGGGCCCGTTCGGGTTCCGTTTTCCGCGTTTCGAGTTGCGTTCTTTTCGGAATTACATCCTCTACCCATCTACAGTAGCTGTACACTATTTTGAGACACTCCTTGTGTTTGATCCTTGTGATAGGACCCCATTCCGTTGCAGTCTCGGGGGTGGCGGAGGCACGCGGGATTCCCGACCACGCCCCCATTACTCCCGTTGTACCTGGTAGAGTGGCTTTAAGTATAATCTGTTAAATTATGAAACCATAAATAGAACCTAGGACATTGCATGAATCTTAGGAATGAGAAATAGATTGAATGGTAGATTCCTAGGGTGTTGCATGAATCTTAGGGCTGGAAAACTAGATTATATGATAGATCCTAGGATATGGCATGAATCCTAGGACGGGAAAACTAGTGGAATGTATGAATACTGCAGTCTTGGAAAATGTGGAAAGGAAATACTAGCTTCCTGTGAATTGAATTAACAGCTGCCTGTTATGAATAAATAAACGTGATTGAGAATATGGATTGTAAGAACGTGAAACTGGAAAGTGAAACCTGGATGTTCTGAGTAAAAGAGCTGGAACCCTACGGGGAATTAGGAGTAGAACTCCTGGAAAGTGAATGGAATAGAATTGGGGAAGTGAGCTGGCCCTTGAGTACGGAGTACCAAGGAGAGCGACTGTCCCCCCTGTTTAGTGCAGAGCGGAGCCAGTCGCCCTAGGGACCCGGGGTTAGGACTGGCCACTCTGTACCGACTTGCTGGCCCTCGTGTACGTGGTACCGAGGAGAGCTACTAGTGTAGGGAGGTACTAGCTACCCCACTGGCCCCGGGGTTCTGCTAGCCTCCCACACCGACTTGTTAGGCCCACTGGGGCAAACCAGGGTAGTCAGGCGAGGGTGCGCGAACTGTGGAGGGGCAAGGCCCCTGTTTGGTTACTGTGGAGGGGTTGGACCCCTGTTACTGAGAGAGCTCTGCCCTGTACTAGTTCCGTGCTGTGCTTTGGGCGCACCCATTAACGGAAACGACTGACCGCGTGCCAGTGCGGGTTAGCTACCCGTGCGTTTACCGCGCGTGCCGTAGTCACCGTTACGTCTGTCAGTGACCTTGGGGTGGTTGAATGAGAGTAGGATCACCACGGGGGACTCTCCCGGCCAGGAGAGCACCACGTGCTACTTCTACTGTTCGGAAAAGACTGCAATCAAGATCGTTCCCACGAGGAACATTCGAGATCAAGTGAAGGATCTGAGAAATAGATAAATTGTGAAACAATAAAAAGACGTAAATAAAGGAAGAAAGAAAATTAAACAACTACTGTACACTTTACTGTTTCTTTAGTTTAGCTGCCACTCTACTCAGCGTTTTGCTGACATGTTACACTCGTTACCTTTCAGGACCAGGTGTTGAGCAGCCAGGGTCAGCGGCTGCAGAGGATGCTGGGCCGAGTAGGGTCCAGTAGAGTTACCACTGTTCTCTTGTACCTCTTTTTGTTCCGTTGTAGTGAGTAGTTCTTGTTTCCGCTGTACTTTTCTTTACCTGCAGTTCATATTATGTTATGAATGTTGTTCTACTGTTGTGGTGGTACATACTGTAGTAGTTTCTTTCCTTACTGCTGTATTTTTCCTGTTGTCAGTTATATTCATGTTAAATGTGGTTTATTTTACTGCTCTTTTGGTTACTTCCTCGTTGGACGACCAGGTCTTGGGTTTAGTCGAGTTGGTCCGATTCTCGTGTCTCGTAGGGACTCGGGAATCGGGTCGTTACAAGATGGTATCAGAGCAAGGTCGTCCCGAGAAGTGAATCAACTGACTGGAAAATAACCAATTCACATGTCTATAACTAGAGTAGCCACCACAACATATCTTTTGACATGAGCTCTTAGACATTTCCGTTCGGTATCGTTCCGTAGTGACGTGTTCCATTTTGTTTCGCGTCTCCTTGCAGGAGATGCCTCGTCGTGGGACCAGTGAGGTGGGCCGCGGGCGCGACCGAGGACGAGGTCGGCGAGGTAGGCGTGCCGTTGCCGACACCCCAGTGGACCAGCCACTACTCCCGGGCGTCCAGGCCCAGGACCTCGCCCGACTGATACGAGACATTGTACGAGAGGAGCTCCACCCACCCCCTCGAGCGCCTCACCCTGGGGCTGCGGAGGGGGAGTCTGTGGGACCACTCGACAGACGCGGCGCTAGACACGGGGGAGGGGATGGGCCGCGGCAACCCCCACCTTCCTCCGATACTTCCGTGCACGAGGCACCTTCACCTGGAGGTGCACCGGCACCTCCCCTACAGCGCCACTTCGAGCTCTTCGGGCAGTTCCGGAAGCTGAAGCCCCCCTCCTTCAAGGGGGATGAGGACCCGATCGAGGCAGAGGACTGGCTTGAGCAGCTGGAGAAGATTTTCGACACCCTTCGCCCCTCGGTGGAGTGCCACGTGGCCTTTGCCATGTACTAGCTGGAGAGTGCGACACACAAGTGGTGGAGGGCGGTCCGGGGACAGGAGAGGGACGAGCTGACCTGGGACCGGTTCGTCGCCCTCTTCTGCGAGCAGTACTTTCCTCAGACGTGGCAGGACCAAAGGAGGCGGGAGTTCCACACTCTCCGCCAAGGGACGATGACCGTGAGTGCATACCGCACGCGTTTCCTGGAGCTGTCCCGCTTTGCAGCCACAGCGGTAGCTACTGAGGAGGAGCGCCTTTGGAGGTTCACCGAGGGGCTCCGACCTGCGATTCGGGGGTATGTCAAACCCCTGAAGTTGCCTACATTTTCGAGGGTGGTGGAGGCAGCCATGACTTACGAGGAGACCAACCCGTCCGCGTGAGACACTGACGGCGGGCGGAAGAGGCCCTTCCAGCCAGACTTTACACAGGGCCGGCGAGAGAGGAGACACGTGGCGTCCGCAGGAGAGCCGTCATGTTTTACAGGGCCATCAGTGGCCTTTGGGGGCCCTCGACAGGGGCCAGTCGCCAGCATCGGACCCCTGCCCAGCCGACAGCAGGGACCCACTGAGGGCGGGAGTCAGGTTCCCCTTTGTTACCAGGTGGCCAGCCGGGCCACATCAGGAGGGACTGCCCGTCTAGGGCAGGAGGTCAGCAGATACTTCCCACGCAGAGCACTGGAGGGCGAGTAGGAGGCCGCGGTTCCCAGGCGCGAGGAGGAGAACAGCAGTCGCGAGGAGGGTACCGGCCAGCACCTACCCATCCGGTGCAGAGTGTGGCTGCTTCGTCCGCACCTAGAGTTGAGGGGCGTATCAACGCCCTAACACACAGGGATGCCAGAGCTTCGGGATCGGTGGTAGCAGGTATGGTTTCAGTTTCCGGCAGACTCGTTTACACGCTTTTAGATTCCAGCGCTACGCACTCGTTTGTCGCAGGCAGTTTCGCAGTTAGTTTGGACCAGGATTATACAGCATTAGAAAATCCGTTCGTAATCAGAGGTCCGAGTGGTCAGCTGTTTGTAGCTGAGGAGGTGTACACGGATTGCGAGGTCAGCATCGGGGGACATAGCCTGCCAGCTGACCTAATTATGATATAGATGGAGGACTTTGGAGTGATTCTGGGGATGGATTGGTTGTTCGCTTACCACGCCTTGGTGGACTGTTTTGAGAGGAAGATCGTCTTCTCCATTCCGGAATTGCCTTCTTTCGAGTTTCACGGACAGCCAGTGGACGGAGGTTTCAGGTGCATTCCGGCACTTCGGGCGGCGAGACTTTTGAGCCAGGGGTGTGAGGGCTTCTTAGCTTGTGTGGTGGCAGAGTCCAGCCCTGTGGCAGACTTCCAGAGCATCCCGGTAATCAGAGAGTACCCTGACTTGTTTCCAGACGAGTTACCAGGACTACCACCCGAGCGTGAGATCGAGTTTGAGATCTCACTAGTACCAGGGACCAGCACCATCTCCACCGCGCCATACAGGATGGCACCGCTTGAGCTGCGAGAGCTCAAGTCCCAGTTGCAGGACCTTTTGGAGAAAGGTTTCGTGAGGCCCAGTGCGTCTCCCTGGGGAGCCCCGGTACTGTTTGTGAAGAAGAAGGATGGTACCCTACGCCTTTGTGTGGACTACCAACAGCTGAATAGGGTCACCATCAAGAACAGATATCCGCTGCCGAGGATCGACGACTTGTTTGACCAGTTGCAGGGTGCCACGGTGTTTTCCAAGATTGACTTGAGGTCTGGATACCACCAATTGATGATCAGGGAGACCGACGTCTCCAAGACAGCTTTCCGCACCCGGTACGGACACTACGAGTTTTTGGTCATGCCGTTTGGGCTGACCAATGCCCCCGCTACTTTCATGGATCTGATGAACCGGGTGTTTAGACCGTACTTGGACCAGTTCGTGGTGGTTTTCATAGATGATGTACTCATCTATTCTAGAGATCGGACGCAGCACGGACAGCATTTGCGGATGGTTCTGGACACTTTGAGACGACGTAGGCTGTACGCCAAGTACAGCAAGTGCGAGTTCTGGTTGAGGGAGGTGACCTTTTTGGGTCATGTGATCTCTGGAGACGGCTTGGCGGTGGACCCAGCCAAGGTTGAGGCAGTACTCAGGTGGGAGAGATCGCGTTCAGTCACTGAGATTCATAGTTTCCTGGGACTGGCAAGCTACTACAGATGATTCATCAGAGGTTTTTCACAGATTGCGCGTCCTATGACACAGTTGACCCGGAAGGACGTGCCCTTCGCTTGGACAGACGCCTGTGAGGCATGTTTTCTGGAGCTGAAAGAGAGGTTGACCTCGGCTCCCGTGCTCACCATCCCTGACAGTAGTGGTGGGTTCGTTGTGTACATGGACTCCTCCTTGCAGGGGTTAGGAGGTGTGCTCATGCAGAGGGGTCACGTTGTCGCTTACGCTTCGCGGCAACTGAAGCCCCATAAGCATACCTACCCTACCCACAACCTAGAGTTGGCAGCTGTTGTCTTCGCGCTGAAGACTTGGAGGCACTACTTGTACGGTGAGACCTTCGAAGTTTTCACAGATCCCAAGAGCCTCAGATACCTTTTTGATCAGAAGGAGCTCAACATGAGACAGAGACGTTGGTTGGAGCTCCTGAAGGACTACGACTGCAGCATCTCCTACCACCCGGGAAAGGCCAATGTGGTGGCTGACGCCTTGAGCCGTAAGGCGCCTGCACACTTGGCCAGTCTACAGTTACAGAGTTGGAGCCTTTTGGAGGAGGTGGGCAGTTGGCGACCTCTAGAGTTACGAGGGTACTGTGGGGCAGTGACGGTGACACGGCAGACTAGGCCAGAGCTGATAGACCGCATCATCACAGGATAGATGGCCGATCCGTACTTGCAGTCCTTGCGTGACAGAGTATTGTCGGGAGACCCGAGGGACTTCTCTTTCACAGACTAGGTGCTGCGCTTGAGGGGACGGTTATGCGTTCCCAGAGACGAGGAGCTGTTGAGAGAGCTCCTGACTGAGGCACACGGTTCCAGATTCACCATAATCCTGGAAACACGAAGATGTACCACGACTTGAGACGCGAGTTTTGGTGGAGGGGGATGAAGCGGGATGTGGGTGAATTCGTGCAGCAGTGCTTAGTGTGCCAGCAGGTGAAAGCCGAGCATCAGAGGCCTGCAGGGCCGCTACAGCCGCTTCCAGTGCCAGAGTAGAAGTGGGAGAGCATCACCATGGACTTGGTGGTGGGCTTACCTGTTACCCAGCGAGGACACGACGCAGTCTGGGTAATAGTGGAGAGACTAACGAAGACGGCGCGATTCTTGCCGATCCGAGTCTCTTTGGGACCAAAACAGTTGGCAGAGAGGTATATCCGTGATGTGGTACGACTACACGGAGTTCCGTGGGAGATCGTATCCGACCGGGATACCCGCTTTATGTCCCAGTTTTGGGCTGAGTTTCAGCAGGCCTTGGGGACGCGGTTGAGGTTTAGTACAGCTTACCACCCCCAGACGGACGGACAGTCTGAGCGCACGATACAGACACTTGAGGACCTTTTGCGTGCCTGTGTACTGGACTGGAGGGGCTCTTGGGAGGAGCACCTGCCCCTGGCGGAGTTTGCATACAACAACAGTTATCACTCGAGTATCGGCATGGCTCCCTACGAGGCTCTGTACGGACGGAGGTGTATGGCACCCTTGAGTTGGGTTGAGGTGGGGACCAAGTGGGAGGTTGGCCCCAGGTTGATCTGGTAGAGTCAGGAGGTAGTCGAGCAGATCCACAGGCGACTCCACACTGTCAGGAGCAGACAGAAGAGCTACGCGGATCGGAGATGCAGAGAGGTGCAGTTTGAGGTTGGGGACCACGTCTTTCTTCGTGTTTCGCCCATGAAGGGCCTGCAGCGGTTTGGGGTGAGAGGGAAGCTCGCGCCGAGGTTTGTGGGGCCCTTTGAGGTCCTGGAGCGGGTTGGACCCGTTGCTTACAGGCTTGCCCTCCCCCCGCAGCTTTCTAGTGTGCACGACGTGTTCCACGTGTCCAACCTCAGGAAGTACGTAGCCGATCCCAGTCACGTACTGAGTCACGAGAGCGTCGAGGTGGGCGACGTCCTGACCTACCCCGAGCGGCCAGTGCAGATTCTAGACTGTGCCGTCCGCAGTTTGAGACGAAAGCAAGTACCCCTGGTAAAGGTTTTGTGGAGGAGCCAGCGGTACGAGGAGGCTACCTGGGATCCTGAGGCGGCAATGCGGGAGCGATACCCGGAACTCTTCGCAGGTACGTCTTTTCGGACCAGCTTCGGTCCTCTTTGAGTTTGTTATGATTTTTATGAGGTTTTCCCGCACCCTAGTTAGCGCAAGTTTCGGGGATGAAACTTCCTTTGAGTTTGTTATATTGTTACGAACGGGCGCTCCAGACGTCTTTTAAGACGTCTGGGAGGTGGCCCAGACGTCGTACCAGACGTATGGAATCACTTACAGACGTCGGACCAGACGTCTGGGATCATTTCCAGACGTTTGAAAATCGATTATTTTGGCACGCTACTGTTCGTCTGCGCGCCTGAGCGCGCAGACCTACATTTTCTCTCTCTCTCCCTCTTTTTCCCTCTCTCCTGCGGCCACAGATACCTCTGCCGCGTTCTCTCTCTCCTCCTCGCGCAGCCTTAAAATGGCCACGCCTCTCCCTCACTCCCGTCACCTCCGCCTCCTTCCTCTTCTCCTTCAGCCAGTGCGCGAGAGCGAGCGCGAGGGTGCAGCGGCAGCGACAGCCGCGGTGAGCGTGGGAGGAGGTGCTGCGCATGGGAGAGGCGCTCGGCCGTGAGGGCGAGCTCGCCGGGGCTGCTAGGGCCGACCGGCGGGGGGCACAGCGGGCACGGGGCGGCGCGGGGGGGGGACTGCTGCGGCTCGAGTAGCAGGCGCACGAGGCGCGACGCGGCCGGGCATCGCGAGCAGAGGGCGAGTCGCGCCCTGGTTCTGGAAAGCTTTCCAGAATCAGACGTCTGTGCTTCTAGCCAGACGACTGGCACGATGTCTGGAAGACTGTCCAGACGTCTGAAAGCTGAGTTTTTCCATCTTCTTCCTTCCCTTCGATTGACCGTACTAAGAGAGAGAGGAAATGGGTACGCACAGGGTCTGAGATTCGCATCCGAGAATCAGACGTCTGGCTGCAAGGAGACGCGAAACAAAATGGAACACGTCACTACGGAACGATACCGAACGGAAATGTCTAAGAGCTCATGTCAAAAGATATGTTGTGGTGGCTACTCTAGTTATAGACATGTGAATTGGTTATTTTCCAGTCAGTTGATTCACTTCTCGAGACGACCTTGCTCTGATACCATCTTGTAACGACCCGATTCCCGAGTCCCTACGAGACACGAGAACCAAACCGACTCGACTAAACCCAAGACCTGGTCGTCCAACGAGGAAGTAACCAAAAGAGCAGTAAAATAAACCGCATTTAACATGAATATAACTAACAGCAAGAAAAATACAGCAGTAAGGAAAGAAACTACTACAGTATGTACCACCACAACAGTAGAACAACATTCATAACATAATATGAACTGCAGGTAAAGAAAAGTACAGCGGAAACAAGAACTACTCACTACAATGGAACAAAAAGAGGTACAAGAGAACAGTGGTAACTCTACTGGACCCTACTCGGCCCAGCGTCCTCTGCAGCCGCTGACCCTGGTTGCTCAACACCTGGTCCTGAAAGGTAACGAGTGTAACACGTTAGCAAAACGCTGAGTAGAGTGGCATCTAAACTAAAGAAACAGTAAAGTGTACAGTAGCTGTTTAATTTTCTTTCTTCCTTTATTTACGTCTTTCTATTGTTTCACAATTTATCTATTTCTCAGATCCTTCACTTGATCTCGAATGTTCCTCGTGGGAACAATCTTGATTGCAGTCTTTTCCGAACAGTAGAAGTAGCACGTGGTGCTCTCCTGGCCGGGAAAGTCCCCCGTGGTGATCCTACTCTCAGTCAACCACCCCAAGGTCACTGACAGACTTAACGGTGACTACGGCATGCGCGGTAAACGCACGGGTAGCTAACTCGCACTGGCACGCGGTCAGTCGTTTCTGTTAACGGGTGCGCCCAAAGCACAGCACGGAACCAGTACAGGGCAGAGCCCTCTCAGTAACAGGGGTCCAACCCCTCCACAGTAACCAAATAGGGGCCTTGCCCCTCCACAGTCCGCGCACCCTCGCCTGACTACCCTGGTTTGCCCCAGTGGGCCTAACAAGTCGGTGTGGGAGGCTAGCAGAACCCCGGGGCCCGTGGGGTAGCTAGTACCTCCCTACACTAGTAGCTCTCCTCAATACCACGTACACGAGGGCCAGCAAGTCGGTACAGAGTGGCCAGTCCTAACCCTGGGTCCCTGGGGCGGCTGGCTCCGCTCTGCATTAAACAGGGGGGACAGTCGCTCTCCTTGGTACTCCGTACTCAAGGGCCAGCTCACTTCCCCAATTCTATTCCATTCACTTTCCAGGAGTTCTACTCCTAATTCCCCATAGGTTCCAGCTCTTTTACTCAGAACATCCAGGTTTCACTTTCCAATTTCACGTTCTTACAATCCATATTCTCAATCATGTTTATTTATTCATAACAGGTAGCTGTTAATTCAATTCACAGGCAGCTAGTATTTCCTTTCCACATTTTCCAAGACTGCAGTATTCATACATTCCACTAGTTTTCCCGTCCTAGGATTCATGCCATATCCTAGGATCTATCATACAATCTAGTTTTCCAGCCCTAGGATTCATGCAACACCCTAGGAATCTACCATTCAATCTATTTCTCATTCCTAGGATTCATGCAATGTCCTAGGTTCTATTTATGGTTTCATAATTTAACAGATTATACTTAAAGCCACTCTACCAGGTACAATGGGAGTAATGGGGGCGTGGTCGGGAATCCCGCGTGCCTCCGCGACCCCCAAGACTGCAACGGAACGGGGTCCTATCACAAGGATTAAACACAAGGAGTGTCTCAAAATAGTGTACAGCTACTGTAGATGGGTAGAGGATGTAATTCCGAAAAGAACGCAACTCGAAACGTGGAAAACGGAACCCGAACGGGCCCTAAACGGGTCGAAAACGACAAAACAGTGCAAAATCAGACGTCTGAAACTTCTTCCAGACGTCTTAAAAAGAGGAACAGGGTTTACCTTGCTCTGCGTGGTCTCTCAGACATCCAGAAGCCTGCGGGGGCGTCTGGCCTAGTTCCCAGACGTCCGATGGTCACCCCGGACGTCTGGATGTCGCTCCAGTCGTCTGGCACTGCAGCCAGACGTCTGATTCACGTTGGATGCGAATCTCAGACCCTGCGCATACCCATTTCCTCTCTCTCGTAGTATGGTCAATCGAAGGGAAGGAAGAAGATGGAAAAACTCACCTTTCAGACATCTGGACAGTCTTCCAGACGTCGTGCCAGTCGTCTGGCTAGAAGCACAGACGTCTGATTCTGGAAAGTTTTCCAGAACCAGGGCGCGACTCGCCCTCCCCTCGCGACGCCCGGCCGTGTCATGCCTCGTGCGCCTGCTGCTCGAGCCGCAGTAGTCCCCCCCCCTCGCCTCGCCCCACGCTCGTTGCACCCCCCACCGGCCGGCCCTAGCAGCCCCGGCGAGCTCACCCTCACGGCCGAGCACCTCTCCCACGCGCAGCACCTCCTCCCATTCTCACCGCGGCTGTCGTTGCTACTGCACCCTCGCGCTTGCTCTCGCGCACTGGCTGAAGGAGAAGAGGAAGGAGGCGGAGGTGGCGGGAGTGAGGGAGAGGCGTGGCCCTTTTAAGGCCGTGCGAGGAGGAGAGAGAGAACGCGGCAGAGGCGTCTATGGCCGCAGGAGAGAGGGAAAAAGAGGGAGAGAGAGAGAAAATGCAGGTCTGCGCACTCAGGCGCGCAGACGAACAGTAGCGTGCCAAAATAACCGATTTCCAGATGTCTGGAAATGATCCCAGACGTCTGGTCCGACATCTGTAAGTGATTCGAGACGTCTGGTACGACGTCTGGGCCACCTCCCAGACGTCTTAAAAGACGTCTGGAGTGCCCGTTCGTAACACATTTCACTTTTTGATTTCCTCAAATTTTAATTTGTAATTCACCCAACCATTGGAGTCAATCCCTCATCTCATTGCTCTCAAGTTTTGAGATGAGGATTTGCATTCAAATCCACCTAGGGGTCTCCCATTCATGTCATTTTGTTCACAAAGACCGTTGATCTGATTTGAAAAGGATTGGTTTGCTTGATCTGATTTCAGTTTGGTTTTTAAGGCAGGATCGCAAGATTTTGATCAGATTGGGTTTTAAAGGGTTTTGATCAAGCGAATTGATATATTCTTGTGTAGATCAATTCATGGCTGTGAATCTGAGCTACTCTTAATAAAGAATTTTCCCTCAAATGAGCCATGTCTGATTTGGATATAAATTGGGGATTTCATGGTTTTAAAGAGAGCGGTAGAGCCAAGGAGAATCAATTTCATTGATTTGAGGCTCTACCAAGTATTTCTAAGTTTTTTAGTCTGAGATTGTGATTTCCAACCTAGGGAATTTTCAGTAATCCTTAAGGTTTTTAGAATAATTCGGATTCAAGTTGGATTTAATGGACTTATCTAGGACCCTCCTTCATGTTGTCTATAGCATTAGGAAGGTGTTAGATCAGTAGTTTTATCTCTGATTTGAAAAGAAATTATTGCCAAGGATTTTCTGATAGAGAGTTTAACATCCCAAGTGATTTCAATGAGATTTTTTTTTAAGTCTTATCAGATTATGTTATGATTTCTGTTGTGTGTTTTGAATCCCATCATATTAAATTGCTGCATGAGCAGCTACATTCCTATTGAATTCCAGCAAATTATTCCCTGATCAGAACATTTTATATTCCTACTCAGACTTTCTTAAGTCTGATCTAGGATATGAATGTGTTGAATTAGGAAATAAGCTGCTGAATTGAAGATCTGAACCTACTGCAGATTGTTTCTTTGATTTCTGGATACACTGTAGTAGGGATTTGAGTTAAGTTAAGACGTTTGATATGAGTGAAGGACATCTGAAGCAGTCCCTAAGCTGTTACTGCAGTTACTGCTGCTGTTTTGTTGAACTCCAGCAGCAACACTGCTGCATCTGTTGCTGATTAGGATTGCATCTGGATTGCTTGTAACCTTGTTTAAATTCTTCTTTGTCAACTATGTTAAGTGCCTAACTGTCCAATATGGGATTTTAATGTTAAAATTAACTGAAAATCTAGTTTAATTGCTTGAACACTTTATATCATGCTTGCTGAATGTTAACTATTTAAACCTTTTGTTCAGCCTTTCATTAGAATTTAGGATCTTAGGATTCACTTTAAAACTCTTTGAAGATCCTAAAATGTGCTAAACATGTAAATAAATAAAACTAACTAAAAAATTCCAAAAAAATAAGGTGTAGTGAGTAGGATCAACCAATTCTCTACACATGTGCAAAGTTTTGAGGTTATCTAAACCCTCAGCCGGGTAGAACATACTAGCCGACGGTTTAGTATACCTCTTAACTTAATAAAAACCTCTAAACTAAAAATGACAAAAACACATTCTATTTATCTTCTATTTCTCTCTTTCACCCCCTACCTCTATAAAACCCACAAAACCTATAAAAATTATAAAAATCACAAAAATACACAAAAACACTTTTATACTATGTATATACTTGTATATATAAGGTATATATTAAGCTATATATGTAAATAGTGTAAAATATGTCTATAGACTATATAAATAACTTATGTAAATATTCTATAAAGTAAATTAAGAATTTAAGATAACTTATTCTTTATATAACTTATTTGTATATTTAGCTATTAATTTAATTAACCTATATGTACTATAAGCTACATAATTGTAGAAACCATAATAAATTAACTCATTTATAAGTAATACTGTACATATGAATTTATGTATATATAATGTACATAATGAACCCTGTACTATAATTTAATTATGTATATATAATAAATAATTTATTTATTAAGTTATTAGCTAAGTTATTAGATTAAATTAAAATAAATTAGTAATTTAAGTTATAACTGAACTAACTTATATTGTACATTTATATTATTGTATTTTAAGTAAAATAAAATAATTTAGATATATTTATAATGTATTATATTATTTATACATAATTTATATGTATATTAACCTGAATCTACCTATTTAAATGTAAATAAAATCAAAATAAATGTTGTAAAATACAATAAAAATATGTATTAAATACTTTAATATGTATATTAATACTTTACAGTGTCAATTATACTGTTAATTAACTAATTTAACTTGTAATTAAGGAATAAACCCAATTAACAATATGTATAAAGTGTAAACTTTAGCTAATTTATTTATATAGTAAACATAATTAATTTTAAAATTAAATTGTATAATCCTATAGCCCTATGTAAATACTCTAACACTATATAATTTAATTTTGAATTAGATTAATTTATGGCCCTCAAATCGAGGGCCAAACATTACAAACCAGAACGCTGCGCGCTGGAATTTCAACGCTGAACATCTGTGGCTTAGTGCCACATCATGGGTTGCAAAGCTTCTGTGGCACTATATATTGTATTTTGGCATCCTTCTCACCAGTCATCACGGGTGTCGAGCGCCTGAAACAAAGCATACCCATACCCTTTGAGCATATTATGAGCATAAGACCTTAGTTTGTGATGATATTGGTGTACGGTGTGTGGTTGGGAGCCATGCACTGTGCGAGAGCCTATGTGGGCCCAATATTGAGCATAAAACGTGATTAAGAGGTTAATTAACGAATCAGGGTGGCCTTAGTAGAGGTAAGGTCCCACCCGAGAGGATGCTGTGTATCCCTCGAAAAGGCTGCCCACCAATTAAAAACCTAATTTTTATATTAAGTGAGGGTTAATAAGGGGTTAAGTAAGAGAGAAAAGAGCACCGTCTGGATTAAGTGTGAGAGAAGAGAGAGTGTAGCGACTATGTGTGAGTATGACAAAGTAGAAAGAAAAGAAGAGAGAACAAAGAAGAAGAGAGAGCAGCTAAGTTAAGAAGAGAAGAAAGAAAAGGAAACTAAGTGTTAGAAGAATAAAGAAAGAGTTAAGTCTGAAAGAAGAAGAACATGATAAAGAAGAAGAGAGAAAGAGTTAAGTGTATATGTGTGTATGTATATATGTAATATATATATGTATATGGCATAAATATAACATATATAGAGTATACTTTAAATAAATAATATGTATACGTAGTATAAGTAATGTTTGAGCTATATATGTACATAAATAACAGTCTAGCTTTAGTAATAGACTAATCCGTCATTATAGATAGAATAAGTGTTACTATAGAACCTAGTTTTTACCTTAGGTTATGTCTATACCTTTTCTTAAGGTTTAGCAACGTTTATATATATCGCTGTACATACTATATATGTTACTATATATGTTCGTATATTAAGTTAAGATAGTATAGTATATATTATTACTTATTATTGTATATATATATAAGTCTTGTTATTATAGGTTATAAATAGATAGTATATAGTACTTAATTATAGTATTTGATGCTTGTTTGTTTATATCTATTTGCAAGCATTTTAGTTTATTTTGTTGTGCATAATTAAGCTATTATTTCATTCATTGATTATTCATTAATTCATTCATTTATGATTGTACATAAAATTAATCTTTTTTGGAATTAAAGAATGATATTGGATTTAGAGAGTGATGTATATCAATAATTGCCTCCCAGTGAACGACATGAAATAAATCAGTAATAATTATGTAATTAAATAAAATTGGCGCGATACCAGTTTGTATTTGTGACATATACTACAACAACGATGATTTTTATACGAACCGTGGTCGATTGCAGAAAGTAGATTATTTTTGGTGCCGTTGCCAGGGAGGCAACTCTTTATACGCCAAAATTATTCTTTAGTTCTTAATTTGTAAATAATTTTTGCTTTTGTATATAAATTCATTTATTCATAGTCATTATTTGTATATATGCATTCTTTTATTCTAATTCTTTGTTGTATATACATTTGTTTCATTCATTAATTCTTTTTGCATATACATTCTTTGATTCTTTTACTAATCAATTATTGTTTTTGCAGCACTTGAGGAGTAGGAGTAGCATCGTCTTCCAAGTGGAGTTCGTCTTCTTGGCGGAGTCACTGCAATTCTGACACTACATCCAAGTGGAGTTTTCCCATGGAGCTTCATTTTCATTTTTTCTAATATAGTATAGTTTAGATTTAGGTACGTATATTAGGATTATTTGTTAGGCATAAGTTGTGAGAGCCTGTTCTCACACATCATTTTGTAATAACTTTGGACTCTCTGGACTTTCTTTATCTCTCTCTACTCATCTCTCATCGACGTGGTTTTTCCGTTCATGGGTTTTCCGTATCGATTTCTTTTCTTTTGTTTTTATTGTTGCATTATTCAAAAATCCAAAAAAAATTATCAAATCAAAAATTCAAAAAGATCTCATCCCTTATCTAGCAGCAGCATATCTCTAGGCATCCATTCTTAGGTTGTATCATTATTTGCTAGATTTCAATTCCAAGTCAATTGCATATTGTAGAATTGCTGGAGTCAGGTACGCACCTTCTTATCCTTCCTTAACTCTTGCCATCTTGCATTTGACTTAAAACTAACAAGACCATCTCTTATTTGAAAAGATTAAAAAAACGTGAGGCAAGCTGCATAGAAAACAAATTCTAAATACTTGAATCAAATCAAAAGGAGACATAAAAACTTGCTTAAAACCCCAACTGAGATTTTTATCACCATTGTGTTGAGTGCTATCATGCACATAGCACGATCACTTAAGATTCACATACATGGGTTTCTACCTCATCTCCTTCAGCACCCATAGGATCTAGATTCGCACGCTAGACTTATCCAGACTCTCAGTGGACTATAGAGGTCTGCACTCCGCTAGGTTTATCTTAGGATGCATACAATTGTTTGAAACATGCGTTTACTTACTATTATCTTTACGTAGCAGCTTCTAGGAAAATTCGATTTATCTCGCTTGATTGCTAGATTGGCCTTTGACTGGTAGAGATTGATTGGGATTTATGATTTTTGATTGAGATTGAGATTGGGATTTATCCTTTCTATTGAGTTGTGACTATTTTAAAACTGTGTTTTCAAAAATCAACTCTATGGAAGGTAGGAGATCCCAAAACCCTGAGGTAGTACTCCCCTTGGGTGCTGGTACCCAAGTTGCTGCATCCACTTCTATGCCTTCCACATCCAATCCTTTACCTCCAGAGCCTCAAACTCCCATTCACTACTCCACACATCATGAGGATGATCATGATTCTGCACAGTTTGAGGATTTCGAGAAACTTCCTCCACATCTTGTTGCACATCCTCCACCACCACCACCACCAAACCATAGGTTCCAACCTCCACCATATCCTAATTTCCCTAATCCACCACGGGAGAGAGGACTTATGCCTCATCTTCAACACTTGTTTGAAACACAACTACAAATGAATACCCTTACACAACAGGTGCAATAGCTTGCATAAGCTATTAATCTACTAGCAAACCCTCAACCTCAACCTCAACCTAGAAACCCTCAGGCACCACCTCAACCTTGTAGACGTCAACTACGGGATTACTATAATCTCGCAGTTACACAACTTATGCCTGTGGTGCGATATCCCGATGGGGGTCGTTTTGCTGAACTGAAGCCAAACATCATAGCACTTATTCCTCACTTCCATGGACTTGCTTCTGAGGACCTTTTTTAGCATTTAGAGGAGCTGAAAAATCTTGCTCAAACTCTGGGTCTGCAAGGCCATGATCAGCACATACTTTTGATGAAAATGTTCTCCTTTTCATTGAAAGATAACGCCGCCTTCTGGTTTAGAACTCTTGCACGAACTACACCGATAGACACACAGGCTTCTTTCGAACATGAGTTCCTAAAGAAGTACTTTCCCGTAGGCCGCACCAACGCTCTAAGGCATGCTATCACCACTTTTACCCAAAACTCCGGAGAACAAATACACGAGGCTTGGGAGAAATTCCATGAGCTTTTGAGAAAATGTCCCTACCATGGTATCCCACGCTGGAAATAGGTCCAGATCTTCTATCACGGGCTCCATGATGACATAAGGAATTTTGTAGATGCCGCTTGTGGAGGCAATTTCCTGTGTCGGGACGAGGACTCAGCCTTTGAGCTCTTCGAAGGCATAGCCGAAAACTCTATTAACAATGCTTCGATGAGCATGTTTAATAGAAAGTCCTCACATTCCCATTCACATTCAGGGGTACACGAAGCCCAATCCACCAGTAGAGACTTAGAGATAGTGGCTAGTCAGCTGGATAAGGTGGGCTTAATCGAGAAGAAAGTAGATGAAGTATGGAAATTTCTCTCTAAACCTTCATCATCTCCTTCTTCTCAGATTCCCACAGGGAGGGAAATTGTGAATAACCTTTTTGTGACACAACCTGCACTATCAGACTATTCATTTCCATATCCTATACTGGTTGGAGGAACCTTTATTCCTCTTTACACTAAGTTCCCTGCACTTTCTAGAGTTTCGGAGGAGCTCCACACCATTCACAATGATCCATTTGCACAAACCTACAACCATGGATGGCGTAATCATCCAAATTTCTCGCTATCGGGAAATTCACAAAGACCTAGCTTTCAACAACCTTCTGCACCACCACAGCACAACCCGATCCAAGCACCACCTCCACAATCACACAAGTATCCACCATGTGCCTATCGGCAACCCCAACCCAAGCCTGCCCAATACTCTCAACCTGGGCCTACACGAGGTGATCAATTGGGGTCAATCAAGAAAGCTCTTGCTGATATGCAACAACAAAACATTGCTATGCAGTAGAGATAGGATGCGACATTAGCTGAGATGAGAGCCCAGCTATCGCACTTGACGGAATCCCATCAACCACATTCACTCCCATCTCAAGCACAACCCAATCCTAGGAACATATTTGCCCAGAGGTATGTTCAACCTAAACCTTCAGTGCAAGGTCAAGCACATGCCATCTCACAACCCTTGCACGAAACTGAATTCTACACTAACCCAAATTCTTCCTATCCTTAACCTCAACCACCTCTGTTACCAAACTATGAGTTACCATCTACATCTAGGTCTGAACTTAATGCCATAGTCACTAGGAGTGGTAGAAGCACTGTAGATCCACCACTTCTTGCTTCTACATCTTTTCCAGGACCTTCTACTTCCACTCCTCCATCTGATTCACTTCTTCCTGCTTCTTCTCTACCTAGGAATGACCCTCCTACCACCACTTCTGTACCATTTCCAGAGGCTTTAAAGAAGAAGGGGAAAGGAAAGAAGAAGACCTGTGTGGCACTTGAAGAGGATTTACTTAAGCTCTTTGAGTAAGTCCACATAAACATCCCCTTGTTGGATGCGATACGCCACATACCTCTTTACGCTAAGTTTTTAAAAGACTTATGTACACCTAAGCATAAGGTAGGGATTCAAAAAGGGAGTAGTCCAATCATCCGCTCGGAATAAGCTAGTTCCATCATTTCCAGTACCCTTCCTACTAAGATGAAAGACCCAGGCACCCTTCTCCTCTCCAGCATGATAGGTAACACCACATTCAATAGAGCACTACTTGATATAGATGCTTCTATCAATCTTATCCCAACCTCCCTATTGACACATTTCGAGGTTGACAATCTGAAGCCAATCGAGGTGTTCTTGCAATTAGCTGACAGATCAGTTAAGACACCTCAGGCAGTGTTGGAAGATGTTATAGTGTGAGTCAAGGATTTTTACTTTCCTGTAGACTTTATAGTCCTTGATGTGGAAGTACTTGAGGATATCTAGAACACACCTATCATACTAGGAAGACCTTTCCTGGTTACGGCCAAGGCAAACATCAATTGTGAGGAGGGCCTAATAAAGTTGAAATTTGGAGATCAGAGGATAAAGATTGATATTTTTCAGGCCTAAAGAGGACCATCCTGTAGTTTAATTGAGGAAATCTGTTCCTTGGATTCTTTGGATAAGTTGGTTGAGGATACTTTGATTGATTCACTAAATTTAGAATCTCAACACCCTTTGGACTCTGACTTGACTCTCACTGAGACACCAACAATAGAAATTGAGGACTTACCTCCTATTCCCTTGGTGTCTCTAGGATCTTCTGAGATCTCCACACTTGCTCCTTCACCTGATCCTGTACTTGTTGAACTCAAACCTCTTCCTGATTCTTTGAAGTATGTTTTATTAGGACCTGATTAGACTTATCTTGTGATTGTCAACTCTTTCTTATCATCTGATCAAGAATCACGACTCTTATCTGTCCTAAGAGCACATAGACAGGTGTTGAACGTCAGAAGACTACGCTATCGGAGTTGGTTTTGAAAACCTGTCTTTGTAGTTCGAGTAGCGAAGAAATCGGGTTCAATAAATAAAATTTATACCGGAAAAGAAATCCCGGGTCAAACTTAGGGAGGCTACGTCCATCAAAATTTGCAATTATATTTTTTTTTGTATTTTTGTTTAAAGAGCGGAATAATCACAATGAAATGGAATAAATATAGACAATAAGAGAGAGAGAGAGAGAGAAAACATTCACTTGATGCTGCAAAATGTTTTTATAACTAAGAAAGCAAGAAAAGATTACACTAGAAAGTGAGAAATTATTACAACTAAAAAGCAGGAAAATTCTACTCTAGAAAGCAGAAAAGAGGAATGGGAGAGAGAAGTTATCTTCCTTGACGTTCGCTTGGAGGACGAACCAGATGAGACAACTCCTGGAAGACGAGGAACGGAGTGGGAAGAAGGAGGTCGAAGCAGGAGGAATGGGAACGAGGCAGCACGTCGTCGTCGTCGTAGGATCCACTTCCGGAATGGGGGCGAAAAATTAGTTTTAGCTCTTGAGGAGCATCCCGGGTGTGGGATAAGCTTCTCTTGAGCTTTGGAGAAGGAGAGAAGAGAAGGAAGGGATGAGAAATTAGTATGGAGGGGGCCTCCTTTTATAGTTGCAAGGAGTGGGGGAATTTTGGACATTTTAATTTCAAAAACATTAGTATGGGACCTTCAGTGATGGACTTAAACGTCACTAAAGGTCTGTTGTGGGCGATGTGTGTGCGCGCCCTCTCTTCTTCCCTACCTCAAACGCTTACACACGTTCGGGCGTTATCAGTCGTTCGATCAAGAGATTGGACGGCTTAAACCACCCTCGCCTGCGTGCGATCACGCGTAAGCGTCGTGCATCTAATCGCGCGTGGGTGCTATCGCTCGCTCAGCGTTGTCCGATCTTCATCGTGCGGCCCCGCTCGCTTGCTCGCTCCACGCCCGCCCTTCAATTTGAGGCACAACACGGCTCAAACGCATGCCCTTCGCTCGCGAAGGGGCGCTTGACCGCTACGCTACGCGTGGCTTCGTATCGTGCGGTGATTTTGTGTGCGCAGGTCTGCAGCCATTGGATGGGCATCCAACGGTGGAGAATCGTCGATTGGATGAAGACGAAAGGCAGAGGTAAGTCCTTGGGGCCGGTTGGGCGGCTGAGATGGCTCCACGTGGTGCCATCTTGGCCGTCCATCTTCTTAGTATTGTAGACGGTGCCACGGGTATCGGATTGGACTAATTTCCATGCCGTTAGGCTACGATCGTCGATCCAAATCCATCCATATAGTCGGATTTGTCATATGAGGTGTGGATTAACATCATCTTAGCCCTTGATCTTTAGGGTTCCTTGGTCTCTATCTGGTGCTATAGATGTCCAATTAGGGCGATCTTGGAGTCGTTGAACTCCAATCGTCACCTTGATCAGAACCATATGGTTGGATCTTCGATCTGAGGCCCTGATAAAAAGCTGTCCTGTCCCTGACCATAAAAAGGAGACAATTACTATACAATTTATACAAACTTGATCTAAATGCACGATTATGCATGTTATGCACTATTTACATTGTATGATGCTAATGTGACACTAAGAACATGCATTAATAGACATTTTAGGTTAATCAGATGTATGCACATCACACCTCCATGCCTATCTTTGGCTAGTCCCTAGCAAAAAATACTACATGCTATTTGTAAAAGAATTAGGTTGGATTACTTGGGCATAAGTTATTTTCAACATTAAGAAATTTTTTACTCAGGATCTGAACTTTCAAAGACACAACAGCACCCGGATATCTGCCAAAATGTAGACCGCCTCAAACCCTCGCCTTATTCAAAGAAAAATTTCTTTTTCTCTTTTTCTTCTTTTCTAATTTTTTTTGGATTTTTGAGTTTAGGGTTAAAGAGTGGCTTTCTACGGCCACTCAACCCACCCAAGATTTCATAAGAATCCTAAGTTCTAAGCATCTTATTGTGAATGTGATGGACTCGTTGATCGGCCATTAGAACGGACTTCGGGTTTCTACACCTTTAGGTGACCTTAAAAAAGAGAGTTCTGCCTAAAGGTGTATCTTTACAACTGGTAGCTTTCTCCCTACCTTTATTTTTATGGGGTCAACACAAGGGTGAATCCAGTGTATATCTCCTCGGCTTATTCTACTTCTCTGCTTCTTCCTAAGTATTTTGGAAATTTTTAGTGCATTTCTTGAGTTGGAATCTGGACAACCGGTCGATGAGCTATTACCACCAACAACTTGCCAGCCATACTCGTGCGGTGAAGTGTGGCTTATTTCTTTTATTTTCTTTTTTTCTTTCTTTTCTCCTTTTCTTTTTCTTTTTTTTTCTTTTCTTTTTGACTTTTTTTTCTTTTTAAGTAGGTGGCTTCCCTGGTCTAAGATTTACCTAAAGGTAGCAAGAAGAGAATGGTCTAGTGACTAGGCTCTGGACAACCTACCTATGAGTTGTTACCCACGATAACTTGCCAGCCATATCACCCTAGAAGGTTCATTAGCTACCCAATTTTCGTTAAAATCGTCGATCAACAAGTCGTGACAAGATAGTGTGTAGATGCTTTAGACTTAAAGTTCCTCAAATCAGAGGGTGGGTTGATAAGTCGTGTACTTATCACCCAAACTTATTTAATCAAATTACAATAGAATTCAGGATGGCGAAGACTCAAAAAATAAATCCACATTTTAGTGGATACCCAGGCTGATTAAGCACAAAGACCTGAAGGGTCTTTGAGTTCAGATCCTAATGTAATATTTCCTAAGATTGAAAAGTCCTAATGTCCAAGTATTCCTTCCTAATTCAATTTTTTTTTATGTATATATAAGAAGAGAAATAGAATTTACAAGAATTTCACAGAGTTGACAAAATGAATCCACCCCCCCATGCCTAACTGATGCAATGTCCACATTGAGAAAAAGAGACATGAAAGGAAGGGTAGAGTATAGAAGATATCACCTGAATATGAAGCTCAGGTCAGCTCTGAGTCATATGTACAACTGCTGAGTTTAATGTCTTCAGCTAGGCGAAGTCCAGCCAAAGAAGTCACAACATGGCTAGAGCAACCATGTTGAGACGGGTTCTGCAAGAGAACGGTCAATAACAGGTTTCAGATGTTGATCATTGACTTTGAATGAATTACCCATCTTCAGGTCAGAGATCTGAACAACTCCATTTGAAAAAATCTGGTCGATAATGAATGGGCTATTCCATTTCGACCTAAGTTTGTCGGGAAAGAGCTTAAGTCTAGAATCGAATAACCAGACCATCAGGTTTGGCTCAAAGCTCTTGTGGGAAATCAATTGGTCATATAGAGCTTTGGTCCGAGCCTTGTAGATCTTGACATTCTCATATGCATCATTTTTAAGCTCCTCAAACTCAGATAGTTGGAGTTTCCTGGTCTTCCTAGCTAAACTCAAATCTAGATTGCACTGCATGATTGCCCAGAATGCCCTATGTTCAATCTCTATGGGTAAATGGCATGCCTTTCCATACACCAGATGAAACGGAGACATGCCAATGAGCATTTTATACACCGTACGATAGGCCCAAAGAGCATCCTCAAGCTTTTGAGTCTAGTCTTTGCGATAAGGCCTAACTATTTTTTGTAGAATATTCTTGATCTCCCGATTGGAGATCTCAGCCTGTCCATTCGTCTGGGGATGATAAGGTGTGGAGCTTCAGTAATTAACCCCGTATTTAGCAAGCAAATTATGGAGCTGGGCATTAGTGAAATGAGTGCCACCATCACTGATGATGGCCCCCAGAATCCTGAACCTGCTGAAGATGTTGTTCTTGACAAAATCAATGACCACCTTGTGGTCATTGGTTCGGGTGGGAATCGCCTCAATCCATTTGGACACGTAATCAACAGTGATGAGAATGTACTGATGTCCAAATGAAGGGAGGAAGGGTCCCATGAAATCGATGCCCCAAACGTCGAAGACTTCGATAGGAAGAATTGGGTTTAGGGGCATCATATCTCTCTTAGTTATGCTCCCGAGTGCCTGGCATCGGAAACACGACCTTGAGAATTCCTAGGCATCCTTGAATAAAGACGGCCAATAGAATCCAGATTGCAAAATTTTTACAGCCGTCTTTTTCTTGGAGAAGTGTCTACCACATGCAGATGCATGGCAGAACTCGAGTATACTGTTGAATTCGTTCTCCAGAACACATCGGTGAATAATCTGAACAGAGCCGATGCGGTACAATTCAGGGTCCTCCTAGAAGTAGTATTTGGCCTCAGATTTGAGTCTATCCCATTGTTGCTTGGTCCAATCCTGAGGGATTTGACCAACGGCCAAATAATTAACAATGTCAGCAAATCACGGGGTTTGGACGCCTGAAACTGTAAAGATGGTTTCATCCAGAAAAGTATCAACAATTGGGATGTCGAGAAGAATAACTCAAAAGTCTCGACAGATGATCCACCACCACATTCTGCACCCCGGATTTATCCTTAATTTCAAGATCAAATTCTTAAAGCAGAAGAATCCAACGAATAAGCCAGGGTTTGGCATCCTTTTTGGCCAAGAGATGTCTCAAGGTTGAGTGGTCGGTATATATAATGATGTGAGACCCTAAGGGACAAGCCCTAAATTTCTCTAAAGCAAATACTACGGCTAGTAATTCCTTCTCAGTAATAGTGTAATTCCTTTGGGCCTCGTCCAGAGTTTTACTAGTGTAGTAGATGACAGAGGGCTTCCTATCAAATTTTTGACCTAAAATAGCCTCGACCACGTAATCAGATGCGTCGGTCATGATCTTAAAAGGGGATGTCCAAACGGGTGGTTGCAGCACCGGAGCACAAGTGACTACTGTTTTAAGAAAATCAAATGCCTTACGGCATGATTCATTGAAATCAAATGGCGTTTCTTTGGCGAGAAGATTGCTTAGAGGATGAGCAACCTTCGAAAAGTCCTTGACGAATCTCCTGTAGAATCCCACATGACCCAGAAATGATCAAATTTGTTTAACAGATGTGGGAGGAGGAAGTTTAGTGATAACATCAACCTTAGCTTTATCCACTTCAATTCTCCATTCAGAGATTACATGACCCAAGACGATGCCTTCTTGTGTCATGAAATGACTCTTTTCCCAGCTAAGGACCAATCTTGTTTTGATGCATCGTTTAAGAATCATTTCAAGATTAGGTAGACAAGAGTCAAACAATTCTCCAAAAATAGAGAAATCGTCCATGAAGACTTCCATAAACTCTCCCACCATGTCAGAGAATATAGCCAGCATACACCTTTGAAAAGTCATAAGTGCATTGCATAAGCCGAATGGCATCCTACGGAAAGCAAAGGTTCTGTAGGGATAGGTGAAAGTAATTTTTTCCTGATTATTGGGATGGATAGGAACTTAGTTGTATCCTTAGTAGCCATCAAGAAAACAGAAGTACTTCTGCTTGGCTAATCTTTCCAAGATTTGATCAATGAAAGGTAGAGGGAAATGATCTTTTTTCATGGTCGTGTTCAGCTTTTTGTAATCGATACAAATCCTCCAAGAGGAAGCTGAACGAGTTGTGACAAATTCTCCTTTCTCATTGGTCACAACGGTAATCCCAACTTTCTTGGGAACAATCTGCACGGGACTTACCCAAGGACTATCAGAGATCGGATAAATGATTCCTACATCGAGCCATTTAATAATCTCCTTCTTGACCACTTCTCGCATATTTGGATTTAATCTCCTCTGCATCTGGTGAGAAGGGCGGGATCCATCTTCCAAAAATATTCTATGATTGCAATAAGATGACTCGATCCCCCTAAGGTCATGAATGGTCCAACCAATTGCCTCCTTATGTTCCTTTAGGACCTTAATCAGTTTAATCTCCTGCTCCTTTGTTAATTTAGCATTGATAATAACAAGGAGCGTCTTATGTGATCCTAAAAAACTGATATTTTAGATTCTCAAGCAATGGTTTCAGTTCAAGCTGGGGCGGGTTGATGATTGAAGGTAAGGAAGATGCTGATGAAAACTCATCAAGAGGAAGAGGTTGAGAGTGAACAAAATCAATAACCTCTTCATAAGATGGTGGGTCTGCCATAGAGGGTTGCGGGTCCAATTCATCATCAGAGGAGGAACTTTCAAATGCAGAAACCATCATACAAGTTTCAATATTCACATTGTCGTCCTCAAGTTCCTCAATAAATCCACAATCCTTGAATTTATTAATCGCCTTAAAAATATCCAATTTCATTCGTTGATCCCCAAAGGTGATTTCCATGCTACTGCTTTTACAGTTAATGTTGGCCTTAGCAGTAGGCAAGAATGGATGCCCCAGAATGATGGGCGTGTTCCTCAAATTTTCAGGTACATCCATGTCAAGGATAAGGAAATCTGCAGGAAAATAGAAATCCTTAACCTTAACAATAACATCTTCAAAAATGCCTTGGGGATTTATGACCGAATGGTCTGCTAACTGCAACGTTATTGAAGTCGGCTGAAGTTCACCTAATCCAAACTTCTCGTAAAGAGAAGTCGGAATTAGGTTGATGGATGCACCCAGATCTAGCAGTGCTCTATCAAAAGTGTAATCTCCGATGACACAAGAAATCAAAGGAGCACCTAGATCTCTCTTTTTCTGAGGGAGCTGGTGCAGGATAACAGAACTAGCCTGCTCGGAGAGTATCACCTTCCTCGGAACAGATTCTCTTGACTTACACTTCTGTGTACATAAATCCTTTAAAAATCTCGCATAAGCCGGTATATGCTTGATAGCGTTGAGGAGCAGGATATTGATCTTAACATTCTTGAAAATATTCAGAAGCTCCTCATTACTATCAACAGACTTCTTCCTTGATCTGATCAAGGCTTCAGGAAAAGGAACATGAGTCGGATCTTTGGAATCAGGTTCCTGAGTCTTGATTTCTTCTCCAGAGTTCTCCTTTCTCTCCTTAGGTTCTTCAGGATTAGGTAAATCAGAACAGTGTGGTTGTGGATCCTGAGTTTGTTTACCACTCAAGGTAACAGAATTTGCAGATGCATATGAGTTTGGGTCTTGGGGAGGGCTAGGAAAGATTGGAGGGGCTTCATTAGCCAAGAATTGTTGATTTGTAGAAGAAGAAGAAGGACCCTGTTCAACCACCTGAGCATGTGCGTGTGGGTCCCTCTGATTTCCGTACCCATGGGCTTGATTACCCAGATTCAGGATATTTCGTGGGTTGGGTACGGGTTGAGATGGTAGAGATCTAGGTTGACGAGAATTAGCTATGAGCCTAGTTTGCAAGTTGTCCAGCGAAGTTTTCATTTGCTGCATGAGCTGGAGAATGGATCCTTGCATCTCTACCATTTGTCGGTTCAAATCAGCCTACCCTACAGGTTGATGGGCATTCCAAGCTGGCTGATTAACCTGATTCGGGGGCAACTAAGTATAAACATGACCTTGACCCATTGGTCATTGTGGAGCATAGTTGCTGGGTCGGAATTGGGTCTGCTACCCTGGGTTTTTCTAGGAGAAGTTAGGGTGGTTTCTCCAACCTGGATTATAAGCATTGGAGTAGGGGTTGGATCTAACATTCTCCTGTACGGCACAAACATCCTCATAGGGTGGGGATGGAGAGAAAGAAAGGGAAGGATCAGAGAAACTGGGATCAAAGGCCCCAGTTTGGAACCCGTAGGGTTCCGAATAATGCTGGCTCGTAGGTTGAGCTACATCAAATTGATTCACGAACTCCCATCCAAAAGGAGCTCACGACGAATGGAATCCCGAATTTTGGGATTGAGTGGATGGAGAGTTGTTCATTGAATTTCCAGCCATCCACTCCATTCTCTTAGCAACCAAGTCCACCTTATCAAGTTTATTACAAATCAATTCCATATCGAATGAATGAGAGTCGTGGACTTCATTAACATTCGATCTAGGATGCTGGGACTGGTTAAAAGTATCCATGGAGGCATGATTGATCGAATTCTCGCTCATCTCCTCAATCAAATCGTGCGCGCTATCTACGTCTTTGTTGAGGAAATTGCCTCCGCAAGAAGCATCCACGTGATTTCTGAGTTGCTCAATTAACCCGTGGTAGAAGATCTGCACGAGTTGCCATTTCGACACCTCGTGGTGTGGACACCTCCGTAATAGGTCCTCGAATCGCTCCCAGGCCACATGAAACTGCTCCCCCGGCCGCTGGGTAAAGGTAGTTGATGAGATAGCATTTGTGGGCTGATCGAATGCATAAATACCTAGATATTAGAAGGATTTCTACTTGTACATATCATACTTAGATTTATAAATAGATTAGTTTATAAATATGATGGCATGCTTGTTTTATACATCACATTCATATGTAATAGAAGGTAATATAAATTATGGTGGCATGTATGCATTACATGCATCATTTTGGAATAACTCTGTAAATAACCCAATTTCTTTTTATTTCATTTTTTTTCCCCACAGAGCAAACCATTGACGCCTGCGTCGCTCTGCGTGCAACAGCAGCACCTCATCGCACGGGTGTTGGAGGAGATCTCGCAAGGCCGGAAAGTCAGGGGAGATTTGTTAAACCAAATGCCCGCGCGTTGGGTTCAAAAACGAGAACTACGGTGGTGGATAAAGAAAGTGATGTAAACACATTTACACTACTTAAGATGTCTATTTATGCATGTTCTTAAGCATAGGATTGCATTGCATGCTATAAATATTGCATAACATGCATCATCTTGCATTTAGAGTAGTTTGAATAAATTGGAGGTTAATTATCTCCTTTTATGTGCATGGACAGGGAAAACTTTTTAGCGTGGCCTCAGATCGAAGATCCAACCATACAGATGTGATCAGGGCGACGATTGGAGTTCAACGACTCCAATATCTCCCTAATCAAGCATCTGTAGCATTAGATAGTGACCGGGGAACCCTAGAAGATCAAGGGCCAAGATGGTGTAAATCCGCACGTCAAACAACAAATTCGACCACACGGATGGATTCGGATCGACGATCGCAGCCTAACGGTGTGAAAATCAACTCAATCCGACACCCGTGGCACCATCTACAACATCCAGAAGATGGATGGCCAAGATGGCGCCACGTGGCGCCATCTCAGCCGTCCAACAGACCCTCAAGAGCGCCGCTGCTTTTTCAAAGAAGTTTTGGCATGCGATCTAGGCTATTGTATCTCGATCCAACGGCTGTGGATACGCGCTCCTTGAAACATCCTTGCGCCCATCCACGCTCCGCAGCGCAGTGGGCGAGGGTGTTATCGCGAGCAGGTGACGCACGATCAAATCGCGTGAGAGGGTGAGCGACGCGGACGAGCGGGCGCGGTCGAGCGTCAGATCTCGATCGAGTGGCTGCGGGTGCTCGATAACGCCCACGTGCTATTGCACGCCCGGGCCTCACGCAGGATTGTATGCGGGCGGGCGCGCATTGAGGAGCGGGGAAGGTGCATCTTAAGCCGTCCGATCGCTGAGATTCAGCGGACGTGTGCAAGCGTTAAGCGCGCGTGAAAGCCAGCAGTCTCGCGGGCAGTGCCCACTACGCCCACGATGGGGCTTTAGCGACGGTTTTATCCATTACTAAAGACCCCTTATTTAATGTTTTGAGATTTAAATGACCAAATTGCCCTCACTCGCAACTATAAAAGGAGACCCCCTCCACACGAAATTCTCATCCCTTCCTTCTCTTTTCTCCCTCTCTAAAGCTCAAGAGAAGCTTGTCCCACACTCGGGATGCTTCTTGCGAGATAAAGTCAAATTTTCGTCCCCCTTCGGAAGTGGATCCCACGATGACGATGACGTGCTGCCCCATTCCCGTTCTTCTGCTTCGTCCCCCTTTGTCCTGCTTCGTCCTCCTTCATCCAGGCGTCGTCCCGTCCGGCTCGTCCTCCAAGCGACCGTTGAGGAGGTTATTTCTCTCTCCATTCTTTTTACTACTTTCTAGAATAGATTTACTGCTTTCTAAAGTAGTTCAGCTCGTCTTCCAAGAGACCGTCGAGGACATTTCTCTCTCCATTCTTTTAATGCTTTCTAGAGTAGATTTACTGCTTTCTAGTATAATTGTTTTCTGCTTTATAGTTGTAATGTTTAGTGAAACAAACAATCCCTTTAATGATGAATTCCCTGTTCATTCTACATCTCGTTTTGATTTCTTTTTGTAATATTCTCTCTATCTCTTACTCTCTCTCTCTTCTTTTTATTGTAAATAGTTAGATAGTTTTAATCAATTGAATTACTTCGTGACAAATAAAAACAAATGCGAATTTTTTAAATCAAACGTCCGCCTCCCTGTGTTCGACCCAGAATTTCAATTTCGGTATAAATTTTATTTGTTGAACACGAGTTCTTCTCTTTCAAACTATAATGACAGATTTTTCAAAACCAAACACATTAGCGTAGCAACTCGAATGTTCAACATTTTGGCACCGTTGCTTGGGAGGCGACGCTCTTTGATTTCTCTTCGCGTTTTCTAACTTACAAATCATTTACCTCACTTCTCGCCTTTCTTATTGTGATTGCAGGTACTCTTTCGAGACAGGAAAAAGCGGTAGATTGGAGTAAAGTGCTGTGGAAGGTTTTGTAAGTTATCCCCCACATCCCACCCATTAGATTTCATTCCACAATATAATAACATAAACATCAATCAACCTAGGTGTTCTTATAAACTCTAGGGTTAGATTGTTTGTTGTTTGACATTCACACCTGCCCCAACTCCCACATTAAAAAAAAGAAAAATTAAAAAATCTCACAGAGGTACACAACCTCATCTGATTTTCAAACTCAACCGGTAAACCGATCTTTGGAGTCGGTACACACATCCAAACACATAATTGAGTAGAAATCAGATTAGGTAATCACTTATGTGCCTAATAAAGTGATGCAACAGGCCGATTGTTTGAGTTGATTGGGCCGCACCACTTCAATTAAAATCAACTCATCAAGTAGCTGCCATTTAGGTTCAACTCTTAAGGATTTACCAGGCACTCCACATTCTTTTTAAGCTTTAAAGGAAAACATTTTCACCTGTGCTTTCAAAACCTGGTGTGCCAACGAAACTTTCTTGAAAACACCTAAAGTTGAATCCTAAAAGCTACTAAGCAAGATTTGAACTCTAAAATTCACCACATCAAAAATAATCTTGCTTGAAAACCATTGGTTGTGCACGCACACACAAATCAACCAATCATTAGGGGCACAACCCATTTAAAGGGCCCATCACATTTCAAAGCACATTCAAACCTAGCCCTAAATAAAACAGAGTAGATGTTGGCCTTAAGGATTGGACTCACTCTTCAGAGCCCAGAACGGGATTATTTTCGATTAGTCTGTTTCTACTGTTCAATCTGATATCTAGCTAGGGGAGTAGAATCAAACGATCGCGGCTGGGGGGTACACTAGGAACGAGAGGCGCAAGCCGAAGGAAGAACCTTCTCCCTAGTCCCTCCTTCTGACTGGTTGGATTGAACAGACAGAAGTAGATCAAATCGTTCCTTTATCTCAAGACGGGTTTTGGGAGTCTGTAGGTCTATAGGCTAACCCACTTAAGGACAGGTTTGATTATTTGTATTGCAGGGCGCCTTTCTTCCTCCCGCTTATCATGAATCCTTCCACATATTACACGCATTCTCGCTCTTTCCCTCCTATTTTGAATTATCCTCAACATGACGATTATCTCGACTCGTACTGTAATCAACCATCAGTTAGTTGGGATAACTCGGATTGGGGATATAGTTCCAGACCTCCATGTTTAGGGTCTAACCCTGAACACTTTGATTGTGATTTCTATCCTTCTCAGAGCTACATCGATTATAGATCGTCAACCTTTCATGCACAACCTAATACAATCTACAATCAAGAAGGCTACACCGATCCTTACTCATCCTCTGATTACACTGCCTTTAGGTCATCACCACCTTTTGAGCAATCTAAAATGACCTATTATCAGGAAGGGTATAACAAATCTCAATTCGTTAATTCCCCTGCATTGATACCAAACTCGCCCAACCCTGAACCAACCCATTTGGTTTGGGTTAACCAGGTTCAAGATAAGGTTCTGGCTAACTTGAGGAATATCATTCAATCTTTAGAAGTTCAGCCAATACCTTGCATCGAGAGATCGGAGCCCCTGATTGAAATGATTGATGATTTGAACAAGTCTTTGTTGGATTGGCTCCAAGATGATAAGGATAAGAACCCGGGTGAGTTTCTACTTGGGAAATTAGCGAAATTGAGGATGAGATTCGTGGTTGCTTTGATTCAATCATGGGATGATTCCCAGATGAACTCCCTTCAGGAAAGCCAATGACATAACCTACTCAGGCACCTATTGGGGGGACACGTGTTACGAGGTTGACTAGATTGAATTAAAGAAGCAATTAAGGATGATCTGATTTCTTCACCTGAGATCCCTGAGCCGAGGTACGAGGAAATGTATGTCTCCATGGATCAGAAAGTGACAGATGATTTTGAGACATACATTAATATGGATCTTGATTTTGATGGTGAAGATTCGATTTGCAAAGTCTCACATGAGTTTACAAAGCACGATTTTTGTGAGACGTTTGGGCCTGATGAATTCGAAAAATCATTTGATAGCCCAAGAACTAAGGAAACTGATCTTATTAGGGCACACATTACGGATCCAGAATCGCATTTTCTGGAGGATTCAATTCAATGCCCTGATTGTCAGTTACACCCCGTTGAGCTTATTGATGATTCTGTTTTTGAGATAATTAGACCCAAGTCAATTTCGATTCAGCCACATCATTTAGACTTGGTGATTTCAGATGGGGTGATTAACATGCAAGAGGTCTCAGAATTTAACATTCTAATTGAGGAGGATAGGAGTTGGGAAGTTCTGATTTGGGAAGCTAGTTTCAGAGGAAGTAGAAGACTAAGTCGAAGGGTTTCTATTCATCTGAAACCATCAAACCAGGACCCTTACGACATTTGTCTTGAGGATGTCAAACCCAAGCACACATTTAATGATTATCCTTTTGAGCTTCAATTTTCTGTAACCTGACTTTTTGGTCTTGGTTTGCATCCTCATAAATCGCAGGCCCGACCCCGCTTGTATACAGATTTTAGGTTTTGGGTAATTTTTATCCAAAACCTAAGATATTCCCGATTATGGGGTATGGGTTTGCACCACAATCTGGTTCACATCTGTGGACCTCTGCTGACAGGTCAGAGGTTACTTCTGTTTATTCTGATTTTGACCTGCACCTATGAATTCGTTATTTCTCTTCTTTGTATAGTGTGCCTAGCTGAAGACACTAAATTCAGTACTTATACAGTTTGTTTTTCGTTTTCATCTCGGAGCGGACCTAACATTCACGCAATTCAGGTGCTATCTACGCTATTCCACTCTGTTTTATGTCTTTTTAATACAATGAGGACATTGCATTAGATAGGCATGGGGGGTGGATATTCATCTCTGAATTTATTCGTCAGCTTCGTAGATTTATTTTATTTTCTTTTATTAAGAAAAAAATTTGCGGAATTAGGAAAGAGAACTTGGGTTTAAGAAAATTTTTAATCTTAGGAAATACTATATTATGATTTGA
This sequence comes from Thalassia testudinum, assembly GCA_037157565.1. Classification (NCBI taxonomy): domain Eukaryota; kingdom Viridiplantae; phylum Streptophyta; class Magnoliopsida; order Alismatales; family Hydrocharitaceae; genus Thalassia; species Thalassia testudinum. Next base: position 42,768,453 of record JAZHRO010000065.1, read on the forward strand.
ACACAAAGATCCTTAAGGTCTTTGGACTTAATCAGCCTGTGTATCCACTAAAATGTGGATTTGTCTTTCGAGTCCTCGCCATCTTAATTCTATCATAATTGGAGTAAATAAGTTTGGGTGATAAGTACACGACTTATCAACCCGCCCTCTGATTTGAGGGAATTTTGAGTCTTAAGCATCTACACACTATCTTATCACTAACTCATTGTTTGACGATTCTAACGGAAATTGGGTAGCTAATGAACCTTCTAGGGTAATATGGCTGGCAAGTTATCGTGGGTAACAGCCCATAGGTAGGTTGTCTAGAGCCCAGTCACTGGACCTTTCTCTTTTTGTTGCCTTTAGGTAAATCTTAGACAAGGGAAGCCACCTACTTAAAAAAAGAAAAAAAAAATCAAAGAGAAAAGGAGAAAAGAAAAAAAGAAATAAGCCACACTTCGTCGCACAAGTATGGCTGGCAAGTTGTCGGTGATAACAGCTGATCGACCGGTTGTCCATAACCCAACTCAATAAATGCACTGAAAATTCCCAAAACACTTAGGAAGAAGCGGAGAAGTAGAATAAACCGGGGAGATATACACTGGATTCACCCTTGTGCTGACCACGTAAAAAATAAAAGTAGGGAGAAAGCTACCGGTTGTAAAGATACACCTTTAGGCAGAATTCTTTTTGAGGTCACCTAGAGGCGTAGAAATTCGAAGTCTGTTTTAACTGCCGGTCAATAATTCTATCACATTCACAATAAGATGCTTAAAACTTAGGGTTCTCATCAAATCTTGGGTGAGTTGAATGGCCGTAGAAAGCCACCCTTAAACCCTAAAACTTGAAAATCCAAAAAAAAAATGGAAAAGAGGAAAAAGAGAAAAAGAAATTTTTCTTTGAATAAGGCGAGGGCTTGGGGCGATCTACATTTTGGCAGATACTCGGGCATTGTTGTGTCTTTGAAAGTTCAGATCCTAAGTAGACAGTTTCTTAATGATTGAAAATAACTCATGCCTAAATAATCTAACCTAATTCTTTTATAATTAGCATATAGTTTTTGCTAGGGACTAACAAAAGATAGGCATGGGGGTATGATGTAAAAATATTTACACTACTTAAGATGTCTATTTATGCATGTTCTTAAGCATAGGATTACATTGCATGCTATAAATATTGCATAACATGCATCATCTTACATTTAGAGTAGTTTGAATAAATTGGGGGTTAATTGTTTCCTTTTATGTGCTTGGACAAGGCAAAATTTTTATTGGGGCCTCGGATCGAAGATCCAACCGTACAGATGTGATCAGGGCAACGATTTGAGTTCAACGACTCCAAGATCGTCCTAATCAAGCATCTGTAACATCAGATAGTGACCGGGGAATCCTAGAAGATCAAGGGCCAAGATGGTGTAAATCCGCACTTCAAAAGACAAATCTGATCACATGGATGGATTCTGATCGATGATCGCAGCCTAACGGCGTGAAAATCAACTCAATCTGACACCGTGGCACCATCTACAACATCCAGAAGATGGACGGCCAAGATGGCACCACGTGGTGCCATCTCAGCCATCCAACCGGCCCTCAAGACCGCCACTGCCTTTTCAAAGAAGTTTTGGCACGCGATCTAGGCCATTGGATCTCGATCCAACGACTGTGGATACGCGCTCCTTAAAACATCCTCGCGCACATCCACGCTCCGCAGCACAGTGGGCGAGGGTGTTATCGCGAGCAGGTGACGCGCGATCGAATCGCGCGAGAGGGTGAGCGGCGCGGACGAGCGGGCGCGGCCGAGCATCAGATCTCGATCGAGCGGCTGCGGGCGCTTGATAGCGCCCACGCGCTATCGCACGCCCGTGCCTCACGCAGGATTGTACGTGGGTGGGCATGCGTTGAGGAGCGGGGAAGGTGCATCTTAAGCCGTCTGATCTCACGATAGGATGGCTGAGATTCAGTAGACGTGTGCAACCGTTAAGCGTGCGTGAAAGCCAGCAGCCGTGCGGGCAGTGCCCACTACACCCATGATGGGGCTTTAGCGACAGTTTTATCCGTCACTAAAGAGCCCTTATTTAATGTTTTGAGATTTAAATGACCAAATTGCCCTCACTCCTTGCAACTATAAAAGGAGACCCCCTCCACACGAAATTCTCATCCCTTCGTTCTCTTCTCTCCCTCTCCAAAGCTCAAGAGAAGCTTGTCCCACACCCGGGATGCTTCTCGCGAGATAAAGTCAAATTTTCGTCCCCCTTTGGAAGTGGATCCCGTGACGACAACGACGTGCTACCCCGTTCCCGTTCTTCTGCTTCATCCTCCTTCGTCCTGCTTCGTCCTCCTTCATCCAGGCATCGTCCCGTTCGGCTCGCACTCCAAGCGACCGTCGAGGAGGATATTTCTCTCTCCATTCTTTTTACTGCTTTCTAGAATAGATTTTGCTGCTTTCTAGAGTAGTTCGGCTCGTCTTCCAAGCAACCGTCGAGGAGGACATTTCTCTCTCCATTCTTTTAATGCTTTCTAGAGTAGATTTATTACTTTCTACTGTAATTATTTTCTGCTTTCTAGTTGTAATGTTTAGTGAAACGAACAATCTCTTTAATGATAAATTCCCTGTTCATTCTACATCTCGTTTTGATTTCTGTTTGTAATATTCTCTCTCTCTCTTACTCTCTCTCTTCTATTTATCGTAAATAGTTAGATAGTTTTAATCAATTGAATTACTTCGTAACAAATAAAAACAAACGCAAATTTTTTAAATCAAACGTCCACCTCCCTGTGTTCGACCTGGAATTTTAATTTTGGTATAAATTTTATTTGTTGAACACAAGTTCTCTTTCAAAGTACAACAACAGGTTTTTCAAAAACAAACGCGTTAGCGTAGCAACTCGGACATTCAACAGAAAGCATGATCCCCCTAGCAGAGACTTCTTCTCCATCTCCACCACCGTGACAGAAGCTTACACCGTGCAACATGCGTGCACTGTGTCCATCAAAAGAGAGCTTCAACATTGCGGCCACCTCTTCATCCTCCTAGGTGGCAGTGAGCGTGGTGACAGCTGCTCGCTGCTACCTTCACCATGCCATCCCGCCACAGCCGCGTACGCGTGCGCTACTCCCTCATGCACCTGCAGACTGCGTGTGCTGCGTCGCTCCACGCGAACCAGCGAAGCCACGCTCCAACTGCGTGCGTGCGGCTTGTTCTTGTTCTTATTCTTCCTCTTCCCACCACCACCTGCAACCTCCCGAAAGAACCCAAAGCCGCCGCACCCCCCTACACGCAACCACCACTGTCAACCACCATCTTCACCACCAATGCCACTGAGGACCTCCACGCAGCACGCCAACCCCTTCCACACTTCCACACAGGCCACAATAGCCCACGCGCATGCGCACAACTCCCGTCGTTGGCGTTCTCTTCCTCCTTCGTTCGACCACCGTCGGCCACCTCCGGTCGCTGCGTCACCACCATAGCGAAGGCCACACCTCAGAGACCCACCACCGGCGACCACACCGTCCGCCGTCTCCTCCTCTTCGCACGAGCACAAGGTGAAGTAATCCCCTATTTTGCTACAGTGAAGGTTGCAATTAGTAATTACGAATAATGCCATTGTGGAAACACTATTAACTTATTTATCTTATTATTATATTAAGGCAGAATTGCATGGACATCCCTTCAGTTTATCCAAATTACAGATGATTGCAATTGTGCATGATTAGGATATTGTTTGCAATGAACAAGGTCTCTTTTACGGGAAATTACTAGCTACGTTGATTATCATTACCAAGATCATTAGTTAACGGAATATTATATTGTGGTAATTTTGCATATAGACCCCTACAATTTTAATCAATTGCTTAAAATGAGATTCATGAGGCTAACAAGTTGCACTAAAGAATAGACGCACCCATTGAGATTCCCGAATTAGCGAGTCACCACTCGCTAATTCGATAGGCTAATTCCTCCCTGTGGAGATGACCTAACTATTTTCGTGGTTAGATTTTAAGAATTAAAATGTTTTGAAAAGCGATTTTCTACCACGCGATCACATACGACACGTCATTTCATGCTAAAGTTTTTATCGAAAACGAAGATCGCTCTTTCAAATGGCACCGTTGCCGGGGAGGAAACACGCCTATTAATTTTTTCAAAAATTTTATGTTATTCTTATGATATTTTGAAAGCTTTTCTGAATTACTAACTGTGGATCTTCTTCTGTGCAAAAACATGCAACGAAGGCGACGGGCACGCATGATGGAGGCGATATTTTTGGTGGACCTTGATGCCACCTGGAGGCCAGCAACGGGTGCTTGTTGGCCTTGATCCCACGCACGTAGGCTTATGGAGGAACCTTTTTTCTGATTTAGTCATTAGATCTTAGTTTAGATTCAGTTTAGATAGACATTAGAACTTAATTTCTATCCTGTGGACCCTTGTTGGGCATTTTTGGGAGCGTGTTCCTAGTGTTTCTTTATTTCTTAACGCTCTTGTATGTGGGAGAGTATTTTCTTGAGTGTGTTCCCATTTTATTTAGATTATAGGATTATTCGAATTGTTTGAACTGCATGTTGGTTAGCTAGTTAGATTACGTTTGTTTACTTATTATTATTAAAAAAAAATTTGAACTGCCTGCTAGAAGCTGCATATCTATAGGGAGACCATCTAGGATTGAATGAGCAGCATCTAGCTTTTCTTTTTGCATTGAAAACATCCTGCATTGAAGAAAGATGGAGTAAGGTGTTGACGTGGTCTCGATCGTGTTTTAACAATTAGTTGCGTCGTAGTATAGGTGATCAAGCGTTGTCAACAAATAAAAGTTTATTACTCGAAAACCTAAGTATCCGAGGTCGAACACAGGGAGTAATTGGAATTTATTACTAATCTCAAGAATGTAATTGAACACTTTAATTACTCAAAACTTAATTCAAATATAAATGCATGAGTTTAAAAATTAATTGAGGAAAAAAGAAAGAATTTGGACGTCTAATCCCAGGATCAGACATCTTAAAAAAATGATTCCCTTGTCCTTATTCCTCTTCTTCTTTCTTCTTTGCAGTTGCCTTTCTTCTTTCTCCTTCTTTTCTCTGCAGTTTCTTTCTCTCTACGGGTCTTCTTCTTCTTCCTTGGCTCTGCTTCCCTTTTTCTTCCTTCCTTGGTTCTGTTTCCCTTGCCTTCAGTTTCTCTTCTTCTTCTTCTTCTTCTTCTGCTTGTCTTTACCTTTCTTTAGTTCTTCTTTCTTCTTCAGTTCCTCTTCTCTTTTTCCTTCGCCTCTTCCTTTCCTTCTCTTTTTCCTCTACGAAGGCTTCCTTCCTTCTGCTTCTTCTCCTTAGCGGCTAAGTGTTAGCTGCACTTCTTCCTTCTGCCTTCCCTGCATAAACCAAAGAAAAGCAAAACCTATCCCTCTAACCACACTCGCGCGTCTCTCTCTCTCTCTCTGTGTAAACCACTCTTCAGCATGCTCTCCCAGAGCTGGGTAAACAGGTCGGATCGCACGCCCGGGTCTAGGTGCACTGGCGTGATGGTGGTGCGCGAGGAGTGCTTAGGATAGTGTCGGGTTGGGTCGCAAGATCCGTGTGGTGAACTCACAGACGAGGTGGTGAGAATAGGTGAGGGACCTCACCCCAAGTGTAACTGGAGGCAACCAGCTCATATCACAAAAATAATATAAAGGATACACGCGCTTTGTGACTTACCAATGTGGGACTAATGCCCACCGCTTTCTCTTGCGTGCTCGCAGCAGACCGTGCCTTCAATTCCCACAACTACAGGCTCTGTGGTGTCACTCGCTGGGTCGACTGTCTTCGCAAGACCTGCCCAAGTTTGTAGCACCTGGAATCCTGCAGTCCTGCAACCTGGAGCAAGCAAGAAGGTTCCTCGAGTTGCCGCCAATGGTGGCCGGAGCTTGAAATCTGTCTGACACAAAAAGAGCCTCGCAGCCTAATCAGATCACCGGGGGACCTTTGCCATGTCACAGCGAAGGTGAGGCGCTAGGTGGCAGGGCGTGGGGTGTCCTAGGTGTGCGTGCATAGGTCGCCCTGTGGTCGGATGGATGGGTGTGATCGGGGGGTAGTTGTGAAGGCGTAGAGGGTCTATGGACGGGCGGAGGTTATTCAGTGAGGTGAGGCGGAGGTTATGCGATGGTCGGCGAGACGTGTGGGGCTGTGGAGCGACGGGAGCGTCTCGCCGGAGGGTGGCCGGAGATGAAGAAGATGGTGGTGAACAGCGGCGGTCGAAGGGCGTTTGGTGAAATAAAATGAAGGAAATGAAAGAGGGGATAGAGAAGAATAGTTTTAACCTAACTAAAGGGACGAAGGGGACGAGAAGGTGGCCGGCAGTACCTATTGTCGTCGGAGAAGAAAGCGTCCAGTGGAGGAGGACGGTGGCGACGACGGGCTAGGGCAGCTTGCGCGGGTGTTGCGCGACGCGGAGGAGGATGAGGAGTACGGCTCTGCCACTGGTTTTGTGGCAGAGCGATGAGGAAGAGGAGGGGGCTCACCGGAGCTCGCTGGACCCCTTGGCCGGAGAAGAAGAGGAAATTGAGGTGGAATCCCGGCCAAGTCAAGCTGAGGAGGTGCGGTCGGAGTTGGGGGTTAATTTATAGGTGTTGGCCGAGCTTCTGGTGCGTGGAGGGCAAGCCTTCTGCCACCGACGTCTCACCAGAGATGGATGGTAGTTAGATACCCAAATCTCTCGTACATTCGCATGAGAGATTGGACAGGAATCAGAGATTATGATCGGGCTCAGATGGAAGGGGATTCCTCAAAGAATCTCCCTTCCAATTCTGGGAGGAGATCTCTGAGGGATCAGAGAGTATTCCCTCTCTAGTCCTAGTCGAAGTAGGATCTCTCCCCAATAATGGCAGAGGGACCTGCTTGTAAGAGTGGCGAGGAAGTTAGGGCGGTTTATGCAATGGATTTCAAAAGATAGGGACCAAAATGTGATTGGGTGTACTAAATTGCAAAGTAGGTCAAGATGACCTCCCCTTAGGTCCAAATTTTGGTACAAACCTAATTTGGACCTAAGGAATTCAATGGTGAAGTTGGATTTTAGGTTTGACCACGTTTGACTGGACATTTTACGTAAAAACCCAAATTAGGTCAATTGATGAGCTAGGACCCTAATCTAGGTCAAACTAGGTTCCAAAGGCCAAATTGAATGTTCTACACCCCAGGGATATTTTTCCATGATTTTTAACGGGTTTACTTGATTTTTATCTTGACCGGATCCTTGTTGAATTAAGTGGGTCTGTTTTAGGGTTACCAGATGTCATTTAATTCCTGGATTGTACATGAACCCATTTCTGATTGAATCAACCCACTTTTTATCTCATTTAGACCATTTGACCTATGTTTTATCTCTAAGAAATCCCGTTTATGTATTGAAATGGTAAAATTACAGTTTTAACCTTCATTTCATGTTTTCTTCTCAGAACACTTATTCCTTTAATTAAGCCATCTTCTAAGTTATGTAGGAGCTTTTATTCTCTTTGTTAGGTCAAAATGAGCTAGTTATGGCTCATGATGAGGCTCTCATCATAAGGTACGTCTTTTCCTTGAGCATCAATTACCTGTCATGCATCTGCATTGAACTTAAATCTAAGACTACTAAAGTGCTTGAATCGAATTAATTCAATGGTCACTTTAAAAAATTGGGACTGCTAAGAGGTTGAACCTTAAAATCTATGACTTAAAATTGTGTGTAAAAGGATCTTATTTGCGAGATTTCAAAACTCAAAATACGAACGTATGATTGCACACCTGAGGCACTGTGCACCTCACACATAAGGTCACTAGATAAATTTCTACCTCTCCTCTTTTCACCACCAGGGAAGTTAGTTGGTAATCAACAAGCCTATCCACCAAGTTACTTCGGTTCCCCGTGCGTGGACTCGATTCAAGACTTCCATCCCTTGCGAGTAGGTTGTAGGCACCAACGAAGGTCGGCCTAGGAAACGTAATTCTTGCAAAACTTGTTTGGCCACCAACTGAACACCTAAGACCTAGAATCTACTAGAAATAGATCCCAATGTATTTGTGTTTGTTTTGACAGTGGTAGAACTCTCTAGGAAGTCTGTTTGTGTTTTAATCCTAAGCGAGTTAAACCTGTTTGGCTTAAAGAAATGGATCACCCTTACTCCTATCATTTAGATTATCAGAGTCAATACTTCCCATCTTTTAACCAGGATCCCATGCCCCGAGCGTATCCATACTTTGATGGGTACATTGACAATTCATGGGATCATTCATATTCCTATCCTAGGAATACTGGCCTGATAACTCCCACCTTTGAGCAGAGCCTAGGAGCAGGATTTTCCAACCCTGGAATCCCTACTACTATGCAAACACCCAAACCTCCCACCCTTATAAGTCTGGTTCTAGACAGAAAAATCTAGGCTTGTTGGGAGGCAACCCAGCATCCAGAATAACACCATCATCAGGTGATTTCCTTCCTTTCTCCCCCTATTTTAATTTTACAATGAGGACATTGTTGGATTTAGGCATGGGGGGGTGCATTTTACATTTTAGGAAGTATTCATGCATTTAGGTTAGCATATATATATATATAACTCTTATTTTCTTGAGCTGAATTGGTTAGTCACTAGCAAAACATCTTTGTCATAGAGGTGTCATTAAAGATTTTTCTTCATAAATCGTTTCTTAAGTTTGGAATCCAGTACATTTACTTCACTTGCACATAGACTGGGTAATGAATCTTTGAAAAAAAATCAATAAGCATTTTTAGTCTACTGAACCCTTGGACAATTAATAAGGAGTCAGTCATACTATCTTCTAGTAGATACACCTCATATTTGTGAGAAGAAAGTAGAGAGATTACTGGTGCGCTAAGTCTAGTGTAAGGACTCTTAAGTTTTGGACAATTAGATGATGATACTTCAGAGTTAGGCATAGTTTCCGCTCTGTGTTCCTGTGTGCGTACATTGTGTGAATTCCTGAGAATCACCAAATAAGGTAGATACACAGAGATTGAGTCTTAATATAGCTTTGACTATGGTGGATGGTTACGACCGTCCTTTATAGAGTCCTCGGCTAAAAGAGGGTAATAGTGTCAAAGGTCAGAAATACACTTGTCCTGTCCATTCCTTCCTGGTGTCGAGAGTAGACACTTCCACCAAATAAGCCACACAATATCCTCTTGACCATCATCATCTCTAATAATGCCTCATAAATAAAAGTCTGCATTGTGTTATGTTGATTTATAAAGAAAGAAAAAGAAGGAAAAAAAAGAAACAATTATATTTAATAAAAAAAGAAAAGAGAGAGAGAGAAGAAAAGAAAAAAAAGAGTCTAAATTTATAATTTTATCTTTGTGACGTTTCTGAGGCATCAAAAACACCCATCACGATCTACCAAATATGACCCATACCTACCTTTCAATGTTTTTGATCTCCCGAATACTGGTTGAGGACTCAAACCTAGTTGTAGAGTTATTAGAACTTTAGCTGAGGTGTGAATGCCATGTGAGGCCACCAAATATTGAGTGCATTTACTAAATCTGGTGAGATCTGTGATCTCAGAAAGAAAAGAAGGAAAAGAGTGAGTACAAAGGAATATTGAGAGAGCACAGTTATTTAGCCTCTCTCCTAGTTGACTTGTTTAATAGTCTAGAGATCTAGAGTCTATAGTACTAAATTACATGTAGCACCAAATGAGTGTGTGCCACCAAATACAAATCCATTCAACTCGATATCTCCTACCTAAGCCAAAAAGCCGAGGTCAAATTACAGATTATCTTCTGCTTTATCCCTGAGGGAAGTAGTTGCCTATCCTGATAGAAATATTTACCAAGGGATAAGTCCGAACTACAAATGTAAGTTGGTTATTTCATTTGGATCCGTTACCTAGACTATTATTATTATCACTTCACATTTGTCTGGATCTCTAAATTTGTGGAATAAAGAAAGAAGAATTTCCTTGATTACTTCCATTATTTTCACATTTGCTCGGGACTAGCAAAAACTAGGCATGAGGGCATTTGATGAGACCGCATTTGTGGGCTAATCGAACGTATAAATACCTAGATATTAGAAGGATTTCTACTTGTACATAGCATTCTTAGATTTATAAATAGATTAGTTTATAAATATGATGGCATGCTTGTTTTATACATCACATTCACATGTAATAGAAGGTAATATAAATTATGGTGGCATGTATGCATTACATGCATCATTTTGGAATAACTCTGTAAATAACCCATTTTCTTTTTATTTTATTTTTTTCCCTGTAGAGCAAACCATTGATGCCTACGCCGCTCCGCGTGTAACAGTAGCACCTCATCGCGCAGGCGTTGTTGGAGGAGATCTCGTAAGGCCAGAAAGTCGGGGGAGATTTGTTAAACCAAATGCCCGCGCGTTAGGTTCAAAAATGAGGAGAATTACGATGGTGGAGAAGGAAAGCATCATCCCCCTAGCGGAGACTTCTTCTCCATCTCCACCACCATGATAGAAGCTTACACTGACCAACATGGGCGCACTGTGGCCATCAAAAGAGTGCTTCAATATTGTGGCCACCTCTTCATCCTCCTAGGTGGTAGCGAGCGTGGTGATAGTTGCTCACCGCTGCCTTCACCATGCCATCTCGCCACAGCCGCGTACGCGTGCGCTACTCCCTCATGCACCTGCAGACTGCACGCGCTACGTCGCTCCACGCGCACCAGCGAAGCCGCGCTCTAGCCGCGTGCGTGCGGCTTCTTCTTCTTCTTCTTCCTCTTCTTCTTTCCACCACCGCTTGCAACCTCCCAAAAGAACCCAAAGCCACCGTGCCCCCCCTCCACGCAGCCACCACCGTCGACCACCATCTTCACTGCCAACGCCACCGAGGACCTCCACGCAGCACACCAACCCCTTCCACGCTTCCACGCAGGCCACAATAGCCCACGCGCGTGCGCACAACGCTCGTCGCCGGCGTTCTCTTCCTCCTCTGTCCGGCCGTCGCCAGCCACCTTTGGCTGCTGCGTCACCACCATCGCGAAGGTCACACCTCAGAGACCCACCACCGGCGACCACACCGTCCACCGTCTCCTTTTTACGCGAGCACGAGGGGAAGTAATCCCCTGTTTTGCTACAGTGAAGGTTGCAATTACTAATTACGAATAATGCCATTGTGGAAACGCTATTAACTTATTTATCTTATTATTATATAAGGCAGAATTGCATGGACATCCCTTCAGTTTATCAAAATTACAGATGATTGCAATTGTACATGATTAGGATATTGTTTGCAATGAACAAGGTCTCTTTTATAGGAAATTAGTAGTTACGTTGATTATCATTACTAAGATCATTAGTTAACAGAATATTATATTGTGTTAATTTTACATACAGACCCCTACAATTTTAATCAACTGCTTAGAATGAGATTCATGTGGCTAACAAGTTGCACTAAAGAATAGACGCACCCATTGAGATTCCTGAATTAACGAGTCACCGCTCACTAATTCGATAGGCTAATGCCTCCCTGTGGAGACGACCTAACTATTTTCGTGGTTAGATTCTGAGAATTAAAATGTTTTGAAAAGCGATTTTCTACCATGCGATCACATACGACACATCATTTCAAGCCAAAGTTTTTACCAAAAAATGAAGATCACTCTTTCAGTAGTGATTGCCCATCTCAAAGCATTGGTATGTCTGGCAGGGAAGAATTTCTTCAGAAAGGCCGATTTCAACTCATTCCAAGTTGCAATTGGTCTTCCTATAGTCCTGTACCAATGAGCGACTTTATCCTTAAGAGAGTGGAGGAAGAGCCTCATGATCATTTGCTCCTCATTCACGTTTCGAGCCTTGGTTGTTTGGACCAAAGTGGTCAAGTCTCCAAGTGTTGAAACGGGTCTTCAAAGCCAAGCCCATGGAAATGTTTGATCAGGCTTAACACCTGAGGCTTGATTTCTACGTCTCTGGCAGGAATCTAAACACCGGAACGTTCCTCGTAATTTGAAGGATCATAAAAATCCTTCAAGGGCTGAGCGCCCTGCATTCTCTGGAACCATTCTTACATTCTCTGCATTTGTTCTAGCTACCTTTGAAATACCTCCTGTGGATCCTGAGGCAGAGGAGGTTGTTGATCGGCCATGGGATCAATTTGGCCAAAATCCAATCTACGCCTCTTAGAATATTCTAGTGGTCCTTCCAATCGGGGATTCAATGACCTTCTTCCTAGCATAAACTAGGAAAAGGTCGGAAGGACTGGGGATAAGAACCCCGCAGCATAAGAAAACAAGCCTGTCCTTAAGTGGGGTAGCCTAGGGATCTACAGACTCCCAGAACCTGCCTTAGGATTATAAATGATTTACTCTACTTGTGTCTGCTCAATCCAACCAGTTAGAAGGAGGGACTTTGGAGAAGGTTCTTCATTCGGCTTGCGCCTCTGGTTCCTAATGTACCCCCCAGCCGTAGTCATTTGACGCTACTCCCCTAGCTAGACATTAGATTGATCAGTATAAGCAGGTTAATCATAAACAATCTCAGACTAGGCCCCAAAGAGCGAATCAGTCGTTAAGGACAATGTCTACTCATTTTTATTGAGGCCTAGGATTGTAGTGCTCATGGAATGTGGTGGGCCATTAAAATGGGTTGTGCCCTTAACGATCAATTAAGTATGTGTAAGTGCATGCACAACCAGGGTTTTCAAGCAAGATTTTTTGTGATGAGCAGCTTTTAGGGTTTAGAATTAGGTTGAATTCAATCAAGTTTGAGGCAAACCAGGTTTTCAAGCATGGGTGAAGATTGCTTTCCTTTTAAAATCAGAAATAAAGTGGAGTTCCTGGTATAAACATAAATTGAAAATCCTAAGAGGAAGCTACATGGTGAGTTGGTTTTAGATTGAGTGGTGTGACTCAAACAACTCAAGCAATTGGCCACACTTGCACCACTAGGTTAGGCACACAGAAATAATTAACCTAGAATGATTTCTACTCTTTTATGTGTTGATTTGTGTGTACCGGTTCCACAGATCAAAATCTGGTTGAGTAGAAGAAAATCAAGTAGGTTAAGTCCCTTGAATGTAGGTGTATGTTAATATGAGAGGGTGAAATGTGAGTGTGAGTGGAAATCCAAACAACTAAACTAATCCTAGGATTTATGCAAACACCTAGGTTAATTGAAATTTGAATTTAATGTGATGAAATGAAATCTATTGAGGGGGAAGAATGGGAAGCACTTACAGTCGTCTTCAACTGCACTTTACTCCAATCTACCACTTGAAGATTCCCTGATAGAGGTATCTGCAAAACAATAGACATGAGAGAAAGCAATTTAGAAGACAGTAAAGTGAGTAAAATACGAAAAGAAGATCAAAAAATCGTTGCCTCCCCAGCAACGGTGCCAAAATGTTGAACGTCAGAAGACTATGCTATCGGAGTTGGTTTTGAAAACCTGTCTTTGTAGTTCAAGCAGCGAAGAAATCAGGTTCAACAAATAAAATTTATACTGGAAAAGAAATCCTAGGTTGAACTCAAGGAGGCTACGTCGATCAAAATTCGTAATTATATATATTTTTTGTGTTTTTGTTTAAAGAGAGGAATAATCACAATGAAATGAAATAAATATAGACAATAAGAGAGAGAGAGAAAACATTCACTTGATGTTGCAAATTGTTTTTACAACTATGAAAGCTAGAAAAGATTACACTAGGAAGCGAGAAATTATTACAACTAAAAAGCAGGAAAATTCTACTCTAGAAAGCTGGAAAAAGGAATGGGAGAGAGAAGTTATCCTCCTCGACGATCGCTTGGAGGACGAGCCGGATGAGGCAACACCTAGAAGATGAGGAACGGAGCGGGAAGAAGGAGGTCAAAGCAGGAGGAACGGGAACGAGATAGCACGTTGTCGTCGTCGCAGGATCCACTTCCATATTGGTGGTGAAAATTTGATTTTAGCACTTGAGGAGCATCCTAGGTATGGGACAAGCTTCTCTTGAGCTTTGGAGAGGGAGAGAAGAGAAGGAAAGGATGAGAAATTCATATGGAGGGGTCTCCTTTTATAGTTGCAAGGAGTGGGGGCATTTGGACATTTTAATTTAAAAAACATTAATATGAGACCTTTAGTGATGGACTTAAACGTCACTAAAGGTCTATCATGGGCGACGTGTGCACGCGCCCGTTCTTCTTCCCCACCTAAAATGCTTACGCACGTTCGGGCATTATCAGCCATCCGATCAAGAGATCGGACAGCTTAAACCACCCTCGCCTACGTCGCCTGCCCGCGTGCGATCACGCGTAAGCGCCGCGCTTCTAATCGTGCGTGGGCGCTATCGCTCGCTCAATGCCATCCGATCTTCATTGTGCAGCCCCACTCGCTCACCCACTCCACGCCTGCTCTTCAATTTGAGGCGCAACGCGGCTAGAACGCACGCCCTTCACTCGCGAAGGGGCGCTCGATCACTGCGCTACGCTTGACTTTGTGTCGAGCGGTGATTTTGTGCGCGCGGGTCTGCAGCCGTTGGATGGGCATCCAACAGTGGAGAATCGTCAATCGGATGAAGAGGAAAGGCAGAGGAGAGTCCTTTGGGCTGGTTGGGTGGTTGAGATGGTGCCATGTGGTGCCATTTTGGCCGTCCATCTTCTGAGTATTGTAGACGGTGCCACGAGTATCGGATTGGATTGATTTTCGTGCTGCTAGGCTGCGATCGTCGATCCGAATCCATCCGTGCAGTCAGATTTGTCATCTGAGGTGCGGATTAACACCATCTTGGCCCTTGATCTTTAGGGTTCCTCAATCTCTATCTGGTGCTATAGATGTCCGATTAGGGCGATCTTAGAGTCGTTGAACTCCAATCGTCGCCCTGATCAGATCCGTATGGTTGGATCTTCGATCCGAGGCCCTGATAGAAAGTTGCCTTGTCCCTGACCATAAAAAGGAGACAATTACTATATAATTTATACAAACTTGATCTAAATGCATGATTATGCATTATTTACAATGTATGATGCTAATGTGACACTAAGAACATTCATTAATAGACATTTTAGGTTAATTATATGTATGCACATCAACAGGCTATAAGATGGAGCCTCTCTTACTTGACTGGCATTAGTCCTTCTTACTACACACATAGGATTTTTACTAAAGAAGGATCTAGACCTACTAGATAGCCACAATGTAGATTGAATCCTACACTTCAGGAGGTGGTTAAAAATGAAATGATTAGGTGGTTAGACAATGGAATCATTTTCCCTATTTTAGACAGTCAGTGGGTAAGTTGTGTTCAAGTTGTGCCTAAGAAGGCTGGACTTACCGTCATAACCATTGAATTTGGAGAAGTCATCCCTACATGGATTGCTAGTTCGTGGAGAGTATGTATTGACTATCGCAAACTCAACCAAGCCACGAAGAAAGATCATTTCCCATTGCCCTTCATTGATCATATACTGGAAAGATTATCTGGGAATAGATTTTTCTGCTTTTTGGATGGCTATGCAGGTTATAATCAGGTGGCAATTCACCCCAATGACAAGGAAAAAATGACCTTCACTTGCCTCTATGGAACCTTTGCATTCCGTAGGATGCCATTTGGATTATGCAACGCACCTGCTACATTTCAGCGGTGTATGTTTGCAATCTTCTCTGATTTAGTATGTGATTGTTTAGAAGTCTTCATGGATGACTTCTCGATCTTCAGGGGCACATTTGATGCATGCTTAGACCACCTGACTAAGGTCCTGCAAAGATGCATAAATGTGAATTTGGTACTTTCTTGGGTGAAATCACATTTCATGGTACCAGAAGGACTAGTTTTAGGTCACTTTATTTCTGAGAGAGGAATAGAGGTTGATCGTGCGAAGGTAAAATTGATTTCTAAACTACCACTACCTTTGTCAGTTAAATAGATTAGATCTTTTCTCAAGCATGTTGGTTTCCATCGCCGCTTTATAGCGGACTTCTTGAAGATAGCTTGACCTCTCACAAATCTCCTCTCTAAGGATGTAGACTTCTAGATCTCTGATGATTGTATTTGTACCTATACGACACTTCATGATCTGGTTACCAAGGCACCAATACTACAACCCCCGGATTGGTCTCACCCTTTTGAGATCATGTGTGATGCCTTTGATTATGCAGTAGGGGTTGTCCTTGGTCAAAAACTGGACGAGAAACCTATAGTCATTTATTATGCTAGCAAGACCTTAGATGAAGCTTAGAGGAATTACACCATCACAGAAAAGGAATTGCCAACTGTAGTATTTGCACTGGAAAAATTCAGACCCTATCTTTTAGGTTCCTACATCATAGTCTACACTGACCATACCGCAGTTCAACATCTTCTCGTCAAGAAGGACGTGAAATCTCGTCTGATTAGATGGATCCTGCTGTTGCAAGAATTTGATTTAGAGATTCGTGACAAGGCCAGGAAGCAGAATGTGGTAGCTAACCACTTATCCCACCTTCCTTCTGATGTGATATCTCCTTCACTACCTATTTCTGACGAGCAATTGCTGGTCATCCATTCTAATCTTAAATGGTATGCTGACATTGTCAACTACCTGGGTTCTAGAATGGTTCCCTTTGATTGTGTTCGACATCAAAAAGATAGACTTAGATCCAAGGCCAATCATTATTACTAGGAAGAATCATGGCTTTTCAAGCACTGCAAAGACCAAATCCTTAGGAAGTGTGTCCCTGATAAGGAGATTGATAGTATTTTGTCGTTCTGCTATGATCAGGCTTGTGGTGGTCATTTCTCAGGCAAAAAGACTGCTGCAAAAATTTTGCAGAGTGATTTTTATTGGCCCACGATTTTCGAAGATGCACACGAATATAGGAGGGCATGTCCACACTATCAGTCTCTCGGCAGTATTGGCCACCGAGACATGATGCCCTTGAATCTGATTTTAGTGTGTGAAATCTTCGATATTTAGGAACACACATTTTCAGTCCTTACTTCAAAAGTATGGGGTGTCACATAGGATTGCTACACCATATTACCCTCAAACCAATGGACTAGATGAATTGTCCAATCGGGAGATAAAGAAGATTTTACAGACTACCATCCAATCTGATGAAAGGGCTGGTCTTCCTACCTTTCTAATGCGTTGTGGGCGTATAGGATAGCTCACAAAGCCCCATTAGGCATGTCCCCTTTTAGACTTGGCTTGGGTTTCGTGCCCATACACACCCAATACTTAGGCATTTCGAGAGGTGCTGGTGTTCTTGTGCCTTATGCTATTTGGCTTGATACTTAAGCTGTCTGGAGGTTGTGGTCAAGGTTTGACTTGGAGTTGATTGAGATATTGTGGACTTATTTGGCTCCTGTGCTGACATGGAATTTGAGGAATAAGTGGTTGAGACCACTACTAGAAAATTTGAGTGGTTGATAATTTGGGATATGTGCTTAATGTGGGAGATTAATTGGTGATCTAAATCACCATTTTTATAGTTCTTTCTTATTCTTTTTATCCCAATAATTTTTGAGATACATTTATTATTATTGAATTTCGTTTTGAGTAAAATTCAATTATTCATTGAATATCTTCATTGCAATTCGTTATTGTGCTCATCTATTATTAATTACAATTAGTGTTGTGAATTCCATATTTACTCTCTATGAACGACTTCAGACTCACTTGTGTTTTTAAGCACTTATAAATTTTAAAAGTTGTATCATTTTTGCTGATTGTACTACAACGTGCATTTCTTAAAACATGATGAAAGCGATGCAATAGTGGAGCTGGGTCATCGGTCTTCTTGTCTTTCTTGTGATTGCCTCCTTGTGTGATTGTTGAGTCGAATCCTCCCTCTATCGAGGAGCCTGATCAGTTCCCCCACTCGAATCCCCCATGTTGACTTATTCCTAGACATTGAAATCTAAACCCCACCATATGGAATAATAATATTAAACACCTACAAGAGAATTGTCCCGCACCCAAAATTGAGACCACTGATATGGATTATCCAATGCACAACTGAGAATCATTCTGAAGGGTTACTCACCCCTCATATGTTGGATCTCTCCTTCTATATGTAAATATATATTCACCTATTAGCGTAAATTTCTTTTTTACTTTTACAAAATTGCTCTTTATTGATATTTTCGATCACAAAAAGAGGCCATGGTACCATATTAATCAATACGAATGAAGGATGATAAGAAATAACGAAGGATCGAGGGAGGGATAGATCATTAGGATTGAGTACTTTTTAAATCCTAACCATTGATTGTAAGCTGCAAACCTATATATTGTTGGATGATGGTGCAAATAAATCTATGTAATAACTTATGAAGTGTTGGATGGTGGTTTAAATAAATCTTATATGAAATTAGATCTTACAATACATCTTAGGAGAATTATGCTTATGGAATCCTCCTTCAATCACAATAATTGTTTTCCTAATTAGGAGGATTAAATCCTAACAAAATTAGGATTATTGTATTGTGTAAAAGAGCGAGGTTGTCAACTTCAAATGTCATACTACCTACTCTCTACTACACATGGTAAATTGGTGAGGGTTAGGCTCTTCTTTTCTTGTGTTGTTTTGCTTATTTGATTTTGTGGTCTTGCCCTTCCTCCATCAGAACTTAGGAGGGCTACATGGTCTCCAATCACTTGTTCTTATTATTTTGTCAAGTGCAACACCTTTACACGGTGTCCATCAAATTTGAGAATAGGCTTTAATATTAGTTAGAAATTTTCTCCATTATAATGAAAAACACGTAAGATACAATAACCCTAACTAATGGTCCAAGTTTTCACTTGCCTTGCTTGCTAATTAATGGGTTGGGTTTATGCACACAAAATAGTGCGTTAGCTTAGCCAAACCTAGCTTATTGTTTGGGACCCTCTCTTAGTGGGTTCAACTTGAATTTTTGTTTCATTATGTAGTCCAACCCAATTTAGATTCGATTTAGAAAAATATTTGTTTATTTTAGAATCGTACACACACAAAGCCATAAATGCATTTTACGATCAAACCATAAACATGCTATAATTATATAGAGTTTGGTTTCTTTTCTCATAATGTTCTAAAAAACTCAAGAATCATAGCAATAGCAGGTTGGATGAGAAGAATGTAGATAAAACTGTATTGACATGAGGTGGGGCTCATAGTAGGCTGGGCTTAGACCATGAGATTTGACTCATGAATCAGCTTGACATAGGCTTTTTTGTGAAGATTTCTTATTAAGGTCAGTTCGTCCAATGGCCCAACTTTCCCTAAGTATAAACACATCTACAAAGGAGTTGGAAAGGGAGCTCAAGATCATGCTTGCTTAAAGAAAGAGGCATTTGTACTTTTGGAATAGAAGACAAAATTTTTAAAGAGCGTTTGATTAGAGGAGTAAAATTGATACAAGTGATTATTTTGGGTATAATGGGAAAAAGATGTGACCCTCTTTTGTCACCCTTTAGTGTTGCCTTAAACTTTCATAAATTGAGCTGATTTCAAATTATATAAATAAGTTAATATTTGCATACTGGTTGTTTTGGATGTGGGAGTTTAACTAGTCAACCATTCTTTGTAAAGTTGACATTTGTGTTAACATTGCCCAAATGGATCGATATACAACTAGTTGGGTGACACTTCTACGCTTATTCTCCCCCATTTCTCATCAAGTATGGTTATATCACCTTTGAATACACTTCTCCAAACTCGTTTGTAAACCATATTCAACAAAAGGTTTCCTTCATGGGTTAAATGTCACATATCTCTCTCTCTCTTATTGCGTTGTCCTTTCTCAAAGGGAAAAAATGCATTATATTGGCTTAAGATGTGGCTTGGGAAATGTAAAAATTGATGCAAAAGGTGATGCAAATGATTGTGAATATGGTTTTCACTTGATGTATCTCCCTTTTATGCAAAAAGAGTACTTACATGTGGTGGGGTCCATTACTATTGAAACCAATAACAAATCACTTCTGTATAGGTGCAAACCACTCAAATGACCTTCGGAACCATTTTATACTGGTGCCAAGTAAGATTGCATTGGTGAAAAATTAAATTTCAAGTTTCTTCACATATGACAAGTGATTTTACACTTGAAAAGTGATTTTTCACCTTAGGATTTAGGGTTTAGTCTTTAGTGTTTAGTATTTAAGAACCTTAAACACTAAACATTAAACCTTAAACTCTATGGTGAAAAATAACTTCTTATACGTGAAACCACTTTCCATAAACCTAAGCCCTAAATCCTAAATCCTACAACCTAAACTCATAGGTCAAAATCACTTTGCATGGGTGCAAAACCACTTTACGTAGATACAAAACCACCGATCACCTTTGGAATAATTTTGTACTGGTGCAAAATAAGATTGTACTAGTGTAAAGACACCTTAAAATAATTTATCATTGGTGAAAAATCACCTAAAATAATTTATCACCGGTACAAAGTGATTTATCACCGATGCAAAGTTATTCATTACTTGTGCATTTTAGTTCAAACTGATGTGGTGGTTTCTTTCAGTGAGGTGGGACCCACCATGTAACAAATGTTACGATCTTTTATTTCTTTACATTAAATATCAATTATTAAGTGGAGCCCATATTAATCGACTTTTTACGACAATCATCAAATAATCAAAATAAAGTGTTGTTGATGGGTTTTTATCTCTGGCAACGGTGCCAAAAAAATGATCGTCAACTTTTGGTTCGTACTAAAAAGGGTTTTAAAATGTCGTTATAGTATATGTCACAAATACATACCATTGTCGTGCCAATTTTATTTATATACTTAATTTTTGCTACTTTATTCCAGATCGTTCATTGGGAGGAAGTTACAAGCATAAAAAATCACTTATAATTACTCTATATTTTTTATTTACAACTTATCATAATAATACTTAGATATGGGTACAAGAATAAGTATTAACATGTACTATACGAATTTAAATTAACTTACTAATATCTACAGTAACATATAATATATCTACAGCGACGTATAAAAGTGTCGCTAAACCTTAGTAAAATTATGTATATAAACAAAAGGCAAAAAGTGGTGTCTATACTGACATATATACCTATAGTGACAGATATAAACGTCACTATAACCCTAAAATAACTATATACAAAAGCTAAGGTAAAAACTAATATCTATACTTACATATAATACTTTGTACAGTGACGAACAAATCCGTATTATTTAGATACATATAATATCTTTTATTTAGATACATAATAACTCAAACAATACTACTATACTCTAAATATACTTATATACATATTATTTACATATACTATATATATACATACTTCTATAATATATATATATATTTATATTTACTATATACTTTTATACATATATACAGACGCATGAACAACACAGATATACACACACTAGACAACTCAACACACAGACAACACTCAACTCACAGACACTAACACAACACACACTAAGACATAGGCACATAGGGGGACACTTAGTCGAATTTTTGAACTCTTCTTCTCTTAGCTTCTCTCTTGCTCACAGCCGATTCAGAAGCCAGTTTAAACCGATTATTAACCAAAAATTGGTTTAATTTGCAGCGACCTTTCCGAGGGATACACAACACTGATTACTGGGTGGGACCAGATCTTTACTAGGGCTAACCTAGTTAATTATTAGATGGATTAGATTCAATTTATAGCTCAATAATGGGCCCACATAGGCCCATGCACAGTGCATGGCTCCCGACCCATGCACTGCACACCAAAGTCTCATGCTAATGCTCATTCATGTTCGTATCTTGAGAGGATAGGTAAGGTTATGTGTATGTGGGCACCCAGCACCTGACAACTAGGTAGCCCACATCACAAATCCTTAATATGGTGCTGCGCGAGGTTCTACGCCACTGATGTGGCACTAAAGAAAGTGCCTCTTATGCATTGCTGGCATGCGATAGCTGGGTTGGATTGCTGATTTTGGCCCTCGATTTGAGGGCCTTATTTTGATCTAATTCCAAAATAAATTATAGGGTTGTAAAGCCCTTATATAGGGCTACACAATTATTTAATTTATTTACAAAAATAATTAGCTTTACTATATAAATAAATTAGCTAAACTTTACAATTTATACATATTGATTTATAGATTTATTTCTTAATTAACATTTAAATTACTTCATTAATGACCAAATTGACATTGTACAGTGTTAATATACATATTAAATTATTTAATACACATTTTTATAATATTTTACACATTTTATTTTAATTTATATATATTTAAATATGCATTTTTAGGATATTATACATATTAATTAGGTATAAATAGTACAACACAGTATAAATATGGTTAAATTAGTTTAAATTACTTAAAAATAATATAATACAACTATACAATATAAATTAGTTCAATAATAACTTAATTTACTAATTTATTTTAATTTAATTTAGTAAACTACCTACTAACTTAATAAATTAATTATTTATTGTACATATATAATTAAATTAGTTTGCAGGTATTCTAGAGTACATTATATATATAAATATGTATGTACAGTATCATTGATATATAAATAAGTTTATTTATAGGGGTTTCTATAATTATATAGCTTAGAGTACAAATAAGTTAATTAAATTAATAGATAATTATATAATAAAGTTATATATAATTTAAGTTATCTTAAAACTTAGTTTATTCTATAAAATACATACATATACATTATATGCATATTTTACATTATATATCTTAATAGCTTAATATATAGCTTATATATACATGTATATATATAGTGTATATAGCATTTTTAGGTGTTTCTCTAGTTTTTCTGCTTTTTATGTGTTTTATAAGTTTTACAAAGGTAGGGGGTGAGAAAGAAAGTGTGAGATGAGAGAGAAGAAGATGTTTTTGGTGTTTTTTAAGTTAATGTCGTTTATTAAATTCCAAGGTAGAGACGGAGAGGATGGCGACCGCAGGGGGGACAGACGGAAATGGAGGATGGACAACCTGGAGGTTAAGGGCTTGGAGGAGAAGGGAGTGGAGGGGGGATTCCAATATCACAGCCAGAATGACGGGCATGGATCATGCCAATGGTGTATGGCCTAGGGCAAATAGGGAGATCTTATGCTATTGATGTCGAAGGAGGGGACATATGGCGGTGGTGAGCCGATCCCCTTTGGTTTGTTTGGCGTGCGACGGCCATGGCCCCAAGCGTGAGGCTTGTGTGTTTAGTAGGAGACAATCGAATGGTAGGGTTCCTATGCACGCCAGAAGGACTTCTAATGAGGTTCCACCACCCCCACCGCCACCACCACCCACATATAGGGGTCATATGGTGGATGTTGAAATTCCCTTGACGGATGACATTAGGACTACTAAGATGGTGCTAAGAGGGGCATTAATTGGCGAGGTGATGACAGGTAACCCCACCCAAGAGAAACTTCGTCAATTGGTAAACTCCTTATCCCTATCGACCGATGGTTGGAAGATTGTTGTTTTATCCCCCACGCTATTTGTGATTTTCGATTTGGGGATGATTGATGTTGAACGACTGCGGTTTAGGTTGAGTGCATATGATAGCTGACGGTGATATGGAGACTGGTTTCACCATTTGATGGATCCTTGCCTGAGCGGCCACCTCAGAGAGATGGTTCCAGGTCTGGTTGTTTGGGAATTAGAGGCCTCCCGCTACACCTGCGATCCAAGGAGGTGGTTGCATCCATGATCGTAGGCTTTGCGATGCTGGCAGAAGATGATGAGGTTGGATTAAGGCAAGGTGATAGTTGAATGCTGAATGTCTTGGTGGATGTCTTAAGGGGAGGGACGGTACCTGAGAAGATTATTCTCCGTTGCAGTGGGAGCTCCTGGCTTCTTCAGTTGGTTTTTACACCTAGGAATACGACTGGGATGGGGCATCGGGATAAGACGTCTTATGTTGAAATTGTACGAGATGAAGGTGGCCTGGCACAGATGGGTTGAGAGACACCTGATGAAGCCCCTGAACCCAAGAAGTGCAAAGACTGCCATCATCTGAAAAATAATGAAGTGATGGAGGCAGCCCCGATTGAGCAAGCTGTGGATGTGGAGGCGTTAGCTGTTGGGGTGTTGCACGAAATCCCTATCAATGTCATGAGTAATCAATCCAACTTTTAGGTTGTGGAGGGGTTGAAATTTGGGGTTGGGTCTTGATGTGCATACATCTGATTAACCTAAAATGTCTATTAATGCATGTTCTTAGTGTCACATTAGCATTATACATTGTAAATAGTGCATAACATGCATAATCATGCATTTAGATCAAGTTGTATAAATTGTATAGTAATTGTCTCCTTTTTATGGCTAACGATAGGGCAATTTGTTAATCAGGGCCTCAGATCGAAGATCCAATTGTACGGATCTGATCTGGGCGACAATTGGAGTTCAACGACTCCAAGATAGCCTTGATCGAACATCTGTAGCACCAGATAGATATCAAGGAATCCTAAAGATCAAGGACCAAGATGGTGTTAATTCGCACCTTAGACGACAAATCCGACTGCATGGATGGGTTCAGATCGACGATCGCAGCCTAATGACGCGAAAATCGATCCAATCTGACATCCGTAGCACCATCTGCAACACTCAGAAGATGGACGGCCAAGATGGTGCCATGTGGTGCCATCTCAGCCGCTCAACTGGCCGTAGCTCTTCTCTTCTTCACCCGATCGACAAATCTGGGTTGTTGGATCACCATCCAATGGCCGCAGATCGTGCATGCACAGATCGTGTGCTCGCCTAAAGAGGAAGCACAACGCAACGGTCGAGCGCCCCTTCGCGAGCGAAGGGTGCACGTTCGAGTCGCGCTGTGCTTCAAAATCAAAGGGGTTGCGGGTGCGGGTGTGCCATCATAGCCATGCGATCAAGATTGAGCGGTGCGGATTAGCCGATAGTGCCCCCGCGCGATCAAACGCATAGCACAAATGCCCGATTGTACGCGGGCGCACGGCGCTGGCGAGGGCGGTTTAAGCCGTTCGATCTCTTGATCAGACGGCTGAGTGCGCGCAGTCGTGCGTAAGCATTGAGGCAGTGAGGGAGAGGGGGTGCGCGCGTGGCACGCACACGTCAGCCACATTCAGGGCTTTAGTGACGGATTTATCCGTCACTAAAGGTCTTGAATTAATGTTTTTAATGTTGTAATGATCAAAATGCCCCCACTCCTTGAAACTATAAAAAGGAGACCCCTACCATACGAATTTCTCATCCCTTCTCCTCTCTCCCTCTCTAAAGCTTAAGAAAGATTGTCCCACACCTAAGATGCTCCTCAAGAACTAAAATCAAGTTTTCGCCCATGTTCTGGAAGCGGATCCCATGACAGCGACGACATGCTGCTTCGTTCCTGTTCCTCCTACTTCGTCCTCCTTCTTCCCACTCCGTTCCTCGTCTCTAGGCATTGTCCCATCTGGCTCGTCCTCCAAGCAATCGTCGAGGAGGATAACTTCTCTCTCCCTTCTTTTTCCGCTTTCTAGAGTAGAATTTTCCTACTTTCTAGTTGTAATCATTTCCTACTTTCTAATGTAATCATTTCTCACTTTCTTAGTTGTAAAACATTATTCAATATCAAGTGATTTTTCTTTCTCTCTCTTATTGTTTATATTGCTTCTATTGTGATTATTTCACCCTTTAAACAAAAATACAAAAATATATATATAACTGCGAATTTTGATTGACGGAGCCTCCCTGTGTTCAACCTGGAATTTCTTCACAGATTTTTTAGTATAAATTTTATTTATTGAACGGATTTCTTCGCAACTCGAACTACAACGACAGGTTTTCAAATCCAATTTCGATAGTATAGTTATCTGCTGTCAACATTTTGGCATCGTTGCCGAGGAGGCTAGGATTTTTCGATCTTCTTTTCGCATTTCTTGTACTTTACTATTTTCTAACTTGCTTTATCTCATGTCTATTGTTTTGTAGATACCTCTATCAGGGAATCGTCAAGCGGTAGATCGGAGTAAAGTGCAGTTGAAGACGACTGTAAGTGCTCCCCATTCTTTCCCCTCCATAGATTTCATTTCATCACATTAATTCAAACTCCAATTAACCTAGGTGTTTGCATAAATCCTAGGATTAGTTTGGTTGCTTAGATTTCCACTCACATTCATTTCACCCTTGCATAAAAAAAAAACAAAACGATATTTTTGTGGGGTAATTCAACATACACACAACATACAGCCACATTCAAGGCACATAACCTAATTGATCCTTATCTACTCAATCGAATTCTGATATGTGGAATCTATACACGTAAATCAACACATAAACGAGTAGAAATCATTCTAGGTTAATCATTTTGTGTGCCTAACTCAGTGGTGCAATTCTGACCAATTGTTTGAGTTGTTTGGGCTGCACCACTCAACCAAAAATCAACTCACCGAGTAGCTTCCTCTTAGGGTTTTCAATCTAGGTTCATACCAGGCACTCCACTTTATTTCTGATTTAAAAAGGAAAGCAATCTTCACCTGTGCTTGAAAACTTGGTTTGCCTCAAACTTGATTGAATTAAACCTAATTCTAAACCCTAAAAGCTACTTAAGCAAGATTTGAACTCTAAAATCTACTCATCACAAATAATCTTTCTTGAAAACCCTGGTTGTGCACGCACTCACACATACTTAATTGATCATTAAGGGCACAACCCATTTTAAGGGCTCACCATATTCCATAAGCACTACAATTCTAGGCCTAAATAAAATCGAGTAGACGTTGGCCTTAAGGACTAATTCGCTCTTTGGGGCCTAGTTTGAGGTTGTTTACGATTAACCTGCTTGTACTAATCAATCTGATGTCTAGCTAGAGTAGCGTCAAACGATCGCGGCTGGGGGGTACACTAGGAACCGGAGGCGCAAGCCGAAGGAAGAACCTTCTCCCTAGTCCCTCCTTCTAACTGGTTGGATTGAACAAACACAAGTAGAGTAAATCATTTATAATCTTAAGGTGGGTTCTGAGAGTCTGTAGATCCTTAGGCTACCCCACTTAAGGACATGCTTGTTTTGTTGTGCTACAGGGTTCTTATCCCTAGTCCTTCCGACCTTTTTCTAGTTTATGCTGGGAAGAAGGTCATTGAATCCCCAATTGGAAGGACCACTAGAGTATTCTAGGAGGCGTAGATTGGATTTTGGCCAAATTGATCCCATGGCCTATCAACAGCCTCCTTTGCCTCAGGATCCATAGGAGGTATTTCAAAGGAAGCTGGAACAAATGCAGAGCATGCAAGAATGGTTCCAAAGAATGCAAGGCGCTCAGCCCTTGAAGGATTTTTATGATCCTTCAAATTACGGGGAACGTCCTAGCATCCAGATTCCTGCCAGAGACATAGAAATCAAGTCTCAGGTGTTAAGTCTAATCAAACATTTCCATGGGCTTGGCTCTGAAGACCTGTTTTAGCACTTGGAGGACTTGACCACTTTGGTCCAGACCACCAAGGCATGAAACATGAATGAGGAGCAAATGATCATGAGACTCTTCCCCCACTCTCTTAAGGATAAAGCCGCTCATTGGTACAGGACTATAGGAAGACCAATTGCAACTTGGAATGAGTTGAAATCGACCTTTCTGAAGAAATTCTTCCCTGTCGGACGTAGGAATGCTTTGAGACGGGTAATTACTACCTTTACCCAGCGGCCGGGGGAGCAGTTTCATGTTGCTTGGGAGCGATTTGAGGACCTATTGCGGAGGTGTCCACACCATGAGGTGTTGAAATGGCAACTCGTGCAAATGCTCTACCACGGGTTGACTAAGCAATTCAGAAATCACGTGGATGCTTCTAGCAGAGGCAATTTCCTCAACAAAGACGCAGATAGCGCGCATGATTTGTTTGAGGAGATGAGCGAGAATTCGATCAATCATGCCTCCATGGATACTTTTAACCGGTCCCAACAACCCAGATTGAATGTTAATGAAGTCCATGACTCTCATTCATTTGATATGGAGTTGATTTGTAATAAACTTGATAAGGTGGACTTGGTTGCTAAGAGAATGGAGTGGATGGCTGAAAATTCAATGAACAACTCTCGATCCACTCAATCCCAGAATTCAGGATTCCATTCATCGCGAGCTCCTTCTGGACGAGAGTTCGTGAATCAACTTGATGAAGCTCAACCTGCGAGCCAACATTATTCGGAACCCCACGGGTTCCAAACTGGGGCCTTTGATCCCAGTTTCTTTGATCCTTCCCTTTCTTTCTCTCCATCCTCACCCTATAAGGATGTTTGTGCTGTATAGGAGAATGTTAGATTCAACCCTTACTCCAATGCTTATAATCTGGGTTGGAGAAACCACCCTAACTTCTCCTGGAAAAACCCAGGGCAGCAGACCCAATTCCGACCCAGCAACTATGCTTCGCAATGACCAATGGGTTAGGGTCATGTTTATACTCAGTTGCCCCCGAATCAGGTCAATCAGCCAGCTTGGAATGCCCGTCAACCTGTAGGGCAGGCTGATTTGAACCGACAAATGGTGAAGATGCAAGGATCTATGCTCCATCTCATGTAGCAAATGAAAACCTCACTGGACAATTTGAAACCGGGCTCATAGCTAATTCTCATTAACCTGGATCTCTACCATCTCAACCCATACCCAACCCGCGTAATATCCAGAATCTAGGCAATCAAGCCTATGGGTACGGGAATCAGAGGGACCCACACGCACATGCTCAGGTGGTTGAGCAGGGTCCTTCCTCTTCTTCTTCTTTCACAAATCAACGATTCTTGGCTAATGAAGCCCCTCCAATCTTTCCTAACCCTCCCAAGACTCAAACCCGTATGCATCTGCTAAGTCTGTTACTTTGAGGAGTGGTAAACAAACTCAGGATCCACAACTACACTGTTCTGATTTACCGAATCCTGAAGAGCCTAAGGAGAGAGGAGAACTTTGGAGAAGAAATCAAAGCTCAAGAACCTGATTCCAAAGATCTGACTCATGTTCCTTTTCCTGAGGCCTTGATTAGATCAAGGAAGACGATGTCTGTTGATAGTAATGAGGAGCTTCTGAATATTTTCAAGAATGTCGAGATCAATATCCCGTTCCTTGACACTACCAAACATATACTGGCTTACACAAAATTTTTAAAGGATTTATGTACACAGAAGTGTAAGTCGAGAGAACCT
This sequence comes from Thalassia testudinum, assembly GCA_037157565.1. Lineage (NCBI taxonomy): Eukaryota > Viridiplantae > Streptophyta > Magnoliopsida > Alismatales > Hydrocharitaceae > Thalassia > Thalassia testudinum. Next base: position 42,797,442 of record JAZHRO010000065.1, read on the forward strand.
ATTATGAGGAAGGTGGTACTCTCTGAGTAGGCTAGTTCTGTTATCCTGCATCACCTCCCTCAGAAAAAGAGAGATCCAGGTGCTCCTTTGATTTCTTGTGTCATTGGAGATTATACCTTTGATAGAGCACTGCTGGACCTGGGTGCATCCATCAACCTAATTTCGACTTCTCTTTATGAGAAGTTTGGATTAGTTGAACTTTGGCCGACTTCAATAACGCTGTAGTTAGCGAACCGTTCAATCACAAATCCAAGAGGCGTTATTGAAGATGTTATTGTTAAGGTTAAGGATTTCTATTTTCCTATAGATTTCCTTGTCTTTGATATGGATGCACCTGAAAATCTGAGGAACACGCCCATCATTCTAGGGCATCTGTTCCTGGCTACCGCCAAGGCCAACATTAACTATGAAAGCGGTAGCATGAAAATCGCCTTTGGGGAACAAAGAATGAAATTAGATATTTTTAAGGAGATTAACAAATTCGATGATTGTGGATTTATTGAGGAACTTGAGGACGATAATGTGAATATTGAGACTTGTATGATGGTTTCTGCATTTGAAAGTTCCTCCTCTGATGTTGAATTGGACCTGCAACCCTCTATGGCAGACCCGCCATCTTCTGAAGAGGTTATTGATTTTGTTCACTCTCAACCTCTTCCTCTTGATGAGTTTTCATCAGCATCTTCCTTACCTTCAATCATCAACCCGCCCCAGCTTGAACTGAAACCATTGCCTGAGAATCTGAAATATCAACTTTTTTGGATCGCATAAGGCGCTTCTTGTGATTATCAGTGCTAAATTAACAAAGGAGCAAGAGATTAAACTAATTAAGATCCTGAAGGAACACAAGGAGGCAATTGGTTAGACCATTCATGACCTTAGGGGGATCGAGCCATCTTATTGCAATCACAGAATTTTTTGGAAGATGGATCCCGCCCTTCTTGCTAGATGCAGAGAAGATTAAACCCGAATATGCGAGAAGTGGTCAAGAATGAGATTATCAAGTGGCTCGATGTAGGCATCATTTATCCGATCTCTGATAGTCCTTGGGTAAGTCCCGTGCAGATTGTTCCTAAGAAAGCCAAGATTACCGTTGTGACTAACAAGAAAGGAGAATCTGTCACAACTCGTTCAGCTTCCTCTTGGAGGGTCTATATCGATTACAGGAAGCTGAACACAGCCATGAAAAAGGATCATTTTCCTCTGCCTTTTATTGATCAAATCCTCGAAAGACTAGCCAGGTAGAAGTACTTCTGTTTTCTTGATGGCTACTCGGGATACAATCAAGTCCCTATCCAACTCGAGGATCAGGAAAAACTACTTTCACCTGTCCCTACGGAACCTTTGCTTTCTGTAGGATGCCATTCGGCTTATGCAATGCACCTGCAACTTTTCAAAGGTGTATGATGGCCATATTCTTTGACATGGTGGGAGAGTGTATGAAAGTCTTCATGGACAATTTCTCTATTTTTGGAGAATCGTTTGACTCTTGTCTAGCTAATCTTGAAATGATTCTTAAATGATGCATCAAAACAAGGCTGGTCCTTAGCTAGGAAAAGAGTCATTTCATGACATAAGAAGGCATCGTCTTGGGTCATGTAATCTTTGAACGAGGAATCGAAGTGGACAAAGCTAAGGTTGATGCTATCACTAAACTTCCTCCTTCCACATCTGTCAAACAAATTCGATCATTTCTTGGTCATGTGGGATTCTATAGGAGATTCATCAAGGACTTTTCAAAGGTTGCTCATCCTTTGAGCAATCTTCTCGCTAAAGAAACACCATTTGATTTCGATGAATCATGTCGTAAGGCATTTGATTTTCTTAAAACGGCAGTCACTTGTGCTCCTGTGTTGCAACCATGCTAGTAAAACTTTGGACGAGGCCCAGAGGAATTACACTGTTACTGAGAAGGAATTACCAACCGTAGTACTTGCTTTGGAGAAATTTAGGGCTTATCTCTTAGGGTCTCACGTCATCATATATACCGACCACTCAGCCTTGAGACATCTCTTGGCCAAAAAGGATGCCAAACCCTGACTTATTTGTTGGATTCTTTTGCTTCAAGAATTTGATCTTGAAATCAAGGATAAATCTGGGGTATAGAATGTGGTGGCAGATCATCTGTCAAGACTTCTGAGTGATTCTGCTCATCTGGACATTCCAATTGCTGATACTTTTTTGGACGAAACCATCCTTACAGTTTCAGGTGTTCAAACCCCATGGTTTGCTGACATCATCAACTATTTGGTCGTTGGTTAAATCCCCTAAGATTAGACCAAGGAAGAACGGGATAGACTCAAATATGAGGCCAAATATTATTTCTAGGAGGACCCTGAACTGTACCGCATCGACTCTGATCAGATTATTTGCTGATGTGTTCCGGAGAACGAATTTAAGAGTATACTCGAGTTCTGCCATGCATCTGTGTGTGGTGGACACTTCTTCGGGAAAAAGACGGCTGCAAAAATTGTGCAATCTGGATTCTATTGTCCGTCTTTATTCAAGGATGCCTAGGAATTCTCGAGGTCATGTTCCCGATGCCAGACACTTGGGAGCATGACTAAGAGAGATATGATGCCTCTAAACCTGATTCTTCCCGTCGAAATCTTCGACGTTTGGGGCATCGATTTCATGGGACTCTTCCTCCCTTCATTTGGACATCAGTACATTCTCGTCGCTGTTGATTATGTGTCCAAGTGGATCGAGGCTATTCCTACCCGAACCAATGACCACAAGGTGGTCATTGATTTCGTTAAGAACATTTTCAGTCGGTTCGGGATTCTGAGGGCCATCATCAACGATGGTGGCACTCATTTCACTAATGACCAGTTCTGTAATTTGCTGGCAAAATATGGGGTTAATCACAGAATCTCCACACCTTACCATCCCCAGACGAATGGACAGGTCGAGATCTCCAATTGGGAGATTAAGAATATTTTGTAGAAAATGGTTAGGCCTGATCGCAAAGAGTGGACTCAAAAGCTTGAGGACGCTCTTTGGGACTATCGTACGGAATATAAAAAGCCCATCGGCATGTATATATTTCGTCTGGTGTATGGAAAGGCGTGTCATTTACCTGTAGAAATTGAACATAGGCCATTTTGGGCAATTAAGCAGTGCAATCTAGATCTGAGTTTAGCCAGGAAGACCAGGAAACTTCAACTATCTGAGTTGGAGGAGCTTAGAAATAATGCATATGAGAATGCCAAGAACTATAAGGCTCGAACCAAAGCTCTTCATGACCAATTGATTTGCCGCAAGAGCTTTAAGTCGAACCAGAAAGTCTGGCTATTTAATGCTCGACTTAAGCTCTTTCCTAGCAAACTTAGGTCGAAATGGAACGGCCCATTCATTATCAATCAGATATTTCCAAATGGGGTTGTTCAGATCTCTGACCCAAAGATGGGTAATTCATTCAAAGTCAACGGTCAACGTCTGAAGCCTGTTATTGACCAAACTATTCTAGAACCCATCTCAGACACGGTGGCTCTAGCCATGTTGTGACTTTTTTGGCTGGACTTCGCCTAGCTGACGGCATTAAACTTAGCAGTTGTACAGTCTGACTTAGAGCTAACCCAAGCTTCATATTCAGGTCATATCTTCTACACTCTACCCTTCCCTTCATGTTTTTTATCCTCAACGTGGACATTCCATCAGCTAGGCATGGGGGGGTGGATTCATTTCTGAATCATTTTGTCAGCTCTATGGAATTTTTGTAAATTCTATTTGTCTTCTTATATATACATAACAAAATATAAATAATTGAATTAGGAAGGAATACTTGGACATCAGGAACTTTCAATCTTAAGAAATATTACAGTAGGATCTGAACACTAAGACCCTTTAGGTCTGTGGGCTTAATCAGTCTGGGTATCCACTAAAATGTGGATTTGTTTTTCAAGTCCTCGTCATCCTAAATTCTATCTTAATTTGATTAAATAAGTTTGGGTGATAAGTACAAGACTTATTAATCCACCCTCTGATTTGAGGGAACTTTAAGTCTAAGCATCTACACACTATTCGTCACTGACTCGTTGTTCGACGGTTTTAACGGAAATTGGGTAGCTAATGAACCTTCTAGGGTGATATGGCTGGCATGTTATCGTGGGTAACAGCCCATAGGTAGGTTGTCCAGAGCCCAGTCACTAGACCACTCTCTTCTTGCTCCCTTTAGGTAAATCTTAGACTAGGGAAGCCACCTACTTAAGAAAAAAGAAAGTCAAAAAGAAAAGAAAAAGAAACAAAATTAAATAAGCCACACTTCACCGCACGAGTATGGCTAGCAAGTTGTCGATCGTAACAGCTCATCGACCGGTTGTCTAGAACCCAGCTCAAGAAATGCTCTAAAAATTCCCAAAACACTTAGGAAGAAGTGGCGAAGTAGAATAAGCCAGGGAGATATACATTGGATTCACCCTTGTGTTGACCCCATAAAAAATAAAAGTAGGGAGAAAGCTACCGGTCGTAAAGATGCACCTTTAGGCAGAGCTCTCTTTTTAAGGTCACCTAGGGGCATAGAAACCCAAAGTCCATTCTGATTGCCGATCAACGAGTCTATCACATTCACAAAAAGATGCTTAGAACTTAGGGTTCTCATCAAATCTTGGGTGGGTTGAGTGGCCGTAGAAAGCCACTCTATAACCCTAAACTCAAAAATCCAAAAAAAATAGAAAAGAAGAAAAAGAGAAAAAAGAGATCTTTCTTTCAATAAGGCTAGGGATTGAGGTGGTTTACATTTTGGTAGATACTTAGGCGATGTTGTGTCTTTGAAAGTTCAGGTCCTAAATAAAAATTTCTTAATGTTGAAAATGATTTGTGCCCGAGTAATTCAACCTAATTCTTTTATAAATAGCATGTAGTTTTTGCTAGGGACTAGCAAAAGATAGGCATGGGGGTGTGATGTGCATACATCTGATTAACTTAAAATGTCTATTAATGCATGTTCTTAGTGTCACATTAGCATTATACGTTGTAAATAGTGCATAACATGCATAATCATGCATTTAGATCAAGTTGTATAAATTGTATAGTAATTGTCTCTTTTTTATGGCCAGGGACAAGGTAATTTGTTAATCGGGTCCTCGGATCAAAGATCTAACTGTACGGATTTGATCAGGGCGACAACTAGATTTCAACAACTCCAAGATTGCCCTGATCGGACATCTGTAGTACCAGATAGAGACCGACGAACCCTAAAGATCAAGGGCCAAGATGGTGTTAATTCACACCTCAGATGACAAATCCAACTGCACGGATGGGTTCGGATCGATGATCGCAGCCCAACGGTGCAAAAATCGATCAAATCTGACATCTGTAGCACCATCTGCAACACTCAGAAGATGGACGGCCAAGATGGCGCCATGTGACGCCATCTCAACCACCCAACCGGCCGCAGCTCTTCTCTTCTTCACCCGATCGACGAATCTGGGCTGTTAGATCACCATCCAATGGCCGCCAATCGCACACGCATAAATCATGCGCTCGCCTTAAGAGGGAGCACAGTGCAACGGTCGAGCGCCTCTTTGCGAGCGAAGGGCACGCGTTCGAGTTATGCTACGCTTCAAAATCAGAGGGGCCACGGGTGCAGGTGCGCCATCATAGCTGTGCGATCAAGATCGAGCGGCGCTGATTAGCCGATAGCGCCCACGCACGATTAGACGTGTAGTGCAAACGCCTGATCGCACGCGGGCGCGCGGCGTTGACGAGGGAGGTTTAAGCCATCCGATCTCTTGATCAGATAGCTGAGCACGCGCGGTCCTGCATAGGCATTGAGGCAGTGAAGGCAAGGGGGCGCGCTTGCGGTGCGCACATGTCGGCCACATTCAAACCTTTAGTGACGGATTTATCTGTCACTAAAGGTCCTGAATTAATGTTTTTAATGTTGTAATGACCAAAATGCCCCCACTCCTTGCAACTATAAAACGAGACCCATACCATACAAATTTCCCATCCTTTCCTTCTCATCTCTCCCTCTCTAAAGCTTAAGAGAAGCTTGTCCCACACCGGGGATGCTCCTCAAGAGCTAAAATCAAGTTTTCGCCCCTGTTCTGAAAGCGGATCCTACGACGACAACGACGTGCTTCTTCGTTCCTGTTCCTCCTCCTTCGTCCTCCTTCTTCCCGCTCCGTTCCTCATCTTCTAGGCATTGTCCCGTCTGGCTCGTCTTCCAAGCGATCGTCGAGGAGGATAACTCCTCTCTCCCTTCTTTTTCTACTTTCGAGAGTAGAATTTTCCTACTTTCTAGTTGTAATCATTTCCCGCTTTCTACTGTAATCATTTCTCGCTTTCTTAGATGTAAAACATTATTTAATATCAAGTGATTGTTCTTTCTCTCTCTCTTATTGTTTATATTACTTCCATTGTGATTATTTCACCCTTTAAACAAAAATAAATATATATATATATAACTGCGAATTTTGATCGACGTAGCTTCCCTATGTTCGACCTAGAATTTCTTTATAGATTTTTCGGTATAAATTTTATTTATTGAATGAATTTCTTCGCGACTTGAACTGCAACAACGATTTTTCAAATCCAATTCCAATAGCATAGTCATCCGCAGTCAACAGGTCTTTGGCCAAGGTAGGGATTGGAAGATCCCCTTATAAGCTCAGGCAGTGACATCTGTCCAGACATGCTAAGGTGGATGAAGACACCATAGCTACTATTATAAAAGTGGGGAAAATTCAAACCCCTAAGAGTGGGGATGTCCAAGGAGGTAAATGAGGGTCCTCTCTTGGAACGTGCGTGGGTTACGCAACAAAGTTCAAAGGGCTTCCCTCTCGAGGTATTTGAGGGAGTGGGAGATTGAATGTGCGCTTATACAAGAGACACATGTAGAAGATGCAGATGAGAAGATATGGAGTGAGTTACTTATGTCTGGGCTAGTAGAGTGTGGGTCCCTTAACTCTCATGGCAGATCTGGTGGTATCGTCTTCTGGTGGAGGAAAGCCTGTTTGCAAGTGATAGAGGTTCATAGAGCTAGGCACTTGATCACCAGCAAGTGTAAGAGGACTCAGGGGGAGGACATATGTTACGACCCGATTCCCGAATTCCTACGAGACACAAGAATCGGGCCGACTCGACTAATCCCAAGACCCAGTCGTCCAACGAGAAAGTAACCAAAAGAGCAGTAAAATAAACCACATTCACCATGTATATAACTAGCAGTAACAAAATATAGCAGTAAAGAAAAGAACTGCTACAGTATACACCACCACAACAGTAAAGAAGTAAACATGTACATAAACATGATGCTTACAATAAAAGAGTACAGGGTAACAGAAACTACTCACCACAACAGAAGGAAAAGTACAGTGGGTACTACACAAGTAACACTACTGCGCTCTACTAGGCCCAACACCCTCTGCAGTCGCCGACTCTGGCTACTCAACAGCTGGTCCTGAAAGGTAACAAAGGTGACATGTCAGCGAAACGCTGAGTAGAGTGGCAACCAAAAGCTAAGAAAAATAGTAAGGTGGACAGTGGTTGTTATATTTTTAATTTCTTTCTTTAATTTTTCCATTTATTCACTATTGAATTATTTCTCAGATCTTTCCCTTGATCTTGAATGTTCCTCCTGGGAACGATCTTGATTGCAGTCTTTTCCGAAAAGTAGAAGTAACACGTGGTGCTCTCCTAGCCGAGAGAGTCCCCCATGGTGGTCCTACCCTCAGTCAACCACCCCAAGGTCGCTGACAGACGTAACGATGACTATGGCACACGCGATAAACGCACGAGTAGCTACCCCGTACTAGCACGGAGTCAGTCGTTTCCATTAACGGGTGCGCCCAAAGCACAGCATAACCAGTATAGGGCAGAGCCCTCTCAGTAACAGGGGTCCAGCCCCTCCACAGTAACCAAATAGGGGTCTTGCCCCTCCACAATCTGCGCACCCTCGCCTAACTACCCTGGTTTGCCCAGTGGGCCTAACAAGTCGGTGTAGGAGGGCTAGTAGAACCCTGGGGCTCGTGGGGTAGCTAGTGCTCTCCCTACACTAGTAGCTCTCCTCGATATTGTGTACACGAGGGCCAAAAGTCGGTACAAAGTGGCCAGACCTAACCCCGGGTCCCTGGGGCGGCTAGCTCCGCTATGCACTAAATAGGGGACAGTCGCTCTCCTTGGTACTCCGTACTCAACGACCAGCTCACTTTCCCAATTCTATTCCATTCACTTTCCAGGAGTTCTACTCCTAATTCTCCGTTGGGTTCGTGCTCTTTCAACTCATCCAATTTAGGTTTCATCATTTCAGCTTCATATTTATATAGCCCATGTTCCCAACCGTAATTATTCTTTCATAATCAGGAAGCTGTTAACCAATTATAGGTAGTTATCGTTTCCTTTCTACTTTTCCAAGACTGCAATGTATATGTATTCAAGATAGTTTTCCAATCCTAGGATTCATGTCATACCTTAGGATCTATCATTCAATCTAGTTTTCCAGTCCTAGGATTCATGCAATACCCTAGCATCTATCATTCAATCTAGTTTTTCAATCCTAGGGTTCATGCAATACCCTAAACTCTATTAATTATTTCACAAGTGCATATTTTTTGATAAATAATTGAAAGGGCTACTATACTCGCAAAATTGGGAGTACTGGGGGCGTAATCGGCAAGCCTGCACGCCTCCATAACCCTGAGAGTCACAACGGAATGGGGTCCTAACACAAGAATCAAATACAAGGAGCTACTCAGAATAGTATATAATTATTGTAAATAGGTAGAGGAACTAAATCTGAGAAGAACGAGACTTGAAACGTGGAAAACAGACTCCGAACGGACCCTAAACGAGTTAAAAATGACAAGTCTGCCCAAAATCAGACGTCTGGAACTTCTTCCAGACGTCTTAAATGATAGCTCAAGTCATACCTTGATCTGCGCAGTCCTTTAGACGTCCAGATGCCTGCTGAACCATCTAGACTTAGTTTCCAGACGTCCGATTGTCACTCCGGACGTTTGGAGACCCTCCCCGTCGTCCGGTGTTGTTCCCAAACGTCCGATCTGTGTGGGATGGCGTGCCCTTGCGCCTTCCCGAACAAGTCCTGCACATATACGCGGCCGTCCTCAACACGAAGCGATGTAGAAACCTTCGGCGGAGCGGATGCATGGACATACATGCGAAAGAAGAAGAAAGGTAAAATATCGTACTTTTCAGATGTCTGGACCTTCCTCCAGACGTCTCCTACGTCGTCTGGACGTATGTCCAGACGTCTGATTCTGGGAAATTTTCCCAAAATCAAGACCTCGCCCTCCGCCCGCAGTGCACGGCCGTGCCGCGCCGCGCTCGCCTGCTGCCTGAGCTGCAGCATCTCCTCCCCAGCACCACACGCTTGCTGCACACCCGCCGGTCAACTGTGGCTGCTCGGGCGAGCTCGCACCCTCGTGGTCAAGCTCTCTCTTCCTCTCGCAGAGGCCCCTCTTCCCCACACACTCGCAGCAGTCGCTGCTGTCACCCTTGCTCGCTACTCTCTCGCTGATAGGAAGAAGAAGGCGGTGGAGTGAGGGTGAGGGAGAGAGAGGGGTGTATTTGAAGGCAGCTGCGGGGATCTGAGAGAGAGAAAAGGGCTGTGTTTGCAGGGAGGGAAGAAAGAGAAGGAGGGTAGCGAACCCGTACGCCGAAACAATTAAATTCTAGACATCTAGGAAGGCTTCCAGACGTCTGACCAGACGTCTGGACCACTTCCCAGACGTCTTAAACAACGTTTGATGTCTTGGTTATAACAATATAATAAACTCAAAGGAAGTTTCATCCTCGAAACTTACGCTAACTAGGGTGTGGGAAAGAACAATATATGCATAACAAACTCAAAGAGGACCGAAGCCGATCCGAAAAGATGTACCCGCGAAAAGCTCCGGGTACCGCTCCAGCATCGCCGCCTCAGGCTCCCAGGTAGCCTCCTCGTACCGCTGGCTCCTCCATAAAACCTTCACCAAGGGTACTTGCTTCCGTCTCAGACTGCGGATGGCTCTGTCGAGAATCTGCACTGGCCGCTCGAGGTAGGTCAGGTCGTCACCCACCTCGACACTCTCGTGACTCAGGACGTGACTGGGATCGGCGACGTACTTCCTGAGGTTGGACACGTGGAATACGTCGTGCACACCAGAAAGCTAGGGAGGAAGGGCAAGCCTGTAAGCAACGGGTCCAACCCGCTCCAGGACCTCAAAGGGCCCCACGAACCTTGACGCGAGCTTCCCTCTCACCCCAAACCACTGCAGGCCCTTCATGGGCGAAACGCGAAGGAAGACGTGGTCTCCAACCTCAAACTGCACCTCTCTGCATTTCCGATCTGCATAGCTCTTCTGCCTGCTCCTGACAGTGCGGAGTCACCTGTGAATCTGCTCGACTACCTCCTGACTCTGCCGGATCAGCCTGGGGCCAACCTCCCACTTGGTCCCCACCTCAACCCAACTCAAGGGTGACGTACACCTCCGTCCGTACAGAGCCTCATAAGGTGCCATGCCAATGCTTGAGTGATAACTGTTATTGTATGCAAACTCCGCCAGGGGCAAGTGCTCCTACCAAGAGACCCTCCAGTCCAGTACACAAGCATGCAAAAAGTCCTCAAGTATCTGTATCGTGCGCTCAGACTGTCCATCCGTCTAGGGGTGGTAAGCTGTACTAAACCTCAACTCCGTCCCCAGGGCCTGCTGAAACTCAGCCCAAAACTGGGACGTAAAGCGGGTATCCTGGTCGGATACGATCTCCCACGGGACTCCGTGTAGACGTACCACGTCGCGGATATACCTCTTTGCCAACTGTGCTGGTCCCAAGGTGACTCGGATCAGCAAGAAATGCACCGTCTTCGTCAATCTGTCAACGATTACCCAGACTGCGTCGTGTCCTCGCTGGGTAACAGGTAAGCCCACCACCAAGTCCATGGTGATGCTCTCCCACTTCCACTCTGGCACTAGAAGTGGCTGTAGCGGCCCTGCAGGTCTCTGATGCTCGACTTTCACCTGCTGGACACTAAACACTGCTGCATGAATTCACCCACATCCCGCTTCATCCCCCTCCACCAAAACTCGCATCTCAAGTCATGGTACATCTTCGTGTTTCCAGGATGTATGGTAAATCTGGAACCGTGTACCTCAGTCAGGAGCTCTCTCAATAGCTCCTCGTCTCTGGGAACGCACAACCGCCCCCTCATGCGCAGCACCTGGTCTGTAAAAGAGAAGTCCCCTGGGTCTCCTGACAGTATTCTGTCACGCAAGGACTGCAAGTACGGGTCGGCCATTTGTCCTGTGATGATGCGATCTATCAATTGTGGCCTCGTCTGTCGAGTCACAGTCACTACCCCACAGTGCCCCGTAACTCTAGGGGTCGCCAACTGCCCATCTCCTCTAAGAGGCTCCAACTCTGCACCTGTAAACTGGCCAAGTGTGAGGGCACCTTCCAGCTCAAGGCGTCAGCCACCACGTTGGCCTTCCTTGGGTGGTAGGAAATGCTGCAGTCATAGTCCTTCAGGAGCTCCAACCAACATCTCTGTCTCATGTTGAGCTCCTTTTGATCAAACAGGTATCTGAGGCTCTTGTGATCTGTGAAAATCTCGAAGGTCTCACCGTACAAGTAGTGCCTCCAGGTCTTCAGCGCGAAGACGATAGGTGCCAACTCTAGGTCATGGGTAGGGTAGCTATGCTCATGGGGCTTCAGTTGCCGTGAAGCGTAAGCGACAACGTGACCCCTCTGCATGAGCACACCCCCTAACCCCTGCAAAGAGGCGTTCGTGTACACAACGAACCCGCCACTACTGTCTGGGATGGTAAGCACGGGAGCGGAAGTCAGCCTCTCCTTCAGCTCCTGAAAACACGCCTCACAGGCATCTGTCCAAGTGAAGGGCACGTCCTTCTGGGTCAACTGTGTCATAGGACATGCAATCTGTGAAAAGCCCCTGATAAACCGCCTGTAGTAGCCTGCCAGACCTAAGAAACTGCGAATCTCAGTAACCGTACGCGGTCTCTCCCACCTGAGCACTGCCTCGACCTTGGCTGGGTCCATAGCCAAGCCATCCCCAGAGATCACATGACCTAAGAAGGTCACCTCCCTCAACCAGAACTCGCACTTGCTGTATTTGGCGTACAACCTACGTCGTCTCAGTGTGTCCAGAACCATCTGCAAGTGCTGTCTGTGCTGCATCTGATCTTGAGAATAGATGAGCACATCATCAATGAATACCACCACAAACTGGTCCAAGTACGGTCTAAACACCTGGTTCATCAAGTCCATGAAGGCAGCGGGGACATTGGTCAGCCCAAATGGCATAACCAGAAACTCGTAGTGTTCGTACCGGGTGCGGAAAGCTGTCTTGGAGACATCTGCCTCCTTGATCCTCAACTGGTGGTATCCAGACCTCAAGTCGATCTTGGAGAATATCGTGGCACCTCGCAGTTGGTCAAAAAAGTCATCGATCCTCGGCAGTGGATATCTATTCTTGATGGTGACCCTATTCAGCTGTCGGTGGTCCACACAAAGGCGTAGGGTACCATCCTTCTTCTTTACAAACAATACCGGGGCTCCCCAGGGAGACGCGCTGGGCCTCACAAAGCCCTTCTCGAAAGATCCTGCAACTAAGACTTGAGCTCTCGCAGCTCAAGTGGTGCCATCCTGTACGGTGCTGTGGAGATGGGGCTGGTCCCTGGTACTAGTGAGATCTCAAACTCGATCTCACGCTCGGGCGGTAGTCTTGGCAACTCGTCTGGAAACACGTTGGGGTACTCTTTAATACCATCTTGTTACGACTCGATTCCCGAATCCCTACGAGACACGAGAATCGGGTCGACTCGACTAATCCCAAGACCCAATCGTCCAACGAGAAAGTAACCAAAAGAGCAGTAAAATAAACCACATTCACCATGTATATAACTAGCAGTAACAAAATACAGCAGTAAAGAAAAGAACTACTACAGTATACACCACCACAACAGTAAAGAAATAAACATGTACATAAACATGATGCTTACAATAAAAGAGTACAGGGTAACAGAAACTACTCACTAACACAGAAGGAAAAGTATAGTGGGTACTACACAAGTAACACTACTGGGCTCTACTAGGCCCAGCACCCTCTGCAGCCGCCGACTCTGACTGCTCAACACCTGGTCCTGAAAGGTAACAAAGGTGACACGTCAGCGAAATGCTGAGTAGAGTGGCAACCAAAAGCTAAGAAAAATAGTAAGGTGGACAGTAGCTGTTATATTTTTAATTTCTTTCTTTAATTTTTCCATTTATTCACTATTGAATTATTTCTCAGATCTTTCCCTTGATCTTGAATGTTCCTCGTGGGAACGATCTTGATTGCAGTCTTTTCTGAAAAGTAGAAGTAACACGTGGTGCTCTCCTAGCTGGGAGAGTCCCCCGTGGTGGTCCTACCCTCAGTCAACCACCCCAAGGTAGCTGACAGACGTAACGGTGACTACAGCACGCGCTATAAACGCACGGGTAGCTACCCCGTACTGGCACGCGGTCAGTTGTTTCCATTAATGAGTTCGCCCAAAGCACAGCACAGAACCAGTATAGGGTAGAGCCTTCTCAGTAACAGGGGTCCAGCCCCTTCACAGTAACCAAACAGGGGTCTTGCCCCTCCACAGTCCGCGCACCCTCGCCTGACTACCTTGGTTTGCCCAGTGGGCCTAACAAGTAGGTGTAGAAGGGCTAGCAGAACCCCAGGACCCATGGGGTAGCTAGTGCTCTCCCTACACTAGTAGCTCTCCTCGATACTGTGTACACGAGGGCCAAAAGTCGGTACAAAGTGGCCAAACCTAACCCCGGGTCCCTGAGGCGGCTAGCTCCGCTATGCACTAAACAGGGGGGCAGTCGCTCTCCTTGGTACTCCGTACTCAAGGGCCAGCTCACTTCCCCAATTCTATTCCATTCACTTTCCAGGAGTTCTACTCCTAATTCCCCGTAGGGTTCGTGCTCTTTCAACTCAGCCAATTTAGGTTTCATCATTTCAGCTTTATATTTATATAGCCCATGTTCCCAACCGTAATTATTCTTTCATAATCAGGCAGCTGTTAACCAATTACAGGCAGTTATCGTTTCCTTTCTACTTTTCTAAGACTGCAATGTATATGTACTCAAGCTAGTTTTCCAGTCCTAGGATTCATGCCATACCCTAGGATCTATCATTCAATCTAGTTTTCCAGTCCTAAGATTCATGCAATACCCTAGGATCTATCATTCAATCTAGTTTTTCAATCCTAGGGTTCATGCAATACCCTAAACTCTATTAATTATTTCACAAGTGCATAATTTTTGATAAATAATTGAAAGGGACACTCTACCCGCAAAACCGAGAGTACTGGGGGAGTAACCGGCAAGCCTGCACACCTTCGCAACTCCCAGAGCCACAACGGAATAGGGTCCTAACACAAGGATCAAATACAAGGAGCTACTCAGAACAGTATACAATTACTATAAACAAGTAGATGAACTAAATCTGAGAAGAACGAGACTTGAAATGCGGAAAACGGACTCCGAACGGACCCTAAACGGGTCAAAAACGACAAGTCTGCCCAAAATCAAACATCTGGAACTTCTTCCAGACGTCTTAAATGATAGCTCAGGTCATACCTTGATCTGCGCGGTCCTTCAGACGTCCAGAAGCCCGCTGAACTGTCTAGACTTAGTTTCCAGACGTCCGACTGTCACTCCGGACATCTGGAGACCCTCCCCATCGTCTGGTGCTGTTCCCAGACGTCCGATCTGTGTGGGATGGCGTGCCCTTGTGCCTTCCCGAACAAGTCCTGCACATATACGCGGCCGTCCTCAACACGAAGCGATGCAGAAACCTTCGGCGGAGTAGCTGCATGGTCGTACATTCGAAAGAAGAAGAAAGGTAAAATATCTTACCTTTCAGACGTCTGGACCTTCCTCCAGATGTCTCCTGCGTCGTCTGGACATATGTCCAAACGTCTGATTCTGGGAAATTTTCCCAGAATCAGGACCTCCTCGCCCTCCGCCTGCAGCGCACGGCCGTGCCGCGTCGCGCTCACCTGCTGCCTGAGCTGTAGCAGCTCCTCCCCAGCACCACACGCTTGCTGCGCACCCGCCGGTTGGCTCTGGATGCTCCGGCGTGCTCGCACCCTCGCGGTCAAGCTCTCTCTTCCTCTCGTAGCAGCCCCTCCTCCCCACACACTTACAGCAGCCGCTACTGCCACCCTCGCCTGCTCACTCTCTCACTGATAGGAAGAAGAAGAAGAAGGCAGTGGAGTGAGGGTGAGGGAGAGAGAGGGGTGTATTTGAAGGCAGCCGCAGGGGGAGAGAGAGAGAAAAGGGCTGCATCTGCAGGGAGGGAAGAAAGAGAAGAGGGAGGGCAGCGGTGTAGTCTACGCGCGCATGCATGCAGATGCGAACCCGTACGCGGAAAAAATTAAATTCCAGACGTCTGGGAAGGCTTCCAGACGTCTGACTAGACGTCTGGACCACTTCCCAGACGTCTTAAATGATTTTGATGTCCTGGTTGTAACAACATATGCTTCAGCACGAGGGTTTACGGTCCTTGCGATGCTTCTGTTAGGCAGGAATTGTGGGAGGACATGGCCGCAGCAGCAGAACTTGTACAGGGGGTGCCCTGGCTAGTGGGCGGGGATTTCAATTGTGTGTTAACATGGATGGATTGACCCAAAGTAGTGATGGATAACGCTTCACTTGGATTCCAGTTGGTGGTGTAGAATCTAGGCCTAATTGAGTTCCCCTCGTATAGAGTGTTCACATGGAGAAATGGGAATAGCTTAGTGTCGAAGCTCGATAGGTTCTTTGGAAATACTGGTTTGTTGGATAGTTATCACCTGTCCTCAGTCTCTGGGCTGGAACAGCCATTTTCAGATCACACACCATTGGTATGGGATAGTGGTGAACAGGTACAATCGGGTTCATACTTTAAATTTAGAAGATCGTGGTTGAGAGAACCTGGCTTCCGTGAAATGCTTGAGGGATGGTGGAGGTTGTAACGACCCGATTCCCGAGTCCCTACGAGACACGAGAACCGGACTGACTCGACTAATCCCAAGACCTAGTCATCCAACGAGGAAGTAACCAAAAGAGCAGTAAAATAAACCACATTCAGCATGAATATAACTAACAGTAAGGAAATACAGCAGTAAGGAAAGAAGCCACTACAGTATATACCACCACAACAGCAGGACAACATTCATAACATAACATGAATTGCAGGTAAAGAAAAGTACAGTGGTAACAAGAACTACCCACTATACTGGAACAAAAAGAGGTACAAGAGAACAGTGGTAACTCTACTGGACCCTACTCGGCCCAGCGTCCTCTGCAGTCGCTGACCCTGGCTGCTCAACACCTGGTCCTGAAAGGTAACGAGTGTAACACGTCAGCAAAATGCTGAGTAGAGTGGCAACTAAAACTAAAGAAACAGTAGAGTATACAGTAGTTGTTATGTTCTGTTACATTCTTTATTTACGTCTTTCAATTGTCTCACGATTTCATTTATTTCTCAGATCCTTTACTTGATCTCGAATGTTCCTCGTGGGAACGATCTTGATTGCAGTCTTTTCCAAAAAGTAGAAGTAGCATGTGGTGCTCTCCTGGCCGAGAGAGTCCCCCGTGGTGATCCTACTCTCAGTCAACCACCCCAAGGTCACGGACAGACGTAACGGTGACTACGGAACACGCGATAAACGCACAGGTAGCTAACCCGCACTGGGCAGTACAGGGATAACACATACAAGGGAGATAACACACGCGGTCAGTCGTTTCTGTTAACGGTGTTGGTGCTAGAGCACCACGATCATTTGTTTTGATGATAACAAAACACGTGTTATTTAACATTTGCAATTTGAGTCCTAGATTTCAGGTCAATTGCAAATGTGGACGTGTTTAGACGGAGTTCAAGCTCGCATCCAGGACGGATTGGAGGAGCTTGACGGAAAACAGAGGAGGTTCGCGTGGAGCGAAAGATTGGAGATGGAAGACAAGAAGAATAGGATAGATTCTTTTTTATCCTTTCATGTATCTCTTGTATTTATTTTCTTGCTCTTTATTTTCCTTAGACATTATGTTAAAGAGCCTCAAAGAACCCTAACAGTAGTCCTAGGAACACCTGCACAACCCTAGGATACTTAGGTTTTCTGTAGAACACTTAGAAAACCAATATAGGGTTAAAACAGAATTTCCAGACGTCTAATTCACGAATCAGACGTCTGATAAAGAATTTTAAGACGTCTGACTGTTGTTTCAGACGTCTGATAACTGTTAGGCTGGACATAGTTAGTTCTGTCTGATGAAATCAGACGTCCAGACCTTAGACCAGACGTCTTAGGAGACGTCTGATGACTTTGCCAGACGTCCAGTTAGTGGACCGTTGGCTGGCTTAGAAAACACTCAAGATTATGACCGTTAGAGCCTTATCAGACGTCCATAGGACTTTCCAGACGTCTGATAAATGACCGTTTTGCCTCGGCTGACCCAAAATCTCTTTTCAGAGATTTTCTAGCCGTTGCAACGTTTGGAAATCAATTCCCACAGTAAAAGTAGGTTTCCAGACGTCCAGACATAGTACCAGACGTCCTGTATGTCGTCTGATGGACTTGCACAAAAACCCTGTTTAGATCTGATTCAAGTCAGGGAGAAACCCGCACAGAATCAGACGTCTGACCTTGGAATCGGACGTCTTAAAGTGGCCTTCCAGACGTCTGATGCCAGAGTTAGACGTCTGATAACCCTGTCAAATGCAATCATTGTCCTGATTTCGGCCTGATTCTCTTGGGCTTTGCACCCAACGGCTATGGAAGCTTTTCCAAGCCTTCCAAAGCCTTCCTAAGGCCTCTATAAATAGAGGGGAACCTTTGTAACACAAATACACAAGAAGAGAAACATAAGAGAGACATATACACAACATACACACTAAGAGAAACAAGAGACACACCTAAGCAACTTAGTTCCACTCTTTTGTGTCCAA
The DNA here is from genome assembly GCA_037157565.1 of Thalassia testudinum. Lineage (NCBI taxonomy): Eukaryota > Viridiplantae > Streptophyta > Magnoliopsida > Alismatales > Hydrocharitaceae > Thalassia > Thalassia testudinum. The sequence goes on from JAZHRO010000065.1 coordinate 42,815,371, forward strand.
TTGAGGCCCTTGCTCTCCAAGCTCAAGTTCTACATCTTGAGAGCATCAAACAGTTTGCGCGCCCGCTCTCCCGCTGTTGTTCACGAGAGCTACGTAGCGCCATCGCGTGGCACACGCACCGCGTCATCGTCGACGCACTCCTTGCAAAGGGGAGTTTCCTATTTCCTATAGAAGCTAGGTTTAATTTTGTTGGCTCTATAGGACTGTTATTTTATTTTATCTTTGTATTTTGGTTGGGTATTCGCTTTGCGAATTCCCGTCTCCTTTGTGGGACAAAATCCTTCTCGTGGAGAGAAGGGGTTGAGGAACGCTACCCTCGTACTTGTAGCGTGGTTGTATTGAGGTTGAATCACCCTCGTTTTAAGTGATTCGGTTTAGTGGATTTGATCAACTTGGTTGATCGGAAAATCCTAACTCGAGAGGGTTAGGTGGTGGTTTTCACCCGGTTTGGGTTTCCACCTAAAAATACCTGTGTACATTTTGAGATTCTTATTTTTGTGAGATTGTTTATATTTTTATTTCCGTAATTTTATTACGTCACCCCTCCTAGCAGGGAAATTTCAATTGGTATCAGAGCAGGTCTTGCTGTTTCGGCGTAACAACCAAGCAAGAAGATCGATGGAGGGAAGCAGTTCCGCGTGTAGGATTTCGGAGGGACAGTCCACAACCCGTCCGCCCTACTTTGACGGGAACAACTACAGCTATTGGAAGTTGAGGATGAAGACATGGCTCCAAGCCACTGAATTCGAGGTATGGGGATGTTGCGAAACCCCATACGAGATCCCGAAGCGACCCCAAGGAGGCTACTCGCAGGTGCAGATTCTAGAGCTCTCACTCAACGCAAAGGCAATGAATGCCCTGTATTGCGTGTTGAGTCCGGAAGAGTTCGAGAAAATCCAAGAGTGCACCACCGCCCACGAGATATGGAGGAGGTTGGAAGGCACTCATGAGGATTCCAGCTCGGAGGAAGAAGAAGAAGAAAAGGAAGAAACCGCTTGCTTTGGTTTCATGGCCAGAGGAAGCAATAGCGACAGCGAAAGCGGAAGCGACAGCGACAATGAGGTAAGTTACGATCTTCAAGAAGCTTTTAATGAACTTTTTGAGATTAGTAAATCACTTAGGGTAGAAAATAAAGGCATTAAAAAGAACCTTAGTTTTCTTAGAAATGAAAATGATAGGTTAGAAATAAAACTTAAGGATCTAGAAGCTACTCCTAAAAATGATAACCTATTATTAGAAAATCAAAACCTCATCAATGAAAATAATAAATTGATTGAGGAAAATAATAGTCTAAAGTTAGAAATTTCTGATTTAAAGACTAAGATGGATATTATAGAAAAAGAAATCGCATGTCTTACGGAAAACTCTAACAAATTAATCAACAAAGTAGATAAGTTTTATAGCCCTAAGGTTGAGAAAGGATCTCCATCAAGGAGACCTTCTAACAAATCCGGATCCAAGCTCACTTGGATACCGAAGAAAAAATTAGAATCTTGTTTTGTAGGGTTCAGGGATGACTACAACATAAAGGACTGGACCTACAAGCTCAAGGCTGGTCAACTTAAGTTGGGAGAACCAATGAGTAGACCAAGGAGGAGAACAAGAAGACCGACGAGACGGCGAACAAACGACGGACCCGCCGCACGTCGACCACCAGACTGGAGACCGGCACCGATGCCCGGGCCTCCAAGCTACGGATGGGAGCCCCATCCAATGTGGCATCCACCACCACCATTCGGGCCATTTTATTGGCCATGGTAGGTGAGGTAAAAATTCTTAACCCTATCTTATTATCATAAGCATTTAGATAGGGGGAGTTAAAAAATGATGAGCTAATTGTCAATTTTTAAGGGGGAGAAATAAGGTAGCTAAATTTCCTTTAGTAAGGGGGAGAAAAATAATAGCTATCTTGTTGTTATAAAAAGGGGGAGGACATTACCTTTGTTAAAATAAATAGAAGAGCATGTTTTAAGGGGGAGTTATAGGAAATATAAAATCAATTAAACCTTTTTGATAATGTCAAAAAGGGGGAGGATTTTTATGCATTATTATTTACGGTTTTGTCATCATCAAAAAGGGGGAGATTGTTGGTGCTAGAGCACCACGATCATTTGTTTTGATGATAACAAAACACGTGTTATTTAACATTTGCAATTTGAGTCCTAGATTTCAGGTCAATTGCAAATGTGGACGTGTTTAGACGGAGTTCAAGCTCGCATCCAGGACGGATTGGAGGAGCTTGACGGAAAACAGAGGAGGTTCGCGTGGAGCGAAAGATTGGAGATGGAAGACAAGAAGAATAGGATAGATTCTTTTTTATCCTTTCATGTATCTCTTGTATTTATTTTCTTGCTCTTTATTTTCCTTAGACATTATGTTAAAGAGCCTCAAAGAACCCTAACAGTAGTCCTAGGAACACCTGCACAACCCTAGGATACTTAGGTTTTCTGTAGAACACTTAGAAAACCAATATAGGGTTAAAACAGAATTTCCAGACGTCTAATTCACGAATCAGACGTCTGATAAAGAATTTTAAGACGTCTGACTGTTGTTTCAGACGTCTGATAACTGTTAGGCTGGACATAGTTAGTTCTGTCTGATGAAATCAGACGTCCAGACCTTAGACTAGACGTCTGATGACTTTGCCAGACGTCCAGTTAGTGGACCGTTGGCTGGCTTAGAAAACACTCAAGATTATGACCGTTAGAGCCTTATCAGACGTCCATAGGACTTTCCAGACGTCTGATAAATGACCGTTTTGCCTCGGCTGACCCAAAATCTCTTCTCAGAGATTTTCTAGCCGTTGCAACGTTTGGAAATCAATTCCCACAGTAAAAGTAGGTTTCCAGACGTCCAGACATAGTACCAGACGTCCTGTATGTCGTATGATGGACTTACACAAAAACCCTGTTTAGATCTGATTCAAGTCAGGGAGAAACCCACACAGAATCAGACGTCTGACCTTGGAATCGGACGTCTTAAAGTGGCCTTCCAGACGTCTGATGCCAGAGTTAGACGTCTGATAACCCTGTCAAATGCAATCATTGTCCTGATTTCGGCCTGATTCTCTTGGGCTTTGCACCCAACGGCTATGGAAGCTTTTCCAAGCCTTCCAAAGCCTTCCTAAGGCCTCTATAAATAGAGGGGAACCTTTGTAACACAAATACACAAGAAGAGAAACATAAGAGAGACATATACACAACATACACACTAAGAGAAACAAGAGACACACCTAAGCAACTTAGTTCCACTCTTTTGTGTCCAATTGAGGCCCTTGCTCTCCAAGCTCAAGTTCTACATCTTGAGAGCATCAAACAGTTTGCGCGCCCGCTCTCCCGCTGTTGTTCACGAGAGCTACGTAGCGCCATCGCGTGGCACACGCACCGCGTCATCGTCGACGCACTCCTTGCAAAGGGGAGTTTCCTATTTCCTATAGAAGCTAGGTTTAATTTTGTTAGCTCTATAGGACTGTTATTTTATTTTATCTTTGTATTTTGGTTGGGTATTCGCTTTGCGAATTCCCGTCTCCTTCGTGGGACAAAATCCTTCTCGTGGAGAGAAGGGGTTGAGGAACGCTACCCTCGTACTTGTAGCGTGGTTGTATTGAGGTTGAATCACCCTCGTTTTAAGTGATTCGGTTTAGTGGATTTGATCAACTTGGTTGATCGGAAAATCCTAACTCGAGAGGGTTAGGTGGTGGTTTCCACCTAAAAATACCTGTGTACATTTTGAGATTCTTATTTTTGTGAGATTGTTTATAGTTTTATTTCCGCAATTTTATTACGTCACCCTCCTAGCAGGGAAATTTCAAACGGGTGCGCCCAAAGCACATCACGGAACCAGTACAGGGCAGAGCCCTCTCAGTAAAAGGGGTTCAACCCCTCCACAGTAACCAAACAAGGGCCTTGCCCCTCCACAGTCCGCGCACCCTCGCCTGACTACCCTGGTTTGCCCTAGTGGGCCTAACAAGTCGGTGTAGGAGGCTAGCAGAACCCCGGGGCCCGTGGGGTAGCTAGTGCCCTCCCTACACTAGTAGCTCTCCTCGATACTATGTACGCGAGGGCCAGCAAGTCGGTACAAAGTGGCCAGTCCTAACCCCAGGTCCCTGGGGCGGCTGGCTCCGCTCTGCACTAAACAGGTACAGGTACTTCCCTTGGTACTACGTACCCAAGAGACAGCACACTACCACGTCTTTCTTTCTCAGTTCCATTCCTTTCTCTTTCCAGGAGTTCCACTCCTAATTCCCCGTAGGGTTCCAGCTCTTTTAACTCAGAACATCTAGGTTTCACTTCCCAGTTTCACGTTCTTACAATCCATGTTCTCAATCACGTTTATTTATTCATAGCAGGCAGCTGTTAATTCAATTCACAGGCAGCTATTTGTTCCTTTCCATTTTTCCAAGACTGCAGTATTTGTATATTCCACTAGTTTTCCCATCCTAGGATTCATGCCATATCCTAGGATCTATCATACAATTTAGTTCTCCAGCCCTAGGATTCATGCAACACCTAGGATCTATCATCCAATATATTTCCCACTCCTAGGATTCATGTAATGTCCTAGGTTCTATTAATGGTTCCATAATTTAACAGATTATACTAATAAACTTAACAGCCACTCTACCGGTTACAACAAGAGTACTGGGGGCGTGGTCGGGAATCCCGCGTGCCTCCGCAACCCCCGAGACTGCAACGGAACGGGGTCCTATCACAAGGATCAAACACAAGGAGTTTCTCAAAACAGTATATAGCTACTGTAGACTAGTAGAGGATTTAATCCCGAAAAGCACGTAACTTGAAACGTGGAAAACGGACTCCGAACGGGCCCTAAACGGGTCGAAAACGACGAAATAGTGCAAAATCAGACGTCTGGAACTTCTTCCAGACGTCTTAAAAAGTGGATCAGAGGTTACCTTTGCTCTGCGTGGTCTCTCAGACATCCAGAAGCCTACGGGGGCGTCTGGCCTAGTTCCCAGACGTCCGATGGTCACCCCGGACGTCTGGAAGTCGCTCCCGTCGTCTGGCACTGCAGCCAGACGTCTGATTCGCGTTGGATGCGAATCTCAGAACCTGCGCGTACCCATCTTCATGCTCAGTACGGACGGTTGAAGGAAAGGAAGAAGGTACGAAAAATAACTTACCAGACGTCTGGACAGTCCTCCAGACGTCTTCCCCGTCGTCTGGTTGGAATCCCAGACGTCTGATTCTGGAAAAACTTCCAGAATCAGAGTGCGACTCGCCCTCCGCCCGCGACGCACGGCCGCGCCGCACCTCGTCCGCCTGCTACTTGAGCTGCAATAGGCCTCCCGCGTCACTCCGTGCCCGCTGCGCCCCCGTCGGCTGGCTCCCGCTGCCTCGGCAGGCTCGAGCCCTCACGGCCGATGCCTCCTCCCTCGTGCAGCACCTCCTCCCATGCTCACCGCGGCTGTCGCTGCCGCCGCTCACTAGCGCTCACGCTCGCTCTCGCGCACTGGCTGGAAGGAGAAGAGGAAGGGGGCAGAGGTGATGAGAGTGAGGGAGAGGACGTGGCGTTTTAAAGCCGTGCGGGGAGGAGAGAGAGAGAGAGGGAGAGAGATGTAGTCTGCGCCCGCAGGAGGGAGAGGGAAAAAGAGAGAGAGAGATGCACTCGCAGGTCTGCGCGCTCAGGCGTGCAGACGAAACCGCGCGTGTCGAAAAAAACCGAATCCCAGACGTCTGGAAGGGGTTCCAGACGTTGGTCTGACGTCTGGGCCACCTCCCAGACATCTTAAAAGACGTCTGAAGCCGCGCGTTCGTAAGAGAGGTCCAAGCATGTTGAGGGATCGACTACAATCAGACTTGCCTTTAAGCTGATTGCCATGCGATCCATTCTTAAAGAATATGGGGTTGTGATCTCTTCTTTAAGAGACCAAAGGAGACATGAAGCTCTGTTGAGCCTCTAATGTTTGGATGAAAAGGAGGCCTTATCCCCTCTATCTAATCAGGAACTTGATGATAGAAGGGTCTGGCAGAAGGTGATACTGGAAGAGGACCCAAAACTTGAGATGGACTGGCGGGAGCATTCAAGATAGTTGTGGCTCAAAGAAGGGGACTCCAACACCAAGTACTTCCACCATGTAGCAAGTTTTCACAGGAGACATAATCTAATATCTTCTATTGTCAAAGAGGGGCAGAGAGTAACGTCCATGTAAGAAATCAGACTTGAAGCTGTTAAATACTTCAGCGTGACCTCACGGGCAGCCAGTCGGGGCTTGTGGAGAATGGCTGCCAATGTGGCTCTGTGAATTTCTAATGAGCAGTCCAATAGTTTGATTGCGAGTATTTCTGAAAAAGAAATGAAGGAAGCCATCAATGAATTGAACAATGAAGGAGCACCTGGTCCTAATGGTGTGCAAGTATTTTTCTACAAAGAGATGTGGAATTCGTTAGGTAAGGAAGTGATGGAGGTGATTGGGCAATTCGAGAGAGGGAATTCTAGTTTTGATAAGATAAACCGATCGTACATTTTCTTGCTTCCGAAGATGCAAGGTGCTGAAAAGTTCTCGGATTTCAAACCTATAGCGCTCTTTAACTCCATTTACCTGGTGGTGAGCAAAATACTGGCAAATAGACTACAGGTGGCCCTTCATGATCAAATCCATCTAGCCCAGTCTGCGTTTCTCCCCAATAGGTCATTATAGGAGTCCTTTATCATGGCCCAGGAGATGGTGAGTGGATGGCACAGGAGGAAGTGTAAAGCATTCATGTGGAAGGTGGACTTCCATAAGGCCTACGATTCAGTTGCCTGGCTATACCTATGGGAAGTTTTCAAAAGAAGGGGCTTTCCTCGTACGTGGATGAAGAGGTGCATCACCACCACTTCTTACACTCCTTTGATCAATGGTAGACCCTATCAGGCGTGGATTCAGCCGTAGTGTGGAGTTCAGTAAGGGTGCCCACTCGCTCCCTTGGTTTTCAACGTTGTGGATGATAACCATGCAAGATATGCCTGCATGTTGTCTGAAGCTGGTATTATAAGAGCTACTCCTTGTCCATGAGGAGAGCTCTGGCTCCTATACTCCAGTATGCCGATGATACGATTTTTTTTGTGGAAAGGTCTAAACCTGAAGCTCAAGCTTTAAGACATATGGTGAAACTCTTTGGGGAGATTTCTGGTCTGAAATTGAATGGAGACAAGCCCTCTTTGGTCTGTTTTGGGCTCCCTGATCAGGAACAACTTGTCATCTCTTCTATTTTGGGAATGCCACGCATCTCACTTCCAATCAAGTACTTGGGACTGCCTTTGAGATGCTCAAAATTATGGAAGAATGACTGGAATGTCCTCTTCGACAAAATTTCCGTGAAGCTGGAGAGCTGGAACAGTCGGTTCCTGTCCAAGGGTGGAAGATTAGTTCTGCTGAAGTCTATTATCACGTCTATCCTTGTTTTTTATTTTTCCATGTTTAAGGCCCCCAAGTCTATATGGAAATGTATTGATGTGATGTGAAAGCGATTCTTCTGGAAGGGGGCATGCCATGAAGGAAGGTTTTTGCAGCAGATTAAATGGGATCTATTTTGTCTGCCCATGGAGTTTGGCGGACTGGGGATTAAGGCTCTAAAAGAATTCAACGAAGCACTGCTACTCAAGTGGGCGATTAGAGTTCTTAATGGCGAAGATAAGGTATGGTCTGAAATCATTAGAGACAGCTATGGCAGCTCCAATAGTGCTTTGAAGAGACTCTGCCTAGCCCAGCCTTCTCCCTTCTGGTGGTCGGTTGTGCAGGCCTTAAAATCCAATTGACATCTGCTACAGCCAAGTTTAGGAGATGGCCATATGTTCAATTTCTGGAAGGAGGACTGGTCTGGCCTAGGTGCCTTGAAAGATACTTATCCAAGGACATATATGGCAGCTGTGAATAAGGATTTTGCAGTAAGAAACTGTTGGTCTGAATTTGCTGGTGAATGGCGAATTTCAGGGTCTGGAATCAATAGGGAGGGGACTTGCCTAGGTGAGGAGAAGTTGAGATTGATCTCAGATATTTAGAATTTCAAACTGAGACATGAAATGGATGACACTTATGCATGGAACAACACCTATACAGCAGCGCGTGCATATCAGAGGATTTTGGAATTCAATAGAGATCTAGAAGATCATTAAATTGGGAAAAAAATATGGCTCTTGAAGGATCCTTTGAAAGTGCAAATCTTTCTACGGCTATGTAGAAGGGAGGGCCTAATCACTGGGGAATTGAGACATAGGAGGATGGGGGTGGACCTACATGAGTGCCCATTAAGTGGCTTCCACATAGGCAGCGTGGGGCATATTTTTTCTACTTGCTTGATCATAGATGTGGTGTGGAGAAAACTTTGTCATGAATCGCTTCCTACTTCGGACACCTTATGGCATAACTTCATGGTGTGGGACAAACCGCATATGCGTATGGCAACGACTATGTGGTGTGTGTGGAGGGCGAGGAATGCGAGGGTATTTCAGGAGAGATCGGTGTGCATTACGCAAATTATAAATGAGTGCTGGTCCCTCATACATCTTTGGGGATTTATTTTGTAATGCCCCCCTAATTTTTTTCATAAGATGAATAAAATGCCCATCCAGATTGCTATCATGATTCGACAGCTTTCCTTTCTTTTTCAAAAAATTAAATTCCAAGGTAAATTGAACCGTCGGCTGGTATGTTCTACCAAGCCGAGGGTTCAGAATGCCTTGAAACTTGGCACACAATTAAAAATATACTTAGTCCAACTCACTACATGTTTATTTTATTTTTTTGGAATTTTTATAGTGTTTTTATTATTTACAAGTAAAGCACATTTTAGCCTTCAAAGAGTTTTTCAAATAAAACCTAAGGCCCTAAATGTAGTTTGTGAGATGGAATGACAATGGAAACACTCAGATGTGTTCTATATCACCTATGGAGGATTTTCAAGCAATTTAACAAGATTTTCAACTCAGTTTCATTTCATTTTTAAATTTGGATAGTTATACAACATATTTAGCTGACAAAGATGGTTTACAAATCAGATTACAAGCAAACAAATTGGATTTAAAGTCATTACAAATACATGAAAGCTTGTTTACATTGTATACAACAGTTAGAACATATCAGTCATCCAAGACAATTCAAATCTAGACCACTATCCATTTGTATTTCAATCCATCAGACTTGCACTACAGCTGCAGCAGCATGATCAGAGTTCCTCTCAGCTTCTGATATCAAGCAGCAATATGAACTATTGTTGATCAGGAGTTGAATGGGACTCTCAGATCAAACACAGACGTCTTCAAGTCCTTTTCAAAAGTTGCTATGTAGCCAAATCTCTAAACTCAGTAATTTTGATTAAGACTTCAGTGAAAATAGATCCAAGATCAAATGCATTTCTCATCTGAAAACCATCTTGAAATCAAAGAAAAAGATCTAAAATTATCTTTATAAAATGGAACTTCCACTCCCTTTGAAAATCAATTCAACTCTTCTTCCAAAAGCTCTTTAGAATTCCAATCACAACCTCCAATATAAAATCATGAAAGTGGATATATGGAGGGTAAAATGTTGGCCCAATTGGGCTTTTACTTTGGCTCTTCTAGTGATTTCTCCACTCAATCTCCTTGAACACCATTGATGGGTGTTCAAGGTGATTTTGTGGATTGATCGTGAACCGTTGGGTCCTTGTTCCATCTCAAATTAGGGAGACTAATTTTCCTTGATAGAACTCTCCAACATAGGGCTTGAATTAGGCATATGCTCATCCACAAATCAAAACAAAACTCAGGAACATTGGAATCCTTACATACACCTCAATCAAGTCCTTAAACTCTCAAAAATCTTGATTAAATCAATAAAACCTCAAAAAGATTTCAAATCAATGATTTGAACAATTAAAACCCATTTTAAGCAAAATCAAGCCAATTGAATTGGTGAACAAGATTGGGGTGTCTTTGTAGAGTTATGAATTGAATGGTAGACCCCCCAAGTTGATTTTGGCACTAATTTCAGATCTGAGAAACAAAGTTCTCAGGTCTGAAATTAGACCTTAATGAGTGGGTGATCAATGAATTAAAATCGAGGAATTAAGAAGGCGATCAAATGGAATGTAAAGGGAGATTAATGGTGATGATGATGGGTATGAAAGTCTCTCAAATTTGAATTGATTAGAGAGATGCAAATTGAATCTAAATTACTGTACTCCTAAGCTAATCTAACACTACAATTAACTAGAAAGTAGTAAAACTATACCAAGAAAGCATTAAAAACATAACTAATCGGAGGAAGGTGACTCTCCTGGATCCAAAGCTGGAAGCTAAGGATGACGAAATGGGAGAAGACCTCCAGCGAATGAAGGTGACTCTCAAGTGCCAATAGATGGAGGCTAAAGGAGACGAAATTAGGGGGAAAGTAGTCCCTTTCATAGACCATCGAAGAAGGAGGAAGTTACTGGAGGTGTAGAGAAAGGGATCACTCAGGGGGGAGGGAGCGATTCCTTGCGTGTGAGCTTAGGAAGCTGCTTAAGTAGCAATCAAGAGTGATTCAAGTCATCGCTAGGTAGGATTAGGTGTTTAGGGCATCTATGATCAAGAAGAGAGGAGAGGGGGTGGGAACAACTAAATTGAAGATGGGTCATTGGATGGGATCTGGAGAGGATGGTGAATCTATACACAAATTCGCATGAAGCTTCGAATCATTTAGAGCCATCAGATCAAAGGATCAAGGAGTGAATGGCTGGGATGAGCTGTGTTCATAGATGAACAATGCACCAAGAGGTGCACCGTTCTCTCAGGTGTGTTGGTGGAATTACAAGAGAGATCTAATGAGTTGATTTTCGCTTTCGAAAATGATGATTAAGATGATTTGTTGTTGTATTTCTAAGTGGTGGAAAATCGACTAATCAAAATAATTAAATAACCACTCAATTAGGAGCGGGTCGTATCCACAGGGAGGCAATGGCCTATTAAACTCACACAGGTTAAAAACAGATGTTCACAATTAATTTCATCAAGAAATCGAATCAAAATTGCTTTTCAATTGAGATAATAGGACATTATCATGCTGATGTTGCATTTATGCAAAACAAGAGGGTGATGCTCATAAAATCAACAGAATAAAATATTAATACCTAAAAATCCCTTCCCCCTCAATGGCACGCAAATGTAAATTTTAATCTCACCCAAAATAGAGGAATGCTTCTCTCACTTCGTCGCGCATGGGGGAGACCATGGCTAGAGGCGTGAAGCTCACCAGAGGTCGAGTGGTCCGAGGGCTACTCGGTAGCGGTGGTAGCACGACCAACAGTGGCCAGAGGTGATGGCCGGAGCAAATGAAGTTGAACGGTGGCGGTGGCTATTGCTGCTCCTATGTGCATACGTGCGGCGCTGTTGAAGGGCTGCACGCATGCGGAGGACGTGTGGGCATGCGCTGGGGGTGTTGCTGGAGGACGCGTGGTCTGTAGCGTGAGTGGGTGTCCTGCTAGTTGTTGGAGACGAAGGAGAGGTGGCGGTGGCTTGATGTTGGATGAGTGCATGGAGAGGTGGGCATGTGCAGGCGTGCGCGAACGGAGGACTTGCAAGAGGAGGTCACACACAGGCTGTGCGTGTTGCTGCAGCTGCAGCTACTGTTGAGCACGTGGAGGAGATGGTCGTGCGCTGCGGGCGAAGGTTGCGAAGGTGCTGTGCGGAGATGCTGGTGGTGCACAGCGGCTATGGGTGTGGCAAGCAAGCTGCGGGTGTGCTGCTAGCCGTATACAGGTGGTGTGTGTGGATGAGAAGGAGGGCAATGGCGTGCTGTTGGTGATGATGGTGGTGGGTTTCATTGAAGTGGAGGAGAAATAGAGGAAGAAGAAACGAAGAAGGAGAAGGTGGTAAAAAGGCTTCAGACGTCCGGGAAACTTCCCATACGTCTTAAAATTGTGAGAATGGTTGCTGGTGCATGGCTGCGGTGCTGCGGCGATGGTTGCTGGTGATGTTGATTCTGGCGAAGCATGGTGATGGTCGCATGGCTGTCGGAGACACATGCACACAGTGTTGGCATGAGTACATCGGCTTGGCACGGTGAGCTGTCACCTCGCTGGCCAACGGTGTGGTGGAGCTCGGCCTTGGAGACATACGGTGGTGGTAATGGAGGTGAGCTCGAAGCTCTTCACAGTGGTGGAGTCGGGGCTGATGATAACATCATCATGAGCCCTAACTAGCTCATTTTGACCTAAGCAAGAGAATAAAAGCTCCTACATAACCTAGAGAAGGGCCTAATTCAAGGAATAACTGTTCTGAGAAGAAAACATGAAATAAAGGGTAAAACTGTAATTTTACCATTGCAGTACATCAGCGGGATTTCTCAGAGGATAAACATAGGTCAAATGGTCTTAATAAGAGAAAAAGTGGGTTGGTTCAATCAGAAATGGGTTATTGTGACAGCTAGGAATTAAATGACATCCTATAACCCTAAAATAGACTCACTTAATTCAATAAGGTTCTGGTCAGGAAAAAAATCAACTAAACCCTCTAAAATTCATGGAAAAATATCTCCTAGGGTTTAGAACCTTCAAATTTGCCTTTGGAACCTATTTTGACCTAAGTAGGGGTCCTAGCTATTATTTGACCAAATTTGGGTTTTTGTGTAAAATGTCCAGTCAAACGTGGCCAAACCTAAAATCCAACTTTACCATTGGATTCCTTAGGTCAAAATTAGGTTTCTTCCAAAATTTGGACCTAAGGGGAGGTCAGTCACCTTGACCTACTTTGCAAATTAATCCACCCAATTACATTTTGACCCCTAGCTTTTGAAATTCATTGCGCAGACCCCCTATCTTCCTTGCCACTCTTACAATTAGGTCCCTCCGCCATTAAAGTAGAGTCTTACTCCGGCGAGGAATTGAGGGGGATTGCTCCCTGATTCCTCAAAGATCTCCCAGATTTGGAAGGGAGATTCTCTAAGGAATTCCCTTTCTTCTGAACGCAATTACAAGGTCTGATTTGCACCCAATCTCTCTTGTAAAAGCTCGAGAGATTTGGGTATCTCCCTGAATCCTTCTTTGGCAAGGACTCTTGCGCTTGGAACCTTTCCTTCCAAGCCCAAGAGCCCTGCCAGTAGTTTAAAAAAGACCCTCACCTTCGGCCGCACATTTTCAGCTTGGCTTGGCCGAAGAACCACCTCCAACTTTGTCTTTTCTCCTCCGGCCAAGTGTCCAGCAGGCTCCGACGATTCCTCCTCCTCCTTCTCATCACTCTGCCACAATACCAGTGGCAAAGACGTCCTCTCCTCCTTCCGCGTCACTTCCTCTCCTCCAGCCCCGTCGTCCTCGCCGTTCTCCCTCCTCTAGAAGTTTCTTCTCCGGTGGCAGTAGGTACAACCAGCCGCCCTTCTACCCCCCTTCGTCCATTAATTTCGGTCAAAACTCTTCCTCTCTCTCCCCTCTTTATTTCCCCTCTCTTTATTTTCACTTTAAAACCCTCGACGCCGCAGACCACCACCATTGTTCCCATCTCCGGCCAACCATCGGCGAGGTGTCTTCGTCACCTCCACACCTTCATCCACCTCGCTAGACCCCTCATAACCTTCACCATCATCCACTGAGCATCTTCCACCCCTTCATTGACCGCCAATACCTCCACACTCGCCCCCCGATCAAACCCATCACCATAGCCACAGGGCAACTTAGGCATGCACGCCTAGGCTGCCCCGCGGCTAGCCATCAACCTAGGCACCTTCGCCGTGCCACGAAGAAGTTACCTATATGTTCTAATGGGGCCGCAGGGCCGTATTGACTGATTTCAGATCTGGCCCCTTTCCACCATTGACGCACGAGCAAGGAGCTCGCAAGCTTCAACCCAAGCGCTACGCTCCAGGTGAACAAGCCCACGTGACGCGGTCTAGTCTCTCGAACACATCCAGCAAGAGAGCAAGCCTTGTGAGGAGCCCAGCTGCAGCAATTGAGCAAAGTCCTCCTGTGGGTGCACAAGCAAAGCTGGTGGGACTTTTAGTCCCACCTCGGAAACTCAAGAGCGTGGTGAGTTACTTAAATTGAATTTGTGCTTTCATCTGGTCGCCTCAAGTACATGGGATGAGGTCCCCTTGCCAACGCTCACCCGCCTTGTCTGCGACCCACGCCTCCGCGGACTTGGCTGACCCGACCCGTTTACCTATCACTCCTTGCGCACCACCCACGCTGGTACGCCTAGACCCGGGCGTGCGTAACCCAACCTGATTACCTGGCTGGCTCTGGGAGAGCGAACCCAAGAGAGAAAGAGAGAGAGTGTACACGGGGAGGGTAGGGGATAGGTTTTGCACTCATGTGCGTGTGCAGGGAAAGGAGAAGGAAGAGGCAACTAAAGAAGAAGGACTTGGAGGCAGACGCTGAAGAAGACAAGGAAGGAAGGAAGAGGCGTGGCTGAAGAAAAAAGACAAGGCAGAAGCCAAGGAAGAAGAAGGCAGGAGGAATCAAGGCAGAAGAAGAAGCCAAGGGAAAGAGAAGGCACTGTAGTAGAGGAGGTGCAGTTGAAGAAGAGGCTAAGGCAGGAAATCAAGGCAAAGTTGAAGGAAAGTAAAGAAGAAAGAAAGAAGGAGAAATCAAGGAAGAATACCAAAGTCAGAAAGGAAAAGGAAAGAGAAGCTAAGGCCAAAGACTCACAGAGGAAAGTCAAAGAAGAAAGAGCCAAAGCTAAAGGAAAGAAGAGAAAGAAGAAGAAAAGAAAGAAGAAAGGAGAAGCTAAAGAAGAAAGGCAAGTAGACTTTTTGCCCTATTCTTCTCGATCTCTTTATTTTGCTACATTCTATAATTCATAAACTCTTGCATTATACTCTGAATTAGATTTTGAGTAGATTTAAGTGTTCAAATTACATTATTGAGATTAGTGAATAAATTCCATTTGCTCCATGTGTTCGACCTCGGACTCAACATTCGAGTAATAAAACTTCTTATTTGTTTTCAACGCTTGATCGACTGTACTAGAACGCGACTAACTTATTTAAAACCCTACCAAGTGTGTTAACAGGGGCAGAGTCTCCCCGAGCATGGCAGCCGCTGACCCTCTCTTGTAGTTGCTGCAGGTTGAATTTGGAGCGTCAAGATCCACATTTTCCACTCCTCTTCATTGCGACCATCACTACATGCGTTGCACACAACTGCAACAACCATTGAAGAAGAAGAAAAATAGATTAATAAAATAACAAATGAAGTGATGGCTTATTTACCTTCAAATCCTCACATAAAATGTTAATGTAATACATGCATGTAATGCAACCTAAAGACTAACTATTTCAATGCATGAATTCTAAATGTATTTAAATATTAATGCATTGAAATATGCAAAGAAATGAATAGTTAGACTAATCTATTTACATCATATTGTATGTTATTTATATGTCAATATTAATCTAATATCTAGGCATTTAAGTAATTAATTAGCTCACAAATATGGGCTCATCAAATGCCCTCATGCCTAGTTTTTGCTAGTACCTAGCAAACTCAAGCAATAACCCAACTCTCCAAGTGGACTAGTGTTCATCGTGCTAGATCAGTGTTTAAGACTATCGTGTTCTAGTATAGCCAAAATAGCGCTCAAACAAATAAATTATATTACTTGAAAAGATTCCGAGGTCGAACACAGGGAGCAATATGGAATTTAAACTTCAAGACCACAATTCATAATGTAAATGAGCACAATATATAAGTAAAAGCTTAAGGCAGAATGATATAATAAATCAATGATCAATGTGCAAATGAAGAGGGTAAAATGGTGATGTAAATCACCAATTACCCGTATATAGTAATAGCTAGTAGAAGCATAATATTAGAGTTAATTATAGTGTTAGAAACTCAAATCAGATGTCTAAAGATGGGATCAAATGGCTTAAATGTTTGATGCTACAGTGCACAGCTTTCTTTCTCTCTTCTCAACCTCTTCTTCTTCTTCTCTTCTTTCTCTACTGTGGCTGCTTTCCTTCTCTTCTTCTTCTGCTCAGCCTCTTCTTCTTCTTCTTCTTCTTCTACTGTCTTGCCTCTTCTTCTTCCTTCTCCTTTCACACAGGGGAGGGGAATTTCTCAAATTGGGTAAGTGTCAGCCAATGTCTTCTGCAGCAAAACCCCCCTACCCCTACACAATCTCTCTCTCTCTCTCTGGGTCATGCTCTCCCAGAGCCTTCAACGGTGCTGGGTATACAGGTAATCGGACCTAGAGCGTACCCGGGACCAGGGTTGCAAGTGTGGGTCGCAACTGAGGAGTGCAGGGCTTAGGCGGGTTATCGGGCGCACCAGATCCACGAGGGAGATGTCACGAATGAGGCACGTAAGGGGGGCATGTGGGTACCTCATCCCCTGTGCATGCTGAGGCGATAAGCCTAAAACACAAATCGGATTTATGCAATGGTGGGCACTCCTCAGCAACCGATGTGGGACTATTTGCTCCTGCTTCTTCGTGTGTGCCTGCAGCTAATGCCTTCCTCTAATTCATGTGTGAGGAATGGTCAACAACTCCAATTGACCAGGCAAGCATGCTTCTAGACCAAATCCGCTTCATCTGGAGTCGAAGACCTGGGGCTATCGGCTGGGAAGCAAGCTTCAAGCTTCGGTTGAAGCTTCGTCAATGGCGGTATGACTTGGGACCTGAAAAAGGTGAATACAATCTTTCAACCTCATCAAACAAGCTCAAAAGGTCCGTCAGAGTATGGCGGATATGGTGGAAGTGGTTTCGTGGTGTGGCGTGGTATGTGTGTGGGGCGGAAGCGGCGAAGGTTGGAGAACAATGGGTCGTTCGACGGTAGGTTTGAGTGGGTGAGAGGATGAATAAGGAGAGGGGTTTTGAAGAGTGGATCACGGCGGAGCTTATGGAGGTGATAGCGGTGTGATTTGTGCGGTGGAGTGGCGGTTGGGCGTTGTCGGAGCTTCACCGGAGCGGAAGTAGATGGAGGGCGATAGGGCGAGACGGTTATTGAAACGAAGCAGCGAGGGTCTGAAAACGAAGAGGGGAAATTGAGGAGTTATTTAGGAGGGGAGGTTGACGAAGGGGAGCGGAGTTGGCGCTGGGTGAGGTGCGGCCAGTGCCGGAGACGAAGCTGCTTAGAGAGAGGTGATCGGCAAGGAAGAAGAGGGGCAGGCATGCCGGTGGGTGTTGCGTGACACAGAAGAAGACAAGGAGGAAGAATCTGCCATTAGTATTATGGTCAGACAATGGGGGAAAGTAGGGATGGTCACCGGAGTTTGAAGAGCAAATCGACTGGAGGAGGGGAGAGGAATTAGAGAGAATCTCTGGCCGAATTCAAGCTTGAGGGCTTTGGTATGAGCAGTGGGTGCTTTTTTACACCTTAGGATGACAGTTAGAGCTTGGGAAGCAAGCTTCCTAAGCTTGGAAAGCTCGCCAGAGGTTGGTGTTGGTGCTAGAGCACCACGATTGTTTATTTTGATGATAACAAAACACGTCATTTAACATTTGCACTTGAAGTTTTAGATTTCAGGTTAATTGCAAATGGAGACATGGTTAGACGAAGTTCGCGCTCGCATCCAGGATGGATTGTAGGAGCTTGACGAAGAACAGAGGAGCTTCACGAGGAGCGATGGCTTGAAGAAGGAGATGAAGAATATGATAGATTTCCTTTTTCTTGTACTTTATGTATTTTTGTTTCTTTTGTTCTTTATTTTGTTACTTAGATTCATGTTAAAGAACCTCACAGTACCCTAACAGTAGTCCTAGGAACACCTGCACAACCCTAGGATACTTAGGTTTTCTATAAAGAACTTAGAAAACCAAATTAGGGTTCAAACAGCTTTTTTAGACGTCTAATCTGAAAATCAGACGTCTGATAAATACTCTAAAACGTCTGACTGTTGACTCAGACGTCCGATTATGTTTAGGCTGGACTTAGTTAGTTCTGTCTGATCAAATCAGACGTCCAGACGTCATAGAAGACGTCTGATGATTTTGCCAGACGTCCAATTAGTGGACCATTGGTTGCCTTAGTAAACACTGAAGGAAATGACCGTTAGCCTCGTATCAGATGTCCGTAGAGGATCCCAGATGTCTGATATATGACCGTTTTGCCTCGGCTGACCCAAAATCTCTTCTCAGAGATTTTATAGCCATTGCACTCTCTTGGAAATCCATTTCCGCAGAAAAATAGGTTTCCAGATGTCCAGACATCATTCCAGACATCCTGTATGTCGTCTGATGACAATTCACTAGAACCCTGTTTAGATCTGATTCAAGTCAGGAAGGAACCCGCCTATAATCAGACGTCTGACTTTGTTCCCAAACGTCTTAAACTGGTTTTCCAGACGTTCGATGCCAAGATCAGACATCTGATAACTCTGTCAGTGTAATGATTAATCCTAATTTCAGCCTGATTTTCTTGAAGCTTGCACCCAACGGCTATGGAAGCCTTCCAAGGCCTTCCAAAGCCTTCCTAAGGCCTCTATAAATAGAGGGGAACCTTTGCTATTCAAAAATACACCAAGACGCACTTAGAAAACCACTTTCCACATCTTTTGTGTCCAGGAGAAGTAGTTGAAGCTCTAGATCTCCAAGCTTAAGTTCTACATTTAGAGAGCATCGATCATTTGCGCACCCGCTCTCTCGCCGTAGTTCACGAGAGCACCGTTGTGCCGTCTCATAGTTCACGCATCCGTGTCGTCAATGCACTTCGTGCAAAGGGAAGCATCCTAACTCCTATAGAAGCTTAGTTTAAGAATATCTTTGTTGGCTCTATAGGACTATTCTTGTATTTTACTTTGCTTGTGTTGGGTATTCGCTTTGCGAATTCCTATCTCCTTTATGGGACCAAATCCTTCTCGTGAAGAGGAGTTTGAGGTACGCTACCCTCATATAAAGTAGCGTGGTTGTAATTAAGGTTGTACTACCCTCGTTTAAGTAGACGTTAGTGGATTTGATCAACTTGGTTGATCGGAAAATCCTAACTCGAGAGTGTTAGGTGGTGGTTTTCACCCGGGTTGGGTTTCCACCTAAAAAATCATTGTGTATTTTGTGTGATTGCTATTTTGTGATATTGTTTTATATTTTAGTTTCGCATTTTTACGTCACGCTGATCTCACCCCCTCCAAGTAGGGAATTTATAATTGGGAATTTCTTGATACCCAAATCTCTCATGCGTTTTCATGAGAGATTTGGTAGGTTTTAGGGCTTAGGATTGGGTCTAAAAGGAAAGGAATTTCGTGACGAACTTCCCTTTCAAATTTGAAAGGGATTCGTCAAGAAATTATGGAGTTCTTTCCTTTTTAAAGTTTCCGGAGCAAGTAGGAATAGGTTTAATGGCAGTAGGAACCTATTTGTAAGAATGATGATAAAGTTAGGGGCCTATTTGAAATGATTTTGAAAGCTAAGGGTAGAAATGAAATTAGACAAGACCAATTTGCAAACTAGGTCAAGACAAGCTCATCTTGGGTCCAAATTTTGGTACAAACCTAATTTGGACCTAAGGAATCCAATGGTGAAGTTGGATTTTGGTTTTGACCATGTTTGACTGGGTAATTTATGTAAAAATTCAAATTAGGGCAAATGTCTATTTGTGATTCTGTTTTGGGTCAAAACGGGTTCTGATGGTCAAATTGAAGGTTCCAAACCCTAGAGGATATTTTTCTATGAATTTTAAAAGATTTAGGTGGATTTTATCCTAATTAGAACCTTATTTTATTAAGCAGGTCTATTTTTAGGTTTTCAAAATTCATTTAATTCCCAGAACACGTGCAAACCCTTTTCTGATTGTTATATCCCACTTGTTATCTTTTTAAGACCAATTTACCTTCATTCTACCCTTGATAAAACTTATGGTTATACTGCATTCATGATAAGCTAGTAGAATTGCAGTTTTAGCCCTAGTTTCTTATTTTTCCTTCAGAATGATTATGCAATGACTTGTGACTCTCTGGCGGTTATGTAGGAGCAATTTACTGACTTAATTGAGTCAAAATGAGCTAGTTATGGCTCATGATGGTGTTCCCATCATACCCCCATGCCTAGCTTTTGCTAGTCCCTTAGCAAAATTTCAAGGTATTAACTTTGATTCTAGACCATAAAACCTTTTGATGCTTAAAAACTTTGCTATGTGCTTCCTTTTGTAGATTAGGTTAGAATGCCAATAGTAGGCCTAAAGGTACTCGAGCACCACCCAAGGTCCGGACCTGACCATCTCTAGCCTCAGTTTGCCGCGAAGGTTTCTAAGGCCCACAGGAACTATCCTAAGGTTCGTTGAACTCTGCGGTTAAAGCACCCATGCTTGTAACATGTTTTAGCCCAGGTTCAGTTTGTAGTGCATCTTTGTCAGAGAGAGATAGAGGAATTTTTTATTTGTTTTTGGAGAATTTTCTTTCTCTTTTCTTTTTGTTTCTAGCTTCGGATTAGCTTTACAACATAGTTTGTATTGAATTCCTATTTCCCACCATCAATCCTCGCAGGGTCCCTGGCAATCGATGCTTCGAGATAGCACCACCCATGGCAACCCCCAGAACCCTGGCTTTCGAGATTTCGAGATAATCCTGCCCATGGAGTTTTGTAGCTAAATCCAAACCCTGGCAATCGACATTTCGAGATAATGTCGCCATGGCATTTGAACCAGCACAGGGTGCTTACATGCCCTTGGTAGGATATGTAGATATCCTAGGAAACAAGCACCAAGGAGATGATATGTTATTGCGCATCTTTGAGGGGAATTTTTCGCCTCTCTACGCCGGGAACTCGTTCAAATCAACTTGTGTTGATCAGCCGCTCCTAATCTAGGTAACTTTTTCAGAACAAGTTTAACGCATTTGCGTGATTTTGATACTTAGGCACACTGAACCAGACTGTGTGTGGATTGGGGTTCTTAGGTTACCAAGTCCTGCAAACCAGAGGTCTGTTAACAAGGCCAAATAATCCCTAAGCCTTAGACCTAATACTTAAGCTTCGCATTTTCCCTAACCTCTTGAGGAGTATCCAGACCTTAGCGGGTACTTGAATTTTTAAGCCTAGGATTACAGCCCAAGAGGCCTAAAATCAGCGTTCCTACTAATCTCTTCTTTATTTTATTAGAACATTTTGCCTTTCATTTTCTTTCTTTTGATATGGTCGAGAACTAAGTCAATTCTTTAATCTTTTACTATTAACTCTCTTTTTATTTTTCTTTTCAAATTATGCTCCTTTTTGACATTTTTATCTCTTCCCTTTTTCTTCTCAAAATCTGATATGCCATCAAAATTTCCTCCTCTCATTTTTATGTTCTTTTTCAAGAATTTTATTTTTGGTATTTTTTTGGAATATGTGATTTTTTTGATGAAACCCTTTCTTGTGAAGTGATTTTCACGGCGGTTTGCACTTTAATACCCCCCCATGCCTACAATTTTGCAATGTCCTCATTGTAAATTAGGTGGGTTCAAGTTTAGCTTAGATCATTCATTAGAACAGGTGTTGGGCGAGTGAGGTGGCTGTTGCGAACGATTTCAAGCTCGGGTAAGGGTACTAGAGGTGGAGTCAACTATTCTAATGGATGAACCCTAAGGTGTAATATGAGTTCAGCCAAAGATGTGTCAAGAAGGATTTCAGGTTTTTTGAAATGATGGGTTGCCACCCGTTAAGTGCTGAGTTTAATGCCATTAGCTGGATGCACTGAGCTCAGGGAGAATGGAGGGTAAAAGATATCTCAGGCAAATTTGTGTCAGTGAGTTCAATGAATGGTTTGAGTCTCTAAATGTTCATGACAAAAGGTTCTGAATCGTGGCTGAGTTGACTAATTTTGACAACTCCATTTCCAAAGATTCGTCAGACAAGGAATGGTCCAATCCATTTTGATCTGAGTTTTCTTGGGAATAATTTGAGTTCAGTGTCAAAGAGTAAGACTTTTTGACCAGGGAAAAAGATCTTTCTAGATATGTGTTTGTCGTGAAAGGCCTTAACCCACCCTTTATAAATTTGCGAGTTCTCATATGCATCGTGGTGTAATTCATCAATCTCGCTCATTTGAAGCTTTCTGTGGGTTCCTGCCTTAGAAAGATCAAGATTGCAGTTCCGTACTACCCAATAGGCTTTGTGTTCCAATTCGACGGGGAGGTGATATGCCTTCCCATACACCAATCTGAAGGGAGACATGCCTAATTGGGTTTTGTGGGCGGTCCTATAAGCCCACAAAGCTTCCGGAAGTCGGGATGACCAGTCTTTCCTGTCAGGTTGAACAATGGCCTGGAGGATTTTCTTAATCTCCCGATTCGATAGCTCAGCTAGACCGTTGGTTTAAGGGTGATAAGGAGTAGAGTTTCGGTGTGACACCCCATATTTGGTCATTAGTGATCTGAACTGAGTATTCGTGAAATGGGTCCCTCCATCAAAGATTATAGCATGTGGAATCCTGAACCAAGAAAAGATGTTCTGATGAATGAATTTGACAACCACCTTATGATTGTTGGTTCAGGTCGGAATGGCTTCGATCTATTTGGACACGTAGTCAATAGTGAGAAGAATGTACTCGAAGCCGTCCGAACTACGGAATGATCCCACACAATCAATCCCCCAGATATCAAAGATTTTACATAAGAGAATCGACTGTAAGGGCATCATATCATGGTGGCTTATGTTGCCTAAGGTTTGGCAACGAGTGCATGCCTTACAGTGATTGTATGCGTCTTTGAAAATCGTGGGCCAATAGAAGTCGCATTGGAGGACTTTTGCTGTGATTTTATGACCAGAGAAGTGTCCATCGCATGCTTGGTCATGGCAGAAGGACAAAATGTCTTGAATTTCCTCTTTCGGAACACGACGTCGGATGATCTGATCAGCACCAATGCGGAAAAGATATGGGTCTTCCTAAACATAGTACTTGGCATTGGAAAGTAATTTGTCCTTCTTGGCTTTTCGCCAATCAGACGATATCTGATGTGATGCCAAGTAGTTTACTAGATCAACAAACCATGGAAGTCTTATACTAATAGTCAGGAGGTGCTCATCGGGAAAATGTTCAGTAATGGGTCCGGAAGGGTTGATAATATCAAAAGGAAGGCGGGATAAGTGATCAGCTACCACATTCTATTTCCCCGCCTTGTTGCGAATCTTGAGTTCAAATTCTTGCAACAACAAGATCCAGCGGATTAGTCGAGGCTTCGCGTCCTTCTTCGCAAGGAGATGCCTCATAGTAGTGTGATCAGAGTAAATGATAATACGGGAACCCAAAAGATACAATCTGAACTTTTCTAGGGCAAATACTACGGCTAGTAGTTATTTCTCAGTAACTATGTAGTTGCGCTAAGCCTCATCAAGTGTCTTGCTAGTGTAGTAAATGACCACGGGTTTTCCATCTATTTTCTGACCAAGTACCACACCTACAACGTAATCAGATGCATCGCACATGATCTCAAAGGGTTGAGACCAATCAAGGGTCTGCAGGATAGGTGCTTGGGTAACTCGTTCACGCAGGATTTCAAATGCCTAAGTGCACTCCTTGGTGATTTCAAAAGGGACATCCTTAGATAGGAGATTAGTCAGGGGGCATGCGATTTTTGAGAAATCAGGAATGAATTGACGATAAAAATCGACGTGCCCCAGGAAGGATCAGATGTCTTTGACTGAGCTAGGCATAGGGAGTTTGGAAATCAAATTCACCTTGGCTCGATCAACCTGGATGCCCTTTTCAGAGATAAGATGTCCCAGGACAATTCCGTTAGGTACCATGAAGTGGCTCTTTTCCCAGGAAAGAACCAAGTTCACGTCAATGCACCACCTGAGGATCTAGACCAAGTGCAAGAGGCAATCATCAAATGATTCACCAAATACCGAGAAGTCGTCCATGAAGACTTCAAGGTACTCACCTACCATATCTAAGAATATGGCAAGCATGCGTCGCTGAAAAGTAGCGGGTGCATTGCAGAGATCGAACGACATCCTTCAGAATGTGTAAGTTCCGAAGGGGAAGGTGAAGGTGGTCTTTTCTTGGTCCTCGGGACGGATTGCGACCTGGTTGTAACTGGAGTACCCGTCCAGAAAGCAGAAGAATCGATTTCCTGCTAGTTTCTCGAGAATCTGATCAATGAATGGTAGTGGGAAATGATCCTTCTTCGTGGAGGAATTGAGTCTTTAGTAATCAATGCAGACTCTCCACGAGTTTGCTATATGGGTCGGTATGGCTTCTGCGGTTTCAATCGTGATGACGGTGAGCCCTGCCTTTTTAAGTACAACTTGGATTGGACTCACCCACTGACCGTCGGAGATCGGGTAGATGATCCCTGCATCTAACCATTTGATAATCTCCTTTTTCACCACATCCTGCAGATTGGGATTCAGGTTTCTCTGCATTTCATGGGATGGTGATGAGCCCTCTTCAATGTAGATGTGGTGTGTGTATATGAGGGGCTGATACCGGTGAGATCGTCGAGAGTCCATCTAATGGGTCTTCGATGTTGCTGGAGAATAGAAATCAGGCATGTTTCCTGATTAGGTGTAAGTTAGGAGTTGATAATCACAGGAAACATTTGATTGGAACCCAGAAAGATGTACTTGAGATGATTGAGAAGAGGCTTTAATTCCAAAATTGGGTTTTCAGTAGCAGCGGGTAATTTAGGATGGGTGTCAGGAGTAAATGAAGGAGCTATGGGTGTGTCTAGGTTGAGTTTGGGCTCCTCAAATTGCGGGTTTTGATCCTCTTGTGGTTGATCAGAAATAGTTGAGTTCTCTATAAAGTCGTCAACCACTGCTTCAATATCGAAAATTTGTTCTATGACTTCGTAATTAATTCCTTGTTGGGCCTTAAAGATGTCGATCTTTAGTGTCTTGCTCCTAAATTTCAATTCAATTTGGCCCTCCTCACAATTGATATTGGCCCTAGTAGTGGCCAGAAAGGGTCTCCCTAATATGATTGGTGTGTTCTTCACATTCGTAGGAGTGTCCATGTCTAAAACTATGAAATCCACTAGGAAATAGAAATCATGCACCCTAATTATGACATCCTCGAGAATTCCTTTTGGTGACTTAATTGATCGGTTGCTAGTTGTAAAGTCATCTCAGTCGGTTTGAACTTAGATTCCTTGAAGTAGTCTAGTAGGGATGTGGGTATCAGGTTTATGGAGGCTCCTACGTCTAATAAAGCTTGGTCAAATCGTATATCATTGATTTCACAGGAGATCAAAGGGGTGCCTGGGTCTTTTGCCTTAGGCGAGAGTTTGCTCAAAATGACATAGCTGGTTTGCTCTGACAATATAATCGGATTCCTGTCTTTGGTTCGTGGCTTATGCTTTGGTGTACATATGTCTTTCAAAAATCGTGCGTAAGTTGGTACGTGGTGTATCGCATCCATCAAGGGGATGTTTATATGGACCTGCTCAAAGAGCTTAACTAGATCCTCCTCAGGTGCCACGGTTTTGGTTATCCTATTTCCTTTGGTTAAGGCCTCAGGGAATGGAACTTTAGATGGCTCCTCTAGAATGGGTCCAGGTTCTTGATCTAGGATAGAGGTGTCTTGGATGACTATCCTTGGGTTAGGGTTTGTATTACTAGGCTTGGTTTGGCTTGGATAAGATGGGTCCTATGTTGTTTTGCCAGTGCGGGTAGTAACAAAATTTAATCCTGCCTGTTTTTGGTTTGGAGTGGGTAGAAGAGGTGCTTGCTACTAGTAACCCGTATATGATTGATGTAGCGCTTTGTCGTGTTTTTAAATTAGTCTTGTTGCAGTATAGTTGAAAAAGCGTTATAAAAAATTTACAATTTTATTACTCGAAAATTAAAATATCCAAGGTCAAACTCAGGGAGCAAATTGGTATTTTAGAAACTTAAGATTACAACTTTGAAATTACTCAAAAGATGTTCAATAGTGCAATTCAATGTTTATGAAAGCTAAAAAGAGAATATGCAAAAAGAGGAGAGATTGAATGTTGTCTTTTCTTCTTCTTCTATGTCTTCTTTTGTGGATTAGATGTCTGATTCAGAATCGGACGTCTTAAACTCACGTTGCTATAGTGCTTGCCCTTTCTCTTTCTGATTTTTGCCTTCTTCTTTCTTCTTTCTCTGCTGTGGCTGTGCTTCTTCTGCCTTCTTTGGCTTCTTCTTCTTCTTTCTCTTCTTTCTTCTTCTGTGGCTAAGTCCCTCTTCAAGTTTGGCCTTGTCTTCAACTGCACCTCCAAGTCCTTCTTCTGCCTCAGCTTCTCTGCAGCTACATGCCATCTTCCTTGTATGCTGCTACCTCCTCCTTTCTTCTACAGCTTCAGTCTTCTTTGCTAAGTCCTTCAGATCCTTCCTTGGCTTCTTCTTCTTCTCCTTCCTTCTTCAGCAGCTTCCTCCGCCTCCTCTTATTCCTCTTCTGCTGCTACCTTCTTTAGCTCCTGCAAAGCACCACAATGCAAAACCTAGTCCCTACCCTCCCCACATCTCTCTCTCTATTTCTCTCTTCGCTCTCTCAGAGCCAGCCGGGTAAATGGGTCGGGTTAACGTGCCCAGGTCCAGGCGCACCGGCGTGGGTGATGTGCGAGGAGTGTAGGGTTATCGGGTCAAGTGAGCTAGGTCCGCGCAGCGTGGGTCGTGGACGAGGCGGGTATACGGGCGAGGGGACCTCACCCCATGTACTGGAGGCGAACAGAAGAAATCACAAAAACAATTTAACTCACTCACCGCACTCCTGGCTTTTCGAGGTGGGACTAAAAGTCCCACTCGCATCTTCAAGCGCCCGCAGGGAAGACACTGGTGCAATTGGGCAGCTGCAGTCGACAAAGCCCTTGATTGCTAGGTGCGATTGGTTCGTAGAAGGATTTCACGCACCTGGGACACGTCTACCTAGAGTGGGACGACCTGGAGCTCGCGGGCAAACTCCTTCACGCCTTCGTCAATGGCGGAAGAGGGTCGAACCTACACTTCATGAATACGGCCTCGCAGCCCTATCAAATCACTTGGGGAGCTTTGCCGTGTCACGGCGAAGGTGAGACGGTGGTTGGCTAGCCGCGGGATGGCCTAGGCATGCGTGCCTAGGTCGCTCTATGGCCGTGTTTATGGGTTTGTTCGGTGGGAGTGTGTGGAGGTGTTGGTGGTTAAGGGAAGGGGGAAGTTGATCAGTGGGTGATGGCGGAGGTGATGAGGGATCTTGCAAGGCATGTGGAGGTGCAGGGCGGCGAATACGCCTTCGCCGGTGGTCTACCGGAGATGGAGAAGGTGGTGGTGGTCTGCAGCGTGAGGGGTCTAAAGTGCAAATTAAGAGAGGGGAAATGAAGAGGAGAGAGGGAGAGAGGAATAATTCTAACCTAGCTTAAGTGGGCGAAGGGGGGCAGGAGGCGGACGGCTCGTTCCTGCCATCGCCAAAGACTTAGATGTCTAAGGGAGGGGTGACGGTGATGATGACGGGGCTAAAGGCGCACACGCGGGTGTTGCACGATGCGAAGGTGGTGAGGGTGGCTCTGCCACTGGTATTATGGCAGAGCGATGGAAAAGAGGAAGGCTCGCCGGAGCTAGCTGGACTCCTGACCGAAGGAGGAGGAGACGAAATTGGGGGGATTCTTCGGCTAAGTCAAGCTTACCCCTTTGGCCGGACCTGGTGCTTCTTATATAGGCACAGGCAGAGGGTCAGGCGCAAGGTGGCGGACAAAAGACCTCGCCAGAGGTATGGCCGAAAGTGATACCCATACCTCTCATGCGAATGCATGAGAGGTATGGGGCGATTCAGGGCATGGGAAGCTGCTCAAGCGGTAAGGAGTTTCGCAGACTCCCCTTTCAAATCTGGGAGTTGCTCCCTAGGGAAGCGAGGAGAAATCCTCCTCGAAACCTCGCTGGAGGTATGGGTCTCTACTGCAATGGCAGAGGGACCAGAATGCAGATAGTGATGAGAAAGTTGAGGGGGTTTTCGTAATGGTTTTCAAAAGTTAGGGGCCAAAATGTAATTGGGTGGACCATTTTGCAAAGTAGGTCAAGATGACCTTCCCGTAGGTCCAAATTTTGGTGAAAACCTAATTTGGGCCTAAGGAATCCAATGGTGAAGTTGGATTTTAGGTTTGAATACGTTTGACTAAAAATTTTGCACAAAAACCCAAATTAGGTCTAATATTGAGCTTGGACCCCAACCTAGGTCAAAACAGGTTCCACAGGCTAAATTGAAGGTTCTAAATCCTATGGGATATTTTTTCATGAATTTAAAGGATTGAGTTGATTTTTATCCTGACTGGAACCTTGTGAAATTAAGTGGATTTGTTTTAGGGTTACAAAATGTCATTTAATTCTTAAATTTCATAATAACCCTTTTCTGATTGAACCATCCCACTTTTTCTCTTATTAAGTCCAATTGACCTATGTCTAGACCCTGAGAAATCCCGTTAATGTACTGCAATGGGAAAATTGCAGTTTTACCCTTTATTTCATGTATTCTTTTCAGATCAGTAATCTTTTGAGTTAGGCCTTCCTTTAGGTTATGCAGGAGCTTTTGTTTATTTTATTAGGTCAAAATAAGCTAGTTACGACTCATGATGAGGTTCTTATCATACCCCCATGCCTAGCTTTTGCTAGTCCCTTAGCAAAATTTCAGGGTTTTAACTTCTATTCTAGACCATGAATTTCTTTCACCAGTTATGATAAGTGCTTTTTCTTCTTTTTCTTCTGTGATTAGGTCAGAATACCGACAATAGGCCTAGAGGTACTCTAGTACCAACTAAGATCCGGACTTAACTAGCTTTAACCTCGATCCTCTGCAAAGGTTTTTAAGGCCCGCAGGAATTACCCTAAGGTTCATTGGATTTCATGGTTAAAGCACCTGTGCTTGAGACATGTTTAGCCTTGGTTCAGTTTGCAGTGCATTTTTGTAAGAGAGAGACAGAGGATTTATTTGTTTGGAGAGTTTTCTCTCTCTTTTCTTTTTATTTCTAGCTTCGGATTGGCTTCTCAATACGATCTGTATCGGATTCCTCATCCCTATCATCAATCCTCAAAGGTTCCTGGCAATCGATACTTTGTGATAGCACCGCCCATGGTAACCCCCAGAACCCTGATTTTTGAGATTTTGAGATAATTCCGCCCATGGAGTTCCATGGCCGAATCCAAACCCTGGCAATCGACATTTCGTGATAATGCCACCCATGGTATCTGAACCAGCAGAATACTTACATGCCCCCAGTAGGATATGTCAATATCCTAAGAGACAAGCACCGAGGAGATGATATGTTACGCATCTTCGAGGGGAATTTCTCGCCTCTCTGCACCGCGAACTCGTCCAAATCAACTTGTGTTGATCGGCCGTTCCTAATCTAGGCAACATTTTCAGAACATTAAAATGCTTTTTGCGTGATTTTGATTGCTATGCATACTGAACCAGACTGTGTGTGGATTGGGGTGCTTAGGTTACCAAGTCCCGCAAATCGAATGTTAGTTAACGAGGCCAAATACTCCCTAAGCTTTAGACCTAATACTTAAGCTTTGCATTTTTCTCAACCTCTTGAGGATTATCTAGATCTTAGCAGGTACTAAGAGTCTAGCCAAAAAGGCCTAAGGTCAGCGTTCCTATTAATCTCTTTGTGTTTCTTTAGCACTTTTTTTTACTTTTCTTGATGTGTTCTAGAACTTCGGTTAATCCCTTAATTTCTTACTAATGACTATCTCTTTCTTTTTCTTTTTATGCTCCTTTTTTAGCATTTTGCTCTTTTTCCTCCTCCTTATGATTATGTATAGCCCAAAATTTTTCCTTCTTCTCAGTTTTTTTTTTATGAAATGTGATTTTTTTGTAGAAACCTTTTTTTGATATGAGTTTTCATAAATTTTTGCACTTTTTATACCCCCCCATGCCTATGATTTGCAATGCCCCCATTGTAAATTAGGTGGGTTCGAATTTAGCTTAGTTCATTCATTAGGACAGGTGCTTGGTGAGCGAACAGGTCGAGGTGACTGTTGCGGATGATTTTTAGACTCGAGTACGGGTACCTGAGGTGGAGTCGGTTGTTCTACTGGATGAACCCTAAAGTGCAATATGAATTCAGCAAGGAAATCTAGGAAAGGTTTCGGGTTTTGCAAAGAATGATGGGTTGCCTGCCGTTAAGCGTTGAGTTTTACGCCATCAGCTGGGTGCAATGAGCTCAGGGAGAATGGAGAATAAAGGATGACTCAGCCAAATCTGTATTGGTCATGTCAATGAATGGTTTGAGTCTCTGACCGTTCATGACGAAAGGTTCAGAATCGTGGCTAAGTGGACTGATCTCAACGGCTCCATTTCCAAAGATTCGTTGGACTAAGTAAGGTTCGATCCACTTAGATCGCAGCTTTCCTAGGAACAATTTGAGTCAGGCATCAAAGAGTACAACCTTTTGACCAGGGTGAAAGATCTTTCTAGATACATGCTTGTCGTGAAAGGCTTTACCCAGCTCTTTGTAGATTCGCGAGTTTTCATACACATCGTGGCGTAATTCATCAATCTCGCTCATCTGAAGCTTTCTGTGGGTTCCAACCTTAGCAAGATCTAAGTTGCAGTTTCATACTGCCTAATAGGCTTTATGTTCCAATTCGACCGGGAGGTGACACGCCTTCCCATACACCAGTCTGAAAGGGGACATGCCTAATTGGGTCTTGTGGGAGGTCCTATAAGCCCACAAAGCTTTCGAAAGTCGGGATGGCCAATCCTTCCTATCAAGTCGAACAGTAACCTGGAGGATTTTCTTGATCTCCCGATTTGATAGCTCAGCTAGACCATTAGTTTGGGGGTGGTAAGGAATAGAGATTTGATGTGACACCCCGTATTTGGTCATCAGTGAGTTGAACTGAGCGTTTATGAAATGGGTCCCTCCATCAGAAATGATCACACGTGGAATCCCGAACCATGAGAAGATGTTTTGGTGAATGAACTTGATAATAATTTTGTGATCATTGGTTCGGGTTGAAATGGCTTCGATCCATTTGGACACATAGTCAACAGCGAGTAAAATGTATTCAAAGCTGTCCAAGATAGGGAAGGGTCCCATAAAATCAATCCCCCATATGTCGAAAATCTCGCATTAGGATCGGCTGTAATGGCATCATGTCTCGATGGCTCATGTTGCCCAAGGTCTGGCAATGGTTACATGCCTTACAGTGATTGTATGTATCCTTGAAAATTGTGGACCAGTAAAAGCCACATTGGAGGACTTTTGATGTGGTTTTGTGTCCAGAAAAATGGCCACCGCATGCTTGGTCATGGCAGAAAGAGAGTATGTCTTTGATTTTCACTTCCGTGACAAACCATCGGATAATTTGATCAGCACCAATGAGGAATAAATACGGGTCTTGGCATCGAAATGCAATTTGTCCTTCTTGGCCTTCAGCTAATCAGATGGGATTTGATGTGATGCCAAGTAGTTTACTATGTCAGCAAACCAAGGAAGTCCTGTATCAATAGTCAGGAGGTGCTCATCAGGAAAATGTTCCGTGATTGGTCCAGAAGGGTCAATGATCTTAGAAGGAAGGCGGGACAAGTGATCAGCTACCACATTCTATCTTCTCGCCTTGTCGTGAATCTCGAGGTCAAATTCTTGCAACAGCAAGATCCATTGGATTAATCGAGGTTTCACATCCTTCTTTGCAAGGAGATGCCTCACAGCTATGTGATCTGAGTAGATAATAACACGGGAACTCAGGAAGTAAGATCTGAATTTTTCTAGGGCAAATACTACGGCTAGCAACTCTTTCTCAATAACAGTGTAGTTACGCTGAGCCTCGTCAAGTGTTTTGCTAGTGATGAGAACCTCATCATGAGCCATAACTAGCTCATTTTGACCTAATACAAAGGATAAAAGCTCCTACATATCTCAAGGAAAGGCTTAACTCAGAGAATTCTGAGTTTGAGAAGAAAACAAGTTATAAGGGGTAAAAATGTAAT
Organism: Thalassia testudinum; assembly: GCA_037157565.1. Taxonomy (NCBI): domain Eukaryota; kingdom Viridiplantae; phylum Streptophyta; class Magnoliopsida; order Alismatales; family Hydrocharitaceae; genus Thalassia; species Thalassia testudinum. Next base: position 42,847,103 of record JAZHRO010000065.1, read on the forward strand.
TTTACCAGTATAATCTGCATACAGGGTAATTCAGGGCCCAAACATAGGTCAAAGCAGCTTAATAAGAATAAAAGTGGGATGAGATGATCTAGCAAGGGCTACAGCATTTCCAAGAAACTAAATGATAATCTGTAACCCTAAAACAACCCACTTCAATTCACAAGGTTCGAGGCAAAGTAAAAATAGAATAAACCCTCTAAAATTCATAGAAAAATAATCTCTAGGGTTTAGAACCTTCAATTTGGCCTTCAGAACCCATTTTGACCTACATTGAGAACCATGCCCAATTAATAACTTAATTTGGGTTTTTACGTAAATTGACCGGTCAAACAAGGTTTAATATAGAAATGAAATTCACCATCAGATTCCTTAGGTCCTAATTAATCATGTATAAAAACTTGAGCCTAAGAAGAAACCTCCTTGACCGACTTTACACTTTGGTCCTCATATATTTACTCTTTGGCCCTCAACTTTTGAACCCTCGCATTTTAGCCCCTAACTCTCCTTCGTTCTTTGCGATCAGGTCCCCCCTGCAAAACCTGCCAGCACCATGCTCCGGCGACCTTGCGCGGAGCATGGCGCCGCGCAGGGTGAGGGGGGGGACCTGGCAAGTAAACCGGGGGTGCCCTGCGTCGTCAGCCGTCGCAGGGACACCCCCCTGGTCGTTGTAACCCACCATACCGGCCGTGCGAACGCACGGACGGTATGGGTTTTTGTTTCCGGCCATCCTCCGGCGAGGGAGACACGTCGTCTCCCTCCGCCTTCCTCCCTGTTTTGATCCCTATAAATACCCCCCGTTGCTCCACCGACCGGGGTAGCTTGGGTCTGACGGAGAAAACCCCCAACTTTCCTCTCTTCTCTCTCCGGCAGACGCTCACCAGCTCCGGCGGTTCCTCCCCCTTCTCCTCTTCGCTCTGCCGCAATACCAGCAGCAGAGACTTCCTCCCCTGCTCTTCCCGCGCCACGCCGCACCCAGCTGGCGCCTCTCCGGCTCTCTGCTCGCCGCCGCCCCTTTCTCTGAGCATCGTCTTCTCCGGCGACAGTCGATACGACTGTCGCCCTGTTCCTCCCCCTTCGTCCCTGCAAGTAAGCTAGAACTACTCCCCTTCTTCTCCTCTTTCTTTCCCCGCCTTCAATTTATTCAATTAAGCCCTCGACCGACCCTGACCATCGTCACCCCCTTCGTCTCCGGCCACCCTCCGACGAGATGCTCCCATCGCTCCACAGCCTCACACACCTCGCCGACCCTCACCGAACCTCCGCCTCATCACACTGAGCACCCCCCACCCCTTCACTGCCACTCCACACCTCCGTAACGCTTCCCCCAACAAACCCATCCTCCGACCCACAGTCCGACCTAGGGCAGCCCTTACACGCCGCCCCACGCCTCGCCACCACCCACACGAGCTTCGCCGCACCCTGGCGAAGCTCCCGGCACTTTCTGATTAGGCCGAGAGGCCATTTTTCTGTGAACAGGCCACCCGACCTCCGCCGCCATTGCCGTGCAGAAGGAGCTGCTTCCGCCTGCAGCTACAGGCGCGCCACGCTCAGCGCCACGCCCAGATTCGACTCCCAGGCCTTGCGAGGCATTTCGACAAAACACCAGGCTCGCAGCTAAGGCAGAAGGCTTCGCGTGACGCCGCGATCTCCCGCTGCTTTCCCCGCTGCGGGCGCGCAATTGAGGTGGGAATTTAGTCCCACCTCGGAAAAGTCTGAAGAGGCGCAGCGATATAAGACGCAAAAGTGCTGGAGGCTTACTGCCTCAGCACACGGGGTGAGGTCCCCTTCACCCGCCCGGTTACCCGGTCTCATCCACGCTCACGCCCCGCGGACTTGACCCGACCCGACCCGACTTAGACTGACCTGCACTCCTCGCCCACCACGCACGCCGGTGGGCCTGGACCCGGGCACGACCCGTACCCGATTACCCGGCAGCTCTGGGAGAGCTTTCCCAAGAGTGGTTTCAGAGAGAGAGAGACGCGGGGGAGAGGGTAGAGTAGGTTTTGTCCTCTGACGTAAGCTCTGAAGTGTGCAGGAACAGGTGAAGAAGAAGGAAGCTGAGGAAGACACTGTAGCAACAGGCAGTTTAAGTCGTCTGATTTGGAAATCAGACGACGGCCTGAAGGGAAAAGAAGAAAGAAGGAGGGGCGACGTCCCTGACTGGAAAAAGAAAAGACGGAAGAAGGAGATCTGAAGAAAGAAAGAAGATCACCTCTGCAGAACTAAGAAGAAGAAGATCACCTCTGCAGAACAAAGAAGAAAGAAGGAGGGGCGACGTCCCTGACTGGAAAAAGAAAAGACGGAAGAAGGAGATCTGAAGAAAGAAAGAAGATCACCTCTACAGAACTAAGAAGAAGAAGATCACCTCTGCAGAACAAAGAAGAAAGAAGGAGATCTGAAGAAAGAAAGAAGAGCATCACCTCTGCAGAACGAAGAAGAAGAAGATCTGAGACGAGGAGAAACAAAGAGAAAAAAAAAGACACCAAATTCTTTCTCTCTCTTTGTTTATTTTTGTAAAAGAAACATGTATATCTCTAGAATACAACTTGCTCCCTGAGTTCGACCTCGGGAACTCTTTTCCGAGTAAAAAAATTTTATATATTTGAAATGATGGCAACAACTGGCTATACTACGACGCTATAGCGTTATAACCCTGCTGTCGAAGCCAACCATTTTTGGCGCCGTTGCCGGGGAGCAACGGCTATTCTAGAGGTAAACATTCCTGTTTCTTTTTAATTTCTGATAATCTCCTCTCTTTTGTGCAGAAAACTACAGGAAATCAAGAAGACAAGCAACCGCACAACAACCACTCCGAGGACAGGTAAATTTTTCCTCTCGCTATTAACCCCTAAAACTCAAAAGAAAGAAAAGAACAAGCAATATAGGGCTAACCTGTCTTCCATACTTAGTAACCATAAAAGTTGCATGTTTTCAACTCATTATTCCTGCACACTATTAAGGGTATTTAAGGGCTAACACATTCTTGCTTGAGCCCTAATTACCCAACAAAGAATTAACTAGACCAACTAGAGCCAACCTAGGATCCAACACTAGGGATTTAGAGACACACTCCTTAAGCAAGAATTGAGAAAACCAAATGAAGTGTGCCCAAGCCCTTGTCTGAAAATACCTATTCAAAGAAAACCTAAAACAATTGGCTCTCTAAACACTTGAACCCTAAAAGAAAGGACCCAAAAAGCTCTCAAAGGAACAAGAGGTAAAGTTGACTCCTTGGGTCAACCAACCTTAAAATTAGGTCACTTTCTCACTCAAAATACCTAAGAGTTCAAGTGTAACTTTAAGCACCCTGATCTTAAGCTAAAATTGGTAGACTTAAGAGGTCAAGATCCCCATTCTGGTCTACCTGGACCCGCAGTGACAAGAGAGGTCGGGTGGGGGAAACCCTGTAACCCGTGGGGACGCTCTACCGTGTAGGGGTCTTCGCGGGACTCTCCCTCTCTGGCTGCCCAGGTAATTCTCAGGTGGACGATCTTTCTGATCAAGGGGTCCATCTGCCCCGCACCTCTATAGTCACCCAACACATTTTTGGGTGCCTTGATTGGGTCCAGCACCTTCTAAACTTACCTCTTCCAACTGTGCATGTACGGAAGGAGGTCTCTAAGACCACCCTTAAGACCTCCTTTAGAAATTCGCTCTCGTCAAGGCCAAGCCTCGACGCCCGTGTTTGTGCAGAAACACCCTCACATTATTCTCTCTTCTGATTCAGAACCAAGTTCTTCTTCTTCCCCCATCATGGCTCAGCCAGTTGAGGAAGAAAATAATCTGGAACACCAGCTCCAGCGACTCAATGACCTCTTCCAAAACTTCGTGCACCCACCTCAGCGTCCTATGATGCGGGACCACTACAATCCTGCTGATGAGAACCTCATCATGAGCCATAACTAGCTCATTTTGACCCAATACAAAGGATAAAAGCTCCTACATATCTCAAGGAAAGGCGTAACTCAGAGAATTCTGAGTTTGAGAAGAAAACAAGTCATAAGGGGTAAAAGTGCAATTTTACCAGTATAATCTGCATACAGGGTAATTCAGGGCCCAAACATAGGTCAAAACAGCTTAATAAGAATAAAAGTGGGATGAAATGATCTAGCAAGGGCTACAACAATTCCAAGAGACTAAATCTGTAACCCTAAAACAACCCACTTCAATTCACAAGGTTCGAGGCAAAGTAAAAATAGAATAAACCCTCTAAAATTCATAGAAAAATAATCTCTAGGGTTTAGAACCTTCAATTTGGCCTTTAGAACCCATTTTGACCTACATTGAGAACCATGCCGAATTAATAACTTAATTTGGGTTTTTGCGCAAATTGACCGGTCGAACAAGGTTTAAGATGAAAATAAAATTCACCATCAGATTCCTTAGGTCCTAATTAGTCATGTATAAAAACTTGAGCCTAAGAAGAAACCTCCTTGACCGACTTTACACTTTGGTCCTCATATATTTACTCTTTGGCCCTCAACTTTTGAACCCTCGCATTTTGGCCCCTAACTCTCCTTCGTTCTTTGCAATCAGGTCCCTCCTGCAAAACCCTGCCAGCACCATGCTCCGGCGACCTTGCGCGGAGCATGGCGCCGCGCAGGGTGAGGTAGGGGACCTGGCAAGTAAACCGGGGGTGCCCTGCGTCGTCAGCCGTCGCAGGGGCACCCCCTTGGTCATTGTAGCCCACCATACCGGCCGTGCGAACGCACGGACGGTATGGGTTCGTCTCCGACCATTCTCCGGTGAGGGAGACACGTCGTCTCCCTCCGCCTTCCTCCCTGTTTCATCCCTATAAATACCCCCCGCTGCTCCACCGACCAGGGCAGCTTGGATCTGACGGAGAAATCCCCAACTTCCTTCTCTTCTTTCTCCGGCAGACGCTCACCAGCTCCGGCGGCTTCCTCCCCCTCCACCTCTTCGCTCTGCCGCAATACCAGCAGCAGAGACTTCCTCCCCTGCTCTTCCCGCGCCACGCCGCACCCAGCTGGCGCCTCTCCGGCTCTCTGCTCGCCGCCGCCCCTCTCCCTGAGCATCGTCTTCTCCGGCGACAGTCGATACGACTGTCGCCCTGTTCCTCCCCCTTCGTCCCTGCAAGTAAGCTAGAGTTACTCCCCTTCTCCTCATCTTTCTTTCCCCGCTTTCAATTTAGTCAATTAAGCCCTCTACCGACCCTGTTCACCCTCACCCTCTTCGCCTCCGACCACCCTCCGGCGAGCCGCTCCCATCACCTCAGCGACCCACACGGCTCGCCGACCACCGCAGAACCTCCGCCTCCTCACCCTGATCCTCTTCCGCCCCTCCACTTCCCACCAAACACCCTCTGCAGATCCACCGAACACACCCACTTCTTCGCTCACAGTTTGACCTAGGACGACCTGTTGGCTCCATCACGCCCCCTGCAGACCCCCTGACCACCTTCGCCGTGCCACGGCGAAGGTCCCCCGCCTGTCTGATTTGGCCGAGAGGCCGTTCTTCTGTGACCAGGTGACTCGCCCTCCGTCGCCATTACTGCGCAGGCAGAGCTGCTTCACCTGCAGGTGCAGGCACGCCTTCGCCCAGGTTTGACTCCCAGGTTGCGCAGGGACTCTCCGCGAAACGTCCCTGGTTCACAGAAGAACGAAGGCCGCGCGGGAAGCCACGATCGCCCACTGCTCCATCCGCGACGCGCGCTCAATTGGGGTGGGACATTTAGTCCCACCTCGGAACTTCTCGGAGGCGCGCGGACGCATAAAGGCAAAAAGTGCCTTATGCTGTCTGCCTCCTGACCACGGGGTGAGGTCCCTCTCACCCGACCCGGCCTCGTCCGTGACCACGCTCCGCGGACCTGGCCCGACCCGATTAGACCGACCTGCACTCCTCGCCCACCACCGCACGCCGGTGGGCCTGGACCCGGGCCTGACCCGAACCCGATTACCCGGTAGCTCTGGGAGAGCTGTCCCAAGAGTGGTTTCAGAGAGAAAGAGAGACGCGGGGGGGGAGGGTAGAGTAGGTTTTTCCTCTTGACGAAAAACTCTGAAGTGTGCAGGCCAAAGAAGAAGAAGAAGACCCGCGGAAGAAGAAGTGCAGGCGAAGAAGAAGGAGCTGCACTGTAGCAAATGCTCAGTTAAGTCGTCGAAGCACCGGGCCAGACGACGGAAAGTCAGCAGCCAGAGCAACACAGAAGGCAGGCTGAAGAAGAAGGAAGGGAGACTTAGTAGCCGAAGGCAGAAGCACCACGATTGCAGAAGAAGAAGAAGAGAGGTCAAGGCAGAAAACCAAAGAAGAAGAACAAGGAGCTCTGAAGAAAGAAAAACATCACCAACGCAGGAACAGCAGGAAGAAGAAGAGCATCACCATTGCAGAAGAAGATTATCACCATAGCAGAAACCAAGGAAGAAGAAGAAGGAGATCTGAAGAAAGAGAAAGAAAGAAGAACATCACAACAAATTCTTTCCCTTTCTCTTTATTTTGTAAAAGAAACATGTATATCTCTAGAATACGACTTGCTCCCTGAGTTCGACCTCGGGAACTCTTTCATTTTCCGAGTAAAAAAAAATTTATATTTGAAATGTTGGTAATAACCGGCTTTACTACAACGTTATAACAAAACTCACAAACCCGGAGAAAAAAGCCCACGTTTCACCTACTGCGGTGGCCATTGAGCCTCGAGTCAGAATCCCGACTGGAGGACCTGATTCCGAACTAAAGCCCAACATGATTCATGCTATACCTAAATTCCATGGGCTTAATTCTGAAGATCCCTTCCAGCACATCAAACAGCTAAAGCATCTGGCCCACACTTTTGGATCAGATGCGCAAAATCGGGATATTCTTCTCATGAAGATGTTCTCCTTTTCTCTTATGGACAAGGCCGCCCATTGGTATCAAACTCAGACCCGGCCGATCAACACTTGGGAAGAACTTCAATCCGAGTTTTTGAAAAAGTTCTTTCCCGTTGGTCGGACCAACGCCTTGCGCCATCAGATTACACACTTCACTCAACAATCAGGAGAACCTCTCCATGAGGCATGGGATCGTTTTCAGGATCTCATGAGAAAGTGCCCCCATCACGGAGTTCCTAAATGGGAACAAGTCCAATCTTTTTACCAGGGACTCCGTGAGGACATCCGCCTTTTCGTCAATGCAACTTGCGGAGGAAACATCATGGGTCAACATGAAGACACCGTATGGGAGATTCTCGAAAACATGTGCGAGAACTCCATCAACAATGACTCCATGGGACTATTCGACAGGACGATTACCCGCGCAGCGACGAATCTTAAGGGAGCACATGAGACGCAGGGCCTGTCCGCATCAGTCGACCTGGAATTAATGGCCAGTCGATTGGACAAGGTCTCAATCATTGAAAAGAAGGTGGATGAGCTGACTCAGCACTTGCAGCGAGCCACCTCCGCGCGTAACTCCTTTGCACAACCTCCTTCCACACAGGAGACTGTGCAAAACATCCTCCACCGATCTTCCCCTGGGATGGATCCATATCCATCCCCATCTGATTCTTGGACTGGAAGATCATCCGATCCTTTCTACACCAGCCGGGGGAACTCCATTCCTCCTTTCCCTGATTCTCAGGAGGTTCCTCAGACCTGCGAGGACCTCAACGCCATCCAGAACGACCCATTCTCCAACACTTACAACCCTGGATGGCGAAACCATCCCAATTTTCAGTGGGCGGGAAATTCCCAAACCCAAAGACCACCTTTTCAGTCCCGCCCACAGCCCTCTCGTCACTACCAGCCGCCTCAGCCTCGGCCCAACCCTACTTATCCATCAGGGCCAAATCAAGATCAAATGTCCTTAATCCTTCAGACTCTGGCTGACATTCAAAAAACGAATGCGGCTATTCAGAAACAGCACAAGGACGAGCTTACAGAAGTTAAAACTCAACTGGCCCAGTTGGCAAATTCTCGCCAACCAGGCACACTCCCTTCCCAACCTCTTCCTAACCCAAATAACGTGCCAACCCAGAAGCGCGTTATGAATCCAAATTTAGGCCACGCCCAATGGATTTATCAGGCTCCTACTGCTCCATCTCCAGACGAGATGGAAGCCTCAACTTCTTATGCGGGATTTCAGCAGCAGCCACCCCTCCTACCAAACCCAAACCAAAATCAGGCCGGATTAAATTCTGTAACAACACGTAGTGGTAAAACAACTCAAGACCCGCATTATCCAAACCACTCCCAGCCTGATAACCATGACCCTAGGATAGTTATCCAAGGTACCGCTGTTCCAGATCCACAACCTGGACCTATCCTAGAAGAACCAACCAAGATCCCGTTTCCCGAGGCCCTGACCAAGGGAAAGAAGACCACCAAACCCGTGGCCCCTGAGGAGGACCTGGTCAAGCTCTTTGAGCAGGTCCACATAAACATCCCCTTGATGGATGCAATCCGCCACGTACCAGCTTACGCACGATTTCTAAAGAATATATGTACACCCCAGCGTAAGCCGCGAACCAAGGGAGGGAGCCCAATTGTTCTGTCAGAGCAAGCCAGCTCTGTAATCCTTAGTAGACTCCCACCCAAGGCAAAAGATCCTGGAACTCCCCTGATTTCCTGTAAGATAGGTGGTACCCAATTTGATAGAGCATTGTTAGACTTGGGTGCATCCATAAACCTGATACCCACATCCTTACTTGACCATCTAGAAGAATCTGAGCTAAAACCAACCGAGGTGACATTACAATTAGCAGATCGATCTATAAAGTCACCAAAAGGGATTCTCGAAGATGTTATCGTGAGAGTACGGGATTTCTATTTTCCAGTGGACTTTATAGTCTTAGATATGGATGCACCTGAGAACCCTAGGGATACACCAATCATTCTAGGGAGACCTTTCTTGGCTACTGCTAGAGCCAACATCAGCTGTGAGGAGGGCCAAATAGAGCTTAAGTTTGGAGATCAAACATTGAAAATTGATATATTTAAGGCCCAACAAGGAATTAATTGCGGCGTCATCGAACAAATTTGTGACATCAAGACTTTGGTTGATGAATCACACCTCTAGAATGACTCGATTATGCCTCATCAACCACAGAAGGATCTTGACCCGCAAACAGAGGAGTCGAATCCAGATATGAACAACCCAGTAACTCCCACCCTTGAACCTCACATCTATACTGAACCACCCGCTGCTGCTGAAAACCCCATCCTCGAACTGAAACCCCTTCCTGCTCACTTGAAAAACGTATTTTTGGGTTCTAATCAGACCTTTCCTGTGATTATCAATTCCGACCTCAGTCCTGAACAGGAATCCCGTCTGATTATTGTCCTCCAGCAACATCGCAGAGCCATCGGATGGACTCTCGATGATCTGACTGGAATAAGTCCCTCTTATTGTACTCATCATATCTATTCAGAAGAGGACACACGACCTTCTCGTGAAATGCAGAGACGCTTAAACCCCAATCTGCAGGAGGTCGTGAAAAAGGAGATCATCAAATGGTTAGATGCCGGAATCATCTACCCGATCTCCGATAGTCGTTGGGTGAGCCCAATTCAGGTCGTGCCCAAGAAGGCAGGACTCACCACTATAACGACTGAGACCGGAGAAATCATTCCTACCCGATTAGCCAACTCGTGGAGAGTCTGTATAGATTACCGTCGACTCAGTTCCTCCACGAAGAAGGATCATTTCCCACTACCCTTCATTGATCAAATTCTCGAAAAACTAGCGGGAAATAGGTTCTTCTGCTTTCTTGACGGGTACTCCGGTTATAACCAGGTGGCAATCCATCCTGAGGACCAAGAAAAGACCACGTTCACCTGCCCCTTCGGAACATACGCTTTCCGAAGGATGCCTTTCGGTCTTTGCAATGCACCCGCTACTTTTCAGCGATGCATGCTTGCCATATTCTCAGATATGGTAGGTGATTATCTGGAAGTCTTCATGGATGACTTTTCAGTTTTCGGAGCATCATTCGACGATTGCCTCCAACACTTGGTCCAGATACTCAGGCGGTGCATCGATGTGAATTTGGTTCTTTCCTGGGAAAAGAGCCATTTCATGGTGCCTGAGGGAATTGTCCTGGGACACTCAATTTCGGAGAAAGGTATCCAAGTGGATCGAGCTAAGGTTAATCTGATTTCTCACCTTCCTATGCCTAGCTCGATCAGGGACATCCGATCCTTTTTAGGGCATGTCAGTTTTTATCGACGATTTATCGCTGATTTTTCAAAAATCGCATGCCCCCTGACCACTCTTCTCTCCAAGGATGTTCCCTTCGAAATCTCCAAGGAATGCACTCAAGCATTTGAAATCCTGCGTGACCGAGTCACCCAAGCCCCGATCCTACAGTCCCCTGATTGGTCTCAACCCTTTGAGATCATGTGTGATGCATCCGACTTCGCTGTAGGAGCGGTTTTGGGACAGAAAATTGACAAGAAACCTGTGGTCATTTACTACGCCAGCAAAACACTCGATGAGGCTCAGCGTAACTATACGGTTACTGAGAAAGAGCTGCTAGCTGTAGTATTTGCCCTAGAAAAGTTCAGATCATACCTTCTGGGTTCCCGTGTCATCATATACTCGGATCACACAGCTGTGAGGCATCTCCTTGCAAAGAAGGACGCGAAACCTCGATTAATCCGATGGATCTTGCTGTTGCAAGAATTTGACCTTGAGATTCGCGACAAAGCGGGAAAGCAAAACGTGGTAGCTGATCACTTGTCCCGTCTTCCTTCTAAAATAATTGACCCTTCCGGACCCATCACTGAGCATTTTCCCGATGAGCACCTGCTGACTATTGGTACTAGCCTTCCATGGTTTGCTAATATAGTAAATTACTTGGCATCTCATCAGACCCCGTCCGATTGGCCGAAGGCCAAGAAAGACAAATTACGCTCCGATGCCAAGTATTACATTTGGGAAGACCCGTACCTCTTCCGCATAGGTGCCGATCAGATCATCCGGAGATGTGTCCCGGAAGGGGAATTCAACAGTATCCTCTCTTTCTGCCATGACCAGGCATGCGGTGGCCATTTTGCCGGGCATAAAACCGCATCAAAAGTCCTCCAGTGCGGCTTTTACTGGCCCACATTGTTCAAAGACGCATACAATCACTGCAAGGCATGCAGTCGTTGCCAAACTTTGGGCAACATGAGCCATCGCGACATGATGCCTATGCAACCGATTCTAGTATGCGAAATCTTTGATGTTTGGGGGATTGATTTTATGGGCCCCTTTCCTGTTTCGGATGGTTTCGAATACATTCTGTTGGCTGTGGACTACGTGTCCAAATGGATCGAAGCCATACCAACCCGAACTTGTGATCACAAAATCGTTCTCAAATTCATTCATCAACACATTTTCTCAAGGTTCGGGATTCCTCGTGCAATAATCTCTAATGGGGGGACCCATTTCACAAATGCTCAGTTTAGGTCACTGATGACCAAATACGGGGTGTCTCACCGAATCTCTACTCCTTACCACCCCCAAACTAATGGTCTAGCTGAGCTGTCCAATCGGGAGATCAAGAAAATCCTGCAAGTCACTGTTCGACCTGACAGGAAGGACTGGTCGTCCCGACTTCCGGAAGCACTGTGGGCCTATAGGACCGCCCACAAAACCCAATTAGGCATGTCTCCCTTTAGACTGGTGTACGGAAAGGCATGCCACCTTCCCGTCGAACTGGAGCATAAAGCCTATTGGGCAGTACGGAACTGTAATCTAGACTTTCCAAGGCTGGGACCCACAGAAAACTCCAAATAAGCGAGATAGATGAATTACGCATAGACGCGTACGAGAACTCACAAATCTACAAGGAGCGGGTTAAAGCCTTCCACGACAAACACATCTCGAGAAAGATCTTTCATCCTGGTCAAAAGGTCCTACTCTTTGATACCCGACTCAAACTCTTCCCAGGAAAACTGAGATCTAAGTGGGTCGGACCATATTTGGTCCGACAGGTTTTTGGAAATGGAGCAATCGAAATCAGTCCACTCAGCCACGATTCTGAACCTTTCATCGTGAACGGTCAGAGACTCAAGCCGTTCATTGATGTATCTTCTACTGATTTGGCTGAGACATCTTATATCCTCCTTTCCCCTTGAGCTTATTACGCCCAGCCGATGGCGTAAAACTCAGCGCTTAACGGGAGGCAGCCCGTCATTCTCTTTGAAAACCTGAAACTTGTTCTGACACCTTTTAGCACTCGAAGTTCACCCTTGTAGACAGCCGACCCCAACTCAGATGCTTGCATCTGGGATTTGAAATCGTCCGCAAAAATTCAACCCGACCCATCCACTCATCCAAATTTCTGTCTTAAGGAATGAACTAAGACCCCCTAGGTTACAATGAGGACATTGCAAATCTTAGGCATGGGGGGTATGAAAGTGCAAAACTTGTAAGAAAAGGTTTCAAACAAAAAAATTCACATATGCCAAAAACACCATAAAAATTAAAAAAATTTTCGAAAAAGAATAAGAGGAAAAGAGGAGAAGGAAATTTTGTGAAGGAGAAAAGAAACAAAATGAAAAAGGAGCACAAAATTATGAGAAAAAGTGATAGTCATTAGTAAGGAACTAAGGAATTAACCTAAGTTCTAGACCTCATTCAAGAAAAGTGCACAAAGAGATTAGTAAAGAATGCAAACCTTAGGCATTCTTGAATAGACTCTTAGTACCCATTATGATCTGGACACTCCTCAAGAGGTTGAGGAAAATGAAAAGCTGAAGTATTAGGTCTAAGGCTTAGGGAGTATTCGGCCTCGTTAACTAATTTTTGGTTTACGGGACTCAGTAACCTAAGCACCCTAACCTCACACACAGCCTGGTTCAGTAAGCGTAAAAATCAGAATCACGCAGAAGCGTCGCAAAATTCTGAAAAGAACACCTAGAATAGGAGCGGCCGATCAACACAAGTTGATTTGGACGAGTTCCCAGCGCGGAGAGGCGGGAAATCCCCTCGAAGATGCGTAGCAAAATATCATCTCCTCAGTGCTTGTCTCCTAGGATATTTACATATCCTACTGGGGGCATGTAAGCACTCTGCTGGTTCAGATTCCATGGATGGCATTATCTCGAAGTGTCAATTGCCAGGGTCTGGATTCGGCCACGGAACACCATGGATGGGATTATCTCGAAATCTCAATAGCCAGGGTTCCGGGGGTTGCCATGGGCGGTGCTATCTCGAAACATCGATCGCCAGGAACCCTTGAGGATTGATGATGGGAGCAAGGAATCTGATACAGACCGTGTTGAAAAGCCAATCCTAGGCTAGAACTAAAAAGAAAAAGAGAGAGAAAACTCTCCAAACAGAAAAACTTTCTATCTCTCTCTTACAAAATGCACTGCGAACTGAGCCAGGGCTAAAATCATTTCAAGCACGGGTGCTTTAACCACGAAGTCCAATAAACCTTAGGTTAGTTCTTGTGGACCTTAAAAACCTTTGCTAAAAGACTGAGGCTAAGGCTAGACAGATTTGGATCTTGATTGGTACTAGAGTACCTTTTAGGCCTATGGTCAGCATTCTAACCTAATCTATGCTCAAATAAAAAAGGGCACTTATCTAAAACTATTAAAAACTTCATGGTCTAGAACAAGGGTTGAAACCTTAAGTTTTTGCTAAGGGACTAGCAAAAGCTAGGCATGGGGGTATGATGAGAACCTCATCATGAGCCATAACTAGCTCATTTTGACCTAATACAAAGGATAAAAGCTCCTACATATCTCAAGGAAAGGCTTAACTCAGAGAATTCTGAGTTTGAGAAGAAAATAAGTCATAAGGGGTAAAAATGCAATTTTACCAGTATAATCTGCATACAGGGTAATTCAGGGCCCAAACATAGGTCAAAGAAGCTTAATAAGAATAAAAGTGGGATGAGATGATCTAGCAAGGGCTACAGCACTTCCAAGAAACTAAATGATAATCTGTAACCCTAAAACAACCCACTTCAATTCACAAGGTTCGAGGCAAAGTAAAAATAGAATAAACCCTCTAAAATTCATAGAAAAATAATCTCTAGGGTTTAGAACCTTCAATTTGGCCTTCAGAACCCATTTTGACCTACATTGAGAACCATGCCCAATTAATAACTTAATTTGGGTTTTTGCGTAAATTGACCGGTCAAACAAGGTTTAATATAGAAATGAAATTCACCATCAGATTCCTTAGGTCCTAATTAATCATGTATAAAAACTTGAGCCTAAGAAGAAACCTCCTTGACCGACTTTACACTTTGGTCCTCATATATTTACTCTTTGGCCCTCAACTTTTGAACCCTCGCATTTTGGCCCCTAACTCTCCTTCGTTCTTTGCGATCAGGTCCCCCCTGCAAAACCTGCCAGCACCATGCTCCGGCGACCTTGCGCGGAGCATGGCACCGCGCAGGGTGAGGGGGGGGACCTGGCAAGTAAACCGGGGGTGCCCTGCGTCGTCAGCCGTCGCAGGGACACCCCCCTGGTCGTTGTAACCCACCATACCGGCCGTGCGAACGCACGGACGGTATGGGTTTTTGTTTCCGGCCATCCTCCGGCGAGGGAGACACGTCGTCTCCCTCCGCCTTCCTCCCTGTTTTGATCCCTATAAATACCCCCCGTTGCTCCACCGACCGGGGTAGCTCGGGTCTGACGGAGAAAACCCCCAACTTTCCTCTCTTCTCTCTCCGGCAGACGCTCACTAGCTCCGGCGGTTCCTCCCCCTTCTCCTCTTCGCTTTGCCGCAATACCAGCAGCAGAGACTTCCTCCCCTGCTCTTCCCGCGCCACGCCGCACCCAGCTGGCGCCTCTCCGGCTCTCTGCTCGCCGCCGCCCCTTTCCCTGAGCATCGTCTTCTCCGGCGACAGTCGATACGACTGTCGCCCTGTTCCTCCCCCTTCGTCCCTGCAAGTAAGCTAGAACTACTCCCCTTCTTCTCCTCTTTCTTTCCCCGCCTTCAATTTATTCAATTAAGCCCTCGACCGACCCTGACCATCGTCACCCCCTTCGTCTCCGTCCACCCTCCGGCGAGATGCTCCCATCGCTCCACAGCCTCACACACCTCGTCGACCCTCACCGAACCTCCGCCTCATCACACTGAGCACCCCCCACCCCTTCACTGCCACTCCACACCTCCGTAACGCTTCCCCCAACAAACCCATCCTCCGACCCACAGTCCGACCTAGGGCAGCCTTTGCACGCCGCCCCACGCCTCGCCACCACCCACACGAGCTTCGCCGCACCCTGGCGAAGCTCCCGGCACTTTCTGATTAGGCCGAGAGGCCGTTTTTCTGTGAACAGGCCACCCGACCTCCGCCGCCATTGCCGTGCAGAAGGAGCTGCTTCCGCCTGCAGCTACAGGCGCGCCACGCTCAGCGCCACGCCCAGATTCGACTCCCAGGCCTTGCGAGGCGTTTCGACAAAACACCAGGTTCGCAGCTAAGGCAGAAGGCTTCGCGTGACACCGCGATCTCCCGCTGCTTTCCCCGCTGCGGGCGCGCAATTGAGGTGGGACATTTAGTCCCACCTCGGAAAAGTCTGAAGAGGCGCAGCGATATAAGACGCAAAAGTGCTGGAGGCTTACTGCCTCAGCACACGGGGTGAGGTCCCCTTCACCCGCCCGGTTACCCGGTCTCGTCCGCGCTCACGCCCCGCGGACTTGACCCGACCCGACCCGACTTAGACTGACCTGCACTCCTCGCCCACCACGCACGCCGGTGGGCCTGGACCCGGGCACGACCCGTACCCGATTACCCGACAGCTCTGGGAGAGCTTTCCCAAGAGTGGTTTCAGAGAGAGAGAGACGCGGGGGAGAGGGTAGAGTAGGTTTTGTCCTCTGACGTAAGCTCTGAAGTGTGCAGGAATAGGTGAAGAAGAAGGAAGCTGAGGAAGACACTGTAGCAACAGGCAGTTTAAGTCGTCTGATTTGGAAATCAGACGACGGCCTGAAGGGAAAAGAAGAAAGAAGGAGGGGTGACGTCCCTGACTGGAAAAGAAAAGACGGAAAAAGGAGATCTGAAGAAAGAAAGAAGATCACCTCTGCAGAACTAAGAAGAAGAAGATCACCTCTGCAGAACAAAGAAGAAAGAAGGAGGGGCGACGTCCCTGACTGGAAAAAGAAAAGACGGAAGAAGGAGATCTGAAGAAAGAAAGAAGATCACCTCTGCAGAACTAAGAAGAAGAAGATCACCTCTGCAGAACAAAGAAGAAAGAAGGAGATCTGAAGAAAGAAAGAAGAGCATCACCTCTGCAGAACGAAGAAGAAGAAGATCTGAGACGAGGAGAAACAAAGAGAAAAAAAAAGACACCAAATTCTTTCTCTCTCTTTGTTTACTTTTGTAAAAGAAACATGTATATCTCTAGAATACAACTTGCTCCCTGAGTTCGACCTCGGGAACTCTTTTCCGAGTAAAAAAATTTTATATATTTGAAATGATGGCAACAACTGGCTATACTACGACGCTATAACGTTATAACCCTGCTGTCGAAGCCAACCAGCTAGCATAGTAAATGATCACGGGTTTCCAGTCAATTTTTTGCCCTAAAATTGCTCCTACAGCGAAGTCAGATGCATCGCATATGATCTCAAAGGGTTGAGACCAATCAGGGGACTGTAGGATTGGGGCTTGGGTAACTCGATCATGAAGGATCTCAAATTCTTGAGTGCATTCCTTGGAGATAATGAAAGGTACATCCTTGGTAAGAAGAGTGGTCAGGGGGCGTGCGATTTTAAAAAAATCAGGGATAAATCAACGGTAAAAACTAACGTGCCCCAGGAAAGATCAGATGTCCTTAATCGAGCTAGGCATAGGGAATTTGGAAATCAAGTTAACCTTGGCTCGATCGACTTGGATGCCTTTCTCCGAAATCAGATGTCCCAAGACGATCCCCTCAGGCACCATGAAGTGGCACTTTTCCCAGGAAAGAACCAGATTCACGTCAATGCATCGCCTGAGTATTTGAACCAAGTGCTGGAGGCAATCATCAAATGATGCTCCAAATACTGAAAAGTCATCCATGAAGACTTCCAGATAATCACCTACCATATCTGAGAATATGGCAAGCATACACCGCTGAAAAGTTGCGAGTGCATTGCAGAGACCGAAAGGCATCCTTTGGAGCGCGTACGTCACGAAGGGGCAGGTGAATGTCGTCTTTTCTTGGTCCTCTGGATGGATTGCCACTTGGTTATAACCAGAGTACCCGTCAAGAAAGCAGAAGAATCTATTTCCTACTAGTTTTTCGGGGATCTGATCAATAAACGGTAGTGGGAAATGATCCTTCTTCATGGAGGAATTGAGTCTTCTGTAATCTATGCAAACTCTCCACGAGTTGGCTATACGGGTCGGTATGACCTCTCCGGTTTCAGTCGTGATGGTGGTGAGTCCTGCCTTCTTAGGCACAACCTGGATTGGACTCACCCATCAACTGTCGGAGATTGGGTAGATGATCCTTGCATCTAACCACTCTCAACCCCCTCTCTCACCCCCCTCCGAAATCGCCACGATCGGAGTCTCGTAGCACCATATGTAGTTCGAGGAAGATCAACGGCCAAGGGACTAAGTGACATAATTCGGAGCTTCAAATGACAAATCCGACCGCGCGGATGGATTCGGGTCGATGATCGCAGCCTAACAGTGTGAAAATCGACTCAATCCGACCTCTGTAGCAGCCCTACAACGAAAAGAAGATGGACGGCCCAGATTGCGCCACGTGATGCATCACAGGTTGCCCGTGCGCACGCACGCACCACCGCATGTGCTCAGCAACGTGGGTGCACGCGTGCGTGCGGAGACGCGCATGTGCACAGCGCAGCGCCAGTGCATGAGCATGCACGTGTGTGGTAAAGGCGAGGACAGCACGCGCTAGCGACGCATGAGTTGGACCTACAACGACACATGAGATGGACTTACAGTGACGCTTACAGCCGTCGCTAATTCTTTGCGTGCCAACAAAACTAGTCGTGGGCGTGAGCGAGCATGAGCTGTCTATAGTGACACTTCCAGCGATCGCCTGGAGGTCACTAATGGTCTCATACCTATTTTTGCCTCTTCTCCTCCACTATAAAAGGACCTACACCCCCTCCCTTCCAATCCATCTCTACCTACTCTACTCCCACTTACTCCCAAGCTCTAGCAAGCCTACTAATGCTCCATTAGAGTTTGTTCTCAAGCTCCCAAGGCTCCTATTAGTGTAGCAAACCTCTGCCTCACCAAATATTCATCCATCTTCCCATCCCCATTCATAGGTCGCCTTGGAGCCGTCCTCCCACCTCCATTTCGATAGCAGATCATCTCCGTCTTCACACCTCCATTCTGGAGCCACGCCGAAGCTTTCCTCTACCTGGCATCCTCTTGCATCTCACCTCCATCATCCTACTCCTCACCTCCTTCGTCCGAGCTTCCGCCAGGCACTGTTGTCTCATTGAACAGTCGATTCAGGAGATTTCCTCTCACCCCCTCTCTTTTATGCTTTCATAGTATATTGTAATAGACATTGAAGTGATATCTATACCATTTTCGTTCCATGTCTATCTTGTGATTCGTTTGCTTATTTTCTTCTTACAAAAATATAAAAAAATAACAAAACCCTAAAATACCAAAAAGAAACAAATCAAAGCACAGTTTTCAGTTAAAGTAAACATCGCCTCCCTGTGTTCGACCCGGGACTCCCTTAAAGTTTTGGTAAAAATTTTATCTAATCGACGTATTTTGCAACTACGATGACGGGTTACTTGTAACCATGATTTCTAACATGCGAAACTCGTGCGACCATTTTGGCGTCATTGCCGAGGAGGCAACGGAATTTAGTTTGTTGTTTATTACGCTTCTTTACATTTACACAGCACTAACCCTACTTGTCTTTGATCTACTGTCTTGTAGGTACCCTAGCATGGAGATCTAAGTGCGGTAGACCAGAGTAAAGTGCGGGTAGAGTACACTGTAAGTGTCCCCCACATTCCCCCCACTAGTTCATTTCGCCACACTCATAACCAAGACCTAATCTACTTAGGTGTTTGCATAAACCCTAAGGATAGAATTGTTTGCCTTGTTTGCCACCTTCATCCACCTCACCCTCGCATTAAAAAAAAAAGAAAAAAAAAGAGAGAGATACTTTTTGTGGGACGAATCAATATACACACTCTATACACCCGCATTTGAGGCACATAATCGGACTTGATTTTCATCTACTCAATCAGGATTCTGACCTGTGGACCCGGTACACGAATTCAACACATAAAAGAGTAGAAATCATATTAGGTTAACCACCTTTTTGTGTGCCTTAATCGGTGGTGCATTTGAGCCAATTGAGTGAATTGTTTGGGTCGCACCACCTAATCTAAAAGAGGTTCATTTTCTAGCTGCCCCATAGGATTCAATAATTAAGTCAAGTCAGGCACTCCATATTTTTTTGAATTCTGAAGGAAAATACTTGAACACGTGATTTCAACAACAACTTGGTTTGCCTCACAAAACTTGGTTGAAAACATCTAATATTTGAATCCTAAAAGCTATTAAGCAAGATTCGAATCCTAAAACTCACCTCATCATTAATAATCTTGCATGAAAACCTCTTGGTTGTGCACATTCACACAATCTCAAACAAATCATTAAGGGCACAACCCATTAAGGGTCCATCACATTCCAGAGCACCAATTTCCCAAGCCTAACTAAAATCAATTAGACGTTGGCCCTAAGGATTCATTCACTCATCGGGATCCAAATTGAGATTATTCATGAATAATCTGCTTATACTAGTTAATCTAATGTCCAGCTAGGGGAGTAACGTCAAACGACCATGGCTGGGGGCTACACTAGGAACCAGAGGCGCAAGCTAAAGGAAGAACCTTCTCCCCAGTCCCTCCTAACTGGTCGGATCGCCTGGACATAAGTAGAGTAAATTGTCCATAATCTTAGAACAGATTCTAAGAGTCAGTAGACCTTAGGCTACCCCATCTAAGGACAGGCTTGTATTCTTGTGCTGCAAGGTTTCCTCTTTTCCCCATCTTTCCGACTTCCTTCCAATGTATGCTTGGGAGGAGGTCATTGAACCCTAGATTGGAAGGACCTTTAGACCATTCTAGGAGGCGAAGGTTGAGCTATAGCCAAGCAGATCCCACGGCTGATCAACAACCACCTCCCCTGCCCCCAAACCAGCAGGAGCTGATTCAGAGGCAATTGGAAGAATTGCAGCATATGCAGCAATGGTTCCAACGTATGCATGGTCAAGGCGCTCTGCCCTTGAAGGATTTTTATGATCCTTCAAACTATGGGGAACGTCCTGGTGTCATGATTCCTACCGGAGACATAGAAATCAAGCCTCAAGTATTAAGTTTGATTAAGCATTTCCATGGGCTTGGCTCGGAGGACCCATTCCAGCACCTGGAAGATCTGACCACTTTGGTTCAGACCACCAGAGCAAGGAATGTGAACGAAGAGTAAATGATCATGAGGCTTTTCCCCCACAATCTCAGGGATAAGGACGCACATTGGTGCTGGACTATAGGAAGGCCGATTGAAACTTGGGCTACTCTTAAGTCGGCTTTCTTGAAGAAATTCCTCCCTATCGGAAGGACCAATGCCTTGCGATGGGCGATTACCACTTTCGCCCAGCGGCCGGGGGAACCATTTCATGGTTCCTGGGAGTGATTCCAGGAACTTTTGAGGAATTGTCCACACCACGAGGTGCCGAAATAGCAACTCGTGCATATTTTCTATCACGGGTTGGTTGAGCAACTTCGTAATCACGTGGACACCTCCTGCGGAGGCAATTTCCTCAACAGGGATGTAAATAGCGCATACGACCTATTTAAGGAAATGAGAGAGAACTCAATTAATCACAACTCCATGGATGCATTCAACTGGTCCCAACAACCTAGGTTAAGTGCTAATGAGATCCAGGATTCTCATTCATTTGACATGGAATTAATTTGTAATAAACTGGACAAAATGGACTTGGTTGCTAAGAAAATGGAAGAATAGATGTCTGGGAATTCAGGAAACACTTCTATACCCACTTAATCCCAGAATTCGGGATTCCATTCCTCACGAGCTCCCACGGGGCGGGAATTCGTGAACCAACTCGATTCTGCTCAACCTGTGAGCCAAAATTTCTCGGAATCATATGGGTTCCAAACTGGGGCCTTTGATCCCAGTTTCTCTGATCCTTCCTTCTCTCCATCCTCATTTTATGAGGATGCATATGCAATGCAGGAGAATGTTAGGTCAACCCGTATTCCAACACTTATAACTCGGGATGTAGGAACCACCTTAACTTCTCTTGGAAAAATCAGGGCAACAGACCCAATCTCAACCCAACAACTATGCATCTCAAAAACCTATGGGTTAGGGTCAAGGATACACCCAGTTGCCCCCGAGATCGGTTAATCAGCCATCTTGGAATGCCCAACAATCTACAAGGCAGGCTGATTTAAACCGGCAGATGATGAAAATGCAAGGGTCCATGCTTCAGATTATGCAACAAATGAAGACATCATTAGATAACTTGCAATCTGGGTTAATTACTAACACCCGACAACCCAGATCTCTACCATCTCAACCTGTACCCAACCCGTGCAATGTGCAAAATCAGGGCAATAGTGCCCAAGGGTACAAGAATCAAAGGGACTCACACGCAGATGCTCAGGTGGTTGAGCAGGGTCCCTCATCTTCTTCTTCCTCTGGTTACATGACTAACCAAGGACCTCCAATCTTCACTAGCCCACCTCAAGATCCAAACATGTATGCCTCTGCAAACTGTCACCTAGAGAAGTGGAAAGCAAACCCGGGACCCTAAATTGCCCTCTAGATGCCAAAACCCTAGGGAGCTTAAGAGAGAAGAGGAGGAGATTGAAAAAAGACAATAAAGCACATGGACCGGAAATTGAAAATTCCACCCATATCTTGTTCCCTGAGGCCCTATTGAAAATCAAGAAGAAGAAAACCCTAGATAGCAATGAGGAGCTTCTGGATTTAATCAAGAGCGTAGAGATCAATATTCCGCTCCTCGATGCTATTAAGCACATCTCGGTTTACACTAAATTTTTGAAAGAACTATGTACCCAAAAGCGTAAACCGAAAGAACCCACTCTGAGGAAGGTGATTCTCTTTAAGCAAGCTAGTTCTGTGATCCTACATCACCTTCCTCAAAAGAAGAAAGATCCAGGTGCCCCCTTGATCTCATGCATTATTAGGGAATACACTTTTGATAGGGCACTATTGGATCTAGGTGCATCCATCAACCTAATCTCGACTTCTCTTTATGAGAGGTTTGGGTTAGGCGAACTTAGGCCAACCTCAGTAACGCTACAATTAGTGGTCCGATCGGTCACCACACCGAGAGGCGTTATTGAGGATGTAATTGTCAAAGTTAAGGATTTCTATTTTCCTATAGATTTCCTCATCTTTGACATGGATGTACCTAATGATTTGAGGAACATGCCCATCATTCTGGGGCATCCATTCCTAAATACCGCCAAGGCCAACATAAACTGTGAAAGCGGTAGTATGGAGATCGCCTTTGGGGATAAGAAATTAACTTTGGATATTTTTAAGGCGATAAGAGGATTTGAGGATTGTGGATTCATTAAGGAGCTCGAGGATCAGGATCTTGAAACTTGTATGACAATCAGTGCACTCGAGGACTCCACCAGCTTTAGCGAACCCAACCCACAACCCTTCGTGGTAGACCTGCCACATTTTGAAGAGGCTGTTGATTTTTTTCATTCCCAGCTTCTTCCACTAAATCGTCCTGATGAATCATCATCAGCATCCTCCCTTCCTTCTATTATAAACCCACCCCAGCTGGAATTAAAACCATTGTCCAAAAATTTGAAATATGAGTTCTTAGGACTTGAAAACACGCTCCCTGTGATTATTAGTACTGATTTGACTAAGGAGCAAGAATCGAGGTTAATTAAGGTCCTTAAGAACAACAAGGAGGCAATTGGTTGGACCATCCATGACCTTAGGGGGATCGAGCCATTGTTTAACCGGCAAGATCAATGTTTTAAAATCAATGTGTCGTAGTATAGGTTGAAATTGCTCGAAAACAAATAAATTTTATTACTCAAAGTGTTAAATTCGAGGTCGAATATAGGGAGCAAATTGGGGTTCAAAAATCAAGAGCATAACTTTAGAAAATTGACTATACTTTGCAATGAAAATCAGAGTTAATGCAAAATGTAAATGTAGCCACAAAATATCAATGTATATGAAGAGCACAAAAAATAGACGTCTGATTTTGAGAATCAGACGTCTTAAACTTGTGATTGCTACAGTGTTATTTTTGATTTTTGATCTATCTCTGGCTGCTTCCTTCCTTCTTTTTCTTCTTTCTTCTGTTCTCGCGCCTATGCCTTCTTTCTGCCTTCAGTTCCTTCTCCTTCTCTTTCTTCTTCTTCTTTCTTTCCTTTTGACGACTCCTCTTTCTTCTGCCTTCAGCTCATTCTCCTTCTCTTTCTTCAGCCCTTCAGCTTCTTCCCCTTCAGTCCTTGCCTTCTCCTTCCTTAGTGTTCGTTGGCTTCAACCCTCTTCTTCCTTGGCTTTTTCTTCTTCTCCTTCCCTGCGAGAGAGAAAAACCTACCCCTACCCACCCCCATGATCTCTCTTCCTCTTTCTCTCTTAGGCTCGCTCTCCCAGAGTCGCTTCTCGAGTAATCGGATCAGGTGCACGCCTGAGACCAGGCCCATCGGTGTGCGGTGGTGTGAGAGGAGTGTAGGTCGGGTATACGGGTCAAGCCAGGTCCGTGGGGATCGGGTTACGGGTGAGGCAGTGAGAGGTGAGTGGGACCTCACCCCATGGTCAGGAGGCGATAAGCCTACTTCACTTTTGCAATTTATTTCACTACGCCCACTTGACAGCTTCCGAGGTGGGACTAAACGTCCCACCTTCCTTCGCATGTGCCTGCAGCAGGGGGCTTCCTTGATTGCAGCAGCTACTGGGTCTTCGAAGCCAATCGCTCGTCTGGAGTTATGCGCAAAGGGATTCCGCACACATGGGGCGATTCACCTGGAGCAGAGAGACCTGGAGGAGGCTTGCAAGCAATTTCCTCACGATCGTTAATGGCGGTGGAGATGCCTACACTTGTCAACATGAAAATGGCCTCGCAGCCTCGTCATAAAGCTCAGACAGCTTCACCTAGACACGGTGAACGTAGTGCGGGGGTTGGCATGGTGTGGGGTGGTCGGTGTGTGCATGCCTAGGGAACCCTGTATGCATGGAAGTGGGTGTGTTCGGGGGGTGTTCTGGGGGTGTAGCACGGTGAATAGAGTGAGGGTTTAGGAACAGTGAGGTGTGGAAATGCTTTTGGTGAGGCGGATGGAGGCGTGGAGCGGCGGGGATGCCTCTTCAGAGGTCTGGCTGGAGATGAAGAAGGTGAGGGCGATAGCGTGCGTCGAGGGGCGTTGGCAAGAATAAAAGAGAGAAAAATGATTAGAAAGGTGAGACAACTTAGCTAAGTGTAGATAGATGAAGGGGGATGCAGAGATGGTGGCCGGCTCGTATTGACATCGCTAGAGATGAAGCAATCAGTGGAGGAGGATGGCGATGATGAAGGGGCTACAGGGGCGTCAGTTGGTGTGGCATGACGCGGATGAAGAGGAGGAAGAGAACCTTGCCACTGTTATTGTGGCAGAGTGATAAGGGAAAGAGAGGGATGTCACCGGAGCTTGCTGAGTCACTAGTTAGAGGGGGAAGAGATGAACTAGAGGGTTTCTTTGGCCAATTTCAAGCTTGGAGGATGCGGGGTGATCTGGGCGTGCTTTTATAGGCTCTGGAGGAAGGTTTTGTGCTTGGAAGCCAAGCTTCCAAGCATGGCAACCTCGCCAGAGATGGAAATTAGAAGGAGACCTGAATCTCTCATGAATTCGCATGAGAGATTGGGTACCAAATCGAACCTGGAATTGTGTTCAAATCAGAGATTTCTCAGCGAATCTTCCTTTCAATTTTGAAGGGGATTCTCTGAGAAATCAGAGATCTTTCCTTCGAAACCTCGTCGGAGTAGGATTCCCTCTGCTATAATGGTGGAGGGATATAATTGCAAAGAACGAAGATAAAGATAGGGGAGTTTTTGCAGAAGTTTTCAAAAGATAGGGGTAGAAAAGTAATTGGGCTGGACCTATTTGCAAAGTAGGTCAAGATGAGTTCTCCTTAGGTCCAAATTTTGGTACAAACCTAATTGGAACCTAAGGGATCCAATAGTGAAGTTGGATTTTGGGTTTTACCACGTTTGTATGGGCAATTTATGTAAAAACCCAATTTAGGGCAAACATTTGACTGAGACCCCAATTTCGATCAAAATAGGTTCTGAGTGCCAAATTGAAGGTTCTAAACCATATAGGATATTTTTCCATGATTTTTAGAGGATTTAGGTGAATTTTATCCTAGCGAGAACCTTATTAAATTAAGTGGATCTGTTTTAGGGTTACAAGTCATTTAATTCCTAGAATTCACATGAACCCTTTTCTGTTTGAACCAACCCACTTTTTATCTTGTTATGACCATTTGACTTGTGTTTAGGCCATGAGAAAATCCATTGTTGTACTGCAATGGTAAAATTATAGTTTTACCCCTTGTTTCCTGCTTTTCTCTCAGAATGGTTATTCATTGAGTTAGAACCTTCAATTAGTTATGTAGGAGCTTTTGTTCTCTTTTCTGGATCAAAAATGAGCTAGTTAGGACTCATGATGGTGTTCCCATCATACCCCCATGCCTAGCTTTTGCTAGTCCCTTAGCAAAATTTTATGGTTTTAACTTCTGTTCTAGACCATTAGTTCCTTGATGTTCACAAATTATGATGAGTGCTTTTTTTCTTCTCGATTAGGTTAGAATGCTAACTGATGAGAACCTCATCATGAGCCATAACTAGCTCATTTTGACCTAATACAAAGGATAAAAGCTCCTACATATCTCAAGGAAAGGCTTAACTCAGAGAATCCTGAGTTTGAGAAGAAAACAAGTCATAAGGGGTAAAAATGCAATTTTACCAGTATAATCTGCATACAGGGTAATTCAGGGCCCAAACATAGGTCAAAGCAGCTTAATAAGAATAAGAGTGGGATGAAATGATCTAGCAAGGGCTACAGCAATTCTAAGAAACTAAATGATAATCTGTAACCCTAAAACAACCCACTTCAATTCACAAGGTTCGAGGCAAAGTAAAAATAGAATAAACCCTCTAAAATTCATAGAAAAATAATCTCCAGGGTTTAGAACCTTCAATTTGGCCTTCAGAACCCTTTTTGACCTACATTGAGAACCATGCCCAATTAATAACTTAATTTGGGTTTTTGCGTAAATTGACTGGTCAAACAAGGTTTAATATGGAAATGAAATTCACCATCAGATTCCTTAGGTCCTAATTAGTCATGTATAAAAACTTGAGCCTAAGAAGAAACCTCCTTGACCGACTTTACACTTTGGTCCTCATATATTTACTCTTTGGCCCTCAACTTTTGAACCCTCGCATTTTGGCCCCTAACTCTCCTTCGTTCTTTGCAATCAGGTCCCCCCTGCAAAACCTGCCAGCACCATGCTCCGGCGACCTTGCGCGGAGCATGGCGCCGCGCAGGGTGAGGTGGGGGACCTGGCAAGTAAACCGGGGGTGCCCTGCGTCGTCAGCCGTCGCAGGGACACCCCCCTGGTCGTTGTAACCCACCATACCGGCCGTGCGAACGCACGGACGGTATGGGTTCTTGTTTCCGGCCATCCTCCGGCGAGGGAGACACGTCGTCTCCCTCCGCCTTCCTCCCTGTTTGATCCCTATAAATACCCCCCGTTGCTCCACCGACCGGGGCAGCCTGGATCTGACGGAGAAAATCCCCAACTTTCCTCCCTTCTCTCTCCGGCAGACGCTCACCAGCTCCGGCGGTTCCTCCCCCTCCACCTCTCCGCTCTGCCGCAATACCAGCAGCAGAGACTTCCTCCCCTGCTCTTCCCGCGCCACGCCGTACCCAGCTGGCGCCTCTCCGGCTCTCTGCTCGCCGCCGCCCCTTTCCCTGAGCATCGTCTTCTCCGGCGACAGTCGATACGACTGTCGCCCTGTTCCTCCCCCTTCGTCCCTGCAAGTAAGCTAGAGCTACTCCCCTTCTTCTCCTCTTTCTTTCCCCGCTTTCAATTTATTCAATTAAGCCCTCGACCGACCCTGACCATCGTCACCCCCTTCGTCTCCGGCCACCCTCCGGCGAGCCGCTCCCATCACCTCAGCAACCCACACGGCTCGCCGACCACCGCAGGACCTCTGCCTCCTCACCCTGATCAACCCCCGCCCTGCCACTTCCCCCACATCACCCTCTGCAACCCCACCGAACAGACCCATCCTCCGACCCACAGTCCGACCTAGGGCAGCCCTCGCACGCCGCCCCGCGCCTCGCCACCACCCACACGAGCTTCGCCGCACCCTGGCGAAGCTCCTGGCACTTTCTGATTAGGCCGAGAGGCCGTTTTCTTGTGAACAGACCACCCGACCTCCGCCGCCATTGCCGCGCAGGAGGAACTGCTTCCGCCTGCAGCTACAGGCGCGCCACGCTCAGCGCCACGCCCAGATTCAACTCCCAGGCCTTGCGAGGCGTTTTGGCAAAACACCAGGCTCGCAGCTAAGGCAGAAAGCTTCGCGTGACGCCGCAATCTCCCGCTGATTTCCCCGCTGCGGGCGCGCAATTGAGGTGGGACATTTAGTCCCACCTCGGAAAAGCCTGAAGAGGCGCAGCGATATAAGATGCAAAAGTGCTGGAGGCTTACTGCCTCAGCACACGGGGTGAGGTCCCCTTCACCTGCCCGGTTACCCGGTCTCGTCCGCGCTCACGCCCCGCGGACCTGACCCGACCCGACCCGACTTAAGACTGACCTGCACTCCTCGCCCACCACGCACGCCGGTGGGCCTGGACCCGGGCCTGACCCGAACCCGGTTACCCGACAGCTCTGGGAGAGCTTTCCCAAGAGTGGTTTCAGAGAGAGAGAGAGACGCGGGGGGGGGGAGGGTAGAATAGGTTTTGCCTCTGACGAAAAACTCTGAAGTGTGCAGGCACAGGCGAAGAAGAAGACCCGCGGAAGAAGAAGGAAGCTGACTGTAGCAACAGGTAGTTAAGTCGTCTGATTTGGAAATCAGACGACGGCCTGAAGGGAAAAGAAGAAAGGAGGGGTGACGTCCCTGGCTGAAAAAGAAAAGAAGAAGCTGACACTTAGCCGCAGGGAGGAGAAACAAGAAGAAACTCTAAAGAAGAGGCTGAGCAAGGCAGAAGAAGAGGAAAGGCTGCAGAGAAGAAGTACAGCAGAGCCAAGGAAGAAGAAACCTTCACAGAAGAGACTGCAGAAAAAGAAGAAGAGAGGCCAAGACAGAAACCAAGGAAGAAGAAGGAGATCTGAAGAAAGAAAGAGGAGCATCACCTCTGCAGAACAAAGAAGAAGTAGGAGATCTGAAGAAAGAAAGAAAGAAGAACATCACGAGGAGAAAACAAAGAGAACAACAAATTCTTTCCCTCTCTCTTTCTTTATTTTGTAAAAGAAATATGTATATCTCTAGAATACAACCTGCTCCCTGAGTTCGACCTCGGGAACTCTTTTATTTTCCGAGTAAAAAATTTATATATTTGAAATGTTGGTAATAACTGGCTATACTACAACGTTATAACAATAAAACCCGGTTGTCCCACACCATTTCACTAACAGTAGGCCTAGAGGTACTCAAGTACCATCCAAGATCCGGACCTGACCAACTCTAGCCTCGATCTTCTGCGAAGGTTTTTAAGGCCCACGGGAACTATCCTAAGGTTCGTTGGACTTCGCGGTTAAAGCACCCGTGCTTGTAACGTATTTTAGCCTTGGTTCAGTTTGTAGTGCATTTTTTTTGCAAGAGAGAGATAGAGGATTTTTTTGTTTGGAGAGTTTTCTCTCTTTTCTTTTTTTTTCTAGCTTCGGATTGGCTTCTCAACACGGTCTGTATCGAATTCCTCATCCCCATCATCAATCTTTGAAGGGTCCCTCGTAATCGATGCTTCGTGATAGCACCACCCATGGCAACCCCCAGAACCCTGGCTTTCAAGATTTTGAGATAATCCTGCCCATGATGTTCTGTAGCTAAATCCAGACCCTAGCAATCGACATTTCGGGATAATGCCACCCATGACATCTGAACCAGCACAGGGTGCTTACATGCCCCCAGTAGGATATGTAAATATCTTAGGAGACAAGCACCGAGGAAACGATATGTTATTGCGCATCTTCGAGGGGAATTTCCCGCCTCTCCGTATCGAGAACTCGTCCAAATCAACTTGTGTTGATCAGCCACTCCTAATCTAAGTAACTTTTTCAGAACAAGTTTAATGCATTTACATGATTTTGATAATTATGCACACTGAACCAGATTGTGTGTGGATTGTGGTGCTTAGGTTATCGAGTCCCGTAAACCAAAGGTCAGTTAACGAGGCCGAATACTCCCTAAGCCTTAGACCTAATACTTAAGCTTCACATTTTCCCCAACCTCATGAGAACTATCCAGATCTTAGCGGATACTTGAATTTTTAAGCCTGAGTCTAGCCTAAGAGGCCTAAGATCAGCGTTCCTACTAATCTCTTTTGTGTCTTATTAGCACTTTTTCCTTTATTTTTCTTTTTCTTGATATGGTCTAGAACTTAGTTAATCCCTTAATTTCTTATTAATGACTATTTCTTTGTTTTCTTTTCATTTTGTGCTCCTTTCTTTTGATATTTTTCTCTTTTCCCCTTTTTCTCCTCATGATTTGTATGTCTTCAAAATTTTCTCTCCCCTCAGAATTTTTTTGTTCTTTTCCAAGATTTTTTCATTTTTTTGGTGTTTTTTGTGATATGTGATTTTTTTGTTGAAACCTTTTCTTGTGAGATGAGTCCTCATGGTGTTTTGCACTTTCATACCCCCCCATGCCTACGATTTGCAATGTCCCCATTGTAAATTAGGTGGGTTCGAGTTCAGCTTAGATCATTCATTAGAACAGGTTTTGGGTGAGCGAACAGGTTGAAGTGACTGTTGCGAGCAATTTCTAAACTTGGGTATGGGTACCTGAGGTGGGGTTGGCTGTTCTAATGGATGAACCCTAAAGTGCAATATAAATTCAGCATAGGAATGTCAAGAAAGGTTTCGGGTTTTTCAAGAATGACGAGTTGCCTCCCGTTAAGCGTTGAGTTTACGCCATCGGCTTGGCACAATGAGCTCAGGGAGAATGGAGGGTGAAGGATATCTCAACCAAATTTGTATCAGTCAAGTCAATGAACGGTTTGAGTCTCTGAACGTTCATGACGAATGGTTCTGAATCATGGCTGAGTGGACTGATCTTAATGGCTCCATTTCCAAAGAGTCGTCGGACGAGGTAGGGTCCAATCCATTTTTATCGTAGTTTTCCTAGGAACAGTTTAAGCTTGGCATCAAAGAGTAAGACTTTTTGACCAAGGTGGAAGATCTTTCTAGATATATGCTTGTCGTGAAAGGCCTTAACCCGCTCTTTGTAAATTCGCGAGTTCTTATACGTGTCATGGCGTAATTCATCGATCTCGCTCATTTGAAGTTTTTGTGGGTTCCTGCCTAAGAAAGATCTAGGTTGCAGTTCCATATTGCCCAATAGGCTTTGTGCTCTAATTCTACGGGGAGGTGACATGCCTTCCCGTAGACCAATTTGAAGGGAGACACCTAATTGGGTTTTGTAGGCGATCCTATAAGCCCACAAAGCTTTCAGAAGTTGAGATGACCAGTCCTAACTGTCAGGTCGAACAGTAACCTGGAGGATTCTCTTCATCTCCCGATTTGATAGCTCAGCTAGACCATTAGTTTGGGAGTGGTATGGAGTAGAGATTCGGTATGACACCCCGTATTTGGTCATCAGTGACCTGAACTGAGCGTTAGTGAAATGGGTCCCTCCGTCAGAAATTATAGCACGTGGAATCTCAAATCGTGAAAAAATGTTCTGATGAATGAATTTGATAACCACTTTATGATTATTAGTTCGGGTCGGACTAGCTTCGATCCATTTGGACACGTAGTCAACAGCGAGTAAAATGTACTCGAAGCCGTCCGAAACAGGGAAGGGTCCCATAAAATCAATCCCCCATATGTCAAAGATTTTGCATACAAGAATCAGTTGTAAGGGCATCATATCACGATAGCTCATGTTGCCTAAGGTCTGGCAACGAGTGCATGCCCTACAGTGATTGTATGCATCTTTGAAAATCGTGGGCCAATAAAAGCAGCACTGGAGGACTTTCACTACGGTTTTATGACCTGAAAAATGTCCATCACATGCCTGGTCATGGCAGAAAGACAATATGTCTTGAATTGAATTTTCGCTTTCGTGACACATCATCGAATAATCAGATCAACATCGATGTGGAAAAGATACAGGCCCTCCCAGAAGTAATACTTGGCATTGGAAAGCAATTTGTCCTTCTTGGCCTTCGGCCAATCGGACGGGATCTGATGTGATGCCAGGTAGTTTACTATATCAGCAAACCATGGAAGCCCTGTATTGATAGTCAGAAGGTGCTCATTAGGAAAATGTTCCATGATGGGTCCGGAAGGGTCGATGATCTCAGAAGGAAGGTGGGACAAGTGATCAGCTACCAAATTCTATTTTCCTGCTTTGTCACGAATCTCGAGGTCAAACTCTTGCAACAGCAGGATCCAGTGGATTAATCGAGGTTTCGTGTCCTTCGCAAGGAGATGCCTCACAACTGTGTGATCCGAGTAAATGATAACACGGGAACCCAGGAGATAAGATCTGAATTTTTCCAGGGCAAATACTATGGCTAGCAGCTCTTTCTCAGTAACTATGTAGCTGCGCTGAGCCTCATCAAGTGTCTTGCTAGCATAGTAGATGACCACGGGTTTCCTGTCAATTTTTTGCCCGAGTACCGCTCCTACAGTGGAATCAGATGCATCGCACATGGTCTCAAAGGGTTGAGACCAATCAGGGGACTGTAGCATCGAGGATTGGGTAACTCGATCACGGAGGATTTCAAATGCTTGAGTGCATTCCTTGGAGATTTTGAAAGGTACATCCTTAGAAAGTAGAGTGGTCAGGGGGCGCGCAATCTTCTAGAAATCGGGAATGAATCGACGGTAAAAATCGACGTGCCCCAGAAAAGGTCGAATGTCCTTGATCGAGCTAGGCATAGGGAGTTTGGAATCAAGTTCACCT
Source organism: Thalassia testudinum (assembly GCA_037157565.1). Classification (NCBI taxonomy): domain Eukaryota; kingdom Viridiplantae; phylum Streptophyta; class Magnoliopsida; order Alismatales; family Hydrocharitaceae; genus Thalassia; species Thalassia testudinum. The sequence continues at coordinate 42,879,178 of JAZHRO010000065.1, forward strand.
TGTCTCGATCGACTTGGATGCCTTTTTCTGAAATGAGATGTCCCAGGACAATTCCTTCAGGCACCATGAAATGGCTCTTTTCCCAGGAAAGAACTAGATTCACGTCAATGCACCACTCGAGGATTTGGACCAAGTGCAGGAGGCAATCGTCAAATGATTCTTCGAATACTGAACAGTCATCCATGAAGACTTCTAGATAATCACCTACCATATCTGAGAATATGGCAAGCATGCACCGCTGAAAAGTAGTGGGTGCATTGCAGAGACCGAACGGCATCCTTCGGAATGCGTATGTCCCGAAGGCCAGGTGAAAGTGGTCTTTTCATGGTCCTCAGGATGGATTGCCACTTGGTTATAACCAAAGTACCCATCCAAAAAGGAGAAGAAACTATTTCCTGCTAGTTTCTCGAGGATCTGATCAATAAACGGTAGTGGGAAATGATCCTTCTTCGTGGAGGAATTGAGTCTTCTGTAATCAATGCAGACTCTCCACGAGTTCGCCATACGGGTTGGTATGACTTCTCCGGTTTCAGTTGTGATAACGGTGAGTCCTGCCTTCTTAGGCACAACCTAGATTGGACTCACCGACCGACTATCGAAGATTGGGTAGATGATCCCTGCATCTAACCACTTGATGATCTCCTTTTTCACGACCTCCTACAGATTAGGATTCAAATGTCTCTGCATTTCATGGGAAGGTCGTGTGCCCTCTTCAGTGTTGATACAGTGTGTGCAATAAGAGGGGCTGATACCAGTTAAATCATCGAGAGTCCATCCAATGGCTCTATGATGTTGCTGGAGAATAGTAATCATACGGGATTCCTGGTTAGGTATGAGTCTAGAGTTGATAATCACAGGAAACGTCTGATTGGAACCCAAAAAGACGTACTTTAGATGGTCGGGAAGAGGCTTGAGTTCTAGAATGGGGTTATCAGTAGCAGTGGGCAATTCAAGGTGTGCGTCAGGAGCAAGGGAAGGAGTTATGGGTGTATCTAAGTCAGATTCGGACTCCTCTGATTGCGGGTTTTGATCCTTTTGTGGTTGATCGGAAGTAATCAGGTTATCCTCAATATATGGTTCATCAACCACGGCCTTGATATCACATATTTGTTCTATAACACCACAATTAATCCCTTGTTGGGCCTTAAAGATGTCAATCTTCAGTGTTTGGTTTCTGAATTTTAGTTCAATTTAGCCCTCCTCACAATTTATATTGGCCCTAGTAGTGGCCAGAAAGGGTCTCCCTAGTATAATTGGTGTATCCCTTGGGTTTTTTGGCGCATCCATATCTAAGACTACAAAATCCACCAGGAAATAGAAATCCCGTACCCTAACAATGACATCCTCAAGAACTCCTTTATGTGACTTAATAGATCGGTCAGCCAACTGCAATGTCACCTCTATCGGTTTAAGCTCAGATTCCTCAAGGTGGTCAAGGAGGGATGTATGTATTAGGTTTATGGAGGCTCCTAAATCTAATAAGGCTCTGTCGAATTGGGTATCACCAATGGTACATGAAATCAGGGGAGTACCTGGGTCTTTTGCCTTAGGTGGGAGTTTGCTCAAAATTACAGAGCTGGCTTGCTCTGGCAGTACGATCGGACTCCTACTTTTGGTTCGCGGCTTACGCTTGGGTGTACATACGTCCTTCAGAAATCGTGCATAAGCCGGTACGTGGCGGATTGCATCCATCAAGGGGATGTTTATATGGACCTGTTCAAAGAGCTTGACTAGATCCTCCTCAGGAGCCACGGGTTTGTTTGTCTTCTTTCCCCTGGTCAAAGCCTAGGGAAATGGAACCTTGGTTGGTTCCTCTAGAATAGGTCGAGGTTCTTGATCTGGGATAAGGGTGTCCTAGATAACTATCCTAGGGCTTGGGTTACTACCAGGTTGAAAATGGCTTGGATAAGGTGGGTCTTGTGTTGCTTTACCACTACGGGTTGTTACAGAATTTAGTCCTGCCTGGTTTTGGTTTAGGGTTAGTAAAATGGGTGGCTGCTATTGAAATCCCGCATACAATGTCAAAGCTTCCATCCCGTCGGGTGATGGAACAGAAGGGGCCTGGTAAATCATGTGGGCTTGGCCTGGATTTGGGTTCGTAATGCGCCTCTGGTTCGGCACGTTATTTGGATTCAGCAGAGGTTAAGAAGGGAGTGTGCCAGGTTGGTGGGAATTCGCCATCTAGGCGATTTGATTGTGAACCTCTGTGATCTCATCCTTGTGTTGCTTTTGCATTGCCGCATTCGTCTTTTGAATGTCAGCCTGAATCTGAAGGATAAGAGTCATTTGATATGTTTGGGTTGGCCTAGATTGATAGGTTGGGTTGGGCCGAGGCTGAGGCGGCTGATATGGACGAGGAGCTTGTGGACGGGGTTGATATGGTGGTCTTTGATTCTGAGTATTTCTTGCCCACAGGAAGTTGGGATGATTCCACCATCCAAGATTATAGGTATTAGAGAATGGGTCATTCTAGATGGCATTGAGGTCCTCGCAGGTCTGAGGAACCTCAGGAAAGTCAGAATATGAGGGTTCAGAGTTCCCCCAACTAGAGTAGGTCAGATCGGAGTTTCCTCCAGTTCTGGAGTCAAACGGGGGTTGATACAGGTCCATCCCCTGAGAAGATCAGTGATAGATGTTATGCACAACTTCCCTCCCAAGAGGTGGCTGTGCAAATGGATTTTGCGTAGAGGTGGCTCGCTGCAGATGTCGAGTCAGCTCATCCACCTTCTTCTCATTGATAAAGACCTTGTCCAATTGATTGGCCATTAGTTCCAAGTCGACGGATGCGGACAGGCCCTGCCTTTCATGTGCTCCCCTTGGATTCATCGATGCACGAGCATTCGTCCGGTCGAATAAGCCCATGAAGTCATTACTGATGGAGTTCTTGCACATATTCTCGAGAATCTCCCATACAGTGTCTTCGTGTTGACCCATGATATTTCCTCCGCAGGTTGCATTGACGAATAGGCGGATATCTTCATGGAGTCCCTGGTAAAAAGACTGGACTTGTTCCCATTTAGGAACTCCGTGATGGGGGCACTTTTGCATGAGATCCAGGAAATAGTCCCATGCTTCATGAAGAGGTTCTCCAGATTGCTGGGTGAAGTGTGTGATCTGGTGTCTTAAGGCATTCGTCCGACCAACTGGGAAGAACTTTTTCAAGAATTCGGATTGCAATTCAACCCATGTGTTGATTGGACACGTCTGAGTCTAATACCAATGAGTTCCCTTGTCTATGAGAGAGAAGGAAAACATCTTCATAAGAAGAATATCCTGATTTTGAACATCTAACCCGAAGGTCTGGGCCAGATGTTTAGGTTGATTGATGTGCTGGAAGGGATCCTCGAAATTAAGCCCATGAAACTTTGGAATAGCATGAATCATGTTGGGCTTGAGTTCAGAATCAGGACCTCCAGTCGGGATTGGACTCGAGGTTCGATCGCCACCGCAGCGGGATTATAGTGATCTTGCATCATAGGACGCTGTGTTGGGTTTACAAAGTTTTGAAATAGATCATTCAGGCGCTGGAGTTGGTTTTTAAGATTGGTCACTTCTTCTACTGGTTGTGCCATGATGATGGAAGAAGGAGAATTGGGTTCTGATGAATCAGAGATGTCTATGTGGTGGGGTTGCTGCACAAACACAGATGTCGAGGCTTGGCCTCGGCGGGAGTGGATTGCTAAAGGAGGTCTTAAGGATGGTCTTAAGGACCTCCTACCAAACATGCACTGATGGTTTGGACGAGAGTAGAATGTGCTGGACCCAATCAAGATACCCAAAAATTTGGATGACTATAGAGGTTCGGGGCAGATGATACCCCTTAGTCAGAAAAGCCATCCACCTGAGAAATACCTGGGCAACCAGAGAGGGAGAGTCCTGCAAAGACCCCTACACGGTAGAGCATCCCTACGAGTTACAGGGTTTCCCCCACCCGACCTCTCTTGTCACTGAGATTCCAAGTAGACCAGAATGGGGACTTTGACCTCTTAAGTCTACCACTTTTATTTAAGAGCAAAGGTGCTTAGGATTTCACTTGAACTTTAGATGTATTGAGTGCAAGAGTGACCTAATTTCAAGGTTGGTTGACCCAACAAGAGGTCAACTTCACCTATTTGTCCTTTGAGAAGCTTTAGGTCCTTTCTTTTAGGGTTCCTTTTAGGGTTCAAGTGAAATTAAGAGCTTGAATTTTAGGGTTTCTCTTGAATAAGTCTTTTCAACTAAGGTTTAGGTACACCTCTTTTTGGAATAGTTGATTCTTGCTTAGAAAGATGTCTCTAAAATCCTAAATTGGAATCCTTAATTTGGCTCTAATTTTGGTCCAAATTAGTTGCCAAATGGATGCACAATCAAGAAGGTGGTAGCCCTAGTTACTTTAAATGGATTCACAAATCAATATTTGTTATTGAAATCAAAATCAGGCAACTTTGGTGATTTAGCTAAATATGGAAAGCAAGTAACCCTAAATTGATTTTTATCTTATTTTTTCCTTTTTAGAATGAGGGGATTAAGAGAAAGGGATAATCAGAGATTACCTGCCTCGGGTGTGTTTGCTATGCGATCGTCTTCCTTTGAATCTTCTCCCCTGAAACGATCACAACAAAAGAGATATATCAAGTTAGTACCAAATCAGAAATTGTGATCAAGATTTCTAAATCTCCCATTGCTCCCCGACAATGGCGCCAAAATGTTTAACGGCGAGATCAATGTTTTAAAATCAATGCGTCATAGTATAGGTTGAAATCGCTCGAAAATAAATAAATTTTATTACTCAAAGTTTTAAATCCGAGGTCGAAAACAGGGAGCAAATTGGGGTTTAAAAATTAAGAGCACAACTTTATAAAATTAACTATAATTTGCAATGAAAATCAGAGTTAATGCAAAATGTAAATGTAGCCACAAAATATCAATGTATATGAAGAGCACAAAAAATGGAGGTCTGATTTTGAGAATCAGACAACTTAAACATGTGATTGCTACAGTGCTATTTCTGATTTCTGATCTGTCTCTGGCTGCTTCCTTCCTTCTTTTTCTTCTTTCCTCTGTTCTCACGCATATGCCTCCTTCCTGCCTTCAGTTCCTTCTCCTTCTCTTTCTTCTTCTTCTTTCTTTCCTTTTGGTAACTCCTCTTTCTTCTTCCTTCAGCTCCTTCTCATTCTCTTTCTTCAGCCCTTTAGCTTCTTCCCCTTCAGTCCTTGCCTTCTCCTTCCATAGTGTTCACTGGCTTCAGCCCTCTTCTTCCTTGGCTTTTTCTTCTTCTCCTTCTCTGTGAGAGAGCAAAACCTACCCTTACCCGCCCCCACAATCTCTCTTCCTCTCTCTCTTAGGCTCACTCTCCCAGAGCCGCTTCTCGGGTAATCGGGTCGGGTGCGTGCCCGGGACCAGGCCCACCGACGTGCGGTGGTGGGCGAGGAGTGCAGGTCGGGTATGCAGGTGATGAGAGCCTCATCATGAACCCTAATTAGCTCAGTTTGACCTATGAAAGAGAATAAAAGCTCCTACATAACCTGGAGAAGGACCTAATTCAAGGAATTAATGTTCTGAGAAGAAAATATGAAACAAAGGTTAAAACTGTAATTTTACCATTTTAGTACATAAATGAAATTTCTAAGAGGCAAAACATAGGTCAAATGGTCTGAATAAGATAAAAAGTGGGTTGGTTCAGTCAGAAATAGGTTTTGTGCAATCCAAGAATTAAATGACATTCTGTAACCCTAAAATAGACTCGCTTAATTCAACAAGGTTCTGGTTAGGATAAAAATTATCTAAACCCTATAAAATTCATGGAAAAATATCCCCTAGGTTTTAGAACCTTCAATTCGGCCTTTGGAATCTCTTTTGACATATATTGGGGTCTTAACTCATTATTTGATCTAATTTGGGTTTTTGTGTAAAATGTCCAGTCAAACGTGATCAAACTTAAAATTCAACTTCACCATTGGATTCCTTATGTCTAAATTAGGTTTGTACCAAAATTTGGACCTAAGGGGAGGTCATCTTGACCTACTTTGCAAAATAGTCCACCCAATTACATTCTGACCCCTAACTTTTGAAAACTCTTGCGCAGACCCCCCTAACTTCCTCGCCACTCTTACAATCAGGTCCCTCCACCATTAATGAGGAGAAATCCTACTCCAATGAGGAATGGAGGGGGAGTACTCCTTGATTCCTCAGAGATCTCCTCCTAGATTTGAAAGGGAGATTCTTTGAGGAATTCCCTTCCATCTGAGCGCAATCACAAGATCTGAATTGCTCCCAATCTCTCGTGCGAAAGCTCGAGAGATTTGGGTATCCAACGGATTTCCTACTCCGACAAGGACTCTTGTGCTTGGAAGCTTGTCTTCCAAGCACAAGAGCCCCTACCAGCATCTATAAAAGGATCCTCAACCCCGGCTGCATCTCTTCAGCTCGACTTGGCCAAAGATCCACCCCAATTTCATCTTCTCCTCTGGTCAGGAAGTCTAGCGAGCTCTGGCAAGCCCCCCTCCTCTTTCTCGTCACTCTGCCACACTACTAGTGGCAGAGCTGCCCTCACCATCTTCCTTCGCATCGTGCAACACACACGCACATGCCTCTAGACCCTTCGTCATCGCCGCTCTCCCTCCACTGGACACCATCTTCTCTGGTGATAGCAGGTAAAGCCAGCCACCAACTCTCCCAATTCGTCCACTTAGTTAGGTTAGAATTACTCCTCTCTATCCCCTCTGTCTATTTCCCCTTTTTGACTCCTCGCAACCACTGTCCATCGCCATCTTCTCCATCTTCGGCCGCCCATCGGCGAGGCGCTTCCACCACTCCACACCTCCACATGCCTCGCCAAACACCTCACCACCTCCGCCATCGTCCACTGATCACCTTCCGCTCATCCATCAACCACCATCACCTCTCTAAACGTCCCCCGACCAAACCCATAAGCACGGCCACAGGGTAACCTTGGCATGCATGCCCAGGCCACCCTACGGCCTGCCACCTACCGTCCCACCTTCGCCTTGACATGACGAAGCTTCCCATGTGTCTTAATGGGGTCTCAAGGTCGTGTTTGTGTGTGTCAGATCTGAGCACCTACCACCATTGAAGCACACATCAAGAAGGTCGCGAGCTTCATCCCAGGTTGCTGCGGTCCAGGAAAAGCAGCCCAGGTGATGAGCGATGTGGGCGTGCACGTCTCCAACCAAGTGAGTGGCTCTGTAAGGAGCCTTGCTACCCCAATTAGGCGAGAAACTTCCTGCGGGCGCGAGCGCAGAAGCGGGTGGGACATTTAGTCCCACCTCGTGAACGCACGAGCGTGGAGTGTAGTATAAGTTGTTTTTGTGCTTTCTTCTAATCGCCTCAAGTAACACAGGGGTGAGGTCCCTCACCCTCATGCCTCATCTGCGACCTTCCCCCACGGATCTAGCACCCGACTCGATTACCTAAACCTAGCACTCCTCGTGCATTACACCCACGCTGGTGCGCCTGGACCCGGGCGCACACCCGACCCGATTACCCGGCTCTGGGAGAGCGTATCGAAGAGAGAAATAGAGAGAGAGAGATGCGGGGAGGGTAGGGGGTAGGTTTTGCTACATGGTGTTGTGCAGGGAAGAAGAAGAGAAGATGGAAGAGGAAGGCGCAGCTGAGGCAAAGCTGAGCAGGGAAGGAAGGATACATAGCCACAGAGAAGAGCAAGGAAGGAAGGCCAAAGAGAAGAAGAAAAAGAGGAGAGCTAAGGTTGAAGGAAATCAAGGCAGATGCTGAGCAGGGATGGAAGGAAAAGGAAGAAGAAGAAAGGCAAAAGCCAAGGGAAGGAGTAGCACTATAGCAGCAGAGGTGCGGCTGAAGAAGAAGAAAGGCAGAAGATAGAGGAACATAAGAAAGAGCAGAACTAAAGAGACGAAGAAGAAAAGTGAAGAAGAAAGAAAGCAGAAAAGCGAAGACTTAAGAAGGAGAAGGAAATAAAAGCTTAAAGAGGAAAAATCTTTTTGAGACGTCTGATTATAGAATCAGACGTCCAATTTTTCTATTTTTGCTACAATTGACTCTTAAATTGATGCATTTATATACTGCATTAGGTTTTGAGTAACTCTAAGTGTTCAATTATATTATTGAGATTAGTGAATAAATTCCTTTTGCTCTCTATATTCGACCTCGGGTACTTAGGTTTTCGAGTAATAAATTCTTATTTGTTTTCGCGACCATTTCATCTATACTACAATGTGACATCTTTTAAAATACGATTTAGCCGCATCAACATTTTGGCGCCGTTGCTGGGGAGCAACGCGCAATTTATCACTAGTCTCTACATTCTTTTTGACTATATTGAACACTAGCTTGCCCTATTTATTTTATTGTGATCTTGCTAGGTGTTTCAAGAGAAGAAATCTCCCGTGCAAGTCAACCTCTCCAGGGCAGGTAACCTCTCTTCTTCTCTATAATCCATCGCCTAACCCTTGAAAGACAAAAGGAAAAAACCAATTTAGGAATCAATTGCCTTCTTTTTATAGTAATTACCATATTTAAGGCAAATGTTTCCTGATTTTGCGAAAAATTTTTAAAACTTATTGAAGTGGAAGCAATTTCTTAGAGATCCTATCCCACAAAATTCCTGTGCCTGATAGAAATCACGCTTAATCTCTACAGACAACACACTTCTTATTTTTTTTGAGTCCAAAGAGAACTTTTGTGAAAAAGAGGATTGGAAATAGAACCAAATTAGGGTTTCAACAGTAGGGTTTTTGGAGTGCTAGGCACACAGACTTGGTTAAAAGGAAATAAACCCTCCCGCATCAGTGTGCTACCTAAGCCCTTGATTGAAGAGATCTAAACAAGACAAACCCTAAAACTTGAGCTCTAAAATCACTTGAATCTTAAAATCTTGGGCCTAATAAATGAGGAGTCAAATCAGGGTGGTCTCTAGGTCCCAAGCCCAGAATCATTCTACCATCTTTAAGACAGGTCAGGTGAAGTTGACCCCTTGGGTCAACCAACCTCCAAATTAGATCACAACATCAAAACATCTAAAGTTCAAGTGAAAACCCTAAAAGCACCTTTGAAATAAAAGTGGTAGACTTAAGAGGTCAAGGTCCCCATTCTGGTCTACCCGAAATCTCAGTGACAAGAGAGGTCGGGTGGGGGAAACCATGTAACCCGTGGGGACGCTCTACAATGTAGGGGTCTTTGCGGGACTCTCCCTCTCTAGCTGCCCAGGTAATTCTCAGGTGGATGATCTTCTGATCCAGGGGTATCATCCGCCCTGAACCTCCATAGTCATCCAATATTTTTTGAGTGCCTCAATTGCGTCAAAAACATCTCCAGTCCCTCATCTTTTCTCTTTAGAGCACACACATACATTTTCAGTGGGACTCTTTATTCAAAATAAATCGCTTCATAACCTGATTCTACATCTTGATTCAAACTCCAATTCTACATCTTGATTCCACCACCTGATCCAAATATGCAGCCAAACCACTTAGGACTACCATTCAAGAAACCTGAATATCGGAGATCCATGAGAGATAGGATGATTGAGGATGCCCTGAAATTCTATGAAAAAGAAGACAAAACCTCAACACCAGTAGAAAACATTTAGGTTGATGTCCCAACAACCACAACCTTCATCATAACTTGTGCCCAAGTGATATTGGCAGAAGCAACAAAAGGATCAACCCGAGACATACTCATCACAGGATACATTGAGATAAAAAAATTGCACAATCTTGAATACCTTCAATGCATGACAAATCCTATACTTTGGGAGCAACACCAAGATGATCTTGAAAAATGGGAAGAGATAATGAGATTATTAAAATAAATTATCGACCAGAAATACCCGTATATGCCACAAACAGAGGATGAACCATCTTGGGACAATATTGAGGATCAATCTGATCTCGGGTTTGAGGCACAAAATGGTTGTGGATTCCCAACCTAGATGGAGTACAATGTGCCTGATATTGAAGAAGGTTGGGAAGTTCCAATTGCAGGAGAACATAATGTTGAGCCAACCCTAGGCCATGAATCACTAAGCTTAGAATTCCAAAACTCCTGCAATAATGAGAGTAGAACTAAACCTCTCGAGGGCGTAAATTCTGGCCATTATTTTGATAAGGTGACCCTTGAAGGTTATTCGAATCTAGATTCTAGTGATTCAACCCACAACCTAAGCCCAAAATCTAGATCTGAAACCTATTGGGAAGATTTCGAGGCCCCATATGAGGAAAATCAATTTTTCAATGAAGAATATGATTTTGGGCCTCTATTTGAAGAATATCTTTCGCCAACATCCTCAGAGAAACCAATCGATTTTTCGGAAGTCATGCCAATTTACGATACAGAAACTGAGGAGTTGGACGAGTGGGGTTTCAATTGGGTCTATCCTACCAGCTTGGAACCTGAGCCTCTACCAGATAAGGACACCTTTTAAGCTCGGAATTGACATCTAGGCTAGACCCCAATTAGGCTACTGAATCTACAGCATATGATTTATTCTATGGGGAACTCATGATATTGAATCTCATTCAGATTCTGATTTTCGCAAACTCTCCGACAATTTCGAATCTGACCATAACATCGGAGAAAATCTGCTTCCTGATTATAACAAGACAATCTACGATCTTAGCTCTCATGACTCATTCTCTAACTCTGATTCTGAGGTCCCAGTTCCCGAAATCACTGATTTCAGTTCAGGTTCCAGTGACATGGAACCATTTCTTTTCGATCCTCAGGAATCAGAACCAGAAAATGCCGAGAGTGATTGTGACCCAGAATACGAATCCTTTCTCAACTCTGATTTCCAGTATCCCATAGACACTCTCCAGGCATTCACTTTTGATTTTGAAAGTTACTATGAGGACTCTCTACATGAGACCACTTGTCATTCCTTTCTAGAAGAGCCCTCATACACAATTCTCATTGAAGCCACCTCTTCCACACATACAGAACCAATCGAAACCCATTCTCAACCCCAACCAGCAACTGGACTCAATTTCTATTCTAATTCACCTCTCACTGAACCGTTTGCAGATGATTCAACTCCACATCTATACTGGGCATCGAGTATCGATCAGACTGAAAAACATGATCCATCATTCTCTGATCACCCTTGTAGGGTTTCCACACCATGCACTGATTATTTTTCGGAACCCTACCCTGACCAAGTTGATTCGACTCATCCTAAACCCAAGTTTTCACTTCCATATCCATCCGAGCCACATTGCATATGGTGGGTTCCGCATCTGTTGATCTACATCTATCAACCCACCAGACTGATTGGGTTTGGGCTGCATCATCAGCCCACTGATCTTAACAAGCACCTGGTTGGACCAACCAGGCTCTTAATCAAGGTGCTTGTTTTACAAAATTCTGCTGAGTTGACCACTCCCTCTCCACCCCATGTTCCGCTCGACTGAAGGCGTTAAATTTAGCGCTTACAGGAGGCAACCTGTAATTCCAAAAATAGAGACTTGTCTGATTATCTGTCTGTACTCCACGTCTATTGCACCTTGAGTTCAGCCTTAGACAGTCGATCCCACCTCTAGTACATGTACCAGAGCTTCACATCGTCCACATCAGTCACTTCCTGACCCATTCACCCACTCGATATATCCTGTTCTCAGTCCTTGACCTCAACATTGTTTCACACCCTCCGTTTACAATGAAGACATTACAAAATTTAGGCATGGGGGGGTGGTAAAATGCATACATACAAAGCCAAGAAAAAGTCAGAAGGATTCTCACAAAAAAAAAATTCACATATGTCAAAAACATAAAAAAATGGAGGGAGGAAATTTTGTGAGCCACATTATCATGAGGAGGAGGAAAAGAGCAAAATAACAAAAAGGAGCACAAAATGAAAAAGAAAAAGAGATAGTCATTAGTAAGTAAGGAATTACCTGAAGTTCTAGACCACATCAAGAAAAGAGAAAAATGAAAGAAAAGTGCTAAGGAGACACAAAAAGAGATTAGCAGGAATGCTGAGCTTAGGCTTTTTGGGCTAGACTCCTAGGCTTAAAAATTCAAGTATCTGCTAAGATCTAGATATTCCTCAAGAGGTTGGGGAAAATGTAAAGCTTAAGTATTAGGTCTAAGGCTTAGGGAGTATTCGGCCTCGTTAACTGACCGTCAGTTTGCAGGATTCGGTAACCTAAGCACCCCAATCCACACACAGTCTGGTTCAATGCGCATAACTATCAAAATCACGCAAAAGCATTTTAATGCTCTGAAAAGTTGCCTAGATTAGGAGCGGTCGATCAACACAAGTTGATTTGGACGAGTTCCCAGCGCGGAGAGGTGGGAAATTTCCCTCGAAGATGCGTAACAACATATCGTCTCCTCGATGTTTGTCTCTTAGGATATTTAAAAATCCTATCGAGGGCATGAAAGCACTCTTCTGGTTTAGATACCATGGGTAGCATTACCACGAAATGTCGATTGCCAGGGTCTAGATTCAGCCACGGAACGCCATGGGCGGGATTATCTCGAAAGCCAGGGTTCTGGGGGTTGCCATGGGCGGTGCTATCACGAAGCATCGATTGCCAGGGACCTTTGAGGATTGATGATGGGGAAGAGGAATCTGATACAGACCGTGTTGAGAAGTCAATCCAAAGCTAGAAATAAAAAGGAAAGAGAGAGAAAACTCTCCAAACAAATAAATTATCTGTCTCTCTCTTACAAAAACGCATGGCAATATGAACCTAGGCTAAAAATGTCTCAATCACGGGTGCTTTAACCATGGAGTCCAATGAACTGTAGGATAGTTTCTGCGAGCCTTAAAAACCTTTGCGGAGGATTGAGGCTAAAGCGGGTTAGGTCCGGATTTTGATTGATGCTTGAGTACCTCTAGGCCTATTGTCAGCATACTTAACTTAATCAAAAGAAGAAAAGCACTTATCATAACTGGTGACAGACACTCAGGGTTTAGAACAGAAGTTAAAACCATAAAATTTTGCTAAGGGACTAGCAAAAGCTAGGCATGGGGGTATGATGAGAGCCTCATCATGAGCCCCAACTAGCTCAGTTTGACCTATGAAAGAGAATAAGAGCTCCTACATAACCTGGAGGACCTAATTCAAGGAATTAATGTTCTGAGAAGAAAACATGAAATAAAGGTTAAAACTAATATTTTACCATTGCAGTACATAAATGGGATTTCTCATAGGCAAAACATCAGTCAAATGGTTTGAATAAGATAAAAAGTGGGTTGGTTCAGTCAAAAATGGGTTATTGTGCAATCCAAGAATTAAATGACATTCTATAACCCTAAATAGACTCGCTTAATTCAACAAGGTTCTGGTTAGGATAAAAATCAGCTAAACCCTCTAAAATTTATGAAAAAATATCCCCTAGGGTTTAGAACCTTCAATTCGGCCTTTGGAACCTCTTTTGACCTATATTGGGGTCTCAGCTCATTATTTGACCTAATTTAGGTTTTTATGTAAAATATCCAGTCAAACGTGGTCAAACCTAAAATTCAACTTCACCATTGGATTCTTTAGGTCCAAATTAGATTTGTACCAAAATATGGACCTAAGGGGAGGTCAACTTGAGCTACTTTGCAAAATAGTCCACCCAATTACATTCTGGCCCCTACTTTTGAAAACTCTTGCGCAGACCCCCCAAACTTCCTCGCCACTCTTACAATCAGGTCCCTCCGCCATTAGTGGGGAGAATCCTACTCTGAAGAGGAATGGAGAGGGAGTACTCCTTGATTCCTCAGAGATCTCCTCCTAGATTTGGAAGGGGGATTCTCTGAGGAATTCCCTTCCATCTATGCACAATCACAAGATCTAAATTGCTCCCAATCTCTCATGCAAAAGCTCGAGAGATTTGGGTATCCAACAGATTTCCTACTCCAGCGAGGACTCTTGCGCTTGGAAGCTTGTCTTCCAAGCACAAGAGCCCCTGCCAGCATCTATAAAAGGATTCTCAACCCCAGCTGCATCTCTTCAGCTCGACTTGGCCGGAGATCCACCCCAATTTCATCTTCTTCTCCTCGGGTCAAGAAGTCCAGCGAGCTTCGAAGAGGCCCCCCTCCTCTTTCTCGTCGCTCTGCCACACTACTAGTGGTAGAGCTGCTCTCACCATCTTCCTCCGCACCATGCAACACCTGCTCACGTGCCTCTAGACCCTTCGTCGTCGTCGCTCTCCCTCCACTGGACATCGTCTTCTCCGGCGACAGCAAGTACAGCCAGCCTCCAACTCTCCCCATTCGTCCACTTAGTTAGGTTAGAATTACTCCTCTCTATCCCCTCTTCAATTCCCCTCTGTCTATTTCCCCTTTTCGACCCCTCGCAGCCACTGTCCACCACCATCTTCTCCATCTCCAGCCGCCCACCAGCGAGGCGCTTCCACTGCTCCGCACCTCCACATGCCTCGCCAAACACGTCACCACCTCCACCATCGTCCACTGATCACCTTTCGCTCATCCATCGACCACCATCACCTCTCTAAACGTCCCTCGACCAAACCCATAAGCACGGCCATAGGGTGACCTAGGCACGCACGCCCAGGCCGCCCTGCGGCCTGCCACCAACCGTCCCACCTTCACCTTGACATGGCGAAGCTTCCCATGCGTTTTAATGGGGCCGCAAGGCCGTGTTTGTGTGTGTCAGATCTGAGCACCTGCCGCCATTGAAGCACACAACAAGAAGGTCGCAAGCTTCATCCTAGGTTGCTGCAGTCCAGGAAAACCAGCCCAGGTGATACGCGATGTGGGAGTGCACGTCTCCAGCCAAGTGAGTGGCTCTGTAAGGAGCCTTACTACCCCAATTAGGCGAGAAACTTCCTACGGGTGCGAGCGTAGAAGCGGGTGGGACATTTAGTCCCACCTCGTGAACGCACGAGCGTGGAGTGTAGTATAAGTTATTTTTGTGCTTTCTTCTAATCGCCTAAAGTAACACAGGGGTGAGGTCCCTCACCCACATGCCTCGTCCGCGACTTGCCCCCACGGATCTGGTACCCGACTCGATTACCTAAACCTGGCACTCCTCGCGCATCACACCCACGTCGATGCGCCTGGGCCCGGGCGTGCACCCGACTCGATTACCCGACTCTGGGAGAGCGTACCAAAGAGAGAAATAGAGAGAGAGAGATGCAGGGAGGGTAGGGGGTAGGTTTTGCTTCATGGTGTTGTGCAGGGAAGAAGAAGAGAAGAAGGAAGAGGAAGGCGCAGCTGAGGCGAAGCTGAGCATGGAAGGAAGGATACTTAGCTGTAGAGAAGGGCAAGGAAGGAAGGCCAAAGAGAAGAAGAAAAAGAGGAGACCTAAGGCTGAAGGAAATCAAGGCAGAAGTTGAGCAGGGACGGAAGGAAAAGGAAGAAGAAGAAAGGCAAAAGCCAAGGGAAGGAGCAGCACTGTAGCAGCAGAGGTGCGACTGAAGAAGAAGAAAGGTAGAAGATAGAGGAACATAAGAAAGAGAAAAACTAAAGAGACGAAGAAGAAAAGTGAAGAAGAAAGAAAGCAGAAAAGAGAAGACTTAAAAAGGAGAAGGAAATAAAAGCTTAAAGAGGAAAAATCTTTTTAAGACGTCTAATTATAGAATCAGACGTCCAATTTTTCTATTTTTGCTACAAGTGACTCTTAAATTCGTGCATTTATATACTGCATTAGGTTTTGAGTAACTCTAAGTGTTCAATCATATTATTGGGATTAGTGAATAAATTCTTTTTGCTCCCTGTGATAGACTTCGGATACTTAGGTTTTCGAGTAATAAATTCTTATTTGTTTTCACGGCGATTTCATCTATACTACAACATAACATCTTTTAAAACACAATTTAGCTGCGTCAACAACGGGTCAAGCCAGGTCTGCGGGGATCGGGTCATGAACGAGGCAGTGAGAGGTGAGTGGGACCTCACCCTGTGGTCAGGAGGCGATAAGCCTACTTCACTTTTGCAATTTATTTCACTACGCCCGCTTGACAGCTTCCGAGGTGGGACTAAATGTCCCACCTTCCTTCGCGTGCACCCGCAGCAAGGGGCTTCCTTGATTGCAGTAGCTACTAGGTCTTCGAAGCCAATCGCTCGTCTGGAGTAGTGCGCGAAGGGATTCCGCACACCTGGGGCGATTCACCTGGAGCGAAGAGACTTGAAGGAGGCTTGCAAGCAAGCTCCTCGTGGTCGTTAATGGCGGTAGAGATGCCTACACCTGTCAACACGAAAATGGCCTCGTGGCCTTGTTAGAAAGCTCAGACAGCTTTGCCTAGACACGGCGAACATAGTGCGGGGGTCGGCGTGGCATGGGGTGGCCGGTGTGTGCGTGCCTTGGGCACCCTGTGTGCGTGGAAGTGGGTGTGTTCGGGGGGTGTTCTGGGGCTGTGGTGCGGTGAATGGAGTGAGGGTTTAGGAATAGTGAGGTGTGGCGATGCTTTTAGCGAGGTGGACGGAGGCGTGGAGTGGCGGGGATGCCTTGCCAGAGGTCTGACTGGAGATGAAGAAGGTGAGGGTGATAGCATGCATCGAGGGGCGTTGGCAAGAACAAAAGAGAGAAAAATGATTAGAAAGGTGAGATAACTTAGCTGAGCGTAGATAGATGAAGGGGGATGCAGAGATGGCGGCCAGCTTATATTGCCGTCGCCGGAGACGAAGCACTCAGTGGAGGAGGACAACGATGATGAAGGGGCTGTAGGGGCATCGGCTGGTGTGGCGCGATGCGGACGAAGAGGAGGAAGAGAACCCTGCCACTGGTATTATGGCATAGCGACGAAGGAAAGAGAGGGATGTCACCGGAGCTTGCTGAGTCACTGGCTGGAGGGTGAAGAGACGACTAGAGGGTTTCTTTGGCCAATTTCAAGCTTGGAGGATGTGGGGTGATCTGGGCATGCTTTTATAGGCTCTGAAGGAAGGTTTTGTGCTTGGAAGCCAAGCTTCCAAGCACGGAAACCTTGCCAGAGATGGAAATTACGAGACTAGAATCTCATGCATTCGCATGAAACATTGGGTACCAAATCGAGCCTGGAATTGTGTTCAAACCGGAGGAGATTTCTCAAAGAATCCCTCTTTCAATTTTGAAGGGGATTCTCTGAGAAATCAGAGAGATCTTTCCCTCGAAACGTCGCCGGAGTAGGATCCCCTCTGCTATAATGGTGGAGGGATCTAATTTCAAAGAACAAAGATAAAGATAGGGGAGTTTCTGCAGAAGTTTTCAAAAGATAGGGGTAGAAAAGTAATTGGGCTGGACCTGTTTGCAAAGTAGGTCAAGATGAGTTCTCCTTAGGTCTAAATTTTGGTACAAACCTAATTTGGATCTAAGGAATCCAATGGTGAAGTTGGATTTTGGGTTTGACCACGTTTGTCTGGACAATTTACGTAAAAACCTAATTTAGGGCAAACATTTGACTGAGACCCCAATTTAGGTCAAAATAGGTTCTAAGTACCAAATTGAAGGTTCTAAACCCTATAGGATATTTTTCCATGATTTTAGAGTATTTAGGTGAATCTTATCCTGGTCAGAACCCTGTTAAATTAAGTGGATTTGCTTTAAGGTTACAAGAAGTCATTTAATTCCTAGAATTCACATGAACCCTTTTCTGTCTGAACCAACCCACTTTTTATCTTGTTAAGGCCATTTGACCTATGTTTAGCCCATGACAAAACCCGTTGTTTACTGCAGTGGTAAAATTACAATTTTACCCCTTGTTTCCTATTTTTCTCTCAGAATGGTTATTCATTAAGTTAGGACCTTCAATTGGTTATATAGGAGCTTTTGTTCTCTTTTCTGGGTCAAAATGAGCTAGTTAGGGCTCATGATAGTTTTCCCATCAGCCATATTATTGTAATCATCGTATTTTCATGGAAGATGGATCCCGCCCTTCTCGCGAAATGCAAAGGAGACAAAACCCGAATATGCGAGAAGTGGTCAAGGAGATAATCAAGTGGCTCGATGCTAGGATTATTTACCAAATCTCGGATAGTCCGTGGGTTAGCCCCATTCAAATTGTTCCCAAGAAGGCGGGGATAACCGTTACGACTAATGAGAAAAGGGAAACCTTCACCACTCGTTCAGCTTCTGCTTAGAAAGTCTGTATTGACTATAGGAAGCTGAACACAGCCACTAAAAAGGATCACTTTCCCTTACCATTCATCGATCAAATCCTAGAAATGTTAGTTGGGCAAAAATATTTTTGCTTCCTAGACGATTATTCGGGATATAACCAAGTCCCTATCCATCTCAAAGACCAGGAAAAGACAACTTTCACATCTCCCTGCGGAACCTTTGCATTCCGTAGAATGCTGTTCAGGCTTTGCAATGCATCGACGACTTTTCAAAGGTGCATGCTGGCCATCTTTTCTGACATGGTGGGAGATTATCTTGAGGTGTTCATGGATGATTTCTCCATTTTCGGAGATTCTTTTGAGTCTTGCCTGGCTAACTTGGAATTGATCCTCTAGAGATGCATCAAAACACAGCTGGTCCTTAGCTGGGAAAAGAGCCACTTTATGACTCAGGAAGGCATTATCCTGGATCATGTGGTCTCTAGTTGAGGTATTGAAGTTGATAGAGCTAAGGTGGATGTTATCTCTAGACTTCCTCTACCCACATCCATAAAACAGATCCGCTCTTTCCTTGGGAATGTGGGTTTTTACAGAAGATTCATTAAGGATTTCTCAAAGGTTGCTCGGCCCTTGAGTAACCTTCTGGCCAAAGACACGTCATTCGAGTTTGATGAATCATGCTGTAAGGCATTTGATTTATTGAAAATGGCAGTCACCTGTGCCCCGGTGTTGCAACCACCAGTCTGGACAGCCCCATTTGAGATTATGGCTGACGCATCTGATTATGCCATCAGGGCTGTCTTGGGTCAAAAGATTGAGAAAAAGCCCTTTGTGATTTACTACACTAGTAAGACTCTGGACGAGGCCTAGAGGAACTACACCATGACTTAAAAAGCATTGCTAGCCGTAGTTTTCGCTTTAGAAAAATTCAGGCTTATCTGTTAGGTTCTCATGTCATCATCTATACCGACCACTCATGCTTAAATCATCTCTTGGCCAAAAAGGATGCCAAACCCCTACTTATTTGCTGGATTCTGCTGCTTCAAGAGTTCGATCTTGAAATCAGGGAAAAAGCCGGGGCACAAAATGTAGTGGCGGATCACCTCTCGAGAATCCTAATTGATTCTCCTCATCCGGATGTCCTGATCTCTAATACTTTTCAGGATGAGACTATCCTCACAGTCTCGGGTATCTGAACCCCCTGGTTTGCAGATATTGTCAATTATTTGGCCATTGGTCAAATCCCCCAAGATTGGACCAAACAACAATGGGATAGACTTGTGTCTGAGGCCAAATATTATTTTTGGGACGATCTCAAGTTGTACCGCATCGACATAGACCAGATTATTCATGGATGCATCCCGGAAGTTAAGTTCCATAGCATACTTGAGTTTTGCCACACATCTGCATGTGGCGGACACTTTTCCAGGAAAAAGACGGCCGCAAAAATTTTGTAATCCGGATTCTATTGGCCGTCATCATTTAAGGATGCCTAGGAATTCTCAAAGTCATGCACCCGATGCCAGACACTCGGGAACATGGCTAAGAGAGATATGATGCCCCTAAACCCAATTCTTTCCGTCGAAATTTTTGACATTTAGGGCATCGACTTTATGGGACCCTTCCCACCTTCATTTGGACATCAGTATATTTTGGTCACTATTGATTACGTGTCCAAGTGGATTGAGGCAATTCCCACCCAGACCAATGACCACAAGGTGGTCATCGATTTTGTGAAGAGAAATATCTTTGGTCTGTTCAGGGTTCCTAGGGAAATTATCAGTGATGGTGGCACACATTTCACTCATGCCCAATTTCAAAATTTACTGGGAAAATACGGGGTGAATCATCGGATTTCCACACCTTACCACCCTCAGACGAATGGGCAAAACGAGGTCTCCAATCGAGAGATCAAGAATATTTTGCAGAAAATCGTTAGGCCTGATAGGAAGGATTGGACCAAAAAGCTAGATGATGCTCTTTGGGCTTACCGTACGATGTACAAAATTCCTATCGGTATGTCTCCGTTCCATCTGGTGTTTGGTAAGGCACGTCACTTACCCGTAGAACTTGAACATTGGGCATTTTGGGCCATCAAGAAATGTAATGTGGACCTTGAGTTGGCGGGGAAAACAACGAAACTCCAACTATCTGAGTTGGAGGAGCTTCGAAATGGTGCTTATGAAAATGCCAGAATCTATAAGGCAAGGACCAAAGCTCTCCATGACCAGATGATTTCACGTAAGAGCTTTGAGCCGAACTAGAAGGCCTGGCTTTTCGATTCTCGATTGAAGCTTTTCCCCGGTAAACTCAGGTCTAAGTGGGATGGCCCATTCGTTTTTGAGCGGATTTTCCTTAACGGGGCCATCGAAATCTCTGACCCAAAGATGGGTAATATTTTCAAGGTCAACGGACAGCATCTCAAGCCCTTTGTTGACCATGTGCTCCCTGAACCCGTCTCGAACAAGGTTGCTCTTACCTTGTCGTAACCACCGTGGGATAATCATCACCTAGCTGAAGGCACTAAACTTAGCACATGTAAAGACTCTTCCAAGCTGACCAGAGTCTCATGGAAACCAAGTGCTATTCTTCCACTTCTACTCTTCTGCATGCTTTCATTTTGAACAATGAGGACATTGAAATAGATAAGCATGGGGGAGTGGAAATATCTCATAATCATTTTGTCAGCTATAACAGTAATTTCCTACTTTCTTTTATTCCATTTAAAAAATAATAAAAAAAAATAGAATTAGGAGACAAAAACTTAGGCATTAGGAGTTGTAAACTTTAGGAATTGATACTTTGAGACCTGAACACTTAGACTCTTCAGGTCTTCGGGCTTAATTAGCCCAGGTGTCCACTCGAATGTAGACTTAGTCTCGAGTCCCCGCCAATTCAAATTCATTGTTAATTTTGATAATAAATTGGGATGATAAGTATGTGACTTATCAACCCACCCTCTGATTTGGGGAGACTTTAAGCCTAAGCATCTACACACATTTTTTGCACTGACTCACTTTCCGGTAGTTTCTTCGGAAATTAGGTAGCTAATGAACTATCTAGGGTGGTATGGCTGCTAAGTTGTCGGTGGTAGCAACTCATCGGCCGGTTGTCTAGAGCCCAGTCACAAAACCATTTTCATTGTACTGCCTTTAGGTAAATCTTAGATCAGGGAAGCCACCTACTTAGAGAAAAAAAAACAAACAAAAGGAAAAAGAAAAAAAATAGAAAAAGGAGAAAAAAATAAAAAATAAACAAAATCGCACTTCATCGCGCGAGTATGATTGGCAAGTTGTCAGTGGTAACAGCTCATCGGCCAGTTGTCCAGAACCCAACTCACAAAAAAATGCACAATAATTCCCAAAACACTTAGGGAAGAAGTAGGGAAGTAGGATAAATCGGGGAGATAAACACTGGGTTCGCCCTTGTGTTGACCCCATAAATAAACGTAGGGAGAAAGCTACTGATCGAAAAGATAAACCTCTAGGCAAGGTCACCTAGGGTTGTAGAAATCTGAAGTCCATTTTAACGGCCATCTAGTGACTTTCACTATTTTCACAAGATGCTTAGCACTTAGAGTCCTTTTCAAGTCTTAGGCAAGTCGGGTAGCCGTAGAAAGTTATTCCGGAACTCTCAAACTCCAAAAGTACAAAAAAATTAGAAAAGAAGAAAAATAAAAAAAATGTATCTTCCCTTTTCAAATAAGGTGAGGACTTGGGCGGTCTGCATTTTAGCAGACACCCGGGTAATGTTGAGTCTTCGTAGTTTAGGAACTTAGTTGAAATTTTCTATTGTTAATAAACGACTTAGGCTTAAGCGATCTAATCCTAATTCTTCTTTTATCAATAGCATATAGCTTAATTTTTCTAGGGACTAGCAAAAAATAGGCATGGGGATATGATGTAAACACATTTATTAAGGGTAAAATGCCTATTCATGCATGTTCCTAGGCTTAGATTTGCATTTCATGTTATAAATATTGCATAACATGTATCATTCTGCATTTAGAGTAGTTGTATATAATTTAGGTTAATTGCATCCTTTTTGTGGTCAAGAGAGAAGGATATTATTTCAGAGCCTCGGATTGACTATTTGACCATACGGATCTGATCAAGACGACGATCGAAGTCCAATGCCTCCAAAATCGCCGCGATCGGAGTCTCGTAGCACCATATGTAGTCCGAGGAAGATCAACGGCCAAGGGACTAGGTGACATAATTCGAAGCTTCAAATGACAAATCCGACCGCGTGAATGGATTCGGGTCGATGATCGCAGCCTAACGACGCGAAAATCGACTTAATCTGACCTCTGTAGCAGCCCTACAACGAAAAGAAGATGGACGGCCCAGATTGTGCCACGTGACGCAGCCCAGGTTGCCCGTGCGCACGCACGCACCACCGTACGTGCTCAGTAGCGTGGGTGCGCGTGTGCATGCGGAGGCGCGCATGCGCACAGCGCAGCACCAGTGCATGAGCATGCACGCACACGGTAAAGGCGGGGACAGCGTGCGCTAGCGACGCTTGAGTTGGACCTACAACAACGCATGAGATGGACTTACAGCGACGCTTACAACCGTCACTAATTCTTTGCGTGCCAACAAAATCGGTCGTGGGCATGAGCGAGCATGAGCTGTCTACAGCGATGCTTCCAGCAATGGCCTGGAGGTCACTAATGGTCCCATACCTATTTTTGCCTCTTCTCCTCCACTATAAAAGGACCTACACCCCCTCCCTTCTAATCCATCTCTACCTACTCTACTCCCACCTACTCCCAAGCTCTAGCAAGCCTACTAACGCTCCATTAGATCTTGTTCTCAAGCTCCCAAGGCTCCTATTAGTGTAGCAAACCTCTACCTCACCAAATATTCATCCATCTTCCCATCCCCATTGATAGGTAGCCTTGGAGCCGTCCTCCCACCTCCATTTTGATAGCAGATCATCTCCGTCTTCTCACCTCCATTCCGGAGCCACGCCGAAGCTTTCCTCTACCCGGCATCCTCCTGCATCTCACCTCCATCATCCCACTCCTCACCTCCTTCGTTCGAACTTCCGCCAAGCACCGTCATCTCACTGAACAGTCGATTCAGGAGATTTCCTCTCACCCCCCTTCTCTTTTTATGCTTTCATAGTATATTGTAATAGACATTGAAGTGATATCTATACCATTTTCATTCCATCTCTATCTTGTGATTCGTTTGCATGTTTTCTTCTTACAAAAATACAAAAAAATAACAAAACCCTAAAATACCAAAAAGAAACAAATCGAAGCACGATTTTCCGTTAAAGTAAACGTCGCCTCCCTGTGTTCGACCCGGGACTCCCTTCGAGTTTCGGTATAAATTTTATCTGGTCGACGTGTTTTGCAACTACGACGACGGGTTACTTGTAACCCTGATTTCTAATACGCGAAACTCGTGCAACCAGCGGGTTATCGGGTGCACCAGATCTGCAAGGGAGATGTCGCGGACAAGGCACGTAAGGGGGGCATGTGGGGACTATGCGTGCTAAGGCGATATGCCTAAAGCACAAATCCAATTTATGTGATGGCAGGCGCTCCTCAACAGCCGATGTTTGACTATCTGCTCCTGCTTCTTCGAATGGTTGCAACTGATGCCTTCGTCTAATTCGCATGCGAGGAACGATCAACAACTCCAATTGACAAGGCGAGCATACTCTTGACCCAAATCCGCTTCGTCTGGAGTCGAAGACCTAGAGTTATCGGCTGGGAAGCAAGCTTCAAGCTTCGATTGAAGCTTCGTCAATGGTGATATGACCTGGGACCTGAAAAAGGTGAATAAGGTCTTTTGACCTTGTCAGACAAGCTCAAAAGGTACGTCAAAGTATGGCGGATATGGTGGAAGTGGTTTCATGGTGTGATGTGGTTTGTGTGGGTGGGGCGGAAGTGGCGAAGGTTGGAGAATAGTGGGTCGTTCGACGGTGAGTTTGAGTGGGCGAGAGGATGAATGAGGAGAGGGGTTTTGAAAAGTGGATCACGGAGAAGCTTATGAAGGTGATAGCGGTGTGATTCGTGTGGTGGAGCGACGGTTGCGCATTGCTGGAGCTTCGCTAGAGTGGAAGAAGATGGAGGGCTACAGGGCGAGACGGCGATCGAAACAAAGCGACGAGGGTCTGAAAACGAAGAGGGGAATCGAGGAGTTATTTAGGAGGGGAGGCAGATGAATTGGAGAGGAGTTGGCGTTGGGTGAGGTGCAGCCAGTGCTGGAGACGAAGCTGCTCAAAGAGAGGTGATTAGCGAGGAAGAAGGGGGCAAGCGCACTGGCGGGTGCTGCGCGACGCGGAAGAAGACAAGGAAAAAGAATCTGCCACTGGTATTGTGGTCAGACGACGAGGGAAAGTAGAGAAGGTTGCCGGAGCTTGAAGAGCAAATCGACCAGAGGAGGGGAGGGTAATTAGAGGGAATCTCTGGCCAATTCAAGCTTGAGGGCTTTGGTATGAGCAGTGGGTGCTTTTATACACCTCAGGAGGACGGTTAGAGCTTGGGAAGCAAGCTTCCCAAGCTTGGAAAGCTTGCCAGAGATTGGGAATTTCTTGATACCCAAATCTCTCATGCATTCACATGAGAGATTTGGTAGGTTTTAGGGCTTAGGATTGGATCCATAACGAAGGGAATTTCTTGAATTTCCCTTTCAAATTTGAAAGAGATTCGTCAAGAAATCAGGGAGTTCTTTCCTTTTTAAGGTGTCGGAGCAAGTAGGAATAGGTAGGGACCTGTTTGTGAGAATAATGATAAAGTTAGGGGCCTATTTTAAAGGATTTTGAAAGTTAAGGGTAGAAATGAAATTAAACAGGATCAATTTGCAAAGTAGGTCAAGACAAGCTCATCTTGGGTCCCAATTTTGAAGAAAACCTAATTTACACCTAAGGAATCTAATGGTGAAGTTGGATTTTGGTTTTGACCATGTTTGACTAGGTAATTTATGCAAAAATCCAAATTAGGGCAAATGTCTGTCTGTGATTCTGTTTTGGGTCAAAACAGGTTTTGATGGTCAAATTGAAGGTTACAAACCCTAGAGAATATTTTTCTATGAATTTTAGAAGGTTTAGGCGGATTTTATTTTGATCAAAACCTTAATTTATTAAGAGGGGCTATTTTTAGGGTTTCAAAAGTAATTTAATTCCCAAAACACGTGCAAATCCTTTTCTGATTATTCTATCCCACTTGTTATACTTTTAAGACCAATTGACCTTCATTCTACCCCTGATAAAACCCGTGGTTGTACTGCATTCATGATAAGCTGGTAAAATTACAGTTTTAGCCCTAGTTTCCTATTTTTCCTTTAGAATGATTATGCAATGACTGGTGACTCTCTGGCGGTTATGTAGGAGAACTGACTGACTTAATTGGGTCTAAATGATCTAGTTATGGCTCATGATGATGTTCCCATCAACTAGCCAACCCAAGCGGTCTTTCTTTAGAAACATGTTAAGTTCAGACCTAACATGTTAAGTTCAGACCTAAGGTTCCCAAGTAGTTGTTAAGTTACAAACTAGGTTAGCTATGGACTAGTTGCAAGCATAGGTTTCCTTGATTTCTAGCTCTACCCTAGGGTTTATTGGTCCTAGAGATTAAAGCATCCATGCATGTGCATTGGTCTGACTTATTTGAGGTTGGTTTGATTGCCAACTTGGAAAGAGAGTAAGAAAGATTTTTTTTCTTTTGTAATATATAATTTTTTTGTTTAATTCCTCTAAGTCTAACCTTGGATCAGCTATCACACGGTCAGTGTTGGATTCATTGTCCCCATCACTGATCCTCGAAAGGTGCCCGACTTTCGATGCTTCGAGATAGCACCGCCCATAGCGACCCCAAGAACTCTTGGCAATCGACACTTCGAGATAGTATCGCTCATGGATTTCTTAAACGAATTCAGGCCCGTGGCAATCGGCACTTCGAGATAGGGCCGCCCATGGTACCTGAACCGCACAATGCGCTTACATGCCCCCAGTAGGATGGATGTCCTAAGAGACAAGCACCTAGGAGGTGACATGTTATCATCGCATCATCAAGGTGAGTATATACCTTACCTCTCCTACAGCAGGAACTCTTCCAATCAAATTGTGGTTTCAAGCTTCTCCTAAGTCAGAACTAAGAGAACCAAATTTTCTTTAAGAAATTAAGGTGATCATTGCTTATACAAGACCAACTGTATGTGAAATGTGGATGCTTAGGTTACGAGGGCCTGCAAACCAAAAGGTAGAAAAAGACACTAGGTACTACCCAACCTTTAACTCAATCCCTAGCTTTTCTTCCTCAACCTCTTGAGGAATGATCTGCAACTTAACTCCTACTTAAGTTTTTAAGTCCACAAAGGATCCTAAGAGTCTAAAGCTAGTAGCTCAACTTAGCTTCTAAAGTCAGACACTTAGAGTCAATACAGTCTAACCTAAAGTTCTGGTCTACCTAAGAATGCAGGGTTTAGCCAGTTACTTAGCTCAATACTACAATTCTCTCTCTCTCTCTCTCTCTCTTAAATCAATGCAAATGTATGCAATGCAGAATGCTTTAACTAAATGCATGAATGCACTATGTATAAATGCTATGTATATCCCCAAGTACACCCCCTCATGCCTAAAATCTACAATGTCTCCATTGCATAGAAGGGTATTACCTGGGTTAGAGTTGGGCTACCGTTATTTTGTTGGCAGCCAAGTAGCCAAAGAACCTACAAGTCAGGTTCCAAAACCAAAGAAATAGGCCCTAATAATGAGCAAAGTAATGCTGGCCTAGAAAACAGGTAACCTAGGATATTGGCGAGCTGATGATGGATCCCAATAGCAAACGCTTGCCTAATGATGGTGAGAATGAAATCTTCCTAGGTCACTAGAGAAGGTTCTAAATGATAAACTGGCATAACAACCTCCAAAGGGATAAGGGGAGGATGACAAGGATCCTCCATAATAGATAGGGAAGGAATGGTGTAGAGATAAACCCCCAGGGTGATGGACTGACCGTAGAAAGCATCAATCCATACCCGGTACCCCATTACAAGAGATATTGGTCTGTTAAGCCCTCCGATCAAAATAGTAGTGAGCATGTCTTTAAGCCAAGGATCGTCTAGGGTGTCCAAGTTTCGAGGTTGCGGGATGGTCATAAGATCTAGGTTGGGTTTAGTTGGCTTGGTGTCCATCCCTAACAATCTTTCAAATTCCTTAATTGCATCCCTAGGATTCCTTGTACTATCACAAGTATCTACCTGCACTTCATCAGTGATCATTTCAATGTATGGAGTCAACATTTCGCCTTTAGACATAGGCGAATCAGAGGATGACTCTGAATCAAATGAAGGCAGGTTGGAAGCAAGAGATCTAGGGATTATCCTATCAATGTCATCCCTGGGTTCTTGTTCATTACTCAAATCCTCCCTGGAGTCTATATGTGAATCCACATAAATCTCAGAAGTTGTTTCCTTGTTTTCCATTATTTCGTGATGAGTAGAGATATCATCAATGGGTGTGCTAAGGAAACCTAATTTGGTCAAATTTGTGACATCTACAGGGGCTAATTCTTCAAATAAGATATAATCACCTTTAGGGTCACTCCAAATCTTGAATGTAGGTTCCTCATATAAGTCATCCTTTTCCTCATCATACGATTCATCATATAACCGAGGTCTAGAATCATCTAAAATCTCAACAGATCCTCTAAGGTACTCTATCTAGGGTAAATGGTTTACACTAGTAACATCGGACTCCTCAAATAGGTGAATTTCTTTAGGGTTAGGTTCCCTAAGGGTGGGCTTGAGTTCCATCTCGTGATTAGAAGGGAGGGCAGGATTAACAACTTGACTTTGACCCACTACATTAAATGTCACGAAAATACTATCATCTGGGTTGAGGTCTTCCAGTGCTACCATCATTCCCTTCTTTTGACTCAAATATAATTCAGGTGGATACTCAACTTGATCATCATCTTCCCCAGGTTGCCACCTTTCTTCATCCAATGCATAGCTACTTTCATACATATTCTCCTCCCACTTAAGGCGTGGACCTCTCAAGGAAGTGTCATCTAGTGGGAAGAGTTCAAAATCAATCCTTGAAAAGTAACTATTCCCCCTTACATAATCCCCAAAATTCCCCTCCAACTTCGGGTGTGGCTCTCCCATGGGAGATGCATCTAGCATAGAGGAGTGCACGTCATCCTCAATGGGGTAGGTTGGGTGGCTAATTTCATCTTTTTCTTGTTAGCCTGCTCTCGAAGATTCTCTTAATAATTCAATCATTTCATCTTGCATTTTCTATATTTCCATCTTCAAGGAGAAGAGGTCATCATTTCTATTAGGAGAGAAGTCAGGCTCAGGCTTATAGTACCTAGGAGTGTTTGTCCAAACATTACAATTGTTCAGGGAGGGTGGGTTGGGTCTTTCTTTAGTGTGTGGGATATTGGGCAAGGCAAATCCTGCTCCTAGGTTTTATTCACTGATTTGGGGCTTAACCAAGCCAAGACTCCTATAATAGGAGTAGAGAGGATCCCAATGGCTGTCATTATGTCCATCAAAGAATGGACCATCTCGGCATATGGGATAGAAGATTTTAGAGTGGGGGTAAGGGTGTAGGCAAGATGTGAAAGGATGAAAGTCAACGTGGTCCATTCTAACTTACATCACAATCAGATTCCCAAAAGCAAACACAAATCAAAGGACTTTTTAGATCTTTAATCAGTTAGGCTTTTAGATTTTAAGTCCACTTGTAGGTGACAAATCAAGTTATCTAAATAGTTACATGCCTACTTGTCAACCTACAATACATCTAAGAAGACCTAGCTAGGACTTAGGTGATCCTCCCTAAAGCCCAAAAAGTTTAGTCACCACCAAACATGGCAAAGAGGGATGCAAGTAGGGTCAAACCCTTCCTTTGAAGCATTGCTTTCGCGATGCTTCTTAACTACCCTCAATCCACAAGGTTTAAAGGCAACTTCACCTCTGAACTAAAGTTCGAGTCACTTTAGACCCCAGTAATAGGAGGCTATAGTCCTAACAGTTCCAAACCTAAGGAGTGTTTAAAAGCGTACCGTGGTGCAAGAGATATAAGTGTACATACACTGCAAAAGATTTTGAATTTTGAATCACATGCCCAGTTTGAAAATCAAGTCCTTGGTTTTTAAATGTCCCTCCTTAATTTAAACTCTTTTTTTCAAGAAAAATATGTGACCACTTGTTAAATTTTTTCAATTCAATCAGGTGGTCTTGCAATTAAATCTAGATGCAAATACGTGAATAAGATA
Organism: Thalassia testudinum; assembly: GCA_037157565.1. NCBI lineage: Eukaryota > Viridiplantae > Streptophyta > Magnoliopsida > Alismatales > Hydrocharitaceae > Thalassia > Thalassia testudinum. The sequence continues at coordinate 42,908,382 of JAZHRO010000065.1, forward strand.
GGATGCAAGGAAAAGAAAACATACCTTCCCTCCCGCAATCTTCAATGAGATGCACACAAATGCAAGCAAAATAAATCTAGAGCTTGCTCATTCAATCCTAAATGATTCAACCTAGAGGTAGGCTGCTTCTAGCAAGCGGTTCATGTTTTATATATATATCTACTTATGCACAAACAAAGCAAAGGATAAACAACCACAAAAGTAAAATAAAAACCTAGATCTAAAGAAAAGAGAACAGACTCCCAAAAAAAAAAATTACCCAACACGGGCCTAAAACAAAATCAGGGAACAAACCCCTAAAAATGTACCCCAGAATAAGGGTTTTTCAAATGAATGTACTAAAATAAAGAGAAGAAAGAAAAATAAAAACTATCTACAGCTTAATGGATGAGATGAAGATGTGGTCCTCTAGATATCTCCTCCAGCGGTGGAAACAAGGTCCACCAAGGCGTTGCTGAGGCAGGCGCGACAACTCGTATGTAATATGCGTACCTCACACCAAATCAGATAAAATAGGTTAAATATGCCTCAATTTAAATCAACATGAATAAAGGAAAGAATGGAGTTTATTAGGCTCATTGCCTCCCAACAATGGCGACATTTGACGAGTCGATTTTCGCTTTGATGATTAAGATGATTTGTCGTTGTATTTCTAAGTGGTGGAAAATCGACTAATCAAAATAATTAAAATAAACACTCAATTAGGAGCGGGTCGTATCCACAGGGAGGCAATGGCCTATTTAAACTCGCACAGGTTAAAAATAGATGTTCACAATTAATTTTGTTAAGAAACTAAATCAAAATCGCTTTTCAATTGAGATAATAAGACATTATCATGTTGATATTGCATTTATGCAAAACAAGAGGGAGATGCTCATAAAATCAATAGAATAAAATATTAATACCTAAAAATCCCTTCCCCCTCAATGGCACACAAATGTAAATTTTAATCTCACCCAAAATGGAGGAATGCTTCTCTCACTTCGTCACGCATGGGGGAGACCATGGCTGGAGGTGTGAAGCTCACTGGAGATCGAGTGGTTCGAGGGCTACTCGGCGGCGGTGGTAGCGCGGCCAACGATGGTTGGAGGTGGCAGTCGGAGCAAATGAAGGTGAGAGGTGGTGATGGCTGTTGCTACTGCTTCTGAGCGCGTAGGTGCGGCGCTACTGAAGGTCCGTACGCACGCAAAGGACGCGCGGGCATGTGCGGAGGAGGCTGAGGATGCGCAGACGCACGCTGGGGGTGTTGCTAGAGGATGCGCGGTTTGTAGTGCACGTAGGTGTCTTGCTGGTTGCTGGAGACAAAGGAGAGGTAGCAGTGGCTTGATGTTGGATTAGTGCACGGAGAGGCAAGCGTGCACAGGCGCCGAGGGCAGAGGACTTGCGCATGGAGGTCGCATGCAGGTTAGGCATGTTACTGTAGCTGCAGCTGCTGCATAAGTGCATGGAGGAGAAGGTCGTGTGCTGTGGGCGGAGGTGTTGTGTGGAGATGCTGGTGGTGACAGCAGCTGCGGGCGTGGCGAGCGGGCTACGGGTGTGTGCTGGCCGTGTACGGGGGGTCTGCATGGGCGAGAAAGAGGGTAGTTGCACGCTATTGGTGGTGATGGTGGTGGGTTTCCTTGAAGTGGAGGAGAAACAGAGGAAGAAGAAACGAAGAGGAAGAAGGTGGTAAAAAGGCTTCAGACGTCCGAGAAACTTCTTAGAAGTCTTAAAATTGTGAGAATGGTTGCTGGTGCGTGGCTGTGGTGCTGCGGTGGTGGTTGCTGGTGATGTTGATTCTAGCGAAACACGGTGATGGTTGTGTGGCCGTCGAAGACACACGCACACGATGTTGGCACGAGTCCATCGGCTTGGTGAGGTGAGCTGTCACCTCATCGGCCCATGGTGTGGTGGAGCTTGACCTTGGAGATGCATGGTGGTGGTGATGGAGGTGAGCTCAAAGCTCTTCATAGTGGTGGAGTCGGGGCGGAGTCTCCCTAAGCATGCCAGCTGCTCCCTCTCTCTTGTAGTTGCTGCAGGTTGAATTTGGAATGTCAAGTTCCACATTTTTCGCTCCTCTTCACTGCGACCATCATTACATGCGTTGCGCGCAACTGTAGCAGCCATTGAAGAAAAAAAATAGATTAATCAAATAACAACTGAAGTGATAGCTTATTTATCTTCAAACTCTCACATAAAATGTTAATCTAATACATGCATGTAATGCAACCTAAAGACTAACTATTTCAATGCATGAATTCTAAATGTATTTAAATATGAATGCAATGAAATATGCAAATAAGTGAATAATTAGACTAATCTATTTACATTTTATTGTATGCTATTTATATGTCAATATTAATCTAATGTCTAGACATTTAAATAACTAATTAGCCCACAAATATGGGCTCATCAAGCCCCTTAAGTGAAACACTGTGAAGTTTACAAGGGGACCCTTAAGTGGATAAGAATGCTATCAGAGTAGTCCATGAAGTCAAGCAAACAGGTTCTCGCGACCTACAAACAGGTCCCTGGAGGTTTAAAATGAATGAAATGTTATGAATGGAGGACCTAAATGTGAATCTCTTAATGCAAGGTCTTAATGATGTCCAAATGCTACTAAGTTTTTATTGAAGCTTAATTGAACATATTAGAAGTTAATTTCACTCTTAATTTGAAGTATTGAGCTCAATCGTGTGTTGAATTTGCAATTGGATCACCATTTTGTGTTTATTAATAGAATAACTAAATAAATGATCTAATTTTGCATTTTTAACACAGATTTGGTGTTTTAGGTCTTTTCTGTTAATTTTCACACTTAACCCTTTTGTTGTGTTAATTTGGTAGTGTTTAACCTAGTTTATAGCTTAATTTGGACATTTTAGCTATGATGAGTCATACCTCATCACATATTCATAGCACCTTCGTCGTTTTTTGCATTAACTTTTGCATTTCTCTATATTTTGACATTGGCTTAATGTATTATTTCCTTTGGTAGTTGTCTGAAGAAGACTTTTACCTAGAGTTGTCATCTTGATTAGGTTAGTGATTAGAGATCTTCTTTACTAAGTGTTATCAAATTTGCGAATAGGGAAAGGGTTCTTTACTAAGCCTATTGATGAGAACCTCATCATGAGCCATAACTAGCTCATTTTGACCCAATACAAAGGATAAAAGCTCCTACATATCTCAAGGAAAAGCTTAACTCAGAGAATTCTGAGTTTGAGAAGAAAACAAGTCATAAGGGGTAAAAGTGCAATTTTACCAGTATAATCTGCATACAGGGTAATTCAGGGCCCAAACATAGGTCAAAACAGCTTAATAAGAATAAAAGTGGGATGAGATGATCTAGCAAGGGCTACAGCACTTCCAAGGAACCAAATGATAATCTGTAACCCTAAAACAACCCACTTCAATTCACAAGGTTCGAGGCAAAGTAAAAATAGAATAAACCCTCTAAAATTCATAGAAAAATAATCTCTAGGGTTTAGAACCTTCAATTTGGCCTTTAGAACCCATTTTGACCTACATTGAGAACCATGCCCAATTAATAACTTAATTTGGGTTTTTGCGCAAATTGACCGGTCAAACAAGGTTTAATATGAAAATAAAATTCACCATCAGATTCCTTAGGTCCTAATTAGTCATGTATAAAAACTTGAGCCTAAGAAGAAACCTCCTTGACCGACTTCACACTTTGGTCCTCATATATTTACTCTTTGGCCCTCAACTTTTGAACCCTCGCATTTTGGCCCCTAACTCTCCTTCGTTCTTTGCAAACAGGTCCCTCCTGCAAAACCCTGCCAGCACCATGCTCCGGCGACCTTGCGCGGAGCATGGCGCCGCGCAGGGTGAGGTGGAGGACCTGGCAAGTGTACCGGGGGTGCCCTGCGTCGTCAGCCGTCGCAGGAGCACCCCCATGGTCATTGTAGCCCCCCATATCGGCCGTGCGAACGCACGGACGGTATGGGTTCGTATTCCGACCATTCTCCGGTGAGGGAGACACGTCGTCTCCCTCCGCCTTCCTCCCTGCTTCAACCCTATAAATACCCCCCGCCGCTCCACCGACGAAGGCAGCCTGGATCTGACGGAGAAAACCCCCAGCTTTCTTCTCTTCTTTCTCCGGCAGACGCTCACCAGCTCCGGCGACTTCCTCCCCCTCCACCTCTTCGCTCTGCCGCACTACCAGCAGCAGAGACTTCCTCCCCTGCTCTTCCCGCGCCACGCCGCACCCAGCTGGCGCCTCTCCAGCCCTCTGCTCGCCGCCGCCCCTCTCTCTGAGCATCGTCTTCTCCGGCGACAGTCGATACGACTGTCGCCCTGTTCCTCCCCCTTCGTCCCTGCAGTTAAGTTAGACCTACTCCCCTTCTCCTCCTCTTTCTTTCCCCGCTTTCAATTTAGTCAATTAAACCCTCGACCGCTCCTGTTCACCCTCATCCTCTCCGCCTCCGACCACCCTCCGGCGAGCCGCTCCCATCACCTCAGCGACCCACACGGCTCGCCGACCACCGCAGAACCTCCGCCTCCTCACCCTGATCCTCTTCCGCCCCTCCACTTCCCACCAAACACCCTCTGCAGACCCACCGAACACACCCACTCCCTCGCTCACAGTTTGACCTAGGACGACCTGATAGCTCCATCTCGCCCCCTGCAGACCCCCTGACCACCTTCACCGTGCCACGGCGAAGGTCCCCCGCCTGTCTGATTTGGCCGAGAGGCCGTTCTATTGATTTCAGGTTCCAGGCCTTGACCGCCATTGGCGAGGAAGCTCGAAGCTTGCTTGAGGTTGCTCCAAGCCTAGATATCCCAGGTTGAAGAGCCACGGCCAGCGCGAAAGAGTCTTGCGCACACACCCTGGCCCTCAATTGGAGTTGCGCGCCTCAACAGCTGTTGCAATTGGAAGCACCATCCCTGCTGCAGGCGTGAGAGAAAAGGGGTGCGCGGATAGTCCCACCTCGGAACCTTCTGAAGCCACACACCCACATAAATTGCAAAAGTGCCACCATCTGTTTGCCTCAGTTACCACGGGGTGAGGTCCCTCTCACCCGACCCGACCCGACTCGGCCTCGTCCGTGACCACGCTCCGCGGACCTGGCCCGACCCGATTAGACTGACCTGCACTCCTCGCCCACCACGCACGCCGGTGGGCCTGGACCCGGGCCTGACCCGAACCCGATTACCCGGTAGCGCTCTGGGAGAGCTTCCGAAGAGTGATTTCAGAGAGAGAGATACGCGGGGGAGGGGGTAGAGTAGGTTTTTTCCTCTTGACGAAAAAACTCTGAAGTGTGCAGGCCAAAGAAGAAGAAGCAGACCCGCTGAAGAAGAAGGAGCTGCTGCACTGTAGCGAAGGCATCGTTAAGTCGTCTCAGCACCGGGGCAGACGACGGAAGGTCAGCAGCCAGAGCAGGAAAGAAGACAGGCTGAAGAAGAAGGAAGAGCAACGGCCATCGCGAAAGAAGAAAAAGAGAGGTCAAGGCAGGTGAAGACAAAGAAGAAGAAGAAATGAAGAGAAGCAAGAAGCAAGAAAAGAAGAAGAAGATCTGAAGAAAAAGAAAGAAAGAAAACTAGGAAGAACAGCAGGAAGAAGAAGAAGAGCACCACCATTGCAAGAGAAGAATATCACCTGAACAGAGCAGGAAAGAAGGAGATCTAAAGAAACAGAAGAAGAAGAGCACGAGGGGAAGATCTGAAGAAAGCAGAAGAAGAAGAAGAAGAAGAAGAAGAAGAACAGGAAGAACCAAAGACAAAGAGGAAGAAAGAAGAAAAGAAGAAGAAGCCAAATTTTCATCTCTCTCTCTCTCTCTCTTTATTTTTGTAATAGAACTTGTATATCTCTAGAATACAACTTGCTCCCTGAGTTCGACCTCGGGAACTCTTTTATTTTTCCGAGTAAAAAATTTTATATGAAACGTTGGTAACAACCGGCTTTACTACAACGATATAACTGAACCCCGACGATACCATTTTGGCGCCGTTGCCGGGGAGCAACGGCTATTCTAGAGGTAAACATTCCTGTATCTTTTAATTTCTGATAATCTCCTCTCTTTTGTGCAGCTACAGGAACTCAAGAAGACAAGCAACCACACGACAACCACTCCGAAGACAGGTAAATCTTTTCTCTCACTATTAACCCCTACACTCTAAAGAGAAAGAAAAGAAAAGAACAAAGCAATATAGGGCTAACCTGTCTTCCATACTTAGTAACCATAAAAAGTTGCATGTTTTCAACTCATCACTCCTGCACACTATTAAGGGTATTTAAGGGCTAACACATTCTTGCTTGAGCCCTAATTGCCCAACAAAGAGTTAAATGGACCAAGTAGAGCCAACATAAGGTCAAACATTAGGATTTCAGTAGAGACACACCCCTTAATCAAGAATTGAGGAAATCCTAAAGAGGTGTGCCCAAGCCATTGATTGAAAATAATTAACAAGAAAAATCCTAAACAATTGGCTCTCTCTAAACACTTGAACCCTAAAAGACAGGACCTAAAAGCTCTTAAAGAAAACAATAGGTAAAGTTGACCCCTTGGGTTAACCAACCTTAAATTAGGTCACTCTTTGCACTTAAAAAGACTAAAGTTCAAGTGAAACCTTAAGCACCCTGATCTTAAAATTGGTAGACTTAAGAGGTCAAGATCCCCATTCTGGTCTACCTGGAACCGCAGTGACAAGAGAGGTCGGGTGGGGGAAACCCTGTAACCCGTGGGGACGCTCTACCGTGTAGGGGTCTTCGCGGGACTCTCCCTCTCTGGCTGCCCAGGTAATTCTCAGGTGGACGATCTTTCTGATCAAGGGGTCCATCTGCCCCGCACCTCTATAGTCACCCAACACATTTTTGGGTGTCTTGATTGGGTCCAGCACCTTCTAAACTTACCTCTCCCAACTGTGCATGTACGGAAGGAGGTCTCTAAGACCACCCTTAAGACCTCCTTTAGAAATTCACTCTCGTCAAGGCCAAGCCTCGACGCCCGTGTTTGTGCAGCAACACCCTCACATTATTCTCTCTTCTGATTCAGAACCAAGTTCTTCTTCTTCCCCCATCATGGCTCAGCCAGTTGAGGAAGAAAATAATCTGGAACACCAGCTCCAGCGACTCAATGACCTCTTCCAAAACTTCGTGCACCCACCACAGCGTCCTATGATGCGGGACCACTACAATCCTGCTGCGGTGGCCATTGAGCCTCGAGTTAGAATCCCGATTGGAGGACCTGATTCCGAACTAAAGCCCAACATGATTCATGCTATACCTAAATTCCATGGGCTTAATTCTGAAGATCCCTTCCAGCACATCAAACAGCTTAAGCATCTGGCCCACACTTTTGGATCAGATGCGCAAAATCGGGATATTCTTCTCATGAAGATGTTCTCCTTTTCTCTTATGGACAAGGCCGCCCATTGGTATCAAACTCAGACCCGGCCGATCAACACTTGGGAAGAACTTCAATCCGAGTTTTTGAAAAAGTTCTTTCCCGTTGGTCGGACCAACGCCTTGCGCCATCAGATTACACACTTCACTCAACAATCAGGAGAACCTCTCCATGAGGCATGGGATCGTTTTCAGGATCTCATGAGGAAGTGCCCCCATCACGGAGTTCCTAAATGGGAACAAGTCCAATCTTTTTACCAGGGACTCCGTGAGGACATCCGCCTTTTCGTCAATGCAACCTGCGGAGGAAACATCATGGGTCAACATGAAGACACCGTATGGGAGATTCTCGAAAACATGTGCGAGAACTCCATCAACAATGACTCCATGGGATTATTCGACAGGACGAATACCCGCGCAGCGACGAATCTTAAGGGAGCACATGAGACGCAGGGCCTGTCCGCATCAGTCGACCTGGAATTAATGGCCAGTCGATTGGACAAGGTCTCAATTATTGAAAAGAAGGTGGATGAGCTGACTCAGCACTTGCAGCGAGCCACCTCTGCGCGTAACTCCTTTGCACAACCTCCTTCCACACAGGAGACTGTGCAAAACATCCTACACCGATCCTCCCCTGGGATGGATCCATATCCATCCCCATCTGATTCTTGGACTGGAAGATCATCCGATCCTTTCTTCACCAGCCGGGGGAACTCCATTCCCCCTTTCCCTGATTCTCAGGAGGTTCCTCAGACCTGCGAGGACCTCAACGCCATCCAGAACGACCCATTCTCCAACACTTACAACCCTGGATGGCGAAACCATCCCAATTTTCAGTGGGCGGGAAATTCCCAAACCCAAAGACCACCTTTTCAGTCCCGCCCACAGCCCTCTCATCACTACCAGCCGCCTCAGCCTCGGCCCAACCCTACTTATCCATCAGGGCCAAATCAAGATCAAATGTCCTTAATCCTTCAGACTCTGGCTGACATTCAAAAATCGAATGCGGCCATTCAAAAACAGCACAAGGACGAGCTTACTGAAGTTAAAACTCAGCTGGCCCAGTTGGCAAATTCTCGCCAGCCAGGCACACTCCCTTCCCAACCCCTTCCTAACCCAAATAACGTGCCAACCCAGAAGCGCGTTATGAATCCAAATTTAGGCCACGCTCAATGGATTTATCAGGCCCCTACTGCCCCATCTCCAGACGAGATGGAAGCCTCTACTTCTCGTACGGGATTTCAGCAGCAGCCACCCCTCCTACCAAATCCAAACCAAAATCAGGCCGGATTAAATTCTGTAACAACACGTAGTGGTAAGACAACTCAGGACCCGCGTTATCCAAACCACTCCCAGCCTGATAATCATGACCCTAGGATAGTTATCCAAGGTACCGCTGTTCCAGACCCACAACCTGGACCTATCCTAGAGGAACCAACCAAGATCCCGTTTCCCGAAGCCCTGACCAAGGGAAAGAAGACCACCAAACCCGTGGCCCCTGAGGAGGACCTGGTCAAGCTCTTTGAGCAGGTCCACATAAACATCCCCTTGATGGATGCAATCCGCCACGTACCAGCTTACGCACGATTTCTAAAGAATATATGTACACCCCAGCGTAAGCCGCGAACCAAGGGAGGGAGCCCAATTGTTCTGTCAGAGCAAGCCAGCTCTGTAATCCTTAGTAGACTCCCACCCAAGGCAAAAGATCCTGGAACTCCCCTGATCTCCTGTAAGATAGGTGGTACCCAATTTGACAGAGCATTGTTAGACTTAGGTGCATCTATAAATCTGATACCCACATCCTTACTTGACCATCTGGAAGAATCTGAGCTGAAACCAACTGAGGTGACATTACAATTAGCAGATCGATCTATAAAGTCACCAAAAGGGATTCTCGAGGATGTTATCGTAAGAGTGCGGGATTTCTATTTTCCAGTGGACTTTATAGTCTTAGACATGGATGCACCTGAGAACCCTAGGGATACACCAATCATTCTAGGGAGACCTTTCTTGGCTACTGCTAGAGCCAACATCAGCTGTGAGGAGGGCCAAATAGAGCTTAAGTTTGGAGATCAAACACTGAAAATTGATATATTTTAGGCCCAACAAGGAATTAATTGCGGCGTCATCGAGCAAATTTGTGACATCAAGACTTTGGTTGATGAATCACACCTCCAGAATGACTTGAGTATGCCTCATCAACCACAGAAGGATCTTGACCCGCAAACAGAGGAGTCCAATCCGGATGTCAACAACCCAGTAACTCCCACCCTTGAACCTCACATCTATACTGAACCACCCGCTGCTGCTGAAAACCCCATCCTTGAACTGAAACCCCTTCCTGCTCATTTGAAATACATCTTTTTGGGTTCTAATCAGACCCTTCCTGTGATCATCAATTCCAACCTCAATCCTGAACAGGAATCCCGTCTGATTGTTGTCCTCCAGCAACATCGCAGAGCCATCGGATGGACCCTCGATGATTTGACTGGAATAAGTCCCTCTTATTGTACTCATCATATCTATTCAGAAGAGGGCACACGACCTTCTCGTGAAATGCAGAGACGCTTAAACCCCAATCTGCAGGAGGTCGTGAAAAAGGAGATCATCAAGTGGTTAGATGCCGGGATCATCTACCCGATCTCCGATAGTCGTTGGGTGAGCCCGATTCAGGTCGTGCCTAAGAAGGCAGGACTCACCACTATAACGACTGAGACCGGAGAAATCATTCCTACCCGATTAGCCAACTCGTGGAGAGTCTGTATAGATTACCGTCGACTCAATTCCTCCACGAAGAAGGATCATTTCCCACTACCCTTCATTGATCAAATTCTCGAAAAATTAGCGGGAAATAGGTTCTTCTGCTTCCTTGACGGGTACTCCGGTTATAACCAGGTGGCAATCCATCCTGAGGACCAAGAAAAGACCACATTCACCTGCCCCTTCGGAACATACGCTTTCCGAAGGATGCCTTTCGGTCTTTGCAATGCACCTGCTACTTTTCAGCGATGCATGCTTGCCATATTCTCAGATATGGTAGGTGATTATCTGGAAGTCTTCATGGATGACTTTTCAGTTTTCGGAGCATCATTCGACGATTGCCTCCAACACTTGGTCCAGATACTCAGGCGGTGCATCGACGTGAATTTGGTTCTTTCCTGGGAAAAGAGCCATTTCATGGTGCCTGAGGGAATTGTCCTGGGACACTCAATTTCGGAGAAAGGTATCCAAGTGGATCGAGCTAAGGTTAATCTGATTTCTCGCCTTCCTATGCCTAGCTCGATCAGGGACATCCGATCCTTTTTAGGGCATGTCGGTTTTTATCGACGATTTATCCCTGATTTTTCAAAAATCGCACGCCCCCTGACCACTCTTCTCTCCAAGGATGTTCCCTTCGAAATCTCCAAGGAATGCACTCAAGCATTTGAAATCCTGCGTGACCGAGTCACCCAAGCCCCGATCCTACAGTCCCCTGATTGGTCTCAACCCTTTGAGATCATGTGTGATGCATCCGACTTCGCTGTAGGAGCGGTTTTGGGGCAGAAAAATGACAAGAAACCTGTGGTCATTTACTACGCCAGCAAAACACTCGATGAGGCTCAGCGTAACTATACAGTTACTGAGAAAGAGCTGCTAGCTGTAGTATTTGCCCTAGAGAAGTTCAGATCATACCTTCTGGGTTCCCATGTCATCATATACTCGGATCACACGGCTGTGAGGCATCTCCTTGCAAAGAAGGACGCGAAACCTCGATTGATCCGATGGATCTTGCTGTTGCAAGAATTTGACCTCGAGATTCGCGATAAAGCGGGAAAACAAAACGTGGTAGCTGATCACTTGTCCCGTCTTCCTTCTGAAATGATAGACCCTTCCGGACCCATCACTGAGCATTTTCCCGATGAGCACCTGCTGACTATTGGTACTAGCCTTCCATGGTTTGCTAATATTGTAAATTACTTGGCATCTCATCAGACCCCGTCCGATTGGCCGAAGGCCAAGAAAGACAAATTACGCTCCGATGCCAAGTATTACATTTGGGAAGACCCGTACCTCTTCCGCATAGGTGCCGATCAGATCATCCGGAGATGTGTCCCGGAAGGGGAAGTCAACAATATCCTCTCTTTCTGCCATGACCAGGCATGCGGTGGCCATTTTGCCGGGCATAAAACCGCATCAAAAGTCCTCCAGTGCGGCTTTTACTGGCCCACACTGTTCAAAGACGCATACAGTCATTGCAAGGCATGCAGTCGTTGCCAGACTTTGGGCAACATGAGCCATCGCGACATGATGCCTATGCAACCGATTCTAGTATGCGAAATCTTTGATGTTTGGGGGATTGATTTTATGGGCCCCTTTCCTATTTCGGATGGTTTCGAATACATTCTGTTGGCTGTGGACTACGTGTCCAAATGGATCGAAGCCATACCAACCCGAACCTGTGATCACAAAATCGTTCTCAAATTCATTCATCAACACATTTTCTCAAGGTTCGGGATTCCTCGTGCAATAATCTCTGATGGGGGAACCCATTTCACAAATGCTCAGTTTAGGTCACTGATGACCAAATACGGGGTGTCTCACCGAATCTCTACTCCTTACCACCCCCAAACTAATGGTCTAGCTGAGCTGTCGAATCGGGAGATCAAGAAAATCCTGCAGGTCACTGTTCGACCTGACAGGAAGGACTGGTCGTCCCGACTTCCGGAAGCATTGTGGGCCTATAGGACCGCCCACAAGACCCAATTGGGCATGTCTCCCTTTAGATTGGTGTACGGAAAGGCATGCCACCTTCCCGTCGAACTGGAGCATAAAGCCTATTGGGCAGTACGGAACTGTAATCTAGATCTTTCCAAGGCTGGGACCCACAGAAAACTCCAAATCAGCGAGATCGATGAATTGCGCATAGACGCGTACGAGAACTCGCAAATCTACAAGGAGCGGGTTAAAGCCTTCCACGACAAACACATCTCAAGAAAGATCTTCCATCCTGGTCAAAAGGTCCTACTCTTTGATGCCCGACTCAAACTCTTCCCAGGAAAACTGAGATCTAAGTGGGTCGGACCATATTTGGTCCGACAGGTTTTTGGAAATGGAGCAATCGAAATCAGTCCACTCAGCCACGATTCTGAACCTTTCATCGTGAATGGTCAAAGACTCAAGCCGTTCATTGATGTAACTTCTACTGATTTGGCTGAGGCATCTTATATCCTCCGTTCCCCTTGAGCTTATTGCGCCCAGCCGATGGCGTAAAACTCAGCGCTTAACGGGAGGCAGCCCGTCATTCTCTTTGAAAACCTGAAACTTGTTCTGACACCTTTCAGCACTCGAAGTTCACCCTTATAGACAGCCGACCCCAACTCAGATGTTCGCATCTGAAATTTGAAATCGTCCGCAAAAATTCAACCCGACCCATCCACTCACCCAAATTTCTGTCTTAAGGAATGAACTAAGACCCCCTAGGTTACAATGAGGACATTGCAAATCTTAGGCATGGGGGGGTAGGAAAGTGCAAAAACTTGTAAGAAAAGGTTTCAAACAAAAAATTCACATATGCCAAAAATACCATAAAAATTAAAAAAAATTTTCGAAAAAGAATAAGAGGAAAAGAGGAGAAGGAAAATTTTGTGAAGGAGAGAACAAACAAAATGAAAAAGGAGCACAAAATTATGAAAAAAAAAAGAGTGATAGTCATTAGTAAGAAACTAAGGAATTAACCTAAGTTCTAGACCTCATTCAAGAAAATAACTGAAAAGTGCACAATAAGATTAGTAAGAATGCAAACCTTAGGCATTCTTGAATAGACTCTTAGTACTCATTAAGATCTGGACACTCCTCAAGAGGTTGAGGAAAATGAAAAGCTGAAGCATTAGGTCTAAGGCTTAGGAAGTATTCGGCCTCGTTAACTAATTTTTGGTTTACGGGACTCAGTAACCTAAGCACCCTAATCTCACACACAGCCTGGTTCAGTAAGCGTAAAAATCAGAATCACGCAGAAGCGTCGCAAAAATCTGAAAAGAACACCTAGAATAGGAATGGCCGATCAACACAAGTTGATTTGGACGAGTTCCCAGCGCGGAGAGGCGGGAAATCCCCTCGAAGATGCGTAACAAAATATCATCTCCTCGGTGCTTGTCTCTTAGGATATTTACATATCCTACGGGGGGCATGTAAGCACTCTGCTGGTTCAGATTCCATGGATGGCATTATCTCGAAGTGTCAATTGCCAGGGTCTGGATTCGGCCACGGAATACCATGGATGGGATTATCTCGAAATCTCAATAGCCAGGGTTCCGGGGGTTGCCATGGGCGGTGCTATCTCGAAGCATCGATCGCCAGGAACCCTTGAGGATTGATGATGGGAGCAAGGAATCTGATACAGACCGTGTTGAAAAGCTAATCCTAGGCTAGAACTAAAAAGAAAAAGAGAGAGAAAACTCTCCAAACAGAAAAAACTTTCTATCTCTCTCTTACAAAACGCACTGCGAACTGGGCCAGGGCTAAAATCATTTCAAGCACGGGTGCTTTAACCACGAAGTCCAATAAACCTTAGGTTAGTTCTTGCGGGCCTTAAAAACCTTTGCTAAAAGACTGAGGCTAAGGCTAGACAGATTTGGATCTTGATTGGTACTAGAGTATCTTTTAGGCCTATGGTCAGCATTCTAACCTAATCTATGCTCAAATAAAAAGGCACTTATCTAAAACCATTGAAAACTTCATGGTCTAGAACAAGGGTTGAAACCTTAAGTTTTTTTGCTAAGGGACTAGCAAAAGCTAGGCATGGGGGTATGATGAGAACCTCATCATGAGCCATAACTAGCTCATTTTGACCCAATACAAAGGATAAAAGCTCCTACATATCTCAAGGAAAAGCTTAACTCAGAGAATTCTGAGTTTGAGAAGAAAACAAGTCATAAGGGGTAAAAGTGCAATTTTACCAGTATAATCTGCATACAGGGTAATTCAGGGCCCAAACATAGGTCAAAACAGCTTAATAAGAATAAAAGTGGGATGAGATGATCTAGCAAGGGCTACAGCACTTCCAAGGAACCAAATGATAATCTGTAACCCTAAAACAACCCACTTCAATTCACAAGGTTCGAGGCAAAGTAAAAATAGAATAAACCCTCTAAAATTCATATAAAAATAATCTCTAGGGTTTAGAACCTTCAATTTGGCCTTTAGAACCCATTTTGACCTACATTGAGAACCATGCCCAATTAATAACTTAATTTGGGTTTTTGCGCAAATTGACCGGTCAAACAAGGTTTAATATGAAAATAAAATTCACCATCAGATTCCTTAGGTCCTAATTAGTCATGTATAAAAACTTGAGCCTAAGAAGAAACCTCCTTGACCGACTTCACACTTTGGTCCTCATATATTTACTCTTTGGCCCTCAACTTTTGAACCCTCGCATTTTGGCCCCTAACTCTCCTTCGTTCTTTGCAAACAGGTCCCTCCTGCAAAACCCTGCCAGCACCATGCTCCGGCGACCTTGCGCGGAGCATGGCGCCGCGCAGGGTGAGGTGGAGGACCTGGCAAGTGTACCGGGGGTGCCCTGCGTCGTCAGCCGTCGCAGGAGCACCCCCATGGTCATTGTAGCCCCCCATACCGGCCGTGCGAACGCACGGACGGTATGGGTTCGTATTCCGACCATTCTCCGGCGAGGGAGACACGTCGTCTCCCTCCGCCTTCCTCCCTGCTTCAACCCTATAAATACCCCCCGCCGCTCCACCGACGAAGGCAGCCTGGATCTGACGGAGAAAACCCCCAGCTTTCTTCTCTTCTTTCTCCGGCAGACGCTCACCAGCTCCGGCGACTTCCTCCCCCTCCACCTCTTCGCTCTGCCGCACTACCAGCAGCAGAGACTTCCTCCCCTGCTCTTCCCGCGCCACGCCGCACCCAGCTGGCGCCTCTCCAGCCCTCTGCTCGCCGCCGCCCCTCTCTCTGAGTATCGTCTTCTCCGGCGACAGTCGATACGACTGTCGCCCTGTTCCTCCCCCTTCGTCCCTGCAGTTAAGTTAGACCTACTCCCCTTCTCCTCCTCTTTCTTTCCCCGCTTTCAATTTAGTCAATTAAACCCTCGACCGCTCCTGTTCACCCTCATCCTCTCCGCCTCCGACCACCCTCCGGCGAGCCGCTCCCATCACCTCAGCGACCCACACGGCTCGCCGACCACCGCAGAACCTCCGCCTCCTCACCCTGATCCTCTTCCGCCCCTCCACTTCCCACCAAACACCCTCTGCAGACCCACCGAACACACCCACTCCCTCGCTCACAGTTTGACCTAGGACGACCTGATAGCTCCATCTCGCCCCCTGCAGACCCCCTGACCACCTTCGCCGTGCCACGGCGAAGGTCCCCCGCCTGTCTGATTTGGCCGAGAGGCCGTTCTATTGATTTCAGGTTCCAGGCCTTGACCGCCATTGGCGAGGAAGCTCGAAGCTTGCTTGAGGTTGCTCCAAGCCTAGATATCCCAGGTTGAAGAGCCACGGCCAGCGCGAAAGAGTCTTGCGCACACACCCTGGCCCTCAATTGGAGTTGCGCGCCTCAACAGCTGTTGCAATTGGAAGCACCATCCCTGCTGCAGGCGTGAGAGAAAAGGGGTGCGCGGATAGTCCCACCTCGGAACCTTCTGAAGCCACACACCCACATAAATTGCAAAAGTGCCACCATCTGTTTGCCTCAGTTACCACGGGGTGAGGTCCCTCTCACCCGACCCGACCCGACTCGGCCTCGTCCGTGACCACGCTCCGCGGACCTGGCCCGACCCGATTAGACTGACCTGCACTCCTCGCCCACCACGCACGCCGGTGGGCCTGGACCCGGGCCTGACCCGAACCCGATTACCCGGTAGCGCTCTGGGAGAGCTTCCGAAGAGTGATTTCAGAGAGAGAGATACGCGGGGGAGGGGGGTAGAGTAGGTTTTTGCCTCTTGACGAAAAAACTCTGAAGTGTGCAGGCCAAAGAAGAAGAAGCAGACCCGCTGAAGAAGAAGGAGCTGCTGCACTGTAGCGAAGGCATCGTTAAGTCGTCTCAGCACCGGGGCAGACGACGGAAGGTCAGCAGCCAGAGCAGGAAAGAAGACAGGCTGAAGAAGAAGGAAGAGCAACGGCCATCGCGAAAGAAGAAAAAGAGAGGTCAAGGCAGGTGAAGACAAAGAAGAAGAAGAAATGAAGAGAAGCAAGAAGCAAGAAAAGAAGAAGAAGATCTGAAGAAAAAGAAAGAAAGAAAACTAGGAAGAACAGCAGGAAGAAGAAGAAGAGCACCACCATTGCAAGAGAAGAATATCACCTGAACACCTATTTTCCTTTTGTCTG
The DNA here is from genome assembly GCA_037157565.1 of Thalassia testudinum. Classification (NCBI taxonomy): domain Eukaryota; kingdom Viridiplantae; phylum Streptophyta; class Magnoliopsida; order Alismatales; family Hydrocharitaceae; genus Thalassia; species Thalassia testudinum. Next base: position 42,925,050 of record JAZHRO010000065.1, read on the forward strand.
ATGAAATTGGTGATATGTTAGACATTCAATGTTAGTTTGATATAGTTCTATTTGAGATTGAACCTTGAAGAAGTTAAATGCTAATGCATTTAGAGGAAGTATGTGTGTATTATTGCTTTAATGGCCACGTTATATTCACACATGTGTTTACTTATTGATAAGTCATGCTATTCTAATTGGACACGGGTACAAAAACTTCAAAGGTGACATGTTTTGCAATGACAAACGTGTGTATGTGATCTCCACTTCACAACTAATATTTAATATAAAAAAGCAAACAAACTTAAGTTTTATTACGTGGTGGTCTGAAATGACCCTTCTCAAGAGTCGTTTGGGAATTTCCCGGAATGGTAGGGGTGTTACTGTAAGTTTAAACCCCTTGGGTTTTAATTTTGGGCTTTGTGGGAATAAGAGACTTCCGCGAGGTCAACCTTGCAAAAACCCCCATGCCCATGCCCCTAAACCCCATGCCCATGCACCTCACCCCATGCCCATGCTCCTACACCTCCACCATACCCCCCATACCCCATGCATCTCCACCATACCCACCATGCCCACGACACCCACCATACTCCACCTTACTCCACACCATCCTCTCCCCATGCCTCCCACACCCATAAAAACCCCCCTCCTCCATTTACTTGCCACCACCGTAGCCGAGAGGAGAGGGAGAGCGAGGAGCAGTAAGGCTCAGGAGGAGGAGGCTGGAGGGTTGGGTGCAACGAGGAGAGGTGGAGGTGTTGCAAGAGCCGCTACTGCTGAAGCGAGGAGTAGCTCGCAAACGATTTTGCGGAATCATTTTTCCATAGAATTAGACGTCTGGTCAGACGTTCAGAGGTAATACTAGACGTCAGATAGCGCAGATTTTCAAATAATTTTCCCTATCGAGTTCTAACATTGCATACATATGTTATAAGTTGGGAAGGCGTGCTGGTGTGAGGATCAAGGTAGTTTCAGACATCCGAGAGTGTGGCCAAACGTCTGATGACCCCCTTAGACGTCGGCACGGGGTTCCAAACATTTAAGAGAGACGTAGAGAGCAAGGTATGTCTACGAGTTCATTTAAGATGTCTGGGACTTTTCCCAGACATCTGATTTTGGTCAAAGTTGTCTTTTTGGGCCCGTTCAAGGCCCAAACGGAGTCAGCTTTCCGCAAATAAAATGTTGTTGGATTCTGTTCAAGTTTCACTACGTAATGATATAGTGTCTATGCAGTTTTGAGTTTGTTTGACCTATCGGTCCATGTTATAGGTCTCTAGTCCGTAGAGTATGTTAGACTTGTGGAAACGTCGGGAGCTACCGTACAAGCTCCTATTCCACCCGGTTACCCTGGTAGAGTGGTTTTCACCTTAATCTCGAGTTAGTAATTAAATTGCATGCATAGAATTAATTGAACCTAGGTTGTGAGATGAACCTTAGGACTGAAAAGATATAAATGCATGCTACTTTAGAACATATTCAATCGAACCCTAGGTTGTGAAATGAACACTAAGGCTGGAAGAAATGCATGTATAGTTAATGAATGATTAAGTTACCGTGATGCTTCCTGAAAAGAAATAAATCATGCGCTGCCTGTACTACCTGTAATGAACTATGTCATGAATGGAAATACATACTTGTACTGAATAATAAATGGTGGAATTTGAGTTTCGTGTTCTACATGTAATGAACTAGATATGGAAATGAGAAAGTCCATTTACAAACCCAAGGGTAATTTAGAAAATAATCAGGAATACGGTAGTACGTAAAACCTGATGGTTTTGGAACATGTTGCCTACGAGCGGCTGAAACGCTGGCTTCGAGAGATAACCGGGTTTTATTGTTATAGCGTTGTAGTATAGCCAGTTATTGCCATCATTTCAAATATATAAATTTTTTTACTCGGAAAATAAAAGAGTTCCCGAGGTCGAACTCAGGGAGCAAGTTGGATTCTAGGGGTACAAGTTTCTTTTACAAAAATAAAGAAAGAGAGAGAAAGAATTTGTTGTCTTTTCTTCTTTTCTCTTTGCTTCTCCTCGTCTCAGATCTTCTGTTATCTTCTTCTTCTTTATCTGCAGTGGTGATGTTCTTCTTCTTCTTTCAGCTGTTCCTGCTCTTCCTTTTTCTTCTGCAGAGCGGTCCTGTTCTTCTTCTTTTCCTTTCTTCAGATCTTCTTCTTTCTTCTTTTCTTTTTCCTGACAGGACGTCGTCTCTCCTTCTTTCTTCTTTTCCCTTCAGGACGTCGTCTGATTTTCCAATCCGACGACTTAAACCGCTTGTTGCTACAGTGTCTCCCTCAGCTTCCTTCTTCTTCCGCGGTCCTTCTTCTTCACCTGTGCCTGCACACTTCAGAGTTTACGTCAGAGGGCAAAACCTACTCTACCCCCCGCCCCTCCGTCTCTCTCTCACAGAAACCGCTCATAGGATAGCTCTCCCAGAGCTGCCGGGTAGCCGGGTACGGGTAGCGCCCGGGTCCAGGCCCATCGGCGTGCGTGGTGGGCGAGGAGTGCAGGTCAGTCTAAGTCGGGTCGGGTCAGGTCTGCGGGGCGTGAGCGCGGACGAGACCGGGTAACCGAGCGGGTGAAGGGGACCTCACCCCGTGTGCTGAGGCAGTAAGCCTCCAGCACTTTTTCGCTTTATACCGCTGCGCCTCTTCAGAGTTTTCCGAGGTGGGACTAAATGTCCCACCCCAATTGAGCACCCGCAGCGGAGAAAGCAGCGGGCGATCGCGGCTTCACGCGAGGCCTTCGCCCCGGCTGCGAGCCTGATGCTTTGTCGAAATGCCTCGCAAGGCCTGGGAGTCGAATCTGGACGTGGCGCGCCTGCAGCTGCAGGCGGAAGCAGCTCCTTCTGCACGGCAATGGCGGCGGAGGTCGGGTGACCTGTTCACAGCAAAACGGCCTCTCGGCCTAATCAGAAGGTGCCGGGAGCTTCGCCAGAGTGCGGCGAAGCTCGTGTGGGTGGTGGCGAGGCGTGGGGCGACGTGCAAGGGCTGCCCTAGGTCGGACTGTGGGTCGGAAGATGGGTTTGTTCGGTGGGGTTGCAGAGGGTGATGTGGGGGAAGTGGAAGGGCGGGGGTTGATCAGGGTGAGGAGGCGGAGGTTCTGCGGTGGTCGGCGAGCCGTGTGGGTTGCTGGGATGATGGGAGCAGCTCGCCGGAGGATGGCCGGAGACGAAGGGGGTGACGGTGGACAGGAGCGGTCGAGGGTTTAATCAAATAAAAGACAGTGAGGAAAAGAAAGAGGGGGAGATGGGGAGGAGTTCTGACCTAGCTACGGAGATGAAAGGGGCCGGAGCAGGGCGACAGTCGTATCGACTGTCGCCGGAGAAGAAGATGCCCAGGGGAAGGGGCGGCGGCGAGCAGAGAGCCGGAGAGGCGCCAGTTGGGTGCGGCGTGGCGCGGGAAGAGCAGGGGAAGAAGTCTCTGCTGCTGGTATTGCGGCAGAGCGAAGAGGAGGAGGAGGAGGAACCGCCGGAGCTGGTGGGCGTCTGCCGGAGTGAGAGGAGAGGAAAGTTGGGGGTTTTCTCCGTCAGATCCGAGCTGGGAAGAACGGTGGAGCGACGGGGGTATTTATAGGGACCGAATCAGGGAGGAAGGCGGAGGGAGACGACGTGTCTCCCTCGCCGGAGGACGCCGGAGATGGAAACCCATACCGTCTGTGCATTCGCACGGCCGGTATGGTGGGTTACAGCGACCAGGGGGGTGTCCCTGCGACGGCTGACGACGCAGGGCACCCCCGGTTTACTTGCCAGGCTTTCCCCCTCACCCTGCGCGGCGCCATGCTCCGCGCAAGGTCGCCGGAGCATGGTGCTGGCAGGTTTTGCAGGGGGGACCTGAACGCAAAGAACGAAGGAGAGTTAGGGGCCAAAATGCGAGGGTTCAAAAGTTGAGGGCCAAAAAGTAAATATATGAGGACCAAAGTGTAAAGTTGGTCAAGGAGGTTTCTTCTTAGGCTCAAGTTTTTATACATGACTAATTAGGACCTAAGGAATCTGATGGTGAATTTCATTTCTATATTAAACCTTGTTTGACCGGTCAATTTATGCGAAAACCCAAATTAAGTTATTAATTGGGCATGGTTCTCAATGTAGGTCAAAATGGGTTCTGAAGGCCAAATTGAAGGTTCTAAACCCTAGAGATTATTTTTCTATGAATTTTAGAGGGTTTATTCTATTTTTACTTTGCCTAGAACCTCGTGAATTGAAGTGGGTTATTTTAGGGTTACAGATTATCATTTAGTTTCTTGGAATTGCTGTACCCTTGCTAGATCATCTCATCCCACTTTTATTCTTATTAAGTTGCTTTGACCTATGTTTGGGCCCTGAATTACCCTGTATGCAGATTATACTGGTAAAATTGCATTTTTACCCCTTATGACTTGTTTTCTCCTTAAACTCAGAATTCTCTGAGTTAAGCCTTTCCTTGAGTTATGTAGGAGCTTTTATCCTTTGCATTAGGTCAAAATGAGCTAGTTATGGCTCATGATGAGGTTCTCATCATACCCCCATGCCTAGCTTTTGCTAGTCCCTTAGCAAAAACTTAGGGTTTCAACCCTTGTTCTAGACCATGAAGTTTTTAATAGTTTTAGATAAGTGCCTTTTTTATTTGAGCATAGATTAGGTTAGAATGCTGACCATAGGCCTAAAAGGTACTCTAGTACCAATCAAGATCCAAATCTGTCTAGCCTTAGCCTCAGTCTTTAGCAAAGGTTTTTAAGGTCCACAAGAACTAACCTAAGGTTTATTGTACTTTGTGGTTAAAGCACCCGTGCTTGAAATGATTTTAGCCCTGGCTCAGTTCGCAGTGCGTTTTGTAAGAGAGAGATAGAAAGTTTTTCTGTTTGGAGAGTTCTCTCTCTTTTTCTTTTTAGTTCTAGCCTAGGATTGGCTTTTCAACACGGTCTGTATCAGATTCCTTGCTCCCATCATCAATCCTCAAGGGTTCCTGGCGATCGATGCTTCGAGATAGCACCGCCCATGGCAACCCCCGGAACCCTGGCTATTGAGATTTCGAGATAATCCCATCCATGGTGTTCCGTGGCCGAATCCAGACCCTGGCAATTGACACTTCGAGATAATGCCATCCATGGAATCTGAACCAGCAGAGTGCTTACATGCCCCCAGTAGGATATGTAAATATCCTAAGAGACAAGCACCGAGGAGATGATATTTTGTTACGCATCTTCGAGGGGATTTCCCGCCTCTCCGCGCTGGGAACTCGTCCAAATCAACTTGTGTTGATCGGCCGTTCCTATTCTAGGTGTTCTTTTCAGAATTTTGCGACGCTTCTGCGTGATTCTGAATTTTACGCTTACTGAACCAGGCTGTGTGTGAGGTTAGGGTGCTTAGGTTACTGAGTCCCGTAAACCAAAAATTAGTTAACGAGGCCAAATACTCCCTAAGCCTTAGACCTAATACTTCAGCTTTTCATTTTCCTCAACCTCTTGAGGAGTGTCCAGATCTTAATGGGTACTAAGAGTCTATTCAAGAATGCCTAAGGTTTGCATTCTTACTAATCTCATTGTGCACTTTTCAGTTATTTTCTTGAATGAGGTCTAGAACTTAGGTTAATTCCTTAGTTCCTTACTAATGACTATCACCTTTTCTCATAATTTTGTGCTCCTTTTTCATTTTGTTTCTTTTCTCCTTCACAAAATTTCCTTCTCCTTTTATTCTTTTTCGAAAAAATTTTTTTAATTTTTATGGTGTTTTTGGCATATGTGAATTTTTTTGTTTGAAACCTTTTCTTACAAGTTTTGCACTTTCATACCCCCCCCATGCCTAAGATTTGCAATGTCCTCATTGTAACCTAGGGGGTTTTTATTTAACTTAGTTCATTCCTTAAGACAGAAATTTGGATGAGTGAATGGGTCGGGGTGACTGTTGCGGACGATTTCTAATCTCAGATGCACGCACCTGAGGTGGAGTCGGCTGTCTTAAAGTGTGAACTTCAAGTGCAAAAAGGTGTCAGAACAAGTTTCAGGTTTTCAAAGAGAATGACGGGCTGCCTCCCGTTAAGCGCTGAGTTTTACGCCATCGGCTGGGCGCAATAAGCTCAAGGGGAAAGGAGGATATAAGATGCTTCAGCCAAATCAGTAGAAGTTACATCAATGAACGGCTTGAGTCTCTGACCGTTCACGATGAAAGGTTCAGAATCGTGGCTGAGTGGACTGATTTCAATTGCTCCATTTCCAAAAACCTGTCGGACCAAATATGGTCCGACCCACTTGGATCTCAGTTTTCCTGGGAAGAGTTTTAGTCGGGCATCAAAGAGTAGGACCTTTTGACCAGGATGAAAGATCTTTCTCGAGATGTGTTTGTCGTGGAAGGCTTTAACCCACTCCTTGTAGATTTGCGAGTTCTCGTACGCGTCTAGGCGTAATTCATCGATCTCGCTGATTTGGAGTTTTCTGTGGGTCCCAGCCTTGGAAAGATCTAGATTACAGTTCCGTACTGCCCAATAGGCTTTATGCTCCAGTTCTACGGGAAGGTGGCATGCCTTTCCGTACACCAGTCTAAAGGGAGACATGCCCAATTGGGTCTTGTGGGCGGTCCTATAGGCCCACAATGCTTCCGGAAGTCGGGACGACCAGTCCTTCCTGTCAGGTCGAACAGTGACTTGCAGGATTTTCTTGATCTCCCGATTAGACAGCTCAGCTAGACCATTAGTTTGGGGGTGGTAAGGAGTAGAGATTCGGTGAGACACCCCGTATTTGGTCATCAGTGACCTAAACTGAGCATTTGTGAAATGGGTCCCCCCATCAGAGATTATTGCACGAGGAATCCCGAACCTTGAGAAAATGTGTTGATGAATGAATTTGAGAACGATTTTGTGATCACAGGTTCGGGTCGGTATGGCTTCGATCCATTTGGACACGTAGTCCACAGCCAACAGAATGTATTCGAAACCATCCGAAACAGGAAAGGGGCCCATAAAATCAATCCCCCAAACATCAAAGATTTCGCATACTAGAATCGGTTGCATAGGCATCATGTCGTGATGGCTCATGTTGCCCAAAGTCTGGCAACGACTGCATGCCTTGCAGTGATTGTATGCGTCTTTGAACAGTGTGGGCCAGTAAAAGCCGCACTGGAGGACTTTTGATGCGGTTTTATGCCCGGCGAAATGGCCACCGCATGCCTGGTCATGGCAGAAAGAGAGGATATTGTTGAATTCCCCTTCCGGGACACATCTCCGGATGATCTGATCGGCACCTATGCGGAAGAGGTACGGGTCTTCCCAAATGTAATACTTGGCATCGGAGCGTAATTTGTCTTTCTTGGCCTTCGGCCAATCGGACGGGATCTGATGAGATGCCAAGTAATTTACTACATTAGCAAACCATGGAAGGCTAGTACCAATAGTCAGCAGGTGCTCATCGGGAAAATGCTCAGTGATGGGTCCGGAAGGGTCAATTATTTCAGAAGGAAGACGGGACAAGTGATCAGCTACCACATTTTGCTTTCCCGCTTTGTCGCGAATCTCAAGGTCAAATTCTTGCAACAGCAAGATCCATCGGATTAATCGAGGTTTCGCGTCCTTCTTTGCAAGGAGATGCCTCACAGCTGTGTGATCCGAGTATATGATGACACGGGAACCCAGAAGGTACGATCTGAATTTTTATAGGGCAAATACTACAGCTAGCAGCTCTTTCTCAGTAACCGTATAGTTACGCTGAGCCTCATCGAGTGTTTTGCTGGCGTAGTAAATGGCCACAGGTTTCCTGTCAATTTTCTGCCCCAAAATCGCTCCTACAGCGAAGTCGGATGCATCGCACATGATCTCAAAGGGTTGAGACCAATCAGGGGACTGTAGGATCGGGGCTTGGGTGACTCGGTCACGCAGGATTTCAAATGCTTGAGTGCATTCCTTGGAAATTTCGAAAGGAACATCCTTGGAGAGAAGAGTGGTCAGGGGGCGCGCGATTTTTGAAAAATCAGGGATAAATCGTCGATAAAAACCGACATGCCCTAAAAAGGAACGGATGTCCCTGATTGAGCTAGGCATAGGAAGGTGAGAGATCAGATTAACCTTAGCTCGATCCACTTGGATACCTTTCTCCGAAATTGAGTGTCCCAGGACAATTCCCTCAGGCACCATGAAATGGCTCTTTTCCCAGGAAAGAACCAAATTCACATCGATGCACCGCCTGAGTATCTGGACCAAGTGTTGGAGGCAATCGTCGAATGATGCTCCGAAAACTGAAAAGTCATCCATGAAGACTTCCAGATAATTACCTACCATATCTGAGAATATGGCAAGCATGCATCGCTGAAAAGTAGCGGGTGCATTGCAAAGACCGAAAGGCATCCTTCGGAAAGCGTATGTTCCGAAGGGGCAGGTGAACGTGGTCTTTTCTTGGTCCTCAGGATGGATTGCCACCTGGTTATAACCGGAGTACCCGTCAAGAAAGCAGAAGAACCTATTTCCCGCAAGTTTTTCGAGAATTTGATCAATGAAGGGTAGTGGGAAATGATCCTTCTTCGTGGAGGAATTTAGTCGGCGGTAATCTATACAGACTCTCCACGAGTTGGCTAATCGGGTAGGAATGATTTCTCCGGTCTCAGTCGTTATAGTGGTGAGTCCTGCCTTCTTGGACACGACCTGAATTGGGCTCACCCAACGACTATCGGAGATCGGGTAGATGATCCCGGCATCTAACCACTTGATGATCTCCTTTTTCACGACCTCCTGCAGATTGGGGTTTAAGCGTCTCTACATTTCACGAGAAGGTCGTGTGCCCTCTTCTGAATAGATATGATGAGTACAATAAGAGGGACTTATTCCAGTCAAATCATCGAGAGTCCATCCGATGGCTCTGCGATGTTGCTGGAGGACAACAATCAGACGGGATTCCTGTTCAGGACTGAGGTTGGAATTGATAATCACAGGAAGGGTCTGATTAGAACCCAAAAAGACGTATTTCAAGTGAGCAGGAAGGGGTTTCAGTTCGAGGATGGGGTTATCAGCAGCAGCGGGTGGTTCAGTATAGATGTGAGGTTCAAGGGTGGGAGTTACTGGGTTGTTCATATCTGGATTCGACTCCTCTGTTTGCGGGTCAAGATCCTTCTGTGGTTGATGAGGCATAATCGAGTCATTCTGGAGGTGTGATTCATCAACCAAAGTCTTGATGTCACAAATTTGTTCGATGACGCCGCAATTAATTCCTTGTTGGGCCTTAAATATATCAATTTTCAGTGTTTGATCTCCAAACTTAAGCTCTATTTGGCCCTCCTCACAGCTGATGTTGGCTCTAGCAGTAGCCAAGAAAGGTCTCCCTAGAATGATTGGTGTATCCCTAGGGTTCTCAGGTGCATCCATATCTAAGACTATAAAGTCCACTGGAAAATAGAAATCCCGCACTCTTACGATAACATCCTCGAGAATCCCTTTTGGTGACTTTATAGATCGATCTACTAATTGTAATGTCACCTCGGTTGGTTTTAGCTCAGATTCTTCTAGATGGTCAAGTAAGGATGTGGGTATCAGGTTTATGGATGCACCCAAGTCTAACAATGCTCTATCAAATTGGGTACCACCTATCTTACAGGAAATCAGGGGAGTCCCAGGATCTTTTGCCTTGGGTGGGAGTCTACTAAGGATTACAGAGCTGGCTTGCTCTGACAGAACAATTGGGCTCCCTCCCTTGGTTCGCGGCTTACGCTGGGGTGTACATATATTCTTTAGAAATCGTGCGTAAGCTGGTACGTGGCAGATTGCATCCATCAAGGGGATGTTTATGTGGACCTGCTCAAAGAGCTTGACCAGGTCCTCCTTAGGGGCCTCGGGAAACGGGATCTTGGTTGGTTCTTCTAGGATAGGTCCAGGTTGTGGATCCGGAACAGCGGTATCTTGGATAACTATCCTAGGGTCATGGTTATCAGGCTTGGAGTGGTTTGGATAATGCGGGTCTTGAGTTGTTTTACCACTACGTGTTGTTACAGAATTTAATCCGGCCTGATTTTGGTTTGGGTTTGGTAAGAGGGGTGGCTGCTGCTGAAATCCCGCATAAGAAGTTGAGGCTTCCATCTCGTCTGGAGATGGAGCAGTAGGGGCCTGATAAATCCGTTGAACGTGGCCTAAATTTGGATTCATAACGCGCTTCTGGGTTGGCACGTTATTTGGGTTAGGAAGAGGTTGGGAAGAGAGTGTGCCTGGCTGGCGAGAATTTGCCAACTGGGCCAGTTGAGTTTTAACTTCTGTAAGCTCGTCCTTGTGCTGTTTTTGAATAGCCGCATTCATTTTTTGAATGTCAGCCAGAGTCTGAAGGATTAGGGACATTTGATCCTGATTTGGCCCTGATGGATAAGTAGGGTTGGGCCGAGGCTGAGGCGGCTGGTAATGACGAGAGGGCTGTGGGCGGGACTGAAAAGGTGGTCTTTGGGTTTGGGAATTTCCCGCCCACTGAAAATTGGGATGGTTTCGCCATCCAGGATTGTAAGTGTTGGAGAATGGGTCGTTCTGGATGGCGTTGAGGTCCTCGCAGGTCTGAGGAACCTCCTGAGAATCAGGGAAAGGGGGAATGGAGTTCCCCCGGCTGGTGTAGAAAGGATCGGATGATCCTCCGATCCAAGAATCAGATGGGGATGGATATGGATCCATCCCAGGGGAAGATCGGTGGAGGATGTTTTGCACAGTCTCCTGTGTGGAAGGAGGTTGTGCAAAGGAGTTACGCGCGGAGGTGGCTCGCCGCAAGTGCTGAGTCAGCTCATCCACCTTCTTTTCAATGATTGAGACCTTGTCCAATCGACTGGCCATTAATTCCAGGTCGACTGATGCGGACAGGCCCTGCGTCTCATGTGCTCCCTTAAGATTCGTCGCTGCGCAGGTATTCGTCCTGTCGAATAATCCCATGGAGTCATTCTTGATGGAGTTCTCGCACATGTTTTCGAGAATCTCCCATACGGTGTCTTCATGTTGACCCATGATGTTTCCTCCGCAAGTTGCATTGACGAAAAGGCGGATGTCCTCATGGAGTCCCTGGTAAAAAGATTGGACTTGTTCCCATTTAGGAACTCCATGATGGGGGCATTTTCTCATGAGATCCTGAAAACGATCCCATGCCTCATGGAGAGGTTCTCCTGATTGTTGAGTGAAGTGTGTAATCTGATGGCGCAAGGCGTTGGTCCGACCAACGGGAAAAAACTTTTTCAAAAGCTCGGATTGAAGTTCTTCCCAAGTGTTGATCGGCCGGGTCTGAGTTTGATACCAATGGGCGGCCTTGTCCATAAGAGAAAAGGAGAACATCTTCATGAGAAGAATATCCCGATTTTGCGCATCTGATCCAAAAGTGTGGGCCAGATGCTTTAGCTGTTTGATGTGCTGGAAGGGATCTTCAGAATTAAGCCCATGGAATTTAGGTATAGCATGAATCATGTTGGGCTTTAATTCGGAATCAGGTCCTCCAGTCGGGATTCTGACTCGAGGCTCAATGGCCACCGCAGCAGGATTGTAGTGGTCCCGCATCATAGGACGCTGTGGTGGGTGCACGAAGTTTTGGAAGAGGTCATTGAGTCGCTGGAGCTGGTGTTCCAGATTATTTTCTTCCTCAACTGGCTGAGCCATGATGGGGGAAGAAGAAGAACTTGGTTCTGAATCAGAAGAGAGAATAATGTGAGGGTGTTGCTGCACAAACATGGGCGTCGAGGCTTGGCCTTGACGAGAGCGAATTTCTAAAGGAGGTCTTAAGGGTGGTCTTAGGGACCTCCTTCCGTACATGCACTGTTGGAAGAGGTAAGTTTAGAAGGTGCTGGACCCAATCAAGACACCCAAAAATGTGTTGGGTGACTATAGAGGTGCGGGGCAGATGGACCCCTTGATCAGAAAGATCGTCCACCTGAGAATTACCTGGGCAGCCAGAGAGGGAGAGTCCCGCGAAGACCCCTACACGGTAGAGCGTCCCCACGGGTTACAGGGTTTCCCCCACCCGACCTCTCTTGTCACTGCGGTTCCAGGTAGACCAGAATGAGGATCTTGACCTCTTAAGTCTACCAATTTTAAGATCAGGGTGCTTAAGGTTTCACTTGAACTTTAGTCTTTTAAGTGCAAAGAGTGACCTAATTTAAGGTTGGTTGACCCAAGGGGTCAATGAAAGCGTCGGTTTGACCGGGTTGTGTTATATCGTTGTAGTAAAGCCGGTTGTTACCAACGTTTCATATAAAATTTTTTTTTACTCGGAAAATTAAAAGAGTTCCCGAGGTCGAACTCAGGGAGCAAGTTGTATTCTAGAGATATACAAGTTCTATTACAAAAATAAAGAGAGAGAGAGAGAGATGAGAATTTGGCTTCTTCTTCTTTTCTTCTTTCTTCCTCTTTGTCTTTGGTTCTTCCTGTTCTTCTTCTTCTTCTTCTTCTTCTTCTTCTTCTTCTTCTGCTTTCTTCAGATCTTCCCCTCGTGCTCTTCTTCTTCTGTTCTTCCTTGTTTCCTTTCTTTCTTTTTCGTCAGATCGTCTTCTTCTTCTTTTCTTGCTTCTTGCTTCTCTTCATTCCTTCTTCTTCTTTGTCTTCACCTGCCTTGACCTCTCTTTTTCTTCTTTCGCGATGGCCGTGCTCTTCCTTCTTCTTCAGCCTGTCTTCTTTCCTGCTCTGGCTACTGACCTTCCGTCGTCTGCCCCGGTGCTGAGACGACTTAACGATGCCTTCGCTACAGTGCAGCAGCTCCTTCTTCTTCAGCGGGTCTGCTTCTTCTTCTTTGGCCTGCACACTTCAGAGTTTTTTTTCGTCAAGAGGCAAAAACCTACTCTACCCCCCTCCCCCGCGTATCTCTCTCTCTGAAATCACTCTTCGGAAGCTCTCCCAGAGCGCTACCGGGTAATCGGGTTCGGGTCAGGCCCGGGTCCAGGCCCACCGGCGTGCGTGGTGGGCGAGGAGTGCAGGTCAGTCTAATCGGGTCGGGCCAGGTCCGCGGAGCGTGGTCACGGACGAGGCCGAGTCGGGTCGGGTCGGGTGAGAGGGACCTCACCCCGTGGTAACTGAGGCAAACAGCATAAGGCAGTTTTTGCCTTTATGCGTCCGCGCGCCTTCGAGAGGTTCCGAGGTGGGACTAAATGTCCCACCCCAATTGAGCGCGCGTCGCGGATGGAGCAGTGGGCGATCGTGGCTTCCCGCGCGGCCTTCGCCCCGTCTGTGAACCAGGGACGTTTCGCGGAGAGTCCCTGCGCAACCTGGGAGTCAACCCTGGGCGAAGGCGTGCCTGCACCTGCAGGTGAAGCAGCTCTGCCTGCGCAGTAATGGCGACGGCGGGCGAGTCACCTGGTCACAGAAGAACAGCCTCTCGGCCAAATCAGACAGGCGGGGGACCTTCGCCGTGGCACGGCGAAGGTGGTCAGGGGGTCTGCAGGGGGCGAGATGGAGCTATCAGGTCATCCTAGGTCAAACTGTGAGCGAGGGAGTGGGTGTGTTCGGTGGGTCTGCAGAGGGTGTTTGGTGGGAAGTGGAGGGGCGGAAGAGGATCAGGGTGAGGAGGCGGAGGTTCTGCGGTGGTTGGCGAGCCGTGTGGGTTGCTGAGGTGATGGGAGCGGCTCGCCGGAGGGTGGTCGGAGGCGGAGAGGATGAGGGTGAACAGGAGCGGTCGAGGGTTTAATTGACTAAATTGAAAGTGGGGAAAGAAAGAGGAGGAGAAGGGGAGTAGGTCTAACTTAACTGCAGGGACGAAGGGGGAGGAACAGGGCGACAGTCGTATCGACTGTCGCCGGAGAAGACGATGCTCAGGGAGAGGGGCGGCGGCGAGCAGAGGGCTGGAGAGGCGCCAGCTGGGTGCGGCGTGGCGCGGAAAGAGCAGGGGAGGAAGTCTCTGCTGCTGGTAGTGCGGCAGAGCGAAGAGGTGGAGGGGGAGGAAGTCGCCGGAGCTGGTGAGCGTCTGCCGGAGAAAGAAGAGAAGAAAGCTGGGGGTTTTCTCCGTCAGATCCAGGCTGCTTTGGTCGGTGGAGCGGCGGGGGGTATTTATAGGGTTGAAGCAGGGAGGAAGGCGGAGGGAGACGATGTGTCTCCCTCGCCGGAGAATGGTCGGAATACGAACCCATACCGTCCGTGCGTTCGCACGGCCGGTATGGGGGGCTACAATGACCATGGGGGTGCTCCTGCGACGGCTGACGACGCAGGGCACCCCCGGTACACTTGCCAGGTCCTCCACCTCACCCTGCGCGGCGCCATGCTCCGCGCAAGGTCGCCGGAGCATGGTGCTGGCAGGGTTTTGCAGGAGGGACCTGTTTGCAAAGAACGAAGGAGAGTTAGGGGCCAAAATGCGAGGGTTCAAAAGTTGAGGGCCAAAGAGTAAATATATGAGGACCAAAGTGTGAAGTCGGTCAAGGAGGTTTCTTCTTAGGCTCAAGTTTTTATACATGACTAATTAGGACCTAAGGAATCTGATGGTGAATTTTATTTTCATATTAAACCTTGTTTGACCGGTCAATTTGCGCAAAAACCCAAATTAAGTTATTAATTGGGCATGGTTCTCAATGTAGGTCAAAATGGGTTCTAAAGGCCAAATTGAAGGTTCTAAACCCTAGAGATTATTTTTCTATGAATTTTAGAGGGTTTATTCTATTTTTACTTTGCCTCGAACCTTGTGAATTGAAGTGGGTTGTTTTAGGGTTACAGATTATCATTTGGTTCCTTGGAAGTGCTGTAGCCCTTGCTAGATCATCTCATCCCACTTTTATTCTTATTAAGCTGTTTTGACCTATGTTTGGGCCCTGAATTACCCTGTATGCAGATTATACTGGTAAAATTGCACTTTTACCCCTTATGACTTGTTTTCTTCTCAAACTCAGAATTCTCTGAGTTAAGCTTTTCCTTGAGATATGTAGGAGCTTTTATCCTTTGTATTGGGTCAAAATGAGCTAGTTATGGCTCATGATGAGGTTCTCATCAGTCAACTTTACCTTTTTCTTTGAGAGCTTTTAGGTCTTGTCTTTTAGGGTTCAAGTGTTTAGAGAGCCAATTGTTTTAGGTTTTCTTTTGAATAGGTATTTTCAATCAATGGTTTAGGCACACTTCTTTTGGATTTTCTCCATTCTTGATTTAAGTAGTGTGTCTCTAAAACCCTAATGTTGAATCTTATGTTGGCTCTACTTGGTCCAGTTAGTTCTTTGTTGGGTAATTAGGGCTCAAGCAAGAATGTGTTAGCCCTTAAATACCCTTAATAGTGTGCAGGACTAATGAGTTGAAAACATGCAACTCTTTATGGTTACTAAGTATGGAAGACAGGTTAGCCCTATATTGCTTGTTCTTTTCTTTTCTTCTTCTTTAGAGTTTAGGGGTTAATAGCGAGAGGAAAAATTTACCTGTCCTCGGAGTGGTTGTCGTGCGGTTGCTTGTCTTCTTGATTTCCTGTAGTTTTCTGCACAAAAGAGAGGAGATTATCAGAAATTAAAAAGAAACAGGAATGTTTACCTCTAGAATAGCCGTTGCTCCCCGGCAACGGCGCCAAAATGAAACGCTGGCTTCGAGAGATAACCGAGTTTTATTGTTATAGCGTTGTAGTATAGCCAGTTATTGCCATCATTTCAAATATATAAATTTTTTTACTCGGAAAATAAAAGAGTTCCCGAGGTCGAACTCAGGGAGCAAGTTGGATTCTAGGGGTACAAGTTTCTTTTACAAAAATAAAGAAAGAGAGAGAAAGAATTTGTTGTCTTTTCTTCTTTTCTCTTTGCTTCTCCTCGTCTCAGATCTTCTGTTATCTTCTTCTTCTTTATCTGCAGTGGTGATGTTCTTCTTCTTCTTTCAGCTGTTCCTGCTCTTCCTTTTTCTTCTGCAGAGCGGTCCTGTTCTTCTTCTTTTCCTTTCTTCAGATCTTCTTTCTTCTTTTCTTTTTCCTGTCAGGACGTCGTCTCTCCTTCTTTCTTCTTTTCCCTTCAGGACGTCGTCTGATTTTCCAATCAGATGACTTAAACCGCTTGTTGCTACAGTGTCTCCCTCAGCTTCCTTCTTCTTCCGCGGTCCTTCTTCTTCACCTGTGCATGCACACTTCAGAGTTTACGTCAGAGGGCAAAACCTACTCTACCCCCCGCCCCTCCGTCTCTCTCTCACAGAAACCGCTCATAGGATAGCTCTCCCAGAGCTGCCGGGTAGCCGGGTACGGGTAGCGCCCGGGTCCAGGCCCATCGGCGTGCGTGGTGGGCGAGGAGTGCAGGTCAGTCTAAGTCGGGTCGGGTCAGGTCCGCGGGGCGTGAGCGCGGACGAGACCGGGTAACCGGGTGGGTGAAGGGGACCTCACCCCGTGTGCTGAGGCAGTAAGCCTCCAGCACTTTTTCGCTTTATACCGCTGCGCCTCTTCAGAGTTTTCCGAGGTGGGACTAAATGTCCCACCCCAATTGAGCGCCCGCAGCGGAGAAAGCAGCGGGCGATCGCGGCTTCACGCGAGGCCTTCGCCCCGGCTGCGAGCCTGATGCTTTGTCGAAATGCCTCGCAAGGCCTGGGAGTCGAATCTGGACGTGGCTCGCCTGCAGCTGCAGGCGGAAGCAGCTCCTTCTGCACGGCAATGGCGGCGGAGGTCGGGTGACCTGTTCACAGCAAAACGGCCTCTCGGCCTAATCAGAAGGTGCCGGGAGCTTCGCCAGAGTGCGGCGAAGCTCGTGTGGGTGGTGGCGAGGCGTGGGGCGGCGTGCAAGGGCTGCCCTAGGTCGGACTGTGGGTCGGAAGATGGGTTTGTTCGGTGGGGTTGCAGAGGGTGATGTGGGGGAAGTGGAAGGGCGGGGGTTGATCAGGGTGAGGAGGCGGAGGTTCTGCGGTGGTCGGCGAGCCGTGTGGGTTGCTGGGATGATGGGAGCGGCTCGCCGGAGGATGGCCGGAGACGAAGGGGGTGACGGTGGACAGGAGCGGTCGAGGGTTTAATCAAATAAAAGACAGTGAGGAAAAGAAAGAGGGGGAGATGGGGAGGAGTTCTGACCTAGCTACGGAGACGAAAGGGGCCGGAGCAGGGCGACAGTCGTATCGACTGTCGCCGGAGAAGAAGATGCCCAGGGGAAGGGGCGGCGGCGAGCAGAGAGCCGGAGAGGCGCCAGCTGGGTGCGGCGTGGCGCGGGAAGAGCAGGGGAAGAAGTCTCTGCTGCTGGTATTACGGCAGAGCGAAGAGGAGGAGGAGGAGGAACCGCCGGAGCTGGTGGGCGTCTGCTGGAGTGAGAGGAGAGGAAAGTTGGGGGTTTTCTCCGTCAGATCCGAGCTGGGAAGAACGGTGGAGCGACGGGGGTATTTATAGGGACCGAATCAGGGAGGAAGGCGGAGGGAGACGACGTGTCTCCCTCGCCGGAGGATGCCGGAGATGGAAACCCATACCGTCCGTGCGTTCGCACGGCCGGTATGGTGGGTTACAGCGACCAGGGGGGTGTCCCTGCGACGGCTGACGACGCAGGGCACCCCCGGTTTACTTGCCAGGCTTTCCCCCTCACCCTGCGCGGCGCCATGCTCCGCACAAGGTCGCCGGAGCATGGTGCTGGCAGGTTTTGCAGGGGGGACCTGAACGCAAAGAACGAAGGAGAGTTAGGGGCCAAAATGCGAGGGTTCAAAAGTTGAGGGCCAAAAAGTAAATATATGAGGATCAAAGTGTAAAGTTGGTCAAGGAGGTTTCTTCTTAGGCTCAAGTTTTTATACATGACTAATTAGGACCTAAGGAATTTGATGGTGAATTTCATTTCTATATTAAACCTTGTTTGACCAGTCAATTTATGCGAAAACCCAAATTAAGTTATTAATTGGGCATGGTTCTCAATGTAGGTCAAAATGGGTTCTGAAGGCCAAATTGAAGGTTCTAAACCCTAGAGATTATTTTTCTATGAATTTTAGAGGGTTTATTCTATTTTTACTTTGCCTCGAACCTCGTGAATTGAAGTGGGTTGTTTTAGGGTTACAGATTATCATTTAGTTTCTTGGAATTGCTGTAGCCCTTACTAGATCATCTCATCCCACTTTTATTCTTATTAAGTTGCTTTGACCTATGTTTGGGCCCTGAATTACCCTGTATGCAGATTATACTGGTAAAATTGCATTTTTACCCCTTATGACTTGTTTTCTCCTTAAACTCAGAATTCTCTGAGTTAAGCCTTTCCTTGAGTTATGTAGGAGCTTTTATCCTTTGCATTAGGTCAAAATGAGCTAGTTATGACTCATGATGAGGTTCTCATCAGCGGCTATTCAGACTTAGTTAAGGAAAGTGAGGTAGCCTTCGTGTACGTGGTACTAAGGAGAGCAACTACTCCTTTAGAGTAGAGGGGAGCTAGTCGCCCCTTGGGTTGAGATCCGGGGTTAGGAATGGCCACTCTACGATGACTCTTGTTTGGCCCTCGCGTACGTGGTACCGAGGTGAGCTACTTAGTGTAGGGGGGAGCTAGCTGCCCCATGGGGCTTGGGATTAGGACTGGCCACCCTACACTGACTCTTGTTAGGCCCGCTGGACAAACCGGGATAGTCGGATGAGGGTACGCAGATTGTTAAGGGGCGAGACCCCTATTCTAAGAGGGTAAGGTCCTATGTTGTTCCATACTGTTCATTTAGACATACCTACTAGTAGAAACGACTGACCGCGTACTAGTGCGAGGTAGATACCCATGCGCTTATCACACATGCCGTAGTCACCGCTACGTCGCGACCGTGACCTCGGGGTAGTAGACAGAGTGTAGAACTACCACAGGGGACTCTCTCGGCCAGAAGAGTGCCACATGTACATCTTGCATCGCGGGAAAACTGCAAGCAAGATCGTTCACTTAGGGAATAAGAAGATTGAGCAATGTCATAGAACCTAATTAGAGTACTCAGATTAGAAACACATAAGCAAGATAATTGGAAATGGATGATGATAAGTAACTGATAAATGAATGTTTAGTTAGCTGCTTGCTTAAATTGTATTGCATGTAGGTGATTTAACCACCACTCTACTCAGCGTTAGATGACCTCAGATTTTGTAACCTTGTTTAGGTCAGGGATTTGAGTAGCTAGAACCACCGGCTCCTAAGAGCGCTGGGCCCAGTCGAGCCCAGCTGTAGTTTTCTTCTGTTTCTACCACAGAGAGTTTTGTTGCAGTGAGTACCTGTAGCTCATAATTATATTCAGTGATATTTCTACCAATTTCTATTGTGATGTTCTGTACTGGTACTTTCTACTGATGGCCTGTAATATTCTTGTGGTTTACTATTCTCTTTCTTTTACTGGCCGTTATATATATATTTCTGCTTAGTTACATTACTCGTGTGGTTGTGGAAATGAGCATACGTTTGGTTATTTCTCGTTGGACAACTGGGTCATGGGGTTCATCGAGGCAAGTCGTTATAGGGTTCTATAGGGAGCTGGGAATAGGTCGTGACATGCTCTCACATCACATAAAAATGCTACCACCTCTTTGAACCAAAACGCATCGGAATAAAATGGTTATGAAAGCCACCACCCCTTCAAACTAAAACGCACCGGTGCAAAATGGCTTTGCATTGATGCAATCTCATTTTGCACTCTTTCAAAATGGTTCTGGAGTGGTTGCACCAGTGCAAAATAGTTCTGACGGTGATTTGGCAATTTTGCTTGGGCTCATAATGGTTTTGAAGTGATTTTGGTGGTTTGCACGGATGTAAAATGATTCTATTATTGGTTTAGAAGTGGTGATGACTTTTACGTTGTCTTCACTTTTATATTTACTTTTTTAGTTGCTCTCATTATTAAGTTGTAAATCAAATTAACTTATATACATTTTAGCTTCTGAATATCTATTTTCTCTTTTTACATACTTTTATGAGAATGTGTGAAATGATCATTCCTTCACAATAACCAAAATATAATAAAGAAAGCATACCATCATATTTGATTTATTCATTATTTATTGTATAGGCGTTACATCAAACAAAGACCAAGTACATACAGAGGCCACACGTTGTATATATGCCATTAAGCTCTTATTTACTAGATATAATCACTGATGTATATAAGTTCGTATGGCCTCTGATCACAACAGAATCTAATGGCACCAATGCTTGCACTGATCGTGATGCCATCCACTACAACAATGTCGATGAGGACTGCACCAATGCTTGTAGTGATCGTGATGCCATCTACCACAGTACTGTCGATGATGATTGCACCATTAATTTCTTACAACCTCCATGATGCTAACCTCCACAACAAGTTAATGATCCATCTCCATGCCCAGAAACTCTATCTATATTCAACAATCGGGGAAATTGACGAACTTTAGATAATCTTTTAACCAATGTTTCAAAAATCGGATCGAATCAGTTGGTTCAATTAGTTCAATTGAAAATCAATTTCTCACTGGCTAGATCGCTCGATTTTGGTAATAAAAGTTAAAATTGGTGTGAATCTATCAAAATCGTGTTAGATCGGCCGATTCAGTTAAATCGGTCATTCAATTTGACCACTCTCTTAGGAGCTAAAGAAATAATAAGAAAAAGGAGGTTAAAACTTGGAAACAAAGATTCAAAGATCCATGTGTTCTACTATTCTTCAAGATTAGACTTTCAATTTCGATTATAACTTTTATTTTTTTTAGTATTTGCTAAAAACCTGTTAATTTTAGTGTAATTATAGTCGCAAAATAACTTTTCATATTATATATCTCCATTGATTATTTATTTAACATCGGTTGTATTCGATTAAACCAATACAATCTAAAGCAAAGATTTTATGATTTGATATTTTCCAATTTTTGCATGTGCTGACATCATCATCGATTCAATCGATGCAAATTGCTGATTGATCCACCAAAGAATCAACCTAGCACCTGACTAATTCGATGACCGATCTAATTTTTGAAACACTACTTTTAACCTTTTATGTTGGCATGTTCATCCACTAGGAATTCACACACATATATATGCTCCTTACCCACAAATTGGCATGCATGCATTTCTTATACATTTGGTGATGGCATACTTTACCCTTCATGTGCTATATATTTACACCAGTGCTCCTATTTTGTAATCTACATATTGATTTTTGTATATCAACTTATGGCTAAATATAGTTAAGTTATTGAACAATTAATTAGCATATCCTTTGCAAAAATCATATTAACTAAGTTTTACTAGGCCATGTATGCATGCTAACACCTTATTTTGGGAAATAATTTTGTGAAATAAATAGAGAAATAAGAAAGAAATGAAATAAAATGATAGAATAAGTAAGGTAACATATTTAGATATTTTGATAGGTTAAAGTTATTTTATAGAGAAATCAAATTAACTTTATCCCAGATTAAGTGGGATTTAATCAAGCCGATGCAAATAGAGCTCAAGTTAAGTAGAGAAAGAAGTATTTAATCCACCTTATTCTGACAACTAATTAGAATTAAACTTTCGATAATATAAAAGAAAAAATCTCACTTCTTTTCTGAGTAATTCGTATGGTAGACTAAATCCTACAAATCAACACTCAATGGATAAATAGAAGGGTGAAGAAGCACTTAGATAGAGAATTCACAAGCTAGCGTCGACTTGTTACATATAATGTCCAAGAAACCATATATTATATTGTTTAATGCAACCAAAGCGTACTAGTACGAAACTCAAGAACCATCTCTCCATCGGTGCCCTAAGGAGTACTGATGGTCAAGACCTCCGAAGAGACGAGCAAAAAGCTAAGAAGGATGGCCACAAGGAAGATTGGTTTTTGAGCTATTACTACCAAACTTCAATTGTACAAAGGGTTGAAGGTTTTTTTGATGAGATCTTTTTTGCTTGGTTGTGAGGAATTGATGAAAGACATCCCTATTTACAGAGGAAATATCCTATGATGTTTTGGTGTCGGTGTTAGATGCCAGTTGTGTTCCCCAAATTCCGATCTAACTACATCAGCAATATTAATTTTCTAAGTTTCGTTTGCATCTTTTCCTCCATAAAAAAATAATTGACTACGCTCATCTTAAATAAGATGATAAATAACCTGCAAACTTGTTAAGCTATCCCCATAGGTCAGTTGGAGTTTAAAATGGAAACCTGTCGCCCTCACTAAGATACTACGAGTCAACTTACCAACTACCCCCATGAACTTCCTTTCTTACATGGTTGCACATGGATTTTACTTAACAAATTAGGAGCCACACCATCACTGTGGCTAAATAGTCCACGTCATCCACCCTAGCTATCTTAATTTATAGTAACGTGTTTGAAAATAATGGTTTAGGGTTTAGGGTTGACAAATCTTTTCCCGGGTGAAATTGGCATTGACTTTGTTATTTGTTGGGTAGAAGTTACACGGAGATAACGAAAAAATAAAGAAATTTTTATGTGGGAGTCTGTGTCATTCATAATAACATGCATATCCTTCATTTTCTATCATGTACATAGATGCTGCCAAAATAGTTATTCCTTTGTATCAATGCCTCTCCTTTCCCCAAATTTAATGGAACTAGACTCGAAAAGAAAGGTATTTCTAAATTTGAGGACCCATTCGTTTGTTTTCTCCCTCTCTCGTTCTCGTCCTTCTTTTCTACCTCTTTTTTTCCTCCTTTTATTTTCAAGTCTTTGTCATCTTTTACGTTAAAAGTGGAGATATGTGAGGGCACTTGACATGCGGAATTCGGAGGCACGAGAATTTTGTTCTGAATCCAGTTACTTTTAAGTTTAATTTCATCAAATTTGATAGGAATTTAAACAAAGAGATATTGACTTGACATGAAAATTATAGGATATCTACGTAGGTAACAAGAAATTATGGATACACATGTTATTTTGAATGATTTCAATGGTATGCATGCAAAAATTTCAAAAACAAAATGACAGTCCTTACCTCCAAGGAAAAAAATGTTATTCTTTCAATTACAACCCAAGATCCTTTCCCCTAGTTTGAAAATGGATAATATAGATTTCCTTTTCAAGAGTATAGTAAATTGGTAGGTTAATTTACGGTATCTCCACTTATCAATTGTATGGGCTTCTTCATGGATCCGCGTACCCTCAGAACAAAATTGGTTGTTGAGCTATCCTAGTCTATTACTTTAATGGGTAAGCATGGACATTTAATTCCTAAATTCTAAAGTTAAAGATTCGCCATCTCTATATTTTCAAAAATGACTAGCCTAGACCATTGTCAAATGTTTGTTTTTTTAGTATTACCTTTACGTGTTTTTGAGGTGATTGTGTATTTGGTAACCTAGGAAGAATGATTTTAGTGTCAAAATCAAAATAAAAGTGTAAGACATAAAAGTAAACAAACTCAAATTTCCTTTGACTAATTTTCTATTTGTTTGTTTTTGGGGCAAGGAGCAATGGGAAAATTGAGTTTTCCTTTATTTTCAACCTAATTCCAAAATCTAAATTTTTGCTTCATAAGGATCCACGGTAAACATAATTTTACTCTAACATCAATATTTGATTAATTAGTTACTTTTAGTAATGGCATGTGTACCCGAGTGTAAAAAGTGCATAGGAATATCATGCTCCCACCTCACAATTCATGGAGAGGTTATTTTAGTATGAGGTTATCACCCAATTGTGGGGTAATCGAAACTCTATGTGACAGTTTCGAGTGGTTTCTTTATGTGACGAAAGATGTGTGGTATTTTGCGATGTAAAAAACATTTTTGTTTCTATAATTTAGGAGCATTTATGGGTCAAGAAATCAATTAAAATTAGAATTCACTAAGTCCATGGATCAGCTTGTTCTAGCCTAATATATGAACATATATGGCCTCTGGAAACAGCTTCAAATTTCTCAAGTTGTTTGAGTTCTTGAAAAAAAGGTTCTCAAACATTTCTTTCTTTTTCAATAGAAAGGACAAATATCTCAATGTGTGCGCATGCACATGAGTGTGCAAAACACAATCTAGATGAGCAATAATTGCTTATTGAGCTTCTTTTCTCCATCATTTTGGTCCTTATCAATTGAGCATTAGTATATGGATAGACGATTAGATGCATGCCTTAACCATTAACACAAGGGTGGAAGTCTTAGAAGTGCCAATTTTCTTGGAAAGGGAAAGGGGGTTTGTGAGGAGGTGGAGGAAATTAAGAATTAGTTTACTTGGGAGGATAAGAAACTTGATGTTAACGTTTATTTTTGTTTGTTTGTAGAGTGGTGTTACGTGAACCGGTGTTAATGTCAGTTTTTGAAGAGTAGAAGTTCAGGTGTGGGAGCCAAGGGGTTGAAGTTAAAATCAATTTTGCTAACGTCCCACCAAACCGATGTTAACCAAATCTATATTAAGGACCTCCAAACTTGAATTTTCGTCATGTGGGTTAACCCTTAAGTAAATGGAGGTTAACACCCCAAGTATTATACTAACCCTAAAAGAATGAGAATAGGTGAAATATGGAGGGAAATGGCTAAGGGGAGTAGAAAGGGTAAAGGACATGGGTGGCAAAGGGAATAAGAGAGGGGACGATGACGTAGGTTTTTGTAGGGAAGGTGGATGGGGGAAGTCCATGCATTTTGAAATCAATTTACACATGTTCCCATGCAAATCAAGGGAGTTTAATTTACACTGGTTAGTTCTTAACAATGATCACTTGTCCAAGATCTCAAACATTCATTTCCTTGCCATTTCCAGGCTCTCCTACCACCATCGTTAATCAACACCAATTGCGAGCCAGTCACGAAATTAATGTCTCACCTTTCTCCTATTCCTCAAAATGATCGAACCTCCTCTGCCAACCTCTCCACAACATATCATCTTTTCGATCCCAACAAAGCTCACAATTGTAGGATCGTCCTCGCACCCGAGGACCCCATCCACTACAATCCCCCCATTCATGTTTACTTTCTAGTGTAATGACCTATATTTGGTTGGAAGAATGAGATAAGTAACAGATAAGAAAGGGCCGTTGCGTTGATGGAGTGTTAGCTGGTAATATTTTAATATAGTAATATTTGAATAGAATAGGTAGGTTGATATATATTATTGTGTATGTTAAAATAAATATATTTTAATATATATTGATGTTGATATAATAATTAGATAGGTTTAGAATATATATATTTTGATAGGTATTAATATTGTTAATGTGATAAAGTGAAATAATTATTATTCCATCCACTGGAGTGATTATTCCGTAGGATAAACATTTACAACATCACATCATGGCATGTGAAATCTGTGTTCTCTACCGTGAAGTCTTCAACTCAGATTGAATCGTTACCTTTTGAGCACAGGTTGGTGAATGTGATGGCACGGGCTTTGGCAAATTTTGGGGCTATCGGATGGTGAATTTTCGACCCTCCTATGGATCTCCCTCGGCATCTCCGTGGAATGATCGATCTCGATAAAATCCAATTCCCAAATGTCAACTGAGTTGGTTTTGTTGCCTTCTCTTTCTCAGCTCCGATCTTTTTATTACGAGTCATAGTTTGATCTGATTTCCTTGTCATTTTTGTCTACCTCTAGTGTAGGGAGCAGGAGGATGAATAAGAATTATCTCCGCTTTCTTTAAGAAAAAAAATTTTACGACATCACACTTACACTTACAATATCTAAAAATACAACAATGATATCCCATATAATTACATGAATTTCTTCGAAACTCACAACACCGGTCTTTGTTTGGTAATGACCATTTAATGGCATTGACGGTGGGGTGCAATTTAGGCCCCATGAATGTGAGGAAACCACTAGAGAAATCCTAGACTTTGTTACTTCCTAGAGAAATCCTTTCTTTCATTTCTTGACCAAAATTGTGGATTTACAACTCCACTGCATACATTAAAGTTCAAGTTTAATTCACCTACATCATCTTCTCCTTCATCAAAGCTATTAATTATCGGAAGTACCATTGGTGCCGTGATAGTTATGTTTGTTGTTTTGGCATTGTAATCATAATGTGTAGGAAAACAACCGATGCAAAAGAGGATGATGAAGAAAACTTTTGACTATTACTTGATATGCCCACTAGGTTCTCCTATGAAAATCTATGATCCACCACCAACAATTTTGCTTGAAAGCTTGGCTATGAAGAACTCGATAATGTTTCTGAAGGAACACTAGAAGATGGGACCAAAGTTGTAGTTAAGCAACTGGAAATCATTTGTCAAGGCAGGAGGGAGTTCTTGGTAGAGGTTCAAACCATTGGTGGCATTCACCATCTCAACCTAGTGAGACTCATTAGGTTTGTGTGGAGAGGGCACAGAGACCTTTGGTTTATGAATATGTAAGCAACGACTCACTAGATAAATGGATCTTTGAAAAAATAGATGGTTAAGAACTCACTTGGGAGATTTGTAGCAAGATTATACACAATGTTGTAAAGGGATTGTTATATATGCATGAAGAATGTCAGCTTATATAGGATCACCCATCTTGATATCAAGCCTCAGACCATCCTTCTAAATTCAAATTTTAATGCCAAGGTCTTAGATTTCATCTTGGTTAAACTAATCAAAAGAGACCAAAGTGGAGCTGGGACCATCATGAGGGAAACACTAGGATACTTGGCTTTGGAATGGTTGACATCGACTGTCACTGAGAAGGTGGACGTGTATAGCTTTGAAGTTGTGATTACAGAGACAGTGTGCAAAAGGAGAAACTTAGATTACTTACAACTAACAAAGAATGTGCATCTCATTCTTTGTTAAGAAAGAAGGCTATTGTAGGATCTGTAATGCACAAGCACACTAAAATGGGGGATGAATAGTGTGGTAGATAAAAATTTACAGGAATAACAAATCACAAAAACACACCAGATATATAGTAGTTCCCCTCACTTGAGAACTCCACTACCTAAATCTCCCGACTTAGGATTTTTAACCCAATTCCCTCAACCCGGAGGAAATCAATTTACTAATGACCTGAGGAAATTAACCGGTTACCTCAACCCAGTTACAAGATATCAAAAAGAATAAAGATACAGGTGTAAGCAAGATGCAAATAAAAGCTTACAACAAATTCCTAAGTCTCCAACAAGTATATTGTTTAATAAGAGTGTATAAATTAATCTAACAAGAATACTACGGCGTAAACGAACGATTAAGCAATAAAGAACACGATCACCTTTGATGACTTATTGCAAATGGAGAGAGGCCTTGAGAAGGAGGCAACAAATAAAGCTCCTTGGCAGCTAGAAAAATTAAGAATATGAGGTGTAGGCAAGGATAGTATTTTTTGCTTCTTAGTTTTTTATTTTTTTTTGTGCAAAAGGCACTCAAAGAGTGCCTATATAAGCCACTAAACACCTCTCCAACGAATACTAGCCGTTAGGGGCAATTTGGGAAGATTAGAGATAGGTTTAATTGCAAAATAGTCGTTCAGACTGGTCACAATGGTTAGTTGGTACCGGTACTAAACATTTGATACTGGTACTGACTGCCTACAGTCATACTAACTAAATCACTAGGTACCGATACTCATGATGAGTACCCATACCTGTAACTCACAGATTTGGGTCCTGTGACCTACATGTACCGATATTCATGATGAGTACCAGTACTTGTAATGTTCAAGAACTACATCAGTCTACAAGCTGTGAGCACATTGTACCGGTACTCATGATGAGTACCGGTACTTGTTCACAGTTTGGGACTAAAAACCCAAACCTGTGCTAAGTACCAAGAATGAATTTAAGTTAATTTTTAGAGTTATCCCATCTACTCTATACTACTTTATTTTGAAAGAATCAAATTTGAGTTTTGAAACGAATGAATGAACGATATTTTGAACCCTAATTATCTCTACTTTGATTTTAACTCCTAGATTATGTTTTACTTGTTATAAGATATACAAAGACTCTAAAATACAATGAATACAACAAAAACTATAATCTTCTTCATGTGCTATCTTGTCCCTTCAATGTTATCTTGTTGCTTTCATCCATAGATTCTTTTATCATGTAATACTTTATAAACACATTAGACTTTAAAATGGTTTTGTTAACACCCAAATATATAAGAGAGGTGGAACTAGGTTCAACAATCTCCTCCTTTTTGGTGTTGACAAAATAAACAAGATACTCATATTTAAAAATAAACAAAGACTTAATAAGAAAAGAATAAGAAACTCCACAAGAAGTGAAAAGCCTTCCCGTCAAACTAAGCTCCCCCTATTTTAAATATGAAGTATCCAATCATTTCTCCCCCTTTTTGTCAAACAAACAAAAAGATGAGCAAATAATACATTTTTAGGCAACTAAAACCGTATTTGTTTCTTCTTTTAATATTTTAAACCCAACTTTAGTAAACAAAACATCACATTGATTATCACATATTTGACTAACACTAAGTAGGTTATGTTTTAAGTTTTCTACTAAAAGAACATTACATACCTGCTTAGAAGAATTACCTATTGTACCCTCACCAATAATGCGACAACGTTTGTTGTCGCCTAAATTGATGTGTCCTCCATCGTTGATTCTGGTCCACTTGATAAAGAGGTCGGAGTGTCCCATCATGTACTTGGAACACTCTCTGTCTAGGATCTATTTGTCCTTCTTGACTTGCAAAATAGCTTATTAAATCTATTTTAGATACCCATTTTCTTTTGGGTCCTTAATGGTTAGTATCTTTCAAATCCTTAGGTTTATAGATCACCATAGTATTAGACCTATAATTCTTAGGATTCTTGACCTTTTGATAAATCCATGTATGTCTAAGTACATGTGATTTATTTTGTGTGTTCTTTTTATTATTGAACTTGGCCTTTAAATTATTGCAAAATTCTGTATTCAGCCTAGTTGTTTTTAGATTATTCAAAGTGCCCTCAAAGTATTCATAAATATCTTCTAATTCTACTATTTTTGCATGTAATTGATTGTTAGTTTCTTTTAACATTTCTAATTCTATTTCTAAACAAGATTTTTCTATTTCTAGAGTTTTATAACTATCATGCAAGACCTTATTTTCCTTTTTAATCAACCTAGCTTTGTGATACAAATCTTCATATGCTTGCAGTAACTCATTAAAAGTGATTTCAAAAGCTACCTCATTTTCTGAGCTGTCGTTGTTCACCATTAAGCGAAGATGTGCAACTTCCATTTCTTCAGATTCTTCAGAAGATGATTCCGTGCTGGAATCATTATCATCCCAAGTCGCCTTGTATGCCTTTCTTGAAATCTTCTTCTTCTGATCGAGTTCTTTATCCTTCTTCTTTTATTCCTTCTTCTTTTTGATCATTGGACAATCTTCTCATACGTGCCCCTTCTTCTTGCACTCAAAACAACTAATGTCATTTGTAAATTTATTGACTCTCTTACCTTATTTTCGGATAAATCTTCTGAATCTTCTCGTTAGAAGAGCAAGATCCTCTTCTTCGTCAGAGTTAGAATCGTCAAAGTCCGACTCCTCTATAGCTTTGAAAGCAAGCTCCTTCTTCTTGCTTACAGATTTTTATTTGTTCTTCTTCATATTCTCCAATTGGACTTCATACGCCATGAGACTTCCAATCAAGTCATCCAAGGAGAGAGTAGAGAGGTCCTTCGCTTCTTGGATGGCTGTGGACTTTGGAGACCAATCGCTTGTAAGGGATCTCAAGATCTTCCTTACAAGCTGCTCCTCCTTCAGCTTGACTCCAAGGTTCTTCATTGGATTCATGATCTCTCCAAATCTTATATACATCTCTTTGATTGTTTGACTTTTCTGCATCTTGAAACACTCATAGCTTTCTGTTAGAATAGAAATATGTGTTTGTTTTACCTTACTTGTACCTTCATAGGTGACTTAAAGCATTTTCCATATCTCGTATGCGGACTCGCATGCGGAGATACGGTTAAATTCTTCCCTTGATAACGCACAATAGAGTGCATTCATTGCTTTTGCATTTCCCACGATCTTTTTCTTTTGGTCCATGGTCCAAACAACACCTTCCTGTGGCTCCGGATCCATGTACTTCTCTCGAATGAGAGTCCACAAGTCCTCATCCATGGCCTTGAGGAAGATTTGCGTCCTCCTCTTCCAGTATCCATAGTCCGTCCCATCAAAGTAGGGAGGACGTGTAGATGACTGTCCTTCGGTGCGCTTAACTGATGATGCCATTGCGAGAGAGAAAGATTACTTCTTCTATTCGCGACCCGCTCTAATACCACCTGTAGGATCTATAATGCACAAGCACAATAGAAGGGGAGATGAATAGTGTGGTAGATAAAAATTTGTAGGAATAACAACCCACAAAAACACACAAGATATATAGTGGTTCCCCTCACTTGGGTACTCTACTACCTAAGTCTCCCGACTTAGGATTTTTAACCCGATTCCCTCAACCCGGAGGGAATCAATTTACTAATGACCTGAGGTAATTAACGGGTTACCTCGACCCAATTACAAGATATCAAAAAGAAATAAAGATACAGGTGTAAGCAAGATGCAAATAAAAGCTTACAACAAATTCCTAAGTCTCCAACAAGTATATTGTTTAATAAGACTATATAAATTAATCTAACGAGAATACTAAGGCGTAAACATATGATTGAACAATGAAGAACACGATCGCCTTTGATGACTTGTTGCAAATGGAGAGAGGCCTTGAGAAGAATGCAATAAATCAAACTCCTTTACAGTTAGAAAAATTGAGAATTGGAGGTGTAGGCAAGGATAGTATTTTTGGCTTCTTAGTTTTTTTTTTTTTTTGTGCAAAAGACACTCAAAGAGTGCTTATATAAGCCACTAAACACCTCTCCTACGAATACTAGCCGTTCAGGGCAATTTGGGAAGATTAGAGATATGTTTAATTGCAAAATAGCCATTCAGACTGGTCACAACAGTTAGTTGGTATCGGTACTAAACATTTGGTACTGGTACTGACTGCCTACAGTTAGCCCAACTAAGTCACTAGGTATCGGTACTCATGATGAGTATCGATACTTGTGACTCACATATTTGAGTCTTGTGACCTACATGTACTGGTACTCATGATGAGTACCAGTACTCATGATGAGTATCGGTATTTGTAAGGTTCAAGAGCTACATCAGTCTACAAGCTGTGAGCACCTTGTACCGATACTCATGATGAGTACCGGTACTTGTTGTTCATAGTTTGGGACTAAAAGCTCAAACCTGTGCCAAGTACCAAGAATGAATTTAAGTCAGTTTTTAGAGTTATCCCATCTACTATATACGACTTTATTTTGAAAGAATCGAATTTGAGTTTTGAAACGAATGAATGAACGATATTTTGAACCCTAATTATCTCTTCTTTGATTTTAACTCCTAGATTATGTTTTACTTGTTAGGAGACATACAAAGACTCTAAAATACAATGAATACAACAAAAACTATAATCTTCTTCATATGCTATCTTGTCCCTTCAACGCTATCTTGTTGCTTGCATCCATAGATTCTTTTGTCCTGTAATACTTCATAAACACATTAGACTTTAAAACGGTTTTGTTAACACCAAAACACAGAAGAGAGGTGGAACTAGGTTCCAACAACTATATGATGGGTCAATTGTCAAATGTCTTTGACAAAGGTAGTGAAGATATGCAATGCAATCGAGCGGAGATAGAAAACATGTTAAAGTTGGTAGCATGATATTCACAAATTGACACTAGAAAGAGGGCATCTATTTCAATGGTGATCAAGGTATTGGAAAGAACAATGGAGG
This sequence comes from Thalassia testudinum, assembly GCA_037157565.1. Classification (NCBI taxonomy): domain Eukaryota; kingdom Viridiplantae; phylum Streptophyta; class Magnoliopsida; order Alismatales; family Hydrocharitaceae; genus Thalassia; species Thalassia testudinum. The sequence goes on from JAZHRO010000065.1 coordinate 42,956,489, forward strand.
TAACTAAGTGTTGGTGCTAGAGCACCACGATCATTTGTTTTGATGATAACAAAACACGTGTCATTTAATATTTGCGCTTTGAGTCCTAGATTTCAGGTCAATCGCAAATGGATACGTGATTAGACGGAATTCGAGCTCGCATCCAGGACGGATTGGAGGGGCTTGATGGAGAACAGAAGAGATTCGCGAGGAGCGCTAGATTGAAGATGGAATGACAAGAAGAATAGGATAGAATTTTGTTTAATCCTTTCATGTACTTTTGTCTTTATTTGCTTGCTCTTTTTATTTCCTTAGAACATCATGTTAAAGAGCCTCAAAGTACCCTAACAGTAGTCCTAGGAACACCTGCACAACCCTAGGATACTTAGGTTTTCTGTAGAACACTTAGAAAACCAATATAGGGTTCAAACAGAGTTTCCAGACATCTAATTCTCAAATCAGACGTCTGATAATGTATTTTTAGACGTCTGACTGTTGTTTCAGACGTCTGATAACTATTAGGCTGGACTTTGTATTCTGTCTGATGAAATCAGACGTCCAGACCTTAGACCAGACGTCTTAGGAGACGTCTGATGACTTTGCCAGACGTCCAATTAGTGGACCGTTGGCTGGCTTAGCAAACACTCAAGGATATGACCGTTAAAGCCTTATCAGACGTCCATAGGACTGTCCAGACGTCTGATAATTGACCATTTTTCCTCGGCTGACCCAAAATCTCTTCTCAGAGATTTTTTAGCCATTGCAATGTTTGGAAAATCCATTCCCACAGTAAAAGTAGGTTTCCAGACGTCCAGACATAGTGCCAGACGTCCTGTATGTCGTCTGATGGACTTGCACTAGAACCCTGTTTAGATCTGATCCAAGTCAGGAAGAGACCCGCCCAAAATCAGACGTCTGACCTTGAAATCAGACGTCTTAAAGTGAACTTCCAGACGTCTGATGCCAGAATTAGACGTCTGATAAGCCTGTCAGAACAATGATTGTTCCTGATTTCGGGCTGATTCTCTTGGGCTTTGTTCCCAACGGCTATAGAACCTTTCCTAAGCCTTCCAAAGCCTTCCTAAGGCCTCTATAAATAGAGGGGAGCCTTTACACACCTAGATATACCAAGAGAAACACAAGACACACCTAAGCAACTTTGTTCCACTCTTTTGTGTCCAGGAGAAGCCCTTGCTCTCCAAGCTCTAGTTCCATTCATCTTGAGAGCATCAAGCTTTGCGCACCTGCTCTCCGTCGTTGTTTACGAGAGCGACGTTGCGCCGTCGCGTGGCACACGCACCGCGTCATCAACTCGACGCACTCCTTGCAAAGGGGAGTTTCCTAATTCCTATAGAAGCTTAGGTTAAAAATTACTTTGTTGGCTCTATAGGACTTGTTGTTTCTTTTATCTTTGTTATTTGGTTGGGTATTCGCTTTGAGAATTCCCGTCTCCTTCGTGAGACAAAATCCTTCTCGTGGAGAGAAGGGGTTGAGGTACGCTACCCTCGTTTAAGTAGCGTGGTTGTATTGAGGTTGAATCACCCTCGTTTAAAGTGATTTGGTTTAGTGGATTTTGATCAACTTGGTTGATCGGAAAATCCTAACTCGAGAGGGTTAGGTGGTGGTTTTCACCCGGTTTGGGTTTCCACCTAAAAATACTTGTGTACTTGTGTGATTGATTTTTTGTGAGATTGTTTATTTTATTTCCGCAATTATTACGTCACCCCCTCCTGGTAGGGTCGGAAACTTCACTAAGGACTTGGTGAGCATAGGGTTCACTTTTTGTTACAACCCGATTCCCGAATCCCTACAGGACACGAGACCGGACCGACTCGACTGATCCCGAGACCCAGTCGTCCAACGAGAAAGTAACCAAAAAGTAGTAAAATAAACCACATTCACCATACTAGCAACTAACAGTAACAAAAGTACAGCAGTAAAGAAGTAAACTACTACAGTACACACCACCACAACAGTAGGAAAGTAAACGGGTATAGGAATATAATGTGCAGAACGAAAAAGTACAGAATATAAAAGTACAAGGGGCTACTCACTACTACAAATGAGTACAAAAGAACTACAACTACTGGGCTCTACTAGGCCCAGCACCCTCTGTAGCCATGTGCTCTGGCTGCTCAACACCTGGACCTGAAAAGGGTTAAGAGTACACGAAACCAACGAACGCTGAGTAGAGTGGCAACTAACTAACTAAAGCAGTAAAGGTGGACAGGTAGCTATTTTTTTCAATTTCTTTCTTTCTTTAACTAATTTTTCTTTCTTTCACCACTTGGTTTATTTGTCAGGTCTCTTTCTTGATCTCGAATGTTCCTCGTGGAAAGGATCTTGATTGCAGTCTTTTCTGAAGAGTAGAAGTCGCACGTGGTGCTTTCCTGGTCGAAAGAGTCTCCCGTGGTGGTCCCACACCCAGTCAACCACCCTAAGGTTACGGACAGACTTAACGGTGACTACGGCATGCGCAATAAGCTCACAGGTAGCTACCCCGTACTAGCACGTGGTCAGTCATTTCCATTAGCGGGTGCACCCGAAAGCACAGCACGGAACCAGTATAGGGCATAGCCCTCTCAGTAACAGGGGTCTAGCCCTTCAGAACCAAACAGGGGTCTCGCCCCTCCACAGTCCACGCACCCTCGCCTGACTACCCTGGTTTGCCCAATGGGCTAACAAGTCGGTGTAAGGCTGCTAGCTGAACCCCGGGCCCCGTGGGGTGGCTAGCTCTCTCCCTACACTAGTAGCTCTCCCCGGTACTGTGTACACGAGGGCTAAGAAGTCAGTACAGAGTGGCCAATTCTAACCCCGAGTCCCAACCCAAGAGTGGCTAGCTCCGCTCTGCACTAAACAGGGGGACAGTCGCTCTCCTTGGTACTCCATACTCAAGCGCCAGCTCACTTCCCCACTAACATTCCCAGTTCCATTCCATTTATTTCCAGGAGCTCTACTCCTAATTTTCCGTAGGGTTCATGCTCATATTTCTCAGGCCAAGCCATACCAGGTTTCATCATTTCTATTTTTATTTCTCAGGTTCTACACATGTAACATGTAACTCTATTGTTCACATTTTAGGTTTATTCGCAGGTAGCTCGTGTTTCCAACATTCACCTTTCCATTTTCAAATTATATACATGCAACTCATATTATGTCATTTCACGTGTGCGACAGGAAAATTACATACAACAATTATTTAGCACAAGCACTACACATTTCGCAGGCAACTGTATTTTCATTTACAGGCAATTGTTATCATTCTATCTACTCAGTCAAGACTGTAATTCATTCATTCAATACAGACAATCTAGTATTTCCAGTCCTAGGATTCATGCCATATCCTAGGTTCTAATCACTCATCACACACATGCAATTAGGTTGTAATTAAATTAAGGGGAAGCCACTCTACCAGTAAACCCAGGAGTAATGGGGGCTTGAACGACAGACTCACGTGCCTTAGCAAGCCCCGAACCTGCAACAGAACAAGGTCCTATCACCAGGATCAATCACAAGAGAATGCTCAGAATAGTATAGAAAGTATTCCAACCAGTAGAGGAAATCATATGGGAAACATCGGTATCTTAATTGCGGAAATCAAACCTCAAACGGACCCTACACGGGTCAAAACAAGGATTCTGACTCAAATCAGATGTCTGGAACACCTTCCAGACGTCTTAAAAGAGTCGAGAGCCATACCTTAGTTCTGTGCTACTCCTCAGACGTCCAGGAACTCTGCTGGCCCGCCTGGACCCAGTTTCAGACGTCCGATCACCTCTCCGGACGTCTCGAAATGCTTCCCGTCGTCTGGTGCCTCACCCAGACGTCTGAAGTGCGTGGGAGGGTGTCTCGCTCCTTCCCGAAGCAACACCTACATGAATCAACCGAAATATTCTCAAAAAGGCAAGGGACAGTGTCTCAACGGAGCGGCTTGCATGGCCGTATCCGCAAAGGAGATGTACCTTCGCGAAGCCTCCTTCTCAGACGTCTGGCACCACCTCCAAACGTTCGCACCATCGTCTGGCGGTCACTCCATACGTTTGATTCTGGAAAAATCCCAGAACCAGAACCTACCTTCGCCTTCTCGCGCCACGCGTGGCCGCGCCGAGCCCGCTCACCTACTGCTCCGGCTGCAGCAGTGTCGGGGAGGACCTCCCCGACGCACTCCTCCTCCTAGCGCACGAGCCGACTGGCCGTGAGCTCACCGGCGAGCTCCCACGCGAGCTCTCAAGCCTTCTCTCCTCTCATCACGCTGCTCCTCCTCTCCTCTCACGACGCTCCTTCTCTACGCCACTCTCGCTCGGCTGCACTCACTAAAGGGTAGAGGAAGGAAGTGGCTGGAAGTGGGGGTGGTGTGAGGGAGAGGAGGGGGGTTTATATAAGGTTTGGGGTTAGGGTTTTCATCTGGCGGAAGGAGAGAGAAGAAGGAGAAATGAGGGACATGTACTGTCTACGCGCAGCACGAGCGCAGACGCGAGCTCGTACACGAAAATTTCGATTTTCAGATGTCTGGGAATGAGTCCAGACGTCTTGCAAGACATCTGACCCTCAGTCCAGACGTCTTACCAGACGTCTGACCTAAAGTACGGACGTCTTAAAAAGGCTTAATAACGTAGGTCTTAACAATATAACAAACTCAAAGGAAGTTTCATCCCCGATTCTTGAGCTAGCTAAGGTGCGGAAAAAGAAAAACATACGCATAACAAACTCAAAGAGGACCGAAGCCGGTTCGAAAAGATGTACCCTCAAAGAGCTTCGGGTACCACTCTCGCATCGTTGCCTCAGACTCCCAGGTAGCCTCCTCGTACCTCTGGCTCCTCCAAAAGACCTTCACCAGGGGTACCTGCTTCCGTCTCAGACTTCGGATGGCTCTGTCTAGTATCTGCACTGGTCGCTTAGGGTAGGTCAGGTCGTCACCCACCTCGACACTCTCGTGGCTCAGAACGTGACTGGGATCGGCGACGTACTTCCTGAGGTTGGACACGTGGAACACATTGTGCACACCAGAAAGTTGGGGAGGAAGGGCAAGCCTGTAAGCAACGGGTCCAACCTGCTCCAGGACCTCAAACGGCCCTACAAACCTCAACACGAGCTTCCCTTTCACCCCAAAATGCTGCAGGCCCTTCATGGGTGAAACGCGAAGGAAAACGTGATCCCCAACCTCAAACTGCACCTCTCTGCGCTTCCGATTGGCATAGCTCTTTTGTCTACTCCTGACAGTGCAGAGTCGCCTGTGAATCTGCTCAATCACCTCCTGACTCTGCCGGATAAGCGTGGGGCGAACCTCCCACTTGGTCCCCACCTCAACCCAACTCAAGGGTGCAGTACACCTCCGTCCGTACAGAGCCTCGTAGGGTACCATGCCGATGCTCGAGTGATAACTGTTATTATATGCAAACTCTGCCAGGGGCAAGTGCTCCTCCCAAGAGCCCCTCCAGTCCAGTAGATAGGCACGCAGAAGGTCCTCAAGTGTCTGTATCGTGCACTGCGACTGTCCGTCCGTCTGGAGGTGGTATGTTGTACTGAACCTCAACTGTGTCCCTAATGCCTACTGAAACTTAACCCAAAACTAGGATGTAAAGCGGGTATCCCGGTCCAATACAAACTCACGCAGAACTCTGTGTAGACGTACCACGTCATGGATATACCTCTCTGCCAACTGTGCTGGTCCCAAAGTGACTCGGATCGGCAAGAAACGTGTCGTCTTCGCAATCGATCTACAATCACCCAGACCGCGTCGTGTCCTCGCTGTGTAATGAGCAAGCCCACCACCAAGTCTATGGTGATGCTCTCCCACTTCCACTCTGGCACTGGAAGTGCCTACAACTGCCCTGCAGGCCTCTGATGCTCGACCTTCACCTGCTGGCACACTAAACACTGCTACACGAACTCTCCTACATCCCGCTTCATTCCCCTCCACCAAAAGTCACGTCTCAGATCATGATACATCTTTGTGTTCCTGGGATGTATGGTGAACCTGGAATCGTGTGCCTCAGTCAGGAGCTCTCTCAACAGCTTCTCGTCCCCTCATGCGCAGCACCTCATCGGTAAAGGAGAAGTCTCCAGGGTCCCTTGACAGGACTCTATCACGCAACGACTACAAGTATGGGTCTGCCATCTGTCCTGTGATGATGTGGTCTATCAGTTCTGGCCTCATCTGTCGTGTCACAGTCATTGCCCTACAGTGCCCCAATAACTTTAGGGGTCGCCAACTGCCCATCTCCCCCATGAGTCTCCAACTCTATACCTGTAAACTGGCCAAGTGGGCAGGTGCCTTCCAGCTCAAGGCGTCAGCCACCACGTTGGCCTTCCCCGGATGGTAGGAAATGCTGCAGTCATAGTCCTTCAGGGGCTCTAACCAACGTCTCTGTCTCATGTTAAGCTCCTTCTGATGAAACAAATACCTGAGGCTCTTATGATCTGTGAAAATCTCAAAAGTCTCACCGTACAGGTAGTGCCTCCAAGTCTTCAACGCGAAAATGACAGCTGCCAGCTCTAGGTCGTGGGTAGGGTAGCTATGCTCATGGGGCTTTAGTTGCCGCGAAGCGTAAGAGACAACGTGACCCCGTTTCATGAGCACAGCCCCTAACCCCTGCAAAGAGGCGTCAGTGTACACAACAAAACCGCCACTGCTGTCTGGGATGGTAAGCACGGGAGCCGAAGTCAGCCTCTCCTTTAGCTCTTGAAAACATGCCTCACAAGCGTCTGTCCAAGAAAAGGGCACGTCCTTCCGAGTCAGCTGTGTCATAGGACGTGCAATCTGCAAGAAACCCCTGATAAACCGTCGATAGTAGCCTGCCAGTCCCAAGAAACTGCGAATCTCTATCACTGTACGTGGTCTCTCCCACCTGAGCATTGCCTCAACCTTGGCTGGATCCACAGCCAAGCCATCCCCTGATATCACATGTCCTAGAGAGGTCACCTCCCTCAACTAGAACTCGCACTTACTGTACTTGGCATACAGCCTACATCGTCTCAATGTGTCCAAAACTATCCGCAAGTGCTGTCCGTGCTGCACCTGATCCCGAGAGTAGATGAGCACATCATCAATAAATACCACCACGAACTGATCCAGATACGGTCTGAACACCCAGTTCATCAAGTCCATGAAAGCAGCGGGGGCGTTGGTCAGCCCAAACGGCATGACCAAAAACTCGTAGTGTTCATACCGGGTGCAGAAAGCTGTCTTGGAGACTTCGGTCTCCTTGATCCTCAACTGGTGGTAGCCAGACCTCAAGTCTATCTTGGAGAATACCGTGGCACCTCGCAACTGGTCAAAGAAGTTGTCAATCCTCGGCAACGGATACCTGTTCTTGATGGTAACCCTATTCAGCTGTCTGTAGTGCACACAAAGGTGTAGGGCACCATCCTTCTTCTTCACAAATAATATCGGGGCTCCCCATGGAGACGCACTGGGCCTCACAAAGCCCTTCTCCAGAAGGTCCTACAACTGGGACTTGAGCTCTCGCAGCTCAAGTGGTGCCATCCTGTAAGGTGTTGTAGAAATGGGGCTGGTCCTCGGTACCAGTGAGATCTCAAACTCGATCTCACGCTCAGGTGGTAGTTCTGGCAGCTCCTCTGGGAACACGTCGGGGTACTCTCTAACCACCGGGATACTCTGAAAATATGTCACGGGGCTGGACTCTACCACTACACAAGCCAGAAAAGCCCTCACACCCCTGGCCCAAAAGTCTCGCCACCCGAAGTGAAGAAATGCACCTAAAACCTCCGTCCACTGGCTGTTCATGAAACTCAAAAGAAGGCAACTCCGATATGGAGAAGGCAATCTTCCTCTCAAAACAGTCCACCAAGGCATGGTAAGCGGATAGCCAGTCCATCCCCAGAATCATGCCAAAGTCCTCCATCGGTATCACAATCAGATCAGTAGGGAGGCTATGTCCCCCAACACTGATCTCATAGCCTGTGTAAACCTCCTTAGCTACAAACAGCTGACCATCCGGACCTCTGATCACAAACAGATCCTCTAAAAACACGCAGTCCTGCCCCAAACTGACAGCAAAACTAGTAACAGCAAATGAGTGCGTGGCGTCGGAATCAAAACGTATGTAAACTAGTCTGCCGGAAACTGTAACCATACCTGCCACCACTGAACCTGAAGCTCTGGTGTCTCTATGTGTCAGGGCATTGATACGCCCCTCAGCTCTGGGTGTGAACGAAGCAACCACACTCTGCGTCGGACGGGTAGCCACTGGTCGATACCCTCCCCGTGACTGCTGACCTCCCCCACGCGTTTGGGAACCACAGCCTCTTGCTCGTCCTGCAATGCTCGATGCGGAGAGCATCTGCTGACCTCCAGCCCTAGACGAGTAGTCCCTCCTAATGTGGCCCAGCTAGCCATACTGGTAGCAAAGGGGAACTCGACTCCCGCCCTTAGTAGGTTCCTGCTGACGGCTGGGCGGGGGTCCAGTGCTGGCAGCTGGCCCCTGTCGGGGGCCCCCAAAGGCCACTGACGGCCCCACAAAGAGTGACGGCTCTCCTGCGGGCGCTGCGTGCCTCCTCTCTCGCCAGCCCTATGAGTAGTCTGGCTGGTAGGGCCTCTTCCGTCCGCTGTCAGTGTCACGTGCGGCCGGGTTGGTCTCCTCATATGTCATAGCTGCCTCCACCACTCTCGAGAACGTAGGCAGCTTCAGGGGTTTGACATACCCCCAAATAGTAGGCTGAAGCCCCTCGGTGAACCTCCAAAGGCACTCCTCCTCAGTAGCTACAGCTGTCACGGTGAAACGAGACAGCTCGAGAAAACGCGTGCGGTACGCGCTCACGGTCATCGTCCCCTGGCGGAGAGTGTGGAACTCCCGCCTCCTCTGATCCTGCCATGTCTGGGGGAAGTATTGCTCGCAGAAGAGGGTGACAAACTGGTCCCAAGTCGGCTCGACCCTTTCCTAACCTCTGACTGCCCTCCACCACCTGTGTGCCGCGCTCTCCAGCTGATACGTGGCAAAGGCCATGCGGCACTCCGCAGGTAGGCGAAGGGTGTCAAACACCTTCTCTATCTGCTCGAGCCAGTCCTCCGCCTCGGTTGGGTCCTCATCCCCCTTGAAGGAGGGGGGCTTCGGCTTCCGGAACTGTTTGAAAAGCTCGTAATGGCGCTGAAGTGAGGAAACTGGTACGCCTCCAGGCAAGGAGGGCTCATGCTCGAAAGTGTCAGAGGATGGTGGGGGCGGTGGAGGACCACCCCTTCCCCCACATCCAGCACTGTGTCTGTCTCGTGGTCCCACAGAGGACTCCCCCTTCGCAGCCCTAGGGAGAGGCGCTCGTGGAGGCGAGTGGAGCTCCTCTTGCATGATCTCCTGTATTAGCTGGGCGAGGTCTTGGGCCTGAACGCCCGGAAGTAGTGGCTGGTCCACTTAGATGTCGGGCTCAACACGTCTGCCCCTCCGACCTCATCCTCGACCGCGTCCGCAACCCACCTCAATGGCTCCATGTCGAGGCATCTCCTGCAAGGAGACACGAACATAGAACAAGAAGACGTCAAATCTAACTGACATTTAGAGAACCTCAGAACAAATGTCAAAAGGTACGTTCTGGTGGTTACTCTAGTTACAAGCACATGAATTGGTTATTTTCCAGCTAGTTGGTTCACTTCTCGGGATGACCTTGCTCTGATACCATTTTGTTATGACCCGGTTCCCGAATCCCTACAGGACACGAGACCGGATCGACTCGACAGATCACAAGACCCAGTCGTCCAACAAGAAAGTAACCAAAAAGCAGTAAAATAAACCACATTCACCATGCTAGCAACTAACAGTAACAAAAGTACAGCGGTAAAGAAGTAAACTACTATAGTACACACCACCACAACAATAGGAAAGTAAATAGGTACAGGAATATAACATGAAGAACGAGTACAGAATATAAAAGTACAAGAGGCTACTCACTACTACAAACGAGTACAAAAGAACTACAACTACTGGCCTCTACTGAGCCCAGCACCCTCTGCAACTGTGTGCTCTGGCTGCTCAACACCTGGACATGAAAAGGGTTTTGAGTACACGAAACCAGCAAACACTGAGTAGAGTGGCAACCAACTAACTAAAGCAGTAAAGGTGGACAGGTAGCTGTTGTTTTTCAATTTCCTTCTTTCTTTAACTAATTTTTCTTTCTTTCACCACTTGGTTTATTTGTCAGGTCTCTTTCTTGATTTTGAATGTTCCTTGTGGGAACGATCTTGATTGCAGTCTTTTCCGAAGAGTAGAAGTCGCACGTGGTGCTCTCCTGGCCAGGAGAGTCTCCCGTGGTTGTCCTACATCCAGTCAACCACCCCAAGGTCACGGACAGATGCAACGATGACTACGGCATGCACGATAAGCTCACGGGTAGCAACCCCGTACTGGCACGCGGTTAGTCGATTCCATTAGCGGGTGCACCCGAAAGCACAGCACGGAACCAGTATAGGGCATAGCCCTCTCAGTAACAGGGGTCTAGCCCCTAAGAACCAAAAGGGGGTCTCGCCCCTCCACAGTCCGCGCACCCTTTCCTGACTACCCTAGTTTCCCCAGTGGGCCTAACAAGTCGGTGTAAGGCGGCTAGCTGAACCCCGGGGCCCGTGGGGTGGCTAGCTCTCTCCCTACACTAGTAGCTCTCCCCGGTACTGTGTACGCGAGGGCCAAGAAGTCTGTACAGAGTGGCCAATCCTAACCCTGGGTCCCAATTCAAGGGCGGCTAGCTCCGCTCTACACTAAACAGGGGGACAGTCGCTCTCCTTGGTACTCCATACTCAAGGGCCAGCTCACCTCCCCACTCACATTCCCAGTTCCATTCCATTTATTTCCAGGAGTTCTACTCCTAATTCCTCGTCGGGTTCATGCTCATATTTCTCAGGCCAAGCCATACCAGGTTTCATCATTTCTATTTCCATTTCTCAGGTTCTACACATGTAACATGTAACTCTATTGTTCACATTTCAGGTTTATTCGCAGGTAGCTCATGTTTCCAATATTCACCTTTCCATTTTCAAATTATATACATGCAGCTCATATTATGGCATTTCACGTGTGCGACAGGAAAATTACATACAACAATTATTTAGCACAAGCACTACACATTTCGCAGCCAACTGTATTTTCATTTACACGCAATTGTTATCATTCTATCTACTCAGTCAAGACTGTAATTCATTCAATCAATACAGACAATCTAGTATTTCCAGTCCTAGGATTCATGCTATATCCTAGGTTCTAGTCACTCATCACACACATGAAATTAGGTTGTAATTAAATTAAGGGGAAGCCACTCTACCAGTAAACCCAGGAGTAATGGGGACTTGAACGGCAGACTCACATGCCTCAGCAAGCCCCGAACCCGCAACGGAACAAGGTCTTATCACCAAGATCAATCACAAGAGAATGCTCAGAATAGTATGGAAAGTATTCCAACTAGTAGACGAAATCATACGGGAAACATCAGTATTTTAATTATGGAAATCGGACCTTAAACGGACCCTAAACGAGTCAAAACAGGGATTCTGACTCAAATCAGATGTCTGGAACACCTTCCAGACGTCTTAAAAGAGTCGAGAGCCATACCTCAGTTCTGCGCTACACCTCAGACGTCTAGGAACTCTGCTGGACCGCCTGGACCCAGTTCCGGACGTATGGAAACGCTTCCCGTCGTCTGGTGCCTCACCTAGATGTCTGAAGTGCATGGGAGGGTGTGTCCCGTGCCTTCCCTAAGCAACACCTGCGCGAATCAACCAAAATCTTCTCAAAAAGGCAAGGAACAATGTCTCGGCGGAGCGGCCTGCATGGCCGTATCCGCAAAAAAGACGTCCCTTCGCGAAGCCTCCTTCTCAGACGTCTAGCATCACCTCCAGACGTCTACACCGTCGTATAGCGGTCACTCCAGACGTCTGATTTTGGGAAAATCCCAGAACCAGAACCTGCCTTCGCCTTCTCGTGCCATGCGTGGCCGTGCCGCGCAGCGCCGCGCCCGCTCGCCTGCTGCTCCGGCTGCAGCAGTGTCAGGGAGGACCTCCCAGATGCACTCCTCTGCCTAGCGCACACACCGACCGGCCGTGAGCTCACCGGCGATCTCCCACGTGAGCTCGCAAGCCTTCTCTCCTCTCCTTACGCTGCTCCTCCTCTCCTCTCACGACGCTCCTTCTCTCCGCTGCTCTCGCTCGGCTGCACTCGCTGGAGGGTAAAGGAAGGGAGTGGTTGGAAGTGGGGGCGGTGTGAGGGAGAGGAGGGGGGTTTATATAAGGTGTGGGGTTTGGGTTTTCGTCTGGTGGAAGGAGAGAGAAGAAGGAGAAATGAGGGACGTGTACTGTCTGCACACAGCACGCACGCAGACGCGAGCACGTACACGAAAATTTTGATTTTCAGACGTCTGAGAATGAGTCCAGACGTCTTACAGGGCGTTTGAACCTCAGTCCAGACGTCTTACCAGGTGTCTGACCTAAAGTACGGACGTCTTTAAAAGGCTTAATAACATGGGTCTTAACACTTTTCACTGCAGCTTTTGTCTTCCTTCTGGGTTGAGATGTTTGGTCTCTATGGTTCTTGTTTTGTTTCCCCTATAAGGTTTTAGAGTTAGTGATTGTTCTTTCCTCTGTGGTTGTGCTGATTTGTTGGTTTCTCCTTGTTTTTTGTTTCTCCTGGCCTTGAGTTTCTAGTCTAGTTTCTTGTTTTCCTTCGCCTCATTTGTTGGTTGCCTTTGTCCTTTTTCTTGTTCTTTTGGTTTTGGGTGCTCGTGGTTTCTCCTTTCTGGGAGATGGCTCAGGCATCTGGATTCTCGTCCTCATCCCCACCATGAGAGTGATCCAATCTGCCTTCTCCATCGAAGCCGTCTTTTGCTTCGGTGGTGTCGGGTTCTGGCCCGTCTTCGCCTCCTCCTTATTTGAAACTTGTTCCTCAAGTTCGTAAACCCATGGTGGTTGATGGGGTCTTGGGAACTCATTTTTCCTCGGAAGAGGTCTCTAATCTGGCCTGCAACTTCTCCTTTGCGGTCGTTGTTAGAGCCTGGGGCCCTAAGCCCGCTTCTTGGGTCATCAGGGGCTTTCTTTCCAAGAAGGTGAAACGGTCTGCCGATTTCACTCTAACTTCACTTGATCTGAGACATTGATTGCTTTGTAGTGCGACGTATTCTAATTTTGTCAGATTTATGCATTGGATTCTATTGCTTTGTTGAAGGTTTGGCTTTAGCTCGTCAGGTGGACCCCTACCTTTAGAACTGATGCCCCTATTTCGATTGCTCCCGTTTAGGTGGGTTTGCTTGGTCTTAATTTACATCTTATCCACCCTAATGCTTTTTTTATCCATAGCTTATCAAATCGGGAATCCGATATGTGTCAATTTTTGTATCGTTAGAGGTTTTAAACCTGGTTTCCCTCATGTTTGTGTGGAGGTTAATCTACTTGCCCCTCACTCTGAGTTTGTTTGGATTTTTAATGGAAATGAGAAAGTTAAGCAATGTGTTATTTATGAGAAGATCCCCTTGTTTTGTACTAAATGCTCTAGATTTAGCCATTCTAGTTCGACTTGTTCTTCTGCAAGACCATGGTCTTCTTCAGAGCGATAGTCTGGTGCACCTGAGGAACATCCTCAATGTTCCTCTGCTGAGACGAATCCTCTCCCTATTCTGGAGAACCCTGAGGTCTAGAGTACCACCATCTGTTCTTCCCCAGATCCATGTGAGGGATATCGGGCCCCCTCTTTTAACCTTGAGGAGGTTAGAGCCCCCAATTTAAGCAATGATGGGAACTTGGATAGTTCGAAGTCGGATGATGAGACTCTTGGTTGTTCGGATTTTACTGGTATTGTTACTCGATCGGTGCTGGCATATGAGGCACACTCTACCTTAAGGACTAGAGGAGCCCGTGGTGGTTGACTAGCCAAGGGTTCGGAAAGGATTACTAGAAGTCAATCTAGGTCCAGGTCTACCTCTTTAATATGATTAAGTGTCTTTTTTGGAATTGTTGGGGTATATTAAATATACCCACCTTAAACCATCTCAAGTCCTTGAGTTTGGATCATTCCTTAAATCTTATTTTTCTCTATGAACCTTTTGCTGCCCATAACATTGCTGTCCAGATCATGGTAGATATTTCTTTTGATCAGTATTTGGCAGACCCTTTTTTCCCAACATTTGGTGTTTTTAGAAAAATGACATTGTCATCTCCCCAGAACATTCATGTACCAAGCCCTTGCGGTGGACTGTTCCACTCAAGGGATGTTGGTGACTCTTTCTGCTATTTATGACTCTTATGAGGAGGATCTTAGAACCACTCTTTGGTCCCATTTAAGTGATCTTTCTACTACTATTTCCTCCCTTTGGATCTTTGGAGGAGGTTTCAACTGCATCCTGAATGCATCTGAAAAAAGTGGAGGGCTTCCTTATAGAGACTCCCAATAGGTTGCCTTTCGTTCTTTCATTGATGATTTAGCTCTTATTTATCTCCCTTTGGGTGGCAATCAGCTCTCTTGTTGCAATGGTCAGATGAAGAGTTCACATATTTATTAGAAACTTGACAGGATTCTCCTCAACTCTGAAGCTATGGCTCTTTCTCCATGTGAGAAGTATCTTTCACGTTGGAATTCGGACCACTCCCCTATGATTCTTACCCTTGATCCATTGCCTACATTTCAACCACGTCCTTTCCATTTTCTAAATATGTGGTTAAGGGACAAAGACTTTTATGTGATTGTGAAATCGGTTTGGACTCAACCTTTTCCCCAGTTTCAGGGTGATCCTATTTCTAGACTCTACCTTAAATTGGGGTCTCTTAAGAGGGCTCTGAAGACTTGGAAAAGATCAACTTTTGGTGATATCCAAAAATTGGTGGAACACCTTGAGTCTCATTATGACGACCTTGACGCATCCTTAGCATCCACGTGGGATGATAACACTTCTGTTGAGCACAACGACATCTGAATCCAGCTAGATGCATGATGCCCTTCTGAAATTAAATGATCTTTATATGCAGAAAGCCAAAATCAATTGGATGAAAAACGACAAAGGTTGTAATAAGTTTTTCTTCACTGTTATTAAGAGGAAGTTTGCCAAATGGTCTCGATCTTCGTTGGTTGACAAAATTGGTAATGGCTCCAGATTGGCTGCAACTCAAAAAGCTATCACTTATTTTGAGAACCTTCACTCCTCCAATGTCCCACTGGTTATGAGCCTCTTATTCAAACAATCCCTACTCTAATCTCGGATGATGATTATATCAGCCTTATTGTTGTCTCAACTGAGGCAGATATCCTTGAGGTTCTTTCTTAGATGCTGGCAAATAAGACCCCCGGTCCGGATGGGTTCAACGTTGAATTCTTTAGACATTTTTGGGATTTGGTTAAAAATGATGTCGTGGAGGCAATTCCCTACTTCTTTGCAACTTGTAGAGCCCCAAGATCTCTTAATAACACTTTAATTTCCCTAATTCCTAAAAAGGCTGAAGTTCATGATCTCATTGATTATAGGCCTATCAGTTTGTGCAACGTGATCTATAAACTCGCTTCGGGCATCCTTGCCAAACGTTTGGAAAGTCTTCTTTCCAAATTAATTTCTCCTGAGCAAGCGGGCTTCATTAGAGGTAGATCCATTTATGACCACATTGCTACCACCTTTGAACTCACCCAACATTTGGACAGGAAGGTCCATGGTTCTAATGTTATTTTTCAACTGGACCTGGAAAAGGCCTACAATCAAGTGGAATGGGATATCCTATTCAAAATTCTTGCTTCCTTCGATTTCTCCCCTAGATGTATTGATTTGATTAAGGCCTTTGTGTGCCACGAGGGGTCTTCCATCCTAATTGATGGAAGCTCTTCCCCATTTATTAAGGCTACTCGTGGCCTACGCCAGGGAGATCCAATCTCTCCTTTTCTGTTTGACTTTTTCTTGAAACCCATTATTCAGGACCTTAAGTATCTTGTGGAGCTTGGGAAAATCCAGACTTATTCCATTAAATGAAATATCTCTCCTCTTGTTGCTCTTTTATATGCTTACGATATTAACCTTAACTTTGTTTGTAACCTTTCAAACTTTATTTCCTCATTCGAGGATCACTTTGGTCAAAAGGTTAGTCACCATAAGAGCTTTTGTTATGTGGGGAAAAACTTCCCTTGTGGGAGACTTCCTCGTCTTCTCTCTATTATGGGCTACCAAAATGGCACTTTCCCTTAAATCTATCCTGGCTGCCCAATTTTTCCAGGTTGTGCCAAGATTTCCTGTTTTTCCTCTATTATTGAGAAGATTCATTCCAAATTGGCTGGGTGGAAAGCCAACCTTCTCTCTACTGCTGCCAGACTCCTCTTTATCAAACATGTGCTTACTTCCATTCCGATACATATTCTGGCTATTATTGATGTTCTCATTTCTATGGTTCGGAAGATGGAATCTATTTTTACTGACTTTTTTTGGGAAAATTCAAAAGATGGTTCCCATCATCATTGGGTCTCCTGGAACAAAACTGCCTCTCCTCAAAACCTTGGAGGCCTTGGTGTTTGGAGTCTGTCTTTGTACATTAAGGCTTTAAGAATGAAAAGAGTTTGGAACATTTTATATGGTGATTCCATCTTTGCTTTCCTTGTTCGTGACCTCTGGAGGAGTGGAAATTTTCCTACTCTTCTTGCAAGGTTTCGTGTTTTGCATAAAGCTTATATGGATATGAAACCATTCATAAGATGGGAAATCCATGAAGGCAATGTGGATTTTGGATGGACCTTTGGGTTGGCCATACTCCTCTTAGGGATTTCATTCCTGAGGATTTTCATGTTCATGTTGTTGCTGTGAAAGAGGCTGTTTTGAATCTTAATGCCCATCCTTTAGAGGATTACATTCCTCAGACTCTGCAGGTGCAAATTGAAAATATCTCTAGTGATGGTACTACGAATATCCCCATTTGGAGCCTTCAGCCTTCTTTCTCATTTTTAGTGTCCTCTACATATCAGTTGAATTTTAGGGATACTGTTGAGAATCAAACCCTCAAAAACCTTTGGTGTCTCAAGCTTCCTCTTCATATTTCGTTGTGTTTGGCATATCCTGCAACATAGATTGCCAACTGATGATTACATTTCAAAACTTAGGATCCAAATTGTTTCCAAATGTTCTTGTTGTTCTCTAAGATCGAGGATTGAGACATTTACTCATATCTTCTCTCAAAGTGAGCTTATTCATAAAGTTTCATACTAAAGTCATCACTAGTTCCATCACAAACTAACACCTGACCAATTCAACTATCGATTTTCAAAACATTGCTTTAACCATATATGGTAGCCCATTTTTTCTTGTGGAATTCACCCGCAGATATATGCTCCTTACCCACAAACTTCCACGCATGCATTCTTTATACATCTGGTGATGGCATGTATACTTCACCCTTTATGTGGTATATATTTACACAAGCACCCTTATTTCGTAATCTAGATGTTGATTTTTATGTATAGTCTCATAGCTAAAGGTAATTAGGTTATCGAACAATTAATTAGCATACTCTTTGTAAAGATCCTATTAATTAATTAAGTTTTACTTGATCATATTTACATGGATTGAATCAACCAAATGACCAGTTTTACCAATGCAAATACAAATTGTTCGTAGATGCAAGGAGAATACATATGTAAATTCCATGCAAAGATGGTATGCATGCAACGCCCCTTTTCTTTAAATGAATTAGAGCTAAACGTTTGATAACATGACAGAAAAACCTGACTTCGTTTCTGAGTATATAATTTGTATCGTAGCATACTAAATCCTACAAATCAACACTCGATGGATAGATGCGGAGAATTCACAAAGCATCGACTCATTATATAATGTCCAAGAAACTATGTATCATATCATTTAATGGAATCGAAGCGTATATTTGCATGGAACTCACCAACCATCTCTCCGTCAGTGTCTTGAGCAGCACTGATGGTAAAGACCTCCGAAGAGAGGAGCAGAAAGCCAAGAAGGATGGCCACCAAGAAGATTGGCTTTTGAGCCATTACTTGCAAACTTCAATAGTACAAATTAAGGGTAGAAGGCTTTTTTGACGAGATGTGCATTGGTTGCAAGGAATTAAGGAAAGGTATCCCTATTTATAGTGGGAATACTTGGTGTTGGATGCCACTTGCTCTCCAAATTCAAATCTAACTACATCAGCAATATATTTCTAAGCTTCTTTGCTTCCTTTCTTACATGGTAGCACACAGATTTTAGTTGACAAATTAGAATTGCTATGCTATAACAATTGTTGTAAGAAGGTGAATTTTATTTTTCACATAATATGAGAGTCAATATTATTCATCGTTCGTCTCCAAAATCTAAAAAAGAAAGATAAGGAGATTAAACCATGTTAAATGATGGACATTATCTAACCTAGTGATCTTAATTTACAGCAACCCACCTGCGCTCGAAAATGATTGCACTACCTAACGTAGACCTTTGGATGAGGATCAAGCTTGATAAATCTTTCCCTTGATGAAATTGGCATTGATTTCTTTATTTGTTGTCAATTTTTTATAGGGTAGAAGTTGCAAGGACATAACAAAAAATGAAGTAATTTTTATGTGGGTGCCCGTGTCATTCGTAATAACATTCGTGCCCTCAATTTTCTATTCTGTACGTAGATGCCACTAAAATAGTTATTCTTCTGCCCCTTCTTTGTTAGATTTAATGGATTCTAAATTTGAGTATCCATTTGTTTGTCTGCTCTCTCCCTCATTCTCCTCCATCTTTTCTACCTCTTTTTTTCCTCTTTTTATTTAATTGCCAGCATTGTAATAGCATTTCCCAGTAAGTCTTTATCATCTTTTAGGTTAAAGTGGTACCATGTGAGGGTACTTGATATGCAAAATTCAGAGGTACGGGAGCTTAGTTGAGAATTCAGTTACTTTTAAGTTCAATTTCATCAAATTTGATAGAAATTTATATAGAGGGATGCATGGCCATTATAGGATATCTATGTAAATAACAAGAAATCAAGGGTATGTATGTTATTTTGAATGATTTCAAGGGTATGCATGAAAAAATCTCAAAAATAAAATGCTAGTCCTTACCTCCAAGGAAAACATTGCTATTCCTTTCGTGACAAATGAAGATACTTGCCTTTCTTTTAGTTTGAAAATGGGTGATATAGATTTCCTTTCTTGAGAGTATAGTAAACTCGAAGGTAAATTTTCGACGTCCCCACTTATCAATCACACGGGCTTCTTTTTGGATCCACATACCCTCATAAAAAAATTGGTTATTGAGCCAAACCCCTTTTCACTAAGCTATATGTAAGAGATTGGTTACATGCATCTAGTCTATTGCCTAACCAACTCTTTTAATGGGCAAGCATGGACATTTGATCTGAAATTCAAATTATCCTAGCTATTTAATTCCTAAATTCTAAAATTCAAGATTTGCCAACTCTATAGATTCAAAAATGCCTAGCCTAGACCATTGTTGAACTTCTATTTTTTTTGCTATTGCTTTTACCCATTTTTACGTCTATTTCGAAAAAAATGGGAGAATGATTTTCGAGTCAAAGGAAAAGTGTAAGAAATGAAGTAAGGAAACTCAAATTTCCTTTGATTAATTTTCTAGCTATTTGTTTGTTTTTGCAACAAGGAATAATGCGAAAATCGAGTTTCCCTTTTCCTCCTAATTCCATTCCATGGGGTAGGGAAACTAATTTCTTTTTAAGGGTGGAGTGATGGAATCATAGAAAAGGGACAAAAAGCTCAAATTCTTAGAAAATGAAGGAAAAGTTTTGGGCAAAGGGCAAATGGAATGATTTCCTAACTTTTTATTCACTTTCTAAAGAAACAAGTTCATTGGATTACTTTCATTTCACTTTCTGGTAGGATTACAAGTACCTAACATCTTTGGTTGCAAATTCAAAGATCTTTATCTATAGATATTGAGGTCGTTTAGATGCGACTATTGTGCGAAGCATTTCAGACAAAGAATGTACTTTGACTTGGTTACAACGTAGTTTGAAAAGGTATAATTAGAGAGAGTTCTTGATAGTGGTTCAAACCATTGGTAGCATTCACCATCTCAACTTAGTGAGACTAATTGGGTTTTGTGTGGAGAGGGCATAGGGACCTTTGGTTTATGAATATATGAGCAGCAAATCGCTAGATAAATGGATCCTTGAAAAAATAGATGGCTATGAACTCACTTGGGGGATTTGTCGCAAGATTATACATGATTTTGTGAAGGGATTGTTATATATGCAAGAAGAATGTTGAAATACATGGGATCACCCATCTTAATATCATGTCTTAGAACATCCTCTTAGATTCAAATTTTGACATTAAGGTCATAGATTTTGGATTGGATAAATTAACAAAAAGGGACCAAAGTGGAGTTGTGACCATCATAAGGGAAACACCGGGTGATGAGGTGTGGTTCATTATAGCTAAAATGTCAAAGTTAAGCTAGTAATTAGGTTAAACACTATCTTATTAACATGATAAATGGGTTAAGTGTAGGAATTAATGAAAATGACCTAAAACACTCAATTAGTGCTAAAAGTGTATAATTAGGTCACTTTTGAGAGATTCTATATTTAAATATGTAATTAGATGGTCTGAATGCTAATTGAACACCAAAATGAGTGTAAAATCACAAATCAATTGATGGAATATATTCTAATATGTTCAATTAAGTTGCCATAAAAATCTCATTGCATTTGAACATCATTTGGACCTTGAAATCACTGCATTACACTTAGGTCCTCGTGCATTCACATTTTATTCACTTAAAACTAGCTAGGGATCTTTTTGAAAGGCGCTGAGGACTGTTCTGCATTAGTTTCTTTCAGTAATGGGTTGCTGTGTAATTTTTATACCAGTTCACCTCTTGGGCCAATGGTGCAAAAACACCATTAGACTTGATGCATCCTTTTCTTCCACTATTCACCACCGAAGAACACAGTGCACCAAAGCCATTCATTCTCTTAACCGTTGATCCAATGGTTGATCCTGCACCATTTTCCCATCACCGGTGCGAGCACCTTCGTGCCTTCACCCAGATTTGATCCAACAACTGCTTTTCATCCAAGATGTTCCCATGCTCCTCACCAACTCATCTCATCCATTGATACCCTACTATCCTAACCCTCATTAATCAGTCACCTGATCCCTCAGCCCCTATATAAACACCTCTATACTCGCCCAACGACCCCCATCAGCCACCCTCCTACTTCCTTGGGTTGATCCTTTCTTCCTTCTCTAGTTCCCTCTACCTTTTTTCACCCCACGGCTGGTGACAGTAGCCACCCTCCCTCCCTCACTTTGTCCACGTCGAGTTGGATCACATAACACTAGGGGACGTCTTAGAAGCTCCACTAGTGGGCATTTCGATTGTTGGAGACCTTCTTCCTTAACTTCATCACCACGGACCATCGGTCATGGTCCAGGAATCACATTCTTCCAATTAAAGTAGATTTACTTGCTTTCTAGTTAGATTTACTCACTTTCTAGATAGATTTAGAGTAGATTAGTTAGTTTAGATGATAATTTTACTGATTGATTGCTTAGATTAGGAGTAGATCAGAGTAGAGTAGAATTTCACTCATCCACCTCCTCTGATTAATTCAGATCAGAGGAGATGAATCCACTTATTCATTTTGATCTACTAAACTTCCCCCTCACCTCATAATCATGCTCATCTTCTTCCCTCGATGTTTTAATCATTGATCATTCCATTCATCAGAGCATTCAATGGATCTTAAGCTTATTAGCTTTCCAATCTATTGGAGCACTCAACATCAATTTGAGGGCATCCCATTCAGCCCAGACAATCACCAATGCCCTCCTCCAGGTTTGAATTGATCAAATTTGAAGATTGTGTTGGATTTGGTTTTGATGGCTGATTGAATGAATTTTGGAGAAATTGCAGTTAATTTGGATTTAATTGATGAAATTGAGTTTATCTGTGTTCAATTGGATGTATTGTGATTGCTTAAAACTCATTTCATTAGATTTTAATTGCTTGGATTTTCCACGCCCAATTTTATCTATTGATACTATTTTTCTTGGTAGCAGGAGTCAAGGAAAATCAGTTGCATTGATTTGAGGCCCTAGCAATGATCCAACTGGCTTTATAGAATCGCCTTGAGATCCTAAACACTAATTGATAGTGTGCAGGCACTCTAGGTGATCAAGTCACCTTGGCGAATTCAGATCAAATACTAGAAGGGTGACAGTTGGGATTGAATGCAAATCATTTTAATCTGATGACCGAAGGTTTGATTAAGTCCAAATGGATTTCATGAAGGTTTGGGATCTATTTGCAAAGGGTTGAGAAGTATAATTTGTGTTCTCTTCTCAATGCTGTCTATAGCAAAGAAGAGAGATCAAATTAAGGTTTTTGTATTTAACAAGCATTGATTTGAGTTGTTTTAAATCCCATAATCTTTAATTAGTGTTTGCGACATTTAAGATTGGGATTTAATGGTTTTGAATTAAATCTAGAAATTTGAGTCCATTATTTAGATTCCAAGTTGATTCTGATATCTGGGGCAATAATTTGAGTTTTAATGCGTTGAGCGAGGGTTTGAGGTGATTTGCAATGGTGTTAGAAGTATGAAGAAGTATGTTTTATTAGATCATCAGTTTTAAATCAGATTTGATAGGTGATGAGTTGCGACTCATCATAGCTAAATCGCCTAAGTTAAGCTAAAAACTAGGTTAAACACTATCAAATTAACACATAAAAAGGGTTAAGTGTGGGAAATAGAGAAAAAGACCTAAAGCATCAACTTTATGCTAAAAACACATAATTAGGTCATTAAATGAGATATTCTATTAATAAATGTAAAATGGTAATCCAATTGCAAATTAAACACACAAATGAGCTTAAAATTCCAAATCAAAAGTAAAATTTACTTCTAACATGTTCAATTGAGCTTCAATAAAAACTTGCGTGCATTTGGACATCATTAGGACCTTACAATTATAGATTTACATTTGGGTCCTCCTTTCATCACATTTCATTCATTGAAAAACCTCCAAGGACTCCTTTGTAAGGCCAAAAGGACTGCTCTGAATTGATTCTTGACCACTTATGGGCTACTGTGCTATTTTTCTACCCCTTTGCTGAGGGGCCTTCTACGCAATTTCACCATTAGATGCCACAGCACCTGCAGCTTGCGTGAACACTATTCACTGCAAGAACACGAGCCATCGTGGCCGTCGATCATCTAGACCCTTTTGATCTGTGGCTCGCACTCAATCGAACCTTCGCGCGACTTGGCACGTGTGGTCACCCCTTTCCTCAGATCCCATCTAACGACCGCAATTTGATTTAAACCTCACACACACTCTCTCCTCCCATTACCACCGCCCTCGCCCCAGGTGGCTAATCGCACCACCACGGTGCTCTGATTCACTGATCAATCTACTTAAGCACCTTCGCTGCCTCACATGTAAGGGATCGCTCCCTTCTACACCTCTCGAGTCGATCATTCATCCACTCCAACTCTTCTCCCCACATTACGTCATATTCACAACCACCGGCGGTGAAGCTCCACTTCTTCTCCGACTCTCCTCGTCACTAAGGACTTCGTAGCACCTGAGGGCAACCCAAAACTCAACTAGCGATTTTTATCTCCACTGGAGCACTTCCTCCCTCCATTCTTCCTCTCCATCCACCGGGTGGAGATCCAAAGGTCCCATTCCTATGATTAGATTAGGATTTACTATTTTCTAGAGTAGCTGTAGTGTTAATTAAAGTAGTTTAGGAGTAGAAATTAGACGTAGAATTATCTGATCTGATGTGTGAATGTAGTGTAGCTTAGGAGTAGATTAGAGTAGAAAATCACACACCTTCACCTTCTATGATAATTTCATATCAGAGGAGACGATTTCGCCCATTCACTGATCCTTGATTCTCCCTCCTCATGTTTTCACTTCGCATTCTAATTTCCTGCATTTTTGTTTCTCAATCCACCCATCCATTAGAGTCAAACCCTCATCTCATTTCTCTCAAGCTTTAAGATGAGGAGTTGTGCTCAAAAACCATCTAAGGGTCTCTCATCCATCTCAAATTTTCCACAAAGACCCCTATATGGTTTAAAATTGAATTGGTTTGTTTGATCGAATTTTAAGTTGGTTTTCAATGCAAGATCATGAGATTTTGATTAGATTGGGTTTTAAATGAATTTCTGATCAAGTAAATCGATATGTTTATGAGTAAATCAGTCATTGGCCGTGAATCTGAGATATTATCTGTGAAGAAATTCTTCTTAGATGAGCCATATCTGAACTTGGTTTGAATTGGTATGTTTTGATCTTCAATGTGTGGAAAACCAAGGAAAATCAACCTTGTTGATTTGAGGCTCTCCCTTGTATTTCTATGTGGATTGGCATTCTTTTGATTTTGATTTTTCACCTAAGGAATTGTTAATATTCCTTAAGGTTTAGAGAACTGGGATTCAAGTTGAATTTAATGGACTGATCTAAGACCCTCCTTCATGTTGTTTATAGCATTAAGAAGGTGTTAGATCAGTAGTTTTTCCCTCTGATTTGAAAGGAAACTGTTGCCAAGGATTTTCTGATAAAGAGTTTAACATCCCAAGTGGTTTCAATGAGATTTTTTTAAATCTGATCAGATTCTAATGTGATTTCTGTTATAAGTTTTGAATCCCATCATATTAATGTGTTGCATTAGCAGCTACATCCTAAGGGTTTACCAACCCTGAAGTCCAGCGGATTATTCCCTGATTTGAACATTTTGTATCCCTAATCAGACTTTCTCAAGTCTGATCTGGGATATGAATGTACTAAATTAGGAAATAATCTGTTGAATTGGAGATCCGAATTTGCTGCAGTTGCTTCTTTGATTTCTGGATATACTGCAGTAGGGATTTGAGTTATGTTAAGACGTCTGGTCTAAGTGAAGGACATCTGGAGTAGTTCCCTGAGCTGCTATGAGTTACAGTTGCTGCTGTTGTCTTGCTGTTGCTACAGTTGCTACTGCTGTTCTACTGAACTCCAGCAGCAACACTGTTGGTATTGTATGAAGCTACTGGATGGTTTGAAGACTGTATGATAGTAGAGGCTAGAATTAGGAAAGTTGAATGACTGACATATTTGTAGTATGTGCATTAATTTGTAACAAGCATTCCTGTACTGATATTGGTCTTAAAATTGCATTTAGATTGCTTGTAATCTTACTTAATCATCTATTGTCAACTACATTTAGTGCCTAACTGTCCAAAATGAGAAATTAATGTCAAATTAATCGAAAATCATGTTTAAATAAGTGAACACCTTCTATTTGTCTTGCTGGATGTATCTGAATGTTTTCACTGCATTTCTAGCCTTTAGGTTAAGATTCATGGCCATAGGTCCTCATGTTAAAACCCTTCTTAGGCCTAGAAGTGTGCTAAACTTATTTATAAATAAAAATAATTGAAAAAATACAAAAAAAAATAAACCTGTCTTGGTGAAGATCAGGTATATTTCTAGGTGTACACTAAGTTTTGAGGTCATCTGAACTCCCAGCTTGGTAGAACATACCAGCCGACAGTTTAGTATACCTCTCAACTTAATAAAAGACTCTTAATGAAAAACATACCAAAAGCACTCTCTCTATCTCATCTCTTTCTCTCTTTCTCATCCCCTACCTCCATAAAATATATAAAACCCATAAAAAGAAGAAAAACCCCAAAATATACAAAAGTACCCTATATAGTATGTATATACCTATAAATATAAGCTATATAATAAGTTATACCTATATATAATGTAAAATAGAGGTATAATAGGTGTAAATAACTTATATATATTATATATTGTAAATTACATATTTAAAAGCATATAAACTATATATAATTGATGGTAACACCATCATCCTTCATAACTAGTTTAATTTGGCTAAGTTCTAAGGTTAAATTCACTTTATTAACCAACAAAAGGGTATAACTTAATGACATGAAGAATTGGGAGGAATACCATTGAAATCAGTTAATTTTGTTGTTTTAACAAATTAATACAAATGCAAATTAACTAAAAGGTAAAAATACACTAAATTGAAGGTCAATCAAGCTCAAATTCCCAATAAGTGGGCATGCATTGTTTCTATTAAGATTGAAGGGTAAATCTCAAATAAAAACCCTAATTTCAGTCTCACTTAAATTAACAGGGTTCTAACAAAAATAAATGTAATCTAAATCTTCTAAAAATCATTGAAAAATGTTCCATAAGGTTTAGATTAATCAATTTTATAATCGCAACCCTTTTTTACCTCAAATAGGAACCTAGGCGGGTTTTTAATACATTTTGGGTCTAAACATAAATTGACCACGAAAGCATCATCCAAATCTAAAATTGAAGTCACCATTAATTTTTTCATGTCCAAATTAGGTTACCATA
Source organism: Thalassia testudinum (assembly GCA_037157565.1). NCBI lineage: Eukaryota > Viridiplantae > Streptophyta > Magnoliopsida > Alismatales > Hydrocharitaceae > Thalassia > Thalassia testudinum. The sequence continues at coordinate 42,982,783 of JAZHRO010000065.1, forward strand.
AAAATTTGAGCTCATTCCGACTTCATGTTAGCCAAGTTTGTAGTTTGGCCCTTAAAAACCCATTTTCTTGCATACGGCCCCCTAATTTCTTCATCTTCTTCACCTTTTGGTCCCTGCCAGCAGCAGCAACATCTTCTCTCTGGCCGTGACTTTGGCCATGGATTGCGATCGATTCACGCAGCAGAATCTCGCCAAAATTGGTAGGATGATACACCTATCATTCCTCCACATCCTCGTGCTTTTTCCGGCTCATTTCGCCAACTAAGGAAGCACGATCCTCGGCCGTAGTTGTCGCCGAAGCACATTTTTGCCATGTCATCTCGACCTTGATTGGGCTGCAATCTCACTTCCTTCACCATGGCTGAGATCCTTTAAAGCAAGGCCATACCCTTGAGAATTGATTCGTGCAAAAATTTAGAGTGAATAACCACCCTTTCCTCTCCTCCTGTCACACCATTATCACGCACCTTGGAGCTTCTCCGTCCATCTTCCTCACCACGTCTCCTCGACAACCAAGGACGCAGCCCTCTTCCTCTTTCTCTCGCCGTCCTCCCTGCCAAAGGAGGTCATTCCTATCTCCGTCATCACTCCAAAATCCCTCGTGATGTAAACACATTTACACTACTTAAAATGTCTATATATGCATGTTCTTAAGCATAAGATTGCATTTCATAATATAAATATTGCATAACATGCATCATCTTGCATTTAGAGTAGTTTGAATAAAATGGAGGTTAATTGTCTCCTTTTATGTGCTTGGACAGGGCAAACATTTTATCGGGGCCTCGGATCAAAGATCCAACCGTATGGATGTGATCAGGGCGACGATTGGAGTTCAACGACTCCAAGATCGCCCTAATCAGGCATTCATAGCATCAGATAGAGACCGGGGAACCCTAGAAGATCAAGGGCCAGGATGGTGTAAATCCACACTTCAGATGACAAATCCGACCACATGGATGAATTCGGATCGATGATCGCAGCCCAACGACACAAAAATCGAGTCAATCCGACATCCGTGGTACCATCTACAACTTCCAGAAGATGGACGGCCAAGATAGCGCCACGTGGCGCCATCTCAGCCGCCCAAACGGTCGCATGCATCTTGTGAAGACCGCGCACCCGTCTCCTCTCCGCCGTTGGATCGAGATCCAATGGCTGTGGCCGCCCGGCGCTTAAAACATGCGCTCGACCATCCGCGCCCCGAAGCGCAGCGGTCGAGCGCGCTTACGCGAGCGCGGGGCGCGAGTTCGAGCCGCGGCGAGGGAGCGGAAGGCGCGATTGAGCGGGCGCGGATGAGCGTCAGATGGAGATCCAATGGCCGAGCGCACTCAATCAGGACGACGCGCGATTGGACGCCCGCGTGGACGCGCGATCGCACGTGCAGGCGGGCGGGCGACAGCGGTGAAGGCGCGATTTTAAGCCGTCCGATCTCGCGATCGGACGGCTGAAAATCAATAGAAGCACGTAGGCGTTACACGCGCGGGCGGCTGAGTGGGCGCGCGTGGGCGCGGAAGCGACGCGCGCGCTGGGGGCTTTAGCGACGGTTTCATCCGTCACTAAAGACCCCTCATTTATTGTTTTGAAGTTGTAATGTCCATTTTGCCCCCACTCCTTACAAATATAAAAGGAGACCCCCTCCATACAAAATTCTCATCCCTTCCTTCTCCTCTCTACCTCTCCAAAGCTCAAGAGAAGCTTGTCCCACACCCGGGATGCTCCTCGCGAGATAAAGTCTAAATTTTCGTCCTCCTTCGGAAGTGGATCCCGCGACGACGACGGCGTGCTGCTCCGTTCCCGCTCTTCTGCTTCGTCCTCCCTCGTCTTGCTCCGTTCTCGTTCGTCCAGACGTCGTCTTGTTCGGCTCGTCCTCCAAGCGACCGTCGAGGAGGATAACTTCTCTCTCCCATTCTTATTTACAGCTTTTCTAGTGTAGAATTTTCCTGCTTTATAGTGTAATTGATTTCCTGCTTTCTAGTGTAACTTTTATTTCGTTTGCTTGTATAAATAATTGAAATATTGAATGCATGTTCTCTTTCTCTCTCTCTCTCTCTCTTAGTTTGATAGCTCCATTGTAATTATTTCGCCTTGTTTATCAAAAATCCTAAAAAAACATAATTGCGAATATAGATCAACGTAGCCTCCCTGAGTTCGACCCGGAATTCTTTTTCGGTATAAATCTTATTTGTTGAACACGAATTCTTCGCTTTCGAACTACAACGACAGGTTTTTCCAAAACCAAACACGTTAGCGTAGATTCGTAATCGTTCAACATTTTGGCACCGTTGCCGGGGAGGCAACGATTTCCGATCTTTTCTTCGCATTTCTTGCACTTTATTTGTTTTCTAACTAACTTTCTCTTGTGTCTATTGTTTTGCAGAGACCTCCATCAAGGAATCAATAAGCGGTAGACTGGAGTAAAGTGCAGTTGAAGACAACTGTAAGTGCTCCCCCATTCTTTCCCCCTCCATAAATTTCATTCGCCACATTAAATCCAAATTCCAATTAACCTAGGTGTTTGCATAAATCCTAGGAATAGTTTGGTTGTTTGGATTTCTACTCACACTCATTTCACCCTCATTCATAAAAAAAAATAATAATAACAAAAAGATAATTTTGTGGGGTAACTTTCAACAAACACACAACACACACCCACATTCAAGGCACTTGATTAACTTGATTTGTTTTCTACTCAACCGAGTTCTGATCTGTGGAACAGGTACACACAGAGCAACACATAACAGAGTAGAAATCATTCTAGGTTAACCATCTTTGAGTGCCTAACTTAGTGGTGCAATTGTGGCCAATTGTTTGAGTTGTTTGGGCCGCACCACTTTATTTAAAACCAACTCATCAAGTAGCTCCTCCTTAGGGTTTTCAATCTAGGTATATTCCAGGCACTCCGCTTTCTTTCTGATTTTAAAGGAAAACTATCTTCACCCGTGTTTTACAACTTGGTTTGCCTAGAAATTTGATTGCAATTCACCTAATTTGAAACCCTAAAAGCTACTTAAGCAGGATTTGAACATTAAAATTCACACATTATAAATAATCTTGCTTGAAAACCCTGGTTGTGCACGCACTTACACAAATTTCAATCAATCATTAAGGGCACAACCCATTGTAAGGGCCCATCACATTCCATAAGCACCACAATCCCAGGCCGTAATAAAATTGAGTAGACGTTGGCCCTAAGGTTTGATTCGCTCTTCAAGGCTTAGTCTGAGATTGTTTTTGATTAACCTACTTGTACTGATTAATTTGATGTCTAGCTAGGGGAGTAGCGTCAAACGACCGCGGCTGCGGGGTACACTAGGAACCGGAGGCGAAAGCCAAAGGAAGAACCTTCTCCCCAGTCCCTCCTTCTAACTGGTTGGATTATACAGACGCAAGTAGAGTAAATCAGTTACAGTCTTAAGGCTGGTGTTGGGAGTCAGTAGATCCTTAGGCTACCCCACTTAAGGACAGCCTTGTTTTGTTGTGCTGCAGGGTCCCTATCCCCGGTCCTTCCGACCTACTCCTAGTTTATGCTGGGAAGACGGTCATTGAATCCCCGATTGGAAGGACCATTAGAACATTCTAGGAGGCGCAAGTTAGATTTTGGTCAATTTGATCCCATGGCCGAACAACAGCCTCCTCTGCCTGGAAATCCACAGGAAGAATTTCGAAGGCAGCTGGAACAAATGCAGAGAATGCAAGAATGGTTCCAGAGAATGCAGGGCGCTCAGCCCTTGAAGGATTTTTATGATCCTTCAAATTACGGGGAACGTCCCGGTGTCCAGATTCCAGCCGGTGACGTAGAAATCAAGCCCCAGGTGTTAAGCCTGATTAAACATTATCATGGGCTTGGCTCCAAAGATCCGTTTCAACACTTGGAGGACTTGACCACTTTGGTCCAGACCACCAAGTCTCGAAACGTAAACGAGGAGCAAATGATCATGAGGCTCTTCCCCCACTCTCTTAGGGATAAGGCCGCGCATTGGTATAGGACAATAGGAAGACCAATTACAACTTGGAATGAGTTGAAATCGGCCTTTCTGAAGAAATTTTTCCCAGTCGGTCGTACCAATGCTTTGAGACGGGCAATCACTACTTTTACCCAGCGGCCGAGGGAGCAGTTTCATGTGGCCTGGGAGCGATTCCAGGACTTATTGCGGAGGTGTCCACACCACGAGGTGCCGAAATGGCAACTCGTGCAGATTTTCTATCATGGGTTGACTGAGCAACTCAGAAACCATGTGGATGCTTCTTGCGGAGGCAATTTCCTCAATAAAGATGCAGATAGTGCACATGATTTATTTGAGGAAATGAGTGAGAATTCAATTAATCATGCCTCCATGGATACTTTTAACCGGTCCCAACAACCCAGATCAAATGTCAATGAAGTCCATGACTCTCATTCATTTGATATGGAATTGATTTGTAATAAACTTGACAAAGTGGACTTGGTTGCTAAAAGAATGGAAGAGTGGATGGCTAGCAATTCTATGAACAACTCTCAATCCACTCAATCCCAAAATTCGGGATTCCATTCTTCACGAGCTCTTTCTGGAAGGGAGTTCGTGAATCAACTCGATGCGACTCAACCTATGAGTCAGCATTTCTCGGAACCCCATGGGTTCCCAACTGGGGCCTTTGATCCCAGTTTTTCTAATCCTTCCTTTTCTTTCTCTCCATCCTCACCCTATGAGGATGTCTGTGCTGTACAAGAGGATGTTAGATCCAACCCCTACTCGAATGCCTATAATCCAGGTTGGAGAAACCACCCTAACTTCTCTTGGAAAAATCCGGGGCAATAGACCCAATTCCGACCCAACAATTATGCTCCGCAACGACCAATGGGTCAGGGTCAAGTATATACTCAGTTGCCTCCGAATCAGGTCAATTAGCCAGTTTGGAATGCCCGTCAACCTGCAGGGCAGGCTAATTTGAACCGTCAAATGGTAGAGATGCAAGGATCTATGCTCCAGCTCATGCAGCAAATGAAAAACTCACTGGACAACTTGCAATCCGGGCTCATTGCTAACTCTCGTCAACCCGGATCTCTACCATCCCAACCCGTACCCAACCCACGAAACATTACGAATTCGGGCAATCAAGCGCAAGGGTACGGAAATCAGAGGGACCCACACGCGCATGCTCAGGTGGTTGAGCAGGGTTCCTCGTCTTCTTCTTCTGTAAATCAACAATTCATGGTCAATCAAGCCCCTCCAATCTTTCCTAACCCTCCCCAAGACCCAAATTCTTACGCTTCTGCAAATTCTGTCACTTTGAGGAGTGGTAAGAAGACTCAGGATCCACAACCACATTATTCTAATCTTTTGAATCCTGAAGAATCTGAGGAGAGAGAGGAGAATTCTAAAGGATAAATCAAGGCTCAGGAATCCGATTCCAAAGATCTGACTCGTGTTCCTTTTCCTGAAGCCTTAACCAAAGCAAAGAAGAAGAAGTCTGTTGATAGCAATGAGGAGCTTCTGAATTTATTTAAGAATGTTGAGATCAATATCCCGCTCCTTGATGCTATCAAGCACATACCGACTTACGCAAGATTTTCAAAGGAATTATGTACACAAAAGCGTAAGTCGAGAGAATCTGTTCCGAGGAAGGTGGTACTCTCCGAGCAGGCTAGTTCTGTTATCCTGCACTACCTCCCTCAGAAAAAGAGAGATCCTGGTGCTCCTTTGATTTCTTGCGTTATCAGAGATTACACATTTGATAGAGCACTTTTGGATCTCGGTGCATCCATCAACCTAATTCCGACTTCTCTTTACGAGAAGTTTGGGTTAGGCAAACTTCGGCCAACTTCAGTAACGCTACAGTTAGCGGATCGTTCGGTCACAAACCCGCGAGGCGTTATTGAAGATGTTATAGTTAAGGTCAAGGATTTCTATTTTCCTGTAGATTTCCTTGTCCTTGACATGGATGTACCAGATAATCTGAGGAACACGCCCATCATTCTGGGGCGTCCGTTCCTGGCTACCGCAAAGGCCAACATTAATTGTGAAAGCGGTAGCATGGAAATCGCCTTTGGGGACCAACGTATGAAATTAGATATTTTTAAGGCGATCAACAAATTTGAGGATTGTGGATTTATTGAGGAACTTGATGAGGATAATGTTAATATTGAAACTTGTTTGACAGTTTCTTCAATTGAAAGTTCCTCTTTGGTTGATGAATTTGACCCGCAACCCTCTGACTTAACATCTTCGGAAGAGGTTACTGATTTTGTTCACTCACAACCTCTCCCTCTTGTTGAATCTTCAGCATCTACCCGACCATCAATCATCACCCCACCCCAGCTCGAATTGAAACCATTGCCCAAGAATTTGAAATATCAATTTTTAGGACCTCAGAATACGCTTCCTGTGATTATCAGTGCTAAATTGACAAAGGAGCAAGAGATTAAATTGATTAAGGTCCTAAAGGAACATAAGGAGGCAATTGGTTGGACCATTCATGACCTTAGGGGGATCGAGCCATCTTACTGTAATCATAGAATATTCTTGGAAGATGGATCCCGCCCTTCTCGCCAGATGCAGAGGAGATTGAATCCAAATATGCGAGAAGTGGTCAAAAAGGAAATCATCAAGTGGCTCGATGCAAGAATTATTTATCCAATCTCTGACAGTCCCTGGGTAAGTCCCGTTCAAATTGTTCCAAAGAAAGCTGGGATTACTGTTGTGACTAATGAGAGAGGAGAATCTGTCACAACTCGTTCAGGTTCTTCTTGGAGAGTTTGTATTGATTACAGGAAGCTGAACACTGCCACTAAAAAGGATCATTTTCCCCTGCCCTTCATTGATCAAATCTTGGAAAAATTAGCCAGGCAGAAGTACTTCTATTTTCTTGATGGCTACTCAGGATACAACCAAGTTCCTATCCATCCCGAGGATCAGGAAAAAACTACTTTCACCTATCCCTACGGAACCTTTGCTTTTCGTAGGATGCCTTTCGGGTTATGCAATGCACCTGCGACTTTTCAAAGGTGTATGCTAGCCATATTTTCCGACATGGTAGGAGAGTTTATGGAAGTCTTCATGGATGATTTCTCCATTTTCGGAGAATCATTTGACTCTTGTTTGGCTAATTTGGAAATGATTCTTAAGCGATGTATCAAGACACGATTGGTCCTTAGCTGGGAAAAGAGTCATTTCATGACCCAAGAGGGCATCGTTTTGGGTCATGTAATCTTTGAACGGGGAATTGAAGTGGACAAAGCTAAGGTTGATGCTATCGCTAAACTTCCTCCTCCCACATCAGTTAAACAAATCAGATCATTTCTTGGCCATGTGGGATTTTATCGAAGATTCATCAAGGACTTCTCGAAGGTTGCCCACCCTTTGAGCAATCTTCTTGCTAAAGAAACGCCGTTTGTTTTTGACGAATCATGCCGAAAGGCATTTGATTTCCTAAAAACGGCAGTCACCTGTGCTCCAATTTTGCAACCACCTATTTGGACAGCCCCATTTGAGATCATGACCGATGCTTCTGATTACGCGGTTGGGGTTGTCCTGGGTCAGAAAATTGACCGAAAGCCCTTTGTCATTTACTACGCTAGTAAAACTTTGGATGAAGCCCAGAGGAATTACACTGTTACTGAAAAGGAATTACTAGCTGTAGTATTTGCGTTGGAAAAATTCAGGGCTTATCTCTTGGGGTCTCATGTTATTGTTTATACCGACCACTCGGCCTTGAGACATCTCTTGGCTAAAAAGGATGCTAAACCCCGGCTTATTCGTTGGATTCTTCTTCTTCAAGAATTTGATCTTGAAATCGTGGATAAAACCGGGGTACAAAATGTGGTGGCGGATCATTTGTCGAGACTCCTAGGTGATTCTTCTTGTCCGGACATTCCGATTGCTGACACTTTTCCGGACGAAACCATTCTTACAGTTTTAGGTGTCCACACCCCATGGTTTGCTGACATTGTTAACTATTTGGCCGTTGGTCAAATCCCCCAGGATTGGACCAAGCAACAACGGGATAGACTCAAATCTGAGGCCAAATACTACTTTTGGGAGGACCCTGAACTGTATCGCATCGGCTCTGATCAGATTATTCGCCGATGCATACCGGAGAATGAATTCAACAGTATACTTGAGTTCTGCCATGCATCTGGGTGTGGTGGACATTTCTCCGGGAAAAAGACGGCTGCAAAAATTTTGCAATCTGGCTTCTATTGGCCGTCTTTATTCAAGGATGCCTAGGATTTCTCACGGTCATGCCCTCGATGCCAGGCACTCGGGAGCATAACTAAGAGAGACATGATGCCCTTAAACCCTATTCTTCCTGTCGAAATTTTCGATGTTTGGGGCATTGATTTCATGGGACCCTTTATCCCTTCATTTGGACATCAGTACATTCTTGTCGCTGTTGATTATGTGTCTAAATGGATTGAGGCAATTCCCACCCGAACCAATGACCACGAGGTGGTCATCAACTTTGTCAAGAAAAATATCTTCAGTAGATTCGGGATTCCGAGGGCTATCATCAGTGATGGTGGCACTCATTTTACTAATGCCCAATTCCGGAGTTTATTGGCCAAATACGGGGTTAATCATCGAATTTCCACACCTTACCATCCCCAAACGAATGGACAAGCCGAGATCTCTAATCGAGAGATCAAGAACATTCTGCAAAAAACAGTTAGGCCCGATCGCAAGGATTGGACTCAAAAGCTTGAGGACGCTCTTTGGGCCTACCGTACGACGTATAAAACGCCCATCGGCATGTCTCCATTCCGTCTGGTGTATGGAAAGGCATGTCATCTACCCGTAGAGATTGAACACAGGGCATTCTGGGCAATCAAACAATGCAATCTAGATCTAAATCTAGCTGGGAAGACCAGGAAACTCCAACTATCTGAGTTGGAGGAGCTAAGAAATGATGCTTATGAGAATGCCAAGATCTACAAGGCTCGGACCAAAGCTCTACATGATCAAATGATTTCCCGCAAGAGCTTTGAGCCAACCAGAAGGTCTGGTTATTCGATTCTAAACTTAAGCTCTTTCCTGGTAAACTTAGATCTAAATGGAATGGCCCATTCATAATTGATCAGATTTTTCTAAATGGTGCCGTTAAGATTTCTGACCCAAAGACGGGTAACACCTTTAAAGTCAACGGTCAACGACTGAAGCCTGTTGTTGACCGTAATCTTCCAGAACCCGTTTCAGACTCTGTTGCTCTAGCCATTCTGTGACTTCTTTGGCTGGACTTCGCCTAGCTGACGGCATTAAACTCAGCAATTGTACATATAACACAAGGCTGATACGAGCTTCATATCCAGGTGACATCTTTCATATTCTACCCTTTCTTTCATGTCTCTTTTTCAATGAGGACATTGCATCAGCTAGGCATGGGGGGGTGGATTCATTTTTGAATTAGTTGGTCAGCTTTGTGAAATCCATATAAATTGCTCTCTTTCTAAAAAAAAAAAAAAAATTAGGAAGGATTAGTTGGACATTAGGACTTTTCAATTCTAAGAAATTTTACATTAGGATCTGAACACAAAGACCCCTCAGGTCTTTGGACTTAATTAGCCTGTGTATCTACTAAAATGTGGATTTGTCTTTGAGTTCTCGCCATCTTAATTCTATTATAATTGGAATAAATAAGTTTAGGTGATAAGTACACGACTTGTCAACCCACCCTCTGATTTAAGGGAATTTTGAGTTTTAAGCATCTACACACTTTCTTTGCACTGACTCGTTGCTCGACGATTCTAACGGAAATTGGGTAGCTAATGAACCTTCTAGGGTGATATGGTTGGTAAGTTATCGTGGGTAACAGCCCATAGGTAGGTTGTCCAGAGCCCAGTCACTGGACTTTTCTCTTTTTGCCGCCTTTAGGTAAATCTTAGACCAGGGAAGCCACCTACTTAAAAAAAAAAAAAAAAACTGAGAACAGGAGAAAAGAACAAAAAGAAATAAGCCACACTTCGCCGCACGAGTATGGCTGGCAAGTTGTCGGTGGTAACAACTCATCGACCGGTTGTCCAGAACCCAGCTCAGAAAATGCACTAAAAATTCCCAAAACACTTAGGAAGAAGCGGAGAAGTAGAATAAACCGGGGAGATATACACTGGATTCACCCTTGTGTTGACCCCGTAAAAAAAATAAAAGTAGGGAGAAAGCTACCGGTTGTAAAGATACACCTTTAGGCAGAATTCTGGTTAGGTCACCTAGAGGCGTAGAAATCCGAAGTCCGTTCTAACTGCCGGTCAACGAGTCTATCACAATCACAATAAGATGCTTAAAACTTAGGGTTCTCATCAAATCTTGGGTGAGTTGAATGGCCGTAGAAAGCCACTCTTAAACCCTAAAAGTTGAAAATCCAAAAAAAAAAAAAAAATAGAAAAGAGTAAAAAGAGAAAAAGAAATGTTTCTTTGAATAAGGCGAGGCTTAAGGCGGTCTGCATTTTGGCTGACACCCGGGCACTGTTGTGTCTTTGAAAGTTCAGTTCCTAAGTAGACAATTTCTTAATGATTGAAAATAACTCAGGTCCAAATAATCTAACTTAATTCTTTTATAAATAGCATATAGTTTTGCTAGGGACTAGCAAAAGGTAGCCATGGGGGTATGATGTAAACACATTTACACTACTTAAAATGTCTATATATGCATGTTCTTAAGCATAGGATTGCATTTCATAATATAAATATTGCATAACATGCATCATCTTGCATTTAGAGTAGTTTGAATAAAATGGAGGTTAATTGTCTCCTTTTATGTGCTTGGATAGGGCAAACATTTTATCGGGGCCTCGGATCAAAGATCCAACCGTATGGATGTGATCAGGGCGACGATTGGAGTTCAACGACTCCAAGATCGCCCTAATCAGGCATCCGTAGCATCAGATAGAGACTAGGGAACCCTAGAAGATCAAGGGTCAGGATGGTGTAAATCCACACTTCAGATGACAAATCCAACCGCACGGATGAATTCGGATCGACGATCGCAGCCCAACGACACAAAAATCGAGTCAATCCGACATCCGTGGCACCATCTACAACTTCCAGAAGATGGATGGCCAAGATGGCGCCACGTGGTGCCATCTCAGCCGCCCAAACGGCCGCATGCATCTTGTGAAGACCGCGCACCCGTCTCCTCTCCGCCGTTGGATCTCGATCCAACGGCTGTGGCCGCCCGGTGCTTAAAACATGCGCTCGACCATCCACGCCCCGCAGCGTAGCGGTCGAGCGCGCTTACGCGAGCGCGGGGTGCGAGTTCGAGCCGCGGCGAGGGAGCGGAAGGCGCGATTGAGCAGGCGCGGATGAGCGTCAGATGGAGATCCAACGGCCTCGCGCGCTCAATCAGGACGACGCGTGATTGGACGCCCGCGTGGACGCGCGATCGCACGTGTAGGCGGGCGGGCGGCAGCGGTGAAGGCGCGATTTTAAGCCGTCCGATCTCGCGATCGGACGGCTGAAAATCAATAGAAGCGCGTAGGCGTTACACGTGGGCGCGGAAGCGACGCGCGCACTGGGGGCTTTAGCGACGGTTTCATCCGTCACTAAAGACCCCTCATTTATTGTTTTGAAGTTGTAATGTCCATTTTGCCCCCACTCCTTGCAACTATAAAAGGAGACCCCCTCCATACGAAATTCTCATCCCTTCCTTCTCCTCTCTACCTCTCCAAAGCTCAAGAGAAGCTTGTCCCAAACCCGGGATGTTCCTTGCGAGATAAAGTCTAAATTTTCGTCCTCCTTCGGAAGTGGATCCCGCGACGACGACGGCGTGCTGCTCCGTTCCCGCTCTTCTGCTTCGTCCTCCCTCGTCCTGCTCCGTTCTCATTCGTCCAGACGTCGTCTCGTTCGGCTCGTCCTCCAAGCGACCGTCGAGGAGGATAACTTCTCTCTCCCATTCTTATTTACAGCTTTTCTAGTGTAGAATTTTCCTGCTTTATAGTGTAATTGATTTCCCGCTTTCTAGTGTAACTTTCATTTCGTTTGCTTGTATAAACAATTGAAATATTGAATGCATGTTCTCTCTCTCTCTCTCTCTCTCTCTTAGTTTGATAGTTCCATTGTAATTATTTCGCCTTGTTTATCAAAAATCCTAAAAAAATATAATTACGAATATAGATCAACGTAGCCTCCCTGAGTTCGACCCGGAATTCTTTTTCGGTATAAATCTTATTTGTTGAACACGAATTCTTTGCTTTCGAACTACAACGACAGGTTTTTCCAAAACCAAACACGTTAGCGTAGATTCGTAATCGTTCAACACCTCGCCAGAGTTCTTTTCCTCCAACTCCTGCAGACACACCAGCCTCCTCCCCGACCTTCCCTCCTCTCAGGTATCCTCTTATTTTCTACTCTCCCTATAGGGTAGTTTCGCCCCTATAGATCTAGGATTTAGCCATCGCACCGTCCTCCTCTCCTTCATCTTCTTCACGCACGGAGTGAGTCCAACGGTTGCTTCGGAGACCTTCAACCATGCATCCACACATCCTCGCCGTCCATCGACCCTCCTACCACCTTCACGGGACCACAACGAACAAAACCCCTCAAGTTATTGAGGGGTTCCCCTTGACTCTCCGCTGAACACCCACGCTGGCCACACGTTTCCTCGACATCGTTCAACCTCCACTACCCTTCTCTTGCCAAATAGCCACCGCCAACACCTCCAGTAGGTTCGGGTGAAGTTTCCTGCCCCCTCAGCTTGAAGCTTCAACGTCTTTCGGACCAGCCCACCAACGCCGGCCATCGCCACCATCGTTGGCCTCCACGCATGTTACGAACGCGCAGCTTCAGACGTCTGGGAGGTGGCCCAGACGTCGGACCAGACGTCTGGAACCCTTTCCAGACGTCTGGGATTCGGTTTTTTTCGACACGCGCGGTTTCGTCTGCGCGCCTGATCGCGCAAACCTGCAAGCGCGTCTCTCTCTCTCTTTTTCCCTCTCTCCTGCGCCCTCTGTCCCGCTCTCTCTCTCCTCCCCGCACGGCTTTAAAAAGCCACGCCCTCTCCCTCACTCTCATCACCTCTTCTCCCTTCCTCTTCTCCTTCCAGCCAGTGCGCGAGTGCGAGTGAGCGAGCGGCGGCGGTGGCGAGTGCGGGAGGAGGTGTTGCGTGGAGGAGGAGGCGCTCGGCCGGAGGGCGAACTTGCCGGGGCTGCTAGAGCCGGCCGGCGGGGGGAGCAGCAGACGTCCGAGGTGACGCGGGAGGCCTGCTGCAGCTCGAGCAGCAGGCGGACGAGACGCAGCGCGGCCGAGCGTCGCAAGCGGAGGGCGAGTCGCTCCCTGATTCTAGAAATTTTTCCAGAATCAGACGTCTGGGCTTCCAGCCAGACGACGGGGAGGACGTCTGAAAGGTGAGTTATTTCCGTCTTTCTTCCTTTTCTTCGACTGACCGTACTGAGAGAGAGAAATGGGTACGCACAGGTTCTGTGATTCGCCATCCAACGCGAATCAGACGTCTGGCTGCAGTGCCAGACGACGGGAGCGACTTCCAGACGTCCGGGGTGACCATCCGACGACTGGGAACTAGGCCAGACGCCCCCGCAGGCTTCTGGACGTCTGAGAGACCATGCAGAGCAAAGGTAACCTCTGATCCACTTTTTAAGACGTCTGGAAGAGGTTCCAGACGTCTGATTTTGCATTGTTTCGTCGTTTTCGACCCGTTTAGGGCCCATTCGGAGTCCGTTTTCCGCATTTCGAGTTGCGTTCTTTTCGGAATTAAATCCTCTACCCGTCTACAGTAGCTATATACTATTTTGAGAAACTCCTTGCATTTGATCCTTGTGATAGGACCCCGTTCCGTTGCAGTCTCGGGGGTTGCGTTGGCACGCGGGATTCCCGACCACGCCCCCAGTACGCCTGTTGTAACCGGTAGAGTGGCTTTTAAGTATAACCTGTAAAATTATGGAACCATAAATAGAACCTAGGACATTGCATGAATCCTAGGAATGAGAAATAGATTGAATGATAGATCCTAGGTGTTGCATGAATCCTAGGGCTGGAAAACTAGATTGTATGATAGATCCTAGGATATGGCATGAATCCTAGGACGGGAAAACTAGTGGAATATATGAATACTGCAGTCTTGGAAAAATGGAAAGGAACAAAAAGCTGCCTGTAAATTGAATTAACAGCTGCCTGTTATGAATAAATAAACGTGATTGAGAACATGGATTGTAAGAACGTGAAACTGGAAAGTAAAACCTAGATGTTCTGAGTTAAAAGAGCTGGAACCCTACGGGGAATTAGGAGTGGAACTCCTGGAAAGAGAAAGGAATGGAACTGAGAAAGAAAGACGTGGTAGTGTGCTGTCTCTTGGGTACGTAGTACCAAGGGAAGTACCTGTACCTGTTTAGTGCAGAGCGGAGCCAGCCGCCCCAGGGACCTGGGGTTAGGACTGGCCACTTTGTACCGACTTGCTGGCCCTCGTGTACGTAGTACCGAGGAGAGCTACTAGTGTAGGGAGGGCACTAGCTGCCCCACGGGCCCCGGGGTTCTGCTAGCCTCCTACACCGACTTGTTAGGCCCACTGGGGCAAACCAGGGTAGTCAGGCGAGGGTGCGTGGACTGTGGAGGGGCAAGGCCCCTGTTTGGTTACTGTGGAGGGGTTGGACCCCTGTTACTGAGAGGGCTCTGCCCTGTACTGGTTCCGTGCTGTGCTTTTGGTGCACCCGTTAACAGAAACGACTGACCGCGTGCCAGTGCGGGTTAGCTACCTGTGCGTTTATCGCGCGCGCCGTAGTCACCATTACGTCTGTCCGTGACCTTAGGGTGGTTGACTGAGAGTAGGATCACCACGGGGGACTCTCCCGGCCAGGAGAGCACCACGTGCTACTTCTACTTTTTGGAAAAGACTACAATCAAGTTCGTTCCTACAAGGAACATTCGAGATCAAATAAAGGATCTGAGAAATAAATGAAATCGTGAGACAATTGAAAGACGTAAATAAAGAAAGTAACAGAACATAATAGCTACTATACACTCTACTGTTTTATTTAGTTTTAGTTGCCACTCTACTCAGCGTTTTGCAGACGTGTTACACTCGTTACCTTTCAGGATCAGGTGTTGAGCAGCCAGGGTCAGTGGCTGCAGAGGACGCTGGGCCGAGTAGGGTACAGTAGAGTTACCACTGTTCTCTTGTACCTCTTTTTGTTCCACTGTAGTGAGTAGTTCTTGTTTCCGCTGTACTTTTCTTTACCTGCAGTTCATAATATGTTATGAATGTTGTTCTACTGTTGTGGTGGTATATACTGTAGTGGTTTCTTTCCTTACTACTGTATTTTCTTACTGTTAGTTATATTCATGCTGAATGTGGCTTATTTTACTGCTCTTTTGGTTACTTCCTCGTTGGACGACTAGGTCTTGGGATTAGTCGAGTCGGTCCGGTTCTCGTGTCTCGTAGGAACTCGGGAATCGGGTCGTTACAACGCATGTCCACCGACCCTCCTCGTTCTCACAAGCTCCACGGGAAGCTTCATGAAGCTTGTACGAAGCTTTGACCACCGCTACAAGACCTAAAGACCGTCTTCGACCTTGCCGAGCACCTCACCTGTTGCACACCTCCATGCATTAAGAAGAAGGGTGAGGGTAGAATTGAAAGAGAAAACATTCTGTAGGTACTAAAGTGCAATTTCGCAAGGATCCAAATGTGATACTTCAGGGACCAATTTGCAATTTTTGTTGATTGACTCTCCTCTTGATTCTAAATAAGTTTTTATTGCAATTACCTACTCAAACATTCTTGATAACTGAGTATTTAGTTCTTAATTGCTTTCACACTTGATTGAATTATATTATTAAGCAATAAAGAATTTTTCGCACGAGGAGATTAAGGGAAATTTAAAGAGTACATATCTTTGCCCCTTACTATAATTTTCATTTGTTTTAGTTTGATTATCATTTTATCTAATATAAATCCTTTAAATCAAACTCTTGTACGTAAAACTTGTAAATAGATCCGATAGCGATAAGTGGCACATCTGCTTGCTCCCTGAGACGAACTCGTAATACTTTTATTTTGAGTTTTATAAATTCTAAGTATTCATCTCACTTTAATCAACTATACTACGATGCATGTTTTATAAATACGATCGAAGCGAGCCAACAATAACTTAATTCTATAACTATTTATTATTTATACTAACTAATATACATTATAACTTAAGTAAATTTATAAAACTCTGTATATAAGTGTATTACTAATTGTACTGTGTATATATAATTATATATGTATTACGTACATAATAAACCCTGTAATAATTATATATATATAATAAATAATTTATTTATTAAGTTACTAGCTAAGTTATTAGTTTAAATTAAAATAAATTAGTAATTTAAGTTATAACTGAACTAACCTATATTGTACATTTGTATTATTGAAATTTAAGTAAATTACACTAATTTAACTATATTTATAATGTATTATACTATTTATACATAATTTATATGTATATTAGCCTGAATTCACCTATTTAAATGTAAATAAAATCAAAATAATCCATGTAAAATACAATAAAAATATGCATTAAATACTTTATTATATGTATTAACTGGGTCAATTAGATCATTAATTAACTAAGTTATACATTAATTAAGAAATAAACCCAAAAATCAGTATGTATAAATTATAAACTTTGACTAATTTATTTATATAATAAATGTAATTAATTTTGAAAATAAATTACATAATATTTTATCCCTATGTAAATACTCTAATACTATGTAATTTAATTTTAAATTAGATTACAAATTGAGACACTGCCTGCTGAAATCCAGCGTGAGCACTTGTTACAATACAGTTCCCGAATCTCTACAGGACACGAGACCGACCCGACTCGACTAATCTCAAGACCCAGTCGTCCAACAAGAAATAATCAAAAAGCAGGAAAGTAAACCACATTCACTATGCTAAATAACTAACAGTAAAAGAGTACAAGCAATAAGGAAAGAAAAGCTACTAACAATATATATCACCACCACAACAGTAAAGCGGAAACAAGGTACAGAAACGTAAACAGTAACAAGAGTCTGAACTCACTAACAAAAGAAAGTACAACAATAGGAAGACTACTGCTATTGGGCTCTATTGGGCCCAGCACCCTCTGCAGTCGGTGACTCAGGCTGCTCAACACCTGGACCTGAAAGGGGTTATGAGTAAACAGAGTCAGCGAATGCTGAGTAGATTGGCAACCAACTAACTAAAGTAATAAAAGCTAACATGTAATTTATCTTTTCCAATTACTTTATTTTACAAGTTATTTCTTTCCACCCATTGGTTTATATTTTCAGATCTCTTTCTTGATTTCGAATGTTCCTCGTGCGAACGATTTTGATTGCAATCTTTTCCGAAGAGTAGAAGGCGCACGTGGTGCTCTCCTGGCTAGGAGAGTCCCCTATGGTGATCCTACACCCAGTCAACCACCCCAAGGTCACAGACAGACATAGCGGTGACTACGGCACGCGCGATAAGCGCATAGGTAGCTACCTCGCACTGGCACTCGGTCAGTCATTTCCACTAATGGGTACGCTCAAAGTACAGTACAGAACAGTATAGGGCCTAGCCCTCTCAGTAACAGGGATCTAGCCCCTCAAAACCAAACAGGGGTCTCGCCCCTCCACAATCTGCACACCCTCGTCTGACTACCCTAGTTTGCCCAATGGGCCTAACAAGTCGATGTAGGGTGGTTAGCTGAACCCTAGGCCTCGTGGGGTGGCTAGTTCTCTCCCTACACTAGTAGCTCCCCCCGGTACAGTGTACACGAGGGCCAAGAAGTCGGTGTAGAGTGGTCAATCCTAACCCTGGGTCCCAACCCAAGGGCGGCTAGCTCCGCTCTACACTAAACAGGGGACAGTCGCTCTCCTTGGTACCATGTACTCAAGGGCCAGCACACTTCCCACTCACATTTTCATATCCATTTAATTTATTTCCAGGAGCTCTACTCCTAATTCCCCGTAGGGTTCAAGCTTGTATTTCTCATGCCATTCCATACCAGGATTCATCATTCACATTTCCTTTCTCAAGTTATACACATGCAACTCGTATTTCTATCATTTAACATATACAATAGGTAATGTCACAAGTAACTAGCACAGGTAATTCATATTTCACAGGCAGTTGTTAACATTTCTAATCATTCATTCAAGATTGCAATTCCAAACACGCATACAAACATTTCAGTACTTCTCATCCTAGGATTCATGCCATATCCTAGGTTCTAGTTATTCAATTCACATGTGTATTCGAGTTTTATAACTAAATTAGGGGAAGACCACTCTACCAGACAACCCTGGAGTATTGGGGGCTCGAACAGTAGGCTCTCGTGCCTCAGCAAGCCCTGAACCTGCAACTGATCGAAGTCCTATAACAAGGAACATACCACAACAGAACATTCATAATAATATAAAAGACCTTCTAACAAGTAGAGGAACTCATAAGGAAAACACCGATATCTTGTTTGCGTAAAACAGACCTCAAACGGACTCTAAACGGGTCAAAAACAGGGCTACAGACCCAAATCAGACGTCTGGCACAAGGTCCAGACGTCTTAAAAGTAACTAGAAACTCACCTCAGGTTTTGCGTCGACCTTAGACATCTAGAACCTCTTCTAGACCGTCTGGACCCAACTCCAGACGTCTGACCTCTCCTCCGGACGTCTAGGAGTGCTTTGGTCGTCTGGTAAGCTATCCAGACGTCTGAAACGCGTGGGAGGGCATGCCTCGTGCCTTCCCAAAGCAATCCCTGCACGCGACAGTCAAATCGCCTATATTAACCACGTAAATCGTAGCTGTGGTGCGACCTGCATGGCCGTAACCGCAAGAGGAACGTACCTTCACAAAGATCTACTTTCAAATGCCCGGTGTAGTCACCAGACGTCCACCCAGTCATCTAGACTTCACGCCAGACGTCTGATTCTGGGAAAATCCCAGAACCAGAACCACTTCCTGCTCTCCCTCGCCGCATGCTGCTCCGGCTGCAGCAGTGTCGGGGACAGCTTGTTTGCACGCTTCTGTGATCGGATTTTAAAGGAATGTCACGTTGTAATATAGCTGACAAAGCGTTCAAAACAAATAAAGATTTTTGTTACTCGAAAATCTGAGTATCCGAGGTCGAACACAGGGAGCAATCTCAGTACTTTTAAAACCAAAGAATACAACTTGTAAATGAAAATAATTGATTCAAAGAGAGAGAGTTATAAAGAGAATTTCTAAAAGAAAACAGAATTGGACGTCTGATTTCTATATCAGACGTTTTAAATGTAATCTTCTTTCTCTCTTCTGTCTTCTTCTTCGTTGGCTCTTCTTCTTTTCTTCAGATTCACAGATCTTCTTCTTCCTTGCACTTCTTTCACTTCTCTTCTCTTTCCTGTGAAGGCTTCTTCTTCTTGCCTTTGTTTCTCTCCTGTCTTCCTTTTCTTCGTTGGTTCTTCTTCTTCTTTGTCTTCTCTGCGAAGACTTCTTCTTCTTTCTCTGCCTTGCTCAGCTTCTTCTTCAGAGTTCCTTCTTCTTCTGCTCCCGCTCTTCTATTTCTTCAGTTCTGCGAAGACTTCTTCTTCTTTCTCTGCCTTGCTCAGCTTCTTCTTCAGAGTTCCTTCTTCTTCTGCTCCCGCTCTTCTATTTCTTCAGTTCTTCTTTTTGCCTTTGCCTCTTCCTTCTCTTCTTTTCCCTTGCTACAGCGGCTAAGTGTTCTCTTCTGCCTCTGCTCCTTTCCTGCGCAAACCACAGCCAATGCAAAACCTACCCCGTTCCCTCTACCCAAACGTCTCTCTCTTTCTCTGCAATTCGCTCAAGGACGCTCTCCCAGAGCCATACAGGTAATCGGGTCGGATTTCGCACCCGGGACCAGGCGCACCAGCAGGTGGTGATGCACGAGGAGTGCTCAGGTTAGGGTCGGGTCGAATCCCACCAGATCCGCGAGGTGAAGCCGCGGACGAGGCGAGTGGGGAAGGTGAGGGACCTCACCCCTGTGCTTTCGGAGGCAGTAAGCAGAGAACACAAATTCAACTTAAAGCATACCTGTGTGTTGCGTTTAGCCGATGTGGGACTATCTGGTCTGCCCCAATTTCGCACGCGCCCGCAGAGCTTCCTTCGTGCAATTGCCAAGGCTGGGAGCTTCGCAGCGTAGCTTGCTGGCCCTGATCGCTTCACAACGCTTGCGTGAATCTGCTGTGCCTAGAACCTGGGAGATCTGATGCATGGAGCTGCTGCGAAGCTGCTTGCTGCTTCAACTGTCAATGGCGGCAAGAGATGTAACCTGTCAAACACAAGCACGGCCTATTGGCCTAATCAGACCAGCTGGGCACCTTCGTCGTAGCACGGTGAAGGTGGTGAACGGTGCTGCAGGCCGTGGGATGGCCTAGGCGTGCGGGCCTAGGTCAACCTATGGCCGGAAGTGTGGGGTTGTTCGGGGGACTGTGGTGCAATAGTAAAATTGCAGTTTTAACTTTTATTTCATGTTTTCTTCTCAGAGCACTTGTTCCTTCATTTAGGCCTTCTTCTAGGTTATGTAGGAGCTTTTATCTTCTTTATTGGGTCAAACTAAGCTAGTTATGGCTCATGATGAGGCTCTCATCATACCCCCATGCCTAGCTTTTACTAGTCCCTCAACAAAATTTCAAGGTTTTAACTTCCATTCTAGACCCTGAGTGTCAACAATAAGTGCTTCTCCTTTTCTTTTGTGATTACGTAGGAATGCCGACAATAGGCCTAGAGGTACTCAAGTACCAACCAAAATTCGGACCTGTTCCGCTTTAGCCTCAGTCCTCCGCAAAGGTTTCTACGGCCCACAGAAACGAACCTGGGTTCGTTGGACTCCGCGGTTAAAGCACCCGTGCTTGAGACATTTTTATCCTATGTTCAGTTTGCAGTGCATTTTTTGTAAGAGAGAGATAGAAGATTTATTTGTTTGGAGAGCTTTTCTCTCTCTTTTCTTTTTATTTCTAACTTCGGATTAGCTTCTCAACATGGTCTGTATCGGATTCCTCGTCCCCTTCATCAATCCTCAAGGGTCCCTGGCTTTCGAGATTTCGAGATAATCCCGCCCATGGCGTTCCCCCAGAACCCTGGCTTTCGAGATTTCGAGATAATCCCCCCCATGGTGTTCCGTGGCCGAATTCAGACCCTGGCAATCGACATTTCGAGATAATGCCGCCCATGGTATCTGAACTAGCAGAGTTCTTACATGCCCCCAGTAGGATATTTAAATATCCTAAGAGACAAGCACCGAGGAGATGATATGTTGTTACGCATCTTCGAGGGGAATTTCCTACCTCTCCGCGCCGGGAACTCATCCAAATCAACTTGTGTTGATTGGCCGCTCCTAATCTAGGTGACCTTTTCAGAACATTAAACGCTTTTCACGTGATTTAGATGTTTATGCGCACTGAACCAGACTGTGTGTGAATGTGGGGTGCTTAGGTTACCGAATCCCGCAAACTGGAAGTCTGTTAACGAGGTCGAATACTTCCTAAGCCTTAGACCTAATACTGAAGCTTCGCATTTTCCTCAACCTCTTGAGGATTATCCAGATTTTAACGGATACGTGAATTTTTTAAGTTAAAGATTCTAGCCCAAGAGGCCTAAGACCAGCGTTCCCGCTAATCTCTTGTTATGTCTCCGTAGCACTCTTCTTTTCTTTTTCTTGATTCGGTCTAGAACTTCAGTTAGCCCCTTAATCTTTTACAAATGACTATTTCTTTTCATTTTGTGCTCCTTTTTGTCATTTTACTCTTTTCCTCCTCTTATTTGTATAACCCTGAATTGTTTCTCCCCTCCATCAAGTCTCTTTTTTTTTTTATTAAAACCCTTTCTTGATATGAATTTTCCTGATATTTTGCACTTTCATACCCTCCATGCCTACGATTTGCAATGTCCCCATTGTAAATTAGGTGGGTTCGATTTCAGCTTAGTTCATGCATTAGGACAGGTGTGTGGTGAGTGAATGGGTCGAAGTGACTTGTTGCGAACGATTTCTAATCTCGGGTAAGGATACCTGAGGTGAAGTCGGCTGTTCTAATGGGTGAACCCTAAAGTGCAATATGAATTCTGCATAGAGATGTCAGAAAAGGTTTCGGGTTTTTCAAAGAATGATGGGTTGCCTCCCGTTAAGCGCTGAGTTTTACGCCATCGGCTGGGCGCAATGAGCTCAAGAGGAATGGAGGGTAAAGGATGACTCAGCCAAATCTACATCGATCATGTCAATGAACGGCTTGAGTCTCTGACCGTTCACAACAAAGGGTTCAGAATCATGGCTGAGTGGGCTGATTTCAATGGCTCCATTTCCGAAGATTTGTCGGACTAGGTAGGGTCCGACCCACTTAGATCTTAACTTTCCTGGGAATAATTTGAGTCGGACATCAAAGAGTAAAACTTTTTGACCAGGATGAAAGACCTTTCTAGAAATGTGTTTGTCGTGAAAATCTTTAACCCGTTCCTTGTAAATTCGCAAGTTCTCATATGCGTCGTGGCGTAATTCATCAATCTCGCTCATTTGAAGTCTTCTGTGGGTTCCAGCCTTAGAAAGATCTAGATTACAAGTCCGTACTGCCCAATAGGCTTTATGCTCCAGCTCGACGGGGAGGTGACATGCCTTCCCGTACACTAGTTTGAAGGGAGACATTCTTAATTGGGTCTTGTGGGCGGTCCCATAGGCCCACAATGCTTTCGAAAGCCGAGAAGACCAATCTTTTCTATCAGGTCGAACAGTAACCTGAAGGATCTTCTTGATCTCTCGGTTAGATAGCTCAGCTAGACCATTAGTTTGGGGGTGGTAAGGAGTAGAGATTCAGTGTGACATCCTGTATTTGGTCATCAGTGATCTGAACTGAGCGTTTGTAAAATGGGTCCCTCCGTTGGAAATTATAGCACGCGGAATCCCGAACCTTAAGAAAATGTTTTAATGAATGAATTTTATAACAACTTTATGATTGTTGGTTCGGGTCGAAATGGCTTCTATCCACTTAGAAACATAGTCAACTGTGAGTAAGATGTACTCGAAGCCATCCGAGATCGGGAAGGGTCCCATGAAATCAATCCCCCAAAATATCAAAAATTTCGCATACCAAGATCGGCTGTAGAGGCATCATGTCTCGATGGCTCATGTTGCCCAGAGTCTGGCAACGGGAACATGCCTTACAGTGATCGTATGCATCCTTGAAAATTGTGGGCCAGTAAAAGCCACACTGGAGGACTTTTGATGCGGTTTTATGTCCTGAAAAATGTCCACCGCATGCCTGGTCATGGCAGAATGAGAGTATGTCTTTGATTTCCACTTCCGCGATGCACCGTCGAATTATCTGATCAGCACCAATGCGGAATAGATACGGGTCTTCCCACAGGTAATACTTGGCATCAGAACGCAATTTGTCCTTTTTGGCCTTCGGCCAATCGGGCGGAATCTGATGTGATGCCAGGTAATTAACTATATCAGCGAACCATGGAAGACTTGTACTGATAATCAGGAGGTGCTCATCAGGGAAATGTTCTGTAATCGGTCCGGAAGGGTCAATTATTTCAGAAGGAAGGCGGGACAAGTGATCAGCTACCACATTTTGCTTTCCCGCCTTGTCGCGAATCTCGAGGTCAAATTCTTACAACAGTAAGATCCATCGGATTAATCGAGGTTTCGCATCCTTCTTTGCAAGGAGATGCCTCACAGCTGTGTGATCCGAGTATATGATAACACGGGAACCCAGAAGGTATGATCTGAATTTTTCAAGGGCAAATACTGTGGCCAGCAACTCTTTCTCAATAACCGTATAGTTACGCTGAGCTTCATCTAGTGTTTTGCTGGCGTAGTAAATGACCACAGGTTTCTCGTCGATTTTCTGCCCCAACACCGCTCCTACAGCGAAGTCAGATGCATCGCACATGATCTCAAAGGGTTGAGACCAATCAGGGGACTGTAGGATCGGGGCTTGGGTGACTCGATCACGTAGGATCTCAAATGCTTGAGTGCATTCCTTGGAAATTTCGAAAGGCACATCCTTGGAGAGAAGATTGGTCAGGGGGCGCATGATTTTGGAGAAATCAGGGATAAATCGATGGTAGAAACCGACGTGCCCCAAAAAAGATCAGATGTCCTTAATCGAGCTAGGCATAGGGAGCTTGGAAATTAGGTTAACCTTAGCTCGATCCACTTGGATGCCTTTCTCCGAGATTAAATGTCCCAGGACAATTCCCTCAGGCACCATGAAATGGCTCTTTTCCCAGGAAAGAACCAAATTCACCTCGATGCACCGCCTGAGTATTTGGACCAAGTGTTGGAGGCAATCGTCAAATGATTCTCCAAAAACTGAAAAGTCATCCATGAAGACTTCCAGATAGTCACCTACCATATCTGAGAATATGGCAAGCATGCACCGCGGAAACGTTGCAAGTGCATTGCAGAGACCGAATGGCATCCTTCGAAACGCGTATGTCCCGAAGGGGCAGGTGAATGTGGTCTTTTCTTGGTCCTCTAGATGGATTGCCACCTGGTTGTAACCAGAGTACCCGTCAAGGAAGCAGAAGAACCTATTTCCCGCTAGTTTCTCGAGGATCTGATCAATAAACGGCAGTGGGAAATGATCCTTCTTCGTGGTGGAATTGAGTCTTCTGTAATCAATGCAAACTCTCCACGAGTTAGCTATTCGGGTAGGAATGACTTCTCTGGTTTCAGTCGTGATGATGGTAAGTCCTGCCTTCTTAGGCACTACCTGTATTGGACTCACCCAACGACTGTCGGAGATCGGGTAGATGATCCCTGCATCTAACCACTTTATGATCTCCTTTTTCACGACCTCTTGTAGGTTAGGGTTTAGGCATCTTTGCATTTCTCTTGAAGGTCGTGCGCCTTCTTCTGTGTAGATTCGATGTGTGCAGTATGAAGGGCTTATACCAGTCAAATCATCGAGAGTCCATCCAATGGCTCTACGATGTTGCTGGAGAACAGAAATCAAACGGAGTTCCTGGTCAGGTGTGAGTCGAGAGTTGATAATCACAGGAAACGTCTGATTTGAATCCAAAAAGACGTACTTCAGATGTTCGGGAAGGGGTTTGAGTTCCATGACAGGATTGTCAGCAGCAGCGGGTGGTTCGGGGTTTGTATCAGGAGCAATGGTAGGAGTCATAGGTGTGTCTAGATCATGTTCGCACTCCTCTGTTAGCGGGTTTTGATTCTCTAGTGGTTGATCAGGAATAATCAGGTTGTCCTCTATATGCAATTCATCAACCACGGCTTTGATATCACATATTTCCTCTATAACCCCACAATTAATCCCTTGTTGGGACTTGAAAATGTCAATCTTCAGGTTTTGATTCCCAAATTTCAATTCTATCTGGCCCTCTTCGCAGTTTATGTTGGCCCTAGCAGTGGCCAAAAAGGGTCTCCCTAATATGATTGGTGCGTCCCTTGGGTTCTTAGGTGCATCCATGTCCAGTACTATGAAGTCCATTGGAAAATAAAAATCTCGTACCCTAACAATGACATCCTCGAGTATTCCTTTGGGTGACTTGATGGATCGATCGGTTAACTGTAATGTCACCTCAGTGGATTTAAGTTCAGATTCTTCAAGGTGGTCAAGGAGGGATGTAGGTATTAAATTTATGGAGGCACCTAGGTTTAGTAGGGCTCTATCAAATTGGGTTTCACCAATTTTACAAGAAATCAAGGGAGTTCCTGGGTCTTTAGCCTTGGGTGGGAGTTTGCTCAAGATGACAGAGCTGGCTTGCTCTGACAGTACGATTGGATTCCCATCCTTGGTTCGCGACTTACGTTTAGGTGTACATACGTCTTTCAAGAATCTTGCATAAGTTGGTATGTGGCGAATTGCATCCATCAACGGGATGTTTATCTGGACCTGTTCAAAGAGCTTGACCAGATCCTCCTCAGGGGCCACAAGTTTGGTTATCCTTTTTCCTTTGGTCAAGGCCTCAGGAAATGGGATCCTAGCTGGTTCCTCTAGGATAGGTCCAGGTTCTTGATCTGGGACAGTAATATCTTGGATAACTATCCTAGGGTCTTGGCTATTATCAGGCTTGGAGTGGTTCGGATAATGTGGGTCTTGGGTTGTTTTACCACTACGTGTTGTTACAGAGTTTAATCCGGCCTAATTTTGGTTTGGGTTTGGTAGAAGGGGTGGCTGCTGCTGAAATCCCGCATAAGATGTCGAAGCCTCCATCCCGTCTGGTGATGGAGCAGCAGGGGCCTGATAAATCAAATGTGCGTGGCCTGAATTTGGATTCATAACGCGCCTCTGGGTCGGCACGTTATTTGGGTTGGGCAGAGGTTGCAAAGGAAGGGTGCCAAGTTGGCAGGAATTTGCCATCTGGGCTAGTTGGTTGCGAACCTCTGTGATCTCGTCCCTATGCTGTTTTTGCATTGCCGCATTCGTCTTTTGAATGTCAGCCAGTGTTTGAAGGATAAGAGTCAGTTGATCCTGGTTTTGCCCGGATTGGTAGGTGGGATTGGGCCGAGGCTGAGGCGGCTGATATGGACGAGGGGCTTGTGGACGGGGTTGATATGGTGGTCTTTGAGAATTTCCCGTCCACTGAAAGTTAGGATGATTTCGCCATCCAGGGTTGTAGGTATTGGAGAATGGGTCATTCTGGATGGCGTTGAGGTCCTCGCAGTTCTGAGGAACCTCCGAAAAGTCAGAATACGGGGGTTCAGAGTTCCCCCAACTCGAGTAGAATGGATCGGAGGTCACTCCGGTCCAAGGGGCAGACGGGGGTGGATATGGGTCCATCCCCTTGGCAGATTGGTGATATATGTTTTGCACAGTTTCCCTTGCCAGAGGAGGTCGTGCAAAAGAGTTTTGCGCAGAGGTGGCTTGCTGCAAATGTCGAGTTAGCTCATCCACCTTCTT
The DNA here is from genome assembly GCA_037157565.1 of Thalassia testudinum. NCBI lineage: Eukaryota > Viridiplantae > Streptophyta > Magnoliopsida > Alismatales > Hydrocharitaceae > Thalassia > Thalassia testudinum. Next base: position 43,009,587 of record JAZHRO010000065.1, read on the forward strand.
TTCTATGATAGAAACCTTGTCCAACCGACTGGCCATCAGTTCCAAGTCCATAGAAGTGGACAGGACCTGCATCTCACGTGTCCCTCTTAGATTCGTCGATGCGCGGGCATTCGTCCTGTCGAATAAGCCCATGGAGTCATTATTTATGGAGTTCTCGCACATGTTTTCGAGAATCTCCCACACCGTGTCCTCGTGTTGACCCATGATGTTTCCTCCGTACGTTGCATTGACGAATAAACAAATATCTTCACGGAGTCCCTGGTAAAAAGACTGGACTTGTTCCCACTTAGGAACTCCTTGATGGGGCACTTTCGCATGAGATCTAGGAATCGATCCCAAGCTTCGTGAAGAGGTTCTCCCGGTTGTTGAGTGAAATGAGTGATCTGGTGGCGCAAGGCATTCTCCTGCCGACGGGGAAGAATTTTTTCAAAAATTCAGACTGCAATTCCTCCCATGTGTTGATCGGACGGGTCTGAGTTTGATACCAGTGTGCGGCCTTGTCCAAAAGGGAGAACGAAAATATTTTCATGAGTAGGATATCCCGATTTTGTACATCTGACCCGAAGGTCTGGGCCAGATGCTTGAGTTGTTTAATGTGCTGGAATGAATCCTCAGAGTTAAGCCCATGGAACTTTGGTATGGCATAAATCATATTGGGCTTCAGTTTAGAATCAGGTCCTCCAATTGGGATTCGTACTCGAGGTTCGATTGCCACCGCAGCGGGATTATAGTGATCTCGCATCATAGGTCGCTGCGGTGGGTTTACAAAGTTCTGAAAGAGATCAGTAAGGTGTTGAAGTTGGTGTTCAAGGTTATTCTCCTCTTCAGTGGGTTGTGCCATGATGGGAGAAGAAGGAGAATCAGGATCTGAATCAGATGAAAGATTTATGGGGTGGGGTTGCTGCACAAACAAGGGCGTCGAGGCTTGGCCTCGACGAGAGTGAATTTCTAAAGGAGGTCTCAAGGGTCGTCTTAAGGACCTCCTACTAAACATGCACCGAAGGATGTGATGAGATTAGAAGGTGCTGGACCCAATCAAGACACCCAAAAATTGTTGGGTGACTATAGAGGTTCGGGGCAGATGGACCCCTGGATCAGAAGATCGTCCACCTGAGAAATACCTGGGCAGCCAGAGAGGGAGAGTCCCGCAAAGACCCCTACACGGTAGAGCATCCCCACGGGTTACAGGGTTTCCCCCACCCGACCTCTCTTGTCACTGCGGTTCCAGGTAGACCAGAATGGGGACCTTGACCTCTTAAGTCTACCCTTTTTATTTTAAGATCAAGGTGCTTAATGTTCCACTTGAACTTTTAAGTATTTTGAGTGCAAAAGTGACCTAATTTTAAGGTTGGTTGACCCAGGGGATCAACTTCACCTCTTGTTCCTTTGAGAGCTTTTAGGTCATTTCTTTTATGGTTCAAATGGATTAAAAACCTACTTTGCTTAGGGTTCCTCTTGTATAGATCTTTTCAAACACGGTTTAGGCACACCTCTTTTGGGAAAATTTTGTTTCTTTGTTTAGGAGAAGATGTGTCTCTAAAAACCCTAACTTTGTAAATCTTAAATTGGCTCTAGTGGGTCCAATTTAGTTGCCTCAGAATTTAGCACCTAGGGCTCAGTCAAGAAAGTTTTAGCCCTAGTTGCCTTAGTTGGATGAACAGACAGAAATGTGTTGAAATGAAAATCAGGCAACTTGATGAGTTACTAAATATGAAATAGGTAGCCCTAAGTTGATTTTTCTTTTTTTTCCTTTTTAGATTTTGAGAGGGTTAAGAGAGAGGGCTTATGGAAATTACCTGTTCCTTGGAGTGTCTGTTGTGCAGCAGCTCTTCTTTCCTTTTTGCCTTCCCTGTTTTGAACACAACAAAAGAGAGGAGTTAGGTCAAATATTGGATAGAAAAGTTGTAATCAAAAGCTTTAAAAGTGCCCGTTGCTCCCCGGCAACGGTGCCAAAATGTTTGCATGCTTTTGTGATCGGATTTTAAAGGAATGTCACATTGTAATATAGCCGACAAAGTGTTCAAAACAAATAAAGATTTTTGTTACTCGAAAATTGGAGTATCCGAGGTCGAACATAGGGAGCAATCTCAGTACTTTTAAAACCAAAGAATACAACTTGTAAATGAAAATAATTGATTCAAAGAGAGAGAGTTATAAAGAGAATTTCTAAAAGAAAACAGAATTGGACGTCTGATTTCTATATCAGACGTCTTAAATGTAATCTTCTTTCTCTCTTCTATCTTCTTCTTCGTTGGCTCTTCTTCTTGTTTTCTTCAGATTCACAGATCTTCTTCTTCCTTGCACTTCTTTCTCTTCTCTTCTCTTTCCTGCGAAGGCTTCTTCTTCCTGCCTTTGTTTCTCTCCTGTCTTCCTTTTCTTCGTTGGCTCTTCTTCTTCTTTGTCTTCTCTGCGAAGACTTCTTCTTTCTCTGCCTTGCTCAGCTTCTTCTTCAGAGTTCCTTCTTCTTCTGCTCCCGCTCTTCTATTTCTTCAGTTCTTCTTTTTGCTTTCCTTCGCCTCTTCCTTCTCTCCTTTTCCCTTGCTGCAGCGGCTAAGTGTTCACTTCTTCCTCTGCTCCTTCTTTCCTGTGCAAACCACAGCCAATGCAAAACCTACCCCGTTCCCTCTACCCAAACGTCTCTCTCTTTCTCTGCAATTCTCTCAAGGACACTCTCCCAGAGCCATACGGGTAATCGGGTCAGATTTTGCACCCGGGACCAGGTGCACCGGTAGGTGGTGATGCGCGAGGAGTGCTCAGGTTAGGGTCGGGTCGGATCCCGCCAGATCCGCGAGGTGAAGCCGCGGACGAGGCGAGTGGGGAAGGTGAGGGACCTCACCCCTGTGCTTTCGGAGGCGGTAAGCAGAGAACACAAATTCAACTTAAAGCGTACCTGTGTGTTGCATTTAGCCTATGTGGGACTATCTGGTCTGCATCAATTTCGCACGTGCCCGCAGAGCTTCCTTCGTGCAATTGCCAAGGCTGGGAGCTTCGCAGCGAGGCTTGCTGGCCCTGATCGCTTCACAACACTCGCGTGAATCTGCTGCGCCTAGAACCTGGGAGATTTGACGCCTAGAGCTGCTGCAAAGCTGCTTGCTGCTGCAACTATCAATGGCAGCAAGAGTTGTAACCTGTCAAACACAAGCATGACCTATTGGCCTAATCAGACCAGCTGGGCACCTTCGCCGTAGCACGGTGAAGGTGGTGAACGGTGCTGCAGGCCGTGGGATGGCCTAGGCGTGCGGGCCTAGGTCAACCTGTGGTCGGAAGTGTGGGGTTGTTTGGGGGACTATGGTGGAGGTGTAGAAGGATGATGGATGGGCGGAAGTTGTTCTTGGTGGTGAGGCGGAACTTATGGGATGGTTGGCGAGCCGTGTGGAGGCGCGGAATGGTGGGAGCGGCTCGCCGGAGGTTGGTCGGAGGCGAGGAAGATGGAGGTGGTCAGGCACTGTCGGGGGGTAATTAAATGAAATAAGAGGGGGAAAAGAGAGAGAGGAAGATGGAGAAGGTATCTGGAGTGATCTGGAAGGAAGGGAGGCAGCGGAGTGGACGGCGCGTAACTGCCGTCGTCGGGGAAGAAGAACCCTGAGGGAGGGAGTGGCGACGAGGACGAGGTCAGGGGCACGCACGCTTGGTATGGCGCAACGCAGGAGGAAGCGGCAGAGTTGACTCTGCTGCTGGTATGGTAGCAGAGCGACGAGAAGGAGGGGAGGTCGCCGGAGCTTGCAGGTTACTTGGCCAGAGATGGGAGAGAGGAAAATTAGGGGGAATCTCTTCTCCAAAAACAAGGCTGAGGATCTGCGGCCGGGTCTGGGGAGCCTTTTATAGGTGTTGGCCGAACCTTCTAGCGCGTGGAGATCATGCAATCACCTCTGCCGACTCACCGGATATGGAAAGAGGGTGGATACCCAAATCTCTCGTGCATTCGCACGAGAGATTGGGTTCACACCAAAGATCGTGATTGGCTTTAGATGGAAGGGAATTCCTCAGAGAATCTCCCTTCCATTTCTGGGTGAGAATCTCTGAGGAATCAGAGAGTAATTCCTCTCTAAACCTCGCCGGAGCTTGACTCTGCCCTAACAATGGCGGGAGGACCTGATTGCAAAGGTGGCGAGGAACTTAGGGGGCTCTCTGCAAGGATTTTCAAAAGATAGGGACCAAATTGTGATTTGGGTGTACTAAATTGCAAAGTAGGTCAAGATGACCTCCCTTTAGGTCCAAATTTTGGTAAAAACCTAATTTTGACCTAAGGAATCCAATGGTGAATTTGGATTTTAGGTTTGACCTTGTTTGACTAGACATTTTACGTAAAAATCCAAATTAGGTTAATTGAAGAGCTAGGACCCTAATCTAGGTCAAACTGGGTTCCAAGGGCCAAATTAAGTGTTCTAAACCCTAGAGGATATTTTTCCATGATTTTTAGAGGGTTTACTTGATTTTTATTCTGACCGAAACCTTGTTAATTTAAGCGGGTCTGTTTTAGGGCTACCAAATGTCATTTAATTCCTAGATTGCACATAAACCCATTTCTGATTGACTCAACCCACTTTTTATCATTTGACCTATGTTTTTCCTCTGGGAAATCCCATTTTTGTACTGCAATGGTAAAATTACAGTTTTAACCTTTATTTCATGTTTTCCTCTCAGAGCACTTGTTCCTTCATTTAGGCCTTCTTCTAGGTTATGTAGGAGCTTTTATCTTCTTTATTGGGTCAAACTGAGCTAGTTATGGCTCATGATGTGGCTCTCATCACAGCTCCCCCGATGAACTCCCGCATGCGCCGCTCTAGCCGTGCGCCCTCTGGCGAGCTCCCACAAGCTCGCGAGCTCAAGCACTTCCTCCTCTCCTCACACCGCCTCTCCTCCTCATTGCCGCTCTCACGCTCTCTCTCGCACTCACTCCTCTCGCTGTGGTGGATAGGAAGAGAAGAAGGTGGCTAGCTGTGGTGAAGTGGGGAAGAAAGGAAGAGGGGGAGAGGGGTTTATATAAGGGTGCATTAGGGTTCGGTGGAGGAGGGAAGAGGGAAAGAGAGAGAAGAGAGGTACAATCTGCGTGCAGCCCATGCGCAGACGTGAAGGCTCGTACCAAAATTTCGATTTCCAGATGTCTGGGAAGGGGTCTAGACGTCTTAAAAGGCTTAGGATAGAACAGGTCTTTACATCATAACAAACTTGAAGGAAGTTTCGTTCCCAAAACTTAAGCTAGCTAGGGTGCGAAAAAAGAACTATATACGCATAACAAACTTAAAGAGGACCGAAGCCGGTCCAAAAAGACGTACCCTCAAAAAGCTCCAGGTACCGCTCTTGCATCACCACCTCAGGCTCCCAGGTAGCCTCCTCATACCTCTAGCTCCTCCACAAGACCTTCACTAGGGGTACCTGCTTCCGTCTCAGACTCCGAACGACTCTGTCTAGTATCTGTACTGGTTGCTCGGGGTGGGTCAGGTCGTCACCCACCTCGACACTCTCGTGGCTCAGAACGTGACTGGGATCAACGACGTACTTCCTAAGGTTGGACACATGGAACACGTCATGTACACCAGAAAGCTAGGGAGGAAGGGCAAGTCGGTAAGCAACGGGTCCTACCTACTCCAAGACCTCAAAGGGCCCCACAAACCTCGGTGCAAGCTTCCCTTTCACCCTAAAATGCTCCAGGCCCTTCATGGGTGAAATGTGAAGAAAGACGTGATCCCCAACCTCGAACTGCAACTCTCTACGCTTCCAATCGGCATAACTTTTCTATCTACTCCTGATAGTGCGAAGTCATCTGTGAATCTGCTCTATCACCTCCTGACTTTGCCGGATCAGCCTGGGACCAACCTCCCACTTGGTCCCTACCTCAACCCAACTCAAGGGCGCAGTACACCTCCGTCCGTACAGAGCCTCATAGGGTGCCATGCCGATACTCAAGTGATAGCTGTTATTATATGCAAACTCTGCCAGGGGTAAGTGCTCCTCCCAAGAGCCCCTCCAATCTAGTACACAGGCATGCAAAAGGTCCTCAAGTGTCTATATGGTGTGCTCTAACTGTCCGTCCGTTTGGGGGTAGTACGCCCTCTTAAACCTCAATCGTGTCCCCAAGGCCTGCTAAAACTCAGCCCAAAATTGGGAAGTGAAACGGGTATCCCAGTCGGATACAATCTCACACGAAACTCCTTGCAGACGTACCACATCACGAATATACCTCTTTGCCAACTACGCTAGTCTCAAGGTGACTCGAATCGGCAAGAAACGTGTCGTCTTCGTCAATCTGTCTACAATCACCCAGACTGTGTCGTGTCCTCGCTGGGTAATGGGCAAGCCCACCATCAAGTCCCTGGTGATGCTCTCCCACTTCCACTCTGGCACAGGAAGTAGCTGCAACGGCCCTGCAAGCCTCTGATGCTCGGCCTTCACCTGCTGGCACACCAAACACTACTGCACGAACTCACCTACATCCCGCTTCATCCCTCTCCACCAAAAGTCACATCTCAGATCATGGTACATCTTCATGTTCCCGGGATGTATGATGAACCTGGACCCGTGTGCCTCAGTCAGGAGCTCCCTCAACAACTCCTCATCCCTGGGCAAGCACAAACGTACCCTCATGTGCAGCACCTCGCCTGTAAAAGAGAAGTCTCCTGGGTCCCCTAATAGTACTCTATCTCGCAACGACTGTAGATATGGATCTGTCATTTGTCCTGTGACGATGAAGTCTATCAGCTCTGGTCTCGTCTGTCGTGTCACTGTCACTGCCCCACAATGCCTCTGTAACTCTAGGGGTTGCCAACTGCCCAACTCCTCCATCAGTCTCCAACTCTGTGCTTGTAAGCTGGTTAAGTGGGCAAGCACCTTCCGGCTCAAGACGTCAGCCACCACGTTGGCCTTCCCCAGATGGTAGGAGATGCTGCAGTCATAGTCCTTCAAGAGCTCTAACCAACGTCACTATCTCATATTAAGCTCCTTCTGATCAAACAAGTACCTGAGGCTCTTATGATCCGTGAATATCTCAAAGGTCTCACCGTAAAGGTAGTGCCTCCATGTCCTCAGCACGAAGACAATAGCTGCCAGCTCTAAGTCATGGGTAGGGTAGCTATGCTCATGGGGCTTCAGTTGCCACGAAGCGTAAGCGACAACGTGACCCTACTGCATGAGCACACCCCCTAACCCCTGCAACTAAGCGTCCGTGTAGACAAAAAAATCGCCGCTGCTATTTGGGATGGTAAGCACAAGAGTCGAAGTCAGCCTCTCCTTCAACTCCTGAAAACACGCCTTACAATCATCTATCCAAGAAAGGAGCACGTCCTTCTGGGTCAATTGAGTCATAGGACGCGCAATATGTGAGAAACCCCTGATAAACCACCGGGAGTAACCTACCAGCCCCAAGAAACTGCAGATCTCTATCACTGTACGTGGCTTCTCCCACCTGAGTACTGCCTCTACCTTGGCTGGATCCACAGCCAAGCCATCCCCCAAAATCACATGACCCAAGAAGGTCACCTGCCTCAACCAGAACTCGCACTTGATATATTTGGCATATAGCCTACGTCGTCTCAACGTGTCTAGAACCATCCGCAAGTGCTGTCCGTGCTGTGTTTGATCCCGTGAGCAAATGAGCACATCATCAATCCTTGGCAGCAGATACCTGTTCTTGATGGTGACCCTATTCAGCTGTCTGTAATCGACACAAAGGCGCAAGGTACCATCCTTCTTCTTCACAAATAACATCGGGGCTCCCCACAGGGATGCACTGGGCCTCACAAAGCCCTTCTCCAACAGGTCCTGCAATTGGGATTTGAGCTCTTGCAGCTCAAGTGGTGCCATCCTGTACATTGCCGTACAAATGGGGCTGGTCCCCGGTACTAGTGAGATCTCAAACTCGATCTCACGCTCAGGTGGTAGTCCTGGCAGCTCCTTAGGAAACACATCGGGGTACTCTCTGACCACTGGGATGCTCTGAAAGTCTGCCACGGGGCTAGGCTCTGCTACTACATAAGCCAGGAAGCCCTCACACCCCTGGCCCAAAAGTCTCGCTGCCCGAAGTGCAGAAATGCACCTGAAACCACTGGTTGTCCGTGAAACTCAAAGGAAGGCATCTCCGGTGTGGAGAAGACGATCTTCCTCTCAAAACAATCCACCAAAGCATGGTAAGTGAACAACCAATCCATCCCCAGAATCACGCCAAAATCCTCCATAGGTATCACAATCAGGTCAACGGGGAGGCTGTGTCCCCCAACACTGACCTCACAGCCTGTGTAGACCTCCTCAGCTACAAACAGCTGATCGCCCGACCTCTGATCACAAACAGATCTTCTAACAACATGCAGTCCTATCCCAAACTGACGGCAAAACTCGCAGCAACAAACGAGTGCATGGAAACAGAATCAAAAAGTATGTAAACTAATCTGTTGGAAATTGTAACCATACCTGCCACCACTAAACCTGATGCCCTGGCGTCTCTGTGTGTCAGGGCGTTGATACTCCCCTTAGCTCTCAGTGCAGAAGAAGCAGCCACACTCTACGTCGGACGGGTAGCTGCTAGCCGGTACCCTCCCCGCGACTACTGTCCTCCCCGACATGCCTGGGAACCACGACCACCTGCTCGGCCTCCAGTGCTCAGTGCGAGGAGCATCTACTGCGCTCCAGCCCTAGATGGGCAGTCCCTCCTGTTGTGGCCCGGCTGGCCACACTGGTAGCAGAGGGGGACTCGACTCCCTCCCTCAGTAGGTCCCTGCTAACGGCTAGGCGGGGTTTCAGTGCTGACAGCTGGCCCCTGCCGAGGGCCCCCAAAGGCCACTGACGACCTCGCAAAATGAGACGGCTCTCCAGCGGGTGCCGTGTGCCTCCTCTCTCACCGACCCTATGAGTACTCTGGCTAGTAGGGCCTCTTCCGTCCGCTGTCGATGTCTTGTCTGGCCGGGTTGGTCTCCTCGTACGTCATAACTACCTCCACCACTCTTGAGAAGGTGGGCAGCTTCAGGGGCTTGACATACCCCCGAATGGCAGGCCAGAACCCCTCAGTGAACCTCCGTAGGCGCTCCTCCTCAGTAGCCACACCTGTCGCAGCAAAACATGATAGCTCCAAGAAGCGCGTGCGGTACGTGCTAACAATCATCGTCCCCTGGCAGAGAGTGTGGAACTCTCGCATCCTCTGGTCCTGCCACGTCTACAGGAAGTATTGCTCGTAGAAGAGGGTCACAAATTGGTCCCATGTCAGCTCTGCCCTCTCCTGGCCTCTGACTGCCCTCCACCACCTGTGTGCTGCACTCTCCAGCTGATACACGGCACTTTGCAGGGGGCAAAGGGTGTCAAACACCTTCTCGATCTGCTCCAGCCAGTCCTCTGTCTCAGACGAGTCCTCATCCCCCTTGAAAGAGGGGGGCTTCAGCTTCTGGAATTGTCTGAAAAGCTCGTAGTGCAGCTGTAGTGGGGGAACGGGCATGCCTCCAAGCACGGAGGGCTCGTGCTCAGAAGTGTCAGAGTGCGGTGGGGTCAGTGGAGGACCACCCCCTCCCCCTCGTCCAACGCTGCGTCGGTCTCACGGTCCCACAGAGGACTCCCCCTCCACATCCCCAGGGAGAGGCGCCCGTGGAGGCGGGTAGAGCTCCTCTCGTACTATATCCCGTATCAACTGAGAGAGATCCTAGGCCTGAACGCCCGAGAGAAGTGGTTGGTTAACTGACACCTCGGGCCCAGCACGTCCACCCCTCCGACTTCGTCCACGGTCGCATCCACAGCCCGCCTCAAGGACTCCACGACGAGGCATCTCTTGCAAGGAGACGCGAAAAACAGAACAAAAAGAAGTCAACTCTAACGGACTTCAGTGAAGGAAACTCAGAACAAATGTCAAGAGGTACGTTATGGTGGTTATTCTAGTTACATGCACGTAAATTGGTTATTCTCAAGCTAGTTAGTTCATTTCTCGGGACGATCTTGCTCTGATACCATCTTGTTACGACTCGGTTCCCGAATCCCTACAGGACACGAGACTAGCCCGACTCGACTAATCCCAAGACCCAGTTGTCCAACAAGAAATAATCAAAAAGCAGAAAAGTAAACCACATTCACTATGCTAAGTAACTAATAGTAAAAGAGTACAAGCAGTAAGGAAAGAAAAGCTGCTAACAGTACATATCACCACCACAACAGTAAAGCGAAAACAAGGTACAGAAATGTAAATAGTAACAAGTATCTGAACTCACAAACAAAAGAAAGTACAACAACAGGAAGACTACTGCTGCTGAGCTCTACTGGGCCCAGTACCCTCTGCAGTCGGTGACTCAGGCTGCTTAACACCTGGACCTGAAAAGGGTCATGAGTAAACAGAGTCAGTGAATGCTAAGTAGAGTGGCAACCAACTAACTAAAGCAATAAAAGCTAACAGGTAATTTATCTTTTCTAATTACCTTATTTTACAAGTTATTTCTTTCTACCCATTAGTTTATATTTCCAAATCTCTTTCTTGATCTCGAATGTTCCTCGTGGAAATGACCTTGACTACAGTCTTTTCCGAAGAGTAGAAGGCACACGTGGTGCTCTCTTGGTCGGGAGAGTCCCCCGTGGTGATCCTACACCCAGTCAACCACCCCAAGGTCATAGACAGACATAGCGGTGACTACGGCACGCGCGATAAGCGCACGGGTAGCTACCCCGCACTGGCACGCAGTCAGTCATTTCCGCTAACGGATATGCCCAAAGTATAGCACGGAATAGTATAAGGCCTAAACCTCTCAATAACAGGGGTCTAGCCCCTCATAACCAAACAGGGGTCTCGCCCCTCCACAATCCGCGCACCCTTGTCTAACTACCCTGGTTTGCCTAGTGGGCCTAACAAGTAGGTGTAGGGTGGCTAGCTGAACCCTTGGCTCCGTAGGATGGCTAGCTCTCTCCCTACACTAGTAGCTCCCCTTGGTACAATGTATGGGAGGGCCAAGAAGTCAGTGTAGAGTGGCCAATCCTAACCCTAGGTCCCAACCCAAGGGCGGCTAGCTCCACTCTACACTAAATAGGGGACAGTCGCTCTCCTTGGTACCACGTACTCAAGGGCCAGCACACTTCCCACTCACATTTTCAGATCCATTCCATTTATTTCCAGGAGCTTTACTCCTAATTCCCTGTAGGGTTCATGCTCGTATTTCTCATTCCATTCCATACCAGGTTTCATCATTCACATTTCCTTTCTCAGGTTATACACATGCAACTCATATTTTTATCATTTAACATATACAACAGGTAATGTCATAAGTAACTAGCACAAGTAATTCATATTTCACATGCAACTCTTGTTCATTAACAGGCAGTTGTTAACATTTCTAATCATTCATTCAAGACTGCAATTCCAAACACACATACAAACATTTCAAGTACTTCTCGTCGTAGGATTCATGCCATATCCTAGGTTCTAGTTATTCAATTCACATGTGTATTCAGGTTTTATAACTAAATTAGGGGAAGACCACTCTACCAGACAACCTGGAAGTATTGGGGGCTCGAATGGTAGGCTCTCGTGCCTCAGCAAGCCCTGAACCCGCAACTGATCAAAGTCCTATAACAAGGAACATACCACAATGGAACATTTAGAACAGTATAAAATGCCTTCTAACAAGTAGAGGATTTCACAAGGAAAACGCCGATATCTTGTTTGCGTAAAATGGACCTCAAACGGGCCCTAAACGGGTCAAAAATATGGCTACAGACCCAAATCGGACATCTGGCACAAGGTCCAGATGTATTAAAAGTAATCAGAAACTCACCTCAGGTTCTGCGTCGACTTCAGACATCTAGAACCTCTTCTAGACCGTCTGGACCTAGCTCCAGATGTCCAACCTCTCCTCCGAACGTCTGGGAGTGCTTCTCGTCATCTGGTAAGCTGTCCAGACGTTCGAAACACGTGGGAGGGCATGCCCCGTGCCTTCCCGAAGCAATCCCTGCACACGACAACAAAATCGCCTATATTTAGCCACGCAAATCATAGCTACGGTGCGGCCTGCATGGCCGTAACTGCAAGAGGAACGTACTTTCACGAAGATATAAATTCAGACGTCCAGTGTAGCCACCAGACGTCCGCCTAGTCATCTGGACGTCATGCCAGTCGTCTGATTCTGGGAAAATCCTAGAACCAGAACCACTTCTTACTCTCCCTTACCGCACGTAGCCGCGGCCTCGCCTCCTCGCTTGCAGCTCTGGCTGCAGCAGTGTCAGGGACGGCTCCCCTGACGCACTCCTCCTCCCGCACGTGCTGCTCCGGCGAGCTCCCACGAGCTCGCGAGCTCAAGCTCTTCCTCCTCTCCTCACGCTGCCTCTCCTCCTCATCACCGCTCTCACGCTCGCTCCTCTCACTGTGGTGGAGAGGAAGAGAAGAAGGTGGCTAGCTGTGGTGAAGTGGGGAAGAAAGGAAGAGGGGGAGAGGGGTTTATATAAGGGTGCGTTAGGGTTCGGTGAAGGAGGGAAGAGGGAAAGAGAGAGAAGAGAGGTACTGTCTACGAGTAGCCCGCGTGCAGACGTGAAGGCTCATACCAAAATTTTGATTTCTAGATGTCTGACCAGACGTCTGACCGACAGTCCAGATGTCTTAAAAGGCTCAAGATAGAATGGGTCTTTACAGCACTCCGGCGCCTTTAGCACCACATCGTGAGTGGCGGGTCAACCTTAGCCACTTATGTTGAATTCCTTCCTATGCCTTGACAGTCGTCAGGTGCTGGGCACCAAACAAACCTCTTATCCCTCGAGCATGTATCTAAGCATATTTGTGACTTTGGCATTTGATGAGATATTATGTGTGCGGTGCGGGCTGGGAGCCTAGCACTGTGCATGGGCTTGAATGAGCCCATTAACGAGCTTAAACCAGAATTAAGAGGAGTAATAACGAATCAGGGTGGCCTTAGTAGAGGTCTGGTCCCACCCGAAAGAGTCCTGTGTATCCCTCGAAAAGGCCATCCGCCAATTGAAAACCTAATTTTTGTATTACGTGAGGGTTACTAAGGGGTTAACTAAGAAAAAGAAGAGAAAATGAGCCTAAAATGGCTAAGTGTTGAGACCGCAGAGGCTAAGTGTGTACCCTGTGAGTGAGCAAAAGAGAAAAAGAAACTAAGAGTTAGAAAAAGAGTGTTAGCCACAAAGGACTAACTGCAGAGTTAACTCTGAGAGAGCCTAAGTAAAGAAGAAAGAAAGAGTTAAGTCTGAGAGAACCTAAGTAGAAAAGAACAGAAGAACAAAAGAAGAAGAAAGGTTGTATGTGTATATGTATACGTATATGTATATATATATATGTATAAGTATACTGTAAATAATGTGTAAATATAGTATATAAGGTATACGTAGTATAAAAGTGTTTGAGCTATATGTGTAGATAGAATAAGTGTCACTATAGACCCTAGTTTTTAGCTTAGCTTATGTATATACTTTTTCCTAAGGTTTAGCGACATTTGTATATGTCGTTGTACATACTATATATGCTATTATAGATGTTAAAATATTAAGTTAAGTTAGTATTTTATGTATTATACCATATTATTGCATAGATATGTAAATATTAGTATTATAAGTTATAAGTAGATAGTACAAAGTATTCATTTATAGTTTTTTATGCTTGTTTCTACGTAGATGTTTACGAACATTTAAGGACATTCTTTTGTACATAAATTAGCTCATTCTTTCATTCAATTAATTTATTCATTCATAATTGTACATAAAATTAATCTTTTTGGAATTAAAGAATGATATTGGACTTAGAGAGTAATATATATCAATAACTACCTTCCAGTGAATGACCTAGAATAAGCCAGTAAAAATTATATAATTAAATAAAATTGACGCAATAACGGTTTGTATTTGTGACACATACTACAACAACGACGATTTTTATATGAACCATGGTCGATCGCATCAATAGGCTTATGTCAGTTTCAGCAAGAGCTTTCTGAAAAAGATCTTCATGAGTTTTTAACGTGTATTCTGGTTTGGTTTTGAATTATCTGAAGTGCAAAAAGGATTTTCTAAATGGAATGTGTTTGGACATATTTTTCAGATGTTCAAATAGGTTTTGGAATGCATAGTTTAAACCTTAGATCCCTCTAAAGTTATGTGACAGTAGTGGTAGCTCAATGGTCATTGGAGCTGGATAAACTTTGATGTCATAAGCTCCTAATTTGGTTTTCAATTTCAATCAATTTCCTTGGCTATTCTAATGTATAACAAGCACTCAGTTACTTGTATAAATTTTAATTGGATTTAGAATGGATTGGAAAGGCTTGTAAATAATTTTTGAAACTCTTTGTCACTAAACTAAGTATGTTAACTGTCCAATTGAGTGATTTAATGAAATCTAATGAGAAAATTATGTTTTTATACTTGATTATGATCTAAACAGATGTATGGAAATTATTCATACCCTTATCTTTCATTCTAGCACTTAGAATGAGACCTTAGGCTTGGGTTTCATGTTTTAACCTTCTTAAAGCCTAGTTTCAGGCCAACTTGTAAATATAAGAAAAATACAAAAATAATTATAAAAAAATAAAATATTGGTGTCTTGAGTTACATTAGGTTTAGTTTTAGGTGTGTGTCAAGTTAAGTTTGGTTTCAAGTCCTGTAAATAGTAGAACATACCAGTAGAAGTCTAGGTCTTCTTTGGTATGAAATAAAAGAAAAACGCACAAAAACAACAAAAAGAGTCCTCTTCTTCTCTTCTTACCTTTCCTCCCTCTTCCCTTATCTGTATAAAACACAAAAACAAAATAAAAATCTGAAAAACTAAAAAAGCCACATACAAATACCTTGTATATAGTATTTATACTTGTATATAAGCTTAAATTAATTGTATATAGTATCTATATGTATATAAAGTGTATAAATAACCTCTATGTCTATCTTATTTACTTAGGTAGGTATTTATATTAGGTTATATAGTATGTATTATAATCATATAATTATATATATATATATTTATTTATTTATATTATATGTATATAATCCATGTATATTTGTAAATGACTATGTACATACTTAGAATCATAATTATAATTGTCTATATAACTTAAAATAATTATATTGTACAGTAATGTATCCTTATATTTATTATTTATCTATATATTGTATATAATTATGTTTATAAGTTAATTAGGTATGTAAGTTAATATAATTTAAACTAGTAAATTAATGAATTATTGAAATAAATTATGTTGTATACTTGTATACTATAGTTAAAGTATTTTAAATATATTTATAACCTATTTATGCTATAGAATAGTATTTATACTGTATATATATGTATATATGTATAAATCATGTATTTAAATGTACATAAATCAAAATAAATGAATATAAATAAATTAAAAATCTGTAATAATAAGTTAATGATGTATATTAACTAATTCATAAATCAATTGTACCATTAATTTATCAATTTGTACTTTAATTAACGAATTAAACAATAAATCAATATGCATTTTTCATTAACTTTAACAATTTTTTAAATATAATTATATAATTAATTATTGTAAATAAATTATACCAAATAAGTAGGCTTATGTATAGGCTACACATACATATAATTTAATTTGAAAATAATTATTAGTTAGGCACCTAAATTAAGGCCTAAAATTGGCCAAAAATCACGCACTGTGCGCCCAATTAGGCGCTAGAAATAGCATCACATCGGAAGTTACCAAGCTCCCACACCCGTATAAAAGCAGCAGCGCCCATGTTTCTCGGTTGTTAGTGTTAGGTGCACAAACTGAACATATGAGCATTGGGTGTGTGTAAGCTCATGGGGATGGTGGGCGTGGGAACCCAATTGACCTAGATGGCCTGTGAGAGGTGTGGATGTGAGCCTGTATGAACCCGGAATTATACAAAAACAAACTTAACAAAAACTAGGGCCTAAGTTTAGTAGTGGTTGATCTGGGCCCTAGTAAGTTGTTGATCCTCAAAGGGTTGGGCCTGCTAATTAACAAATTTTTTATTAAGTGTAGGTTAATTTGGATTAAGTTAAGCTTAAGTGTTAGTTGTGTATGTGTATTAGTTAAGTGTTGCGTGATATAGACTAAGCGTTATATGTGCGCTATGTGTGCGTGCGTTAAATGTAAGTGTTAAGTATGAGTATGTATATATGCATAGAGTATAATATACAGATATAGCATAGATAATATATATTTTTCCCTTATTGTATATATGTTTTTAAGGGTTTTAGTGACATTTAGAGATGTCAGTGTAGATAGTTATATAAGTTAGTATAGCATATAGTGTATGTTAGTATATATATTCTTTTTGTCCCTATATTAAAGCAATGTTTAGATGTTAGTGTACATAACTAACCTAAATTAGTTCAGATTAATTTTTAATGCCTTTCTACCTGTTTATATGTTTGAGGCATCATCATTAACATAATTCTTTAATTCTTTTAAATTGACTTGATGGTTAGTTCTTTGATTATTTCATTCATTTGTAAATAAACTTAACATTTTTGGAATAAAAATTGATTTTTGGATAATATAGGGTGATGTATATCAATAACTGCCTCCTAGTGAACGATTTAAAATAAAACTAGTAAAAATTATATATAAATAAAATGACATCCGTTTGAATTGCAATTTTATACTACAACAAATTAATTAACCAAAATTAATAAGCGATCCTGATGGCACATTAATGAGATACTTGGCTCCAGAATGCATGGTTGATGTCTGCTATCACTGAGAAGGTGGACGTGTATAGCTTTAGAGTTGTGATTACAAAGATAGTGTGCAAAAGGAGAAACTTAGATAACTTACAACTAGTAGAGAATGTGCATCTCATTTCTTTGTTACGAAAGAAGACATGACGGGACAACTGTCAAATGACTTTGACAAATTAAGGTGGTGAAGATATCCAATCGAGTGAAGATTGAAAATATGTTAAAGCTGGCACTATGGTGTTCACAGATTGACACTTGTAAGAGGGCATCTATTTCTATGGTTATCAAGGTATTAGAAGGAACAATTGGGATAACTAAGGACTTGGATTTTGATTTCACTAGTCCAATGTGAAGCTCTGAGCACCACTTAAAGGGGCTAATTGTGTTATTATTGTTGGTATTATCTAGTCCTAGATGAAAAGTAATACTTAATTTCATGAAGACATTTCATGATATTTCTTTGTATAGATGAAAATAGTGTTATATATTACCTCTTGCTATCAATATTTGTTTCTTTTGTAAGTAAATCTATGAGTCTAGGACTCTTGTTGCTTTTCTTTAGTTTGTTTTGGATCAAAATTGTACTGAAATATGCCCCAATTCTTCAATCTATGGTCTATAATATCAAATACTCATGTTGGAATTTTTGCCATCATGTTTCTTAAACAACTATTAAAGCTTATTATTAAGTATAAAAGGAAACCTCCCTGTTCCTTTTCTGAAGATTCCGTCACCAAGAGCTTTGACTTTTGAAAAATGTCTTTTTAATAGGGGAATCGGTACTTTTATCCGGCTTGAATGCTGTTGAACGTGCGAGTTACTACGCTAACGTGTTTGGTTTTGAAAATCTGTCGTTGTAGTTTGAGAGCGAAGAACTCGTGTTCAACAAATAAAATTTATATCAGAATAGAAATCCCGGGTCTAACTCAGGGAGGCGGACGTTTGATTTAAAAACACGCGTTTGTTTTATTTGTCATGAATAAAATTAATTGATTAGAACTATCTAACTATTTACAATAAATAGAAGAGAGAGAGTAAGAGAGCGAGAATATTACAAACAAAAGCCAAAAAGAGATGTAGAATGAACATGGAATTCATCATTAAAAAGATTGTTTGTTATACTAAACATTATGACTAGAAAGCAGAAAACGATTACACTAGAAAGCAGTAAATCTACTCTAGAAAGCAGTAAATCTACTCTAGAAAACATTAAAAAGAATGGAGAGAGAAATATCCTCCTCGACGGTCACTTGGAGGATGAGCCGGACGGGACGACGCCTGGATGAAGGAGGACGGAGCAGGACGAAGGAGAACAAAGCAGGAAGAACGGGAATGGGCAGCACGTCGTCATCATCGTGGGATCCGCTTCCGAAAGGGGGACGAAAAATTGACTTTATCTCGTGAGAAGCATCCCGGGTGTGGGACAAGCTTCTCTTGAGCTTTGGAGAGGGAGAGAAGAGAAGGAAGGGATGAGAATTTCGTGAGAAGGGGGTCTCCTTTTATAGTTGCAAGGAATGAGGGCAAATTGGTCTTTTAAATCTCAAAACATTAAATAAGGGATCTTTAGTGACGGATAAAACCGTCGCTAAAGCCCCATCGTGGGCGACGTGTGGCGGAGTGCGCGTGCTCGCTCGCTTACTCACGCGTGTAACGTGCATTCACGTTCAGCTGATTTCAGCCTTTCGATCGCAAGATCGGACGGCTTATCTCGCGCCTCCACCCGCTCCTCAACGCGTGCCCGCCCACATGTGATCTCGCGTGAGGCGTGGGTGTGCGATACGGCGTGAGCGCAATTGCACGCATGCGACCGCTCGATCGTGATCGAGCGGTCAATCGTGCCCACTCTCCACGTCCCAGCAGCCGCTCACCGCGATTCGAATGCGCGCCGCCCGCTCGCGATAAGGCCTCCACCCGCTGTGCTACGGAGGCTCTTATGTCATGGAGACGAATTCAGGTGCACACTTCCATAGCCGTTGGATGCACATCCAACAACGGAGAAGCCACGAAGAAGAGATGGTGCGATGAGTGCAGCGGTCGGTTGGGTGGCTGAGATGGCGCCACGTGGCGCCATCTTGGCCGTCCATCTTCTAGATGATGTAGATGGTGCCACGGTTGTCGGATTGAGTCGATTTTCACGTCATTAGGCAGCGATCATCGATCCAAATCCATCCGTGCAGTCGGATTTGTCTTTTGAAGTATGGATTCACACCATCTTGGCCCTTGATCTTTTAAGGTTCCCCAATCTTTATCTGATGCTACAAATGTCTGATTAGGGCGATCTTAGAGTCGTTGAACTCCAATCGTGACCCTGATCACATCTGTACGGTTGGATCTTTGATCCGAGGCCTCGATAAAAAGTTTGCCCTATCCATGAACATAAAAAGAGATAATTAACCTCCATTTTATTCAAACTAGTCTAAATCAAGATGATGCATGTTATGCAATATTTATGGTATGCAATGCAATCCTATGCTTAAGAACATGCATAAATAGATATCTTAAGTAGTGTAAACATGTTTACATCATACTCCCATGCCTATCTTTTACTAGTCCCTAGCAAAAACTATATGCCATTTATAAAAGAATCAGGTTGGATTATTTGGGCTTGAGTTATTTTCAATCATTAAGAAAATGTTTACTTAGGATCTGAACTTTCAAAGACACAACAGTGCTCGAGTATCTGCCAAAATGCAGACTGCCTCAAGCCCTCACCTTATTCAAAGAAAAATTTCTTTCTCTTTTTCTTCTTTTCTAATTTTTTTGGATTTTCGAGTTTTAGGGTTTAAGAGTGGCTTTCTACGGCCATTCAACTCACCCGAGATCTGATGAGAACCCTAAGTTCTAAGCATCTTATTGTGAATGTGATAGACTCGTTGAGCGACAGTAAAAATGGACTTCGGATTTCTATGCCTCTAGGTGACCTTAAAAAGAGAATTCTACCTAAAGGTGTATCTTTACAACCGGTAGCTTTCTCCCTACTTTTATTTTTTATGGGGTCAACACAAGGGTAAATCCAGTGTATATCTCTCCGATTTATTCTACTTCTCCACTTCTTCGTAAGTGTTTTGGGAATTTTCAGTGCATTTATTGAGCTAGGTTTTGGACAACCGGTCAATGAGCTGTTACCACCGACAACTTGCCAGCCATACTCGTGTGGCAAAGTGTGGTTTATTTCTTTTTTTCCTTTTTTTTATTTTCTTTTTCTCTTTTTAAGTAGGTGGCTTCCCTGGTCTAAGATTTACCTAAAGGCAGCAAAAAGAGAAAGGTCCTGTGACTAGGCTCTGGACAACCTACCTATGGGCTGTTACCCACGATAACTTGCCAGCCATATCACCCTAGAAGGTTCATTAGCTACCCAATTTCCGTTAGAATCGTCGAACAATGAGTCAGTGACAAGATAGTGTGTAGATGCTTTAGGCTTAAAGTTTCCTCAAATCAGAGGGTGGATTGATAATTCATGTACTTATCACCTAAACTTATTTACTCCAATTAAAGTAGAATTCAAGGTGGCGAGGACTCGAAAAAAAATAAATCCACATTTTAGTGGATACACGGGCTGATTAAGTCCAAAGACCTGAAGGGTCTTTGTGTTCAAATCATAATGTAGTATTTCCTAAGATTGGAAATTTTCTTAAACCCAAGTTCTCTTTCCTAATTCCATTTTTTTTAATAAGAGAAAATAAAATAAATCTATAGAGCTGACGAATAAATTCAGAGATGAATATCCACCCCCTCATGCCTATCTAATGCAATGTCCTCATTGTATTAAAAAGACAAAACAGAGTGGAATAGAATAGAAAGCACCTGAATTGCGTGAATGTCAAGTCTGCTCCGAGATAGAAACTAAAAAGAACTGCATACGTGCTGAATTTAGTGCCTTCAGCTAGGCACACTATACAAAGAAGAGAAATAAAGAATTCACAAGTGCAGGTCAGAATCAGAATAAAAAGATGAAACCTCAGACCTGCCAGCAGTTGTCCACAAATGTGGACCAGATTGTGGTGCAGACCCATACCCCATAATCGAGAATATCTTAGGTTTTGGATAAAAATTACCCAAAACCTAAAATCAGTATGCAAGCAGGGTTGAGCCTACGATTTATGAGGATGCAACCCAAGACCAAAAAGTTGGATTACAGAGAAATCAAGCTCAAAAGGATAATCATTGAATGTGTGCTTGGGTTCGACATCCTTAGAACAAATGTCGTAAGGGTCCCGGTTTGATGGTTTTAGATGAAATGGAACCCTTAGACGCAGTCTTCTACTTCCTCCGGAGTTAACTTCCCAAGTCAGAACTTCCCAACTCCTATCATCCTCAATCAGAATGTTAAATTCCAAGACCTCTTGCATATTAATCACCCCATCTGAAATCCCCAAGTCTAAAAGATGTGGCTGAATCAGAATTGACTTGGGTCTAGTTATCTCAGAAACAGAATCATCAATAAGCTTAATGGGGTGTAACTGACAATCAAGGCATTGAATTGAATCCTCTAGAAAATGCGATTCTGGATCCGTAATGTGAGCCCCAATAAGATCAGTTTCCTTAATTATTGGGCTATCAAATGATCTTTCAGAATTCTCAGCCCTAATCGTCTCACAGAAATCGTGTTCTGTAAACTCGCGTGAGACTTCGCAACTTGAATCTTCACCATCAGAATCAAAAGAAATCAAGATTCGTATTAATGTATGTCCCAAAATCATCTGTCACTTTCTGTTCCAAGGAGACATACGTTTCCTTGTACCTTGGCTCAGGGATCTCAAGTGAAGAAATCAGATCATCCTTAATTGGTTGCTCTAATTCAATCTGGTCAGCCTCGTAACACGTGTTCCCCCCAGGTGCCTAAGCGGGTTTTGTCATTGGCTCTCTTGAAGGGAGTTCATCCTGGGAATCATCCCACGATTGAATTAAAGTAACCACAAATCTCATCCTCAATTTCGCTAACTTCCCAAGTAGAAACTCACCCGGGTTCTTATCCTTAACATCCTGGAGCCAATCCAACAAATACTTATTCAAATCATCAATCATTTCAATTAGGGGCGCTAATCTTTCAATGGAAGGTATTGGCTAAACTTCTAACGATTGTATGATATTCCTCAAGTTAGCCAGAACCTTATCTTGAACCTGGTTACCCTGAACCAAATGAGTTGGTTCAGGGTTGGGTGGGTTTGGGATCAGTGTAGGGGAATTAACGAATTGAGATTCGTTATACCCTTCCTGATAATAGGTCATTTCGAATTGTTTAAAAGGTGGTGATGACCTATAGGTAATGTAATCAGAGGATGGGTAAGAATCAGTGTATCCTTCTTGATTGTAGATCGTATTAGGTTATTCATGAAAGGGTGGCGATCTATAATCGATATGGTTCTAAGAAGGATAGAAATCACAATCATAGTGTTCAAGGTTAGACCCTAAACACGGAGGTCCGGAACTGTATCCCCAATCTGAGTTATCCCAACTAACTGATGGTTGATTACAGTACGAGTCGGGATAATCATCATGTTGAGGATAATTCAAAATAGGAGAGAGTGGGAATGCGTATAATATGTGGAAGGATTCATGATAAGTGGGTGGAAGAAAGGCACCCTACAATACAAGCAATCAAACCTGTCCTTAAGTGGGCTAGCCTAAAGACCTACAGACTCCCAAAACCCATCTTGAGATAAAGGAATGATTTGATCTACTTCTGTCTGTTCAATCCAACCAGTTAGAAGGAGGGACTGGGGAGAAGGTTCTTCCTTCGGCTTGCGCTTCCGATTCCTAGTGTACCCCCCAGCCACAATTGTTTGATTCTGCTCCCCTAGCTAGACATCAGATTGAGCAGTAGAAACAGACTAATCGAAAATAATCTCGTTCTAGGCTTTGAAGAGCGAGTCGAATCCTTAAGGCCAACGTCTACTCTATTTTATTTTTAGGGCTAGGTTTGAATGTGCTTTGGAATGTGATGGGCCCTTTATCTGGGTTGTGCCCTTAATGATTGATTGATTTGTGTTTGCGTGCACAACCATTGATTTTCAAGCAAGATTACTTTTGATGCGGTGAATTTTAGGGTTCAAATCTTGCATAGTAGCTTTTAGGATTCAACTTTAGGTGTTTTCAAACAAGTTTTGTTGGCACACTAGGTTTTAAAAGTGTTTACGCGGCTAGATCGTGTTTTAATAGATATCTCGTTGTAATATATATGAACTCTCCGCAAAAACAAAAAAAAATTTATTACTCGAAACCTAAGTACCCGAGGTCGAACACAGGGAGCAAATGGAATTTATTCACTAATCTCAAGAATGTAATTGAATACTTAGAGTTACTCAAAACCTAATTCAGAATATAAATGCAAGAATTTGAGTCAAATGTGGCAAAAATAGAGAAATTGGACGTTCATGATCAGACGTCTTAAAAAGATATTTTCTCTTTTAACTCTCTCTTATGTCTTCTCCTGTCTGCTTTCTCTTCTTCTTCTGACTTTCTTTCTCTTTCTTTCTTTCTTCTTCCTTCTTCAGCCTTAGCTCCCTGACTTCCTCCTCTTTGGCTTCGCCTCTTCCTTCTGCCTTGTCTTTCCTTCTCTTTTTCCACTGTGAGTCTTCTTCTTTCTTCATCCTTCCTTCCTTCTTCTTCCTTTTGCAGCTAAGTGTCAGCTTCACTTCAGCTGTGCCATCCTTCTCCTTCTTCCCTGCACAAATCGAAGAGCAAAACCTACCCTTCTAGCCACACCCACGTCTCTCTCTCTCTATATGTCACTCTTCGGTATGCTCTCCCAGAGCCAGGTAATCGGGTCGAGTCGCGTGCCCAGGTCCAAGTGCACCGGCGTGGGTGTGGTGCGCGAGGAGTGATCGGTAGGATAGTCGGGTCGAGTTGCTAGGTCCGCGGGATCAATTCACGGACAAGGCATGTAAAGGTGAGGAACCTCACCCCATGTGTGTCTCGAGGTGAAGAGACTAAAACACAAAATTAACTTATTCTATGCACCGTGCCCAGACGTTTAAGAGGTGGGACTAATGTCCCACCCGCTTTTGCTCGTTCACCTGCAGGAGGATGACTTCCCACAATTGTCGCAGCTGGAGGTCTCATGGCACCCGCTATCAGGCTGGACTCACTCTCGCACTCAGCCCGCGCAATCTGGAAGCCTGGAACCTGACGCTTGTGGCCTAGAGCTGGAGAACAAGCGAGCTCGAGCCATCGCTAATGGCGGCTGGTGCTCTACCCTGCACAACACAAAAGGAGCCTTGCGGCTCTATCAGACCACAGGAGGTCCTTCACCGTGTCACGGCGAAGGTGAGGTGGTAGGTGGTAGTGGAAGATGTTCAGTGGACTGTGGCGATGGTTGTGAGGTTGGTGGCGAAACGTGTGGAGATGTGGAGTGACGGATGCGTCTCGCCGGAGGTTGGCCGGAGATGGGGAAGATGGAGGTGGACAGTGGCTGTCGAGGGGTGTTTTGTGAAATAAATTGAGGGGAATTGAAGAGGGGATGGAGACGAGTGATTCTAACCTAACTAAGTGGATGAAGGGGGAGAGATGGTAGCTGGTAGTATCTGCTATCGTCGGAGAAGACTGCGTCCAGTGGAGGGAGACGGCAGCGACGACGGGGCTAGGGATGCTCGTGCGGGTGTTGCGGGACGTAGAGGAGGATGGTGAGGACGGCTGCCACTGGTATTGTGGAAGAGCGATGAGAAAGAGGAGGGAGGCCAACTGGAGCTCGCTGGACCACTTGGCCGGAGGAGAAGAAGAAGAAATTGAGGTGGATCTCTGGCCAAGTCGAGCTGAGGAGGTGCGGCTAAGGTTGGTGGTCATTTTATAGTCGCTAGCAGGGAGTCCTATGCTTGGAAGACAAGCCTCCAAGCATAAGAGACCTCACTGGAGATGGAATTTTGTGGGATACCCAAGTCTCTCGTGTGTTCGCACGAGAGATTGGGTGTGAATAAGGGATTAGGACCACGCTCAGATGGAAGGGAATTCCTCAAAGAATCTCCCTTCCAAATCTAGGAGATCTCTGAGGAATCAGGGAGTATTCCCCCTCCATTCCTCGTCGGAGTAGTATTTCTCCTCATTAATGGTGGAGGGACCTGTTTGTAAGAGTGGTGAGGAAGTTAGGGGGGTATGTGCAATGATTTTCAAAAGATAGGGGTCAAAATGTAATTAGGTGTACTAATTTGCAAAGTAGGTCAAGATGACCTCCCCTTAGGTCCAAATTTTGGTACAAACCTAATTTGGACCTAAGGAATCTAATAGTGAAGTTGGATTTTAGGTTTGACCACGTTTGACTAGACATTTTGCATAAAAACCTAAATTTAGTCAATTGATGAGCTAGGACCCCAATCTAGGTCAAAATAGGTTCGAAAGGTCAATTTGAAGGTTCTAAACCCTAGGAGATATTTTTCCATGAATTTTAGAGGGTTTACTTGATTTTTATCATGATCAGAACCTTGTTGAATTAAGCAGGTCTATTTTAGGGTTACACGATGTCATTTAATTCCTGGATTGCACATGAACCCATTTCTGACTGAACCAACCCACTTTTTATCTTATTCAGATCATTTGAACTATGTTTCGCTTTTGATAAATGCCATTTATGTACTGCAATGGTAAAATTACAGTTTTAACCTTTATTTCATGTTTTCTTCTCAGAACACTTGCTCCTTGAATTAAGCCCTTCTCTAGGTTATGTAAGAGTTCTTATTCTCTTTCTTACATCAAAATGAGTTAGGGCTCATGATGAGGCTCTCATCATACCCCCATGCCTACCTTTTGCTAGTTCCTTAGTAAAATTTCAAGGTTTCAACTTCTGTTCTAGACCCTGAGTGTCTGTCACCAGTTATGATAAGTGCTTTTCTTTTTCTTTTGTGATTAAGTCGGAATGCTGACAATAGGCCTAGAGGTATTCAAGTATCAACCAAAATCCGGACCTGACCCACTTTAGCCTCAGTCTTCCGCAAAGGTTTTTAAGGCCCGCAAAAGCTATCCTAGGGTTTGTTGGACTCCGCGGTTAAAGCACCTGTGCTTGAGACATTTTTAGCCTAGGTTCAGTTTGCAGTGTGTTTTTGTAAGAGAGAGACAGAAGATTTATTTGTTTAGAGAGCTCTCTCTCTCTTTTCTCTTTTTTTTTTATTTCTAGCTTCGAATTGGCTTCTCAACACGGTCTGTATCAGATTCCTCGTCCCCATCATCAATCCTCAAGGGTCCCTGGAAATCGATGTTTCGTGATAGCACCACCCATGGAAACCCCCAGAACCCTGCCTTTCGAGATTTCGAGATAATCCCACCCATGGCATTCCATGGCCGAATCTAAACCCTAGCAATCGACATTTCGAGATAATGCCGCCCATGGTATCTGAACTAGCAGAGTACTTTCATGCCCCTGGTAGGATATTTAAATATCCTAAGAGACAAGCACCGAGGAGACGATATGTTGTTACGCATCTTCGAGGGGAATTTCCCATCTCTCCACACCGGGAACTCGTCCAAATCAACTTGTGTTGATCGGCCACTCTTAGTCTAGGTGACTTTTTCATAACATTGAAACGCGTTTTGCGTGATTTTGATATTTATGCGCACTGAACCAAACTGTGTGTGGATTGGGGTGCTTAGGTTACTGAATCTCACAAACCAAAGGTCAGTTAACGAGGCTGAATACTTCCTAAGCCTTAAACCTAATACTTAAGCTTTGTATTTTCCCCAATCTCTTGACGATTATCCAGATCTTAGCAGGTACGTGAATTTTTAAGCCTAAGAATCTAGCCCAAAAGGCCTAAGATCAGCATTCCTGCTAATCTCTTTTTGTGTCTCCTTAGCACTTTTCTTTTTTCTCTCTTTTCTTGATGTGGTCTAGAACTTCGGTTAATTTCTTAATCTCTTACTAATGACTATCTCTTTTTCTTTTTCATTTTGTGCTCCTTTTTGTCATTTTTGCTCTTTTTCTCCTCCTTATAATTATGTGGCTCAGAAAATTTCCTCTCTCCTCCATTTTTTGTTCTTTTTCATAAATTTTCAATTTTTTTGTGTTTTTGACATATGTGAATTTTTTGTGAGAATCCTTCTGACTTTTTCTTGGTTCTGTATGTATGCACTTTATCACCCCCCCATGCCTAAGTTTTGCAATGTCCTCATTGTAAACAGAGGGTGTGAAATAGTGTTGAGGTCAGGGACTTAGAACAGGATACATCGAGTGGGTGAATGGGTCGGAATTGACTGATGCGGACGATTTCAAGCTCTGGTACGTGTACCAGAGGTGGGATCAGCTGTCTAAGGCTGAACTCAAGGTGCAATGGACGTGGAGTACAGACGAATAATCAGACGGGTCTCTATTTTTGGAATGACGGGTTACCTCCCGTTAAGCGCTAAATACAATGCCATCAGCTGAGCGGAACATGGAGTGGAGAGGGAGTGGTTAAATCAGCGGAGTTTTGTAAAATAAGCACCTTGATTAAGAGCCTGGTTGGTCCAACCAGGTGCTTGTTAAGATCAACAGGCTGATGATGCAGCCCAAACCCAATTAGTCAGGTGGGTTGATAGATGTAGATCAACAGATGCGGAGCCCACCATATGCAATGTGGCTCAGATGGATATGGAAGTGAAAACTCGGGTTTAGGCTGAGTCGAATCAGCCTGGTCAGAGTAGGGTTCCGAAAAATAATTAGTGCATGGTGTGGAAACCCTACAAGGGTGATCAGAGAATGATGGATCATGTTTTTCAGTCTGATTGATACCCGATGCCCGGTATAGATGTGGAGGTGAATCATCTGCAAACGGCTCAGTAAGAGGTGAATCAGAATAGAAATTGAGTCCGGTTGCGGGTCGGGGTAGAGAACGGGTTTTGATCAGTTCTGTATGTGTGGAAGAGGTGGTTTTTTCAAAATCAAAGTTAGCGAATGAGTCATGTGAGCTGAGGTCGTAGATTGGCTTGTTATAATCAGGAAGCATATTTTCTCTGATGTTATGGTCAAATTCAAAATCGTTAGAGAGTTTGCAAAAATCTGAATGAGATTCAAGATCATGAGTTCCACCATAGAATAAATCATATGATGTAAATTCAGCAGCCTGACTGGGGGCTAGCCTAAATGTCAATTCTGAGCTTGAAAAGGTGTCCTTATCTGGTAGAGGCTCAGGTTCTAAGCTGGTAGGGCAGACCCAATTGAAACCCCACTCGTCCAACTCCTCGATTTCTATATCGTAAATTAGCATGACTTCCGAAAAATCGATTGGTTCTTCTGAGGATGTTGGCGAGGGATATTCAAATAGAGGCCCAAAATCATATTCTTCATTAAAAAATTGATCTTCCTCATATGGGACCTTGAAATCTTCCCAATAGGTTTCAGATCTAGATTCTAGGCTTAGGATGTGGGTTGAATCACTAGAATCTAGGTCCGAATAACTTTTGAGGGTCACTTTATCAGAATAAGGGATGGAATTTACACCCTCGAGAGGTTCAGTTCTACTCTCATTATTGCAGGAGTTTTGGGATTCTAAGCCTGGTGATTCATGGTCTAGAGTGGGCTTAATATTATGTTCTCCTGCAATTGGATCTTCCCAACCTTCTTCAATATCAGGCACATTGTACTCCATCTGGGTTGGGAATCCACAACCATTTTGTGCCTCAATCCCGAGATCAGATTGATCCTCGATGTTGTCCCAAGATGGTTTATCCTCTATTTGTGGTATATACGGGTACTTCTGGTCGATAATTTATTTTAATAATCTCATTATCTCTTCCCATTTTTCAAGATCATCTTGGTGTTGCTTCCAAAGTTGAGGATTTATCATGCATTGAAGGTATTCAAGATTGTGCAATTTTTCTATCTCAATGTATCCTGTGATGAGCAAGTCTCGGGTTGATCCTTTTGTGGGTTCTGCCAATAGTACTTGGACACAAGTTATGATGAAGGTTGTGGTTGTTGGGACATCAACCTGAATGTTTTCTACTGGTATTAAGGTTTTGTCTTTTTTTTCATAGAATTTTAGGGCATCCTCAATCATCCTGTCTTTCATGGATCTCCGATATTCAGGTCTCTTGAATGGTAGTCCTAAGTGGTTTGGTTGCATATTTGGATCAGGTGGTGGAATCAAGATGTAGAATCAGAGTTTGAATCAAGATGTAGAATCAAGTTATGAAGCGATTAAATCTGAATAACGAGTCCCACTGAAAATGTATGTGTGTTCTCTCAAGAGAAAAGATGAAGGACTGGGGATGTTTTTGACCCAATCAAGACACCCAAAGACGTTTGGATGACTATGGAGGTTCGGGGCGGATGATACCCCTGGATCAGAAGATTGTCCACCTGAGAATTACCTGGGCAGCCAAAGAGGGAGAGTCCTGCAAAAACCCCTACACGATAAAGCGTCCCCACGGGTTACAGGGTTTCCCCCACCCGACCTCTCTTGTCACTGAGATCCCAGGTAGACCAGAATGAGGCCTTTGACCTCTTAAGTCTATCACTTTTATTTCAAAGGTGCTTCAGGGTTTTCACTTGAACTTTAGATGTTTTGATGTTGTGACCTAATTTGGAGGTTGGTTGATCCAAGGGGTCAACTTCACCTGACTTGTCCTATAGATGGCAGAATGATTCTAGGCTTGGAGCCTAGAGATCACCCTAATTTAACTCCTAGTTTATTAGGTCCAAGATTTTAAGATTCAAGTGATTTTAGAGCTCAAATTTTATTTTTTTTTTTAGGGTTTATCTTGTTTAGATCTCTTCAATCAAGGGCTTGGGTAGCACATTGATGTGGGAGGGTTCATTTCCTTTTATATAGGCATGTGTGAACTAGCACTCCAAGGCCCTACTGTAGAAACCCTAATTTGGTTCTATTTCCAATCATCTTTTTCTTCTTAAAAAAGGTTCTCTTTGGACTTAAAAGCAAGAAGTGTGTTGTCCGCAGAGATTAAGCATGATTTTTATTAGGCATAGGAATTTTGTGGGATAGAATCTCTAAAAAATTGCCTCTTCTTCAATAAGTTTTGAAAAAAATTTTCACAAATTCAGGAGACCTTTGCCTTAAATATGGTAATTACTATAGAAAGAAGGCAATTGATTCCTAAGTTGGTTTCTTCCTTTTTGTCTTTCAAGGATTAGGGGATGGTTTAAGGAAGAAAAGAGATTACCTGCCCTGGAGTAGTTGACTTGCGGGAGGGATCTTCTCGTGAAATACCTTGCAAGATCACAACAAAGCAAAGTAGGGTAAGTTAGTGTTCAATATGATCAAAAAGAATGTAGAGATTAGTGATAAATTGCGCGTTGCTCCCAGCAATGGCGCCAAAATGTTTACGTGGCTAAATCGTGTTTTAACAGATATCTCATTGTAATATAGATGAACTCTCTGTGAAAATAAATAAAAATTTATTACTCGAAAACCTAAGTACCCGAGGTCGAACATAGGGAGAAAATAGAATTTATTCACTAATCTCAAGAATGTAATTGAACACTTAGAGTTACTCAAAACCTAATTCAGAATATAAATGCAAGAATTTGAGTCAAATGTGGCAAAAATAGAGAAATTGGACGTTCATGATCAGACGTCTTAAAAAGATATTTTCTCTTTTAACTCTCTCTTATGTCTTCTCCTGTCTGCTTTCTCTTCTTCTTCTGACTTTCTTTCTCTTTCTTTCTTTCTTCTTCCTTCTTCAACCTTAGCTCTTTGACTTCCTCCTCTTTGGCTTCTCCTCTTCCTTCTGCCTTGTCATTCCTTCTCTTTTTCCGCTACGAGTCTTCTTCTTTCTTCAGCCTTCCTTCCTTCTTCTTCCTTTTGTAGCTAAGTGTCAGCTTCACTTCAGCTGTGCCGTCCTTCTACTTCTCCCCTGCGCAAACCGAAGAGCAAAACCTACCCTTCTACCCACACCCACATCTCTCTCTCTATATGTCACTCTTCGGTATGCTCTCCCAGAGCTGGGTAATCGGGTCGGGTTGCGTGCCCGGGTCCAGGTGCACCGGCGTGGGTGTGGTACGCGAGGAGTGATCAGAAGGATAGTCGGGTCAGGTTGCTAGGTCTGCAGGATCAATTCATGGATGAGGCGTGTAAAGGTGAGGGACCTCACCCCATGTGTGTCTCGAGGCAAAGAGACTAAAACACAAAATCAACTTATTCTATGCGACGCGCCCAGACGTTTAAGAGGTGGGACTAATGTCCCACCCGCTTTTGCTCGTTCGCCCGCAGGAGGATGACTTCCCACAATTATCGTAGCTGGAGGTCTCACGATGCCCGCTATCAGGCTGGACTCACTCTCGCACTCAGCCTGCGCAATCTGGAAGCCTGGAACCTGATACTTGTGGCCTAGAGCTGGAGAACAAGCGAGCTTGAGCCGTCGGTAGTGGCGGCTAGTGCTCTACCCTACACAACACAAAAGGAGCCTTGCGGCTCTATCAGACCACAGGAGGACCTTCACCGTGTCACGGCGAAGGTGAGGCAATAGGTGGCAGGCCGTGGGGCGACCTAGGCATGTGTGCCTAGGTTACTCTATGGTCAGATTTATGGGTTAGGTCGGGGGAAGCGTGGAGTGTGTGTGGCGACCTGTGGATGGGTGGAAGATGTTCAGTGGACTGTGGCGATGGTTGTGAGGTTGGTGGCGAGACGTGTGGAGATGTGGAGTGATGGATGCATCTCGCCGAAGGTTGGCTGGAGATGGGGAAGATGGCGGTGGACAGTGGCTGTCGAGGGGTGTTTTGTGAAATAAATTGAGGGGAATTGAAGAGGGGATGGAGACGAGTGATTCTAACCTAACTAAGTGGATGAAGGGGGAGAGATGGCGGCTGGCAGTATCTGCTGTCACCAGAGAAGACGGCGGCGACGACGGGCTAGGGATGCTCGTGCGGGTGTTGCGCGATGTGGAGGACGATGGTGAGGACGGCTCTGCCACTGGAATTGTGGCAGAGCGACGAGAAAGAGGAGGGAGGCCCGCTGGAGCTCGCTAGACCACTTGTCCAGAGGAGAAGAAGAAGAAATTGAGGTGGATCTCTGGCCAAGTAGAGCTGAGGAGGTGCGGCCAGGGTTGGTGGTCATTTTATAGTCGCTAGCAGGGACTCCTATGCTTGGAAGACAAGCCTCCGAGCATAAGAGACCTCACTGGAGATGGAATTCTGTGGGATACCCAAGTCTCTCGTGCGTTCGCACGAGAGATTGGGTGTGAATAAGGGATTAGGACCACGCTCAGATGGAAGGGAATTCCTCAGAGAATCTCCCTTCCAAATCTAGGAGGAGATCTCTGAGAAATCAGGGAGTATTCCCCCTCCATTCTTTGCCGGAGTAGGATTTCTCCCCATTAATGGCGAAGGGACCTGTTTGTAAGAGTGGTGAGGAAGTTAGGGGGGTCTGTGCAATGGTTTTCAAAAGATAGGGGCCAAAATGTTATTGGGTGTACTAATTTGCAAAGTAGGTCAAGATGACCTTCCCTTAGGTCCAAATTTTGGTACAAACCTAATTTGGACCTAAGGAATCCAATGGTGAAGTTGGATTTTAGGTTTGACCATGTTTGATTGGACATTTTGCATAAAAACCTAAATTAAGTCAATTGATGAGCTAGGACCCCAATCTAGGTCAAAATAGGTTCCAAAGGTCAATTTGAAGGTTCTAAACCCTAGGGGATATTTTTTCATGAATTGTAAAGGATTTACTTGATTTTTATCCTGACCAAAACCTTGTTGAATTAAGAAGGTCTATTTTAGGGCTACAAGATGTCATTTAATTCCTGGATTGCACATGAACCCATTTCTAACTAAACCAACCCACTTTTTATCTTATTCTGACCATTTGACCTATGTTTTGCCTCTGATAAATCCTATTTATGTACTGCAATGGTAAAATTACAGTTTTAATCTTTATTTCATCTTTTCTTCTCAGAGCACTTGTTCCTTGAATTAAGCCCTTCTCTAGGTTATGTAGGAGCTCTTATTCTCTTTCTTAGGTCAAAATGAGCTAGTTAGGACTCATGATGAGGCTCTCATCAAAAAGCACAGGTGAAGATGTTTTCCTTTAAAACTTAAAAGAATGTGGAGTGCCTGGTAAATCCCTAAGAGTTGAACCTAATCGACAGCTACTTGATGAGTTGATTTTAATTGAAGTGGTGCAGCCCAATCAACTCAAACAATTGGCCTGTTGCACCACTTAATTAGGCACACAAGTGATTACCTAATATGATTTCTACTCAATTATGTGTTTGGATGTGTGTACCAGCTCCAAAGATTGGTTTACCAATTGAGTTTGAAAATCAGATGAGGTTGTGTACCTCTATGAGATTTTTTTTTAATTTTTTTATTTTTAAATGTGGAGGTTGGGGCAAGTGTAGGTGTCAAACAACAAACAATCTAACCTTAGAGTTTATAAGAACACCTAGGTTGATTGATGTTTGTATTATTATGTGGTGAAATGAAATCTAATGGGTGGGAGGTGGGGTAATAACTCACAGAACCTTTAACAGCACTTTACTCCAATCTACCACTTTTGCTCATCTCGAAAGAGTACCTACAATCATAATAAGAAAGGAGAGAAGTGAGGTAAATGATTTGTAAGTTAGAAAATACGAAAAAAAAATCAAATAGCATCGCCTCCCTGGCAACGGCGTCAAAATGTTGAACGCACAGGTTGCTACGCTAACGTGTTTTGTTTTGAAAACTTGTCGTCGTAGTATGAAAGCGAATAACTCATGTTCAACAAATAAAATTTATACCGGAATAGAAATCCCAGGAGGTGGATGTTTGATTTAAAAACATGCGTTTGTTCTATTTGTCATGAAGAAAATTAATTGATTAGAACTATCTAACTATTTACAATAAATAGAAGAGAGAGAGAGAATATTACAAACAAAAGCCAAAAAGAGATGTAGAATGAACATGGAATTCATCATTAAAAAGATTGTTTGTTACACTAAACATTATGACTAGAAAGCAGAAAACGATTACACTAGAAAGCAATAAATCTACTCTAGAAAGCATTAAAAAGAATGGAGAGAGAAATATCCTCCTCAACTGTCGCTTGGAGGACGAGCTGGACGGGACGATGCCTGGACGAAGGAGGACGGAGCAGGACGAAGGAGAACAAAGCAGGAAGAACGGGAACGGGGCAGCACATCGTTGTTGTCGTGGATCTGCTTCCGAAAGGGGGACGAAAAATTGACTTTATCTCGTGAGAAGCATCCCAGGTGTGGGACAAGCTTCTCTTGAGCTTTGGGGAGGGAGAGAAGAGAAGGAAGGGATGAGAATTTCGTGTGGAGGGGGTCTCCTTTTATAGTTGCAAGGAATGAGGGCAAATTGGTCTTTTAAATGTCAAAACATTAAATAAGGGGTCTTTAGTGACGGATAAAGCCGTCGCTAAAGCCCCATCGTGGGCGACATGTGGCGGAGCGTGCGCGCCCGCTCGCCTGCTCGTGCGTGTAACGCGCGTTCACATGCAGCTGATTTCAGCCATCCTATCGCAAGATCGGACGGCTTATCTCGCGCCTCCACTTGCTCCTTAGCGCGCGCCCGCCCACGTGCGATCTCGCATAAGGCACGGGCGAGTGATACGGCGTGAGCGCAATTGCGCGTGCGCGACTGCTCGATCGCGATCAAGCAGTCAATCGCACCCACTCACCGCGATTAGAACGTGCGATGCCCGCTCACGATAAGGCCTCCACCCACTGCGCTACGGAGGCTCTTGTGTCGCAGAGACGAATTCAGGTGCGCGCATCCACAGCCGTTGGATGTGCATCCGATGGCGGAGAAGTGACGAAGAAGAGATGGTGCGGCGAGTGCAGCGGTCGGTTGGGTGGCTGAGATGGCACCACGTGGCGCTATCTTGGCCATCCATCTTCTGGATGATGTAGATGGTGCCACGGTTGTCGGATTGAGTCGATTTTCACGTCATTAGGCTGCGATCGTCGATCCGAATCCATCCATGCGGTCGGATTTGTCGTTTGAAGTGTGGCTTCACACCATCTTGGCCCTTGATCTTCTAGGGTTCCCTGGTCTCTATTTGATGCTACAGATGTCTGATTAGGGCGATCTTGGAGTTGTTGAACTCCAATCATCACCCTGATCACATCTGTACGGTTGGATCTTCGATCCGAGGCCCCAATAAAAAGTTTGCCCTATCCATGAACATAAAAGGAGACAATTAACTTGCATTTTATTCAAACTAATCTAAATGCAAGATGATGCATGTTATGCAATATTTATAGTATGCAATGCAATCCTATGCTTAAGAACATGTATAAATAGACATCTTAAGTAGTATAAACATGTTTACATCAAATGCATATTAACCTTCTTAGTGACGAAGTCAAGAATTGATGATTGTAAGTTAACATTGCGAAAAGTTTTGGATCTCTTCTTAGGTAATAATAAAAAATATCGTATTCATTCGAATTGTTCAATACAGCAATTATGTAATAACTCCTTTAAGGAAATGTATTTATAATGATGTTCCTAAGAAGTTGTGTGGATAATTTAAAATACTCCTGGTTAAAGTCCATAGAAAATGGTTGCCAACGTTAACAAAAAGTGTTGGAAAATGTCCATTTTACCTCTCGTTAGTTGTCTCAATTACAAAATATGCCACACAATGATTTTCACTTTATAGCCAACCAATTTGACACCTCCATTACCCCCTACCACTCATCAATAAACAACATATCATTGGTCTCTCTCATATCACCATAGATGTCAAGTTCTTCCCCTTCCTCTACCTTGTGTTCTTCATCTTGTTTGCAATATTCATGCACCGACTATAGATCTACGGACCACCTTTGAACACTTCACTTGCTCCACCTTCACACTCTTCGTCGCCACTTCTAGTTGTTGGGGTTACTGTTGGAGTTGTGGTGGGCATGTTCTGTTGAAATAAACACATATAGGAAATAAATAAATATATATATGTATGTTCAACGTTTTTGCATAGATCAAAAAAATTAAATCAAGTTAAACATGATTTGGGAAGATCAGAATAAAATAAAGAACAAATAACATGCAATAACACAAATAAACAAAACGAGGAAAGGTTAGAGATTTCTCCAATCAAAGAGCCCATTAGGGACGTCCCTTAGAGAAGGTATCGTCCCCCATAATATCGGTGAGTCAGGGTCTGATGAACTCCTCCTAGGATATAACGATCCACCTCTAAGATTTGGCGCACTCTAGTCTTAGACATTCTCAAAAATCACCTCAGGAGAACGAAGCCAAGGTAATTTGGTTTCCAACCAAATTCTTGATTGATTTACCAATTTAATGGTTTGATCAACCAAAAACGTCTCGTAGATCTCTTAATCTCCTTGTGCAAGATCGACAAAAGTGATTGGAGATTTTTCGACCAATCTTACGTCGAACGAATACACCAAGAAAGAGAGACAGGAACGAGAGAGAGGGGGAGAGAGTGGAGAGTGTTTTCTACTCTTGTTGTGTGTCAAATGAGAGCCCCCTTAATAGAATGATCCTGTGACATTCGTCAAACAATCACAATAAAGCACTGTTGATAGGTTTTTGTCTCCAGCAACGACGCCAAAAATATGATCATCAACGACCAATTTGCATTAAAAACATTTAATTAAGTGTTATTATTATAGTATAGGTGTTACAAATGCAAACCGATGCCGCATCAATTTTATTTATTTACAATTTTTACTGGTTTGTTTTTAGGTCATTCACTGGGAGGTAGTTATTGATACACATCACTCTCTGAGTCCAAAAATATTCTTTTATTCCAAAAATATTAATTTTATTTACAAAAATGAATGAATCAATCAAATAATAAAAGACTTAGTTATGTATTTACAAAAGAATCAATGAACATGCATTACAATGTCTGAAACATAAATACAACTAAATAGGAATCAAAAACTCAATCAATATAGCACTATGTTAGCTATGTACAATTACTATAAGTAATACTTAAGTCTAGGTACAAAAGTAACTACTAATATCTACTATACTTAGTTAACTTAACATACTAATATCTATAGTAACATGTATTAGTAACATATATTACATATACAGTAACATATATATCCGTCGCTATAGCCTTAGTAACATATGTACATAACATAAGGAAAAATAGCTATCTATAATAACATATAAATATATATGTAGTGACATATATAACTGTCACTAAAGCTTTAGTTTATTTATATATATATAAGAGCTCAAACATATCTATATTATTTTTATACTTATACATATATATTAATTATATACGTATACATGTTTAAATTTACTTATTTACATTTTCTATATACATATACTATTATACTTATAGTATATATATTATACATATATATACATATGTACGCACGCACACACACACAGGCACTTCAACACTTAGCCATTTCACGGCTTCTTTTCCTTCTCTTCTCATTTTGATTTGGACCATTTAAGTTTTCATCAGACGTCCAATTTCATTAATGGGCCAAAAATGTGTTTAATGGGCGAGCAACCCACTTTCAAAGGATATACAGCGCCACAAGGACGAGACCGAACTCCTACTAATGGACCAC
Source organism: Thalassia testudinum (assembly GCA_037157565.1). Taxonomy (NCBI): domain Eukaryota; kingdom Viridiplantae; phylum Streptophyta; class Magnoliopsida; order Alismatales; family Hydrocharitaceae; genus Thalassia; species Thalassia testudinum. The sequence continues at coordinate 43,046,668 of JAZHRO010000065.1, forward strand.
CCTAGTTCATTTTAAGTGTATTTTTGTGTATTCATAAGCCTAACAAGCCCAGCCACGCACCTACACATGCCCACACATGCACCCATGCACGCCTGCAGGCTCACACGACATGCTTCCCAAGAATCAATATACCTGTATGCATGCTCAACTAATTTGTGCCTTGTGCTGACGACCAACCAACGGGTCGACAGCGCAAAAACATGTTATACCACCTCACTGCACTTTCTAGCCACTATGTGGCGCTATTGGAGTGCCTAAATGAGTGCTGCTATGCGCTTGGAATTGTGCGAATTCCAATGGTTTGGCCCTCAATTTGAGGGCCCAATTTAAGTCTGATTTTAAAACAAATTATATTTTTGAAAAGCCCTTATATAAGGCTATATAATGGTATAGTTAATTTATGGAAATACATTATTTATTTATATAATTAAATTAATTAAATTTGGCTGATTGTACACATTAAGTTAAAGCTTAATTTGTTAATTAATGTATAAATTAGTGACTTAATTACTAAATTGACTTTTTACAGAGTTAATTTATATAATAAATTATTTATTATACATTTTTATTATATTTTAGGAACTTTATTTTAATTTATGTACAATTAAACACTCGTTTTAGATAGTTTTACATATAAATAATTTATAAATATAGTATAAATGGGATGAAAACACTTAATATATTCTTATACAAGTGTACATAATAACTTATTTCAGTATTAGATTAAATTACTAATTTATTTTATGTTAAGATAATAAATTACTTAATTAACCTAATAACTTAATTATTTATTATAATTACTTAATTAACCTAATTACATGTACTGTATAGTTTATAATACGTAGTTAAATACACATATATAGTATTACGTACAATTATGTAGATATAGATACGTTTATATAATTACTTAAGTTTTATACGTTTAAGTTAATATAAATTAATAGATAATTATACAATATAGTTATCTATATATAATAAGTCATTCTAAATACTTAATTTAATATATAGAATACATATATAAGTTATTTATAGATATTATATATATATATATTGTACATTATATAGATATAGCTTAGGTTTAACTTATATATACAACTATATACATAGTATATAGCGTATTTTTGGGTATTTTTGGGGTTTATCTGATTTTTATGATTTTTATAGGTTTGAGGGAGATAGGAGATGAGAGAGAAAGAGTTAGATGAGAAAGAGAGAGTTCATTTTGTGATTTTTAAACTTTTGTATTTTACTAAGTTTCAAGGTATACTGAATCATTGGTTGGCATGTTCTACCAAGCTAATAGTTCAGATTACCCTGAAACTTAGCACACACCTAAAGAAATACCTGATCTTACTCAAGACATGATTATTTTATTTTTTTATGATTTTTTTAGGTATTTTATTTATATACAAAACTCACACATTCTAGGCCTTAAAGGACGTTGGAAAGGGAAAACCTTAGGCCTCTAACTCTATCCTAGGGCTGAAAGAAGGATTTAAAGACTCAAAGGCATTTAGCACAACACAAAGAATGTATTTGATCATTTAAACATGGCTTTCAACTAAATTTGTATTTTAAATTTTAGTTTGGATAGATAATTACCAATAGTAATTGACAAAAGACTTTAACGTACAAAAATATTACAAGCATCTACATCAAATTCAAATCTATCTTTATACATGAATGCTTATTTTTGTAAATTTATAACACAATACACACAAGTCAGCTACTTAAAAATTCTAAAATCCACTTCAAATTCTCCTCCATTAGTCATTGTTGCAAACACTTCTCAGTAGCCAAGAGCTACTGCTTCCTACATTCAGCAGTTGCTATTGCTGCAATCTCCTTTCAAATCAGACATTGTAGTAGCGGATCAGACGTCTTAATTTGCAGTCAAAACCTTAGCAACTGTTGTTGTTGCTCATTTCAGGCCAAAATGCTACTCTTTCAGCAGCAGGATATTCCAGCTGCTATTGCAGCTGTATTCGTCTGAACACTAGACCCAATAGGTTCTGAATTATGTTCTTGAACATTTCGCAGGCATTAACACCTAGATTTAGGTGTTCTTAAGCTCTGAAAGTCCTCCAAGTTATTGAAATCAAGGTCAAATCCAAAGGAATGTAGCTGCTATGCAGCATTTTATATTCTGATTTGGGAGATTTAAAATAAAAAATTACATATTCAAGCAATAATAAAAAAACATGATTTGACTTTAAACTCATTTTAAGATTCAAACCCATGCATTAAAATCCTCATCAAATGCAATGTCTCAAACATCTCTTAGGAACTCAAATCTGATGAAAATCGCATAAGAGATCGCCTCAAATTCATCTCAAACATTTTGAAAACTAAATTCTTCTCCCAAGATCATTAAAGATCTGATCTGATCTCCATCTTACACCATGGATAGTGTAAGATGTAGATTCATCTCAAAATTTAAAAACATGAAAACTTACTCATCCACACTTTCCAAATCACATAATATAAATCCCAGTAAATCCAAGTGGAAATTAGAGTTCATTAGATGCAAAATAATCCTAATCTAATGCTCCTCTTATGCCATAGACAGCATGAAGAGAAACATTTAGATTAGGCATTGAAATCCATTATCATTGAATCTTGAAGCCTTCAAATCCTTCAATAATGTCTTAAAACCTTGATTTAAAACCAAATCACGACCACATCTGCGAAATGTCACTAGTTCAAATCATTCCAAATCAAAACAGGGTCATTTGTGAACTTCATGGACTGGATGATATGACCCTTAAGATGCAATTGGCGCATATAACAGATCTAGGAGATAGAAAGCTTTAAATCTGATAATGACCTAATGGGTGGGTGAATGGTAAAATAAATCATTGCGGAAATCAAAGAATGCAAGTGTGAGATGAAGGAGATTGTGGATTGATGGAAATGTATGCAAAAAATCACCTCTCTGATTTGAATTGATCAGAGTGGGCGAAGTCGTTCTAGGCTAATTCTACTCCTAACTATTCCAATAATTCATCAGTGAGTTAATTAACTAATTCTACTCCTAAAAAGCAGTAAATCTAATATATGAAACATTAAAAATCCTAGCTAAGTGGATGAATGAGATGCCTGGATTCACAGTGGGTTACTGTGGTGATAAAGGGGGATGAGAGGGTCTCCAGCGAGGAATGAGGTCGCTGGGCTGTAGCTGGTCACTACAACAACGAAATTGAGTAGGAGACGCTGCCCCTGTTACCGGCGGCCGATGAAGGAGGAAGAAGAACTGGAGACATGGATGAAGGGATTAGCACAGGGTTGAGGGAGCTGATGACGTGTGCGAGGGGCTTTGGATTAGCTTAAGTAGGTGCTAGAATGACTGTAATCACCGTAGTGGTGAGATGAGGTTCCTAAGGCATGAGCGGTGGATGCGATCTTGAGAGGGGCACGTGAGCGTCCAAATCAAATCATAGTCGTAGGATTAGATCTAGCTTGGGTGGTGATTCCACGCTCAAAGGTGCATGAAATTTGGAGGAAGATCGATCGTCAGATCGAGGTCTCATGCAATCAACGACTGTGGAGGAGCGTGTTCTTCGCAGCTACAGTGGTCCCTACTCCCGATGGTCTAAAAGGGTAATTTGCAAAGAAGGCCGAATGGTCAAAGGTGTAGAACATTTAGGAAAAGTCCCATAAGTGAGAAGAATGGGTACAGCACAATCCCCAGGTATTGCAAGTAGGTCCTTGCTGGCTTCAAGAAGAGTCCTTGGAAAGTTTTTATACATGAAAATGTGAAGGATGAAGGACCTGTATGTAATGTCATGAATGCGAGGTCCTAATGATGTCCAAATGCAACCAAGTTTTTATTAAAGCCCAATTGAACATTTAGGAAGTTGAATTTACTTTTGATTTGTACTTTTGAACTCAATTGTGTGTTAAATTTGCAATTAAATCATCAATTTATAGTTTTGAATAGAATATCTCATTTTATGTCCTAATTTTGCATTTTTAACATAAATTTGCTATTTTAGTTCATTTTCACTAATTCCCACACTTAACCTTTTTCTTGTGTTAATTATGTAGTGTTTAACCTAGTTTCTAGCTTAACTTGGGCATTTTAGTTATGATGAGTCACACCTCATCACCCCTCGTGGCCCTTATATAGAGCCCATGACCAGACGTTTATGGAAATTTCCATTTTATGAAAACATGGCAATTGATCGACCAATTAAGTCTATTGATCAACCAAAATAAATTTGTCGATCAAACTTGACTTTTTGATCAACCAAATCAATTGATTGACCAAACTTAACTCATTGATCGACCAAAATAATTGGTTGACCAATTTTACCTTTTGATTACCAATCTAGGTCAAAATTGTGAAATTAAAAGTTCATAGCAAAAGGATTCTAAATTCCAAGTTCCAAATTAATTCTCACCCGAGCCCGAGCCTAAGCTTGAGCCTGAGCTGAAGCCAGGGTCGAGGCGAGGCGGGGCGCATGTGCTTGCATGTGTGGTCCTCAACCCACATCTCACTCTTTGCTACATAAGCCCTGGGGGGCAGAAGCCTTTTACACCCACCAAGAGATTTTTCCACTTCCAACATGGGACTAAAACATCTCCCAAATCTCACTGATTTCAACATGAATTCTCATGTCACCATATAACAATTGCATCTCGATTAATGCAATTAGCCTCTCAAATCCAACATTCCCCCACAAATTCATCGTTGAAATTCAATGATAAAAACCTCGACTACCACACTCTACTTTCAGTAAAGGTACCTTATGGTTTGAACCCTTACCTAAGTCATCCACCTTCACCACCACAAGAATAAAGTGAAACTAGTCTTGAACTCTAGACCTTTGATGTGGGGTGTATAGTGGTGACAACAGAATGAAGTTCTTAGTGATAATCTTCAAGGTTGGTGCTCTTAAGGTTCATGCACCTTATCCTATTTCATGAGTGTAATCGGGAAAGACCCTATTCTCTTACCTACGGCCCACAGTAACACTCACATAGGTGGTGTTCTCTAAGAATGCACTGCTCACATCCTGCCATAAAAGCTTGAACCCATTCAGAGCCTTTACTATTCCTAAATTTACAGCTTAAGGCACTCAGGCTTCCCGGGATTGGACTCAGATGCAAAAACATCTAATAATGAGTGCCAACTAGTTCCCCATACAGCTTGTTGTTACCACATGGAACCTACTTTATGGGATCTCCACTCAGTTAGGTTGAGTTGTTGATGCAAGTGAACTCCCAATAGGTCTCAATCCCATCCCAAGACTAGACTTAAGAACTAAAGATTTATCAAGTCCTTTAGTAAACGAATCTGCTGTGTTATCCTTGGATCCTATAAATTCCATAGCAATCACTCCTTGAGACATTAAATCCCTTACAAACTTGAGTCTAATTTGAATATGTCTCCTAGTTTTCTGATTAAACTTTGAACTCTTAATCTTTGCTATAGTAATCATGCTATCACAATGCAAAGATATCGCAGGAATTGGCTTATCCACCGTAAGGATTTTTGTAAGAAGTCCCTTTAGTCATTCAGCCTCAATTCCAGTGGTATCCAAAAACACAGCTCAGCCTCAAAGGTAGACCGAGCTAAAATGATCTATTTTGCAGATTGCCAAGAGGCTGCACAGCCTCTAAGAGTAAAGGCACACCCTATAACATCATTACTCCCGAAATCCTCCATTTGACCGATCCAACTTGCATCACTATATCCTTCCAAAACTGAAAGATATTTACCGTAATGCAAATTAAGGGAAACAGTTCCCTTTAAGTACCTAAGTACTCAGTCTAAGGCATCCCAATGAGTATAGTCAGGGTAGCTTGTGTATCTACTCAACTTAGACATGAAAAAGGAAATATTTGATCTAGTACAGTTAAACAAATACATCAAACTTCCTATAATCTGTGAATATCTTAGTTGTGAAACAGGCGTTCCACTTTTATTCTTATAGAGAGTTTTTGATGAATCAAAAGGAGTGATTACAGCCTTCCAATCTTCATAGCCAAATTTCTCAAGAACCTTCTCAACATAATGAGATTGAGAAATAGCTATCCCCTCTACTGACCGAATTAGTTTGAGGCCTAGGATCACATTTGCAACACCCATATCCTTCATCTCAAACCTAATACTTAAGAACAACTTAGTTTCATTCATAATTCTAATGTATGATCCAAACAATAATATATCATCTACATATAGGTGTTCGCAAGGTGAAATCGAGTTTTAAAATGCGTGTTGGAGTATAGTTGAAATCGCTTTCAAAATAAATGATTTTATTACTCGAAAAAGTTCCGAGGTTGAATACAGAGAGCAATATGGGAATTTAAATCTCAAGAATTGAAATATAAGACAAGAAAGCTATAGAATTAAAATCAAGAATTATCTCAAAATAATGTAGCACTGAGATCAAGTATCAATTTGCAAAAATAATGGAGCAAAATGGTGGTTTAAACCACCATATACTCCTTACAATAATAGCTAAGGAACTCAAATATTAATATATGAAATAATGCTCAAATGTGTCGTCTAATGGTAGGATCAGACGTCTTAAACATCTAATTCTACAGTGCTTTCTCTGTTCCTTCCTTCTTTTGCTTCTTCTTCTTTCTTTTCTTCTACCTCTCTTCCTCTTCTTCTGCTGGGATTCCTCTCCTTCTTCTTCTTCTTTGCTCTTGCGGCTCTCTTCCTTCTCTTCTTTCTCTCTGCTTTTGCTTCCTTCTTCTTCTTCTCACAGAGGAGGGGGACTTCTCAAATTGGCTAAGTGTCAACCAAAGCCTTCAGCGGCAAAACCCTCCCCCAACCTGCACAGCTCTCCTCTCTTTCTCTCTTAGGATACACTCTCCCAGAGCCACGAGTAATCGGGTTATCGGATTGAACGCACCCAGGTCCAAGCTCACCAACATGCAGTAGTGAGCGAGGAGTGCAGGTCAATCTAGGTAGGTAATCGTGTCAAACCAGGTCCGCGTGCAGTGGTCGCGGACAAGGACGGGTGAGAGGGACCTCACCCCGTGAACTGAGGCGAACAACTTATGTGACTTTTTAGTATTATACACCCTCAATCGCTGCAAAACTTCTGAGGTGGGACTAATGGTAGTGCCTTCTTTGCACGTCTGTAGCAGGGGGTCTTCTCCTCAATTGCCTTAGCTCGCAAGGCACTACGTCCAATTGATTACCTGGACTTGTTCATGGGAGAATTCCGCGTAGCCTGAGGCATTAACTTGGGCAGGAGCACCTGGAGCAGCTCTCAAGAAAGCTCGAAGCTTGCTGCTTCCATGGCGGGGAAGTCGAAACACCTGAAATCAATGAAACAGCCTCTTGGCCCTATCAGAATGCTCAGGGAGGATTTCCGGACTATGGCGAGTGCAACAAGGGTGTTTGTGTGGCGTCTTGTGGCTCGTGCGTACGTAGTGAGGTTGGGTTGTGTGTGTGAGAGTGGGTGTGTTCGAGGGTGCGTGTGAGTGAGTGGAATGATGAATAAAGAGAGGGGAAATGAGCAGAGAGGTGTGGCGATGGTTGTAGGGTGGTCGATGAGGGATTTGGTGGTCTGTGGTGGTGGGATAGGCTCGTCGGAGGGGTGGCCAGAGATGGAGGAGATGACGTCGCAGAGGGTCGTCGGAGGTCAAAACAATGTGTGGTGGGTGTGGAAAAAAAGTAGAGGATATAGAGAACGTAGCTGGGATGTTGTTGGATGAAGCGGGGTAGAGAAGGCATTGGTTGAGGTACGGCCGACGTCAGAGATGAAGGTGGCTCCAGTGAGAGAGAAACAGTGAGGACGAAGGAGGAAAGGGCGTCTGCTGGTACGGTGAGACACGGAAGGAAGAGTGGAAGATGAATCCGCCACTGGTATTGTGGAAGGACGACGAGGAAGAACGGAGGAGGTCGCCAGACGTCGAGGAGCCTTCGGCCGAGTGAGAGAGAGGAATTAAGTGGGATCTCGATCGATTTCGAGCGAGAGAAGTTCGGGAGGATCTAGGCTCTCTTATATAAGGATCTAAAGGCAGTTTGAGCTTGGGAAATAAGCTTTCCAAGATTGGAAAGCCTCGTCGAATTTGGGAATTCCTTGATACCCAAATCTCTGATGCGTTCGTATGAGAGATTGGGTAAGTTCTAGGGCTTAGGGCTGGGTCTAATAGGAAGGGAATTTCTTGACGAACTTTCCTTTCAATTTTGAAAGGGATTCGTCAAGAAATCAGGGTGTTCTTTTCATTTAAGGTCATCGGAGCAAGTAGGAATAGGATTAACGGCGGTAGGGACCTTTTTGTAAGAATGATGATAAAGTTAGGGGCCTATTTGAAAGGATTTTTGAAAGTTAAGGGTAGAAATGAAATTAGACAAGACCAATTTGCAGACTACGTCAAGACAAACTCATCTTGGGTCCAAATTTTGATACAAATCTAATTTGGACCTAAAGAATGCAATGGTGAAGTTGGATTTTGGTTTTGACCATGTTTGACTAGGTAATTTATGTAAAAACCTAAATTAAGGCAAATATCTATCTGTGGTTCTGTTTTGGGTCAAAATGGGTTTTGATGGTCAAATTGAAAGTTCTAAACCCTATAGAATATTTTTCTATGAATTTTAGAGGGTTTAGGTGAATTTTATCCTGATCAGAACCTCAATTAATTAAGTAGGTCTGTTTTTAAGATTTCAAAAGTCATTTAATTCTCAAAACATGTGCAAATCCTTTTCTATCTGTCTTTTCCCACTTGTTATCTTATTAATACCAATTGACCTTCATTCAGCCCCTGAGAAAACCCTTGGTTGTACTGCATTCAAGATGAGCTGGTAAAATTACAGTTTTAGCCCTAGTTTCTTATTTTTCTTTCATAATGAATATGCAATGACTTATGACTCTCTAGCGGTTATATAGGAGCATTTATTGACTTAATTGGGTCAAAAATGAGCTAGTTATGGCTCATGATGATGTTCCTATCATACCCCCATGCCTAGCTTTTGCTAATCCCTTAGCAAAATTTCAAGGTATTAACTTTGATTCTAGACCATAAAATCCTTTGATGCTTGAAAACTTTGCTGTGTGCTTCCTTTTGTTGATTAGGTTAGAATGCCGATAGTAGTCCTAAAGGTACTCAAGTACTAACAAAGATCCGTACCTGACCAGCTCTAACCTCAGTCTGCCGCGAAGGTTTCTAAGGCCCACAGGAACTAACCTAAGGTTCGTTGAACTCCGCGGTTAAAGCACCCGTGCTTGTAACATGTTTTAGCCTTAGTTCAGTTTGCAGTGTGTTTTTGTCATAGAGTGACAGAGGAATTTTTCTTTATTTTTGGAGAGTTTTCTCTCTCTTTTTCTTTTTATTTCTAGCTTTGGATTAGCTTTACAACACAGTCTGTATCGGATTCCTAGTCCCCACCATCAATCCTCGCAAGGTCCCTAGCAATTGATGCTTCAAGATAGCATCGCCCATGGCAACCCCCAGAACCCTGGCTTTCGAGATTTTGAGATAATCTCGCCCATGGCATTTTGTAGCCAAATCTAAACCTTGGCAATCGACATTTTGGGATAATGCCGCCCATTACATCTGAACCAGCATAAGGTGCTTACATGCCTTCGGTAGGATATGTAGATATCCTAGGAGACAAGCATCGAGGAGACGATATGTTTTTGCACACCTTCGAGGGGAATTTCCCACCTCTCTGCATCGGGAACTTGTCCAAATCAACTTGTGTTGATCAGTCGCTCCTAATCTAGGTGACTTTTTCAAAACAATTTAAATGCATTTGCGTGATTTTGATACTTAGGCACACTGAACCAGACTGTGTGTGGATTGGGGTGCTTAGGTTATCGAGTCCCGCAAACCAAAGGTCAGTTAGCAAGGTCGAATACTCCCTAAGCCTTAGACCTAATACTTAAGCTTCGCATTTTCCCCAACCTCTTGAGAATTATCCAGTTCTTAGCGAGTACTTGAATTTTTAAGTCTAGGATTATAGCACAAAAGGCCTAAAATCAGCGTTCCTACTAATCTCTTCTTTGTTTCATTAGCACTTTTTGCCTTTCTTTTGATATGGTCTAGAACTAAGTCAATTCCTTAATCTTTTACTAATGACTACCTCTTTTTCTTTTCTTTTCAAATTGTGCTCCTTTTTGATATTTTTAACTCCTCCCCTTTTTCTCCTCAAAGTTTGATATGCCATTAAAATTTCCTCTTCTCTCATATTTTTGTTCTTTTTCAAGATTTTTTTTTTTTTGGTATTTTTTGAAAAAAGGGATTTTTTTTATGAAACCCTTTCTTGTGAAATGACTTTCATAGAGTTTTGCACTTTACTACCCCCCATGCCTATGATTTACAATGTCCACATTGTAAATTAGGTGGGTTCGAGTTTAGCTTAGATCATTCTTTAGAACAGGTGTTGGGTGGGTGAATGGGTTGGGATGACTGTTGTGGATGATTTCAAGCTCAAGTACGGGTACCAGAGGTGGAGTCGACTGTTCTAATGGATGAACCCTAAAGTGCAATATAAGTTCAGCATAGGATGTGTCAGGAAGGGTTACGGATTTTTTCAAAAATGACAGGTTGCCTCCCGTTAAGCGCTAAATTCAACACCTTCAGCTGAGCGAAAAATGGTATGGAGGAGTGGTGAAATTAGACGAGTTTTGCATAACAAGCACCTTGATTAATAGCCTAGTTGGTCCAACCAGGTGCTTGTTCAGATTAGCCGGCTGATGATGCAACCCAAACCCAATTAATCTGGTAGGTTGATAGATATAAATCAAGAGATGTGAAACCCACCATATGCTGTGGAGCTCGAAATGATGCAGAAGTGTGAATCTAGGGTTTGACTGAGTCGGATCAACTTGGTCAAAGTAGGGATCCTCAAAGGAATCACTAGAAGATGTGAGATCCCTATGAGAGTGATCAAAGAAGGATGGGGCATGATTTGTAGTCTGATCGAAGTCCGAAACCTGATTTGAATGTGGAGGAGAATCATCTGCAACTGGATCAAGAGGAGAATCAGAGTAGAAATTGAGTCCGATTGCAGGTTGGGGTTGAAAACGGATTTGGGAAGGTTCTGCATATGTTGAAAAGGTGGCATTAATAAGAATTGTGTATGAGGACTCTTTTAGTGAGGATTCAAAGGTGGGTTCATTTAGAGAGTTCTCATAATAGCCATCAAACTCAAAAGTAAATGCCTGAAGAGTGTTTATAGGATGAAGAAAGTCTGAGTCAAGAAAAGATTCATATTCAGGGTTATAGTCACTCTCGGCACTTTTGTTTCTGATTCCTGAGGATCAAAAAGAAATGATTCCATCTTAATGGAACATGATTTTGAATCAGTGATCTTGGGATCAGGGACCTCAGAGTCAGAGTCGAAGAATGGATCATGTATGCTAAGGTCGTAGATTGGCTCATAGTCGTCAGGAAACAATGGTTCTCCAAAATCATAGTAAGATTCAAAATCGTCGGAGAATTTGCGAGAATCAAGTTCTAAATTTGATTTGATATCAAAAGTTCCACCACAGAATAAATCACAAGATATAGACTCATCAACCTGACTTGGGTCTAGCCTATTCGTAGATTCCGAGCTCAAAAAGGTGTCCCTATTGGGTCTGGGCTCGGGTTTTTGGCTTGTAGGGAAGACCTAATCAAAACCTCACTCTTCCAACTCCTCGGTTTCTGTCTCGTAGATCGGCGTGACTTCCGAAAAATCAATGTGTATTTCTGAGGATGTTGGAGAGGTACATTCATCAAATAAAGGCCCAAAATCATAATCCAAATTCAAACTTTGATTTTCGTCATACGGGGCCTTGTAATTATCCCAAGAAGGTTCAGATCCTGATTCTAGGCTAAGTATGTGTGTTAAATCACTAGAATCTAGGTTGAGCTCTACAGGGATGTTAGAATTGCCCTAGGGGGTCACCTTATTAGAGTAAAGGGCGGGATTTACACCCCTGAGAGGTTTTGATTCAATCTCATTATCACAGGAGTCTAGGAATTCTATGCTTGGTGAACCAGGGTTTTGGTTTTCTAGGGTTGGTTCAAAATCATATCCTCCTGCAATTGGATTCTCCCAACCTGTCGCACGGTCAGGCATATCAATCTGTCTATTAGGTTGATCATATTCCATTGGAGGTTCATAACAACCTTGATTCCTGAACCCAGGATTTGGAAAATCAGATAGATCCTCAGTATTGTTCCAAGTTGTTTTGCTAAATGTTTGGGGAATGTATGGGTATTTTTGGTCGATTATCTGCTTTAATAATTTTATCATCTCTTCCCATTTTTCAAGATCATCTTGGTGTCTTTCCCAAAGTACAAGATTTGACATGCATTGGAGATATTCAAAGTTATGTAATTTCTTTAACTCAATGTATCCTGTCATGAGAACATCCCAGGTGGATCCATTTGTTACTTGTGTTATAATTACTTGGGCACAGTTTATGATGAAGGTGGTTGTTATTGATATATTAACTTGAATGTCTTCAATTGGTTTTGAGGTTCTGTCATCAATCTCATAAAATCTAAGGGCATCCTCAACCATTCTATCTTTCATGGATATTCGAGATTCGGGTTTCTTAAATCGTTTCCCTAAGTAGCCAGGCTGCATTTTTTAATCAGATGGTGGAATCAAGATGTAGAATCAAAATTCAAGTTTAGATCGAAATTGATTAGATCTAAAAAAGATTCCCAAGAAAATCTGCGTGTGCTCTAAATAGAAGGGATGAGGGACTGGATGTGATATTGACCCAATCAAGGCAACCAAAGATTTTGGATGACTATAGAGGTTCAGGGTTGATGATACCCCTTAGTCAGAAGCCGTCCACCTGAGAATTACCTAGGTAGCCAGAGAGGGAGAGTCTCGCAAAGGCCCCTACACGGTAGAGTGTCCCCATGGGTTACAGGGTTTCCCCCACTCGACCTCTCTTGTCACTGATGGTCCAGGTAGACCAAAATGGGGACTTGACCTCTTAAGTTTAACAGTTTTAATTAAGAGCAAGGGTGCTTTGGATTTCACTTGAACTTTTAAGATGTATTGAGTGCAAGAGTGACCTAATTTAAAGATTGGTTAACCCAACAAGGTGGGTCAACTTCACTTGTTTGTCCTTTGAGAAATTTAGGTCCCTCTTTTAAGATTCAAGTGAGATTAAGAGCTTGATTTTTTTTTAGGGTTTGGTTGAATAGATCCATTCAATCAAGGCTTAATCACACACTGTTTAGAAAGATTAGTTCTTGATTATGTAAGTGTGTTTCTAAATCCTTAAACTGGAAACCCTAGTTGGCTCTTGATTTGGTCTGATTTAATTTGTCCAAATGTGATACTTAGGGCTCAAACAAGAATGAGGTAGCCCTAGATACCTTAAACTTTAAGTGGGTACACAAATCCAAGTTTGTTGTTTTCTAAATAGAATGTATCAAATCAGGCAACTTGATTAATCTAAGAATAAAATACAACTAGCCCTAATTGATTTGTTTCATTTTAACCTTTTCAGAAATAGGGGCTTAAGAGAGAAGAGATAGAGCTTACCTACCCCTGACGTGTTTGATGTGCGCCTAAACATTCTTCAATGAATCCCTCCTGAAACAATAGCAAAGAGATAAAGCAAGTTAGTACCAAATTAGGAATTGCAATCAAGAGTTCTAAATTGCCCGTTGCTCCCCGGCAACGGCACCAAAATGTTCACAAGGCAAAATCGAGTTTTAAAATGCGCATTGGAGTATAGTCGAAATCGCTTTGAAAACAGATAGATTTATTACTCGAAAAAGTTCTGAGGTCGAACACAGGGAGCAATATGGGAATTTAAATCTCAAGAATTGCAATATAAGACAAGAAAGCTATAGAATTGATATCAAGAATTATCTCAAAATAATGTAGCACTGAGATCAAGTATCAGTTTGCAAAAATAATGGAGTAAAATGGTTGTTTAAACCACCATATACTCCTTACAATAATAACTAAGGAACTCAAATATCAATATACGAAATAATGCTCAAATGTGTCGTCTGATGGTAGGATCAGATGTCTTAAACGTCTGATTCTACAGTGCTTTCTCTATTCCTTCCTTCTTCTGCTTCTTTCTTTCCTTCTGCCTCTCTTCCTCTTCTTCTACTAGGATTCCTCTCCTTCTTCTTCTTCTTTGCTCTTGCAGCTCTCTTCCTTCTCTTCTTTCTCTCTACTTCTACTTCCTTCTTCTTCTCACAGAGGAGGGGGACTTCTCAAATTGGCTAAGTGTTAGCCAAAGCCTTCAGTAGCAAAACCCTCCCCCAACCCGCGCAGCTCTCCTATCTTTCTCTCTTAGGATCCACTCTACCAGAGCCACGGGTAATCGGGTTATCGGATCGAACACACCCGGGTCCAGGCACACCGACGTGCGATAGTGAGAGAGGAGTGCAGGTCAGTCTAAGCAGGTAATCGGGTCAAAACAGGTCCGCGTGCAGTGGTTGCGGACAAGGTCGGGTAAGCGGGTGAGAGGGACCTCACCCCGTGAATTGAGGCAAATAGCTTATGCGACTTTTTAGTATTATACACCCTCAGTCGCTGCAAAACTTCCGATGTGGGACTAATGGTAGTGCCTTCTTCTCACATCTGTAGCAGGGGGTCTTCTCCTCAATTGCCTCAACTAGCAAGGCACTGCGTCCAATTGATTACCTGGACTTGTTCGCGGGAGGCTTCCACGTAGCCTGAGGCATTAACTTGGGACAGGGGCACCTGGAGCAGCTCTCAAGCAAGCTCGAAGCTTGCTGCTTCCATGGCGGGGAAGTCGAAACACCTGAAATCAATGAAACAGCCTCTCAGCCCTATCAGAATGCTCAGGGAGGATTGCCGGACTACGGTGAGTGCGACGGGGGTGTTTGTGTGGCATCTTGTGGCTCGTGCGTGTGTAGTGAGGTCGGGCTGTGTGTGTGAGAGTGGGTGTGTTCGGGGGTGCGTGTGAGTGAGTGGAATGATGAATAAAGAGAGGGGAAATGAGCAGAGAGGTGTGGCGATGGTTGTAGGGTGGTCGACGAGGGATTTGGTGGTCTGTGGTGGTGGGACAGGCTCGTCGGAGGGGTGGCCAGAGATGGAGGAGATGACGTCGCAGAGGGTCGTCGGAGGTCAAAACAATGTGTGGTGGGTGTGGAAAAAAAGTAGAGGATATAGAGAACGTAGCTGGGATGTTGTTGGATGAAGCGGGGTAAAGAAGGCATTGGTTGAGGTACAGCCGACGTCAGAGACGAAGGTGCCTCCGGTGAGAAAGAAACGGCTAGGACGAAGAAGGAAAGGGCATCTGTTGGTACGGTGAGACGCGGAAGGAAGTGAGGAAGATGAATCCGCCACTAGTATTGTGGAAGGACGACGAGGTAGAACGGAGGAGGTCTCCGGGCATCGAGGAGCCTTCACCGAGTGAGAGAGAGGAATTGAGTGGGATCTCAGCCGATTTCTAGCGTGAGAAGTTCGGGAGGATCTAGGCTCTCTTATATAACGATCTAGAGGCGGTTTGAGCTTGGGAAACAAGCTTTCCAAGATTGGAAAGCCTCACCGAATCTGGGAGTTCCTTGATACCCAAATCTCTCATGCGTTTGCATGAGATTGGGTAAGTTCTAGGGCTTCGGATTGGGTCTAATAGGAAGGGAATTTCTTGACGAACTTTCCTTTCAATTTTGAAAGGGATTCGTCAAGAAATCAGGGTGTTCTTTTCATTTAAGGTCGCCTGAGCAAGTAGGAATAGGATTAATGGAAGCAGGGACCTTTTTGTGAGAACGATGATAAAGCTAGGGGCCTGTTTGAAAGGATTTTTAAAGTTAAGGGTAGAAATGAAATTAGACAAGACCAATTTGCAAACTAGGTCAAGACAAACTCATCTTGGGTTCAAGTTTTGATACAAACCTGATTTGACCCTAAGGAATCCAATGGTGAAGTTGGAGTTTGGTTTTGACCATGTTTGACTAGGTAATTTATATAAAAACCTAAATTAAGGCAAATGTCTATTTGTGATTTTATTTTAAGTCAAAATGGGTTCTGATGGTCAAATTGAAACTTTTAAACCCTGTAGAATATTTTTATTTGAATTTAAGAGAGTTTAGGTGAATTTTATCCTAATGAAAACCTCAATTAATTAAGCAGGTCTATTTTTAGGATTTCAAAAGTCATTTAATTCTCAGAATATATGTAAACCCTTTTCTATCTATCTTATCCCACTTGTTATCTTATTAAGACCAATTGACCTTCATTCAACCCCTAAGAAAACCCTTGGTTGTACTTCATTCAAGATAAGCTGGTAAAATTGTAGTTTTAGCCCTAGTTTCTTATTTTTCTTTCATAATGAATATGCAATGACTTGTGACTCTCTGGCAGTTATGTAGGAGCATTTATTGACTTAATTGGGTCAAAAATGAGCTAATTATGGCTCATGATGGTGTTCCCATCAATAGGCATAGGACGATGCGCATATCACTCTTAATCATAGAATAGACACATTTGTCAGATTTGTGACCTACAAAGCCAAAAGATTGTATAGGCTTATGAAACTTTTCATGCCATTGCTTGGGTGCTTGTTTCAAACCATAAAAAGATTTAATAAGCTTGCAAAGCTTTTTCTCATTACCAGGAGCTACAAATCCCTCAAGCTGGTCTATATAGATCTCCCCCTTACGATCACCATGAAGAAAGGCAGTCTTCACATCCATTTGGTGGATAGTGAGATCATAAATAAAAACCAATGCAATAAGCATCTGGATAGTATTTATCCTAGTTACTGGAGAATAGGTATTGAAATAATCGATTCTTTCCATTTGCTTGAACCCCTTGGCAACAAGTCTTGTTTTGTATTTTTCAATAAATCCGTCAAGCCTGAGTTTTCTCTTAAACACCCACTTCACCCATTAGTAGAACACCCTAGAGGTAAATCAGCCAACTCCCAAGTGCCATTAAAGATGATTGACTCCATCTCATTCTTAATGGCATCTTTCCAGTGCTTAGCTTCAGAAGAAGCCATAGCATCACAATAAGTGGGGGGATCAGCCTCGATTTGGTAAGTAAGAAAATCACTTCCCAAATCAATTCTTGGTCTTTTACTTCTCCTAGGTTCAGTTTCTTCTACTTGATTGGGTTTAGAACGGTAAGAGCTAGCCACCACATTAGACATCCTTTCCACTTGATCAAGAATAGAACCAGATGTGGTGGCTAGATCATCTGAAGTCATATTTTGAGGTAATCCAGTCTTCATAGGGAAGACATCCTCAAAAAATATAGTATCGCAAAGCTCAACAATAGTGTTGACATCTATACTTGAAATCTTAGATTTTATAACAAAAAATCTATAGGTATAGCTATTATTAACATAACCTAGAAAGACCGTATCAACTATCTTAAGTCCAAGCTTCTTCCTCTTGTGTTCTGGGATAACCACTTTTACAAGGTAGCCCTACACTTCTATTTCAAACTTGGCTTACTGTTTCTCCAAATCTCAAATGGACTACTTTCCTTATGCTTGAGGGGAACTCTATTCAAAATATGACATACTGTATTCAAAGCTTCCCCCCACATGTAAGTAAGTAATCTTGAGCTTTGCAAGTAAGCATTGACCATGTCAGTTAAGGTCCTATTCTTTCGCTCTACTATCCCATTAGATTGAGGGGAATATAAAGCCGTCACTTTATGAACTATACCAAAAGCTTGGCATTGTTCATCAAATAAATTGGATGTATATTCCCCTCCTCTATCTGACCTCAATCTCTTAAGAGTTTCCTCAGTTTGTGTTTCTCCTTCTTTCTTAAAAATGAGAAATTTAATTAATGCTCATCCTTAGACTTAAGAAAATATACATAGTAATATTTACTACTATCATCTATAAAGGTGATAAAATACTTTTTATTTTCCCTAGTCAATACACCGTTAAACTCGTAGATATCCGTATGCACTAAATCTAGAACCTCAGTATCTCTACTAATAGAGTGAAAAGGCTTCATAGTTTGTTTAGCCTGTACACATATCTCGCATTTCTTAGTTTTATCTATAGTATGTTCAGGAATCATATTTAATTTCATCATTCCTTTTAAAGAATTGAAATTTACATGACCCAATCCACCATGCCATATATCACAAGATTCAATATTACTCCAAATAGATTGAATCGAATAAAAATTAACATTATTTAAAGCATTTGTAGATGATACATCCACATCACATCTCATTCTAAATAATAGATCAAAATCTTCCAAATATCATTTTCCATAAAATATTTCATGTCTCAACATAACAACTTTATTACATTTAAAGTTCAACTTAAAACCCTCTCTAACTAACAAGGAACTAAAAAGAACATTCTTTTTAACAGTAGGAACATGCAACACCCTACGTAGTGTCCAGACTCACCTCGAGGAAAACCTCAAGTCCATGCATCCGAATCCCAGCACCTTGTCTACAGAGTCATTCCCATCTTCACAATCTTGCCATTGCAGGTTTAATAAGAAGAAAAGAATGATCTATCAATACAAATTTGTATATTGGCTCCAATATCCACGAGCCATTCAGTAGGATCGTGAATAACATAGAGTTCAAGTTTTATTGAGACATACCCATCGCTAGGCTCGGTCTCCTCGGTGATCACATTCACCAGAGGATTTCCATGTGTGGTCTTCTACTGAGCTTTATTAGAAGGGCAATCCTTCTTCCAATGCTCAACCTGCCCACAGTGCCAGCATGATTTATTCTTAGATTTCTTCTGGATCTTGGGTTTGGCCTTTGTTTTGTTTTTATTATTCTTATTTTTATTCTCTTTGCCCTTAGATGTCATGACATTCACCTTAGACTCCACAGGCATTACAGGTTTCTGTTTCCTATGCTCTTCCCCAATTGCAATGGCTATCATTAAGTCATCTAAAGAAAGCTTTTCCTTCCTATGCTTGAGAGTCATCCCGAAGTCTTCCCAAGATTTAGGGAATTTCTCAATGATAGACATAACTTGAAACTTCTCAGGAAGCTTCATTTTAGCCTCTGCTAAACCATGGAGCAACAACAGAAATTCGTGTGCCTAATCCGATACCGATTTACGCTCAGTCATTTGGAATTTAAGGAATTTTGCAACAAAGCATTTTTCAATACCAAGATTCTCGGTATTATACTTCTTGTCCAACTCCTCCCATAGACCCTTCACAGTGGACGTGGATATGCTATATACATCAAACAACACATTGGACAAATCTAATAAGATGCAACCATGATAAATGCGGTTGCTCTCATTCCACTCATCCACCACCTTTCGGCCTTCAGGAGTGGATTTTTCCTTATCCAAAATTGGGCAATCAATTTCCAATGACGAGATCAAACTAATGATGGTCAACCAAATTCTCATGCATTGTTACCAACGCTTGAAATTTTTCCCACCAAATTTCTCAGGCATACCAGATGAGTCTACAAGTGATTTGAAAGTCATTTCCAATATCCCAAATATTTTAGATCTAAGCGATACTTTCTCTAAGATTGTTGAAATAAACGCATATAGGAAGTAAATAAATAAAAACATATGCATTTGCAACATTTTCGTATAGATCAAAAATTTTAAACCAAGCAAGTCAAACATGATTTAGTAAAATTTAGAATAAAATAAAGAATAAATAACATGCAATAATACAAATAAACAAAATGAAGAAAGGTTAGAGATTACTTCGATCGAAGCATTCATTAAGGACTTCCCTCAGAGAAGGTATCACCCCCCATAATACCAGTGCATTAAGGGCTGACAAACTCCTCCCAGGATATGACGATCCACCTCAAAAATTCGGCACACTCCAATCTTGGACATCCTCGAAAACCACCTTATAAAAATGAAGCGAGGCAATTTGGTTTCCAACCAAATTCAAATTTTCGATTGATCTACCAATTTAATGGTTTAATTAACCAAAATCTTCTCATGGATCTCTCAATCTCCTTGTGTAAGATTGGCAAAAGTGATTGGAGATTTTTCTACCAATCTCACGTCAAACGAACGCACCAAGAAAGAAAGACAAAAATGAAAAAGAGGGTAAGAGAGTGGAGAGTTTTTCTACTCTATTTGTGTGTCAAATGAGAGCTCCCTCGTGACCCTTTTATAGAGCCTACAACCAGACGTATATGGAAATTCCTGTTTTATGGAAATACGGCAATTGATCAACCAATTAAGTCCATTGATCGACCAAAATAAATTGGTCGATCAAACTTGACTTTTTAGTCCACTAAATCAATTGATCGACCAAACTTAACTCATTGATCGACCAAAATAATTGGTCGACCAATTTTACTTTTTGATCAACCAATCCAAGTCAAAATCGTGAGATTAAAAGTTCATAGAAAAAAGTGTCCAAGTTCCAAGTTCTAAATTGATTCTCATCTAAGCCTGAGCTAGGGCTGAGGCGAGGGGGGCACGCGTGCGTGCGTGATCCCCAGCCCTACCACTCACTCTTGCTACATAAGCCATGGGAGGCAGAAGCCTTTTACACCCACCAAGTGGTTTGTCCACTTCCAGTATGGGACTAAAACCTCTCCTAAATCTCACTGATTTCAACATAAATTCCCACGTCACCATATAACAATTGCATCCCGATTGATGTAATTAGGCTCTCAAATCCAGCATGTTCGTTGGCATTAATTGTAATCATAGTATATAAGAAGACAAGAGATGTAAAGAAGGATGAGTAAGAAGACTTATCATGCCTCGAAGCCTAGCATGTGACAACGTGCTACAAGACTAGTGATCTGCAAGGCTAACCTATAGTTGAACCCAATCTAAAAAATAGCCACTACAACCAAATTTGAAATTCTAAACTATAACATATATAGCTTTTCTTGACTACATTAAGGCTTGTAAGGCTTTGTATTACAAATGTAGCTAAGCAACAAAAGAAAAATAGTTACATGTAACAATTCTGAGAGCACTTGAAAACCTATAAACTATTAATTGCCTTATTTATGACAAAAGATTTGCCCACTTCCCATGGCCCACTCCACTCCTTTAGTTGAGGCTTCAAAACTTGAAATTTTGTTAAAAATCATATCAAAGACTAGCCCAGTAAGCATGCTATATCATCAATGACTGTAAATAGGAGGGAAGTCAACGAATTACATAATAAAAATGTAAGATATAATAATAAATAAAAATGTGATATTATAAAAGCATAATTGATCATGATAGCAAGCTTTGGATCAAATGAGAGATAAAGTTGTCAACTAGAGAACACTTTATTATTGAGGACAATAGGCATCAAAAGATTATAAGCAAGTCACAACAAAAGTACATGACATGAGACAAAGTACTAGTATAATTAGCAAGTTGATAACTAATAACAAACAAAGATTCAATTTATCAATCATTCAATCCATGGAATTATGGTCATGTCATTCCCGTGATAAGAAACCATGTATAACCCCCAAGGTAGGGTCAGAATCACATATTATGCCCATGATCAAGTCAAATGAAATTAGTTTCAACGTTACATATGCCAACATTTATCCCCAACAGTGGGGTTAGATTGTAGTCCACTTGGTTTAGTATGAAATGTAAAGACGATGGAGGAAAGGAAGATATATATAAGAAGATAACAAAGAAGGACAGGAGAAGAAAAGGTATAGACCAAGAGTTCAAATGGATATGGACATAGGATAGCACAAATGCTTTTAAGGACATCTTTACCATTCAAGGACATCTTTAACAATAATAGATTGTTTACCTTTTCCTAATATTAAATCTGTGGCCTGCCTACAACTCAACTATCAATTATAGGTTGGTTCTTATATGTGAATATCACTCCATTCGTTGTGGGTAGATGTCTTCTCTTTTCATGACTCCATTCATCTTGGGTGAATGTCGTCTCGATTTGTAACTCCTATATATATGTTGTCTATGTCTATTTCCTATTCAACCTTATCCACTCTTGTCCTTAACTTCATTCAATCTCATCCTTATCATCATCCATTCCCATCCTTATCCACTTCCATCCTTATCCAATTTCATCCTTATTCCCTCCCATCTTCATCCATTCCCATCCTTTTGTCCACTTTCATCTCCATCTACTAACTTTAGTAAATGCCAATTTGACATGCTTCGAAGAATTGGGCTCATAAGTTTAGCTACTAATTAAACTCTTTCTTTTTGTGAAAGGAATATCAAAATGCTATGATCCTATGTATTGTTCCAACACCAGAAGAGAACCTCTATACAAACACGATACGCACATGTCAATTGATGGAAAATGGATTACAAATATTAAGAAATGACTAGTAGTTATATCTATCTTTGAAATGCTCGAGGAATCACATTACTAAAATGAAAACCTCCACTTGAAGAAGTAACTAGATTGAGATAATTATGCAACGACCTACTTTTATACTATACACTTTGTAGCTTTAACCTAAAAAGAGTCTTGAGTAAAAGTTTGAATCTTTATATATAGTTCAAGCACATAGAATCCAATCTTTAAACATCAATTATGCGTAAGGGTGAAATCAAAAAATTGGTGAGGGGTTACAAATAATTAATAATGTAAAAAAAAGTCTAATTTCATCACATTAAAAAAATAAAATTTTCCATAAATGCCATTGAAAGCATCAAAAAATATTTTCTTGGCATCTACTTCCTAACATTGCTTTAAATGACCTAAAACAAGTGACGTCTTTTTTGTAATTGTCACTCCATTAATTAGCACTGTTAAACTTAACAGTGATGGACCCAAAAGTAATGAAATTTATGTGCTTCACCCCTGATTCTTATTTTTTTCTCTTCCCACCCTCTTTCCCTTTTCCCTTACCCTCTTTCCTTTCTGATGGCATCACCATCATCCTCTATAACTAAATTAATTTAGGTAAGTTCTCAGGTTAAATTCACTTAATTAATATATTGAAATGGTATAACTCAATCAGGATTGAAGAGAGAGGAATTAATAGAAAAATGGGTTAATTTTACAATTTTCATGAACAATTATGAATGTAGAATAGCTGAAGGGTGAACTTATGATTAATCAAAGGTCAATTGAGCTTAAATGTCCCGAAAGTGGGTTGGTATTGAGTAATTTAGGATTTACATTCAAAATTTAATGTTTAATTCTAATAAAAAAATCCTAATTTCAACCCCACTTCAATTAAATAAGTTCCTATGGAAATAAATCTTCTAAAAATCAATTAAAAATATTTTATAGGATTTTGCACAGTCAATTTGACGATCAGATCTCGTTTTGACCTAAAATAGAATCTTAGACGGGTATTTAGTACATTTTGGATCTAAACATCAATTAACCATACAAACAACATCAAAACTCAAAATTGAAGTCACCATCAACTTCCTTATATCCAAATTAGGCTACCATAAAAATTTGGGTTCATTTGGACTTCATCTTGGTCAACTTTGCATTTTGGTCCTTAATTCCTAATTTCCTTACAAATGCCCCCTCAACTTTCAATTTCTTTGCAAAAATGCCCCCTCCAGCAACAACCTCACCTTCCATCTCCGCGACCGCCGGCCACGCAACTCTGGCGAGCCGTTCCCGCAACCTCTGGCCCTCTCCTCGTACACTAACAAGATATAAACCTTCCTCGCCTCACGCCGTTGCAAGTCGTCGCGTTTCGGTGCGCCATTACCCCTCGTCTTCTTCCTCTTCAATGCCACCATTAATGACGACCTTGGAACTTCTTCGTCAACCCTTCTTCACTGCTCCTCGCCACCAACCGAGGCTGCAGATCACTCCCTCACTTCGTCACTGTGCTTCCCGTCAAAGAACTGGCTCTCCTACTCCCTTTTTCGGCTCCAATACCCCTCACCACCCCTCCTTCTTCTCCAACTCTAGCAGCCATGCCGGCCTATTCCCCGTCCTCCTCTCTTCCTCCTAAGTAACTCTTCTTCTCCCCCTCTCATTCTAAATTCAGTTTAGGTCCTTAGATCTAGGTTTTGACCCCAACACCTCCTCCTTCGCCACCTTCTTCTCTGCTGGTGCGACCCAGATGGCCATGCGCCAACTTCCACTCTGGCGACACACCCTCGCCTCTCTATGCCACCTCCCGCACTACTGACCACCCCACAAGCTCCACCTCGACGAGAGGAGCAAAAGCCCTCTCCCTATTGGACGTTTCAACGCCGCCAATCCTCTGCCAGACACACACCTCCGCTGCCACCTTCTTCGACTCCAGCCGCCCTCTTCCAGCCTCCTCGCAACAAATTGACGTCGCCATCACCTCCAATAGGTCTCACCGGAACTTGACGACACCTTGGTCTGAAGCTTCAATGCTTCCATTGCTGGGACCTTCGCCGCCCTCCAACCCATCCTTTCCATCCTCGGCCCCTCCATCGCTACCTCTGATCGCCGATCCAACCATTGTGTTGACCAACCTCCGGCGCCCATCCTCAACCAATCCTAGCCCCATCCAATGGCTGGAGCTTGCCATCGATCTCCCTCCTAAGCTCCTCCTTCGCAAGGCCTAAAAAAAGAAGAAAAAAGGAGAAGAGAAGGCAAGGGCGTGAATGCAAATCAAAAAGTATCACAGGGACCAATTTGCAAATAGGTAAGGACTTAAATGCAAGCTTTTAAGGGCTGAAACATAAGATCTACTTGCAAGGCCTAATTTAGAAATCAGATTTAATTGATTCAATATTTTATAATTATAGTTCATTATATTATTTTGTTCGAATAATATTACTATGAAATAGATAGCATTCAGTTTATTAAAGATTGATTATTAAATTATATTTTGGCTTGAAATAGGTTGTCAATTTCCATATTCGATCAAGCATTATTAGTAATATGTTCAGAGCTTTGAAGCACACTGATCGTTAAACAAATTCATGATCACTTTCTTGAATTAAGTATTAAACAACTGAATTTCTTCGCACTTGATTTGAACTTAAATAATAAAACTACGAGTACAAACTCACGAGATTTTGAGAAGCATATGAAATAGTGATAATCGCATATTAGATTGCTCCCAAAGGCAACCTCAGATTTTCTCTTCTAATTCGAGTACTATAAATTCAAATGCTTGATTCAATTTGATCACTATAATATGACGCGATAATTTTTAAACACAATCAAAGCGAGTTGAGCACTTCCTTCTTCCTCCTCCCTCCACCTTCCCTCGCCACACCTCGTTGGATAGGGATGGACTTCGTTACATTTCCTCCTCCGTTGTTCATCTCCAACCTCCTCCATTTTGATTTGTTGGATGGGTCTCCACCTCCCTCCTTTCCCACCTCTCTACTCACCTCCTCCATCTTCCTTATTTGTTGCACCTCCAACTTGTGCCCTCGCCTAGGCCCCTCCACCTTACTCCACCACCTCTACCTCCTTCTCCATTTCTCCCTTTGACCTTCTCATGCATAGGGCACCCTATAAGGAGGGCATTGAGGAGGGTGAGGAGGAAGTTATGGAAGAAGATGTGGTAGGGTCATTGAAAAAGGCAAGGAAGAGGGCGATGGTTAATAGGAAGGTGGGGTTGACCTTCGTGAGGGTTGAGGCAAAGGGGACAGGAGGGAATGAAGACGTAGTGGGGTGAGGTGGAGGAGAGAGAGTAGGGTAAAGGTGGAAGGTCTTTTCTCAAGCAGTCTTGACAAAGTGGAGAGAAAATCGAAGGAGCGAAGGACAAGGTGGACCTTCGCGTTGTCGATGCCATAGTCGCAAACTAGGCAGTGATACCTGGTGAGCTCACAGTCGTCATAAATGAGCCTCTGCCCATTGATGATAAAGTGCTTGAAGGACTAGATCTCATGCTTGACGATGGCCAAATTGTGGCAATCTGAGATGAACAGAGGTTAGGTCAGTGGAAGGGGAGGGGGGAGGAGTGGGTTCTACTTACCAAGAGGAAGAACCAAAGAATTGAGGGAAGGGGAAGGAGCTTAAATGGGACAGAGGTGGGTGGGAGATTGATCTCCAAGGAGGGTCAAATTTTTCCCCACGGTATTCTCGAGGGGGCGTTCAATCATGATCATCAGTGGTGTTTTGTTGGTTAGCATTGTGGAAGATTTGAGCTTTACTGCAAGAGTTTAACGAATTTAGGGGAGGGGGGATGGAGAGGAGGGGGGGAAGGTGTCTTGGGGATTGGGTTGGCAAAGAGGGATGGAGGAGGAGGACCTCAGTAGAGGAGATGGATAACATGCAGGCTAGCAAGGTGGAAGGCGATGACAAAGGAAGGGTTATAGTTGTTGCTATCAAGGAGGGAGAGGAAGGAGAGAAAGAGGGAAAAGGATAGGAGAGAGAAAAAAAGTTTCACATGAGAAAAATCTAAATTTTCATTATTTGTAGGTCTATTACTGTTAGAGTTAACGATGCTAGCTAATGAAGTGACAATTGTAAAACTGATGTTATATTTTTAGTGGTATTTAATTCAATATTAGGAAATAGATTACAACAAACTAATTTTTGATGTTTTTAGTGACATCTATGTAAAAATACCTTAAAAAAAGAAAAAAAATTCTTGTTTTGAGTTACACGATTTTTAAAAAATGTTTAACCTAACAAATAAAAAAATATGCATTCTTCCAAGGAAAATAATTAGAAAATTATGTAAAATTAATTATTATCCTTATGCAAGTAGAGTCCTGCTTTTTGTTTATGACATGAAATTCATTTATCAACTAATTTTCTCAGCAATCTTCTTTTCTATAAATACTTTTTAGGTTTATTACTAATGAATAGTTATTCGACACATCATTTTAGAATATAATAATTTAATTTTTTTCTATTTTTGAAGTTGATTTTTTTTGTCAGAAAGTAAACAAGCACACGTTGCAATGCATACAAACTGGGAGTGGTGGTTTCAACCGATGAATTTTAGTTTTCCACCAGTCATGGAAATCACCTTTCATAGATGAAAAATCACTTTTTAAGAGAAAAATCACTTCCCATAGGTGAAAAACCATGTTCTAAGTGAAAAATCATTTATAACCAGTAGAAAGTCAAAACACATTGGTGTATTTTCACTTTTAACAAATATGTTTTGATTTTCAAGCGGTCTATTTTCATTTTCAACTGATTGAAAACTATTTCCAACTAGTGTATTTTGGTGTGCTTGATTTTAAACCGATGGATTTTCATTTTTAACCAATTGATTCTGATTTTCAATCGGTTGATTCTAACTACATGCACTTTGTAAAATTCATTGCAACGTGTATTTCCATACTTGTGTCATTTTTTTTTATGACGAGGAAACCCTTGCGGGCAAGTCCCGGGTGACAATGGGAACCATTGCTTGCCCACACAACCAAGTAAATCTCGAGCTCAAACTCATGACCCCCCGTTCCTGTTTTGACAGGAGTGCTAGCCACCACTCAAGGTGGTGCGTAATTGAAATTTTCTCTAACATAAACTCAATGCCTATCATACTTATAATACCACCATGTCCTTACAATAGATTAAAGTAAAATCATTTTTATAGTACTTGTATATAAGCAAATAGGTGATATTTGTATGTAACCAATACTATTGCCTCTTGAACCCCCCTTTGTAGCTGCTACCTGGAAAGGAGAAAAAAAGTCAAATTCACATGAGATTGGGAAGGAATGGAATGCGGGGGGGCGGGGGACACGGTTAGAGATGGCTAGAGAAATTAGGGAAAATGGACTATGTCTTACCATCTCATAGATGATCTGAGTTGGGAAATAATGAAAAAATGACCACATTTTGCAGTGGAGAAAAAAAAGAAACTAACAGACCTGGTTCTCAAGTCTTCAAGATGCCCAACCAAGAAAATAGTTTAGGGAAGCTTTGACTCGGGCAAGAAGAAGTGAACGGAGCGATCCAACTATGGGCTTCTTCTCCAAAACCGTGTGGAAATTTACACCCGATGACTTACTTCAAGGAAAGTGTACATGATGTGGCGCGACCTTTCCTTGCTCGGCTACCCTTATCTCTCCTTACCTCCAGACGCCCCATTCACAACCCACCGTAGTTGGATCAGAGAGACATGAACACACTTCAACACTTCACCCTCCTCCTTCTCAGTCTCCTTTATTTGCACCAAGACCACCACCCTTACACCCATGCACAGAAACCACCCTACGACTACCCAACCGCCAACCTCTCTGCCATATGGACCAACTCCCCCACCGCCCCGCATACAGTTAACTACTCTGATGGCACCACTACCACCATCACCGCTATCCTCCTGCGACAGAACCCCCCCTTCTATGGCCCCGCCTTCGCCTTCGGCTTCTACTGCCTCGACCCATGCAATGACTACCTCCTCGCCGTCTACATCCTCTACGCCAACAGCGGCGGGAGGATCACCAACCCCACCCTCGGCATCCCACAGGTCGTGTGGTCCGCTAACAGGGACGCGCCCGTCGAAGCCAACTCCACATTGGAGTTGACTAAAGACGGAGACTTGGTGCTGAAGGACGCCGACGGGAGCCTCGCTTGGTCGACCAACACGACGGGTAAGTCTGTCGTTGGCATGAATCTAATGGAGAGTGGGAATCTGGTGCTGCTCGACGCGGAAAACGTCGTGGTGTGGCAGACGATGGATCACCCGACGGACACTTTGCTCTCTGGACAGAGCCTTATCGAGGGCCAGAGGCTCACGGCCAACGCATCCGCGTCGAATTGGACTCGAGGTCAGCTTTATATCTCCCATACTCCAGATGGGTTCCGAGCTTTTGCCGATTCCAACCCACCGCAAGCTTATTCTGGGTTTTCGAAGAAGACCATTGAGCTCAAGTCCAGTACGGACCCCTGTTTCGTGAGTATCACGGATCAAGCTTTCACCTTTGTTGCCAATTCGTCTTCTTCGAGCGACCCAAATGGGACCCTCGGGGACCCGCCGGTGTCCGCAGCTCAGTTCTTGAGGTTGGGTTCAGATGGGCACTTGAGGCTCTACGAGTGGCTGTCGGATGGGTGGTCTTCGACGGTGGATGTGATCGAGCCGTATCTTGGGGTGTGCGCTTTCCCCACCATTTGTGGGAGCTATGGCATTTGTTCCGAGGGGGGCCAATGCAGGTGCCCTTCAGGTATGAATTCGACTGCTCCCTACTTTAAGCGTGTGAATGTTAGGCAGCCGAATCTCGGTTGCTCCGCATTATCTCCGCTATCTTGCAAATCCCTGCAGCAACATCGATTCCTTGAACTCGAAGAAGTCTCATACTTTAATTACAACTTTGATGCTATTTGGTATCGGAATCTTACAACTGTGGAGAGCTGCAAGGAGGAATGCCTTAGGAATTGCTCTTGCAAAGCAGCTCTCTTCCGGTATGGTTCCAATGCTTCGTCGGGTTCTTGTTACTTGCCGAATGAGATCTTTTCTTTGATGAACAATGTGCAGCAAAGAAGCCATTACAACTCCACTGCATATATCAAAGTCCAGGCTACACCAATCATCTCTACAACACCTTCGCACACTTCATCTACACCTCTAATCGTCGGGGTCACCGTTGGAGCTGTGGTGGGTGTGCTTGCCATCCTTGGCATCGCAATTGTAGTGTACAGAAAGACAAGAGCTGAGGAGGAAGATGAGGAAGAGGACTTCCCACAGTTGCCTGATATGCCCACGAGGTTCTCTTATGAAGATTTGAGATCCGCCACGGAGAATTTCGCTAGAAAGCTCGGTGGCGGAGGATTCGGGTCAGTTTTTGAAGGAGCATTTGTGGATGGTACCAGGGTTGCAATCAAGAAGTTGGAGAGTGTTCGTCAAGGAAACAGAGAGTTCTTGGCAGAGGTCCAGACAATCGGCAATATTCACCATCTCAACCTGGTGAGGCTTATTGGATTTTGTGTAGAGAGGCCACACAAACTTCTGGTTTATGAGTACATGAGTAATGGCTCGCTAGACAAATGGATCTTCGGAAGAGCAGCGGGACTTCGACTCAGTTGGCAGATTTGTCGCAAGATCATACATGATGTTGCAAAAGGATTGCTGTATCTGCACGAAGAATGCCGACGGAAGATCGCTCATCTCGATATCAAGCCTCAGAACATCCTCCTCGATTCGGATTTCAATGCAAAGGTCTCAGATTTCGGGTTGGCTAAACTAATTGACCGGGATCAGAGTGCAGTCATCACTATGATGAGGGGAACACCAGGATACTTAGCTCCAGAATGGTTGACTTCAGCAATCACTGAGAAGGTTGACGTGTATAGCTTCGGAGTTGTGATTGTGGAGATTGTTTGTAGAAGAAAGAACTTGGATTACTCACAGCCAGAGGAACGTATGCATCTCCTTTCATTGTTGAAGGAGAAGGCCATGATGGGTCGATTGTTGGATGTGATCGAGGAAAATAGCATACGTATGCAATGCGACTCGGAGGAACTGAAGAAGATGCTGAAGTTGGCGATATGGTGTCTGCAGAATGACTCTAGCAAGAGGCCATCCATGTCTATGGTTGTGAAGACGTTAGAAGGAGGGATGGAGATTATAGAAGACCTAGACTATGATTTCATCACTCCCATGCAGAGAGTTGATCATAGATTGGTGGAATTAAATGGTTCAACGCCATTACTGGCATCTGTACTGTCAGGTCCTAGATGAAAGAGGATGCTCCCTTTAAATTCATAGAAAGAAAACAAATCCAATTTAACTTTATGGAATTGCCATGCCATGGGTGAAAGAGGATGCTTCAATTCACATGCAGAAAGAAGAAATTCCAAGTCCATTTCTTCTCTCAAAGGAGAATAACATACCGTATAATCCTCATGCTAGTTTTAGACCAGTAGGTTACTTTGTAATAGCCAAAACATTTATACTGTTGTTTATGTATTTTTTTGGCTTTTATCATCTTTCCGAAAAAGTACCTTGCTACTCATTTTCTCATGGCGTAAATCAAGCACTCATATAGACAAGTTGCTTATTCCTTTAGAAAATCAATATAGAAATTTTATTGTATTGGTTAAATTCCATACGTTGGTACCCCCTTGAATATATAAATCCTACGATTTTTTCCGTTCTTGTTTATTACATTTGACCTATCAATTTCAAGTTAGGATAGAAGAGGGTTAACTCAGCAAGTTTATGACTTAAGGTTGTGGTGAGAGGTAAAAAATGCTCTCAAATCCAAAACTCTGCAATAGACCTAAAACAAAGTGTCCAACCCAAGAAATCTTGGATAAAGGTAAAGTTCGAAGATCTAGCCCGCTTACATCCAAAGGAACCGCCAACAGACAAACGTAATAGCCTACCCGACCATCACACAAGTAGGTGGGCATGGTCGGACTCGAAGAAATATAGCCATTGGAGGTTCAACAAAGAGTACAACAGGCCTACGCTGTCAATAAATGCTGACACTGGCAGCGTATCTGCTTAGAAAAGCTCACTGGAAGCACAATCTGCGGAAGAATTCCTGATAGGAGCTCGAGCCCGATCTGCAGAAGAGATTTCAGTGAGAGCGCCACCCCCGCAAGACTATATAGAGAGGTGGGAGGTAGCGTGAGTGTTCCCCCAAGCAATTCAAGTAGAACAGAGCGATTGTATAACCTGTAAAGACAAGAGAATTCTAATGCATAATTGAGAGTCTTATCTCCCCCCAGACGTACATCTCTTAGGATGAAACTGAGTAACCAACCCTCGTGTTTTCTTTTGTATGATTGCTCTATCGGATTACCCATTCTAGGGAGTTTGATCCACCATTCTTTTGAGTTGGATCCTTCATCTCCATGAAAGAGTCGATCATGGTGCGAAATTTGAATCTTGCCCCATTAGAGCACATCTAATTAAGACTTTAAAACAACTCATCCTTTTCATTCAATCTCCTTCCACCATCTCCCGTCTTTCTGCTTGAGCTCCATGTCAGTTCCCCTTCTCTTGCCTTTTTTCGAGGTATGAAATTTTTTACATCTTTCTTGAAGCATCAAAGAATATGAATTCATGCATTTCATTTGTGAAACTACTAAGGACTGCTGCACATCTTCACCTCAAAAGTGAAAAAATTAGACCATATTTTCTTTCTTGAAGCAATAAAAGAAAAATAGTTACATGTAACCAACTTTGAGAGTACTTTAAAACCAATAACCTATTAATTGCCTCCTTAAGAACAAAATAATTGTCTACCTCCCATGGTCCACTCCACACCTTTAGTTTAGGCTTTAGAACTTGAAACTTCGTTAAAAGTCATATCAAAGACTAGCCCGTAAACAAACTGCATCATCAAAGACTCTGTATAGGAGGGAAGTCAATGAATTACGTAACAAGAAGGTAAGAAATAATAATAATGAATAACAATGGGATAATATAAAAACACAAGTTGATCGTGATATCAAATTTTAGATCTAATGAGTTAAAGTTTTCAGCAGAGAACACTTTATTATCAAGGACAATAGGTATCAAAAGATTATAAGAAAGTCGCATCAAAAGTGCATGGCATGAGATAAAGTACTAGCATAATTACCAAGTTTTTAACTAATAACAAACAAAGATTAAGGGAATCAATCATACAATCAAAGGGACTATGGTCATGTCATTCCCGGACCATGTATAAACCCCATGGTAAGGTCAAAATCAAGTACTATCCCCATGATTGAGTCAGATGAAATTAATTTCAGCATTACATATGTCAACATTTAAGCCCATTAGTGGGGATAGATCCTAATATAGTTAGTTTAGTATGATATGGAAAGATAACGAAGGGAAGAGAAACTAACAAAGAAGGATAAGAGGAGAAAAGGTACATATTAGGAGTTCAAATGGATATGGACTTTTTTTAATAATAATAGATTATTTACTGACACAACCCGTTACCTTTTGGTCCTTTAAGACGTCTAAGATGTTTACCAGACGTCTGGAGAGAGAATCAGATGTATGAAAATGCTTTCTTTTCGACGCGCACCGTGCACACGCTACTCCCTCACCTGCACCCCGCACCTCACCCTGCTACAGCCATCCCCGAACATCGCACCACTCCCTGCGACGCCACACCTCTCCCCTTACCTCCTCTCCATCTCACACCACCACAGCCGAGCGAGAGAGAGAGCAGGGAGCTGGAGAGAGAGCAAGCAGAGAGCTAGCGGAGAGCTGATCGTGAGTTTGAGCGTGAGAGCGGAGAGCACTATGCTGCTCTACTGCAGTGTCTGTGGCGAGGAAAGGCAGAGCGATTTCGTGGAAGTCATTTTTTCGTGGAATCAGACGTCCGGAGCTACATCCAGACGTCCAAAGAAGTTGGAAGGTGGACCGAGGCAGTTTCAGACGTCCAGGAGCACCTCCAGACATCTGACGAAACCCTTGGACATTGGCACTACACTCTAGACGTCCGATAGTGGTGCCCCGAGAGAGGTCTCTAGTTCGTTAGGTGTGTGGAACCTGCGGAGATGTCGGGAGTTGCTGTACGAGCCCCCATTCCACCCAATTATCCTGGTAGAGTGGTTCTAACTAATTCTCCAAGTTAAACAAAATGCATGCAACTAGTTAAAACCTAGGATGTGAGATGAATCCTAGGAAGAAATAAACGTATGCTCTTGAATACAGCTATTCAGGTGAACCCTAGGTTATGACATGAACACTAGGGATAAAAAAGACGCATGTGTAGAAAGATGAATGATTAAATAAATCATAAGCTGCCTGTAATAAACTACATTATTAATACAAAAAAATGAACTTGTACTATGGAAACTGGGATGCCTGTTCTGTATGTAACAAACCAGATATGAAATAAAGAAAAGTTCATATACGAACCCTACGGGGAATGTAGAACGAGATAAGAACACTGCAATACCGAGAACCGGATGGTTCTGGAATTGCTGCCCACAGGCGGTCGTTAAGGGAAGTGAGCTGACCTTCATGGTAGTACCGAAGAGAGCAACTATCTCTTGTAGCGTAGAGGGGAGCTTGCCACCTTTGGGTTGAGACCCGAGGTGGGTTTGGCCACTCTACGTCGACTCTTGCTGGCCCTCGTGTATGTGGTACCGAGGTGAGTAACTTAGTGTATGGGGGAGGTAGCCGCCCCAAGGGGCCCGGGGTTAGGCATGGCCATCCTACACCGACTCTTGTTAGCCCGTTGGACAAACCGGGATAATCGGACGTGGGTAAGCGGACTGAGGAGGGGCGAGAGCCTTGAGGGGTGATGAGAACCTCATCTTGAGCCATAACTAGCTCATTTTGCCTAAGAAAGAGAATAAGAGCTCCTATATAACCTAGAGAAGGGCTTAATTCAAGGAATTAATGTTCTGAGAAGAAAACATAAAATAAGAGGTAAAACTATAATTTTACCATTGCAGTACATCAACAGGATTTCTCAGAGGCAAAACATAGGTCAAATGGTTTGAATAAGATAAAAAGTGGGTTGGTTCAATCAGAAATGGGTTCATGTGCAGTCTAAGAATTAAATGACATCTTGTAACCCTAAAATAGACCCGCTTAATTCAACAAGGTTCTGGTTAGGATAAAAATCAATTAAACCCTCTAAAATTCATGGAAAAATATCCCCAAGGGTTTAAAACCTTCAAATTAGCCTTTGGAACCTGTTTTGACCTAGATTGGGGTCCAGCTCATTAATTGACCTAATTTGGGTTTTTGTGTAAAATGTCCAGTCAAACGTGGTTAAATCTAAAATCCAACTTCACCATTAGATTCCTTTGGTCCAAATTAGGTTTATACCAAAATTTGGACCTAAGGGGAGGTCATCTTGACCTACTTTGCAAAATAGTCCACCCAATTATATTTTGATCCCTATCTCTTGAAAACCATTGTACAGACCCCTCTAACTTCCTCGCCACTCTTACAATTAGGTCCCTCTGTCATTACAGCGGAGGAATCCTACTTCGGCGAGGAATGGAGGGGGAGTACTCCCTGATTCCTCAGAGATCTCACAGATTTGGAAGGGAGATTCCTTGAGGAATTCCCTTCCATCTGAGCATGGTCCCAATCTCTAATTCGCACCCAATCTCTCATGAGAACACATGAGAGATTTGGGTCTCCAACTGTTTCCATCTCCGGCGAGGTCTCTTGTGCTTGGAAGCTTGTCTTCTAAGCATAAGAGCCCCTGCCTGTGCCTATAAAAGGTCCACCACCGGCGAGGCGCATCCACCGCTCCGATTTAGCTTGACATGGCCGGAGAAATACCCCCAATTTCATCTCCTCTCCTCCGGCCAAAGGTCTAGTGAGCTCCGGCGAGCCCTCCTCCTCTTTCTCGTCACTCTGCCACAATACCAGTGGTAGAGCCGCCTTCACCACCTTCCTTCGCGTCGTGCAACACCCGCTCCAGCCCCTTCGTCATCGCCGCTCTCCCTCCACTGGACATCTTCTTCTCCGACGGCAGCAGGTACGGCCAGCCGTCCCCTCTCCCCCTTCGTCCACTTAGCTAGGTTAGAATTACTCCCCTCTCTCCCCTCTTCATTTCCCCTCTTTCTATTTTCACTTTCGACCCCTCGCAGCCACAGACCACCTCCACCTTCTCCATCTCCGGCCGACCACCGGTGAGGTGCATCCACCGCTCCGCACCTCCACACGCCTCGCCGGACCCCTCATCAGCTTCGTCATCACCCACTGATCATCATCCGCTCATCCACTGACCACCATCACTTCCCTAAACGTCCACCGAACAAACCCATAATTACAGCCACAAAGCAACCTAGGCACGCACGCTTAGGCCGCCCCGCAACCAGCCACCCACCGTCTCACCTTTGCCGTGACACGGCGAAGGTCCTTATGTGTTTTAATGGGGCCGACAGGCCGTAGTGAGTGAAATGCAGGTCAACCCCCCTTCCGCCATTAACGCTGAAGCAAGCAAGCTTACAAAGAGCTCCAGGCCACGAGCTCAAGCATAAGAGCTCCAGGCGACGCGCGTTGAGTGTGCGAACCTAACCAGCCTAAGAGCAGACTTCGCGAGGCTCCCAACTGCCCCAATTGCGTGGACTTCCCTCCTGTGGCCGCCAGCAGAAGCGGGTGGGACTTTTAGTCCCACCTCGTAAACTCAGGGGTAAGCGGTGTTACTTAAGTTGTTTTTCTGTTTCTGTCTCTTCGCCTCAAGTGACACGGGGTGAGGTCCCTCGCCCTCACATGCTCACGCCTCATCTGTGACCCCTGCCCCTGCAGACCTGGCACCCGACTCGATTACCTAGCACTCCTCGTGCACTACACCACGCCGATGCGCCTAGACTCGGGCACGCGAAACCTGACCCGATTACCCGACTCTAGGAGAGCATACCTAAGAGTGAAATAGAGAGAGAGAGAGATGCAGGGAGGGTAGGGGTAGGTTTTGCTCCGTTGTGTGCAGGAAAGAAGGAGCTAAGGAAGGAAGAGGAGCTGCAAAGAAGAGACAAGGAAGGAAGAAGAGCTAAGGTAGAAGTTGTGGCCATAGAGAAGCAAAGGAAGGAAAAGGAAGAAGAAGGAAGGCAGAAGCCAAGGGAAGGAGAAGCACTGTAGCAGAGGTGCGGCTGAAGAAGAGAAGGAAGAAAGCCAAAGAGAAGAAGAGAAAGTCAAAGGAGAGCTAAGGAAAAGGCTGAAAAAGGAACTCAAGGCAGAAGCCAAGGAAGGAAAAAGAAGAGAGGAATATGGCCAAAGGCAGAAGGTAAAGAGAAGAAGAAAGAAAGCAAGAAAGCAGAAAAGAGAAGACTAAAGAAGAAGAAAGGAAATAAGCGCTAAAAGAGAGATATCTTTTTAAGACATCTGATTATAGAATCAGACGTCCAAATCTTCTATTTTTGCTACAATTTTAACTCCTAAACTCTTTCATTTATACTCTGAATTAGGTTTTGAGTAACTCTAAGTGTTCAATTACATTATTGAGATTAGTGAATAAATTCCATTTGCTCCCTGTGTTCGACCGTGGACACTTAGGTTTTCGAGTAATAAATTCTTATTTGTTTTCAACGCTTGATCGACTGTACTACAACGTAATGACTTGCTACTAAAACCCCAAAAAAGCTTTGTAACAAGGGGTGAGACCCCTGTTCTATTATGTTCTAAGAGGGTAAGGCCCTATACTGTTCCGCACTGTACGTTGAGGCATACTCGCTAGCGGAAACGACTGATCGCGTGCCAGTGCGGGGTTGCTACCTGCACGTTTATCACATGTGCCGTAGTCACCACTACGTCATGACTGTGACCTCGGGATGGTAGACCGGGTGTTGGACTACCACGGAAGGACTCTCCCGACTAGGAGAGTACCACGTGTGCATCCCACATCGCGGGAAAACTGCAAGTAAAATCGTTCCTTTAGGGAACAAGAAGATTAAGTAATGAGATGGACCCTAATTAGAGATCTCTACATAGAAAACCATTATAAGATAATTTGGATCGGAAAGTAATATGTTAAGCTAACTGTTAAATGCATTTTTATGTTTAGCCACCACTCTACTCAGCGTTGGCTTACTCCAGTTATATAATTTTATACAGGTCAGGGATTTGAGCAGCCCAAGCTACCGGCTGCTGAGGACGCTGGGCCTAGTAGGGCCCAGCTGTACTATTCCGTTATGTTCTCTATCTATACTAGTTTTGTTGTGATGGCAATATTCCTGTTCTTGAAGGCATGTGATATTCTTGTATTACATTTCTATTTCTCCTTTCGTTGCTAATTTTTTTCTGCTTAGCTACTGTACTTGTGTGGTTGTGGGTCGATGCATGTTATTTGGTTGTTTCTCATTGGACGACTGGGTCTTGAGATTAGTCGAGACGAGCTGGTCTCGGGTCCTGTAGGGATCTTGGTTCGAGCGCTCTTCTGTGAGCAGTACTTCCCACAGACTTGGCAGGATCAGAGGAAGTGGGAGTTCCACACTCTCTGCCAGGGGGCAATGACAGTTAGCACGTACCGTACGCGTTTCGTGGAGTTGTCACGCTTTGCCCCGATAGCCGCATCCACCAAGGAGGAGCGCCTGTGGAGATTCACCGAGGGTCTCCGACCTGCCATCTGGGGGTATGCAAAGCCCCTAAAGCTGCTTACCTTCTCCCGCGTAGTTGAGGCTGCCATGACCTACGAGGAGACCAACCTGCCCGTGCTAGACATTGATGGAGGAGGATGGAAGAGGCCCTACCCGCAGGAGCACTCACAGTGCCGTCAGGAGAGGAGGCACCAAGCACTAGCAAGGGAGCTGTCTTGTTCTGTAGGTCCACCAAGGACATTTGGGGGTCCTCGACAGGGACCAACTGATTGCAGTAGACCCTCGCCCAGTCACCAGCAGGGATAGCAAACAGAGGGAGGAGGTCGCGTACCCCTCTGCTATCAGTGTGGCCAGCCGGGCCACATACGGAGGAATTGTCTATCTAGGACCAGAGCGTAGTTGACGCTCCTAGTATCGAGCACTGGAGGCCGATTTGGCAGCCACAGTTACCAGGCTCGAGAAGGAGGACAGCAGTCGCGATGAGGGTACTAACCCGCTGTCTCCTACCCGACCCAGAGCATGACACTTCTTCTGTACCGAGGGCTGAGGGGTGTGTTAACGCCATGACTCACAGAGATGCTAGAGCTTCAGGTTCCGTAGTGGCGGGTATGGTTACTATTTCCGGCAGGCTCGTTTACATGCTTTTTGATTCAGGTGCCACACATTCATTTGTTTCTGCGGAGTTTGCTGTCAGCATGAGGTGTCGTTGTTGTGGCTGCGCGTGCATGCGCAGGTACGAGGGCTTTGAAAGGTGCATGGTACGACACTCGAGCATCGGCATGACACCATATGAGGCTCTGTACGGGAGGAAGTGTACGACTCCCTTGAGTTGGGTTGAGGTGGAGACCAAGTGGGAGGTTAGTTCCCGGCTGATACGCCAGAGTCAGGAGGTGATCGAGCAGATCCATCGACGACTGCGTACTGTCCGGAGCAGGCAGAAGAGCTACATGGATCTGAAGGTAGGAAGGTACAATTTGAGGTTGGAGATCACGTTTTCCTCTGTGTTTCGCCCATGAAGGGCTTGCAACGGTTTGAGGTGAGAGGGAAGCTTGCACCAAGATTTGTGGGGCCTTTTGAGGTCTTAGAACGTGTAGGACCCGTCGCTTACCCGCTTGCCCTTCCTCCCCAACTCTCTGGAGTGCACAACGTATTTCACGTTTCCAACCTTAGGAGATATATCGCTGATCCCAGCCATGTCCTTAGCCACGAGAGCATCGAGGTGGGAGACAACTTGACCTATCCCGAGAAGCCAGCACAAATACTAGACAGAGCCATCTGGAGTATGAGACATGATGTAAATACATTTACACTACTTAAGATGTCTATTTATGCATGTTCTTAAACATAGGACTGCATTACATGCTATAAATATTGGAAAACATGCATCATCTTGCATTTAGAGTAGTTTGAATAAAATGGAGGTTAATTGTCTCCTTTTATGTGCTTGGACAAGGCAAACTTTTTATCAGGGCCTCGGATCGAAGATCCAACCGTACAGATGTGATCAGGGCGACGATTGGAGTTCAACGACTCTAAGATCGCCCTAATCAGACATCTGTAGCATCAGATAGAGATCGAGGAACCCTAGAAGATCAAGGGCCAAGATGGTGTGTATCCACACTTCAAACAACAAATCCGACCGCACGAATGGATTCGAATCGACGATCGCAGCCCAACGGCGTGAAAATCGACTCAATCCGACACCCGTGGCACCATCTACAACATCCAGAAGATGGACGGCCAAGATGGAGCCACGTGGCGCCATCTCAGCCGTCCAACCGACCCTCAAGACCGCCGCTGCTTTTTCAAAGAAGTTTTGGCGTGCGATCTAGGCCGTTGGATCTCGATCCAACGGTTGTAGATACACGCGCCTTAAAACATCCTCGCGCCCATCCACGCTCAGCAGCGTAGTGGGCAACGGTGTTATCGCGAGCAGGCGACACGCGATCGAATCGTGTGAGAGGGTGAGCGGCGCAGACGAGCGAGCTCGGCCTAGTGTCAGATCTTGATCGGGCGACTGCGGGTGCTCAATAGCGCCCACGCATTATTGCACGCCCGCGCCTCACACAGGATCATACACGAGCGGGCGCACGTTGAGGAGCGGGGAAGGCTCATCTTAAGCCGTCTGATCTCGTGATCGGACGGCTGAGATTTAGCGATTGTGCACAAGCGTTGCGCGCGCAAGCAGGCAAGTGGGCGCGCGAGCGCCGCCCACTACGCCCACGTTCAGACCTTTAGTGACCGTTTTATCCGTCACTAAAGGTCCTAAATTAATGTTTTTAAAGATGTAATGACCAATTTGCCCCCACTCTTTGCAACTATAAAAGGAGACCCCCTCCACACGAAATTCTCATCCCTTCCTTCTCTTCTCTCCCTCTCCAAAGCTCAAGAGAAACTTGTCCCACACCTGGGATGCTTCTCGTGAGATAAAGTCAAATTTTCGTCCCCCTTCGGAAGTGGATCTCGCGACGACAATGACATGCTGCCCCGTTCCCGTTCTTCTTCTTCGTCCTCCTTCGTCTAGGTGTCGTCCATCCGGCTTGTCCTCCAAGCAACCATCGAGGAGGATATCTCTCTCCCCATTCTTTTTACTGCTTTCTAGAATAGATTTACTGCTTTCTAGAGTAGTTTGGCTCATCCTCCAAGTGACCATCGAGGAGGATATTTCTCTTTCCATTCTTTTAATGCTTTCTAGAGTAGATTTACTGCTTTCTAGTGTAATTGTTTTCTGCTTTCTAGTTGTAATGTTTAGTGAAACAAACAATTTCTTTAATGACGAATTCCTTGTTTATGCTACATCTCGTTTTGATTTCTGTTTGTAATATTCTCTCTCTCTTCTATTTATTGTAAATAGTTAGATAGTTTTAATCAATTGAATTACTTCGTGACAAATAAAAATAAATGCGTAGTTTTTAAATCAAACGTCTGCCTCCCTGTGTTCGACCCGGAATTTCAATTTCGGTATAAATTTTATTTGTTGAACACGAGTTCTTCGCTTTCAAACTACAACGACAGGTTTTTCAAAACCAAACACGTTAGCGTAGCAACCCGTACGTCCAACAAGACGGAAGGAGGTACCCCTGGTAAAAGTCCTGTGGGAAAGCCAGCGGTACGAGGAGGCGACTTAGGAGCATGAGGTGGCAATGCGAGAGCAGTACCCAGAGCTTTTTGAGGGTATGTCTCTTCGGACCTACCTCGGTCCTCTTTAAGTTTGTTGTACGTTGCTACGTTATTTTTCGCATCCTAGTTAGTTCAAGTTTTGGGGATGAAACTTCCTTTAAGTTTGTTATATTGAAACGACCCGTCACCTTTTGGTCCTTTAAGACGTCTGGGATGTTCACCAGACATCTATCTAGATGTCTGGAGAGAGAGCCAAATGTCTGAAAATGCTTTCTTTTCGACGCGCACTGTGCGCACGCCACTCCCTCGCCCACACCTCGCACCTCTCCCTACGACAGCCATCCCTGCACCTCTCATCACTCCCTGCAACACCACACCTCTCCCTTTATAAACCCCCCTCCTCCTCCTCCCCGTCTCACACCACCACAGCCCGAGTGAGAGAGAGAGAGAGTAGGGAGCCAGAGAAAGAGCAAGCAAAGAGCGAGCGGAGAACTGATCGCGAGTCTGAGTGCGAGAGCGGAGGGTGCTGTGCTGCTCTACTGCAGCATCTGCGGCGAGGAAAGCTAGAGCGGTTCTGCGGAAGTCATTTTTCTGAGAAATCAGACATCTGGTGCGACATCCAGACGTCTTACTGGACGTCCGAAGAAGTTGGAAGGCAAACCGAGGTAGTTTCAGACGTTCGGGAGCACCTCCAGACGTCTGACAGAACCCTTAGACGTCGGCACTGTGTTCCAGATGTCCGATAGAGGCACCCTGAGAGAGGTCTCCAGTTCATCAGGTGTGCGAAACCTGCGAAGATGTCAAGAGCTGCTATACGAGCCCCCATTCCACCCGGCTATCCTGGTAGAGTGGCTCTAACTAATTCTCCAAGTTAAATAAAATGCATGCAATTAGTTAAAACCTAGGATGTGAGATGAATCCTAGGAAGAAATAAACGTATGCTCTCGAATACAGCTATTCAAGTGAACCCTAGGCTATGACATGAACACTAGGGATAGAAAAGACGCACGTGTAGAAAGATGAATGATTAAATAAATCATAAGCTGCCTGTAATAAACTACATTATTAATACAAAAAAGTGAACTCGTACTGTGAAAACTGGGATGCATGTTCTATATGTAACAAACTAGATATGGAACAAAGAAAAGTTCATATACGAACCCTACCTGAAATGTAGAATGAGATAAGAACACTGCAGTACCAAGAATCGGATGGTTCTGGAATTGCCGCCCACAGGTGGCCGTTAAGGGAAGTGAGCTGACTTTCGTGTACATAGTACCAAAGAGAGAAACTATCCCTTGTAGTGTATAGGGGAGCTTGTCGCCTTTGGGTTGAGACCCGGGGTGGGTTTGGCCACTCTATGTCAACTCTTGCTGGCTCTCGTGTACGTGGTACCAAGGTGAGCTACTAGTGTATGGTGGAGGTAGCTGCCCCAGGGGGCCCGGGGTTAGGCATGGCCATCCTACACCGACTCTTATTAGCCCGTTGGGAAAACCGGGATAATCAGATGAGGGTACGTGGACTGAGGAGGGGCGAGACCCCTGTTCTGTTCTGTTTTGAGAGGGCAAGGCCCTATATTGTTCTGCGTTGTACGTTGAGGCATACTCGCTAGCGAAAATTACTGATTGCGTGCCAGTGTGGGGTAGCTACCCGCACGTTTATCATGTGTGCCGTAGTCACCGCTACGTCATGATTGTGACCTAGGGGTGGTAGACCGGGTATTGGACTACCACGAAAGGACTCTCCCAACTAGGAGAGTACCACGTGTGCATCCTACATCACGGGAAAACTGCAAGCAAAATCGTTCCTTTAGGGAATAAGAAGATTAGGTAAGGAGATGGACCCTGATTAGAGATCTCTACACAGAAAATCGTTATAAGATAATTTGGATCGGAAAGTAATATGTTAAGCTACCTGTTAAATACATTTTTATGTTTAGCCACCACTCTATTCAGCATTAGCTGACTCCAGTTATATAATTTTGTACAGGTCAAGGATTTGAGCAACCCGAGCTACCGGTTGCTGAGGATGCTGGGCCTAGTCGAGCACAACTGTAGTTTCTACTACTTGTTGTAGTGAGTTCCTGTAGTTATATTTTCAGTACTTTTCCGTTATGTTTTCTATCCAAACTAGTTTTGTTGTGATGGCAGTATTCTTGTTCTTGTATTACAGTTCTATTTCTCCCTTCATTCCAATTTCTTTTTGCTTAACTACTGTACTTGTGTGGTTGTGGATTAATGCATGTTATTTGGTTGTTTCTCATTGGACTACTCGGTCTTGGGATTAGTCGAGGCGAGCCGATCTCGGATCCTGTATGGATCTGGGTTCGGGTCGTGACATTTACCTTTTCCTAATATTAAATTTATGGTATGCCTGCAATTCAACTATCAATTGTAGGCTAGTGCTTCAAAAGTTCCAAGATTTTGTGCTCAACTTTTCTCAACTTTCGTCTGTGCGTAAAAGTTCCTTTAGAGGCTCGGGCTCCGATCAGCCGTACGTGGCCGATCGGGGCCCTCCCACCACTAAATGAGCCTCTTCCTCTTCTCAGACCTCTCCCCCACATCGAGTTAACCTCTTCCCCGACATGCGTAGACTCTTGTTGCTTGTGGTGGCTGGATGCATTGGTCGAGTTGTCATGGTGCAGAGGGATGCGTGCGGCATTTCTGACATGCTTTCGTGGCTTGGCATGTCGCGAGCGCTGGTCCGGCTTGCTGTATGTTGGTGGCGTGTTGAGCGACAGAAGACTGGAGGAGAGCTATGACGCTCGCTATGGTGTGCTGTGGCGAGGCGTTCCGACGCAACGACGGTCTAGCATGGAGCATTGTGGCGTCCGGATCGGCCAGTCGAGGAGAGCTGTGGCTGCGGCGGTTCGGTGTGTTGAAGGTGGCGGTATGGTGGTTCGGTGAGCTGTGGTGGTCATTGGTGGCTGTGGTGTGGTGCTCTTCGTGGTGCGGTGAGCTTGGCGTTGCCGTCGTTGGCTATTACAGAAGTAGGAGTCGATCCTTTTGTCATGTTGGATGGTTTTGTTTGATGGAGTGG
This sequence comes from Thalassia testudinum, assembly GCA_037157565.1. NCBI lineage: Eukaryota > Viridiplantae > Streptophyta > Magnoliopsida > Alismatales > Hydrocharitaceae > Thalassia > Thalassia testudinum. The sequence goes on from JAZHRO010000065.1 coordinate 43,090,495, forward strand.
TTCGGTCTTCTTTTTCGTTTTTTAGTGTAGTTTTTGTTTTAGTTTGTTTCTTTCCCTTAGGGGATGAAATGTTTTTTCCCTTGAGGGATGAAATGTTCTTCGCCTAGGGGGTGGACGTTTCTTTGGGGGACATGCGAGAATCTATGCTTTATACGACCAGGATTGGCCGGACATTGTACTGGTTACAACTTGGTTGGATCTCCCATTTGTGCTAATGGCTAGGAAATCTCCTAGTCACGGTCGTATCATTGAGCATGTCACGATAACTCGGTTCCCGATCACTATTTGAAGTCCATGTTTGTGATGCTTCTTTTCTGTTTGTTTTAGACTTAGGTCGAAGTTTTGTTCCCCATGTGGGTGGAGGCTTTTCCTCTGATCTTACATCACTTGTATGGGTTTAACCCATGTTAATGAAAGGAACTCCCTTTGCCAAAAAAAAAAAATGTAGGCTAGTGCTTCTATGTGAATATCACTTCATTCATTGTGGGTAGATGTTTTTTCTTTTCATGATTCCATTTGTCTTAGGTGAATCCCTTCTCCTTTCGTCACTCCTGTGTGTCTATATATATATATATATATACATATATATATATATATATATATATATATATAAGGAACTCCCTTTGCCAAAAAAAAAAAATGTAGGGTAGTGCTTCTATGTGAATATCACTTCATTCATTGTGGGTAGATGTTTTTTCTTTTCATGATTCCATTTGTCTTAGGTGAATCCCTTCTCCTTTCGTCACTCCTATATATATATATATATATATATATATATATATATATATATATATATATATATATATATATATATATATATATATATATATATATATATATATAGGGGGCGGATTGAGGGAGTACAGTATCTATAAAATGTACGTTGGGTATAATCTAATGGCCATCTGATGAAAATCTAGTGATCCATACCAATACCACCAATTAATGGGATGAGCAGTACTGAAACGTCAGCAAGATTGACGGGTGAGGATAAATACAATAATTAAAAAACATAAAATTAATACCATGCCCAAAAAGTGTAACATAAATTAAGCTAAAAATATGTGTTTTACTAAAAATAGATTCTCCACACTCTACTACTGGATGCTAATCAAAACGGATTCAAAAATATCTACATTGTAAACGAGATAGAAGGAAAAAATGTAAATTTGTTGTAACAAAGTATATAAACCTATGTAACAACTATAATATCAGATTGTAACAAATGTACATGTCCATTGTAACATAACGATATGTTTTTGTAACAGAAACTAAATAACATTGTAATCGATTATCGAGTTATGTTTAGATGTATTACAACTATTATAAAATCCCCCATGAGTGAACATGTGTAAAAACAACGAGTTTTACCAAAATTGTAATACAAAATGTTACTTTTAGCATCAATTGGGCTATGAAATGATATATACTAATCAAAACGAAATTACGAAGAAAGCATTAACGAGTACTACTTATGCATTTATGCATGAGGTATTAAGAAAAAAAATGTACAATTCTTGAAGCAAAGTATAACATATGATGTAACTATTATATCATCGGATTGTAAAAAATAAATGTAATACAAGATATTGTAATACATTGTAGCTGCTTTGTAATATATCGCTTTCATTGAATCTAAGTTTTATGTTACAAAGAAACATTGAGTAATAAGGACATCGGAAGTTGAGTAATATATATACTAGTCATATGTAATACATTGTATAACATATGACGATAGCTGCCAGCTCCAGGTCGTGGGTGTTGAGCGAGAATCTACGCTAACGTGTTTGGTTTTGGAAAACCCGTCGTTGTAGTTCGAAAGCGAAGGATTCGTGTTCAACAAATAAAATTTATACCGAAATAAGAATTCCGGGTCGAACACAGGGAGGCGAACGTTTGATTTAAAAACTTCACGTTTCTTTTTATTTTGTCACGAAGAAATTTAATTTAAACTATCTAAGTATCTACAACGAATAAAAGAGAGAGAGGGAGTAAGAGAGAGAGAAAGAATACTACACATGGAAATTAAAATGAGATGTAGAATAGACAAGGAATTAATCATAAAAGAGTTCATTCGTTACAACTAGAAAATATAAAACAATTACTCTAGGAAGCATTAAAAGAATGGAGGGAGAAATGTCCTCCTCGACGATCGCTCGGAGGACGAATAGACTACTCTTAGAAAGCAGTAAATCTATACTAGAAAGCAGTAAAAAGAATAGGGAGAGAGAAATCCTCCTCGACGGTCGCTTGGAGGACGAGCCGGACGGGACGACGCCTGGACGAAGGAGAACGAAGCGGGACGAAGGAGGACGAAGCAGAAGAACGGGAACGAAGCAGCACGCCGTCGTCGTCGCGGGATCCACTTCCGAAGGGGGACGAAAATTTAGACTTTATCTCGCGAGAAGCATCCCGGGTGTGGGACAAGCTTCTCTTGAGCTTTGGAGAGGTAGAGAGGAGAAGGAAGGGATGAAATTTTCGTATGGAGGGGGTCTCCTTTTATAGTTGCAAGGAGTGGGGGCAAAATAGACATTACATCTTCAAAATAATAAATAAGGGGTCTTTAGTGACGGATAAAACCGTCGCTAAAGCCCCGCCGTCGCCGTCGCCGCCGCGGCACGCGCGCCCGCTCGGCTGGCCTGCGCGCGTAACGCAGACGCACGTCCGCTTCGTCTCAGCCATCCGATCGCGAGATCGGACGGCTTAGATCGCGTCCGCGCCCGCTGCGTAGCGCGCCGCCCGCGTGCGATCGCGCGCCCACCAGAGCGTCCAATTGCGCGTCGGCGCTATCGGGCGCGCGCGGCCGTTGGATCTTCATCCGACGCTCGTGCGCGCCCGCTCGCCCGCGCCTTCGACCCCCTCTCCGCGGCTCGAACCCGCGACCTCCGCTTCGCCCGCAGCTGCGTCGCCGCTGCGCTACGCGGGCGAAATGGTCGCGCGGACGTTTTTAAACGCGCGCGACCGCAGCCGTTAGATCGAGATCCAACGGCGGAGAGGAGACGTTGCGCGGACTTCACAGGACTCCTGCGGCCGATTGGGCGGCTGGGATGGCGCCACGTGGCGCCATCTTGGCCGTCCATCTTCTGGAAGTTGTAGATGGTGCCACGGATGTCGGATTGACTCGATTTTTGTGTCGTTCGACTGCGATCGTCGATCCGAATTCATCCGTGTGGTCGGATTTTCCATCTGAAGTGCGGATTTACACCATCCTGGCCCTTGATCTTCTAGGGTTCCCCGGTCTCTATCTGATGCTACGGATGCCTGATTAGGGCGATCTTGGAGTCGTTGAACTCCAATCGTCGCCCTGATCATATCCATACGGTTGGATCTTTGATCCGAGGCCCCGATAAAATATTTGCCCTGTCCAAGCACATAAAAGGAGACAATTAACCTCCATTTTATTCAAACTACTCTAAATGCAAGATGATGCATGTAATGCAATATTTATATCATGAAATGCAATCCTATGCTTAAGAACATGCATAAATAGACATTTTAAGTAGTGTAAATGTGTTTACATCATACCCCCATGCCTATCTTTTGCTAGTCCCTAGCAAAAACTATATGCTATTTATAAAAGAATTAGGTTAGATTATTTGGACCTGAGTTATTTTCAATCATTAAGAAATTGTCTACTTAAGAACTGAACTTTCAAAGACACAACAGTGCCCGGGTATCAGCCAAAATGCAGACCGCCTCAAGCCTCGCCTTATTCAAAGAAAAATTTCTTTTTCTGTTTTTACTCTCTTTTTTTTTAGATTTTCAAATTTTAGGGTTTAAGAGTGGCTTTCTACGGCCATTCAACTCACCCAAGATTTGATGAGAACCCTAAGTTTTAAGCATCTTATTGTGATTGTGATAGACTCGTTGACCGGCAATTAAAACGGACTTCGGATTTCTACGCCTCTAGGTGACCTCAAAAAGAATTCTGCCTAAAGGTGTATCTTTACAACCGGTAGCTTTCTCCCTACTTTTATTTTTTAAACGGGGTCAACACAAGGGTGAATCCAGTGTATATCTCCCCGGTTTATTCTACTTCTCCGCTTCTTCCTAAGTGTTTTGGGAATTTTTAGTGCATTTTCTGAGCTGGGTTCTGGACAACCGGTCGATGAGCTGTTACCACCGACAACTTGCCAGCCATACTCGTGCGGCGAAGTGTGGCTTATTTCTTTTTGTTCTTTTCTCCTTTTTGATTTTTTTTTTTTTTTTTTTTTTTTTTTTTTTTTTTTTTTTTTAAGTAGGTGGCTTCCCTGGTCTAAGATTTACCTAAAGGCAGTAAAAAGAGAAAGGTCCAGTGACTGGGCTCTGGACAACCTACCTATGGGCTGTTACCCACGATAACTTGCCAGCCATATCACCCTAGAAGGTACATTAGCTACCCAATTTCCGTTAAAATCGCCAAACAACAAGTCAGTGCAAAGAAAGTGTGTAGATGCTTAAAACTCAAAATTCCCTTAAATCAGAGGGCAGGTTGACAAGTCGTGTACTTATCACCCAAACTTATTTACTCCAATTAAAATAAAATTCAAGTTGGCGAGAACTCGAAAAACAAATCCACATTTTAGTGGATATACGGGCTGATTAAGTCCAAAGACCTGAAGGGTCTTTGTGTTCAGAACATAATATAGTATTTCTTAAGATCGAAAATTTTCTGAAACCCAAATTCTCTTTCCTAATTTTTATTTTATTTTATTTTTTTTTTAAATAAAACAAATCTACGGAGCTGACGAATGAATTCAAAGATAAATATCCATCCCCCCATGCCTATCTAATGCAATGTCCTCATTGTATTAAAAAGACATAAAATAGAGTGGAAAAGCGTAGAAAGCACCTGAATTGCGTGGATATCGGGTCCGCTCCGAGATGAAAATGAAAAAGAACTGTATATGTGCTGAGTTTAGTGCCTTCAGCTAGGCACACTATACAAAGAAAAGAAATGAAGAATTCACATGTGCAGGTCAGAATTAGAATAAACAGAAGAATCCTCTGACCTGTCAGCAGAGGTCCACAAATGTGGACCAGATTGTGGTGCAGACCCACACCCCATAATCGAGAATATCTTAGGTTCTGGATAAAAATTACCCAAAACCTAAAATCAGAATGCAAGCGGGGTCGGGCCTGCGATTTGTGAGGATGCAACCCAAGGCCAAAATGTCGGGTTACAGAGAATTGAAGCTCAAAAGGATAATCGTTAAATGTGTGCTTGAGTTTGACATCCTCGAAACAAATGTCGTAAGGGTTCTGATTTGATGGTTTCAGTTTAAAAGGAACCCTTCGACTCAATCTTCCATTTCCTCCAAAATTGACTTCCCAAATCAGAATTTCCCAGCTCCTATCCTCCTCATTCGGCATATCAAATTCCATGACCTCTTGTATATTCATCACCCCGTCTGAAATCTCCAAGTCTAGATGATGTGGCAAAATCAAAATTGACTTGGGTCTAATTATCTCATAATTAGAATCATCAATAAGCTCAACAGGGTGTAACTGATAATCAGGGCATTGAATTAATTTCTCCAGAAAATGCGATTCTGGATCCGTATCGTGTGCCCTAATAAGATCAGTTTCCTCAGTTATTGGGCTATCAAATGATCTATCAGATTCCTCAGGCCCAATCGTCTCACAAAAATCGTGATCTGAAAACTCGTGTGAGACTTCGCAACTTGAATCTTCACCATCAGGATCCGTATCAATGTATGTCCCAAAATCATTTGTCACTTTGCGTTCCAAGGAGACATACGTTTCCTCGTAACCCGGCTCAGGGATTTCAGGTGAAGAAATCAAATCATCCTTAATTGGTTGTTTTAATTCAATCTGGTCAGCTTCGTAACACGTGTCCCCCCCAACAGGTGCCTGAGCGGGTTCTGTCATTGGCTTTCCTGAAGAGAGTTCATCCTGGGAATTATTCCAAGATTGAATCAAAGCAACCATGAATCTCATCCTCAATTTCGCTAATTTCCCAAGTAGAAACTCACCCGGGTTCTTATCCTTAACATCCTGGAGCCAATCCAACAAAGACTTGTTTAAATCATCAATCATTTCAATCAGGGGCTCCAATCTCTCAATGCAAGGTATTGGCTGAACTTCTAAAGATTGAATGATATTCCTCAAGTTAGCCAGAACCTTATCTTGAACCTGATTAACCTGAACCAAATGAGTTGGTTCAGGGTTGGGCGGGTTTGACATCAATGTAGAGGAATTAACGAATTGAGATTCGTTATACCCATCCTGATAATAGGTCATTTCAGATTGTTCAAAAGATGGAGATGACCTAAAGGTAGTGAAATCAGAGGATGGGTAAGGATCAGTGTATCCTTCTTGATTGTAGATCGCATTAGGTTGTTCATGAAAGGAGGACGATCTATAATCGATGCAACTCTGAGAAGGATAGAATTGAGAATCAAAGTGTTCAGGGTTAGACCCTAAACACGGGGGTCCGGAATTGTATCCCCAATCCGAATTATCCCAACTAACTGATGGTCGATTACAATACGAGTTGGGATAATCGTCATGTTGAGGATAATTTACAACAGGAGGGAAAGAGCGGGAATGCGTGAAATATGTGGAAGGATTCATGAGACACTGGAGGAAGAAAGGTGCCCTGCAATACAAACAATCAAACCTGTCCTTAAATGGGTTAGCCTACAGACCTACAGACTCCCAAAACCCGTCTTGAGATAAAGGAACGATTTGATCTACTTCTGTCTGTTCAATCCAACCAGTTAGAAGGAGGGACTGGGGAGAAGGTTCTTCCTTCGGCTTGCGCCTCCGGTTCCTAGTGTACCCCCCAGCCGCGATCGTTTGACTCTGCTCCCCTAGCTAGACATCAGATTGAACAGTAGAAACAGACTAATCGAAAATAATCTCGTTCTGAGTTCTGAAGAGCGAGTCCAATCCTTAAGGCCAACGTCTACTCTGTTTTATTTAGGGCTAGGTTTGAATGTGCTTTGGAATGTGATGGGCCCTTTAAATGGGTTGTGCCCTTAATGATTGATTGCTTTGTGTGTGCGTGCACAACCAGTGGTTTTCAAGCAAGATTATTTTTGATGTGATGAATTTTAAGGTTCAAATCTTGCTTAGTAGCTTTTAGGATTCAACTTTAGGTGTTTTCAATCAAGTTTCATTGGCACACCAGGTTTTGCAAGCACAGGTGAAGATATTTTCCTTTAAAGTTTAAAAAGAATGTGGAGTGCCTGGTAGATCCCTAAGAGTTGAACCTAATTGGCAGCTACTTGATGAGTTGATTTTATTTGAAGTGGTGCGGCCCAAACAACTCAAACAACTGGCCTGATGCACCACCTAATTAGGCACACAAATGATTACCCAATCTGATTTCTACTCGATTATGTGTTTGGATGTGTGTACCGGCTCCTAAGATTGGTTTACCGGTTGAGTTAGAAAATCAGATGAGGTTGTGTACCTCTGTGAGATTTTTTTTATTTTTTTCTTTTTTTAATGTGGGGGTTGGAGTGAGTATGGATGTCAAACAACAAACAATCTAACCTTAGAGTTTATAAGAACACCTAGGTTGATTGATGTTTGAATTATTATGTGATGAAATGAAATCTAATGGGTGGGAGGTGGGGGGTAACTTACAAAACCTTCCACAGCACTTTACTCCGATCTACCGCTTTTGCCTGTCTCAAAAGAGTACCTGCAATTACAATAAGAAAGGAGAAAAGTGAGGTAAATGATTTGTAAGTTACAAAACGTGAAGAGAAATCAAAGATCGTTGCCTCCCCGGCAACGGCGCCAAAATGTTGAGCGAGAATCTACGCTAACGTGTTTGGTTTTGGAAAACCCGTCGTTGTAGTTCGAAAGCGAAGGATTCGTGTTCAACAAATAAAATTTATACCGAAATAAGAATTCCGGGTCGAACACAGGGAGGCGAACGTTTGATTTAAAAACTTCGCGTTTCTTTTTATTTTGTCACGAAGAAATTTAATTTAAACTATCTAAGTATCTACAACGAATAAAAGAGAGAGAGGGAGTAAGAGAGAGAGAAAGAATACTACACATGGAAATTAAAATGAGATGTAGAATAGACAAGGAATTAATCATAAAAGAGTTCATTCGTTACAACTAGAAAATATAAAACAATTACTCTAGGAAGCATTAAAAGAATGGAGGGAGAAATGTCCTCCTCGACGATCGCTCGGAGGACGAATAGACTACTCTTAGAAAGCAGTAAATCTATACTAGAAAGCAGTAAAAAGAATAGGGAGAGAGAAATCCTCCTCGACGGTCGCTTGGAGGACGAGCCGGACGGGACGACGCCTGGACGAAGGAGAACGAAGCGGGACGAAGGAGGACGAAGCAGAAGAACGGGAACGAAGCATCACGCCGTCGTCGTCACGGGATCCACTTCCGAAGGGGGACGAAAATTTAGACTTTATCTCACGAGAAGCATCCCGGGTGTGGGACAAGCTTCTCTTGAGCTTTGGAGAGGTAGAGAGGAGAAGGAAGGGATGAAAATTTCGTATGGAGGGGGTCTCCTTTTATAGTTGCAAGGAGTGGGGGCAAAATAGACATTACATCTTTAAAATAATAAATAAGGGGTCTTTAGTGACGGATAAAACCGTCGCTAAAGCCCCGCCGTCGCCGTCGCCGCCGCGGCACGCGCGCCCGCTCGGCTGGCCTGCGCGCGTAACGCAGACGCACGTCCGCTTCGTCTCAGCCGTCCGATCGCGAGATCGGACGGCTTAGATCGCGTCCGCGCCCGCTGCGTAGCGCGCCGCCCGCGTGCGATCGCGCGCCCACCAGAGCGTCCAATTGCGCGTCGGCGCTATCGGGCGCGCGCGGCTGTTGGATCTTCATCCGACGCTCGTGCGCGCCCGCTCGCCCGCGCCTTCGACCCCCTCTCCGCGGCTCGAACCCGCGACCTCCGCTTCGCCCGCAGCTGCGTCGCCGCTGCGCTACGCGGGCGAAATGGTCGCGCGGACGTTTTTAAACGCGCGCGACCGCAGCCGTTGGATCGAGATCCAACGGCGGAGAGGAGACGTTGCGCGGACTTCACAGGACTCCTGCGGCCGATTGGGCGGCTGGGATGGCGCCACGTGGCGCCATCTTGGCCGTCCATCTTCTGGAGGTTGTAGATGGTGCCACGGATGTCGGATTGACTCGATTTTTGTGTCGTTCGACTGCGATCGTCGATCCGAATTCATCCGTGTGGTCGGATTTTCCATCTGAAGTGCGGATTTACACCATCCTGGCCCTTGATCTTCTAGGGTTCCCCGGTCTCTATCTGATGCTACGGATGCCTGATTAGGGCGATCTTGGAGTCGTTGAACTCCAATCGTCGCCCTGATCATATCCATACAGTTGGATCTTTGATCCGAGGCCCCGATAAAATATTTGCCCTGTCCAAGCACATAAAAGGAGACAATTAACCTCCATTTTATTCAAACTACTCTAAATGCAAGATGATGCATGTAATGCAATATTTATATCATGAAATGCAATCCTATGCTTAAGAACATGCATAAATAGACATTTTAAGTAGTGTAAATGTGTTTACATCAGTGGGTAGGGTAGTTATGCTCATGGCGCTTCAGTTGCTGCGAAGCGTAAGCGACAACGTGGCCCCTCTGCATGAGCACACCCCCTAACCCCTACAAAGAGGCATCCGTGTACACAACGAACCCTCCACTACTGTCCGGAATGGTGAGCACGGGAGACGAAGTCAGCCTCTCCTTCAGCTCCTGAAAACATGCCTCACAAGCATCTGTCCAAGAAAAGGGTACGTCCTTCCGGGTCAGTTGTATCATAGGACGTGCAATCTGTGAGAAGCCCATGATAAACCGCCTGTAGTAGCCTGCCAGTCCCAAGAAACTGCGGATCTCCGTAACAGTACACGGTCTCTCCCACCTGAGCACTGCCTCAACCTTGGTTGGGTCCACAGCCAAGTCATCCCCGGAGATCACATGGCCTAAAAAGGTCACCTCCCTCAACTAGAACTCGCACTTGCTGTATTTGGCATATAGCCTACGTCGTCTCAGTGTGTCCAAAACCATACGCAAGTGTTGTCCGTGCTGCGTCTGATCTCGAGAATAGATGAGCACATCATCAATAAATACCACCACAAACTGGTCCAAGTACAGTCTGAACACCTGGTTCATCAAATCCATGAAGGCAGCGAGGGCGTTGGTCAGCCCAAATGACATGACTAAAAACTCGTAGTGTCCGTACCGGGTGCGAAAAGCTATCTTGGAGATGTCTGCCTCCCTGATCCTCAACTGGTAGTACCCAGACCTCAAGTCTATCTTGGAAAATACCGTGCCACCTTGCAACTGGTCAAACAAGTCGTTAATCCTCGACAGCGGATACCTGTTCTTGATGGTAACCTTATTCAGCTGTCTGTAGTCTACACAAAGGCGTAGGGTACCATCCTTCTTCTTCACGAACAATACTGGGGCTCCCCACAGAGACGCACTGGGCCTCACAAAGCCCATCTCCAGAAGGTCATGCAATTGAGTCTTGAGCTCTCGTAGCTCAAGTGGTGCCATCCTGTACAGTGTTGTAGAAATGGGGCTGGTCCCCAGTACCAGTGAGATCTCAAACTCGATCTCACGCTCGGGCGGTAGTCCTGACAACTCATCTGGAAACACGTCGGGGTACTCTCTGACCACCGGGATACTATGAAAATCTGCCATAGGGCTGGGCTCCGCCACCACACAAGCTAAGAAGCCCTCACACCCCTGGCCCAAAAGTCTCGCCGCCTGAAGTGCAGAAATGCACCTGAAGCCTCCATCCACTGGCTGCCCGTGGAACTCGAAAGAAGGCAACTCCTGTATGGAGAAGACGATCTTCCTCTCAAAGCAGTCCACCAAGGCGTGGTAAGCGGACAGCCAGTCCATCCCCATAATCACGCCAAAGTCCTCCATCTGTATCACAATCAGGTCAGCGGGAAGGTTGTGTCCCCCAACACTAACCTCACAACCTGTGTACACCTCCTCAGCTATAAACAGTTGACCACCTGGACCTCTAATCACGAACGGATCCTCTACCAACACACAGTCCTACCACAAACTAACAGCAAAACTGGCAGCGACAAACGAGTGTGTGGAGCCAGAATCAACAAGCGTGTAAACTAGTCTCCCAGAAACTGTAACCATACCTACCACCACTGATCCTGAAGCTCTGGCATCCCTGTGTGTCAAGGCGTTGATACGCCCCTCAGCCCTAGGTGCGGACGAAGCAGCCACACTCTGCGTCGGACGGGTAGTCGCTGGCCGGTACCCACCCCGTGACTGTTGTCCTCCCCCTCGCGCCCTGAAACCGCAGCCTCCAGCTCGTCCTTCAGTGCTCGGCGCGGGGAGCATCTGCTGACCTCCAGCCCTAGACGGGCAGTCCCTCCTGATGTGGCCTGGTTGACCACACTGGTAGCAAAGGGGGACTCGACTCCCGCCCTCAGTGGGTCCCTGCTAACGGCTGGGCGGGGGTCCAGTGCTGGCAGCTGGCCCCTATCGGGGGCTCCCAAAGGCCACTAACAGCCCCGCAAAGCGTGACGGCTCTCCTGCAGGCACCAAGTGTCTCCTCTCTCGTTGGCCCTGTGAGTAGTCTGGCTGGTAGGGCCTCTTCCGTCCGCTGTCAGTGTCGCGTGCGGACGGGTTGGTCTCCTCATACATCATAGCTACCTCCACCACCCTCGAGAACGTAGGCAGCTTCAGGGGTTTGACATACCCCCGAATAGCAGGTCGGAGCCCCTCGGTGAACTTCTAAAGGCGCTCCTCCTCGGTGGCCACAGCTATCGCTGCGAAATGAGACTGCTCCAGAAAACGCATGCGGTACGCGCTTACGGTCATCGTCCCTTGGCGGAGAGTGTGGAACTCCCGCCTCCTCTGGTCCTGCCACATCTGAGGGAAGTACTGCTCGCAGAAGAGGGTGACAAACTGGTCCCAAGTCGTCTCGGCCCTCTCCTGTTCCCAGACCGCCCTCCACCACCTGTGTGCCGCGCTCTCCAGTTGGTACGTGGCAAAGGCCACGCGGCACTCCACAGGGGGGCGAAGGGTGTCAAACACCTTCTCGATCTGCTCGAGCTAGTCCTCCGCCTCGGTCGGGTCCTCATCCCCCTTGAAGGAGGGGGGCTTCAGCTTTCGGAACTGTCCGAAAAGCTCATAATGGCGCTGAAGTGGAGAAGCTGGTACGCCTCCCGATAAGGAGGCCTCGTGCTCTGAAGTGCCGGAAGAAGGTAGGGGCGGTGGAGGGACACCCCCTCCCCCACGTCTAGCGTAGTGTCTGTCTCGCTGTCCCACAGAGGACTCCCCCTCCGTAGCCCCAGGGAGAGGTGCTCGTGGAGGCAGGTGAAGCTCCTCTCGTACGATATCCCGTATCAGCTGGGCGAGGTCCTGGGCCTGAATGCCCGGGAGCAGTGGCTGGTCCACTGAGGAGTCGGGCTCAACGTGCCCGCCCCTCCGACCTTGTCCTCGGCCGCGTTCGCGGCCCGCCTCGCTACCTCCTCGTCGAGGCATCTCCTGCAAGGAGACGCGAACACAGAACAGAAAGATGTCAATTCTACCGACATTCAACAAAAGAATCTCAGAACAGATGTCAAAAGGTATGTTGTGGTGGTTACTCTAGTTACAAACACGTGAATTGGTTATTTTCCAGCTAGTTGGTTCACTTCTCGGGACGACTTTGCTCTGATACCATCTTGTTACGTCCCAGTTCCCGAATCCCTACAGGACACGAGACCGGATCGACTCGACTGATCCCAAAACCCAGTCGTCCAACGAGGAAGTAACCAAAAAGCAGTAAAATAAATCACATTCACCATGCAAACAACTAAAAGTACAAAAGTACAACAGTAAAGAAGTAAACTACTACAGTACACACCACCGCAACAATAGAGAATTTAAAAAGGTACAGGAATATAAAGTAATAACAAAAGAGTATAGGAGTGTATCAAAAATACTCACTACAATAGAACAATACAACAAAAAGGTATACTACTGGGCTCTACTAGGCCCAGCACCCTCCGCAGCCGTAGGCTCTGGCTGCTCAACACCTGGACCTGAAAAGGGTTATGATTACACGAAATCAGCAAACGCTGAGTAGAGTGGCAACCAGCTAACTAAGAAAACAGTAAAGGTGGACAGGTAGCTGTTGTTTTCAATTTCTTTCTTTATTCAACTAATTATTCTTTCTTTCATCACTTGGTTCATTTATCAGGTCTTTTTCTTGATCTCGAATGTTTCTCGTGGGAGCGATCTTGATTGCAGTCTTTTCCGATGAGTAGAAGTAGCACGTGGTGCTCTCCTGGCCGGGAGAGTCTCCCGTGGTGGTCCTACACTCAGTCAACCACCCCAAGGTCGCTGATAGACGTAACGGTGACTACGGCACGCGCGATAAGCGCACGGGTAGCTACCCCACACTGGCACGCGGTCAGTCGTTTCTGTTAACGAGTGCGCCCAAAGCACAGCACGGAACCAGTATAGGACAGAGCCCTCTCAGTAACAGGGGTCTAGCCCCTGAGAACCAAACAGGGGTCTCGCCCCTCCACAGTCCGCGCACCCTCGCCTGACTACCCTGGTTTGCCCAGTGGGCCTAACAAGTCGGTGCAGGATGGCTAGCTGAACCTCGGGTCCCGTGGGGTGGCTAGCTCTCTCCCTACACTAGTAGCTCTCCTCGGTACTGTGTACGCGAGGGCCAAAGAGTTGGTATAAAGTGGCCAGTCCTAACCCCGGGTCCCAACCCTAAGGCGGCTAGCTCCGCTCTGCACTAAACAGGGGACAGTCGCTCTCCTTAGTACTCCGTACTCAGGGCCAGCTCACTTCCCCATTCACATTTCCAGTTCTATTCCATTTATTTCCAGGAGCTCCACTCCTAATTCCCCGTAGGGTTCATGCTCATGTTTCTCAGGACAAGCCATATTAAGTTTCATCATTTCAGGTTTATTCGCATATAGCACGTGTTTCCAACATTCAATCTTTCTTTTCCAACTTATATACAAGCAGCTCGTCTTTAATTTCAAACAACAGGAATTACATATAGCAGTTACTAGCAACAGTACTCTACATTTCACAGGCAGCTGTTATCCAATTACAGGCAATTATCACTATTCTATCTACTCATCCAAGACTACAATTCAGGCATTCAATACAATCGTTCCAGTATTTCTAGTCTTAGGATTCATGTCATACCCTAGGATCTATCATTCAATCTAGTGTTTCTGGTCCTAGGATTCATGCCATACCCTAGGATCTATCATTTATTCCAGACATGCATTTATGTTCGTAATTAACTAAGGAAAGCCACTCTACCCGCAAAATCGAGAGTAATGGGGGCGTCATCGGCAATTTCACGTGCCTTCGCAACCCCAAATCTGCAACAGAATGAGGTCCTAACACAAGGATCAACCACAAGAAATCATTCAGAACATGATAAACAGCATTCCAACAAGTAGAGGAACTTATACGAAGAAGAACGGAAACTTAAACGCGGAAATCGGACCTCAAACGGATCCTAAACGGGTCAAAAATGACAACTCTGACTCAAATCAGACGTCTGGAACATCTTCCAGACGTCTTAAAAAGGGACCAGATCCATACCTCACTCTACGCTGCTCCTCAGACGTCTAGGGATCCTGCTGAACTGTCTGGACCTAGTTCTAGACATCCGACTATCCCTCCGGAGGTCTGGAGATGCTTTTCGCCGTCTGGTGCCTCGCCCAGACGTCTGAACCGCGTGATATGGCATCCCCCGCGCCTTCCCGAAGAGAATCCTGCACGCGCACGCAAAATCTCTTAACACGGCATGCAACAGAGCTTCAGCGGAACGGCCTGCATGGCCGTATCCTCAAAAAGGGAATCAGTGGGCGTAGTACATACCTCTCAGTTGTCTGGAGCCTCCTCCAGACGTGGTCCGCGTCATCTGGATGTAGGTCCAGACATCTGATTCTGGGAAAAAAATCCCAGAACCAAAAGTTCCTTCGTCGTCTTCCTGCTGCACGTGGCCGCGCTGCGCTCGTCCGCCCGCTGCTCTAGCTACAGTAGCGTCGGGGAGGACTTCCCTGACACAATACTCCGCCTCGCGCACGCTCGACTGGCCGCGAGCCTCTCCGGCGAGCTCCCTCATGGCTAGTGTGCTCTTCTCTCTTCCCTTCTCTCGCTGCCCCTCTCCTCTCCGCCGCTGCACTTGGCAGCAACCCGCTGCCCTCGCTCTCGCTGGAGGAAGAAGGTGGATGGATGGATGTGGGGTGGCGTGAGGGAGAGGAGGGGTTATATGTAGGCGTGGGGGGGCAAAAGGTTCTGCAAGTCGGCGAGGGAAGAAGAAAGAGAAGAAGGCGGCTGGGCTCAGTCTGCGTGCGGCACGCACACAGATTTGCGGTCGTACGCACAAAAATTGATTTCTAGACGTCTGGGAAGGTGTCTAGACGTCTTGCCAGACGTCTAAACCAACTCCCAAACATCTTAAAAGGGTTTTGGTGGCACAAGTCTTAACACCATAGTCGTGAACCAGGCAGTGATACCTGGTGAGCTCATAGTTGTCACAAACGAGCCTTTGCCTATTGATGATAAAGTGCTTGAAGGATTGGATCTCATGCTCGACGATGACCAAACTGTGGCTATCTGAGATGAATAGAGGTCAGGGCAACGGAAGGGGAGGGGGGAGGAGTGGGTTCTATTTACCAAGAGGAAGAACAAAAAGAATAGAGGGAAGGGGAAGGAGCTTAAATGGGGCAGAGTTGGGTGGGAGATTGATTTCCAAGGAGGGTTAAATTTTTCCCCACGATATTCTCGAGGGGGCGTTCGATCACGATCATCGGCGGTGTTTTGTTGGCAAGCATTGTGGAAGATTTAAGCTTTACTACAAGAGTTTACCGGATTTACGGGAGGGGAGGGGGGAGGATGTGTCTTATGAATTTACGTATAGAGGTCTTTTATATACATGTTTTGTAGGTTTGCTACTGATGGGTAGTTATACGACACATCATTTTAGAACATAATAATTTTATTTTTCTTCTCTTTCTGAAGTTAAATTTTTTTTTTACCAAAAAGTACATAAACACACGTTGCAACGTATTTTGTAACATACAAAATGGGAATGGTAGTTTCAACTGGTGTATTTTAGTTTTCCATCAGTGGAAATTATTTGCAATAGATGAAAAATCACTTTTTAAGTGAAAAATCACTTCCCATAAGTAAAAAATCACATTCTAGGTGAAAAATCATTTACCACCAATAGAAAGGCAAAACGCATCGGTGTATTTTGATTTTCAACCGGTGGATTTTTATTTTCAACTAGTTAAATCTGATTTTTAACCGGTTGATTCTGACTGTAAACGCGTTGCAAAATGCATTGCAATGCCTGTTTCTGTACTTATGTTGTTTCTTCTTATGATGAGGAAACCCTTGCGGGCAAGTCCCGAGTGACAATGGGAACTATCGCTTACCCATGCCACCAGGTAAATCCCAAGCTTGAACTCATGACCCCCCATTCCCATTTTGACAGGTACAGGAGTGCTGGCCACCGCTGAAGGTTGTGTGTAATTGAAATTTTCCCTAACATAAACTCAATGCCTATACATACCTATAATACCATCAACATGTCCTTACAATAGATTAAATTAAAATAACTTTTATAGTACCTGTACAATGTAAGGAAATAGATGGGACACCAATAATATTACCTCTTGAACCCCCCTTTGTACCTGCTACCAGGAAAGGAAAAAAAGTCAAAGTAACATAAGATTGGGAAGGAATGGAATGAGGGGTTGGGGGGGGGGGGCGAGGGGGGTGGTGTGGAGATTGCTAGAGAAATTAGGGAAAATGGACTATGTCTTATCATCTCATAGATGGTTTAAGATTGGGAAATAATGATAAAAGGAAAACATGCTGCAGTAGAGAAAAAAAAGAAACTAACAGGAACAACAATATCCTCCCTGGTTCTCAAGTCTTCAAGATGCCCAACCAAGAAAATAATTTAGGGAAGCTTTGACTCGGGCAAGAAGAAGTGAACGGAGCGATCCAACTCTGGACGGCATCTCCAAAACCGTGTGGAAAGTTACACCCGACGACTTACCTTAATTTCAAGGAAAGTGCACAAGATGTGGCGTGACCTTTCCTTGCTCAGCTACCCTTATCTCTCCTCACCTCCAGACGCCCCATTCACAACCCACCGCATTTGGATCAGAGAGACATGAACACACTTCGACACTTCACCCTCCTCCTTCTCAGTCTCTCCTTTATTTGCACCAAGACCACCACCCTTACACCCATGCACAGAAACCACCCCACGAATACCCAACCGCCAACCTCTCCACCACATGGACCAACTCCCCCACCGCCCCGCATACAGTTACCTACTCTGATGGCACCACCACCACCATCACCGCTATCCTCCTGCGACAGAACATCCCCACCATCTATGGCCCCGCCTTCGCCTTCGGCTTCTATTGCCTTGACCCATGCAACGACTACCTCCTCGCCGTCTACATCCTCTACACCAACAGCGGCGGGATGCTTAGCGACCTCCCCCTCGGCATCCCACAGGTCGTGTGGTCCGCCAACAGGGACAGACCCGTCACAGGCAATTCCACATTGGAGCTGACCAAAGACGGTGACTTGGTGCTGAAGGACGCCGACGGGAAACTCGCTTGGTCGACCAACACGGCGGGTAAGTCTATCGTTGGTTTGAATCTAATGAAGAGTGGGAATCTGGTGCTGCTCGACACGAAGAACGCCGTCGTGTGGCAGTCGATGGATCACCCGACGGACACTTTGCTCTCTGGACAGAGCCTCAAGGAGGGCCAGAGACTCACGGCGAACGCATCCGCGTCGAATTGGACTCGAGGTCAGCTCTATACCGCCGCAAGGTTATTACGAGTTTGCGGAGGGGAGTACGATTGAGCTCAACTCGAGTACGGGTTCCTATTTAGTGAGTATCACGGATCGAGCTTTCACCTTTGTTGCCAATTCGTCTTCTTCGAGCGACACAAATGGGACCCTCGAGGACCCGCCGGCGTCCGCAGTTCAGTTCCTGAGATTGGAGTCAGATGGGCAGTTGAGGCTCTACGAGTGGCTGTCGGATGGGCGGTTCTCTCGGTGGTCTTCGACGGTGGATGTGATCGAGCCGTATCTTGGGGACTGCAATTCCCCACCGTGTGTGGAAGATATGGCATCTGTTCCCAGGGGGTCTTTTGTATGTGCCCTCTACAGGGTATCGGTTCTAGTGTCCAATACTTTAAGCAGGTGAATGACAAACAACCGAGTCTTGGTTGCCACGTGGTTTCACCCTTGAGTTGCCAATCTATGCACCAGCAGCAGTTCCTCGAACTCGAACAAGTCTCGTACTTTCATTACAATCATGATTCTCTTTGGTATCGGAATTTAACAACTGTGGAGAGCTGCAAGGAGGAATGCCTTAGGAATTGCTCTTGCAAAGCAGCCCTCTTCCGATATGGTTTGAATGCTTCGTCGGGCTATTGTTACTTGCCGAATGAGATCTTTTCTTTGATGCACATTACGCATCGAAGAAACCTTCACAACTCCACTGCATATATAAAAGTCCAAGCTAAACCGCCTTCACACACTTTATCTACACGTCTGGTCGTCGGGGTTACCGTTGGAGCCGTGGTGGGTGTACTCGTCATTCTTGGCATCGCGATTGTAGCGTACAGAAAGGCAAGAGCTAAGGGGGAAGATGAGGAAGAGGACTTCCCGAAGTTTCCTGATATGGCCACGAGGTTCTCCTATGTAGATTTGAGATCTGCCACAGGGAATTTCGCTAGAAAGCTCGGCCATGGAGGATTCGGGTTGGTTTTCGAAGGGAGGTTGGCAGATGGGACTAGAGTTGCAATCAAGAAGTTTGAGAGTGTTCGTCAAGGAAACAGAGAGTTCTTTGCAGAGGTCCAGACAATCGGCAATATTCACCATCTCAACCTGGTGAGGCTTATTGGATTTTGTGTAGAGAGGTCAAACAAACTTCTGGTTTATGAGTACATGAGTAATGGCTCGCTAGACAAATGGATCTTCGGAAGAGCAGCGGGACTTCGACTCAGTTGGCAGATTTGTCGCAAGATCATACATGATGTTGCAAAAGGATTGCTGTATCTGCACGAAGAATGCCGACGGAAGATCGCTCATCTCGATATCAAGCCTCAGAACATCCTCCTCGATTCGGATTTCAATGCAAAGGTCTCAGATTTCGGGTTGGCTAAACTAATTGACCGGGATCAGAGTGCAGTCATCACAATAATGAGGGGAACACCAGGATACTTAGCTCCAGAATGGTTGACTTCAGCAATCACTGAGAAGGTTGACGTGTATAGCTCCGGAGTTGTGATTGTGGAGATTGTTTGTAGAAGAAAGAACTTGGATTACTCACAGCCAGAGGAACGTATGCATCTCCTTTCATTGTTGAAGGAGAAGGCCATGATGGGTCGATTGTTGGATGTGATCGAGGAAAATAGCATACGTATGCAATGCGACTCGGAGGAACTGAAGAAGATGCTGAAGTTGGCGATATGGTGTCTGCAGAATGACTCTAGCAAGAGGCCATCCATGTCTATGGTTGTGAAGACGTTAGAAGGAGGGATGGAGATTATAGAAGACCTAGACTATGATTTCATCACTCCCATGCAGAGAGTTGATCATAGATTGGTGGAATTAAATGGTTCAACGCCACTACTGGCATCGGTACTGTCAGGTCCTAGATGAAAGAGGATGCTCCCTTTAAATTCATAGAAAGAAAACAAATCCAATTTAACTTTATGGAATTGCCATGCCATGGGTGAAAGAGGATGCTTCAATTCACATGCAGAAAGAAGAAATTCCAAGTCCGTTTCTTCTCTCAAAGGAGAATAACATACGGTATAATTCTTATGCTAGTTTTAGACCACCATGCTACTTTGTAATAGCCGAAACATTTATACTCTTGTCTATGTATTTTTTGGCTTTTATCATCTTTCCAAAAAAGTACCTTGCTACTCATTTTCTTATGACGTAAATCGAGCACTCGTATAGACATGTTGCTTATTCCTTTAGAAAATCAATGTAGAAATATTATTGTATTGGTTAAATTCGATGCGTTAGTACCCCCTTGAATACGTAAATCCTACGATTTGTTCCACTCTTGGTTATTACACTTGACCTATCGATTTTAAGTTAGGATGGAGGAGTGGGTTAACTCATCAAGTTTATGACTTAAGGATGTGGTGAGAGGTAAAAAATGCTCTCGAATCCAAAACTCTGCAATAGACCTAAAACAAAGGATCCAACCCAAGAAATCTTGGATAAAGGTAAAGTTCGAAGATCTAACCCGCTTACATCCAAAGGAACCCCCAACAGACGAACGCGGTAGCCCACCCGACCGGCACACAAGTAGGTGGGTACAGCCGGACCCGGAGAAATATAGTCGTTGGAGGTTCAGCAAAGAGTACAGCAGGCCTGCGCTGTCAATAAATGCTGACACTGGCAGCCACCATTAATGACCTGACAGCATATCTACTGAGAAAATCTCACTAGAAGCATAATTTGCAGAAGAAATCCTGATAGGAGCTCGAGCCCGATCCACAGAAGAGATTTTAGTGAGAGTGCCACCCCTGCAAGACTATATAGAGAGGTGGGAGGGAGCGTGAGTGTTCCCCCAAGCAATTCAAGTAGAACAGAGCGATTGTATAACCTATAAAGACAAGAGAATTCTAGTGTATAGTTGGGAGTCTCATCTCCCCGCAGACGTACACCCCTTAGGGTGGAACTGAGTAACCAACCCTCGTGTTTTCTTTTGTATGATTGCTCTATCGAATTACCCATTCTAGGGAGTCTAATCCACCATTCTTTTGAGTTGGATCCCTCGTCTCCACGAAAGAGTCGATCTTGGTGCAAAATGTGAATCTTGCCCCATTAGAGCACATCTAATTAAGACTTTCAAACAACTCATCCTTTTCATTCAATCTCCTTCCGCCATCTCCCGTCTTTCTGCTTGAGCTCCATGTCAATTCCCCTTCTCTTGCCGACTTTTGAGGTATGAAATTTTTAACATCTTTCTTGAAGCTTCAAAGAATATGAATTCATGCATTCCATTTGTGAAACTACTAAGGACTACTGCACATCTTCACCTCAAAAGTGAAGAAATTAGAGCATATTTTCTTTCTTGAAGCAATAAAAGAAAAATAGTTACATGTAACCAACTTTGAGAGTACTTTAAAACCTATAACCTATTAATTGCCTCCTTAAGAACAAAATAATTGTCTACCTCCCATGGTCCACTCCACACCTTTAGTTTAGGCTTCAGAACTTGAAACTTCGTTAAAAGTCATATCAAAGACTAGCCGTAAGCAATCTGCATCATCAAAGACTCTGCATAGGAGGGAAGTCAATGAATTACATAACAAGAACGTAAGAAATAATAATAATGAATAAAAATGGGATAATATCAAAACACAAGTTGATCGTGATATCAAATTTTAGATCTAATGAGAGTTAAATTTTTCAGTAGAGAACACTTTATTATCAAGGACAATAGGTGTCAAAAGATTATAAGAAAGTCACATCAAAAGTGCATGGCATGAGATAAAGTACTAGCATAATTACCAAGTTTTTAACTAATAACAAACAAAGATACAGGGAATCAATCATACAATCAATGGGACTATGGTCATGTCATTCCCGGACCATGTATAACCCCCATGGTAAGGTCAGAATCACATACTATCCCCATGATTGAGTCAGATGATATTAATTTCAACATTACATATGTCAACATTTACCACCATTAGTGGGGATAGATCCTAATATAGTTGGTTTAGTATGAAATGGAAAGATAACGAAGGGAAGGAAGATAGGAGAAGCTAACAAAGAAGGATAAGAGGAGAAAAGGTACATATTAGGAGTTCAAATGGATATGGACTTTTTTTAATAATAATAGATTATTTACTAAAACGACCTGTCACCTTTTGGTCCTTTAAGATGTCTGAAATGTTCACCAGACGTCTGGAGAGAGAACCAGACGTCTGAAAATGCTTTCTTTTCGACGCGCACCATGCACATGCCACTCCCTCATTCGCACCCCGCACCTCGCCCTGCGACAGCCATCCCCGCACCCCGCACCACTCCCTGCGATGTCACACCTCTCCCTTTATAAACCCCCCTCCTCTCCGTCTCACACCACCACAGCTGAGCAAGAGAGAGAGAGAGCAGGGAGCCGGAGAGAGAGCAAGCAGAGAGCGAGCGGAGAGCTGATCGCGAGTCTAAGTGCGAGAGCAGAGGGCACTGTGTTGCTCTACTGCAGCGTCTGCAGCAAGGAAAGCCAGAGCAGTTCCACGGAAGTTATTTTTTTGCGGAATCAGACGTCCGGAGCGACATCCAAACGTCTTACCAGACATCCAAAGAAGTTGGAAGGTGGACCGAGGCAGTTTCAGACATCCGGGAGCACCTCCAGATGTCTAACAGAACCCTTGGACGTCGACACTACGTTCAAGACGTCCGATAGAGGTGCCCCAATGGAGGTCTCAAGTTCGTTAGGTGTGCGAAACTTGCGGAGACATTAGGAGCTGCTATACGAGCCCCCATTTCACCTGGTTATCCTGGTAGAGTGGTTCTAACTAATTCTCCAAGTTAAATAAAATGCATGCAATTAGTTAAAACCTAGGATGTGAGATGAATCCTAGGAAGAAATAAACGTATGCTCTCGAATACAGCTATTCAAGTGAACCCTAGGTTATGACATGAACACTATGGATAAAAAAGATGCATGTGTAGAAAGATAAATAATTAAATAAATCATAAGTTGCCTGTAATAAACTACATTATTAATAGAAAAAAATGAACTCATACTGTGGAAACTGGGATGCCTATTTTGTATGTAACAAACCAGATATGGAACAAAGAAAAGTTCATGTACGAACCTTACAGGGAATGTAGAATGGGATAAGAACACTGTAGTACCGAGAACCGGATGATTTTGGAATTGCCGCCCATAGGAGGTCATTAAGGGAAGTGAGCTGACCTTCGTGTACGTAGTACAGAAGAGAGCAACTATCCCTTGTAGTGTAGAGGGGAGCTTGCCACCTTTGGGTTGAGATTCGGGGTGAGTTTGGCCACTCTACGTCGACTCTTGCTGGCCCTCGTGTATGTGGTACCGAGGTGAGCTACTTAGTGTATGGGGGAGCTAGCCGCCCCAGGGGGCCCGGGCTTAAGCATGGCCACCCTACACCGACTCTTGTTAGCCCGTTGGGCAAACCAGGATAATCGGACAAGGATACGTAGACTGAGGAGGGGCGAGACACCTGTTCTGTTCTGTTCTGAGAGGGCAAAGCCCTATACTGTTCCGCACTGTACGTTGTGGCGTACCCGCTAATGGAAATGACTGATCGCGTGTTAGTGCGGGGTAGCTACCCACGCGTTTAACACGTGTGCCGTAGTCACCGCTATGTCACGACCGTGACCTCTAGGTGGTAGACCGGGTGTAGGACTACCACGGAGGGACTCTCCTAGCCAGGAGAGTGCCACGTGTGCATCCTACATCATGGGAAAACTGCAAGCAAAATCGTTCCTTTAGGGAACAAGAAGATTAAGTAATGAGATGGACCCTGATTAGAGATCTCTACACAGAAAATCGTTATAAGATAATTTGGATCGGAAAGTA
The DNA here is from genome assembly GCA_037157565.1 of Thalassia testudinum. Taxonomy (NCBI): domain Eukaryota; kingdom Viridiplantae; phylum Streptophyta; class Magnoliopsida; order Alismatales; family Hydrocharitaceae; genus Thalassia; species Thalassia testudinum. Next base: position 43,114,081 of record JAZHRO010000065.1, read on the forward strand.
ATATGTTAAGCTACCTATTAAATGCATTTTTATGTTTAGCCACCACTCTACTCAGCGTTAGTTGACTCCAGTTATATAATTTTGTACAGGTCAGGGATTTGAGCAGCCCGAGCTACCGGCTGCTGAGGAGACTAGGCCTAGTCGAGCCCAGCTGTAGTTTCTACTACTTGTTGTAGTGAGTTCCTGTAGTTATATTTTCAGTACTTTTCCGTTATGTTCTCTATCTATACTAGTTTTGTTGTGATGGCAGTATTCTTGTTCTTGAAGGCAAGTGATATTCTTGTATTACAGTTCTATTTCTCCTTTCGTTGCCAATTTCTTTCTGCTTAGCTACTATACTTGTGTGGTTGTGGATTGATGCATGTTATTTTGCTGTTTCTCGTTAGACGACTAGGTCTTGGGATTAGTCGAGGAGAGCCAATCTCTGATCCTGTAGGGATCTAGGTTCGGGCTCTCTTCTATGAGCAGTACTTCCCACAGACTTGGCAAGATCAAAGGAGGCAGGAGTTCCACACTCTTCGCGAGGGGGCAATGATAGTTAGCGCGTACCGTACGCGTTTCCTGGAGTTGTCATGCTTCGCCATGACAGCCGCGTCCACCGAGGAGGAGCGTTTGTGGAGATTCACCGAGGGTCTCCGACCTACCATTCGGGGGTACGTAAAGCCCCTGAAGCTGCCTACCTTCTTCTGCGTAGTTGAGGCTTCCATGACCTACGAGGAGACCAACCCGTCCGTGCAAGACATTGATGGAGGAGGATGGAAGAGGCCTTACTCGCAGGAGCACTCACAGGGCCGTCGGGAGAGGAGGCACCGGGCACCAGTAGGGGAGCTGTCCCATTCTGTAGGTCCACCAGGGACCTTTGGGGGTCCCCGAGGGGGACCAACTGACTGCAGCAGACCCCTGCCCAGTCACCAACAGGGACAGCAGACAGAGGGAGGAGATCGCATACCCCTCTGCTATTAGTGTGGCCAGCCGGGCCACATACGGAGGAATTGTCCATCTAGAATCAGAGCGCAGCTGACGCTCCCAGCATTGAGCACTGTTGGCCGATTTGGTGGCCGCAGTTACCAAGCCCGAGGAGGACAGTGGTCGAGAGGAGGGTACCGGCCCGCTATCTCCTGCCTGTCCCAGAGCATGGCTACTTCTGTACCGAGGGCTGAGGGGTGTGTTAACGCCATGACTCACGGAGATGCTAGAGCTTCAGGCTCCGTAGTGGCAAGTATGGTTACTGTTTCCGGCAGGCTCGTTTACACGCTTTTTGATTCTGGTGCCTCACATTCGTTTGTTTCTACGGAGTTTGCTGTCAGGATGAGGTGTTGTTGTGGTTGCACGTGCATGCGTAGGTACAAGGGCTTTGGAAAGGTGCACGGTACGACACTCGAGCATCAGCATGGCACCATATGAGGCTCTGTACGGGAGGAAGTGTACGGCTCCCTTGAGTTGGGTTGAGGTGGGGACCAAGTGGGAGGTTGGTCCCCGGCTGATACACTAGCGTCAGGAGGTGATCGAGCAGATCCATCGACGACTGCGTACTATCTGGAGCAGGCAGAAGAGCTACGCTGATCTGAAGGTAGGGAGGTACAATTTGAGGTTGGAAATCACGTTTTCCTCTATGTTTCGCCCATGAAGGGCTTACAACGGTTTAGGGTGAGAGGGAAGCTTGCACTGAGATTTGTGGAGCCTTTTATGGTCTTAGAATGGGTAGGACCCGTCGCTTACCCGCTTGCCCTTCCTCCCCAGCTTTCTGGAGTGCACGACGTATTTCATGTTTCCAACCTCAGGAGATATATCGCTGATCCCAGCCATGTCCTTAGCCACGAGAGCATCGAGGTGGGAGACGACCTGACCTATCTCGAGAAGCTGGTACAGATACAAGACAGAGCCGTCCGGAGTCTGAGACGGAAGGAGGTACCCTTGGTAAAAGTCTTGTGGAGAAGCCAGCGGTACGAGGAGGCGACTTGGGAGTCTGAGGCGGCAATGCAAGAGCAGTACCTGGAGCTTTTCGAGGGTATGTCTCTTCGGACCTACCTCGGTCCTCTTTAAGTTTGTTATATGCTGCTACGTTATTTTTCGCACCCTAGTTAGTTCAAGTTTCGGGGATGAAACTTCCTTTAAGTTTATTATATTTAAATGACCCGTCACCTTTTGGTCCTTTAAGACGTCTGGGATGTTCACCAGACGTCTATCCAGACATCTGGAGAGAGAGCCAAATGTTGCAACGCTTTGTCGAGCTTTTTAGATCAATCACGCTGTAGTATAGGTGACCAAGTGTTGATAAAAAATAAGAATTTATTACTCGAAAACCTAAGTATCCGAGGTCAAACACAGGGAGCAAATGGAATTTATTCACTAATCTCAATAATGTAATTGAACACTTTGAATTACTTCAAACTTAATTCAAAATATAAATGCAAGAGTGTGAGAGTCAAAATTGTAGCAAAATAGAATTGGACGTTTGATTATAGAATCAGACGTCTTAAAAATATATTTCTCTTTAAGCTTTTATTTCCTTCTCCTTTCTCCTTCTTCTTAATGCAAGAGTCTTCTTCTTCAGCCGCTCTTCTTCCTTCTCTTTGGCACAGTGCCTTTCTCCTTCTTCCTCTGTGGGTCTTCTTCTTTCTTTCTTCTTCCTTCTTCAGCTGCATTGTTGCTACAGTGCTGCTCCTTCCCTTGGCTTCTACCCTTCTACCTTCTTTCTTTCTGCGGCTAAGTCTCAGCCTCACCTTGCCTTCATTTCCTTCAACCTCAGCTTTCCTCTGACGTTCTTTTCTCTTTGGCCTTCCTTCCTCTTCCTTTCTGTAGCTAAGTGTCTTAGCTTCACCTTAGCTGTGCCTTCCTCTTCCTTCTTCTTTTTCCTTAGCTTCCCTACTGCGCCTCTTCCTTCCTTAGCTCTGCTTCTTCCCTACACAACGCAGCAAAACCTAACCCCTACCCTCCTCGCATCTTTCTCTCTATTTCTTTCTTCCGTACGCTCTCCCAGAGCCAGGTAATCGGGTCAGGTGTGCGCCTGGGTCCAGGCGCACCGACGTGGGTGTGGTGCATGAGGAGTGCTAGGTCAGGGTAGTCGAGTCAGGTGCCAGGTCCGCGGGGTCAGGTCCCGAACGAGGCGTGGCGAGTGAGGGAGAGGGACCTCACCCCTGTGTTCTCGAGGCAGACAGCATAAAACACAAATCCAATTTATCCTACACGCCTCGCTCTTGCGTTCACGAGTGGGACTAAATGTCCCACCCGCTTCTACGCTCGCACCCGCAGGAACTCCTTCTTGAAGTGCTGCTACTAGGTTGCTTGCCAAACCAATTGCTCGGCTGTATGAGTTCGCGCACTCATCTGCTTCCTCTGGGACTCTGACACCTGGAGCGCGCAGCCTAGGATGAAGCTCGCGACCTTCTCGCTGCGTGCTTCAATGGCAGCAGGTGGTGAGATCTGACACACACAAACACGCCCTTACGGCCCCATTAAGACACATGGGAAGCTTCGCCGTGTCAAGGAGAAGGCGGGACGGTAGGTGGCAGGCCGCAGGGTGACCTAGGCATGCGTGCCTAGGTCACCCTGTGGCCATGCTTATGGGTTAGGTTGGTGGGTGTTTAGGGCGATGATGGCGGTCAGTGGATGGGCGGAAGGTGATCAGTGGACTGTGGCAGAGGTGGTGAGGTGTTTGGCGAGGCATGTGGTGCGTGCGGAGTGCTAGGTTAGGGTAGCCGGGTCGAGTGCCTGGTCCGCGGGGTCAGGTCGCAGACGAGGCGTGGCGAGTGATTGCGAGGGGTCGAAAGGGAAAATAGAGAGAGGGGAATTTATGAGGGGATAGAGAGGAGTAAGTCTAACCTAATTAAGTGGACTAAGGGGGAGAGTTGGCGGCTGGCTGTACCTACTATCGCTGGAGAAGATAGTGTCCAGTGGAGGGAGACGGCGACAACGAAGGGTCTAGAGGTGCGTGCGCAAGTGTTGCGCGACGCGGAGGAAGATGTTGAGGGCAAATCTGCCACTAGTAATGTGGCAAAGCGACAGGAAAGAGGAGGGAGGCTCGCCAGAGCTCGTTGGACTTCTTGACCAGAGGAGAAGATGAAATTGGGGTGGATCTCTGGCCAAGTCGAGCTAACGTGGAGCGGCCGGGGTTGAGGATCCTTTTATAGATGCTGGCAGGGGCTCCTGTGCTTGGAAGACAAGCTTCCAAGAGCTTCCAAGGATGCGAGTCCTCGCCGTAGAAGGAAACAGTTGGAGACCCAAATCTCTCGTGCGTTCGCACGAGAGATTGCGTGCAAATCAAAGATTGTAATCGAGCTCAGATGGAAAGGAATCCCTCAGAGAATCTCCCTTCCAAATCTGGAGGAGATCTCTGAGGAATCAGGGAGTACTCCCCCTCCATTCCTCGTCAGAGTAGGATTTCTCCCCACTAATGGTGGAGGGACCTGTTTGTAAGAGTGGCGAGGAAGTTAGGGGGTCTGTGCAATGATTTTCAAAAGATAGGGGCCAAAATGTAATTAGGTGTACTATTTTGCAAAGTAGGTCAAGATGACCTCCCCTTAGGTCCAAATTTTGGTAAAAACCTAATTTGGACCTAAGGAATCTAATGGTGAAGTTGGATTTTAGGATTGACCACGTTTGACTAGATATTTTACACAAAAACCCAAATTAGTTCAATTAATGAGTTAGGACCCCAATCTAGGTCAAAACAGGTTCCAAAGGCCAAATTGAAGGTTCTAAACCCTTGGGGATATTTTTTCATGAATGTTAGAGGGATTAGTTGATTTTTATCCTATCTATAACCTTGTGGAATTAAGCAGGTTTGTTTTAGGATTACAAGATGTCATTTAATTTCTAAACTGCATATGAACCCATTTCTGACTAAACCAACCCACTTTTTATCTTATTCAGACCATTTGACCTATGTTTTGCCTTTGAGAAATCCCGTTTATGTACTGCAATGGTAAAATTACAGTTTTAACCTTTATTTCATGTTTTCTTCTTAGAACACTTATTCCTTGAATTAAGCCCTTCTCTAGGTTATGTAGGAGCTCTTATTCTCTTTCTTAGGTAAAAATGAGCTAGTTAGGGCTCACGATGAGGCTCTCATTATACCCCCATGCCTAGCTCTTGCTAGACCCTTAGCAAAATTTTAGGGTTTTAACTTCTGTTCTAGACTTGAGTTTTTGTCACCAGTAATGATAAGTGCTTTTCTCCTTTTCCTTTTGTGATTAGTTTAGAATGCCAATAATTGGCCCAAAGGTACTCAAGTACCAACCAAAATCCGAACCCGACCTGCTTTAGCCTTAGTCTTTTGCAAAGGTTCTTAAGGCCCGCAGAAACTATCCTAGGGTTCGTTGGACTCTGCAGTTAAAGCACCCGTGCTTGAGACATTTTTAGCCTAAGTTCAGTTTGCAGTGCATTTTTGTAAGAGAGAGACAAAAGATTTATTTGTTTAGAGAGTTTTCTCTCTCTTTTCTTTTTATTTCTAACTTCGGATTGGCTTCTCAATACGATCTGTATCGGATTCCCCGTCCCCACCATCATCCTCAAAGGTCCTTGGCAATCGATGCTTCGTGATAGCACCGCCCATGGCAACCCCCAGAACCCTGGCTTTTGAGATTTCGAGATAATCCCACCCATGGCATTCCATGGCTGAATCCAAACCCTGGCAATCGACATATTGTGATAATGCTGTGGTTGAAGAGGATTGGGACAACCGGGTTTTATTGTTATTACGTTGTAGTATAGCCAGTTATTACCAACATTTCAACTATATAAAATTTTTTTTTTACTCGGAGAATAAAAGAGTTCCCGAGGTCGAACTCAGGGAGCAAGTTGTATTCTAGAGATATACATGTTTCTTTTACAAAAATAAAGAAAGAGAGAGGGAAAGAATTTGTTGTTCTCTTTGTTTTCTCCTCGTGATGTTCTTCTTTCTTTCTTTCTTCAGATCTCCTTCTTCTTCTTTGTTGCTGTAGAGGTGATGCTCCTCTTTCTTCTTTCTTAAGATCTCCTTCTTCTTCTTTGTTGCTGCAGAGGTGATGCTCCTCTTTCTTCTTTCTTTAGATCTCCTTCTTCTTCTTTGTTGCTGCAGAGGTGATGCTCCTCTTTCTTCTTTCTTTAGATCTCCTTCTTCTTCTTTGTTGCTGCAGAGGTGATGCTCCTCTTTCTTCTTTCTTTAGATCTCCTTCTTCTTCTTTGTTGCTGCAGAGGTGATGCTCCTCTTTCTTCCTGCTGTTCCTGCTCCTCCTTTTTCTTCTGTCTTCTTCTGTTCTTTTTCAGCCAGGGACGTCACCCCTCCTTCTTTCTTCTTTTCCCTTCAGGCCGTCGTCTGATTTCCAAATCAGACGACTTAAACAGCCTGTGCTACAGTGTCTCCCTCAGCTTCCTTCTTCTTCCGCGGTTCTTCTTCTTCACCTGTGCCTGCACACTTCAGAGCTTACGTCAGAGAACAAAACCTACTCTACCCTCTCCCCCCCCGCGTCTCTCTCTCTCTGAAACCACTCTTGGGAAAGCTCTCCCAGAGCTGCCGGGTAATCGGGTTCGGGTCATGCCCGGGTCCAGGCCCACCGGCGTGTGTGGTGGGCGAGGAGTGCAGGTCAGTCTTAAGTCGGGTCGGGTCGGGTCAGGTCCGCGGGGCGTGAGCGCGGACGAGACCGGGTAACCGGGCGGGTGAAGGGGACCTCACCCCGTGTGCTGAGGCAGTAAGCCTCCAGCACTTTTGCATCTTATATCGCTGCGACTCTTCAGGCTTTTCCGAGGTGGGACTAAATGTCCCACCTCAATTGCGCGCCCGCAGCGGGGAAATCAGCGGGAGATTGCGGCGTCGCGCGAAGCCTTCTGCCTTAGCTGCGAGCCTGGTGTTTTGTCAAAATGCCTCGCAAGGCCTGGGAGTTGAATCTGGGCGTGGCGCTGAGCGTGGCGCGCCTGTAGCTGCAGGCGGAAGCAGTTCCTCCTGCGCGGCAATGGCGGCGGAGGTCGGGTGGCCTGTTCACAAGAAAACGGCCTCTCGGCCTAATCAGAAAGTGCCAGGAGCTTCGCCAGGGTGCGGCGAAGCTCGTGTGGGTGGTGGCGAGGCGCGGGGCGGCGTGCAAGGGCTGCCCTAGGTCGGACTGTGGGTCGGAGGATGGGTTTGTTGGGGGAAGCGTTACGGTGGTGTGGAGTGGCAGTGAAGGGGTGGGGGGAGCTCAGTGTGATGAGGCGGAGGTTCGGTGAAGGTCGGCGAGGTGTGTGAGGCTGTGGAGCGATGGGAGCATCTCGCCGGAGGGTGGCCGGAGACGAAGGGGATGACGATGGTCAGGGTCGGTCGAGGGCTTAATTGAATAAATTGAAAGCGGGGAAAGAAAGAGGAGAAGAAGGGGAGTAGTTCTAGCTTACTTGCAGGGACGAAGGGGGAGGAACAGGGCGACAGTCGTATCGACTGTCGCCGGAGAAGACAATGCTCAGGGAAAGGGGCGACGGCGAGCAGAGAGCCGGAGAGGCGCCAGCTGGGCGCGGCGTGGCGCGGGAAGAGCAGGGGAGGAAGTCTCTGCTGCTGGTATTGCGGCAGAGCGAAGAGGTGGAGGGGGAGGAAACCGCCGGAGCTGGTGAGCGTCTGCCGGAGGGAGAAGAGAGGAAAGTTGGGGATTTTCTCCGTCAGATCCAGGCTGGGAAGAACGGTGGAGCGACGGGGGTATTTATAGGGATCAAAACAGGGAGGGAGGCGGAGGGAGACGACGTGTCTCCCTCGCCGGAGGATGGCCGGAAACAAGAACCCATACCGTCCGTGCGTTCGCACGGCCGGTATGGTGGGTTACAACGACCAGGGGGGTGTCCCTGCGACGGCTGACGACGCAGGGCACCCCCGGTTTACTTGCCAGGTCCCCCACCTCACCCTGCGCGGCGCCATGCTCCGCGCAAGGTCGCCGGAGCATGGTGCTGGCAGGTTTTGCAGGGGGGACCTGATCGCAAAGAACGAAGGAGAGTTAGGGGCCAAAATGCGAGGGTTCAAAAGTTGAGGGCCAAAGAGTAAATATATGAGGACCAAAGTGTAAAGTCGGTCAAGGAGGTTTCTTCTTAGGCTCAAGTTTTTATACATGACTAATTAGGACCTAAGGAATCTGATGGTGAATTTCATTTCCATATTAAACCTTGTTTGACCGGTCAATTTACGCAAAAACCCAAATTAAGTTATTAATTGGGCATGGTTCTCAATGTAGGTCAAAATGGGTTCTGAAGGCCAAATTGAAGGTTCTAAACCCTAGAGATTATTTTTCTATGAATTTTAGAGGGTTTATTCTATTTTTACTTTGCCTCGAACCTTGTGAATTGAAGTGGGTTGTTTTAGGGTTACAGATTATCATTTAGTTTCTTGGAATTGCTGTAGCCCTTGCTAGATCATTTCATCCCACTCTTATTCTTATTAAGCTGCTTTGACCTATGTTTGGGCCCTGAATTACCCTGTATGCAGATTATACTGGTAAAATTGCATTTTTACCCCTTATGACTTGTTTTCTTCTCAAACTCAGGATTCTCTGAGTTAAGCCTTTCCTTGAGATATGTAGGAGCTTTTATCCTTTGTATTAGGTCAAAATGAGCTAGTTATGGCTCATGATGAGGTTCTCATCATACCCCCATGCCTAGCTTTTGCTAGTCCCTTAGCAAAAACTTAAGGTTTCAACCCTTGTTCTAGACCATGAAGTTTTTAATAGTTTTAGACAAGTGCCTTTTTTATTTGAGCATAGATTAGGTTAGAATGCTGACCATAGGCCTAAAAGGTACTCTAGTACCAATCAAGATCCAAATCTGTCTAGCCTTAGCCTCAGTCTTTTAGCAAAGGTTTTTAAGGTCCACAAGAACTAACCTAAGGTTTATTGGACTTCGTGGTTAAAGCACCCGTGCTTGAAATGATTTTAGCCCTGGCTCAGTTCGCAGTGCGTTTTGTAAGAGAGAGATAGAAAGTTTTTCTGTTTGGAGAGTTTTCTCTCTCTTTTTCTTTTTAGTTCTAGCCTAGGATTGGCTTTTCAACACGGTCTGTATCAGATTCCTTGCTCCCATCATCAATCCTCAAGGGTTCCTGGCGATCGATGCTTCGAGATAGCACCGCCCATGGCAACCCCCGGAACCCTGGCTATTGAGATTTCGAGATAATCCCATCCATGGTATTCCGTGGCCGAATCCAGACCCTGGCAATTGACACTTCGAGATAATGCCATCCATGGAATCTGAACCAGCAGAGTGCTTACATCCCCCCAGTAGGATATGTAAATATCCTAAGAGACAAGCACCGAGGAGATGATATTTTGTTACGCATCTTCGAGGGGATTTCCCACCTCTCCGCGCTGGGAACTCGTCCAAATCAACTTGTGTTGATCGGCCGCTCCTATTCTAGGTGATCTTTTCAGATTTTTGCGACGCTTCTGCGTGATTCTGATTTTTACGCTTACTGAACCAGACTGTGTGTGAGGTTAGGGTGCTTAGGTTACTGAGTCCCGTAAACCAAAAATTAGTTAACGAGGCCGAATACTCCCTAAGCCTTAGACCTAATACTTCAGCTTTTCATTTTCCTCAACCTCTTGAGGAGTGTCCAGATCTTAATGGGTACTAAGAGTCTATTCAAGAATGCCTAAGGTTTGCATTCTTTACTAATCTCATTGTGCACTTTTCTTGAATGAGGTCTAGAACTTAGGTTAATTCCTTAGTTCCTTACTAATGACTATCACTTTTTCTCATAATTTTGTGCTCCTTTTTCATTTTGTTTCTTTTCTCCTTCACAAAATTTCCTTCTCCTCTTTTCCTCTTATTCTTTTTCGAAAAATTTTTTTAATTTTTATGGTGTTTTTGGCATATGTGAATTTTTTTGTTTGAAACCTTTTCTTACAAGTTTTGCACTTTCATACCCCCCCATGCCTAAGATTTGCAATGTCCTCATTGTAACCTAGGGGGTCTTAGTTCATTCCTTAAGACAGAAATTTGGGTGAATGGATGGGTCGGGTTGAATTTTTGCGGACGATTTCAAATCCCAGATGCAAACATCTGAGTTGGGGTCGGCTGTCTACAAGGGTGAGCTTCGAGTGCTAAAAGGTGTCAGAACAAGTTTCAGGTTTACAAAGAGAATGACGGGCTGCCTCCCGTTAAGCGCTGAGTTTTACGCCATCGGCTGGGCGCAATAAGCTCAAGGGGAAAGGAGGATATAAGATGCCTCAGCCAAATCAGTAGAAGTTACATCAATGAACGGCTTGAGTCTCTGACCGTTCACGATGAAAGGTTCAGAATCGTGGCTGAGTGGACTGATTTCGATTGCTCCATTTCCAAAAACCTGTCGGACCAAATATGGTCCGACCCACTTAGATCTCAGTTTTCCTGGGAAGAGTTTGAGTCGGGCATCAAAGAGTAGGACCTTTTGACCAGGATGAAAGATCTTTCTCGAGATGTGTTTGTCGTGGAAGGCTTTAACCCGCTCCTTGTAGATTTGCGAGTTCTCGTACGCGTCTATGCGTAATTCATCGATCTCGCTGATTTGGAGTTTTCTGTGGGTCCCAGCCTTGGAAAGATCCAGATTACAGTTCCGTACTGCCCAATAGGCTTTATGCTCCAGTTCGACGGGAAGGTGGCATGCCTTTCCGTACACCAATCTAAAGGGAGACATGCCCAATTGGGTCTTGTGGGCGGTCCTATAGGCCCACAATGCTTCCGGAAGTCGGGACGACCAGTCCTTCCTGTCAGGTCGAACAGTGACTTGCAGGATTTTCTTGATCTCCCGATTAGACAGCTCAGCTAGACCATTAGTTTGGGGGTGGTAAGGAGTAGAGATTCGGTGAGACACCCCGTATTTGGTCATCAGTGACCTAAACTGAGCATTTGTGAAATGGGTCCCCCCATCAGAGATTATTGCACGAGGAATCCCGAACCTTGAGAAAATGTGTTGATGAATGAATTTGAGAACGATTTTGTGATCACAGGTTCGGGTCGGTATGGCTTCGATCCATTTGGACACGTAGTCCACAGCCAACAGAATGTATTCGAAACCATCCGAAACAGGAAAGGGGCCCATAAAATCAATCCCCCAAACATCAAAGATTTCGCATACTAGAATCGGTTGCATAGGCATCATGTCGCGATGGCTCATGTTGCCCAAAGTCTGGCAACGACTGCATGCCTTGCAATGACTGTATGCGTCTTTGAACAGTGTGGGCCAGTAAAAGCCGCACTGGAGGACTTTTGATGCGGTTTTATGCCCGGCAAAATGGCCACCGCATGCCTGGTCATGGCAGAAAGAGAGGATATTGTTGACTTCCCCTTCCGGGACACATCTCCGGATGATCTGATCGGCACCTATGCGGAAGAGGTACGGGTCTTCCCAAATGTAATACTTGGCATCGGAGCGTAATTTGTCTTTCTTGACCTTCGGCCAATCGGACGGGGTCTGATGAGATGCCAAGTAATTTACAATATTAGAAAACCATGGAAGGCTAGTACCAATAGTCAGCAGGTGCTCATCGGGAAAATGCTCAGTGATGGGTCCGGAAGGGTCAATTATTTCAGAAGGAAGACGGGACAAGTGATCAGCTACCACGTTTTGTTTTCCCGTTTTATCGCGAATCTCGAGGTCAAATTCTTGCAACAGCAAGATCCATCGGATCAATCGAGGTTTCGTGTCCTTCTTTGCAAGGAGATGCCTCACAGCCGTGTGATCCGAGTATATGATGACATGGGAACCCAGAAGGTATGATCTGAACTTCTCTAGGGCAAATACTACAGCTAGCAGCTCTTTCTCAGTAACCGTATAGTTACGCTGAGCCTCATCGAGTGTTTTGCTGGCGTAGTAAATGACCACAGGTTTCTTGTCATTTTTCTGCCCCAAAACCGCTCCTACAGCGAAGTCGGATGCATCACACATGATCTCAAAGGGTTGAGACCAATCAGGGGACTGTAGGATCGGGGCTTGGGTGACTCGGTCACGCAGGATTTCAAATGCTTGAGTGCATTCCTTGGAGATTTCGAAGGGAACATCCTTGGAGAGAAGAGTGGTCAGGGGGCGTGCGATTTTTGAAAAATCAGGGATAAATCGTCGATAAAAACCGACATGCCCTAAAAAGGATCGGATGTCCCTGATTGAGCTAGGCATAGGAAGGTGAGAGATCAGATTAACCTTAGCTCGATCCACTTGGATACCTTTCTCCGAAATTGAGTGTCCCAGGACAATTCCCTCAGGCACCATGAAATGGCTCTTTTCCCAGGAAAGAACCAAATTCACATCGATGCACCGCCTGAGTATCTGGACCAAGTGTTGGAGGCAATCGTCGAATGATGCTCCGAAAACTGAAAAGTCATCCATGAAGACTTCCAGATAATCACCTACCATATCTGAGAATATGGCAAGCATGCATCGCTGAAAAGTAGCGGGTGCATTACAAAGACCGAAAGGCATCCTTCGGAAAGCGTATGTTCCGAAGGGGCAGGTGAACGTGGTCTTTTCTTGGTCCTCAGGATGGATTGCCACCTGGTTATAACCGGAGTACCCGTCAAGAAAGCAGAAGAACCTATTTCCCGCTAGTTTTTCGAGAATTTGATTAATGAAGGGTAGTGGGAAATGATCCTTCTTCGTGGAGGAATTGAGTCGACGGTAATCTATACAGACTCTCCACGAGTTGGCTAATCGGGTAGGAATGATTTCTCCGGTCTCAGTCGTTATAGTGGTGAGTCCTGCCTTCTTGGGCACGACCTGAATTGGGCTCACCCAACGACTATCGGAGATCGGGTAGATGATCCCGGCATCTAACCACTTGATGATCTCCTTTTTCACGACCTCCTGCAGATTGGGGTTTAAGCGTCTCTGCATTTCACGAGAAGGTCGTGTGCCCTCTTCTGAATAGATATGATGAGTACAATAAGAGGGACTTATTCCAGTCAAATCATCGAGAGTCCATCCGATGGCTCTGTGATGTTGCTGGAGGACAACAATCAGACGGGATTCCTGTTCAGGACTGAGGTTGGAATTGATAATCACAGGAAGGGTCTGATTAGAACCCAAAAAGACGTATTTTAAGTGAGCAGGAAGGGGTTTCAGTTCGAGGATGGGGTTTTCAGCAGCAGCGGGTGGTTCAGTATAGATGTGAGGTTCAAGGGTGGGAGTTACTGGGTTGTTCACATCTGGATTTGACTCCTCTGTTTGCGGGTCAAGATCCTTCTATGGTTGATGAGGCATACTCGAGTCATTCTGGAGGTGTGATTCATCAACCAACGTCTTGATGTCACAAATTTGCTCGATGACGCCGCAATTAATTCCTTGTTGGGCCTTAAATATATCAATTTTCAGTGTTTGATCTCCAAACTTAAGCTCTATTTGGCCCTCCTCACAGCTGATGTTGGCTCTAGCAGTAGCCAAGAAAGGTCTCCCTAGAATGATTGGTGTATCCCTAGGGTTCTCAGGTGCATCCATATCTAAGACTATAAAGTCCACTGGAAAATAGAAATCCCGCACTCTCACGATAACATCCTCGAGAATCCCTTTTGGTGACTTTATAGATCGATCTGCTAATTGTAATGTCACCTCGGTTGGTTTTAGCTCAGATTCTTCTAGATGGTCGAGTAAGGATGTGGGTATCAGGTTTATGGATGCACCCAAGTCTAACAAAGCTCTATCAAATTGGGTACCACCTATCTTACAGGAAATCAGGGGAGTTCCAGGATCTTTTGCCTTGGGTGGGAGTCTACTGAGGATTACAGAGCTGGCTTGTTCTGACAGAACAATTGGGCTCCCTCCCTTGGTTCGCGGCTTACGCTGGGGTGTACATATATTCTTTAAGAATCGTGCGTAAGCTGGTACGTGGCGGATTGCATCCATCAAGGGGATGTTTATGTGGACCTGCTCAAAGAGCTTGACCAGGTCCTCCTCAGGGGCCACGGGTTTGGTGGTCTTCTTTCCCTTGGTCAAGGCCTCGGGAAACGGGATCTTGGTTGGTTCTTCTAGGATAGGTCCAGGTTGTGGATCCGGAACAGCGGTATCTTGGATAACTATCCTAGGGTCATGGTTATCAGGCTTGGAGTGGTTTGGATAATGCGGGTCTTCAGTTGTTTTACCACTACGTGTTGTTACAGAATTTAATCCGGCCTGACTTTGGTTTGGGTTTGGTAAGAGGGGTGGCTGCTGCTGAAATCCCGCATAAGAAGTTGAGGCTTCCATCTCGTCTGGAGATGGAGCAGTAGGGGCCTGATAAATCCATTGAGCGTGGCCTAAATTTGGATTCATAACGCGCTTCTGGGTTGGCACGTTATTTGGGTTAGGAATAGGTTGGGAAGGGAGTGTGCCTGGCTGGCGAGAATTTGCCAACTGGGCCAGTTGAGTTTTAACTTCAGTAAGCTCGTCCTTGTGCTGTTTTTGAATAGCCGCATTCGTTTTTTGAATGTCAGCCAGAGTCTGAAGGATTAGGGACATTTGATCCTGATTTGGCCCTGATGGATAAGTAGGGTTGGGCCGAGGCTGAGGCGGCTGGTAATGACGAGGGGGCTGTGGGCGGGACTGAAAAGGTGGTCTTTGAGTTTGGGAATTTCCTGCCCACTGAAAATTGGGATGGTTTCGCCATCCAGGGTTGTAAGTGTTGGAGAATGGGTCGTTCTGGATGGCGTTGAGGTCCTCGCAGGTCTGAGGAACCTCCTGAGAGTCAGGGAAAGGGGGAATGGAGTTCCCTCGGCTGGTGTAGAAAGGATCGGATGATCTTCCAATCCAAGAATCAGATGGGGGTGGATATGGATCCATCCCAGGGGAAGATCGATGGAGGATGTTTTGCACAGTTTCCTGTGTGGAAGGAGGTTGTGCAAAGGAGTTACGCGCGGAGGTGGCTCGCTGCAAGTGCTGAGTCAGCTCATCCACCTTCTTTTCAATGATTGAGACTTTATCCAATCGACTGGCCATTAATTCCAGGTCGACTGATGCGGACAGGCCCTGCGTCTCATGTGCTCCCTTAAGATTCGTCGCTGCGCGGGTATTCGTCCTGTCGAATAATCCCATGGAGTCATTGTTGATGGAGTTCTCGCACATGTTTTCGAGAATCTCCCATATGGTGTCTTCATGTTGACCCATGATGTTTCCTCCGCAAGTTGCATTGACGAAAAGGCGGATGTCCTCACGGAGTCCCTGGTAAAACGATTGGACTTGTTCCCATTTAGGAACTCCGTGATGGGGGCACTTTCTCATGAGATCTTGAAAACGATCCCATGCCTCATGGAGAGGTTCTCCTGATTGTTGAGTGAAGTGTGTAATCTGATGGCGCAAGGCGTTGGTCCGACCAACGGGAAAAAACTTTTTCAAAAATTCGGATTGAAGTTCTTCCCAAGTGTTGATCGGCCGGGTCTGAGTTTGATACCAATGGGCGGCCTTGTCCATAAGAGAAAAGGAGAACATCTTCATGAGAAGAATATCCCAATTTTGCGCATCTGATCCAAAAGTGTGGGCCAGATGCTTTAGCTGTTTGATGTGCTGGAAGGGATCTTCAGAATTAAGCCCATGGAATTTAGGTATAGCATGAATCATGTTGGGCTTTAATTCGGAATCAGGTCCTCCAGTCGGGATTCTGACTCGAGGCTCAATGGCCACCGCAGCAGGATTGTAGTGGTCCCGCATCATAGGACGCTGTGGTGGGTGCACGAAGTTTTGGAAGAGGTCATTGAGTCGCTGGAGCTGGTGTTCCAGATTATTTTCTTCCTCAACTGGCTGAGCCATGATGGGGGAAGAAGAAGAACTTGGTTCTGAATCAGAAGAGAGAATAATGTGAGGGTGTTGCTGTACAAACACGGGCGTCGAGGCTTGGCCTTGACGAGAGCGAATTTCTAAAGGAGGTCTTAAGGGTGGTCTTAGGGACCTCCTTCCGTACATGCACTGTTGGAAGAGGTAAGTTTAGAAGGTGCTGGACCCAATCAAGACACCCAAAAATGTGTTGGGTGACTATAGAGGTGCGGGGCAGATGGACCCCTTGATCAGAAAGATCGTCCACCTGAGAATTACCTGGGCAGCCAGAGAGGGAGAGTCCCGCGAAGACCCCTACACGGTAGAGCGTCCCCACGGGTTACAGGGTTTCCCCCACCCGACCTCTATTGTCACTGCGGTTCCAGGTAGACCAGAATGGGGATCTTGACCTCTTAAGTCTACCAATTTTAAGATCAGGGTGCTTAAGGTTTCACTTGAACTTTAGTCTTTTTAAGTGCAAAGAGTGACCTAATTTAAGGTTGGTTGACCCAAAGGGGTCAACTTTACCTCTTGTTTTCTTTGAGAGCTTTCAGGTCTTGTCTTTTAGGGTTCAAGTGTTTAGAGAGAGCCAATTGTTTAGGATTTTTCTTGTTAATTATTTTCAATCAATGGCTTGGGCACACCTCTTTTGGATTTCCTCAATTCTTGATTAAGGGGTGTGTCTTTACTGAAATCCTAATGTTTGACCTTATGTTGGCTCTACTTGGTCCATTTAATTCTTTGTTGGGCAATTAGGGCTCAAGCAAGAATGTGTTAGCCCTTAAATACCCTTAATAGTGTGCAGGAGTGATGAGTTGAAAACATGCAACTCTTTATGGTTACTAAGTATGGAAGACAGGTTAGCTCTATATTCCTTGTTCTTTTCTTTTCTTCCTCTTTTAGAGTTTAGGGGTTAATAGTGAGAGGAAAAATTTACCTGTCTTCAGAGTGGTTGTCATGTGGTTGCTTGTCTTCTTGAGTTCCTGTAGCTGCACAAAAGAGGGGAGATTATCAGAAATTAAAAAAAAGAAACAGGAATGTTTACCTCTAGAATAGCCGTTGCTCCCCGGCAACGGCGCCAAAATGGTTGAAGAGGATTGGGACAACCGGGTTTTATTGTTATTACGTTGTAGTATAGCCAGTTATTACCAACATTTCAACTATATAAATTTTTTTTTTTACTCGGAGAATAAAAGAGTTCCCGAGGTCGAACTCAGGGAGCAAGTTGTATTCTAGAGATATACATGTTTCTTTTACAAAAATAAAGAAAGAGAGAGGGAAAGAATTTATTGTTCTCTTTGTTTTCTCCTCGTGATGTTCTTCTTTCTTTCTTTCTTCAGATCTCCTTCTTCTTCTTTGTTGCTGTAGAGGTGATGCTCCTCTTTCTTCTTTCTTGAGATCTCCTTCTTCTTCTTTGTTGCTGCAGAGGTGATGCTCCTCTTTCTTCTTTCTTTAGATCTCCTTCTTCTTCTTTGTTGCTGCAGAGGTGATGCTCCTCTTTCTTCTTTCTTTAGATCTCCTTCTTCTTCTTTGTTGCTGCAGAGGTGATGCTCCTCTTTCTTCTTTCTTTAGATCTCCTTCTTCTTCTTTGTTGCTGCAGAGGTGATGCTCCTCTTTCTTCCTGCTGTTCCTGCTCCTCCTTTTTCTTCTGTCTTCTTCTGTTCTTTTTCAGCCAGGGACGTCACCCCTCCTTCTTTCTTCTTTTCCCTTCAGGCCGTCGTCTGATTTCCAAATCAGACGACTTAAACAGCCTGTGCTACAGTGTCTCCCTCAGCTTCCTTCTTCTTCCGCGGTTCTTCTTCTTCACCTGTGCCTGCACACTTCAGAGCTTACGTCAGAGAACAAAACCTACTCTACCCTCTCCCCCCCCGCGTCTCTCTCTCTCTGAAACCACTCTTGGGAAAGCTCTCCCAGAGCTGCCGGGTAATCGGGTTCGGGTCATGCCCGGGTCCAGGCCCACCGGCGTGTGTGGTGGGCGAGGAGTGCAGGTCAGTCTTAAGTCGGGTCGGGTCGGGTCAGGTCCGCGGGGCGTGAGCGCGGACGAGACCGGGTAACCGGGCGGGTGAAGGGGACCTCACCCCGTGTGCTGAGGCAGTAAGCCTCCAGCACTTTTGCATCTTATATCGCTGCGACTCTTCAGGCTTTTCCGAGGTGGGACTAAATGTCCCACCTCAATTGCGCGCCCGCAGCGGGGAAATCAGCGGGAGATTGCGGCGTCACGCGAAGCCTTCTGCCTTAGCTGCGAGCCTGGTGTTTTGTCAAAACGCCTCGCAAGGCCTGGGAGTTGAATCTGGGCGTGGCGCTGAGCGTGGCGCGCCTGTAGCTGCAGGCGGAAGCAGTTCCTCCTGCGCGGCAATGGCGGCGGAGGTCGGGTGGCCTGTTCACAAGAAAACGGCCTCTCGGCCTAATCAGAAAGTGCCAGGAGCTTCGCCAGGGTGCGGCGAAGCTCGTGTGGGTGGTGGCGAGGCGCGGGGCGGCGTGCAAGGGCTGCCCTAGGTCGGACTGTGGGTCGGAGGATGGGTTTGTTGGGGGAAGCGTTACGGTGGTGTGGAGTGGCAGTGAAGGGGTGGGGGGAGCTCAGTGTGATGAGGCGGAGGTTCGGTGAAGGTCGGCGAGGTGTGTGAGGCTGTGGAGCGATGGGAGCATCTCGCCGGAGGGTGGCCGGAGACGAAGGGGATGACGATGGTCAGGGTCGGTCGAGGGCTTAATTGAATAAATTGAAAGCGGGGAAAGAAAGAGGAGAAGAAGGGGAGTAGTTCTAGCTTACTTGCAGGGACGAAGGGGGAGGAACAGGGCGACAGTCGTATCGACTGTCGCCGGAGAAGACAATGCTCAGGGAAAGGGGCGACGGCGAGCAGAGAGCCGGAGAGGCGCCAGCTGGGTGCGGCGTGGCGCGGGAAGAGCAGGGGAGGAAGTCTCTGCTGCTGGTATTGCGGCAGAGCGAAGAGGTGGAGGGGGAGGAAACCGCCGGAGCTGGTGAGCGTCTGCCGGAGGGAGAAGAGAGGAAAGTTGGGGATTTTCTCCGTCAGATCCAGGCTGGGAAGAACGGTGGAGCGACGGGGGTATTTATAGGGATCAAAACAGGGAGGGAGGCGGAGGGAGACGACGTGTCTCCCTCGCCGGAGGATGGCCGGAAACAAGAACCCATACCGTCCGTGCGTTCGCACGGCCGGTATGGTGGGTTACAACGACCAGGGGGGTGTCCCTGCGACGGCTGACGACGCAGGGCACCCCCGGTTTACTTGCCAGGTCCCCCACCTCACCCTGCGCGGCGCCATGCTCCGCGCAAGGTCGCCGGAGCATGGTGCTGGCAGGTTTTGCAGGGGGGACCTGATCGCAAAGAACGAAGGAGAGTTAGGGGCCAAAATGCGAGGGTTCAAAAGTTGAGGGCCAAAGAGTAAATATATGAGGACCAAAGTGTAAAGTCGGTCAAGGAGGTTTCTTCTTAGGCTCAAGTTTTTATACATGACTAATTAGGACCTAAGGAATCTGATGGTGAATTTCATTTCCATATTAAACCTTGTTTGACCGGTCAATTTACGCAAAAACCCAAATTAAGTTATTAATTGGGCATGGTTCTCAATGTAGGTCAAAATGGGTTCTGAAGGCCAAATTGAAGGTTCTAAACCCTAGAGATTATTTTTCTATGAATTTTAGAGGGTTTATTCTATTTTTACTTTGCCTCGAACCTTGTGAATTGAAGTGGGTTGTTTTAGGGTTACAGATTATCATTTAGTTTCTTGGAATTGCTGTAGCCCTTGCTAGATCATTTCATCCCACTCTTATTCTTATTAAGCTGCTTTGACCTATGTTTGGGCCCTGAATTACCCTGTATGCAGATTATACTGGTAAAATTGCATTTTTACCCCTTATGACTTGTTTTCTTCTCAAACTCAGGATTCTCTGAGTTAAGCCTTTCCTTGAGATATGTAGGAGCTTTTATCCTTTGTATTAGGTCAAAATGAGCTAGTTATGGCTCATGATGAGGTTCTCATCATGCTGCCCATGGTATCTGAACCAGCAGAGTGCTTACATGCCCCCGGTAGGATATTTAAATATCCTAAGAGACAAGCACCGAAGAGAAATTATGCTGTTACGCATCTTCAAGGGAAATTTCCTGCCTCTCCACGTCGAGAACTCGTCCAAATCAACTTGTGTTGATCGGACGCTCCTAATCTAGGCAACTTTTTCAGAGCATTAAAATGCTTTTGCATGATTTTGATAGTTATGCGTACTAAACCAGACCGTGTCTAGATTGGGGTGCTTAGGTTACCGAATCTCGCAAACCGAAGGTCAGTTAACGAGGCTGAATGCTCCCTAAGCCTTAGACTTAATACTTAAGCTTCGCATTTTCCCCAACCTCTTGAGGATTATCTAGATCTTAATGGGTATGTGAATTTTTAAGCCTAGGAGTCTGGCCTAGAAGGCCTAAGATCAGTGTTCCTGCTAATCTCTTTTTGTGTCTCCTTAGCACTTTTCTTTCATTTTTCTATTTTCTTAATGTGGTCTAGAACTTCAGTTAATCCCTTAATCTTTTACTAATGACTATCTCTTTTTCTTTTTCATTTTATGCTCCTTTTTGTCATTTTGCTCTTTTCCTCCTCCTCATGATAATGTGGCTCACAAAATTTCCACCCTCCTCCATTTTTTTGCTCTTTTTTATAATTTTTCAATTTTTTTGTGTTTTTGACATATGTGAATTTTTTTGTGAGAATCCTTCTGACTTTTTCTTGGTTCCGTATGTATGCACTTTACCACCCCCCATGCCTAAGTTTTGCAATGTCCTCATTATAAACGGAGGGTGTGAAATAGTGTTGAGCTCAGGGACTTAGAATATGATACATCGGGTGGGTGAATGGGTCAGAAATGACTGATGCGGACGATTTCAAACTCTGGTACATGTACCAGAGGTGGGATCAACTGTCTAAGGTTGAACTCAAGGTGCAATGGTCGTGGAGTATAGATAGATAATCAGACGGGTCTCTATTTTTGGAATGACAGGTTGCCTCCCATTAAGCGCTAAATTCAACGCCTTCAGCTTAGCGGAACATGGGGTGGAGAGGGAGTGGTCAACTCAGCGGAATTTTGTAAAACAAGCACCTTGATTAAGAGCCTGGTTGGTCCAACCAGGTGCTTGTTAAGATTAGTGGGCTGATGATGCAGCCCAAACCCAATCAGTCTGATGGGTTGATAGATGTAGATCAACAGATGCGGAACCCACCATATGCAATGTGGCTTGGATGGATATGGAAGTGAAAACTCGAGTTTAGGCTGAGTCGAATCAGCTTGGTCAGGGTAGGGTTCCGAAAAATAATCAGTGCATGGTGTGGAAACCCTACAGGGGAGATCAGAGAATGATGGATCATGTTTCTCAGTTTGATCGATACCCGATGCCCGGTATAGATGTGGAGTTGAATCATCTGCAAACAGCTCAGTGAGAGGTGAATCAGAATAGAAATTGAGCCCGGTTGCGGGTTGGGGTAGAGAACGGGTTTTGATTGGTTCTGTATGTGTGGAAGAGGTGGCTTCAATGAGAATCGTGTATGAGGGCTCTTCTAGAAAGGAATGACAGGTGGTCTCATGTAGAGAGTCCTTATAGTAACTTTTAAAATCAAAAGTGAACGCCTGGAGAGTATCTATGGGATATTGGAAATCGGAGTTGAGAAAAGATTCGTATTTTGGGTCGCAATCACTCTCGACATTTGCTGGTTTTGATTCCTGAGGATCGAAAAGAAATGATTCCATGTTACTGGAACCTGAACTGAAATCAGTGATCTCGGGAACCGGGACCTCAGAATCAGAGTTAGAGAATGAGTCATGTGAGCTGAGGTCGTAGATTGGCTTGTAATCATCAAGAAGCAGATTTTCTCTGATGTTATGGTCAGATTCGAAATCGTCAGAGAGTTTGCGAAAATCAAAATCTGAATGAGATTCAAGATCATGAGTTCCACCATAGAATAAATCATATGCTGTGGATTCAGCAGCCTGACTGGTGTCTAGGCTAGATGTCAATTCTGAGCTTAAAAAGGTACCCTTATCTGGTAGAGGCTCAGGTTCCAAGCTGGTAGGACAGACCCAATTGAAACCCCACTCGTCCAACTCCTTAGTTTCTGTATCGTAAATTGGCATAACTTCCGAAAAATCGACTGGTTTCTCTAAGGATGTTGGCGAGGGATATTCATCAAATAGAGGCCCAAAATCATATTCTTCATTGAAAAATTGATCTTCCTCATATGGGGCCTCGAAATCTTCCCAATAGGTTTCAGATCTAGATTCTGGGCTTAGGATGTGGGTTGAATCACTAGGATCTAGGTCCGAATAACCTTCAAGGGTCACCTTATCAGAATAAGGGGCGGAATTTATACCCTCGAGAAGTTCAGTTCTAATCTCATGATTGCAGGAGTTTTGGAATTTATGGTCTAGGGTTGGCTCAACATTGTGTTCTCCTGCAATTGGAATTTCCCAGCCTTCTTCAATATCAGGCACATTGTACTCCATCTGGGTTGGGAATCCACAACCATTTTGTACCTCAAACCTGAGATCAGATTGATCCTCGATGTTGTCTCAAGATGGTTCATCCTCTGTTTGTGGCATATACGGGTATTTCTGGTTGATAATTTGTTTTAATAATCTCATTATCTCTTCCCATTTTTCAAGATCATCTTGGTGTTGTCCCATAGTCCAAGATTTGTCATGCATTGAAGGTATTCCAAATTGTGTAATTTTTCTATCTCTATGTATCCTGTGATGAGAATGTCTCGGGTTGATCCTTTTGTGGCTTTTGCCAATAGTACTTGGGCATAGGTAATGATGAAGGTTGTGGTTGTTGGGACATCAACCTGAATGTTTTCTACTGGTGTTGAGGTTTTGTCTTCTTTTTCATAGAATTTCAGGGCATCCTCAATCATCCTATCTCTCATGGATCACCGGGATTTAGGTTTCTTGAATGGTAGTCCTAAGTGGTTTGGCTGCATATTTGGATCAGGTGGTGGAACCAAGATGTAGAATCGGAGTTTGAATCAAGATGTAGAATCAAGTTATGAAGGGATTAAATCTGAATAAAGAGTCCCACTGAAAATGTATGTGTGTGCTCTAAAGAGAAAAGATGAGGGACTGGAGATGTTTTTGACCCAATCGAGGCACCCAAAAACGTTTGGATGACTATGGAGGTTCGGGGCTGATGATACCCTTGGATCAGAAGGTCGTCCACCTGAGAATTACCTGGGTAGCCAGAAAGGGAGAGTCCCGCAAAGACCCCTACATGGTAGAGCGTCCCCACAGGTTACAGGGTTTCCCCCACCCGACCTCTCTTGTCACTGAGATTCCAGGTAGACCAGAATGGGGACCTTGACCTCTTAAGTCTACCACTTTTATTTCAAAGGTGCTTTAGGGTTTTCACTTGAACTTTAGATGTTTTGATGTTGTGACCTAATTTGGAGGTTGGTTGACCCAAGGGGTCAACTTCACCTGACCTGTCCTAAAGCTGGCAGAATGATTCTAGGCTTGGGACCTAGAGACCACCCTGATTTGACTCCCAGTTTATTAGGTCCAAGATTTTTTAAGATTCAAGTGCTGTTAGAGCTCAATTTTTAGGGTTTGTCTTATTTAGATCTCTTCAATCAAGGGCTTGGGTAGCACACTGATGTGGGAGGGTTCATTTCTTTTTATCCAGGTTTGTGTGCCTAGCACTCCAAAAACCCTGCTGCTGAAACCCTAATTTGGTTCTATTTCTAATCCTCTTTTCTTCTTGAAAAAGGTTCTCTTTGGACTTAAAAGCAAGAAATGTGTTGTCCGTGGAGATTAAGCGTGATTTCTATTAGGCACAGGAATTTGTAGTATAGGATCTTAAAAAAAAACCACTCCAACTTCAATAAGTTTTTGCAAAATCAGGAAACCTTTGCCTTAAATATGGTAATTACTATAAAAAGAAGGCAATTGTTTCCTAAGTTGGTTTCTTCCTTTTGTCTTTCAAGGGTTAGGTGATGGATTTTAGAGAAGAAGAGAGGCTACTTGCCCTGGAGAGGTTGACTTGTGCGGGAGAATTCTTCTCTTGAAACACCTAGCAAGATCACAATAAAATAAATAGGGCAAGTTATTGTTCAATATAGTCAAAAAAAATGTAGAGATTAGTGATAAATTACGTATTGCTCCTCGGCAACGGCACCAAAATGTTGCAACGCTTTGTCGGGCTTTTTAGATCAATCGCGCTGTAGTATAGGTGACCAAGCATTGATAACAAATAAGAATTATTACTCGAAAACCTAAGTATCCGAGGTCGAACACAGGAAGCAAATGGAATTTATTCACTAATCTCAATAATGTAATTGAACACTTTGAATTACTTAAAACTTAATTCAAAATATAAATGCAAGAGTGTGAGAGTCAAAATTATAGTAAAATAGAATTGGACGTTTGATTATAGAATCAGAAGTCTTAAAAAGATATTTCTCTTTAAGCTTTTATTTCCTTCTCCTTCTTAAGTCTTCTCTTTTCTGCTGTCTTTCTTCTTCTTTCTTTCTCCTCTGTCTTCTGCTTCTGCCTTTCTCCTTCTCTTTCTGTCTCTGCTTGTCTTCTTCTTCAGTCACTCTTCTTCCTTCTCTTTGGCACAGTGCCTTTCTCCTTCTTCTTCCTCTGCGGGTCTTCTTCTTCTTTCTTTCTTCTTCCATCTTCAGCTGCACCATTGCTACAGTGCTGCTCCTTCCCTTGGCTTCTACCCTTCTTCCTTCTTTCTTTCTGCGGCTAAGTCTCAGCCTCACCTTGCCTTGATTTCCTTCAACCTCAGCTTTCCTCTGACGTTCTTTTCTCTTTGGCCTTCCTTCCCCTTCCTTTCTGTAGCTAAGTGTCTTAGCTTCACCTCAGCTGTGCCTTCCTCTTCCTTATTCTTTTTCCTTAGCTTCCCTGCTGCGCCTCTTCCTTCCTTAGCTCTGCTTCTTCCCTGCACAACGCAGCAAAACCTAACCCCTACCCTCCCCGCATCTTTCTCTCTATTTCTTTCTTCCGTACGCTCTCCCAGAGCCAAGTAATCGGGTCAGGTGTGCGCCTGGGTCTAGGCGCACCGGCGTGGGTGTGGTGCATGAGGAGTGCTAGGTCAGGGTAGTCGAGTTAGGTGCCAGGTCCGCGGGGTCAGGTCCCGAACGAGGCGTGGCGAGTGAGGGAGAGGGACCTCACCCCTGTGTTCTTGAGGCAGACAGCATAAAACACAAATCCAATTTATCCTACACGCCTCACTCTTGCGTTCACGAGTGGGACTAAATGTCCCACCCGCTTCTACGCTCGCACCCGCAGGAACTCCTTCTTGAAGTGCTGCTACTAGGTTGCTTGCCAAACCAATTGCTTGGCTATATGAGTTCGCGCACTCATCTGCTTCCTCTGGGACTCTGACACCTGGAGCGCGCAGCCTAGGATGAAGCTCGCGACCTTCTCGCTGCGTGCTTCAATGGCGGCAGGTGGTGAGATCTGACACACACAAACACGGCCTTGCGGCCCCATTAAGACACATGGGAAGCTTCATCGTGTCAAGGCGAAGGCGGGACAGTAGGTGGCAGGCCGCAGGGTGCCCTAGGCATGCGTGCCTGGGTCACCTTGTGGCCATGCTTATGGGTTAGGTCAATGGGTGTTTAGGGCGGTGATGGCAGTCAGTGGATGGGCAGAAGGTGATCAGTGGACTGTGGCAGAGGTGGTGAGGTGTTTGGCGAGGCGTGTGGTGCGCGAGGAGTGCTAGGTTATGGTAGCCGGGTCGGGTGCTTATTCCGTGGGGTTAGGTCGCAGACGAGGCGTGGCGAGTGACTGCGAGGGGTCGAAAGGGAAAATAGAGAGAGGGGAATTTAAGAGGGGATAGAGAGGACTAAGTCTAACCTAATTAAGTGGACGAAGGGGGAGAGTTGGCGGCTGGCTGTACCTACTGTCACCGGAGAAGACAGTGTCCAGTGGAGGGAGACGGCGATGACGAAGGGTCTAAAGGTGTGCGCGCGGGTATTACGCAACGCAGAGGAAGATGGTGAGGGCAACTCTGCCACTAGTAATGTGGCAAAGCGATGAGAAAGAGGAGGGAGGCTCGCCAGAGCTCGCTGGACTTCTTGACCGAAGGAGAAGAAGATGAAATTGGGGTGGATCTCTGGCCAAGTCGAGCTAAAGAGGTGTGGCTGGGATTGAGGATCCTTTTATAGATGCTGGCAGGGGCTCCTGTGCTTGGAAGATAAGCTTCCAAGCACGTGAGTCCTCGTCGGAGAAGGAAGTAGCTGGAGACCCAAATCTCTTGTGCGTTCGCACAAGAGATTGGGTGCAAACCAGAGATTGCAATCGAGCTCAGATGGAAGGGAATTCCTCAGAGAATCTCCCTTCCAAATCTGGGAGATCTCTGAGGAATCAGGGAGTACTCCCCCTACATTCCTCGTCAGAGTAGGATTTCTCCCCATTAATGGTGGAGGGACCTGTTTGTAAGAGTGGCAAGGAAGTTATAGGGGTCTGTGCAATGGTTTTCAAAAGATAGGGGCCAAATTGTAATTGGGTGTACTATTTTGCAAAGTAGGTCAAGATGACCTCCCCTTAGGTCCAAATTTTGGTACAAACCTAATTTGGACCTAAGGAATCCAATGGTGAAGTTAGATTTTAGGATTGACCACGTTTGACTGGATATTTTGCACAAAAACCCAAATTAGGTCAATTAATGAGTTAGGACCCTAATCTAGGTCAAAACAGGTTCCAAAGGCCACATTGAAGGTTCTAAACCCTTGGGGATATTTTTCCATGAATGTTAGAGGGATTAGTTTATTTTTATCCTATCCAAAACCTTGTGGAATTAAGTAGGTTTGTTTTAGGGTTACAAGATGTCATTTAATTCCTAGACTGCATATGAACCCATTTCTAACTAAACCAACCTACTTTTTATCTTATTCAGACCATTTGACCTATGTTTTGCCTCTGAGAAATCCCGTTTATGTACTATAATGGTAAAATTACAGTTTTAACTTTTATTTAATGTTTTCTTCTCAGAACACTTATTACTTGAATTAAGCCCTTCTCTAGGTTATGTAGGAGCTCTTATTCTCTTTCTTAGGTAAAAATGAGCTAGTTAGGGCTCATGATGAGGCTTTCATCACCAGTCATCTGAAAATGCTTTCTTTTCAGCGTGCACCGTGCGCATGCCACTCCCTTGCCCGCACCCCGCACCTCTCCCTACGATAGCCATCCCCGCACCTTGCACCACTCCCTGTGATGCCACACCTCTCCCCTCACCTCCTCTCCCTTTATAAACCCCCCTCCTCCTCCTCCCCGTCTCACACCACCACAGCCGAGCGAGAGAGAGAGAGAGCAGGAGCCGGAGAAAGAGTAAGCAGAGGGCGAGTGGAGAGATGATCGCAAGTCTGAGCACGAGAGAGGAGGGTGTTGTGTTGCTCTGCTGCAGCGTCTGCGGCGAGGAAAGCTAGAGCGGTTATGCGAAAGTCATTTTTATGCAGAATCAGACATCTGGAGTGACATCCAAACGTCTTACCGGACGTCCGAAGAAGTTGGAAGGTAGACCGAAGCTGTTTCAGACGTTCGAGAGCACCTCTAGACGTCTAACGGAACCTTTGGACGTCGGCACTGCATTCCAAACGTCCGATAGAGGCACCCGGAGAGAGGTCTACAATTCGTCAGGTGTGCGGAATCTACGGAGACGTCAGGAGCTGCTATACGAGCCCCCATTCCACCCGATTATCCTGGTAGAGTGGTTCTAACTAATTCTCCAAGTTAAATAAAATGCACGCAATTAGTTAAAACCTAGGAAGAAATAAACATATGCTCTCGAATACAGCTATTCAAGTGAACCCTAGGTTATGACATGAACACTAGGGATAGAAAAGACGCGTTTTAGAAAGATGAATGATTAAATAAATCATAAGCTACCTATAATAAACTACATTATTAATAGAAGAAAATGAACTCATACTGTGGAAACTGGGATGCCTGCTCTATATGTAACAAACTAGATATGGAACAAAGAAAAGTTCATGTACGAACCCAACGGGGAATGTAGAACGAGATAAGAACACTGCAGTACTAAGAATCGGATGGTTCTGGAATTGCTGCCCACAGGCGACCGTTAAGGGAAGTGAGTTGACCTTCGTGTACGTAGTACCGAAGAGAGAAACTATCTCTTGTAGTGTAGAGGGGAGCTTGCCACCTTTGAATTGAGACCCGGGGTGGGTTTGGCAACTCTACGTCAACTCTTGCTGGCTCTCGTGTACGTGGTACCAAGGTGAGCTACTTAATGTATGGGAGAGTGAGCCACCCCAGGGGGCCCGGCATTAGGCATGGCCACCCTACACCGACTCTTGTTAGCCTGTTGAGCAAATCGAGATAATTGGACGAGGGTACGCAGACTGAGGAGGGGCAAGACCCCTGTTCTATTATGTTCTGAGAGGGTAAGGCCCTATACTGTTCCGCACTGTACGTTGAGGCGTACCCGCTAGCGGAAATGACTGACTGCGTGCCAGTGCAGGGTAGCTACCCGCATGTTTATCACGTGTGCCGTAGTCACCGCTATGTCACGACTGTGACCTCGGGTTGTAGGCTGGGTGTAGGACTACCACGGAAGGACTCCCAACTATGAGAGTGCCACATATACATCCTACATCATGGGAAAACTGCAAGCAAAATCGTTCCTCTAGGGAACAAGAAGATTAAGTAATGAGATGGACCCTGATTAGAGATCTCTACACAGAAAACCATTATAAGATAATTTGGATCGGAAAGTAATATGTTAAGCTACCTATTAAATGCATTTTTATGTTTAGCCACCACTCTACTCAGCGTTAGCTGACTCCAGTTATATAATTTTGTACAGGTCAGGGATTTGAGCAACCCGAGCTATTGGCTGCTGAGGACGCTGGGCCTAGTTGAGCACAGCTGTAGTTTCTACTACTTGTTGTAGTGAGTTCCTGTATTTATATTTTCAGTACTTCTCTGTTATATTCTCTATCCATACTAGTTTTGTTGTGATGGCAGTATTCCTGTTCTTGAAGGCATGTGATATTCTTGTATTACAGTTCTATTTCTCCTTTCGTTGCCAATTTCTTTTTGCTTAACTATTATACTTGTGAGGTTGTGGATTGATGCATGTTATTTGGTTCTTTCTCGTTGGATGACTAGGCCTTGGGATTAGTCAAGGCGAGCCGATCTTGGATCCTGTAGGGATCTGGGTTCGAGTCGTGACATTTACCTTTTCCTAATATTAAATCTGTGGTTTGCCTGCAATTCAACTATCAATTGTAGGCTGGTGCTTCAAAGTTCCAAGATTTTGAGCTCAACTTTTCTCAACTTCCGTCTGTGCGTAAAAGTTCCTTGAGAAGCTCGGGCTCCGATCAGCCGTACGTGGCCGATCGGGGCCCTCCCGCCTCCGAATGAGCCTCTTCCTCTTCTCAGACCTCTCCCCCACATCGAGCTAACCTCTTCCTCGGCATGCATAGACTCTTGTTGCTTGTGGTGGCAGGTGATGGGTCAGCCTAGATAGGTTGTTAATATGATGTTGTTATCGTTGAAATATGTATAGTGGTTAACCTAATTGGGACTTAACCATCTCTTTACAAAATTTTTAACCTGGCCTAATTGATTTTATCTTGTCACTTTTAGGCCCAGGGTCAAACTCAGGGAAGTGGGGTTCAAGTCGAATTTCTACGTTTTCCTTAAAACGCGTCTCTTCCGTTCGTTTATTATGTTTTTGGTATTTTTCTTATTTAGGTTTTTTTTCTGGTAATCCTTGCTCTGAGGCACACCCTCAAAATTGTGTCCTTGGCTTTTAGCCAAAATAGAGTTCCAAAACACGCCTTGCTACTCGCAAGACGGGGTACCTGCAAATCAAAGATTATCTTTTCTCTTTTATACTTTTCTTATCTTTTTACTAAGAAGGAAGCTAACAGACAGAAAGTAAATATAGTAGCTATAGATATATATTTATATGTAGTATATATATAAAGGGGTGGGGGTGGAGGTGACGATGGAGTGTAGCACTATATCGAGTCAGTCGACGTCTAGAGAGACGCAACCAACACGACTAGGTGCCGCGTGGAGTGTGGATGGAGGATGGATGATGAATGCGAACATGCTTTCTATACGCGTGTATCGGGGAATATCAGCAACTGGTGCAGATATTCCCGCGATACAGCGTATAGTAAATAACGTGAAAATATATGTACATATGTATGTATATAAGTAAATATATCTATATGTATATAAATGTATAAGTACATATGTATAGATATATATAGATATATATGTATATATATATATATATAGGTGTATATGTATATATATATATGTATGTATATATGTATATAAGTATATATATATAATACTATATAGATGTATATATATATATATATGTATATAAGTATATATGTATCTAGATATATATATATGTGTGTATATATAAGTATATAGATATCTATATATATATATATATATATGTATATAAATTATATATATATGTATATATATTATATATATATGTATGTATATAAATTATATATATATGTATGTATACATAACTATAGATATTACTATGTATATATATAGATATATGTATGTATATATATGTTACTATAAGTGTGCGTGTGTGTGGGTATGTGTGAGTGTAGGTGTGTGTGCGTCGGTGAAGGTGTGTGTGTGTGTTGTTGTGAGTAAAAAGAGAGAGAGAGAGAGCGAATACGTGAGAGAGAGTGGGAGCGGGCGGGAGAGATCAGCAGAGAGAGAGCAGGCGAGAGAGAGAGAGCAGACGCGCGAGTTAAGACGTCTGCCGCCTACGGCAGACGTCTGACGCCGCACCGTCTGAAGGCGGAGGCGGACGTCTGAAAACGGCAGGTGCGGGCGCGCCTTCGCGTAGGGTTATGCAGGCCCACGTGAGGACGACGGGCGGGCGATGGCGCGGAGGAGCGAGTGTGGAGGAGGTCTGCAGGTGGTCGCGGAGGGTTGCGGAGGAGGGCAGGGGTCGGCGCGAGGCCGTAGCCGGCCGCTGCAGTGCGCGCGGCGGCGGGCTACGGGTGCAACTACGGGGCGGACAGAACGGAGACGGAGGCGGGGAACGCCCTGCAGACGCGCACGGAGGCGGTGAGTGGCTGCGGGGACGGTCGTGGAGGAGCGGGGAGGACCTGCTGCTGCGTGGCTACTGCTGCCGTCGCTTCAAGCTTCGAAGCTTGGAGCGGCGGCAATGGCGTGAAAGAGAAAAAAAATGAAACGAGGACGACACCACGCCCACCGGCTCGTCGAAGAGCTGGGCGGTGGTGTCCCCACTGTGGTGGTGTGCACCACAGTGGGTACTCCTGCTCGTCGGGTGCCTCCTCGACGGAGGGCCGACGTATGAGAGGGGAAGACGGTGGAGGATGGAGGTGGACTGAGGGTTTTGGTGCAACAGCTTGTGTTGGTTTTCTCCTTCGCGAGGAAGAGGCTGTGGCTATAAATAGAGGAGGAGAGCGTGGCTGCAAGCATGGCTGCAGCAGGGGGGATGGCGTGGGAGTGGCAGCCGCAAGGAGAGGCGTTGGCAGGGTATGGCATCGCATGCAGCATGGCATGGAAGAAATGAACCGTGGGAAGAAGAGAAAAGAAGAAATCAAGAGGAAAAATAAAAAGAGGTGGATTTTGCAAGGAGGCACTTGAAGAAAAATGTTAATATGCAAGCCATTGTTTCACTCCTCTTCCTCTTCTCAATAAAATGCATGAATGCAAGTGTCTTTACAAATGCGACTATAGGATCATAATATACATAGTTAATGCTAGAAAATAGCACAAGAAGGCGTTATTACAGGCATGTTTTGAGGTGCAAACATATACCCCCATGCCTATCTTTTGCTAGTCCCTAGCAAAATCGTATTTAGAAGTGATCTTAAGCTGAAGATTTTCTTCTGAGGTGATACAGGTGTGTTTATTGTCGGATATTGTGAGAACCAATTGTAGAGAAGACTACCAGTACTTTAAGTCTCATATGACATAGATCATCTCTCAACTAACCAAAACTCTTGATATTTAAACCTTAAGTATGATTTCCAGGACGCAGGAGGTTTTTGCCGTACTTGAGAGCTCAAGAGGTTATGGTTTGTGCATAGTGAAGGATCAAGACTGACCAGATGAACCTTAAGACTCACTCTCAGGGTTTCACGAATTTTTAAGTACAGGTTGGTTACAGTTTCAGCTCGTGTTTTCGGATTGACCCTTAAGATGATTACGGAAAACTTAACTCCCATTTTCTGATTTTTTTTTTGTGGCTCACCGGAAAACAAAGTATACAGACATTTATGAGATATGCTGACTCTTTTGCAACATCTTTTTTTTTTTTTTTTGACAACTCTTTTTTTCTCTTTTTTTTTCTTTTTCTTTTTTTTTTTTTGAAACACGTGTCAGTATATCTCTTACAACACATTTTGAAGGAGCACACTTATTTTTCTTTTTGGTGGGAGAGTTTCTTTTTGGTGAAAAGAGTCACTCCTAAACACAAGACTAAAGGTTGGGATAAAAAGTCTACTTGCACGCACAGGTAAGGACTCCACCTTCCCTAATGAACACTAGGGTTGGATCTTATGTTCACCTAGTCTTTCCTGATATGTGTAGTGTGAACCAAATTTACTTAAGCTCTCAAGAAAAAGCAAACCAACGGATCCTGTACTGGTGTCTCAGGTACAAGAAACGTCCTTAGGAGAGATTTTGATCTATTTCGTCAATGCTTTAAGTGAATTAAGCCGAGCCTGAGCGAATTAAGCTTCTGTGGCCTGGAAATTCTTCAAAACAGAGGTTGAATATCCATAAATACTTATTGTATTTTTGTTTCAGCTTTCAGATCATTACTAAACACCCTTTTTTTTTTCTTTTTTTCTTTTTTTTAGAGACTGCATGATACCCTAAAATACCTAGATCCTAAGGATGCCTATCCACCCCCCCATGCCAAACAATGCTATGTCCTCATATGCATGCAGGGAAGGGTAGAGAAAGGACGAGAGATTGGGTAACAAGAGCTGAAGTGCAGGGTATACAGCAGGGCGGTAGGGCGGGTGGATGGTGGGTGGCGAGTGTTGTTAGGGTGCCTGATGAGAGTCTCATCATGAGCCATAACTAGCTCATTTTGACCCAATAAAGAAGATAAAAGCTCCTACATAACCTAGAAGAAGGCTTAACTGAAGGAACAAGTGCTCTGAGAAGAAAACATGAAATAAAGGTTAAAACTGCAATTTTACCATTGCAGTACATAAACGGGATTTCTCATAAGCAAAGCATAGGTCAAATGGTCCAAATAAGATAAAAAGTGGGTTGAATTAATCAGAAATGGGTTTATGTGCAATCTAAGAATTAAATGACACTTGGTAACCCTAAAACAGACCCGCTTAAATTAACAAGGTTCCGGTCAGAATAAAAATCAAGCAAACCCTCTAAAAATCATAGAAAAACATCCTCTAGGGTTTAGAACACTTAATTTGGCCTTTGGAACCTAGTTTGACCTAGATTATGGTCTTAGCTCTTCAATTAACCTAATTTGGGTTTTTACGCAAAATGTCCAGTCAAACGAGGTCAAACCTAAAATCCAACTTCACCATTGGATTCTTTAGGTCCAAATTAGGTTTGTACCAAAATTTGGACCTAAGGGGAGGTCATCTTGACCTACTTTGCAATTTAGTACACCCAAATCACAAATAGGTCCCTATCTTTTGAATATCCTTGCAGAGAGCCCCCTAGGTTCTTCGCCTTCTTTGCAAACCGGTCCTACCGCCATTGCTAGGGCAGAACCGAGCTCCGACGAAGTTTCGAGAGAGATTGCTCTCTAATTCCTCAGAGATTCTCTCCCAGAAATGGAAGGGAGATTCTCTGAGGAATTCCCTTCCTTCTAAAGCCAATCAAATTCGCTGCGTGAACCCAATCTCTCGTGCGAACGCACGAGAGATTTGGGTATCTTTCTTCCTTCCAACTCCGGCGAGCCGGCTGACCTAATTGCGCGTTTTTCACGCACTGATAGGAGCGGCCAGCACCTATAAAACACCCCTCGGACCCGGCCGCTCATCTTAAGCTTGATTTTGACGGAGATCCCCTCCAAATTTCTTCTCTCCCATCTCCGGCCAAACGACCCACAAGCTCCGGCGACCGCCTTCCCTCCTTCTCGTCACTCTGCTGCCATACCAGCAGCAGAGTCCTCTCCGCCTCTTCCTCCCGCGGCGCGCTGTACCCTGCGCGCAAGCTCCTGACTTCATCTTCGTCGCCGCTTCCTCCCCCAGGGTCTTTCTTCCCCGACGACGGCAGTCACGAGCCGTCCTCTCCGCCGCCTCCCTTCCCTCCAGACAACCCCAGATACGTTCTCCACCCTCTCCTCTCTCTTTTCCCTCTGTTATCTCCCTTGATCGACCTTCGACAGACGCTAACCACCTCCATCATCTTCGCCTCCGACCACACTCCGGCGAGCTGCCCACACCACTCCAGCCCTCCACACGGCTCGCCAACCACCTCGAAAGCTCCGCCTCACCTCCAGGAACACACTCCACCCTACCACTGCCACTCCAGCCCTCCACAATCACCCCCCGACCAACCCACCATCTCCAGCCACAGGTTGACCTAGGCACGCACGCCTAGGCCGACCTGCGGCCTGCAGCACTGCCCACCGCCTTCGCCGTGCCACGGCGAAGGTCTCTAGCTATTCTGATTTGGCCGAGAGGCGCGTTTTGTGTATGACAGGGTTTGAGCCGCTGCCGCCATGGACGACCTCTGATGAAGCTCCCACGAAGCTCCAGGCACCCGGTCTTCCAGGCTACAGGTGCTGCATACTAGCGCGAGTGTCGCGAGGTGAACGAGTCCAGCCAAGGAGCGCTAGCAGAGCCAGCAGCTGCGGGGCAATCGCACGACGAGGCTTCTGCAGGCGCGCGTGAAGGCGAGACCAGATAGTCCCACATCGTGGGATTGCAACCCTCAGGTACCATATAAGTTGTTTTTGTGTTTTACTCTTATCGCCTCAGTAAGCACAGGGGTGAGGTCCCTCACTGACCCCACCCGCCTCGTCCGCGGCCTGACCACGCGGACTTGGCGGATCCGACCCGACCTAGACCTACGCACTCCTCGCGCATCACACACCTGCAGGTGCGCCTGGTCCCGGGTACGATCCGACCCGATTAAGACCGTGGCTCTGGTAGAGCGGTTTGAGTGAATCTCTTGAGAGAGAGAGACGCGCGGGTAGAGGGAGAAGGGTTAGGTTTTGCTCCTGTGCAGGCAGGCTGATCGCAGGAGAAGGAGTTGGCCGCTGCAAAAGAAGGAAAAGCAAGCCAAAGAAGAAGAAGAAGGCAACGAAGAAAGGAGGAGCAAGACAGAAGAAGAAGAAAGAAAGAAGTCTTCGCAGGAGAAGAAGGAAAGCAGAAAGATTAGAAGTCTTCGCAGAGAAGAAGAAGAAGGACAAGGGAAGATTGCAAAGAGATCAGAAAGGCAAAGCAGATGAAGGAAGAGAGAAAGAAAGATCACATTTAAGACGTCTGATACATAAATCAGACGTCTAATTCTATTTTTTTTAACATCTTTTTTAAAACTCTTTGAATCAATTATATTTGCATTTAACAGTTGTATTCTTGGGTTTTACAAAGTACTGAGTTTGCTCCCTGTGTTCGACCTCGGATACTCTAGTTGTTCGAGTAATAAAATTATTTATATTTGTTTAAACGTTTTGTCGGTTCTACTGCAACGTAATACGCCTTTAAATCCGCACAAAAACGTTGACAACATTTTGGCGCCGTTGCCGGGGAGCAACGGCCACTTTTAAATCTTTTGAGTACAACTTTTCTATCTAATATCTGACTTAACTTCTCTTTTGTTGTGTTCAATCAGGGAAAGCAAAACAAAAAGGAAAGAATAGCAACTGCACAACAGACAGGAACAGGTAATCTCCATAAGCCCTCTCCCTTAACCCTCTCACAATCTAAAGAAAAAAGAAAAAAAAAAAAGAGAGAAATCAACTTAGGGCTACCTGTCTTATATTTAGTAACTCATCAAGTTGCCTGATTTTCATTTCAACATATTTTTGTCTGTCATCCAACTAAGGCAACTAGGGCTAAAACTTTCTTGATTGAGCCCTAGGTGCTAATTTCTAAGGCAACTAAATTGGACCCATTAGAGCCAAGTTAGGATTGCAAAGCTAGGGTTTTTAGAGACACATCTTCTCTAAAACAAAGAAACAAACTTTCCAAAAAGAAGTGTGCCTAAACCGTGTTTGAAAAGATTTATACAAGAGGAACCCTAAGCAAATCAGGCTGATAATCCATTTGAACCATAAAAGGAAGGACCTAAAAGCTCTCAAAGGAACAAGAGGTGAAGTTGATCCCTCGAGTCAACCAACCTTAATATTAGGTCACTTTTTGCACTCAAAATACTTAAAAGTTCAAGTGGAACATTAAGCACCTTGATCTTAAAATAAAAAAGGTAGACTTAAGAGGTCAAGATCCCCATTCTGGTCTACCTGGAACCGCAGTGACAAGAGAGGTCGGGTGGGGGAAACCCTGTAACCCGTGGGGACGCTCTACCGTGTAGGGGTCTTTGCGGGACTCTCCCTCTCTGGCTGCCCAGGTATCTCTCAGGTGGACGATCTTCTGATCCAGGGGTCCATCTGCCCCGAACCTCTATAGTCACCCAACAATTCTTGGGTGTCTTGATTGGGTCCAGCACCTTCTAATCTCATCACATTTTTCGGTGCATGTTCGGTAGGAGGTCCTTAAGACCACCTTTAAGACCTCCCTTAGAAATTCATTCTCGTCGAGGCCAAGCCTCGACGCCCTTGTTTGTGCAGCAACCCCACCACATAAATCTTTCATCTGATTCAGACCCTGATTCTCCTTCTTCTCCCATCATGGCACAACCCATTGAAGAGGAGAATAACCTTGAACACCAACTTCAACGCTTGAACGATCCCTTTCAGAACTTTGTAAACCCACCACAGCGACCTATGATGCGAGATCACTATAATCCCGCTGCGGTGGCAATCGAACCCCGAGTACGAATCCCAATTGGAGGACCCGATTCTGATCTGAAGCCCAATATGATTCATGCCATACCAAAGTTCCGTGGGCTTAACTCTGAGGATCCATTCCAACACATTAAACAACTCAAGCATCTGGCCCAGACCTTCGGGTCAGATGTACAAAACCGGGATATCCTATTCATGAAAATGTTTTCGTTCTCCCTCTTGGACAAGGCCGCGCACTGGTATCAGACTCAGACCCGCCCGATCAACACTTGGGAAGAATTACAGTCCGAATTTTTGAAAAAATTCTTCCCTGTTGGCCGGACGAATGCCTTGCGCCACCAGATCACTCATTTCACTCAACAACAGGGAGAACCTCTTCACGAAGCTTGGGATCGATTCCTAGATCTCATGCGAAAGTGTCCCCATCACGGAGTTCCTAAGTGGGAACAAGTCCAGTCTTTTTACCAGGGACTCCGTGAGGATATTCGTCTAATCGTCAATGCAACATGTGGAGGAAACATCATGGGCCAACACGAGGACACGGTATGGGAGATTCTCGAAAACATGTGCGAGAACTCCATAAACAATGACTCCTTGGGCTTATTCGACAGGACGAATGCCCGCGCATCAACGAATCTAAGAGGGACACATGAGATGCATGACCTGTCCACTTCTGTTGACCTGGAATTGATGGCCAGTCGGTTGGACAAGGTCTCTATCATAGAAAAGAAGGTGGACGAGCTAACTCGACATTTGCAGCAAGCCACCTCTGCACAAAACTCTTTTGCACGACCTCCTCTGGCAAGGGAAACAGTGCAAAACATCTATCACCAACCTGCCAAGGGGATGGGCCCCTATCCACCCCCGTCTACCTCCCAGACCGGAGTGACCTCCGATCCCTTCTACTCGAGTTGGGGGAACTCTAAACCCTCGTATTCTGACTTTCCTGAGGTTCCTCAGAACTGCGAGGACCTCAACGCCATCCAGAATGACCCATACTCCAATACCTACAACCCTGGATGGCGAAATCATCCTAACTTTCAGTGGGCGGGAAATTCTCAAAAACCACCATATCAACCCCACCCACAAGCTCCTCGTCCATATCAGCCGCCTCAGCCTCGGCCCAATCCCACCTACCAATCCGGGCAAAATCAGGATCAACTGACTCTTATCCTTCAAACGCTGGCTGACATTCAAAAGACGAATGCGGCAATGCAAAAACAGCACAAGGACGAGATCACAGAGGTTCGCAACCAACTGGCCCAGATGGCAAATTCCCGCCAACCTGGCACCCTTCCTTCGCAACCTCTGCCCAACCCAAATAACGTGCTGACCCAGAGGCGCATTATGAATCCAAATCCAGGCCACGCACATTTGATTTATCAGGCCCCTGCTACTCCATCACCAGACGGGATGGAGGCTTCTACATCTTATGCAGAATTTCAGCAGCAGCCACCTCTCCTACCTAACCCAAACCAAAGTCAGGCTGGATTAAACTCTGTAACAACACGTAGTGGTAAAACAACACAAGACCCACATTATCTGAACCACTCCAAGCCTGATAATCGCCAAGACCCTAGGGTAGTCATCCAAGATACTACTGTCCCAGATCAAGAACCTGGACCTATCCTAGAGGAACCAGCTAGGATCCCATTTCCTGAGGCCTTGACCAAAGGAAAAAGGACAACCAAACCTGTGGCTCCTGAGGAGGATCTGGTCAAGCTCTTTGAACAGGTCCAGATAAACATCCCGTTGATGGATGCAATCCGCCACATACCGGCTTACGCAAGATTCTTGAAAGACATATGTACACCTAAACGTAAGCCGCGAACCAAGGATGGGAATCCGATCGTACTGTCAGAGCAAGCCAGCTCTGTCATCCTGAGCAAACTCCCACCCAAGGCTAAAGACCCAGGAACCCCCTTGATTTCTTGTAAAATTGGTGAAACCCAACTTGATAGAGCCCTACTAGACCTAGGTGCCTCCATAAATTTAATACCTACATCCCTCCTTGACCACCTTGAAGAATCTGAACTTAAACCCACTGAGGTGACATTGCAGTTAGCCGATCGATCCATCAAGTCACCCAAAAGAATACTCGAGGATGTCATTGTTAGGGTACGAGATTTTTATTTCCCAGTGGACTTCATAGTACTGGACATGGATGCACCTAAGAACCCAAGGGACACACCAATCATATTAGGGAGACCCTTTTTGGCCACTGCTAGGGCCAATATAAACTGCGAAGAGGGCCAGATAGAATTAAAATTTGGGAATCAAAATCTGAAGATTGACATTTTCAAGGCCCAACAAGGGATTAATTGCGGGGTTATAGAGGAAATTTGTGATGTCAAAGCCGTGGTTGATGAACTGCATATAGAGGACAACCTGATTATTCCTGATCAACCACTAGAAAATCAAAAACCACTAACAGAGGAGTGCGAACACGATCTAGACACACCTATGACTCCTACCATTGCTCCCGATACAAACCCTGAGCCACCCGCTGCTGCTGACAATCCTGTCATGGAACTCAAGCCCCTTCCCGAACATCTAAAATATGTCTTTTTGTATTCAAATCAAACGTTTCCTGTGATTATCAATTCTCGACTCACACCTGACTAGGAACTCCGTTTGATTTCTGTTCTCCAGCAACATCGTAGAGCCATTGGATGGACTCTAGATGATTTGACTGGTATAAGCCCTTCATACTGCACGCATCGAATCTACACAGAAGAAGGCTCACGACCTTCAAGAGAAATGCAAAGGCGCCTAAACCCTAACCTACAGGAGGTCGTGAAAAAGGAGATCATTAAGTGGTTAGATGCAGGGATCATCTACCCGATCTCCGACAGTCGTTGGGTGAGTCCAACACAAGTGGTACCTAAGAAGGCAGGACTTACCATCATCACGACTGAAACCGGGGAAGTCATTCCTACCCGAATAGCTAATTCGTGGAGAGTCTGCATTGATTACAGAAGACTAAATTCCTCCACGAAGAAGGATCATTTCCCACTACCATTTATTGATCAGATCCTCGAGAAACTAGCGGGAAATAAATTCTTCTGCTTTCTTGACGGGTACTCCGGTTACAATCAGGTGGCAATCCATCCAGAGGACCAAGAAAAGACCACATTCACCTGCCCCTTCGGGACGTACGCGTTTCGAAGGATGCCGTTCGGTCTCTGCAATGCACCTGCAACTTTTCAGCGGTGCATGCTTGCCATATTCTCAGATATGGTAGGTGATTATCTGGAAGTCTTCATGGATGACTTTTCAATTTTTGGACAATCATTTGACGATTGCCTCCAACACGTGGTCCATATACTCAGGCGGTGCATCGAGGTGAATTTGGTTCTTTCCTGGGAAAAGAGCCATTTCATGGTGCCTGAAGGAATTATCCTGGGACATTTAATCTCAGAGAAAGGCATCCAAGTGGATCAAGCTAAGGTTAACCTGATTTCCAAGCTCCCTATGCCTAGCTCGATTAAGGACATCCGATCTTTTTTGGGGCACGTCGGTTTCTACCGTCGATTCATCCCTGATTTCTCCAAGATCGCGCGCCCCCTGACCAATCTTCTCTCCAAGGATGTACCTTTCAAAATTTCCAAGGAATGCACTCAAGCATTTGAGATCCTACGTGACCGAGTCACCCAAGCCCCAATCCTACAGTCCCCTGATTGGTCTCAACCCTTTGAGATCATGTGCGATGCATCTGACTTCGCTGTAGGAGCGGTTTTGGGGCAGAAAATTGACGGGAAACCTGTGGTCATTTACTACGCCAGCAAAACACTGGATGAGGCTCAGCGTAACTATACGGTTACTGAGAAAGAGCTGCTGGCCGTAGTATTTGCCCTGGAAAAATTCAGATCATACCTTCTGGGTTCCCGTGTTATCATATACTCGGATCACACAGCTGTGAGGCATCTCCTGGCCAAGAAGGACGCGAAACCTCGATTAATCCGCTGGATCTTGCTGTTGCAAGAATTTGACCTCGAGATTCGCGACAAGGCGGGAAAGCACAATGTGGTAGCTGATCACTTATCTCGCCTTCCTTCTGAAATTATTGATCCTTCCGGACCTATTACAGAACATTTCCCTGATGAGCACCTCCTGACTATCAGTACAAGTCTTCCATGGTTCGCCGATATTGTTAATTACCTGGCATCACATCAGATTCCGCCCGATTGGTCGAAGGCCAAAAAGGACAAATTACGTTCCGATGCCAAGTATTACCTATGGGAAGACCCGTATCTCTTCCGCATTGGTGCTGATCAGATAATCCGACGATGCGTCACAGAAGTGGAAATCAAAGACATACTCTCATTCTGCCATGACCAGGCATGCGGTGGACATTTTTCGGGACATAAAACCACATCGAAAGTCCTCCAGTGTGGTTTCTACTGGCCCACAATTTTCAAAGATGCATACGATCACTGTAAGGCATGTTCCCGTTGCCAGACTCTAGGCAACATGAGCCATAGAGACATGATGCCTCTACAGCCGATCTTGGTATGCGAAATTTTTAATATTTGGGGGATTGATTTCATGGGACCCTTTCCTACCTCGGATGGCTTCGAATACATTTTACTCGCAGTTGATTATGTTTCCAAGTGGATAGAAGCCATTCCGACCCGAACCAACAATCATAAAGTCGTTATAAAATTCCTTCATCAAAACATTTTCTCAAGGTTCGGGATTCCGCGTGCTATAATTTCCGACGGAGGGACCCATTTTACGAACGCTCAGTTCAGGTCACTGATGATCAAATACGGGGTGTCACACCGAATCTCTACTCCTTACCACCCCCAAACTAATGGTCTAGCTGAGCTATCTAACCGAGAGATCAAGAAGATCCTTTAGGTTACTGTTCGACCTGATAGAAAAGATTGGTCTTCTCGGCTTCCGGAAGCATTGTGGGCCTATAGGACCGCCCACAAGACCCAATTAGGAATGTCTCCCTTCAGACTAGTGTACGGGAAGGCATGTCACCTCCCCGTCGAATTGGAGCATAAAGCCTATTGGGCAGTACGGACCTGTAATCTCGACCTTTCTAAGGCTGGAACCCACAGAAGATTTCAAATGAGCGAGATCGATGAATTACGCCACGACGCGTATGAGAACTCGCGAATTTACAAAGAACGGGTTAAAGCTTTTCACGACAAACACATTTCTAGAAAGGTCTTTCATCCTGGTCAAAAGGTTTTACTCTTTGATGCTCGACTCAAACTATTCCCAGGAAAGCTAAGATCCAAGTGGGTCGGACCCTACCTAGTCCGCCAAATCTTCGGAAATGGAGCTATTGAAATCAGCCCACTCAGCCACGATTCTGAACCCTTTGTCGTGAACGGGTAGAGACTCAAGCCGTTCATTGACATGACCGATATAGATTTGACTGAGTCATCCTTTACCCTCCTTTCCTCTTGAGCTCATTGCGCCCAGCCGATGGCGTAAAACTCAGCGCTTAACGGGAGGCAACCCGTCATTCTTTGAAAAACCTGAAACCGTTTCTGACATCGCTATGCAGAACTCATATTGCACTTTAGGGTTCATCCATTAGAACAGCCGACTTCACCTCAGGTATACCTACCCGAGATTAGAAATCGTTCGCAACAAGTCGCTTCGACCCATTCACTCACCACACACCTGTCCTAATACATGAACTAAGCTGAATTCGAACCCACCTAATTTACAATGGGGACATTGCAAATCTTAGGCATGGGGGGGTATGAAAGTGCAAAAATGTCAGAAAATTCATATCAAGAAAGGGTTTCACGTAAAAAAAAAAAAAAAAAAAAGTTGATAGAGGGGAGGAACAATTCAGGGTCATACAAATGAGAGGAGGAAAAGAAAGAAAAATGACAAAAAGGAGCAAAATGAAAATGAAAAGAAATAGTCATTAGTAAAAGGTTAAGGGGTTAACTGAAGTTCTAGAAAAAAAAAAAAATGGGAACAGAAAAGTGCTATGGAGACATAACAAGAGATTAGCGGGAACGCTGGTCTTAGGCCTCTTGGGCTAGATTTTTAGCTTAAAAATTCACGTATCCGTTAAAATCTGGATAATCCTCAAGAGGTTGAGGAAAATGCGAAGCTTAAGTATTAGGTCTAAGGCGTAGGAAGTATTCGGCCTCGTTAACTGACCTCCGGTTTGCGGGATTCGGTAACCTAAGCACCCAAATTCACACACAGTCTGGTTCAGTGCGCATAAATATTCAAAACACGCAAGAGCGTTTAATGTTCTGAAAAAGTCACCTAGATTAGGAGCGGCCAATCAACACAAGTTGATTTGGACAAGTTCCCAGCGCGGAGAGGCGGGAAATTCCCCTCGAAGATGCGTAACAACATATCGTCTCCTCGGTGCTTGTCTCTTAGGATATTTAAATATCCTACTGGGGGCATGTAAGCACTCTGCTGGTTCAGATACCATGGGTGGCATTATCACGAAATGTCGATCGCCAGGGTCTGAATTCGGCCACGGAACGCCATGGGCGGGATTATCTCGAAATCTCGAAAGCCAGGGTTCCGGGGGTTGCCATGGGCGGGATTATCTCGAAATCTCGAAAGCCAGGGACCCTTGAGGATTGACGATGGGGACGAGGAATCCGATACAGACCGTGTTGAGAAGCTAATCCGAAGCTAGAAATAAAAAGAAAAGAGAGAGAAAAGCTCTCCAAACAAATAAATCCTCTATCTCTCACTTACAAAAAAAAAAAAACGCACTGCAAACTGAGCTTAGGCTAAAAATATCTCAAGCACGGGTGCTTTAACCGCGGAGTCCAACAAACCTTAGGTTAGTTTCTGTGGGCCGTAGAAACCTTTGCAGAAGACTGAGGCTAAAGCGGAACAGGTCCGGA
The DNA here is from genome assembly GCA_037157565.1 of Thalassia testudinum. Lineage (NCBI taxonomy): Eukaryota > Viridiplantae > Streptophyta > Magnoliopsida > Alismatales > Hydrocharitaceae > Thalassia > Thalassia testudinum. Next base: position 43,157,549 of record JAZHRO010000065.1, read on the forward strand.
TTTTGGTTGGTACTTGAGTACCTCTAGGCCTATTGTCGGCATTCCCACCTAATCACAAAAGAAAAGGAGAAGCACTTATCATTGTTGACAGACACTCAGGGTCTAGAATGGAAGTTAAAACTTTGAAATTTTGCTAAGGGACTAGCAAAAGCTAGGCATGGGGGTATGATGAGAGCCTCATCATGAGCCATAACTAGCTCATTTTGACCCAATAAAGAAGATAAAAGCTCCTACATAACCTAGAAGAAGGCTTAACTGAAGGAACAAGTGCTCTGAGAAGAAAACATGAAATAAAGGTTAAAACTGCAATTTTACCATTGCAGTACATAAACGGGATTTCTCAGAAGCAAAGCATAGGTCAAATGGTCCAAATAAGATAAAAAGTGGGTTGAATTAATCAGAAATGGGTTTATGTGCAATCTAAGAATTAAATGACACTTGGTAACCCTAAAACAGACCCGCTTAAATTAACAAGGTTCCGGTCAGAATAAAAATCAAGCAAACCCTCTAAAAATCATAGAAAAACATCCTCTAGGGTTTAGAACACTTAATTTGGCCTTTGGAACCTAGTTTGACCTAGATTAGGGTCTTAGCTCTTCAATTAACCTAATTTGGGTTTTTACGCAAAATGTCCAGTCAAACGAGGTCAAACCTAAAATCCAACTTCACCATTGGATTCTTTAGGTCCAAATTAGGTTTGTACCAAAATTTGGACCTAAGGGGAGGTCATCTTGACCTACTTTGCAATTTAGTACACCCAAATCACAAATAGGTCCCTATCTTTTGAATATCCTTGCAGAGAGCCCCCTAGGTTCTTCGCCTTCTTTGCAAACCGGTCCTACCGCCATTGCTAGGGCAGAACCGAGCTCCGACGAAGTTTCGAGAGAGATTGCTCTCTAATTCCTCAGAGATTCTCTCCCAGAAATGGAAGGGAGATTCTCTGAGGAATTCCCTTCCTTCTAAAGCCAATCAAATTCGCTGCGTGAACCCAATCTCTCGTGCGAACGCACGAGAGATTTGGGTATCTTTCTTCCTTCCAACTCCGGCGAGCCGGCTGACCTAATTGCGCGTTTTTCACGCACTGATAGGAGCGGCCAGCACCTATAAAACACCCCTCGGACCCGGCCGCTCATCTTAAGCTTGATTTTGACGGAGATCCCCTCCAAATTTCTTCTCTCCCATCTCCGGCCAAACGACCCACAAGCTCCGGCGACCGCTGAAGTCGGTTAGTTTGATGACCGGGTTTTGGTTTTGTTATAACGTTGTAGTAAAGCCGGTTATTACCAACATTTCAAATATAAAAATTTTTTACTCGGAAAATAAAAGAGTTCCCGAGGTCGAACTCAGGGAGCAAGTTGTATTCTAGAGATATACATGTTTCTTTTACAAAATAAAGAAAGAGAGAGGGAAAGAATTTGTTGTTCTCTTTGTTTTCTCCTCGTGATGTTCTTCTTTCTTTCTTTCTTCAGATCTCCTTCTTCTTCCTCTTTGCTCTGCAGAGGTGATGCTCCTCTTCAGATCTCCTTCTTCTTCTTCCTTGGTTTCTGTCTTGGCCTCTCTTCTTCTTTTTCTGCAGTCTCTTCTGTGAAGGTTTCTTCTTCCTCGGCTCTGCTGCACTTCTTCTCTGCAGCCTTTCCTCTTCTTCTGCCTTGCTCAGCCTCTTCTTTAGAGTTTCTTCTTGTTTTTCCTCCCTGCGGTTAAGTGTCAGCTTCTTCTTTTCTTTTTCAGCCAGGGACGTCACGCGAAGCTTTCTTCCTTAGCTGCTTCAGGCCGTCGTCTGATTTCCAAATCAGACGACTTAACTACCTGTTGCTACAGTTAGCTTCCTTCTTCTTCCGCGGGTCTTCTTCTTCGCCTGTGCCTGCACACTTCAGAGTTTTTCGTCAGAGGCAAAACCTACTCTACCCTCCCCCCCCCGCGTCTCTCTCTCTCTGAAACCACTCTTGGGAAAGCTCTCCCAGAGCTACCGGGTAACCGGGTTCGGATCAGGCCCGGGTCCAGGCCCACCGGCGTGCGTGGTGGGCGAGGAGTGCAGGTCAGTCTAAGTCGGGTCGGGTCAGGTCCGCGGGGCGTGAGCGCGGACGAGACCGGGTAACCGGGCGGGTGTAAGGGGACCTCACCCCGTGTACTGAGGCAGTAAGGCTAGTGCACGAAATCAATTTAAACAGTGGAACGGGTGTGAGGCTTACCGATGTGGGACTAAACGCAGACCGTTCCTCGCGTGCGCCTGCTGGGAGACCGCGGCCTGGCTTCTGCAGCTGCGGCTTCTATTTGCATAGGTTGCTGGCTGGCTGCCTTCGCAAGACTCCCCGTACTCCGCAGCAGCTGGAGACCTGGAGTCCTCAAGCCTGGAGCGCGGGAGAAGCTGCTTCAATGTGCGTTAATGGCGGTCGAACCTCAAAACCTGTCGGACACGAATATGGCCTCTCGGCCTGATCAAACCACTGGGGAACCTTCGCCGTGGCATGGCGAAGGTGAGGAGCTGCGCGGCAGGCCGCAAGGTGGTGTCTGGCGGCAGTCCTGGGTCGGACTGCAACCGGAGGAATGGGTTTGTTCGGGGGAGTGTTACGGAGGTGTGGAGTGGCAGTGGAGGGGTGGGGGGTGCTCAGTGTGATGAGGCGGAGGTTCGGTGAGGGTCGGCGAGCCGTGTGGGTCGCTGAGGTGATGAGAGCGGCTCGCCGGAGGGTGGTCGGAGGCGAAGGAGGTGAAGGTGGTCAGGGTCGGTCGAGGGCTTAATTGAATAAATTGAAAGCGAGGAAAGAAAGAGGAGAAGAAGGGGAGTAGCTCTAGCTTACTTGCAGGGACGAAGGGGGGGGGAACAGGGCGACAGTCGTATCGACTGTCGCCGGAGAAGACGATGCTCAGGGAAAGGGGCGGCGGCGAGCAGAGAGCCGGAGAGGCGCCAGCTGGGTGCGGCGTGGCGCGGGAAGAGCAGGGGAGGAAGTCTCTGCTGCTGGTATTGCGGCAGAGCGAAGAGGTGGAGGGGGAGGAAACCGCCGGAGCTGGTGATCGTCTGCCGGAGGAAGAAGAGAAGAAAGTTGGGGATTTTCTCCGTCAGATCCAGGCTGCCCCGGTCGGTGGAGCAACGGGGGGTATTTATAGAGATCAAACAGGGAGGAAGGCGGAGGGAGACGACGTGTCTCCCTCGCCGGAGGATGGTCGGAAACAAGAACCCATACCGTCCGTGCGTTCGCACGGCCGGTATGGTGGGTAACAACGACCAGGGGGGTGTCCCTGCGACGGCTGACGACGCAGGGCACCCCCGGTTTACTTGCCAGGTCCCCCACCTCACCCTGCGCGGCGCCATGCTCCGCGCAAGGTCGCCGGAGCATGGTGCTGGCAGGTTTTGCAGGAGGGACCTGATTGCAAAGAACGAAGGAGAGTTAGGGGCCAAAATGCGAGGGTTCAAAAGTTGAGGGCCAAAGAGTAAATATATGAGGACCAAAGTGTAAAGTCGGTCAAGGAGGTTTCTTCTTAGGCTCAAGTTTTTATACATGACTAATTAGGACCTAAGGAATCTGATGGTGAATTTCATTTTCATATTAAACCTTGTTTGACCGGTCAATTTGCGCAAAAACCCAAATTAAGTTATTAGTTGGGCATGGTTCTCAATGTAGGTCAAAATGGGTTCTAAAGGCCAAATTGAAGGTTCTATACCCTAGAGATTATTTTTCTATGAATGTTAGAGGGTTTATTCTATTTTTACTTTGCCTCGAACCTTGTGAATTGAAGTGGGTTGTTTTAGGGTTACAGATTTATCATTTAGTTTCTTGGAATTGCTGTAGCCCTTGCTAGATCATTTCATCCCACTTTTATTCTTATTAAGCTGCTTTGACCTATGTTTGGGCCCTGAATTACCCTGTATGCAGATTATACTGGTGAAATTGCATTTTTACCCCTTATGACTTGTTTTCTTCTCAAACTCAGGATTCTCTGAGTTAAGCCTTTCCTTGAGATATGTAGGAGCTTTTATCCTTTATATTAGGTCAAAATGAGCTAGTTATGGCTCATGATGAGGTTCTCATCATACCCCCATGCCTAGCTTTTGCTAGTCCCTTAGCAAAAACTTAAGGTTTCAACCCTTGTTCTAGACCATGAAGTTTTTAATAGTTTTAGATAAGTGCCTTTTTTATTTGAGCATAGATTAGGTTAGAATGCTGACCATAGGCCTAAAAGGTACTCTAGTACCAATCAAGATCCAAATCTGTCTAGCCTTAGCCTCAGTCTTTTAGCAAAGGTTTTTAAGGCCCACAAGAACTAACCTAAGGTTTATTGGACTTCGTGGTTAAAGCACCCGTGCTTGAAATGATTTTAGCCCTGGCTCAGTTCGCAGTGCGTTTTGTAAGAGAGAGATAGAAAGTTTTTCTGTTTGGAGAGTTTTCTCTCTCTTTTTCTTTTTAGTTCTAGCCTAGGATTGGCTTTTCAACACGGTCTGTATCAGATTCCTTGCTCCCATCATCAATCCTCAAGGGTTCCTAGCGATCGATGCTTCGAGATAGCACCGCCCATGGCAACCCCCGGAACCCTGGCTATTGAGATTTCGAGATAATCCCATCCATGGTATTCCGTGGCTGAATCCAGACCCTGGCAATTGACACTTCGAGATAATGCCATCCATGGAATCTGAACCAGTAGAGTGCTTACATGCCCCCAGTAGGATATGTAAATATCCTAAGAGACAAGCACCGAGGAGATGATATTTTGTTACGCATCTTCGAGGGGATTTCCCGCCTCTCCGCGTTGGGAACTCGTCCAAATCAATCTTGTGTTGATCGGCCGCTCCTATTCTAGGTGATCTTTTCAGATTTTTGCGACGCTTCTGCGTGATTCTGATTTTTACGCTTACTGAACCAGGCTGTGTGTGAGGTTAGGGTGCTTAGGTTACTGAGTCCCGTAAACCAAAAATTAGTTAACGAGGCCGAATACTCCCTAAGCCTTAGACCTAATACTTCAGCTTTTCATTTTCCTCAACCTCTTGAGGAGTGTCCAGATCTTAATGGGTACTAAGAGTCTATTCAAGAATGCCTAAGGTTTGCATTCTTACTAATCTCATTGTGCACTTTTCAGTTATTTTCTTGAATGAGGTCTAGAACTTAGGTTGATTCCTTAGTTCCTTACTAATGACTATCACCTTTTCTTATAATTTTGTGCTCCTTTTTCATTTTGTTTTTCTTCTCCTTCACAAAAATTTCCTTCTCCTTTTTTTTTTTTTTTTTTTTTCTCTTATTCTTTTTCGAAAAAAATTGTTTTAATTTTTATGGTGTTTTTGGCATATGTGAATTTTTTTGTTTGAAACCTTTTCTTACAAGTTTTTGTACTTTCCTACCCCCCCATGCCTAAGATTTGCAATGTCCTCATTGTAACCTAGGGGTTTTTATTCAACTAAGTTCATACATTAGGATAGCTGTTTTGATGAGTCTCAGATGCAAGCACCTGAGGTGGAGTTGGCTGCCCTAAAGTGTGAACTTCAAGTGCAAAAAAGCTGTCAGAACAAGTTTCAGGTTTTCAAAGAGAATGACGGGCTGCCTCCCGTTAAGCGCTGAGTTTTACGCCATCGGCTGGGCGCAATAAGCTCAAGGGGAAAGGAGGGTATAAGATGCCTCAGCCAAATTAGTAGAAGTTACATCAATGAACGGCTTGAGTCTCTGACCGTTCACGATGAAAGGTTCAGAATCGTGGCTGAGTGGACTGATTTCGATTGCTCCATTTCCAAAAACCTGTCGGACCAAATATGGTCCGACCCACTTAGATCTCAGTTTTCCTGGGAAGAGTTTGAGTCGGGCATCAAAGAGTAGGACCTTTTGACCAGGATGAAAGATCTTTCTCGAGATGTGTTTGTCGTGGAAGGCTTTAACCCGCTCCTTGTAGATTTGCGAGTTCTCGTACGCGTCTATGAGTAATTCATCGATCTCGCTGATTTGGAGTTTTCTGTGGGTCCCAGCCTTGGAAAGATCCAGATTACAGTTCCGTACTGCCCAATAGGCTTTATGCTCCAGTTCGACGGGAAGGTGGCATGCCTTTCCGTACACCAATCTAAAGGGAGACATGCCCAATTGGGTCTTGTGGGCGGTCCTATAGGCCCACAATGCTTCCGGAAGTCGGGACGACCAGTCCTTCCTGTCAGGTCTAACAGTGACTTGCAGGATTTTCTTGATCTCCCGATTAGACAGCTCAGCTAGACCATTAGTTTGGGGGTGGTAAGGAGTAGAGATTCGGTGAGACACCCCGTATTTGGTCATCAGTGACCTAAACTGAGCATTTGTGAAATGGGTCCCCCCATCAGAGATTATTGCACGAGGAATCCCGAACCTTGAGAAAATGTGTTGATGAATGAATTTGAGAACGATTTTGTGATCACAGGTTCGGGTCGGTATGGCTTCGATCCATTTGGACACTTAGTCCACAGCCAACAGAATGTATTCGAAACCATCCGAAACAGGAAAGGGGCCCATAAAATCAATCCCCCAAACATCAAAGATTTCGCATACTAGAATCGGTTGCATAGGCATCATGTCGCGATGGCTCATGTTGCCCAAAGTCTGGCAACGACTGCATGCCTTGCAATGACTGTATGCGTCTTTGAACAGTGTGGGCCAGTAAAAGCCGCACTGGAGGACTTTTGATGCGGTTTTATGCCCGGCAAAATGGCCACCGCATGCCTGGTCATGGCAGAAAGAGAGGATATTGTTGACTTCCCCTTCCGGGACACATCTCCGGATGATCTGATCGGCACCTATGCGGAAGAGGTACGGGTCTTCCCAAATGTAATACTTGGCATCGGAGCGTAATTTGTCTTTCTTGGCCTTCGGCCAATCGGACGGGGTCTGATGAGATGCCAAGTAATTTACAATATTAGCAAACCATGGAAGGCTAGTACCAATAGTCAGCAGGTGCTCATCGGGAAAATGCTCAGTGATGGGTCCGGAAGGGTCAATTATTTCAGAAGGAAGACGGGACAAGTGATCAGCTACCACATTTTGTTTTCCCGTTTTATCGCGAATCTCGAGGTCAAATTCTTGCAACAGCAAGATCCATCGGATCAATCGAGGTTTCGTGTCCTTCTTTGCAAGGAGATGCCTCACAGCCGTGTGATCCGAGTATATGATGACATGGGAACCCAGAAGGTATGATCTGAACTTCTCTAGGGCAAATACTACAGCTAGCAGCTCTTTCTCAGTAACCGTATAGTTACGCTGAGCCTCATCGAGTGTTTTGCTGGCGTAGTAAATGACCACAGGTTTCTTGTCATTTTTCTGCCCCAAAACCGCTCCTACAGCGAAGTCGGATGCATCACACATGATCTCAAAGGGTTGAGACCAATCAGGGGACTGTAGGATCGGGGCTTGGGTGACTCGGTCACGCAGGATTTCAAATGCTTGAGTGCATTCCTTGGAGATTTCGAAGGGAACATCCTTGGAGAGAAGAGTGGTCAGGGGGCGTGCGATTTTTGAAAAATCAGGGATAAATCGTCGATAAAAACCGACATGCCCTAAAAAGGATCGGATGTCCCTGATCGAGCTAGGCATAGGAAGGTGAGAAATCAGATTAACCTTAGCTCGATCCACTTGGATACCTTTCTCCGAAATTGAGTGTCCCAGGACAATTCCCTCAGGCACCATGAAATGGCTCTTTTCCCAGGAAAGAACCAAATTCACGTCGATGCACCGCCTGAGTATCTGGACCAAGTGTTGGAGGCAATCGTCGAATGATGCTCCGAAAACTGAAAAGTCATCCATGAAGACTTCCAGATAATCACCTACCATATCTGAGAATATGGCAAGCATGCATCGCTGAAAAGTAGCGGGTGCATTGCAAAGACCGAAAGGCATCCTTCGGAAAGCATATGTTCCGAAGGGGCAGGTGAACGTGGTCTTTTCTTGGTCCTCCGGATGGATTGCCACCTGGTTATAACCGGAGTACCCGTCAAGAAAGCAGAAGAACCTATTTCCCGCTAGTTTTTCGAGAATTTGATCAATGAAGGGTAGTGGGAAATGATCCTTCTTCGTGGAGGAATTGAGTCGACGGTAATCTATACAGACTCTCCACGAGTTGGCTAATCGGGTAGGAATGATTTCTCCGGTCTCAGTCGTTATAGTGGTGAGTCCTGCCTTCTTGGGCACGACCTGAATTGGGCTCACCCAACGACTATCGGAGATCGGGTAGATGATCTCGGCATCTAACCACTTGATGATCTCCTTTTTCACGACCTCCTGCAGATTGGGGTTTAAGCGTCTCTGCATTTCACGAGAAGGTCGTGTGCCCTCTTCTGAATAGATATGATGAGTACAATAAGAGGGACTTATTCCAGTCAAATCATCGAGAGTCCATCCGATGGCTCTTCGATGTTGCTGGAGGACAACAATCAGACGGGCTTCCTGTTCAGGACTGAGGTTGGAATTGATGATCACAGGAAGGGTCTGATTAGAACCCAAAAAGATGTATTTTAAGTGAGCAGGAAGGGGTTTCAGTTCGAGGATGGGGTTTTCAGCAGCAGCGGGTGGTTCAGTATAGATGTGAGGTTCAAGGGTGGGAGTTACTGGATTGTTCACATCTGGATTTGACTCCTCTGTTTGCGGGTCAAGATCCTTCTGTGGTTGATGAGGCATACTCAAGTCATTCTGGAGGTGTGATTCATCAACCAGAGTCTTGATGTCACAAATTTTCTCGATGACGCCGTAATTAATTCCTTGTTGGGCCTTAAATATATCAATTTTCAGTGTTTGATCTCCAAACTTAAGCTCTATTTGGCCCTCCTCACAGCTGATGTTGGCTCTAGCAGTAGCCAAGAAAGGTCTCCCTAGAATGATTGGTGTATCCCTAGGGTTCTCAGGTGCATCCATGTCTAAGACTATAAAGTCCACTGGAAAATAGAAATCCCGCACTCTCACGATAACATCCTCGAGAATCCCTTTTGGTGACTTTATAGATCGATCTGCTAATTGTAATGTCACCTCGGTTGGTTTCAGCTCAGATTCTTCTAGATGGTCAAGTAAGGATGTGGGTATCAGATTTATAGATGCACCCAAGTCTAACAATGCTCTATCAAATTGGGTACCACCTATCTTACAGGAGATCAGGGGAGTTCCAGGATCTTTTGCCTTGGGTGGGAGTCTACTAAGGATTACAGAGCTGGCTTGCTCTGACAGAACAATTGGGCTCCCTCCCTTGGTTCGCGGCTTACGCTGGGGTGTACATAAATTCTTTAGAAATCGTGCGTAAGCTGGTACGTGGCGGATTGCATCCATCAAGGGGATGTTTATGTGGACCTGCTCAAAGAGCTTGACCAGGTCCTCCTCAGGGGCCACGGGTTTGGTGGTCTTCTTTCCCTTGGTCAGGGCCTCGGGAAACGGGATCTTGGTTGGTTCCTCTAGGATAGGTCCAGGTTGTGGATCTGGAACAGCGGTACCTTGGATAACTATCCTAGGGTCATGGTTATCAGGCTGGGAGTGGTTTGGATAATGCGGGTCTTGAGTTGTCTTACCACTACGTGTTGTTACAGAATTTAATCCGGCCTGATTTTGGTTTGGGTTTGGTAGGAGGGGTGGCTGCTGCTGAAATCCCGCACGAGAAGTTGAGGCATCCATCTCGTCTGGAGATGGAGCAGTGGGGGCCTGATAAATCCATTGAGCGTGGCCTAAATTTGGATTCATAACGCGCTTCTGGGTTGGCACGTTATTTGGGTTAGGAAGGGGTTGGGAAGGGAGTGTGCCTGGCTGGCGAGAATTTGCCAACTGGGCCAGTTGAGTTTTAACTTCAGTAAGCTCGTCCTTGTGCTGTTTTTGAATGGCCGCATTCGATTTTTGAATGTCAGCCAGAGTCTGAAGGATTAAGGACATTTGATCTTGATTTGGCCCTGATGGATAAGTAGGGTTGGGCCGAGGCTGAGGCGGCTGGTAGTGATGAGAGGGCTGTGGGCGGGACTGAAAAGGTGGTCTTTGGGTTTGGGAATTTCCCGCCCACTGAAAATTGGGATGGTTTCGCCATCCAGGGTTGTAAGTGTTGGAGAATGGGTCGTTCTGGATGGCGTTGAGGTCCTCGCAGGTCTGAGGAACCTCCTGAGAATCAGGGAAAGGAGGAATGGAGTTCCCCCGGCTGGTGAAGAAAGGATCGGATGATCTTCCAGTCCAAGAATCAGATGGGGATGGATATGGATCCATCCCAGGGGAGGATCGGTGGAGGATGTTTTGCACAGTCTCCTGTGTGGAAGGAGGTTGTGCAAAGGAGTTACGCGCAGAGGTGGCTCGCTGCAAGTGCTGAGTCAGCTCATCCACCTTCTTTTCAATGATTGAGACCTTGTCCAATCGACTGGCCATTAATTCCAGGTCGACTGATGCGGACAGGCCCTGCGTCTCATGTGCTCCCTTAAGATTCGTCGCTGCGCGGGTATTCGTCCTGTCGAATAATCCCATGGAGTCATTGTTGATGGAGTTCTCGCACATGTTTTCGAGAATCTCCCATACGGTGTCTTCATGTTGACCCATGATGTTTCCTCCGCAAGTTGCATTGACGAAAAGGCGGATGTCCTCACGGAGTCCCTGGTAAAAAGATTGGACTTGTTCCCATTTAGGAACTCCGTGATGGGGCACTTTCTCATGAGATCCTGAAAACGATCCCATGCCTCATGGAGAGGTTCTCCCGATTGTTGAGTGAAGTGTGTAATCTGATGGCGCAAGGCGTTGGTCCGACCAACGGGAAAGAACTTTTTCAAAAACTCGGATTGAAGTTCTTCCCAAGTGTTGATCGGCTGGGTCTGAGTTTGATACCAATGGGCGGCCTTGTCCATAAGAGAAAAGGAGAACATCTTCATGAGAAGAATATCCCGATTTTGCGCATCTGATCCAAAAGTGTGGGCCAGATGCTTTAGCTGTTTGATGTGCTGGAAGGGATCTTCAGAATTAAGCCCATGGAATTTAGGTATAGCATGAATCATGTTGGGCTTTAGTTCGGAATCAGGTCCTCCAGTCGGGCTTCTGACTCGAGGCTCAATGGCCACCGCAGCAGGATTGTAGTGGTCCCGCATCATAGGACGCTGTGGTGGGTGCACGAAGTTTTGGAAGAGGTCATTGAGTCGCTGGAGTTGGTGTTCCAGATTATTTTCTTCCTCAACTGGCTGAACCATGATGGGGAAAGAAGAAGAACTTGGTTCTGAATCAGAAGAGAGAATAATGTGAGGGTGTTGCTGCAAAAACACGGGCGTCGAGGCTTGGCCTTGACGAGAGCGAATTTCTAAAGGAGGTCTTAAGGGTGGTCTTAGGGACCTCCTTCCGTTCATGCACTGTTTGGAAGAGGTAAGTTTAGAAGGTGCTGGGCCCAATCAAGACACCCAAAAATGTGTTGGGTGACTATAGAGGTGCGGGGCAGATGGACCCCTTGATCAGAAAGATCGTCCACCTGAGAATTACCTGGGCAGCCAGAGAGGGAGAGTCCCGCGAAGACCCCTACACAGTAGAGCGTCCCCACGGGTTACAGGGTTTCCCCCACCCGACCTCTCTTGTCACTGCGGTTCCAGGTAGACCAGAATGGGGATCTTGACCTCTTAAGTCTACCAATTTTAAGATCAGGGTGCTTAAGGTTTTCACTTGAACTTTAGTCTTTTAAGTGCAAAGAGTGACCTAATTTAAGGTTGGTTGACCCAAGGGGTCAACTTTACCTCTTGTTTTCTTTAAGAGCTTTTAGGTCCTGTCTTTTAGGGTTCAAGTGTTTAGAGAGAGCCAATTGTTTAGGATTTTTCTTGTTAATTATTTTCAATCAATGGCTTGGGCACACCTCTTTTGGATTTCCTCAATTCTTGATTAAGGGGTGTGTCTCTACTGAAATCCTAATGTTTGACCTTATGTTGGCTCTACTTGGTCCATTTAACTCTTTGTTGGGCAATTAGGGCTCAAGCAAGAATGTGTTAGCCCTTAAATACCCTTAATAGTGTGCAGGAGTGATGAGTTGAAAACATGCAACTCTTTATGGTTACTAAGTATGGAAGGCAGGTTAGCCCTATATTGCTTGTTCTTTTCTTTTCTTCCTCTTTAGAGTTTAGGGGTTAATAGTGAGAGGAAAAATTTACCTGTCTTCGGAGTGGTTGTCGTGTGGTTGCTTGTCTTCTTGAGTTCCTGTAGCTGCACAAAAGAGAGGAGATTATCAGAAATTAAAAGAAACAGGAATGTTTACCTCTAGAATAGCCGTTGCTCCCCGGCAACGGCGCCAAAATGAAGTCGGTTAGTTTGATGACCGGGTTTTGGTTTTGTTATAACGTTGTAGTAAAGCCGGTTATTACCAACATTTCAAATATAAAAATTTTTTACTCGGAAAATAAAAGAGTTCCCGAGGTCGAACTCAGGGAGCAAGTTGTATTCTAGAGATATACATGTTTCTTTTACAAAATAAAGAAAGAGAGAGGGAAAGAATTTGTTGTTCTCTTTGTTTTCTCCTCGTGATGTTCTTCTTTCTTTCTTTCTTCAGATCTCCTTCTTCTTCCTCTTCGCTCTGCAGAGGTGATGCTCCTCTTCAGATCTCCTTCTTCTTCTTCCTTGGTTTCTGTCTTGGCCTCTCTTCTTCTTTTTCTGCAGTCTCTTCTGTGAAGGTTTCTTCTTCCTCGGCTCTGCTGCACTTCTTCTCTGCAGCCTTTCCTCTTCTTCTGCCTTGCTCAGCCTCTTCTTTAGAGTTTCTTCTTGTTTTTCCTCCCTGCGGTTAAGTGTCAGCTTCTTCTTTTCTTTTTCAGCCAGGGACGTCACGCGAAGCTTTCTTCCTTAGCTGCTTCAGGCCGTCGTCTGATTTCCAAATCAGACGACTTAACTACCTGTTGCTACAGTTAGCTTCCTTCTTCTTCCGCGGGTCTTCTTCTTCGCCTGTGCCTGCACACTTCAGAGTTTTTCGTCAGAGGCAAAACCTACTCTACCCTCCCCCCCCCGCGTCTCTCTCTCTCTGAAACCACTCTTGGGAAAGCTCTCCCAGAGCTACCGGGTAACCGGGTTCGGATCAGGCCCGGGTCCAGGCCCACTGGCGTGCGTGGTGGGCGAGGAGTGCAGGTCAGTCTAAGTCGGGTCGGGTCAGGTCCGCGGGGCGTGAGCGCGGACGAGACCGGGTAACCGGGCGGGTGTAAGGGGACCTCACCCTGTGTACTGAGGCAGTAAGGCTAGTGCACGAAATCAATTTAAACAGTGGAACGGGTGTGAGGCTTACCGATGTGGGACTAAACACAGACCGTTCCTCGCGTGCGCCTGCTGGGAGACCGCGGCCTGGCTTCTGCAGCTGCGGCTTCTATTTGCATAGGTTGCTGGCTGGCTGCCTTCGCAAGACTCCCCGTACTCCGCAGCAGCTGGAGACCTGGAGTCCTCAAGCCTGGAGCGCGGGAGAAGCTGCTTCAATGTGCGTTAATGGCGGTCGAACCTCAAAACCTGTCGGACACGAATATGGCCTCTCGGCCTGATCAAACCACTGGGGAACCTTCGCCGTGGCACGGCGAAGGTGAGGAGCTGCGCGGCAGGCCGCAAGGTGGTGTCTGGCGGCAGTCCTGGGTCGGACTGCAACCGGAGGAATGGGTTTGTTCGGGGGAGTGTTACGGAGGTGTGGAGTGGCAGTGGAGGGGTGGGGGGTGCTCAGTGTGATGAGGCGGAGGTTCGGTGAGGGTCGGCGAGCCGTGTGGGTCGCTGAGGTGATGAGAGCGGCTCGCCGGAGGGTGGTCGGAGGCGAAGGAGGTGAAGGTGGTCAGGGTCGGTCGAGGGCTTAATTGAATAAATTGAAAGCGAGGAAAGAAAGAGGAGAAGAAGGGGAGTAGCTCTAGCTTACTTGCAGGGACGAAGGGGGGGGGAACAGGGCGACAGTCGTATCGACTGTCGCCGGAGAAGACGATGCTCAGGGAAAGGGGCGGCGGCGAGCAGAGAGCCGGAGAGGCGCCAGCTGGGTGCGGCGTGGCGCGGGAAGAGCAGGGGAGGAAGTCTCTGCTGCTGGTATTGCGGCAGAGCGAAGAGGTGGAGGGGGAGGAAACCGCCGGAGCTGGTGAGCGTCTGCCGGAGGAAGAAGAGAAGAAAGTTGGGGATTTTCTCCGTCAGATCCAGGCTGCCCCGGTCGGTGGAGCAACGGGGGGTATTTATAGAGATCAAACAGGGAGGAAGGCGGAGGGAGACGACGTGTCTCCCTCGCCGGAGGATGGTCGGAAACAAGAACCCATACCGTCCGTGCGTTCGCACGGCCGGTATGGTGGGTAACAACGACCAGGGGGGTGTCCCTGCAACGGCTGACGACGCAGGGCACCCCCGGTTTACTTGCCAGGTCCCCCACCTCACCCTGCGCGGCGCCATGCTCCGCGCAAGGTCGCCGGAGCATGGTGCTGGCAGGTTTTGCAGGAGGGACCTGATTGCAAAGAACGAAGGAGAGTTAGGGGCCAAAATGCGAGGGTTCAAAAGTTGAGGGCCAAAGAGTAAATATATGAGGACCAAAGTGTAAAGTCGGTCAAGGAGGTTTCTTCTTAGGCTCAAGTTTTTATACATGACTAATTAGGACCTAAGGAATCTGATGGTGAATTTCATTTTCATATTAAACCTTGTTTGACCGGTCAATTTGCGCAAAAACCCAAATTAAGTTATTAGTTGGGCATGGTTCTCAATGTAGGTCAAAATGGGTTCTAAAGGCCAAATTGAAGGTTCTATACCCTAGAGATTATTTTTCTATGAATGTTAGAGGGTTTATTCTATTTTTACTTTGCCTCGAACCTTGTGAATTGAAGTGGGTTGTTTTAGGGTTACAGATTTATCATTTAGTTTCTTGGAATTGCTGTAGCCCTTGCTAGATCATTTCATCCCACTTTTATTCTTATTAAGCTGCTTTGACCTATGTTTGGGCCCTGAATTACCCTGTATGCAGATTATACTGGTGAAATTGCATTTTTACCCCTTATGACTTGTTTTCTTCTCAAACTCAGGATTCTCTGAGTTAAGCCTTTCCTTGAGATATGTAGGAGCTTTTATCCTTTATATTAGGTCAAAATGAGCTAGTTATGGCTCATGATGAGGTTCTCATCAACTGCCTTCCCTCCTTCTCGTCACTCTGCTGCCATACCAGCAGTAGAGTCCTCTCCGCCTCTTCCTCCCGCGGCGCGCTGTACCCTGCGCGCAAGCTCCTGACTTCATCTTCGTCGCCGCTTCCTCCCCCAGGGTCTTTCTTCCCCGACGACGGCAGTCACGAGCCGTCCTCTCCGCCACCTCCCTTCCCTCCAGACAACCCCAGATACGTTCTCCACCCTCTCCTCTCTCTTTTCCCCCTGTTATCTCCCTTGATCGACCTTCGACAGACGCTAACCACCTCCATCATCTTCGCCTCCGACCACACTCCGGCGAGCCGCCCACACCACTCCAGCCCTCCACACGGCTCGCCAACCACCTCGAAAGCTCCGCCTCACCTCCAGGAACACACTCCACCCTACCACTACCACTCCAGCCCTCCACAATCACCCCCCGACCAACCCACCATCTCCGGCCACAGGTTGACCTAGGCACGCACGCCTAGGCCGACCTGCGGCCTGCAGCACTGCCCACCGCCTTCGCCGTGCCACGGCGAAGGTCTCTAGCTATTCTGATTTGGCCGAGAGGCGCGTTTTGTGTATGACAGGGTTTGAGCCGCTGCCGCCATGGACGACCTCTGATGAAGCTCCCACGAAGCTCCAGGCACCCGGTCTTCCAGGCTACAGGTGCTGCATACTAGCGCGAGTGTCGCGAGGTGAACGAGTCCAGCCAAGGAGCGCTAGCAGAGCCAGCAGCTGCGGGGCAATCGCACGACGAGGCTTCTGCAGGCGCGCGTGAAGGCGAGACCAGATAGTCCCACATCGTGGGATTGCAACCCTCAGGTACCATATAAGTTGTTTTTGTGTTTTACTCTTATCGCCTCAGTAAGCACAGGGGTGAGGTCCCTCACTGACCCCACCCGCCTCGTCCGCGGCCTGACCACGCGGACCTGGCGGATCCGACCCGACCTAGACCTACGCACTCCTCGCGCATCACACACCTGCAGGTGCGCCTGGTCCCGGGTACGATCCGACCCGATTAAGACCGTGGCTCTGGTAGAGCGGTTTGAGTGAATCTCTTGAGAGAGAGAGACGCGCGGGTAGAGGGAGAAGGGTTAGGTTTTGCTCCTGTGCAGGCAGGCTGATCGCAGGAGAAGGACTTGGCCGCTACAGAAGAAGGAAAAGCAAGCCAAAGAAGAAGAAGAAGGCAACGAAGAAAGGAGCAAGACAGAAGAAGAAGAAAGAAAGAAGTCTTCGCAGGAGAAGAAGGAAAGCAGAAAGATTAGAAGTCTTCGCAGAGAAGAAGAAGAAGGACAAGGGAAGATTGCAAAGAGATCAGAAAGGCAAAGCAGAAGAAGGAAGAGAGAAAGAAAGATCACATTTAAGACGTCTGATACATAAATCAGACGTCTAATTCTATTTTTTTTACATCTTTTTTAAAACTCTTTGAATCAATTATATTTGCATTTAACAGTTGTATTCTTGGGTTTTACAAAGTACTGAGTTTGCTCCCTGTGTTCGACCTCGGATACTCTAGTTGTTCGAGTAATAAAATTATTTATATTTGTTTAAACGTTTTGTCGGTTCTACTGCAACGTAATACGCCTTTAAATCCGCACAAAAACGTTGACAACAGTGCCTCCCAACAAGCGCTGAATTTAATGTCCCCAGCTGGACTCAGGTTGAGGCAAAGAATTAGTTACCCTCCAGCAGAGCAACGGTTTCTCCAACGGGGGCAGGTTCATGAGTCAGAAAGGGTTTCATATGCTGCCCGTTGACCGTAAATTTACGCCCAGATTTGGGCTCTTCGATCTCAACGGCCCCGTTGGGGAATGGTCTTGAGACCAAGAAAGGACCAGTCCATTTGGACTTTAACTTCTCAGGAAAGAATTTAAGTCGGGCATTATAGAGCCAAACTTGCTGAGATGGCTCAAATTCCTTCCGCCAAATAAGGCTGTCGTGAAAAGCTTTAGTGCGTTGTTTAAAGGTTAGAGCAGAATCATAGGCTTCACGACGGAGCTCTTCCAGCTCTTGGAGTTGGAGTTTCCTTTCTCGACCACACAGGTCAGGGTCGAGGTTACATTGGCGAACCACCTAATAAGCGCGGTGCTCCAACTCCACGGGCAGATGATAAGGCTTCCCGTAAACGATTCTATAAGGAGACATACCAAGGGGAGCCTTAAAGGCGGTCCGATACGCCCAAAGTGCGTCAGTCAACTTGTCGGACCAATCCTTACGGTCAGGCCGAACCGTTTTCTGGAGAATCTGCTTGATTTGCCGATTCGACACTTCTGCCTGGCCATTCGTCTGAGGATGATATGGGGTTGCAAATCGTCCGCACCCATCATCCCAAAGGCCCAGTCTAATCCTATGGCAAATCTGCCATCAGGCCCTTGCGTACGGAAAACCAAACACGCATCAAAACCTCTTGATAAATTGATGCGAATGATGACGGAAATGTCAAAGCGCCATAAAGAGAACATGACCTCTCTTCAGCATTTGGCGCAGCAGAATGCTGAGATCAGTCAACTAAGCATGGCGACTCGATCTCAAGGCACTCTTCCTGCCCAACCTGTTCCAAACCCGCAAAACTTCATACCCTGTGATCCGCAACCACAGGTACAACCTTCTCAGGAACAGGTTCATCAAATTCTGCAAGCTCCAAGCATTCCTCCGGGATTTCAGGCAAATCCCGCTGCAGCACCACACTCTTATGTCCCCATTGCAAACCCTCCTCCGCCGTATGATCCCACTAGACCCGCATCGTCCAATGCTATCACTACGAGGAGCGGTAAGCAGACCGTCGATCCGCCTCGACCTGATCCTGGCCTGTCTTCTTCTTCGCCCTCTCATTTGGGATGCATACCGCATTCGCGAGAGGACGATACACCGAAACTTGTGCCAGAATCAATCCCATTCCCTGAGGCTCTACTAAGGGAGCCAAAAGGCAAAAGGAAAAATACGTAGGCCTTTGATAACCTGCGTAATTTGTTTAGGAATGTAGAAATCAAGGTACCCTTGCTCGAGGCAATCGACCACATACCTACTGTCACCCGATTTTTCAAAGACTACACAACACCCAGGCGACAGTCAAAGAAGGCTAAGAATCCGGTGGTGCTCTCGCCTCATGCGAGTTGTGCTATACTGTCAAACTTACCACCGAAGCAGAAAGATCCGGGCACACCACTGATTTCCTGTAGCATCCAAGGCTGCAGTTTTAACCATGCCCTGCTTGATCTAGGATCTTCCATCAATCTCATACCGACCATCATGCTCGAAAAATTTTCCTTGGGAAATCTGAAACCCACCCCTGTCACGTTACAATTGGCAGATCGTTCTGTCAAAATCCCGAAGGGTGTGGTGGAAGACGTGGTGGTTAGGGTCAACAACCTCTGTTTTCCTGTTGACTTTCTTGTTTTAGACATGGAAGTTCCTAGTTCACTTTCTGATTGTCTGATCATCCTCGGTCGACCTTTCTTGGCCACAGCCCGCGCCCTTATCGACTGCGAGTCGGGCTGTATTGAGATTGCCGTTGGATCTGAAAAGATCAATCTGAACATATTCAAGGTAGTCAAGAACTTTGATTGCGATGGCATCGAGGATGACACGTCTGACGAGGACATGACAGTCAGTGCGTGTATTAGATTGTTTGGGACCTATTCGGACCGCTGCGGATTACCTGAAAACACTAATGACTGCCTGACCTATACAAACTGTGATGTTCCCCAATCCCTCCCTATTCCTATACCTTCTCCTGACCAGACTTCTGACGAGGTTTTCTCCGCTTCCCATACCTCTTGGTCTGAGTCATCGCCGGGCTGCTCACCATCGGTCCGCACTATGAAAGATCGAATTGCCCTTTCTTTCCCGCCAAATCAGGCGGATTTGCAACTCCACACTGGGACCTTGAGCCCACATCTTACTCACTGGGGCTATTCCCTTTTGGATCCATCTATCCAAAAAGCCCCTCTTCTTGGCCAATCTAAGGGCCAACTTCTTCTTCTTGATCTATTTTCTGATCTGCCTGGGACACTCTCGTCCCAGAAAATGCCAAATCTCTCACCATCCACCATCACTTTTCACACCTTTAACGTGATTACTTCACTTTTCTCTTCACCACCCACCATCCACCCACCCTTCCACCCTGATCTATACCCTGAACCTCAGCACTTGTTACCCGATCTTTCGTCCTTTCTCTGCCTTTCCCTGCATGCATATGAGGACATAGCATTGTTTGGCATGGGGGGTGGATAGGCATCCATAGGATCCGGGTATTTTATGGTATCAGACAATTACCACCTATTTATAAATATGCAAGAAAAAGAAAAAGAAAAAAAAATATATATATATATTAATAATAAATGGTGTTTAGTAATGATTTGAAAGCTAAAACAAAAAAATTCAATAAGTGTTTATGGATATTCAACCTCTGTTTTGAAGAATTTCCAAGCCACAGAAGCTTAATTCGCTCAGGCTCGGCTTAATTCACTTAAAGCATTGACGAAATAGATCAAAATCTCTCCTAACTAAGGACGTTTCTTGTACCTGAGACACCAGTACAGGATCCGTTGGTTTGCTTTTTCTTGAGAGCTTAAGTAAATTTGGTTCACACTACAGATATCAGGAAAGACCAGGTGAACATAAGATCCAACCCTAGTGTTCATTAGGGAAGGTGGAGTCCTTACCTGTGCGTGTAGGTAGACTTTTTATCCCAACCTTTAGTCTTGTGTTTAGGAGTGACTCTTTCCACCAAAAAGAAACTCTCCCACCAAAAAGAAAAATAAGTGTGCTCCTTCAAAATGTGTTGTAAGAGATATACTGACACGTGTTTCAAAAAAAAAAAGAAAAAAAGAAAAAAAAGAGAAAAAAAGAGTTGTCAAAAAAAAAAAAAAAAGATGTTGCAAAAGAGTCAGTATATCTCATAAATGTCTGTATACTTTGTTTTCCGGTGAGCCACAAAAAAAAAAATCAGAAAATGGGAGTTAAGTTTTCCGTAATCATCTTAAGGGTCAATCCGAAAACACGAGCTGAAACTGGGACCAACCTGTACTTAAAAATTCGTGAAACCCTGGGAGTGAGTCTTAAGGTTCATCTGGTCAGTCTTGATCCTTCACTATGCACAAACCATAACCTCTTGAGCTCTCGAGTACGGCAAAACCTCCTGGGTCCTGGAAATCGTACTTAAGGTTTAAATATCAAGAGTCCTGGTTAGTTGAGAGATGATCTTTGTCATGTAAGACTTAAAGTACTGGTAATCTTCTCTACAATTGGTTCTCACAATATCCGATAATAAACACACTGATATCACCTCAGAAGAAAATCTTCAGCTTAAGATCACTTCTGAATACGATTTTGCTAGGGACTAGCAAAAGATAGGTATGGGGGTATATGTTTGCACCTCAAAACATGCCTATAATAACGCCTTCTTGTGCTATTTTCTAGCATTAACTATGTATATTATAATCCTGTAGTCGCATTTGTAAAAACGCTTGCATGCATGCATTTAATCATGAGAGGAGGAGAAATGAATAAATGGCTTTGTAATTCACATTTTATCTCAAGTGCCTCCTTGCAAATTCCACCTTTTTATTTTTCCTCTTGATTTCTTCTTTTTTCTCATTCCCGCGGCTGCCTTCTTCTTCCCGCGCCCACATGCACTCCATGCTGCGATGCCATACCCTGCCAACGCCTCTCCCTGCTACAGCCATGCCCCACGCCACACTCTCCTCCTCTATAAAGCCGCAGCTTCCTCCTCGCGACAAGAAGACACCATGCACGCTGCTGCAGCGGACAAAAACCCGCAGCCTCCATCCTCCACCGTCTTCCCCTCCCATACATCGGCCCTCCGTCGAGGAGGCACCCGGCGAGCAGGAGAACCCACTGTGGTGCACACCACCACAGTGGGAGCACCACCGCCCAGCTCTTCGACGAGCCGGTGGGCGTGGTGCCTTCCCTCTCTTCATTTTTTCTCTTTCACGCCATTGCCGCCGCTCCAAGCTTCGAAGCTTGAAGCACGGCGGCAGCAGCCAGCAGCAGCCACGCAGCAGCAGCAGCAGGTCCTCTCGCTCCTCCGCGACCGTCCCCGCAGCCGCCCGTCGACTTCGCGCGCGCCTGCAGGGCCATTCCCCGCTCAACCTCCGTCCTGACGTCCCCGCAGTTGCACCTGTAGCCGTCCGCCGCGCGCACTGCAGCGGCCGGCTACTGCCTCACGCTGACCCCTGCCCTCCTCCGCGACCCTCCGCGACCACCTGCAGACCGCCTCCACGCTCGCTCCTCCGCGCCTTCGCCCGCCCATCGTCCTCGCACACGCCTGCAGAAACCCTACGAAGACGTGCGCCCGCACCCGCAACGGTCAGACGTCCGCCTTCGCCTTCAGACGACGCGGCGTCAGACGTCTGTCGGGGGCGGCAGACGTCTTAACTCGCGCGTCCGCGATCTCTCTCTCTCTGCCGATCTCTCCCGCGCGCGTCCGCTCGATCTCTCCTGCCCGCTCTCTCTCTGTCTGGCGCTCTCGATCTCTCTCTCTCTCTCCTGCTCTCTCTCTCTCTCTCTTTTTACTCACTAACAGACACACACTCACAGCAACACACACACACACATTCACCGACGCACACACACCTACACTCACACATACACACACACTCGCACACTTATAGTAATATATATATATATATATATATATATATATATATATATATATATATATATATACGTATATACATACATATATCTATATATATATATACTTATATACATAGTAATATCTATAGTTATGTATACATACATATATATACAATATATATATACATATATATAATATATATATAGCTACCTATATATATCTATATACTTATACATATACTTATATATATATATATACACATATTTATATACATATATCTATATACATATCTATATACTTCTATACACACACACACACACACACACACACATATATATATATATATCTAGATAACTATACTTATATACACATATATATATATATATCTATATAGTATAATATATATATATACTTATATACATATATAAGTATCTATATACACATACACCTATATATATATACATATATATCTATATATATCTATACATATATACTTATACATTTATATATATATATAGATATATTTACTTATATACATACATATGTACGTATATTTTCACGTTATTTACTATACGCTGTATCGCGGGAATATCTGCACCAGTTGCTGATATTCCCCGATACACGCGTACAGAAAGCGTGTTCGCATTCATCATCCATCATCCATCGACACTACACGCGGCACATAGTCGTGTTGATTACGTCTCTCCAGACGACGATCGACCCGACATGGTGCTACACTCCATCGCCACCTCCACCCCCACCCCTTTATATATATACTACATATATATATATCTATAGATATTATATTTACTTTCTGTTTGTTTGCTTTCTTTTTAGTAAAAAGATAAAAAAATATAAAAGAGAAAAGATAATCTTTGATTTGCAGGTACCCCATCTTGCGAGTAGCAAGGCGTGTTTTGGAACTCTGTTTTGGCTAAAAGCCAAGAACACAATTTTGAGGGTGTGCCTCAAGAACAAGGATTACCAGAAAAAAAACCTAAATAAGAAAAATACCAAAAACACAATAAACGAACGGAAGAGACGCGTTTTAAGGAAAACGTAGAAACTCGACTTAAACCCCACTTCCCTGAGTTCGACCCTGGGCCTAAAAGTGACAAGATAAAATCAATTAGGCCAGGTTAAAAATTTTTGTAAAGAGATGGTTAAGTCCGAATTAGGTTAACCACTATATATATTTCAACGATAAAATCATCATATTAACAACCTATCCGGGCCGACCCATCATACTTTTCTGGCGCCGTTGCCGCCTGTAATAACGCCTTCTTGTGCTATTTTCTAGCATTAACTATGTATATTATGATCCTATAGTCGCATTTGTAAAGACACTTGCATTCATGCATTTTATTGAGAAGAGGAAGAGGAGTGAAACAATGGCTTCCATATTAACATTTTTTCTTCAAGTGCCTCCTTGCAAAATCCACCTCTTTTTATTTTTCCTCTTGATTTCTTCTTTTCTCTTCTTCCCACGGTTCATTTCTTCCACGCCATGCTGCATGCGATGCCATACCCTGCCAACGCCTCTCCCTGCGGCTGCCACTCCCACGCCATCCCCCCTGTTGCAGCCATGCTTCCAGCCACGCTCTCCTCCTCTATTTATAGCCACAGCCTCTTCCTCACGAAAGAAGACCCCAACACAAGCTGCTGCACCAAAACCCGCAGTCCACCTCCATCCTCTACCGTCTTCCCCTCCCATACGTCGGCCCTCCGTCGAGGAGGCACCCGACGAGTAGGAGTACCCACTGTGGTGCACACCACCACAGTGGGGACACCACCGCCCAGCTCTTCGACGAGCCGGTGGGCGTGGTGTCATCCTCGTTTCATTTTTTTTCTCTTTCACGCCATTGCCGCCGCTCCAAGCTTCGAAGCTTGAAGCCACGGCAGCAGCAGCCACGCAGCAGCAGGTCCTCCTCGCTCCTCCGCGACCGTCCCCACAGCCGTTCACCGCCTCCGTGAGCGTCTGCAGGGCGTTCCCCGCCTCCGTCTCCGTTCTGTCCGCCCCGCAGTTGCACCCGTAGCCCGCTGCCGCGCGCACCGCAGCGGCCGGCTACGGCCTTGCGCCGACCCATACCCTCCGCGACCACCGCAGAACCTCCTCCACGCTCGCTCCTCCGCGCCATCGCCTGCCCGTCGTCCTCGCGTGAGCCTGCAGAACCCTACGCGAAGGCGCGCCCGCACCCGCCGTTTTCAGATGTCCGCCTCCGCCTTCAGACGGCGCGGCGTCAGACGTCTGCCGTAGGCGGCAGACGTCTTAACTCGCACGTCTGCTCTCTCTCTCTCTCGCCCGCTCTCTCTCTGCTGATCTCTCCCGCCCGCTCCCGCTCTCTCTCACGTATTCGCTCTCTCTCTCCTGCTCTCTCTCTCTCTCTTTTTTTACTCACAGCAACACACACACACACCTTCACCAACGCACACACACCTACACTCACACATACCCACACACACGCACACTTATAGTAACATATATATACATACATATATCTATATATATATATATATATACATATATACATATATATACATAGTAATATCTATAGTTATGTATACATACATATATATATATAATATATGTACATATATATATAATTTATATACATATATATATATATATAGATATCTATATACTTATATATATACACACATATATATATATCTAGATACATATATACTTATATAAATATATATATATATATCTATATAGTATAATATATATACATATATATATATATATATACATATACATCTATATATATATATATATATATATATATATACATATATACCTATACATTTATATATATAAATATATATCTATATATATACATATATACCTATACATTTATATATATAAATATATTTACTTATATACATACATATGTACATATATTTTCATGTTGTTTATTATACGCTGTATCGTGGGAATATTTGCACCAGTTGCTGATATTCCCCGATACACGCGTACAAAAAAGCGTGGACACATTCATCATCCATCATCCATTCTCACTCCACGCGGCACATAGTCGTGTTGGTTGCGTCTCTCTAGACGACGACCGACCCGACACGGTGCTACACTCCATCGCCACCTCCACCCCTACCCCTTTATAGATATAATACATATATATATATATATATATCTATAGATACTATATTTACTTTCTGTTTGTTAGCTTCCTTCTTAGTAAAAAGATAAAAAAAAAAGTATAAAAGAGAAAAGATAATCTTTGATTTGCAGGTACCCCATCTTGCGAGTAGCAAGGCGTGTTTTGGAACTCTATTTTGGCTGAAAGCCAAGGACACAATTTTGAGGGTGTGCCTCAAGGACAAGGACTACAAAAAAAAAATCTAAATAAGAAAAACATCAAAAACATAATAAACGAACGGAAAAGACGCGTTTTAAGGAAAACGTAGAAATTCGACTTGAACCCCACTTCCCTGAGTTCGACCCTGGGCCTAAAAGTGACAAGATAAAATCAATTAGGCCAGGTAAAAAATTTTTGTAAAGAGATGGTTAGGTCCGAATTAGGTTAACCACTATATACATTTCAACGATAAAATCATCATATTAACAACCTATCTGTGGACTCTGTACCTCCTCAGAAGTGCCCGAAAAGAAGCATGGGTAAAGTGGCTTCCTCCATCTGAGATAATGGCTCGAGGGATCCCAAAGCGCGCAAAGATGTGGTCCTTTACGAATCAGGTGGAGATAACATGGTCTGCACGGCGCGCGGGAATAGCCTCGATCCATTTCGAAACATAGTCAACGGCCACGAGGATGAATTCGAAACCGTTGGATGGAGGAAAGGGACCCATGAAGTCAATTCCTCAGATGTCGAAGATTTCTGCAGCTAGGATGGGTTGCAAGGGCATCATGTCACGACGTGCCATTGACCCTAACGACTGGCACCTAGTGCAATGCTTGGCATAATCGTGTGCATCCTGGTGAAGGGAGGGCCAAAAGAAACCGCACTGTAACACCTTGGCTGCAGTTTTCCTCCCAGCGAAATGGCCTCCGCAGGCCTGATCGTGGCAGAAGGATAGCACACTGGGGAACTCGCTGTCAGGAATACAGCGACGGATGATTTGATCAGCACCTATCCGAAAAAGAAGTGGATTATCCCAGAAATAATACTTTGCTTCTGCCATGAGACGCTCGCGCTGGTTTTTTGGCCAGCCATGTGGAAGAGATCTAGAAGCGAGGTAATTGGCAATGTCGGCATACCACGGTCCACTTGCCATATTTATTGCCAATAGGTGCTCATCGGGAAAAAATTCATTGATCGGCAGAGTAAGTCCAATATGGCTAGGGTCCAGCCTAGAAAGGTGATCAGCTACAACATTCTGGGCCCCAGCCTTATCGCGAATCTCAATATCAAATTCCTGGAGCAGAAGGATCCAACGAATCAGTCTAGGCTTGGCATCCTTCTTGTGCATGAGATGGCGAATGGCCGCGTGATCAGTAAAAACAATAACGTGAGAGCCCAGAAGGTAAGAGCGGAATTTCTCCAGCCCAAAGACAACCGCCAGTAGCTCCTTTTCAGTGGTAGTATAATTACGCTGGGCCTCGTCCAACGTCTTACTGGCGTAGTACACAACGAAGGGGTGTCTATCGCGTCTTTGTCCCAGGATGGCTCCGACTGCAAGGTCTGAAGCGTCACACATAAGTTCAAAGTTGAGGGACCAATCAGGCGGCTAGAGAATAGGGGCCTTGGTGACAGCATTACGCAGCTGCGTAAATGCTTGTATACAGTCGGGGCCCATGTCGAAGGGCACGTCGGTTGATAGGAGATGAGTTAAGGGTCGAGAAATTTTGGAGAAGTCTTTGATGAATCTCCTATAGAAACCGACATGTCCCAAGAAGGAGCGGATTTGTTTGACAGAACTAGGCACAGGTAAATCAGCAATGACGTCGAGCTTGGCTCTGTCAACCTCGATACCCCTATCGGAGATGATATGTCCGAGAACAATTCCCTCGTGCACCATAAAATGACTTTTTTCCCAGGAAAGCACGAGGTTTACATCAATACATCTCCTAAGGATGTGCGTCAGGTTGGCAAGACATTTGTCGAAAGAAGGTCCAAAAACAGAAAAGTCATCCATGAAGACCTTGAGAAAGTCACCCACCATGTCATGGAATATCACCAGCATGCATCTCTGGAAAGTTGCTGGCGCGTTGCAAAGTCCGAACGGCATCCTTCTAAAGGTGAAGGTGCCGAAAGGGCAGGTAAAAGTGGTTTTCTCTTGGTCACGGGGGTCAATTGCCACCTGGTTATATCCTGAGAATCCATCCAGGAAACAGAAAAATTTATTTCCTGCTAACCGCTCCAGGATTTGGTCAATAAATGGTAGCGGGAAGTGATCTTTCTTGGTTGCAGCATTGAGTTTCCTATAATCTACACACTCTCCAAGATGTAGGAGTGCGTGTAGGGATGGATTCGCCCCTGTCATTGACACGGATGGTGAGTCCTGCCTTTTTGGGCACAACGTGAATCGGACTCACCCAGGGGCTATCGCTGATCGGGTAGATTATACCCGCATCCAGCCACTTAATGATTTCTTTCTTAACGACTTCCCGCATGTTAGGGTTGAGACGTCGCTGCATCTCGCGGGAAGGTCGAGCCTCCTCCTCCGTATATATACGGTGAGTGCAGTAGGAGGGGCTAATGCCAGATAAGTCTGATAAAGACCATCCAATAGCTGCCTTGTGTTCTAGGAGGACCTTAGTTAGTTTGCACTCCTACTCCCTGGTCAATTTTGAACTGATGATTACGGGGAGCGTTTCATTTGGTCCCAGGAAAACATACTTAAGTGTGTTAGGCAGCTCTTTCAGTTCGGGAGTGGATGGCGAAGGATCTGGCATTTCATGGGACGAGAGTGTCCCAGACGGGTAGGAGAACAAGTCAGGAGGAAGAAATTGGCCTTCGGATTGGCCAAGAAGAGGGGCTTCTTGGATAGATGGATCCAAAAATGAATAGCCCCAGTGAGAAGTATATGGGCTCAAGGTCCCAGTGTGGATTTGCAAATCTGCCTGATTTGGTGGGGAAGAAAGGGCAATTCGATCTTCAAGAGTGTGGATCGACGGTGAGTAGCCCGGATATGACTCAGACCACGAGGTATGGGAAGCGGAGAAAACCTCGTCAAAAGTCTGGCCAGGAGAAGGTACGGGACACGGGAGGGATTGGGGAACGTCATGGTATGTGTGGGTCAGGCAGTCGTCAGTGTTTATAGGTAATCCGCAGTAGTATGAATAGGTCCCAATAAGTCCGATACACGCGCTGACGGCCATGTCTTCGTCAGACATGTCGTCCTCGATGCAATCACAATCAAAGTTCTTGGCTGCCTTGAATATGTTAAGCTTGAGCTTCTCAGATCCAACGGCAATCTCAATACAGCCCGACTCGTAGTCGATATGGGCGCGGGCTGTGGCCAAGAAAGGTCGATCGAGGATGATCGGACAATCAGAAAGTGAACTAGGAACTTCCATATCTAAAACAAGAAAGTCAACAGGAAAACAGAGACTGTTGACCCTAACCACCACGTCTTCCACCACACCCTTCGGGATTTTGACAGAACGATCTGCCAACTGTAACGTGATAGGGGTGGGTTTCAGATTTCCTAAGGAAAATTTTTCGAGCATGATGGTTGGTATGAGATTGATGGAAGATCCTAGATCAAGTAGGGCACGATTAAAACTACAGCCTTGGATGCTACAGGAAATCAGCGGTGTGCCCGGATCTTTCTGCTTCGGTGGTAAGTTTGATAGTATCGCACAACTCGCATGAGGCGAGAGAACCACCGGATTCTTAGTCTTCTTTGACTGTCGCCTGGGTGTTGTGTAGTCTTTGAAAAATCGGGCGACAGTAGGTATGTGGTCGATTGCCTCGAGCAGGGGTACTTTGATTTCTACATCCCTGAATAAATTGCGCAGGTTGTCAAAAGCCTGCGTATTTTTCTTTTTTCCTTTTGGCTCCCTTAGTAGAGCCTCAGGGAATGGGACTGATTCTGGCACAAGTTTAGGTGCATCGTCCTCTCGTGAATGCGGTATGCATCCCGAATGAGAGGGCGAGGAAGACGGGCCAGGATCAGGTCAAGGCGGATCGATGGTCTGCTTACCGCTCCTTGTAGTGATAGCATTGGACGATGCGGGTCCAGTGGGATCATACGGAGGAGGAGGGTTTGCAATGGGAACATAAGAGTGTGGTGTTGCAGCGGGATTAGCCTGAAATCCCGGAGGAATGCTCGGAGCTTGCAGAACTTGATTCACCTGTCCCTGAGAAGGTCATACCTGTGGTTGAGAACCACGGGGTACGAAATTTCGCGGGTTGGGAACAGGTTGGGCAGGAAGAGTGCCCTGAGGTCGAGTCGCCATGCGTAGTTGACTGATCTCAGCATTTTGCTGTGCCAATTGGTACTGAAGAGAGGTCATGTTCTCTTCATGGCACTTGGACATATCCGTCATCAGTCGCATCAATTTGTCAAGAGGGCTTGATGCGTGTTCAGTTTGTGGTACGCAAGGGCCTGATGGCGGATTTGCCATAGGATTAAATTGAGCCCTTGGGATGACGGGTGTGGATGGTCGCATTGGTCCTCCCGTGGGGTTTTGGCGCTGCGGGTTGTTGGACCATGCGAAGTTCTGATGATTACGCCACCCTGGGTTATAAGTGGCAGAGAACGGGTTGTTCCCCAGGGCGCAAATATCTTCTATGCCAGAAGACGCGTCCGCATGTAGATATGCGTCCGAGCACACGGAGGCTTGGTCCTCCGTGTCGAAATACTGGCTCGCAGAAGCCAGTTCCACATGACTTACCGAGTCGCTTGGCGCGACACTCGGTAAGGAAGGTCTAACGGGGTTTCTCGGGATAGGCCTGGTATTAGAAGAACTTGGATTGTGACGAAGTGGTGAAGAGGTGGTGTTTGCCATAGATCGGGCGGGGTTGGCCAGAAGCTCGTCCAGCTTCTTGTGCACAACGGAGACTTCATCCAGTTTTGTGCAATAAGGCTTAGATCAGTGGATGAATGGGAGGGTCCCGTGTCAAATTCGTGGACATTTCGGGGCTGGCTGGAACGATTAAAGGCGACAATGGAGGCATTGTTTATTGAGTTTTCACTCATATTTTCAAATAGTTCGAATGCTCCATTCTCGTCTTTATTCATAAAATTCCCTCTGCAGGAAGCGTCTGCAATCTGCTTCAAAGTCTCATTTAGCCCGTAGTAGAAAATCTGGGTTATATGCCACTTAGGCAAACCATGGTGCGGACACTTCCTGAGGAGGTCGTTATACCTCTCCCATGCCTCATGAAATTGTTCGCCGTTTTGTTGCGTAAAAGAGGTGATAGCACGACGAAGTGCATTGGTTCGCCCGATTGGGAAGAACTTCTTGAGAAACGCTGTTCGCATCTCTTCCCAAGAATGGATGGTTCTCCCTAGGGTGCGTAACCATTGGGACGCTTTATCCTGCAATGAAAACGGGAACATCTTCATGAGGACTATAGATAACACGACATTTCTTGGTTTAACGATTTCAGCAAGTCGGGTTAGGTCTTCCAAGTGGAGAAATGGGTCTTCACTTGCAAGACCATGAAAGTGAAAATTGATTAGGCCAATTATGTTTGGTTTTAATTCAAAGTTGTCCCCGCCCAAGGGGACCCAAATTTGTCCTATGGTCTCTGTAGCAGCGGGATTCTGATAAGAGCTAAGAGACCTAAGCTCCTCCCGTCCGGGAGGGTTCTGCATTTCCTCCAATGTTTCCCGAATGGCTTCAATTTGCTCATTATACATTTCCATTTGGTCTTGGAGGCGGGTTATGGGATCAATGGCTCCACCACCTGGTGGATTCTGAGGGCGGTTTCCTCCCTCGGGATTTAGGGGTAGGCGTGCAGCCATGTTTGTGGAGGAGGAAGACGATTCGGCTTCTTTTCTAGATTTATCAGTCAATACAAACAATTCAGGATTTTGTGACCTCCTCCCAAACATGCACTACCAGAGGAAGAGTTGGGGAGATGAGAAGTTAAAAGAGATGAGAGAAATGACGCCGCAAAAGTACACTTGATTACAAATCAATACAGTCAAGTTTCTAACCTCGATAGTGTGCCCTTAGACATAAAGATCTAAGTTACCTACTATCACGAACTACGGAACCGAATGCGAGCACCGCGGAACCATCGGGCCAGATTGAAAGGCCGTTTGCCCCAGTCTTAGACACCCGATAGCACGCGCGAACTCTCACCAGCACGTAGTCGCTACACGCAGGTAGTTAGACCTTCAATCCTTAGTAAGGGTCAAGTTACTACCAATTTTAATTAGAGGCTTAGGGTCAAGTGCTTTTGGAATGTGAAGGGCGTTGTTTACGGGTAATGCCCAAGTGATTGATTTTAAGAGTGTGTAAGAACAAGCATGCAACGAGGAAATCTCCCCGAATTAAAGTTTTTATTGGCGAATGATTTTTAGAGTTCAGCCTTAAGTAGTATGAATTTTAAGGTTTTGCTGAATTACCAATTCAACCAATCTCCAAGTTTTTGCAAAAATACAGGTTTTCCTTCTAAAACCCAAGAAACCCTTCTTCAATTATCAGTTAGTTAATGCATGCTAAAATGCAATGGCTACCCTAAATGGAGATTTCTAAGTGTGGATGCATGAATCAGTTTTATATAAATGTGAAAGGGAGCCAAGGCACTTAAATTCAAGTGCTCCAAATCACCAAGAAGAATGTCCACACAAGGCTCAACCAACAGATAAAGAAAATAAAGTTGTTGGTGTTAAAGTATTCAGGATCGAATCACAGGCAAGTTGAAAAAGTCGTTGTGAGGTTGGAATTAACTCAATTCCAAATCTCCCCACCAAAAATGTGATCCTGAATTAAAGATAAGTGAGGCAAAAGAGGGATATAAGCAATCTTTTTCTTTGCCTTAAAGAATACTTCCCACGGCGAAAAATATAAGAATCAAGATTCTCGAATTTTCGCTATGCGAAGTAGGACGGGAAATCCCGGGGCAGTGGGAGTGAAGATAATCAATCAATCAAGTGAATTTTAATCCACTTGCCCTCAAGAAATCCCAAGAAGTTTTTCTAGTTTTTAGTTTTTAAATTTTTTTTTTTTTATTGTGGTGGCAAGTTAACCCTAATTTGCTGAGAAAAGAAAAACCTACTTGTTCGGCAACGTGTGCGAAGCTCCAATGCGGTGTCGACGTCTTCACGCTCTCATTCCCGCCTTGGATCTGCTCACGTCCTCGACTTCGTCAGCCTTCTTCTCCTTCCACCAGGTTCACCTGCACACCAAAAACAACAATACCCGTGAAGAGAGAAGAGACAAATTTAAAGGAATTGGATAGAAACTTACTCGAAGGCACACCTCCCCAGCAACGGCGCCAGAAAAGTATGATGGGTCAGCCCAGATAGGTTGTTAATATGATGTTGTTATCGTTGAAATATGTATAATGGTTAACCTAATTGGGACTTAACGATCTCTTTACAAAATTTTTAACCTGACCTAATTAATTTTATCTTGTCACTTTTAGGCCCAGGGTCGAACTCAGGGAAGTGGGGTTTAAGTCGAATTTCTACGTTTTCCTTAAAACGCGTCTCTTTCGTTCGTTTATTATGTTTTTGGTATTTTTCTTATTTAGGTTTTTTTCTGGTAATCCTTATTCTGAGGCACACCCTCAAAATTGTGTCCTTGGCTTTTAGCCAAAACAGAGTTCCAAAACACGCCTTGCTACTCGCAAGACGGGGTACCTGCAAATCAAAGATTATCTTCTCTTTTATACATTTTTTATCTTTTTACTAAGAAGGAAGCTAACAGACAGAAAGTAAATATAGTAGCTATAGATATATATTTATATGTAGTATATATATAAAGGGGTGGGGGTGGAGGTGACGATGGAGTGTAGCACTATATCGAGTCAGTCGACGTCTAGAGAGACGCAACCAACACAACTAGGTGCCACGTGGAGTGTGGATGAAGGATGGATGATGAATGCGAACACACTTTCTGTACGCGTGTATCGGGGAATATCAGCAACTGGTGCAGATATTCCCGCGATACAGCGTATAGTAAATAACGTGAAAATACATGTACATATGTATGTATATAAGTAAATATATCTATATGTATATAAATGTATAAGTATATATGTATAGATATATATAGATATATATGTATATATATATATAGGTGTATATGTATATATATATATGTATGTATATATGTATATAACTATGTATATATAAGTATATATATAATACTATATAGATGTATATATATATATATGTATATAAGTATATATGTATCTAGATATATATATATGTGTGTATATATAAGTATATAGATATCTATATATATATATATATATGTATATAAATTATATATATATGTATATATATTATATATATATGTATGTATATAAATTATATATATATGTATGTATACATAACTATAGATATTACTATGTATATATATAGATATATGTATGTATATATATGTTACTATAAGTGTGCGTGTGTGTGGCTATGTGTGAGTGTAGGTGTGTGTGCGTCGGTGAAGGTGTGTGTGTGTTGCTGTGAGTAAAAAAAGAGAGAGAGAGAAAGAGAGAGAGAGAGAGCAGACGCGCGAGTTAAGACGTCTGCCGCCTACGGAAGACGTCTGACGCCGCGCCGTCTGAAGGCGGAGGCGGACGTCTGAAAACGGCGGGTGCGGGCGTGCCTTCGCGTAGGGTTCTGCAGGCCCACGCGAGGACGATGGGCGGGCGATGGCACGGAGGAGCGAGCGTGGAGGAGGTCTGCAGGTGGTCGCGGAGGGTCGCGGAGGAGGGCAGTGGTCGGAGCGAGGCCGTAGCCGATCGCTGCAGTGCGCGCGGCGGCGGGCTACGGGTGCAACTGCGGGGCGGACAGAACGGAGACGGAGGCGGGGAACGCCCTGCAGACGCGCACGGAGGCGATGAGTGGCTGCGGGGACGGTCGCGGAGGAGCGGGGAGGACCTGCTGCTGCTGCTACGACTGCTGCGTGGCTGCTGCTGCCGTGGCTTCAAGCTTCGAAGCTTAGAGCGGCGGCAATGGCGTGAAAGAGAAAAAAAATGAAACGAGGACGACACCACGCCCACCGGCTCGTCGAAGAGCTGGGCGGTGGTGTCCCCACTGTGGTGGTGTGCACCACAGTGGGTACTCCTGCTCGTCGGGTGCCTCCTCGACGGAGGGCCGACGTATGGGAGGGGAAGACGGTGGAGGATGGAGGTGGACTGAGGGTTTTGGTGCAGCAGCTTGTGTTGGTTTTCTCCTTCGCGGGGAAGAGGCTGTGGCTATAAATAGAGGAGAGCGTGGCTGCAAGCATGGCTGCAGCAGGGGGGATGGCATGGGAGTGGCAGCCGCAGGGAGAGGCGTTGGCAGGCATGCAGCATGGCGTGGAAGAAATGAACCGTGGGAAGAAGAGAAAAGAAGAAATCAAGAGGAAAAATAAAAAGAGATGGATTTTGCAAGGAGGCACTTGAAGAAAAATGTTAATATGCAAGCCATTGTTTCACTCATCTTCCTCTTCTCAATAAAATGCATGAATGCAAGTGTCTTTACAAATGCGACTATAGGATCATAATATACATAGTTAATGCTATAAAATAGCACAAGAAGGCGTCGTTACAGGCGTGTTTTGAGGTGCAAACAGCAGGACGCATTGGTCGAGTTGTCGTGGTGCAGAGGGATGCGTGCAGCATTTCTGACATGCTTCCGTGGCTTGGCATGTCGCAAGCGTCGGTTCGGCTTGCTGTATGTTGGTGGCGCGTTGAGCAACGGAAGATTGGAGGAGAGCTACGATGCTCGCTACAGTGTGCTGTGGCGAGGCATTCCGACGTAACGGCAGTCTGGCGTGGAGCACTCCGGCGTCCGGATCAGCCAGTTGAGGCGAGTCGTGGCTGTGGCGGTTCGGTGTGTTGAAGGTGGTGGTACGGTGGTTCGGCGAGCTGTAGTGGTCATTGGTGGCTGTGGCATGGTGCTCTTCGTGGTGCAGTGAGCTTGGCATTGCCGTCGTTGGCTATTACAGGTGCAAGAGTCAGTCCTTTTGTCGTGTTGGATGGTTTTGTTTGATGGAGTGGTTTGGTCTTCTTTTTCTTTTTTTAGTGTAGTTTTTGTTTTAGTTTGTTTCTTCCCCTTAGGGGATGAAATGTTTTTCCCCTTGAGGAATGAAATGTTCTTCCCCTAGGAGGTTGACGTTTCTTTGGGGGACATGCGAGAATCCATGCTTCATACTACCGGGATTGGCCGGGCATTGTATCGGTTACAACTTTGGTTGGATCTCCCGTTTGTGCTAATGGCTAGGAAATCTCCTAGTCGCACAGCCGTATCGTTGAGCATGTCACGATAACTCGGTTCCCGATCACTATCTGAAGTCCATGTTTGTGATGCTTCTTTTCTATTTGTTTTAGACTTAGGTTGAAGTTTTGTTCCCCATGTGGGTGGAGGCTTTTCCTCTGATCTTGCATCACTTGTATGGGTTTAACCCCTGTTAATGAAAGGAACTCCCTTTGCAAAAAAAAAAAAAAATTGTAGGCTAGTGCTTCTATGTGAATATCACTTCATTCATTGTGGGTAGATGACTTTTCTTTCAATGATTCCATTTCTCTTAGGTGAATGACTTCTCCTTTCATCACTACTATATATATATATATATATATATATATATAGGGTGGATTGAGGGAGTACAGTATCTACAAAATGTACGTTGGGCATAATCTAATGGCCATCCGATGATAATCTAGTGATCCATATCAATACCACCAATTAATGGGATGAGCAGTACTGAAACGTCAGCAAGATTGACGGGTGAGGATAAATACAATAATTAAGAAACATAAAATTGATACCATGCCCAAAAAGTGTAACATAAATTAAGCTAAAAATATGTATTTTACTAAAAATAGATTCTCCACACTCTAGTACTGGATGCTAATCAAAACAGATTCAAAAATATCTACATTATAAATGAGATAGAAGGAAAAAATGTAAATTTATTGTAACGAAGTATATAAACCTATGTAACAACTATAACATTAGATTGTAACAGATGTACATGTCCATTGTAACATATGAAATATGTTTTTATAATAGAAACTAAATAACATTGTAATACAAAATGTTACTTTGAGCATCAATTGGGCTACAAAATGGTATATATTAATCAAAACGGAATTACAAAAAAAGCATTAACGAGTACTACTTATGCATTTATGCATGAGGTATTGAGAAAAAAAACGTACAATTCTTGAAGCAAAGTATAACATATGATGTAACTACTATATCATCGATTGTAAAAAAAAAATGTAATACAAGATATTGTAATATTTTGTAGCTGCTTTGTAATATATCGCATTCATTGAATCTAAGTTTTGTGTTACAAAGAGACATTGAGTAATAAGGACATTGGAAGTTGAGTTGTAATATAAGCTAACAACACATAAAATAATATAAAGTTAGTTGTAATACAAGTAAACAACACAAAAATAATTGATAGTCAAGTTATAATACAAGACATCAATACATAAAAATAATAAATAGTCAAGTTGTAATACAAGTCAGTAACACATAATTGATTATAATATAAGCAATTGATGTTATTATAGGAGGTAATAATACGAAATTTGTGGAATTCATTATTATATTATATATATAATAAGATAATTATAATTGGTTATTTCCAAAATTAATCGATGGTTTGTGTGGATTGGTTAAAACCATTTACGATATAGTAAAGTGATTTCATCAAATACTTGTGTAATCCAGCGATCATCATTTTAAACCTTTTAATGAATTTATAAATACAGTACTCAATATATATATATATATATATATATATATATATATATATATATATATATATATATATATATATATATATATATATATATATATATGTTGTCCATCTCTATCCATTTTCGTATTCAACCTAATCCACTCTTATCCTTATCTTCATTCAATTTCACCCTTGTCCACTTCTATCCTTATCCAATTTCATCTTTATACCCTTCCATGCTCATTCCCATCCTCCTATCCACTTTCATCTCCCTCCATCTGCTAACTAATTTGACATGCTTCGAAGAAACGGGCTCATAAGTATATATAGCTACTAATTAAACTCTTTCTTTCGATGAAAGGAATACCAGAATGCTCCGATCCTATGTATGTTCCAAATGCCTGAAGAGATCCTCTATACAAACACGATACGTAAGTGGTAACTAAAGAACGATGTATTACAAATATCAGGAAATGACAAGTAGATATATCTACGTTTGAGATACTCAAGGAATCACATTACTAAAAATGCAAACCTCCAATCAAAGAAACAACTAGACTAAGATAATTACATAACGAGCTACATTTATATTATATACTTTACAGCTTTAACCTAGAATGACTTTTGAGCAAAAGTTGGAATCTCTATATATAGTTCAAGCACTTTGAATCCAATCTTTAAACTTCAATTACAAGTAAGGGTGAAACTAGAATATTGGTGATGGGGTTGCACATAATTAATTATATAAAAATAAAAAATCTAATATTCTGGCATTAATCTTTTTTACATGGTTGTCATTGAAAGCATTAAAAATGATTTTGTTGTCATCTACTTTTCAATATTACTTTAAATGCCTTGAAAAAGTTACAACATTTTCATAATTGTCACTGTATTAATTAGCACCATTAAATTTAGTGGTGATGAACTCAAAAATAATGAAATTTTATATTTTTCACTTTTGATCCTTATTTTTTCTCTCCCCTCATCCTCTTCTCCCTCCTCCTCCTTCCTTTCCTCCTCCCTTCTCCTCTCTCCACCTTCCCTCGCCACACCTCATTGGATGTGGATGGACTTCGTTGCATCTCCTCACCTGTCATTCATCTCCAGCCTCCTCTATCTCGATCTGTCACACAAGTCTCCACCTCTTTCCTCTTCCACCTCCTCCATCTTTGATGTAAACATGTTTACACTACATAAGATATCTATTTATGCATGTTCTTAAGCATAGAATTGCATTACATACTATAAATATTGCATAGCCTGCATCATCTTACATTTAGATTAGTTTGAATAAAATGGAGGTTAATTATCTCCTTTTATGTTCAGGGACAGGGCAAATTTTTATCGAGGCCTCGGATCGAAGATCCAATCGTACAGATTTGATCAGGGCAACGATTGGAGTTCAACGACTCCAAAATCGCCATAATCAGACATCTGTAGTATCAAATAGAGATCAAGGAACCCTAGAAGATCAAGGGCTAAGATGGTGTGAATCCACACTTCAGACGACAAATCCAACTACACGGATGGATTCAGATCAACGATCGCAGCCTAACAACGCGAAAATTTACTCAATCCGACAACTGTGTTACCATCTACATCATCCAAAAGATGGACTGCAAAGATGGCGCCACGTGGCGCCATCTCAGCTGCCCAACCGGCCGCTGCACCCGCCGCTCCCTTTCTTCTTCAATCTGAGCGTCGCTTCTCCGCCGTTGGATGATCATCCAACAGCTGTGAATGTGCACGCACAAATCACAACCGAGATACAAACGCGCTTGTAGCGCATTGGTCGAACACGCTCGCAAGATCAGGAAGCGCGTGTTCGAGCCTTGGCAAGCGGCTGCTGAGGTGCAGCGAAGGGGCTCAATTGACCGCTCGATCACGATCGAGCGGTCGCACGTGCTCAATAGCGCTCACGCCGCATCAGATGCCCACGTGTAACACGGGATCAGACGTGGGCGAGCGAGCGGTTTAGGCGCGGCAAAGATGGATCTCAGCCGTTCGATCTCGTGATTGAACGACCGAGATTTCAAGAACGTGAACGTGCGTTTCACGTGTGGGAGGCGAGCGGGCGCATGACTGCAGCCCACGAAGGCCACGTTCGGACCTTTAGCGACTGATTTATCCTTCACTAAAGGTCCTGAATTAATGTTTTTCAAATTAAAAAGACCAAATTGCCCTCACTCCTTGCAACTATAAAAGGAGACCCCCTCCATACAAAATTTTCATCCCTTCCTTCTCTTCTCTCCCTCTCCAAAGCTCAAGAGAAGCTTGTCCCACACCTGGGATGCTTCTCAAGAGATAAAGTCGAATTTTCGTCCCCATTTCAGAAGTGGATCCTACGACGACGACGACGTGCTGCCCTGTTCCCGTTCTTCCCGCTTCGTCCTCCTTCATCCTGCTCCGTTCCCTATCTTCCAGGTGTCGTCCCATCTGACTTGTCCTCCAAGTGACCGTCGAGGAGGATATTTCTCTCTCCATTCTTTTCAATGCTTTCTAGAGTAGATTTACTACTTTCTAGTATAATCATTTTCTACTTTCTAGTCGTAATGAGTAGTGTAATGAACAATCTCTTTGATAATGAATTCCATGTTCATTCTACATCTCTTTTTTTATTTTTATTTGTAATATTCTCTCTCTCTCTCTCTTCTATTTATTGTAAATAGATAGATAGTTTCTAATCAATTAATTTGCTTCGTGACAAATAAAATAAATACGTATTTTTAATCAAACGTCTGCCTCCCTGAGTTTGACCCGGGATTTCTATTCTGGTATAAATTTTATTTGTTGAATACGAGTTCTTCGTTTTCAAACTACAACGACAGGTTTTTCAAAACCAAATACGATAGCGTAGTAACCCGTAGCTTCAACATTTTGGTGCCGTTGACGGGGAATCAACATTTTGGCGCCGTTGCCGGGGAGGCGACACTCTTTGATTTTTTTTCACGTTTTTCAACTTGCGAATCATTTACCTCACTTCTCTCCTTTCTTATTGTGATTGCAGGTACTCTTTTGAGACGAGCAAAAGCAGTAGAATGGAGCAAAGTGCTGTTGAAGGTTCTGTAAGTTACCCCCACCTCCCACCCATTAGTTTTCTTTTCACCACGTAATAACACAAACATCAATCAACCTAGGTGTTCTTATAAACTCTAAGGTTAGTTTTGTTTGTTTGTTTGACACCCACACCCGCTTCAACCTCCACATTTAAAAAGAAAAAAAAAATTTCACAAAGGTACACAACCTCATCTAATTTTCAAACTCAACCGGTAAATCGATCTTTGAAACTGATACACACATCCAAACACATAATTGAGTAGAAATCAGATTAGATAATCACTTGTGTGCCTAATTAAGTGGTGCAACAGGCCAATTGTTTGAGTTGATTGGGCCGCACCACTTCAATTAAAATCAACTCATCAAGTAGCTGCCACATAGGTTCAA
Organism: Thalassia testudinum; assembly: GCA_037157565.1. NCBI lineage: Eukaryota > Viridiplantae > Streptophyta > Magnoliopsida > Alismatales > Hydrocharitaceae > Thalassia > Thalassia testudinum. The sequence continues at coordinate 43,197,389 of JAZHRO010000065.1, forward strand.
CTCTTAGGAAGTTACCAGGCACTCCACATTCTTTTAAGTTTCAAAGGAAAACATCTTCACCTGTTCTTTCAAAACCTAGTGTGCCAACAAAACTTGTTTGAAAAAACCTAAAGTTGAATCCTAAAAGCTATTAAGCAAGATTTGAATCCTAACATTCATCGCATCAAAAATAATCTTGCTTGGTTGTGCACACACACACACATCAATCAATCATTAAGGGCACAACCCAGATAAAGGGCCCATCACATTCTAAAGCACATTCAAACCTAGCCCTAAATAAAACAGAGTAGACGTTGGCCTTAAAGATTTGACTCGCTCTTCAAAGCCTAGAACGAGATTATTTTCGATTAGTCTGTTTCTACTGTTCAATCTAATGTCTAGCTAAGGGAGCAGAATCAAACGATCTCGGCTGGGGGGTACACTAGGAACTGGAGGCGCAAGCCGAAGGAAGAACCTTTTCCTTAGTCCCTCCTTCTAACTGGTTGGATTGAACAGATAGAAGTAGATCAAATCATTTCCTTATCTCAAGATGGGTTATGGGAGTCTGTAGGTCTTTAGGCTAGCCCACTTAAGGACAGGTTTGATTGCTTGTATTGCAGGGCACCTTTCTTCCTCCCATCCCTCATGAATCCTTCCACATGTTATACGCATTCTCGTTCTTTCCCTCATGTTTTGAGTTATCATCAACATGACGATTATCCCAACTCGTACTATAATCAACCATCAGTTAGTTGTGATAACTCAGATTGGGGATACAGTTACGGACCTCCGTGTTTAGGGTCTAACCCTGAACACCATAATTGTGATTTCTATCTTTCTCAGGGCCACATCGATTATAGATCGTCACCCTTTCATGGACAACCTAATACGATCTATAATTAAGAAGGATACACTGATTCCTACCCATCCTCTGATTACATTGCCTTTAGGTCATCACTGTAACGACCCGATTCCCGAGTCCTAACGAGACACGAGAACCGGACCGACTCGATTAATTCCAAGACCTAGTCGTCTAACGAGGAAGTAACCAAAAGAGCAGTAAAATAAACCACATTCAGCATGAATATAACTAACAGTAAGAAAATACAGCAGTAAGGAAAGAAACCACTACAGTATATACCATCACAACAGTAGAACAACATTCATAACATAATATGAACTGCAGGTAAAGAAAAGTACAGCGGAAACAAGAACTACTCACTATAACGGAACAAAAGAGGTACAAGAGAACAGTGGTAACTCTACTGGACCCTACTCGGCCCAGCGTCCTCTGCAGCCCCTGACCCTGGCTGCTCAACACCTGGTCCTGAAAGGTAACGAGTGTAACACGTCAGCAAAACGCTGAGTAGAGTGGCAACTAAACTAAAGAAAATAGTAGAGTGTACAGTAGCTGTTATGTTTGTTACTTTTTTTATTTACGTCTTTCAATTGTCTCCTGATTTCATTTATTTCTCAGATCCTTTACTTGATCTCGAATGTTCCTCGTGAGAACGATCTTGATTGCAGTCTTTTCCAAAAAGTAGAAGTAGCACGTGGTGCTCTCCTGGCCGGGAGAGTCCCCCGTGGTGATCCTACCCTCAGTCAACCACCCCAAGGTCACGGACAGACATAACGGTGACTATGGCACGCACGATAAACGCACAGGTAGCTAACCCGCACTGGCACGCGGTCAGTCGTTTCCGTTAACGGGTGCGCCCAAAGCACAGCATGGAACCAGTCTAGGGCAGAGCCCTCTCAGTAACAGGGGTCCAACCCCTCCACAGTAACCAAACAGGGGCCTTACCCCTCCACAGTCCGCTCACCCTCGCCTGACTACCCTGGTTTGCCCCAGTGGGCCTAACAAGTCGGTGTAGGAGGCTAGCAGAACCCCGGGGCCCGTGGGGTAGCTAGTGCCCTCCTAACACTAGTAGCTCTCCTCGGTACTACGTACACGAGGGCCAGCAAGTTGGTACAGAGCGGCCGGTCCTAACCCCAGGTCCCTGGGGTGGCTGGCCCCACTCTGCACTAAACAGGTACAGGTACTTCCCTTGGTACTACATACCCAAGAGACAGCACACAACTACAACTTTCGTTCTCAGTTCCATTCCTTTCTCTTTCCAGGAGTTCCACTCCTACTTCCTCGTAGGGTTCCAGCTCTTTTAACTCAGAACATCTAGGTTTCACTTTCCAGTTTCACGTTCTTACAATTCATGTTCTCAATCACGTTTATTCATAACAGGCAGCTGTTAATTCAAATTACAGGCAGCTTTTTGTCCCTTTCCATTTTTCCAAGACTGCAGTATTTATACATTCCACTAGTTTTCCCATCCTAGGAATCATGCCACATCTTAGGATCTATCATACAATCTAGTTTTCCAGCCCTAGGAGTCATGCAATACCTAGGATCTATCATTCAATCTATTTCTCATTCCTAGGATTCATGCAATGTCCTAGGTTCTATTTATGGTTCCATGATTTAACAGATTATAGTAATAACTTAAAAGCCACTCTACCAGGTACGACGGGAGTAATGGGGGCGTGGTCGGGAATCCCGCGTGTCCCTACGACCCCCGAGACTGCAACGGAACGGGGTCCTATCACAAGGATCAAACACAAGGAGTGTCTCAAAACAGTGTATAGCTATTGTAGATAGGTAGAGGATTTAATTCCGAAAAGAACGCAACTCGAAACGCGGAAAACGAAACCCGAACAGGCCCTCAACGGGTCAAAAATGACGAAACAGTGCAAAATCAGACGTCTGGAACTCCTTCCAGACGTCTTAAAAAGTGGATCAGGGAATTACCTTGCTTTGCATGATTTCTCAGACGTCTAGAAGCCTGCGGGGGCGTCTGGCCTAGTTCCCAGACGTCCGATGGTCACCTCGGACGTCTGGATGTCGCTCCCGTCGTCTGGTCCTACAGCCAGACGTTTGATTCGCGTTGGATGGCAAATCACCGAACTTGCGCACACCTATCTCTCTCTCTCAGTACGGTCAGTCGATAGGAAGGAAGAAGACGGAAAAACTCACCTTTCAGACGTCTGGACAGTCTTCCAGACGTCGTGTCCGTCGTCTGGCTAGAAGCACAGACGTCTGATTCTGGAAAAGTTTCCAGAATCAGGGCGCGACTCGCCCTCCGCTCGCGACGCCCGGCCGCGCCGCGCCTCGTGCGCCTGCTGCTCGAGCCACAGCAGTCCCCCCGCGTCGCCCTGCGCCCCCTACGCCCACCGCCGGCCGACCCTGGTAGCCCCGGCGAGCTCGCCCTCACGGCCGAGTGCCTCTCCCACGCGCAACACCTCCCCCCACGCTCACCGCGGCCGTCGCTGCCGCTGCACCCTTGCGCTCGCTCTCGCGCTCGCTGACTGAAAGGAGGAAATGAAGGAGGCGGAGGTGACGGGAGTGAGGGAGAGGCGTGGCCTTTTAAGGCCACGCGAGGAGGAGAGAGAGAACGCGGCAAAGGCGTCTGCGGCCGCAGGAGAAAAAGGGGGAAATACGCAGGTCTGCGTGCAGACGAAAACTCGTGCCAAGATAACCGATTTCCAGATGTCTGGAAGTTATCCCAGACGTCTGGTCCGACATCTGGAGGTGATTCCAGACGTCTGGTCCGACGTCTGGGCCACCTCCCAGACGTCTTAAAAGACGTCTGGGGCACGCGTTCGTAACAATCACCACCTTTTGAACGATCTGAAATGACCTATTATCAGGAAGGGTATAACGAATCTCAATTCGTTAACTCCTCTGCACTGATCCCAAACTCGCCCAACCCTGAACATACTCATTTGGTTCAGGGTAACCAGGTTCAAGATAAGGTTCTGGCTAACTTGAGGAATATCATACAATCTTTAGAAGTTCAGCCAATACATTGCATTGAAAAATTGGAGCCCCTGATTAAGATGATTGATGATTTGAACAAGTATTTGTTGGATTGGATCCAGAATGTTAAGGATAAGAACCTGGGTGAGTTTCTACTCGGGAAGTTAGCAAAATTGAGAATGAGATTTGTAGTTGCTTTGGTTCAATCGTGGGATGATTCCCAGGATGAACTCCCTTCAGGAGAGCCAAGGTCAGAGCCCGCTTAGGCACCTGTCAAGGGGGACACATGTTATGAGGCTGACTAGATTGAATTAGAGCAACTAATTAAGGATGATCTGATTTCTTCACCTGAAATCCCTGAGCCAGGATACGAGGAAACGTATGTCTCCATGGACCAGAAAATGACAGATGATTTTGGGACATACATTAATACGGATTTGGATTTCTTTGATTCTATTGGTGAAGATTCAAGTTGCGAAGTCTCACGCGAGTTTACAGAACACGATTTATGTGAGACGATTGGGCCTGAGGAATTTGATATATCATTTGATAGCCCAATAACCGAGGAAATTGATCTTATTGGGGCTCACATTATGGATCTAGAATCGCATTTTCTTAAGGATTCAATCCAATGCCCTGATTGTCAGTTACACCCCATTGAGCTTATCGATGATTCTGTTTTTGAGATAACTAGACCCAAGTCAATTCTGATTTAGCCACATCTTTTAGACTTGGAAATTTCAGACGGAGTGGTTAATATGCAGAAGGTCCTAGAATTTGACATTCTGAATGAGGAGGATAGGAGCTGGGAAATTTTGATTTGAGAAGCAAATTCCGGAGGAAATAGAAGACAAAGTCTAAGGGTTCCAATTCATTTGAAACCATTAAACCAAAACCCTTATGACATTTGTTCTGAGGATGTTCAACCCAAGCATACATTCATTGATTATCCTTTCGATATCGAATTCTCTGTAACCCGACTCTTTGGTCTTGGGTTGCATCCTCATAAATCGTAGGCCCGACCTCGCTTGCATACTAATTTTAGGTTTTACGTAATTTTTATCCAGAACCTTAGATATTCTCGATTATGGGGTATGGGTTTGCACCACAATCTGGTCCACATTTGTGGACATCTGCTGGCAGGTCAGAGGTTTCTTCTTTTTATTCTGATTTTGATCTGCACCTGTGAATTCTTTATTTCTTTTCTTTGTATAGTGTGCCTAGCTAAAGGCACTAAATTTAGCACATATACAGTTTTTGTTTATCTCAGAGCAGACCCGACATTCATGCAATTCAGGTGCTTTCTACTCTATTTCACTTTATTTTATGTCTTTTTAATACAATGAGGACATTACACTAGATAGGCATGGAGGGGTGGATATTCATCTCTGAATTTATTCGTCAGCTCCGTAGATTTATTTTATTTTCTTTTATTTATATATATTAAAAAAAATTGGAATTAGGAAACAGAACTTGGGTTTAAGAAAATTTTCAATCTTAAGAAATATTACATTAGGATCTGAACACGAAGACCCTTCAGGTCTTCAGACTTAGTTAGCCTGTGTATCCACTAAAATGTGGATTTAGTTTTTGAGTCCTTGCCAACCTGAATTCTATTTTAATTCGAGTAAATAAGTTTGGGTGATAAATACACGACTTATCAACCCACACTCTGATTTGAGGGAACTTTAAGCCTAAAGCATCTACATACTATCCTGTCACTGACTCATTAATCGGCAGTTCTAACGGAAATTGGGTAGCTAATAAACCTTCTAGAGTGATATGGCTGGCAAGTTATCGTGGGTAATAGCCCATAGGTAAGTTGTCCAGAGCTTAGTCACTGGACCATTCTCTTCTAGCTGCCTTTAGGTAAATCTTAGACTAGGGAAGCCACCTACTTTAAAAAAAAAAAAAAAAGAGAAAAAGAAGGTCAAAAAAAAAGAAAAGGAGAAAAGAAAAGAAATAAAAGAAATAAGCCACACTTCACCGCATGAGTATAGCTGGTAAGTTGTCGGTGGTAACAGCTCATCGATCGGTTGTCCAGAACCCAGCTTAATAAATGCACTGTAAATTCTCAAAACACTTAGGAAGAAGCGGAGAAGTAGAATAAACCAGAAAGATATACACTGGATTCACCTTTGTGTTGACCCCATAAAAATAAAAGTAGGGAGAAAGCTACCGGTTATAAAGATACACCTTTAGGTAGAATTCTCTTTTTAAGGTCACCTAGATGCGTAGAAATCCGAAGTCCATTTTAACTGCCGATCAATGAGTCTATCACATTCACAATAAGATGCTTAGAACTTAGTGTTCTCATTAAATCTTGGGTGAGTTGAATGGCTGCAGAAAGCCACTCTTAAACCCTAAACTCGGAAATCAAAAAAATTAGAAAAGAAGAAAAAGAGAAAAATGAATTTTTCTTTGAATAAGGCGAGGGCTTGAGGTGGTCTGCATTTTTGCAGATACCCGGACACTTTTGTGTCTTTGAAAGTTCAGATCCTAAGTAAATATTTTCTTAATGATTAAAAATAACTCATGCCCAAATAATCCAACCTAATTCTTTTATAAATAGCATGTAGTTTTTGCTAGGGACTAGCAAAACATAGGCATGGGGGTGTGATGTAAACATGTTTACACTACATATGGTGTCTATTTATGTATGTTCTTAAGTATAGAATTGCATTACATATATAAATATTGCATAGCATGCATCATCTCACGATCGAACGGTCGAGATTTCAAGAATGTGAACGCATGTTTCACACGCGGGAGGCGAGCGGGCTCACGAGTGCCGCCCACGAAGGCCACGTTCGGACCTTTAGCGACGGATTTATCTGTCACTAAAGGTCCTAAATTAATTTTTTCAAATTAAAAAGACCAAATTGCCCTCACTCCTTGCAACAATAAAAGGAGACCCCCTCCATATGAAATTTTCTGTTGGTGCTAGAGCACCACGATCATTTGTTTTGATGATAACAAAACACGTGTCATTTAACATTTGCACTTTGAGTCCTAGATTTTAGGTCAATTGAAAATGTAGACGTGATTAGATGGAGTTCGAGCTCGCATCCAGGATGGATTGGAGGAGCTTGATGGAGGACTGAGGAGATTCGCGAGGAGCGATAGATTGAAGATAGAAGAACAAGAAGAATAGGATAAAATTCTGTTCTTTCCTTCATGTACTTTTATCTTTATTTTCTTGCTTTTTATTTCCTTAGAACAAAATGTTAAAGAGCCTCAAAGTACCCTAACAGTAGTCCTAGGAACACCTGCACAACCCTAGGATACTTAGGTTTTCTGTAGAAAACTTAGAAAACCAATATAGGGTTCAAACAGAATTTCCAGACGTCTAATTCCCAAATCAGACGTCTGATAATGTATTTTAAGACGTCTGACTGTTGATTCAGACGTCTGATAACAACTAGGCTCAATTTAGTTAGTTCTGTTTGATGAAATCAGACGTCCAGACCTTAGTCCAGACGTCTGATAGACTTGCCAGACGTCCAGTTAGTGGACCATTGGCCTCTTAACAAACTACGAAGGATATGACCGTTAGAGCCTTACCAGACGTCCATAGTCCTTTCCAGACGTCTGATAAGTGACCGTTTTGCCTCGACTGACCCGAAAATCTCTTCTCAGAGATTTTCTAGCCGTTCCAAATCCATTCCGTAGAAAAAGTAGGTTTCCAGACGTCCAGACATAGTGCCAGACGTCCTGCATGTCGTCTGATAGACTTAAACAAGAACCCTGTTTAGATCTGATTCAAGTCAGGAGGAAACTCGCCTAAAATCAGACGTCTGATCTTATTTTCAGACGTCTTAAAGTGATCTTCCAAACGTCTGATGCCAGAATTAGACGTCTGATAACCCTGTTAGTGCAATCATTGTTCCTGATTTCGGGTTGATTCACTTGGGCTTTGCACCCAATGGCTATGGAAGCTTTTCTAAGCCTTCCAAAGCCTTCCTAAGGCCTCTATAAATAGAAGGAAAGCCTTTGCCACCAAACACACACATAGATACACTTAGATACACAAGAAACACTTTGTAATACACTTTCCACTCTCTTGTGTCCTAGCTAGCTCTTGCTCTCCAAGCTTCAACTCCGTTCTCTAGAGAGCATCAAGCTTTGCGCACCCGCTCTCCCGCCGTAGTTCACGAGAGCGACGTTGTGCCGACGCGTGGCTCACGCACCCGCGTCATCGTCGACGCACTCCTTGCAAAGGGGAGTTTCTTAATTCCTATAGAAGCTAGGTTTAAAATTACTTTGTTGGCTCTATAGGTTTATTTGTTATTTTACTTTGTTATTTGGTTGGGCATTCGCTTTGCGAATTCCTGTCTCCTTCGAGGGACAAAATCCTTCTCGTGAAGAGAAGGGGTTGAGGAATGCTACCCTCGTACTTGTAGCGTGGTTGTAATTGAGGTTGAATCACCCTCGTTTAAAGTGATTCGTTTAGTGGATTTTGATCAACTTGGTTGATCGGAAAATCCTAACTCGAGAGGGTTAGGTGGTGGTTTTCAACCGGTTTGGGTTTCCACCTAAAAATTATTGTGTACTTGTGTGATTGTCTATTTTTTGAGATAGCTTTATATTTTATTTCCGCAATTTTTACGTCACCCCCTCCAAGTAGGGAATTTTAATTGGTATCATAGCGGGTTTCGCGCTAGCGGTGTTACACACCAGAGAAGATCATGAAGGGGAGCATATCTGCAATCAGAATCTCCGAAGGGCAATCCACCGTCAGACCACCCTATTTTGATGGGAGGGACTTCGAATATTGGAAGTTGAGGATGAAGACATGGCTCCAAGCCACTGAGTTCGAGATATGGGGATGTTGCAAAACCCCATACGAGATCCCAAAGCGACCCCAAGGAGGCTACTCACAGGTGCAAATTCGAGAGCTTTCACTCAACGCAAAGGCAATGAATGCCCTGTATTGCGCGTTGAGTCCGAAAGAGTTCGAGAAAATCCAAGAGTGCACAACCGCCCATGAGATATGGAGGAGGCTGGAAGGCACTCATGAGGAGACGAGCTCGGAAGAAGATCTCAGGGAGAAGGAAACCGCGTGCCTTGGTTTCATGGCAATCGGAGAAAGCGACAACGACAGCGACGACAGCGACAACGAGGTAAACTCGGATTTACAAGATGCTTTTATTGAGTTGTATGAGCTTAGTAAATCACTAAAAATAGAAAACAAAAGCATGAAAAGGAATCTTAGTTTTCTTAAATCTGAAAATGAAAGGCTAGGAAATAAACTTAAGGATCTAGAAATATGCCCTAGTTCTAACACTTCTGAAAATGAAAATTTGTTTCTAGAAAATAAAAACCTAATCAATGAAAATAGTAAATTGATTAGCGAGAACATTAGCTTAAAACTAAAATCTCTAGTTTAAAAATGAAAATGAATATTATAGAAAATGAACTTGCATGTCTTAGAGAGGAATCAAATAAATTGATAAATAGGGTAGATAACCTATATAGCCCTAAGGTTGAGAAAGGATCTCCGTCAAGGAGACCCACTAACAGATTCGGATCCAAGCTCACTTGGATACCGAAGAAAGAATTAGAATCGTGTTTTGTAGGTTTCAGGGATAACTACAACACAAAGGACTGGACCTACAAACTAAAGGTTGGTCAACTCGAGTTGGGAGAACCAAGGAGTAGACCAAGGAGGAGAACAAGATGACCGACGAGATGGCGAACGAACGAAGGACCCGCCGCACGTCGACCGCCAGACTGGAGACCGGCGCCGATACCCGGGCCTCCAAGCTACGGATGGGAGCCCCATCCGATGTGGCATCCACCACCACCATTCGGGCCATTCTATTGGCCATGGTAGGTGAGGTAAAAATTCTTGACCCTATCTTTACTTATCATTAGCATTTAGATAGGGGGAGTTAAAAATTATGAGCTAATTGTCAATTTTTAAGGGGGAGATGCAAGTTAACTAAATTTTCTTTAGTAAAGGGGAGAAAAATAATAGCTATCTTGTTGTTACAAAAAGGGGGAGGACATTACCTTTGTTAAAAAGAAATTTATAGAAGAGCATGTTTTAAGGGAGAGTTATAGAAAATTTAATATCAATCAAACCTTTTTGATAATGTCAAAAAGGGGGAGGATTTTTTGCTTTATTATTTACGGTATTGTCATCATCAAAAAGGGGGAGATTGTTGGTGCTAGAGCACCACGATCATTTGTTTTGATGATAACAAAACATGTGTCATTTAACATTTGCACTTTGAGTCCTAGATTTCAGGTCAATTGCAAATATAGACGTGATTAGACGGAGTTCGAGCTCGCATCCAGGACGGATTGGAGGAGCTTGATGGAGGACTGAGGAGATTCGCGAGGAGCGATAGATTGAAGATAGAAGAACAAGAAGAATAGGATAGAATTCTGTTCTTTCCTTTATGTACTTTTATCTTTATTTTCTTGCTTTTTATTTCCTTAGAACAAAATGTTAAAGAGCCTCAAAGTACCCTAACAGTAGTCCTAAGAACACCTGTACAACCCTAAGATACTTAGGTTTTCTGTAGAAAACTTAGAAAATCAATATAGGGTTCAAACAGAATTTCCAGACGTCTAATTCCCAAATCAGGTGTCTGATAATGTATTTTAAGACGTCTGACTGTTGATTCAGACGTCTGATAACAACTAGGCTCGATTTAGTTAGTTCTGTCTGATGAAATCAGACGTCCAGACCTTAGTCCAGACATCCTATAAGACATCTGATAGACTTGCCAGACGTCCAATTAGTGGACCGTTGGCCTCTTAACAAACTACGAAGGATATGACCGTTAGAGCCTTACTAGACGTCCATAGTCCTTTCCAGACGTCTGATAAGTGACCGTTTTGCCTCGACTGACCCGAAAATCTCTTCTCAAAGATTTTCTAGCCATTGCAAATCCATTCCATAGAAAAAGTAGGTTTCTAGACGTCCAGACATAGTGCCAGACATCCTACATGTCGTCTGATAGACTTAAACAAGAACCCTATTTAGATCTGATTCAAGTCAGGAGGAAACCCGCCTAAAATCAGACGTCTGATCCTGTTTTCAGACGTCTTAAAGTGATCTTCCAGACGTCTGATAACCCTGTCAATGCAATCATTGTTCCTGATTTCGGGTTGATTCACTTGGGCTTTGCACCCAACGGCTATGGAAGCTTTTCCAAGCCTTCCAAAGCCTTCCTAAGGCCTCTATAAATAGAAGGGAAGCCTTTGCCACCAAACACACACATAGATACACTTAGATACACAAGAAACACTTTGTAATACACTTTCCACTCTCTTGTGTCCTAGCTAGCTCTTGCTCTCCAAGCTTCAGCTCCATTCTCTAGAGAGCATCAAGCTTTGCGCACCCGCTCTCCCGCCGTAGTTCACGAGAGCGACGTTGCGCTGACGCGTGGCTCACGCACCCGCGTCATCGTCGACGCACTCCTTGCAAAGGGGAGTTTCTTAATTCCTATAGAAGCTAGGTTTAAAATTACTTTGTTGGCTCTATAGGTTTATTTGTTATTTTACTTTGTTATTTGGTTGGGTATTCGCTTTGCGAATTCCTGTCTCCTTCGAGGGATAAAATCCTTCTCGTGAAGAGAAGGGGTTGAGGAACGCTACCCTCGTACTTGTAGCATGGTTGTAATTGAGGTTGAATCACCCTCGTTTAAAGTGATTCATTTAGTGGATTTTGATCAACTTGGTTGATCGGAAAATCCTAACTCGAGAGGGTTAGGTGGTGGTTTTCACCCGGTTTGGGTTTCCACCTAAAAATTATTGTGTACTTGTGTGATTGAATATTTTGTAAGATTGTTTATATTTTATTTCGGCAATTATTACGTCACCCCCTCCTGGTAGGGAAACAACAATTTCATCCCTTCCTTTTCTTCTCTCCCTCTCCAAAGCTCAAGAGAAGCTTGTCCCACACTCGGGATGCTTCTCAAGAGATAAAGTCAAATTTTCGTCCCCATTTCGGAAGTGGATCTCGCGACGATGATGACGTGCTGCCCCGTTCCCGTTCTTCCCGCTTCGTCCTCCTTCATCCTGCTTCGTTCCCTGTCTTTCAGGCATCGTCCCGTCCGGCTCGTCCTCCAAGCGACCGTCGAGTAGGATATTTCTCTCTCCATTCTTTTTAATGCTTTCTAGAGTAGATTTACTGCTTTCTAGTGTAATCATTTTTTACTTTCTAGTCGTAATGAGTAGTGTAATGAACAATCTCTTTGATAATGAATTTTATGTTCATTCTACATCTCTTAGTTTTTGTTTGTAATATTCTCTCTCTTTTCTATTTATTGTAAATAGATAGATAATTTTTAATCAATTAATCTGCTTCGTGACAAATAAAACAAACGCGTATTTTTAATCAAACGTTCGCCTCCCTGAGTTCGGCCCAGGATTTCTATTCCGGTATAAATTTTATTTGTTGAACACGAGTTCTTCGCTTTCAAACTACAACGACAGGTTTTTCAAAACCAAATACGATAGCATAGTAACTCGTAGCTTCAACATTTGGGCGCCGTTGCCGGGGAATCAACATTTTGGCATCGTTGTTGGAGCTTCAACAATCTTCCTTCTTCATTGTCACACCTGCACCTCGTGCCTCTACCTAGCACCCCTTTCACCTCACTCCACCTCTACTGCTCCCTTCGACCTTCTCTCGCATATGCCACCTGCAAAGAGGGCATTGCGGAGGGTGAGGAGGAAGTTAGGGAAGAAGATGCGGTGAGGCCATGGGCAAAGGAGAAGAAAATGGAGAGGGTCATAACGAAGGTGGGGGTAACCTAGGCGATGGAGAAGGCAAAGGAGGCAAGAGGGGAGAGGAGGGGATAGAGGCATGGGGGTGATGCCTAGGAGAGAGAGTAGGGTAGAGGTGGAGGTGGAAGGTCTTCTTGCAAACAGTCTTGATGGAGATGGAGAGGAGGTTAGAGAGGTGGAGGACCTTCCCATTGCCGATGCCATAATCACGAACCAAGCAGTGGTCCTTGGTGAGCTTGCAGTCGTTGCAAATGAGCCTTTACTTGTTAACGAGGAAACTCTTGAAGGACTGGATCTTGAGCTTGATGGTAGCCAAACTATGGCTTTTTGAGATGAATAGGGATCAAGGCGGTGGAAGGGGAGGGGGAGGGTTGGGTTCTATTTACCAGGAAGAAGAACCAGAGAATAGAAGGAAGAGAAGGGACTTAAATGGGGTAGAAGTGGATGGGAGATTGGTTTCCAAAGAGGGTCAACTTTTTCCTCGGGATATTCAAGAGGGGGCGTTCTATGATGATTGTTGATGGTGTTTTGTTGGTAAGTGTTGAGGAAAATTTGAGCTTTGGTACTGTGGGAGTTTGCCAAATTTTTTGTCGGGGGGGGAGGGGGGGGGGGTGGAGGAGCAAATCAATAGAAGAGATGGATAACAAGAAGATCGAGGATGTGAAAGGTAGCGACGTAGCAAAGGTTGTAGCTACTACCATCGAGGATGGAGGAGGAGAGAAAGGAGGAAAAAGATAGGAGAGAGAGTGAAAAGATTTTCCATGTAAAAAAATCTAATTTTTGATTATTTTTAAGTACAATGGTAATAACTAATGGAGTAACAAGTTTGAAAGTGATATTATATTTTTAGTGATCTTTAAAGTAACATCAGAAAGTGAATAGTAAGAAAATAATTTTTGATATTTTTAATTGCATCTATGTAAAAATATCTTAACAAGCAAATTCTTGTTTTGAGTTGTATAATTATTAAAAAGTATAATTTGTCAAATTAAAAGCATGCATTCTTCGTAAGAAAATAATGTAGAATTAATTATTACCTTTATTTAACAGCAGATAATTTTTGTGATTTTCAAACATCAACAAAGGTGAAAATAGGATTTATCTCATCGGCAAGTAGAAGCAAACGGAACGGGATCCAACTTGGACTACATCCGACGGCTGATGTTTCACGGACAGGGTAAAAGGCCTGACTTTTCCCTGCTCCGTTGCCCTTAACTCTTCTCACCTCCAAACCCCATTCCCATCCCACCACATTCGGATCGGAGACATGAACACACTTCAACAATTCACCCTCCTCCTCCTCCTCCTCCCTCTCCTTTACTTGCACCACCATTACACCCATGCACAAAAACGGTATGAAAAATCAATGTGAATGACTCAAAAATCAAGTCGAACTAGTTGATTTCGTTAAATCAACCATTTGGTTTAACCATAGCTAAAAAATAATAAAGAAAGAAAGAGTTTAAAAGTTGAAAATAAAGATTTAAAGATTTATATATTCTATTGTTCATATTCTTAATTTTAAATATATCTTTTAATTTTATTTAATATTTACTAAAAATATGTCAATTTAATGTAATTAATAAAATTATAAAATAATTTTTTTACTATATATATCATCATTGATTTTTTATTAAATTAACACTGATACAATTCGGTTGAATCCGATTAAACTAAGAAACACTAAATTATAGATCTTACTATTAGATTTTTGTTCTAATTACATTCTTCACGTGTTGATGTCGACACCGATTCAAACGAATACAATTTTTAAAATAACATTACTTTTAACCACTGGTGATGCCACTCGGAATTCACACACATGCATATACATGCTCCTTTCCATGCACGCATTTCTTATACATTTGGTGATGACGTACTTCACCCTTTATGTGTCATATATTTACACAGGCACCCCTATCTCGTAATTTAGATATTGATTTTCACATATCATCTTATAGCTAAAGATAGTTAAGTTATCGAATGATAGTTAATTATCATCTTATATCTCTATTTTTTTTTTTAATTTTTTAATGAAACTGAAGCATATATTTGAATGGAACTCACCCGCCGTCTCTGCATCAGTGTCTTGAGCAGTGATGGTCATGACCTCCGAAGAGAGGAGCAGAAAGCCAAGGATGGCCATGAGGAAGATTGCCTTTTTAGCCATTGCTTGCAAACTTCAATTGTACAGATTAAGGGTAGAAGGCTTTTTTGACGAGATGTCTTTGCCTGGTTTGTGAGGAATCGATGAAACGTATCCCTATTTATAGAGGAAATACCCTATGACATTTTGGTGTGTCTGTGTTAGATATGCTACTTGTTCTCCAAATTTCAATCTGACTACATCAGCAAAATTAATTTTCCAAGTTTCCTCTATGTCCCTTCTTACATGGTAGCACACGGATTTTAGTTGACAAATTAGGTTCGACGCCATCACTATGGTTAAATAGTTGACATTATCCACCATAGATATCTTAATTTACAGTAACGCACCACCTAACATAGACTTTTTGATGCAGATGATACTCGATAAATCTTTTCCCTGATGAAATTGGCATCGACTTCAGTACCTGTCAATTTTTCTATCGAGTAGAAGTTGCAAGGACATAACAAAAAAATAAAAAAAAAAAAAGGTAATTTTTATGTGGGTACCCTAAATTTTCTATTATGTATAAAGATGCCACTAAAATAGTTATTCCTTTATATTAATGCCCCTCCTTTCTCAAATTCAATGGAACTAGCTAGCCTCCAAAGGAAGGATTTTTCTAAATTTGAGGACCCATTCATTTATTTTCTCCCTCCCTCGTTCTCGTCCTTCTTTACCTCTTTTTTTTCCTCTTTTTATTTAATTTCCAGCATTTAAACGACATTTCTAAGTAAGTCTTTGCCATCTTTTGGGTTATGTGAGGGCACTTGACATGCGAAATTTGGAGGCATGGGAGCTTAGTCGAGAATTAGTTACTTTTAAGTTCAATTTCAGCAAATTTGATAGAAATTTAAATAGAGTGATATTGGCTTTAACATGAAAATTATAGGATATCTGTGTAAATAATAAGAAATCAACGATATATATATATATATGTTATTTTGAGTGATTTCAAGGGTATGCATGTAAAAATCTCAAAAATAAAAGGCTAGTCCTTAGCCACCAAGGAAAGAATTGCTGTACCTTTCGTGACAAATGAAGATACTTGCCTTCATGGATGACATAGATTTCCTTTCTTGACGGTACAGTAAATTGGTGGGAAAATTTACAATATCTTCAATCATCAATCACAAAGACTTTTTCTTAGATCCACCTACCGATGAGGGAGGAAAAAATTCAAATTAACCATGCTAAGCCCAATAGGCTTAAATAATGAAGGCACCTTAGATGGCAATGATAATTAGCCCAATATGACCTTCAATCAGGAGCAAACCTGACTAGAAGTAAATGAGCAAACCCCGCTAAAGGATTAATCCACTTCACTAAATCAAGCAGGCGAATGAAGGTCGAGTTGCCGACAACTGTTGGTCAAGCTATGGTGTGACAGATCCGCCAAAAGCTATGAGTTAGGTTAGGTGATAAGATTGGCAACGGCATTCGACACGATCTGGTGTTAAGACTGGCAATGGTACCTGGCACTCTTAAGCGGTTACATCAATTAGTTCAGAGCATGACTACTGGCTGATTGACATTTGCTATGAAATATAGCCAACGTGACCTATGTGACGCATAACCGTTAATGACCGATGATCTAGTTTTGACCCATAACGCCCATGATCCAAGGATTTTGGGCGCATGAGGGTTTAGACATTACAAGTTTATTGTTTTATGTAAGTTGCAATTCCCGTCATGGAGGGGGATGCACTTTCTTGAAAATTCTCTTGTAAAATACCTTGATAATAGTGAAATCTGAGTCACTGTACTCTCTCCAAACATACATTGTTTGAGTTAAACGGAGTCACCAATCCTTGTTGTTGCAAATGAGCCTTTACTTGTTAGCGAGGAAACTCTTGAAGGACTGGATCTTGAGCTTGATGGTGGCCAAACTATGGCTTTTTGAGATGAATAGGGATCAAGGCAGTGGAAGGGGAGGGGGAGGGTTGGGTTCTATTTACGAGGAAGAAGAACCAGCGAATAGAAGGAAGGGAAGGAGCTTAAATGGGGTAGAAGTGGATGGGAGATTGGTTTCCAAAGAGGGTCAACTTTTTCCTCGGGATATTCAAGAGGGGGCATTATATGATGATTGTTGATGGTGTTTTGTTGGTAAGTGTTGAGGAAAATTTGAGCTTTGGTAATGTGGGAGTTTGCCAAATTTTTTGTTGGGGGGGGGGGGGGGGGGGGGGGGGGGGTGGAGGAGCAAATCAATAGAAGAGATGGATAACAAGTAGATGGAGGAGGTGAAAGGTAGCGACGTAGCAAAGGTTATAGCTACTGCCATCAAGGATGGAGGAGGAGAGAAAGGAGGAAAAAGATAGGAGAGAGAGTGAAAAGATTTTTCATGTAAAAAAATCTAATTTTTTTATTATTTTTAAGTTCACCATCGTTAATAGTTAATGGTAATAACTAATGGAATAACAAGTTTGAAAGTGATGTCATATTTTTAGTGATATTAAAGTAACATTAGAAAGTGGATAGTAAGAAAATAATTTTTGATATTTTTAATTGCATCTATATAAAAATATCTTAACAAGAAAATTCTTGTTTTGAGTTGTATAATTATTAAAAAGTATAACTTGACAAATTAAAAGCATGCATTGGTCATAAGAAAATAATTAGAAAATAATGTAGAATTAATTATTACCTTTATATAGCTAGAATCCTACTTTATTTTATGACATTAAATTTATTTGTCGATTCTTTCATGCTAAATTTATGGACAATCTTTATTACTAATGGATAGTTATTTAGTATATCATTTTAGAGCATAATAATTCTATTCTTTTCTTTATACTATATATCTATGCAACGTAAGCAAATAGATTGGACAGTGAGATACTAAATACTTTTGCCTCTTGACTCTCCGCTAAGAAAGAAATAAAAAAAAATATCAAAGTCACGTGAGATTGGTATAGAACGAGGGAAAAAGGATGGTTAGGGGTGGTATAAGAAATTAAGAAAAATGATATATCTCGTAGAGACAGTTAAAGTTGAGAAAAAAAAAAAGACAATGAATAACATGCCGTAGCAAGAAGAAAAAAAAAATAATAAGAGCCACAATGTTTTCTTCAATCCCCACGTTGCTGATTTTTACGATTTTATTTTGAAATATTCTCGTACTTACCCTTATTTTTTTGTGATAAATATATATATGGAAGGGCTAATATGAACATTACATATAAAGGAAATTTTGATAAAAAAAAAAACGGGAGGACAGCAGATAATTTTTGTGGTTTTCAAACATCAAGAAAGGGGAAAATAGGATTTATCTCATCGGCAAGTAGAAGCAAACGGAACGGGATCCAACTTGGACTACATCCGACGGCTGATGTTTCACGGACAGTGTAAAAGGTCTGACTTTTCCCTGCTCCGTTGCCCTTAACTCTTCTCACCTCCAAACCCCATTCCCTCCTCCCTCTCCTTTACTTGCACCACCATTACACCCATGCACAAAAACGGTCCAACGACTACCCAACTGCCAACCTCTCCACCACGTGGACCAACTCCCCCATCGCTCCCCACACAATAGACTACCGGCCGGAGTTTGACACCACCATCCTCCTCCACCAGAGCACCTCCGTCTACGACGCATCCTTCGCCTTCGGCTTCTACTGCCGTGATCCATGCAGTGACTACCTCCTCTCCATCTTCGTCGTCTCCACCACCAATCCACAGGTCGTGTGGTCCGCCAACAGGGACAGACCCGTCACAGGCAATTCCACATTGGAGCTGACCAAAGACGGTGACTTGGTGCCGAAGGACGCCAACGGGAAACTCGCTTGGTCGACCAACACGACGGGTAAGTCTATCGTTGGTTTGAATCTAATGAAGAGTGGGAATCTGGTGCTGCTCGACACGAAGAACGCCATCGTGTGGCAGTCGATGGATCACCCGACGGACACTTTGCTCTCTGGACGGAGCCTCAAGGAGGGCCAGAGACTCACGGCGAACGCATCCGCGTCGAATTGGACTCGAGGTCAGCTCTATATCTCCTATACCCAAGCATCATATACAGGAAAACGGGCAACATGAAAACGAAGCATCATACCCAAGCATCCTCAAATCTGATATCAAAAAATTGCTACACATTATTCCATTTCTTTCATCCCAAATACCCAGTTAACGCACATCTATTTCTCCAATCAGGAACACACACAATTGATGTAAAAGTTAATTAAATCAAACAACAAAAAAAGATCTATCAAAAACTGCAGCATGACCCTTCAGCTCCCCCTCCGCTTCGATCTTGCTGTCGTTGTTGTAGACGAACGTTGTGTGTTTGCCGACGTGGACCATGTCGATGCTTACACCAAGAAACAACCACCATGTACAGGATTATGCTACTTGCAGCTCCACCACCTACATCCCATAGGAACTCAGTCATGCTGGATTTTTTGTTGTCAAAAAGCTCAATCTGGATATTCAGGCCGAAGATCTCAACCAAGACCACAAATGCACTTACCATGAGTGTAGTTGTGGTCAGCATTACTCCCATTTGCAGAAGATGGTTTTGATTGCCATTCCTTAACTTCAACAAATAGCAACCAAGGATAATTAAGCAAGAAAAGCTTCATTGATGAAACAACCAGTTAAGCAAAGCACAAAGCAATCAGTACTACCGAAGCAAAAATGTTTACTGCAATAGTTGAACTACTAACTGCTTCGTTTGAAAACTTCGTCTTTGATATTCTGAGTTGTAGGGCCCACTTTTCAAGAGAGCTTGCAATGTGATTGCCTCTTAAAATGTAGGCATATTGTGCCACCTCAAGGCTTTAATACCAGAAGTAACTTGGTCAATAGGAGCGAAAAAGACAGGATGCAAAGTAATTGAAAGTTATTGAGAAAAGACATAATGGAATTGTTTTCAAAATAAATCCTAATCCTCGAGAGGCATTCCACATCCAAGAAATTTACAGTTAAACAGATGAAATTTACCACAGCCAAGAAATTTCCATTCTGTTGAATTTACAGATAACAGCCGTCCCTGTTGAATTTAAAACTGAAAGCAATCTTTTCTCTAGACATAAGCATAACATTCTTTTTATTTTTGACAAGAAGCATGACCAAATTTTTACCTTAAAAATCAATATAAAACAAGTGGAACTCTAGAGTGGTTTCTGCCAAGCATTTACACATGCTAAACATATTTTCTAACATGAACTTCAAACCATCAATACATCATACTCTGACACCAGTATATTAAAAACCTCTTTCTCCATAGCTTGGCAACAATTGCAACAACGCATAAGGTGGCGGACAAGAAGAGGAAGGGCTGGTGGGGGTGCTGTGGAGTTGAGGGAGAAGAAGAGGAGGGGCCGGTGGTCGTGGTGGGAGGTGCTTAGGGGAAGGGAGGTGATGGTGGCATGGAGAGAGGGGACGTGGGTTGTTACCTTAAGAACGTGGCCGACGGCGAGAGGAGGACGTCGTCGGAGAGCTGTGTGAGGGAGTGAGAGAGAGAGAGAGATCCGTGGTGGTGGTGGTGGGTGTGGGAGGTAGAAGTTGCAGCCGTGTGTGGGAGAAAGACACCGCTGATGGTGGTGTTGGGTGCGGGAGATGAAGGGACAGAAAGTTGAGTGGAGGTGGGAGAGGAAGAGGAATGTGTTTTAATCTGTCATTAATTATTTTGAGAGAGGTGCAATGGTTAATGTTGAGATCATTCTTATATATATATACATACATATATATATATATGTATGTATGTATGTATGTATGTATTGTCCATCCTATCCATTTTTGTATTTAACCTTATCCACTCTTGTCCTTATCTTCATTCAATCTCATCCTTATCCTCAATCTCACCCTTGTACACTTCCATCTTCATCCAATTTCATCTTTATTCCCTTCAATCTTTGTTCATTCCCATCCTCCTATCCACTTTCATCTCCCTCCATCTACTAACTTCAGTAAATGCTAATTTGACATGTTTCGAAGAAATAGGTTTATAAGTATAGCTACTAATTAAACTCTTTCTTTTGATGAAAGGAATACCAGAATGCACCGATCATATGTATTATTCCAAATGCCTGAAGAGATCCTCTATACAACACGATACGTAAGTGATAACTGATGAACAATGTATTACAAATATCGAGAAATGACAAGCAGATATAACTACGTTCGAAATGCTCGAGGGATCACATTACTAAAAATGCAAACCACAAATCAAAGAAACAACTAGACTAAGATAATTACATAATGTGCTACATTTATATCATACACTTTGCAGCTTTAACCTAGAATGATTTTTGAGCAAAAGTTGGAATCTCTATATATAGTTCAAGCACTTAAGGGTGAAACTAGAATATTGGTGATGGGGTTGCACATAATTAACTATATAAAAATAAAAAACCTAATATTATAGCATTAATTTTTTTTTACATAATTGTCATTGAAAGTAATGAAAATGACTTTGTTGTCATCTAGTTCCCAATATTACTTCAAATGCCTCGAAAAAGTTACATCATTTTCGTAATTGTCACTGTATTAATTAGCACCATTAAACTTAGTGGTGATGGACCCAAAAGTAATGAAACCTTATATTTTTCACTTTTGATCCTTATTCTCTCTCCCCCACCCTCTTCTCCCTCCTCCTTCCTTTCCTCCTCCCTTCTCCTCTCTCCACCTTCCCTTACCACACCTCATTGGATGCGAATGGACTTCGCTGCATCTCCTCACTTGTCATTCATCTCTAGCCTCCTCTAACTTGATCTGTCACACAAGTCTCCACCTCTTTCCTCCTCCACCTTCCTTCTTCGTTGTCACACTTGCACCTCGTGCCTCTACCTAGCACCCCTTCCACCTCACTCCACCTCCACTACTCCCTTCGACCTTCTCTCGCATAGGCCACTTGCAAGGAGGGCATTGTAGAGGGTGAGGAGGAAGTTAGGGAAGAAGATGCGGTGAGGCCATGGGCAAAGGAGATGAAAATGGAGAGGGTCATAACGTCGGTGGGAGAAACCTAGGCGATGGAGAAAGCAAATGAGGCAAGAGGGGAGAGGAGGGGACAAAGGCGTGGGGGGGGGGGGTGATGCATAGGAGAGAGAGTAGGGTAGAGGTGGAGGTGGAAGGTCTTCCTGCAAACGGTCTTGACGGAGATGGAGAGGAGGTTAGAGAGGTGGAGGACCTTCCCATTGCCGATGCCATAATCACGGACCAACCAGTGGCTCCCAGTGAGCTTGCAGTCGTTGCAAATGAGCCTTTACTTGTTAACAAGGAAACTCTTGAAGGACTAGATCTTGAGGTTGATGGTGGCCAAACTATGGCTTTCTAAGATGAATAGGGGTCAAGGCAGTGGAAGGGGAGGGGGAGGGTTGGGTTCTATTTACCAGGAAGAAGAACCAGAGAATAGAAGGGCAAGGGGCTTAAATGGGGTAGAAGTGTGTGGGAGATTGGTTTCCAAAGAGGGTCAACTTTTTCCTCACAATATTCAAGAGGGGTTGTTTGATGATAATGTCATCATCTACCATATCTAGCTTTAATTAGTTATAATCAATGGATAAATGCTCCTGTATAATCGATAGAAAATCACAATTCATTGCATATCCTTTTTGAGAGATACATTCAAATAGGGGTAAACTACAGTTTTAACAGAATATCATAAATGTAGAGCAATCATGAGTTTTCCTAGAGGTTTATCAAATTTTAAATGATCATAAATGACTAATAAGTGGGTTCATGCAGACAGAAACGGGTTTTCATATGTTTCTAGAATAAATGGACATCTGAAATCCTAATTTCAGACCCGCTTAATTAACTGAGGTTTTGGTCAGGATAAAATTCACCTAAACCTTATAAAAATCATAGAAAAATATTCTATAGGATTTTCTACCTTTGATTTGACCATCAGAACCTATTTTGACCTAAAACAGAGTCTCAGACGGAAAGTTATCCTAATTTGGGTAACTACGCAAATTACCCAGTCAAACTTGGTCAAAACATAAATCTGACTTCACCATCAGATTCTTTGGGTCCAAATTAGGTTTTTACCAAAATTTAAACTTAATCAAAGATCATCTTGACCTAGTTTGCATTTTGGTTTAGTCACTCTTTTCTCTCTCACTTAACCCCTCAGCTTTTAAAATCTATTGCGAACAGCCCCCAACTTTTACATCTCCTTCACATTCAGGTCCATGCCGCCATTGGTGTGAACACACCAAGCACCAACGAGATTCAAGTGAGATTTTCTCGCTCGTTTCTCAATCAAATACTCCCAAATTTGAACCAGAGATTCCTTGAGGAATTCTCTTTCAATCCAACCCAGCCTTGGACCCTAAGTCTTTCTGAATCTCTTATGCAAATGCATGAGAGATTTGGATATCCCCTTGAGTGCAAATCTCTCAAGCTTGAAAGCTTGGTTTCCAAGCTTGAAACCTCTTCCTTAGGCCTATATAAGGACCTACATTGCACGACCGAACTTTTTAGCAAGGTTTTGAGGCCAAATACCCCTTCTTCCTCCATCTCCAGCCAAGCTCCACCTTAGCTCCGGTGGCCTCCTTCCCCATCTTTCTACGGATGGCCAATGACCAAATTGGCCCGTTCAACCTCTTCCTCACATTTGTTCGCACCTCGCCAGCCACAACGAGGGCCATCCTCTCCCTTTCCTTACCGCTGTCCCCCTTACAGAGAATACGTTGTCCACGATGCCGGCCTACCAACGCTGATGTCCATCCTACCCCCTTAATCCCCTTAGAGTCTGTAGTTAGGTTCCTTTAGAGTTCTAGGTTAGTTTTCCTATCCAAAAACCTAAAAGGATCCCTCGACGCACACTCTCACCGTCATCTCTCCCATCTCTAGCCACTTCTCCGGTGAGGTTATCCGCTCGCTACACAAGTCCACCCACCTCGCCAACACCTCCACAACGTCCGCCACATCACCACGACCAAAACCCCTCTCCTAATTTCACCCTTTGCTCACCTTAGCTCCCCACCGAACAATTTGTTGGAACCTTGTTCCACATCTTGTTTTGGTGTTAACAAAATTTTTATGGATTAATATTTGCAATTGAGTTCTTTCAGATTTAGGTGAAGATCAAGGAAAATAGGAAATGGAGGCTTGATGAAAAGGAGAAGATCATGATAAGAAGGAGGCAAGATGACAAGGAAGAGTCAAGGAGGAAAAGATCATCTTCGACCTTTAGTGTTTCTAGTTTAGATTTTTTATTTATTGATTGTATATGCCTCTTAACAAAAGAATCATAACTTAGATCGTAAAATCAATTAGAGATAAATTAGGATTTATATTGCAAATATTTTCAAAGTACGTAATGAATTAAAATACTTAAAACAGGTACTTGTAAGCAAGTACTGGTACTGTTCATCAGTACTGGTATTTGTAAGGCACAGGTTTGAGTATTCGTCTCAAACTGTGAACAACAAGTACCGGTACCAACCATGAGTACCGATACATGTTGGCCACAGGTTGAAGCCTTAATTCTGGCTTGAACCTTACAGGTACTGGTACCCATGATGAGTATCGGTACAGGTAGGTTACTATGCCCAAGGAATTTCAAACTTGGGAGTCACAAGTATCGATATCAGGACTCATGTACCGGTGGTAGTGAGCTGCTAGTACCGGTACAAGTACTTTAGTACTGGTACCAGCTAGCTGTTGGTCCAAAACAGAACGGCTGGAATATTTATTTTGATAATGTGAACATTGGGATTTAAACCCCAACGTCTAGTAGACGAATCCTTGAAATCCTAAACTCTATAAAATGACCCTAAGACTCTTTGTTTGCATGCAAGAAAGATTAGAAATACAAGAAAAATTTCTAGAGCTATATTTCACATTTTTCCACCACATATTCAAGAGAAGGAATAGTTTGCTACTCTCAATCTCTCTACGATTTTGCAAACACTTCGACGTGATTTCCTTACACATTGTCAAGGCATTCAAGTTCATTATAGGCTCTCAAATTGGTATCATCTTTTAATTATTGTTGAGAGGCTTAGGTTCTAGTTGTAAGATTCTTTTTGTCTTACACTTGTATTTCATTTTTTCTCGAGCTTGTTGCTCATTGGGTTGTAACAAACCTATTTTTGTACTTGGGTTGAGGTAACACATTAATTACCTCGGTTTAGTAAATTGATTCTCTCGGGGTTGAGAGAATCGGGTTAAAAACCCTAAGCTGGGAGGCTTAGGTAGTGGAGTACCCAAGTGTTACGACCCGATTCCCGAATCCCTACAGGACACGAGACAGGACCGACTCAACTGATCCCAAAACCCAGTCGTCCATCGAGAAAGTAACCAGAAAGCGTTAAAATAAACCACATTCACCATGCAAGCAACTAACAGTAATAAAAGTACAGCAGTAAAGAAGTAAACTACTATAGTACGCACCACCACAATAGTAAGGAAGTAAACTAGTATAGGAATATAAGTTCACAATAAAAGAGTACAAAAGTGTAATCAATTACTCACTGCAACAGGAAATGGAGTACAACAAGAAGCTACAACTACTAGGCTCTACTAGGCCCAGCACCCTCTGCAGTCGTAAGCTCTGGCTGCTCAACACTTGAACCTGAAAAAGGTTATGAGTACAAAACGTCAGCGAACGTTGAGTAGAGTGGCAACCAGCTAACTAAAACAGTAAATGTGGATAGGTAGCTGTTGCTTTTCAATTTCTTTCTTTCTTTAACTAATTATTCTTTCTTTCATCACTTGGTTTATTTATCAGGTCTCTTTCTTGATCTCAAATGTTCCTCGTGGGAACGATCTTGATTGCAGTCTTTTCCGAAGAGTAGAAGTAGCACATGGTGCTCTTCTAGCCGGGAGAGTCCCCCGTGGTGGTCCTACACTCAATCAACCACCCCAAGGTCACTGACAGATGTAACGGTGACTACGGCACACGCGATAAACGCACGGGTAGCTACCCTGCACTGGCACGTGGTCAGTCATTTCCGTCAGCGGGTGCGCCCAAAGTACAGCACAGAACCAGTATAGGGCATAGCCCTCTCAGTAATAGGGGTCTAGCCCCCCCTAAGAACCAAACAGGGGTCTCACCCCTCTACAGTCCGCGCACCCTCACCTGACTACCCTGGTTTGCCTAGTGGGCCTAACAAGTCGGTGTAGGTCGGCTAGCTGAACCCCGGGCCCCGTGGGGTGGCTAGCTCTCTCCCTACACTAGTAGCTCTCCCCGATACTGTGTACGCGAGGGCTAAAAAGTCGGTACAAAGTGGCCAATCCTAACCCCAGGTCCCAACCTTAGGGCATCTAGCTCCGCTCTGCACTAAACAGGGGGACAGTTGCTCTCCTTGGTACTCCGTACTCAAGGGCTAGCTCACTTCCCCATTCACATTTCCAGTTCTATTCCATTTTTTTCTAGGAGCTCTACTCCTAATTCTTCGTAGGGTTCATGCTCATGTTTCTCTGGCCAAGCCATACTAGGTTTCATCATTTCTATTTCCATTTCTCATGTTCTACACGTGTAGCATATAACTTTATTATTCACATTCCAGGTTTATTCGCAGGTAGCTCGTGTTTCCAACATTCAATCTTCTATTTCCAGTTCATATACAGGCAGCTCGTATTTAATCGTAAACAACAGGAATTTACATGCAACAGTTTGCTAACAACAGTACTCTACATTTCACAGGCAGCTGTTATCCATTTACAGGCAATTGTTATTATTCTAATTACTCATCCAAGACTGCAATTCATACATTCCATACAAATGTTCCAGTGTTTCTAGCCCTAGGATTCATGCCATACCCTAGGATCTAACATTCATTCCACATATGCATTCATGTTTGTAATTAAATTAGGGGAAGCCACTTTACCAGTAAACCTAGGAGTAATGGGGGCTTGATTGGCAGGTCCATGTGCCTCAGCAAACCCAAAATCAGCAACGAAACGAGGTCCTATCACAGGGATCAATCACAAGAGACCACTCAAAACATGATAAAAGTATTCCAACAAGTAGAGGAACTTATACGAAGAATAACGGAATCTTAATTGTGGAAATCGGACCTCAAACGGACACCTAAACGGATCAAAAACAGCAATCCTGATTCATATCAGACGTCTGGAACACCTTCCAGACGTCTTAAAAAAGTCCAGAACCATACCTCAACTCTGCGCTACTCCTCAGACGTCCAGGGACTCTATTGAACCATCTGGACCTAGTTCCAGACGTCCGACCACCTCTTCGGACGTCTGGAGATGCTTTCCACTGTCTGGTGCCTCGTCCAAACGTCTAAACTGCATGGGAGGACGTGTCCCGCGCCTTCCCGAAGCAAATCCTGCACGCATCGACACAAAATCTCCTCAATATGGCACGGAACAGTGCCTCGACGGAACGGCCTGCATGGCCGTATCCGCAAAGAAGGTGTACGTCACGGAACTTACCTCTCAGTCGTCTAGAACCTCCTCCAGACGTCGTCTACGTCGTCTGGATGTAGATCCAGACGTCTGATTCTGGGAAAATCCCAGAACCAGAAACTGCCTTCACCTTCTCGGGTCGCGCGTGGCCGTGCCGTGCCCCCTCGACCGCTGCTCTGGATGCAGCAGTGTCGGGGAGGACCTCCTCGACGCACCTCTCCACCTTGCGCATGCCCGACTAGCCGTGAGCTCTCCGGCGAGCTCTCTCACGAGCTCGCACGCTTGCTCTCCTCTCTTCCCCTCGCTGCTCCTCCTCTCCTCTCACACCGCTCACGCCCGCTGCTCGCTATTCGCCGCCCACTGCTCTCGCGCTGGAGGAAGGAGGGTGGCTGAAGGTGAGGTGAACGAGGGAGAGGAGGGGGTTTAAGTAGGTGCTGGGTTAGGGTTTCATCGGCGAGGGGAGAGAGAAGAAAATGAGGCTGCGTACTATTTACGCGTAGCACGTGTGCATACGCAAGGACGTACATGAAAAATTTGATTTCCGGATGTCTGGGAAGATGTCCAGACGTCTTAGAGGGTTTTAACAACACGGGTCTTAACAACATAACAAACTCAAAGGAAGGTTCGTCCCCGAAACTTAAGCTAGCTAGGATGCAGAAAAAGAACAACATACGCATAACAAACTCAAAGAATACCGAAGCCAGTTCGAAAAGACGTACCCTCAAAGAGCTCCAGGTACCACTCTCGCATAGCTGCCTCAGGCTCCCAGGTAGCCTCCTCGTACCGCTGGCTCCTCCACAAGACCTTCACCAGGGCTACCTGCATCCGCCTTAGACTCCGGACGGCTCTATCTAGTATCTGCACTGGCCGCTCGGGGTAGGTCAGGTCGTCACCCACCTCGACACTCTCGTGGCTCAGAATGTGACTAGGATCGGCATCGTACTTCCTGAGGTTGGGCACGTGGAACACATTGTGCACACTAGAAAGCTGGGGAGGAAAGGCAAGCCTGTAAGCAACGGGTCCAACCCGCTCCAGGACCTCAAAGGGTCCCACAAACCTCGACGCGAGGTTCCCTCTCACCCAAAATCGTTGCAGGCCCTTCATGGGCAAAACACGAAGGAAGACGTGATCCCCAACCTCAAACCGCACCTCTCTGTGTTTCCGATCTGCATAGCTCTTCTGCCTACTCTTGACAGTGCGGAGTCGCCTGTGAATCTGCTCGATCACATCCTGACTCTGCTGGATCAGCCTAGGGCCAACCTCCCACTTGGTCCCCACCTCAACCAACTCAAGGGTGCAGTACACCTCCATCCGTACAGAGCCTCGTAGGGTGCCATGCCGATGCTCGAGTGATAGCTGTTATTATATGCAAACTCCGCCAGGGGCAAGTGCTCCTCCCAAGAGCCCCTCCAGTCTAGTACACAAGTCCGCAAAAGGTCATTAAGCGTCTATATCGTGCACTCTGACTGTTCGTCCATCTGGGGGTTGTATGCTGTACTGAACCTCAACCGTGTCCCCAAGGCTTGCTAAAACTCAGCCCAAAACTGGGACGTAAAGCAGGTATTTCGATCGGATACAATCTCTCACGGACTCCGTGCAGACGTACCACATCGTGGATATACCTCTCTGCCAACTGTGCTGGTCTCAAAGTGACTCGAATCGGCAAGAAACGTGCCGTCTTCGTCAATCTGTCTACGATCACCTAGACTGCGTCGTGTCGTCGCTGGGTAACAGGCAAGCCCACCACCAAGTCTATGGTGATGCTCTCCCACTTCCACTCTAGCACTGGAAGTGGCTGCAATGGCCCTGCAGGCCTCTAATGCTCGACCTTCACCTGCTGGCACACTAAACATTGCTGCAAGAATTCACATACATCCCGCTTCATTCCCCTCCACCAAAAGTCGCATCTCAGATCATGATACATCTTTGTATTCCAGGGATGTATGGTGAACCTGGAACCGTGTGCCTTAGTCAGGAGCTCCCTTAACCGCTCCTCGTCCCTGGGAACGCACAAACGTCCCCTCATGCGCAGCACCTCGTCTGTAAAAGAGAAGTCTCCAGGGTCCCCTGACAGTACTCTGTCGCGTAATGACTACAGGTACGGATCGGCCATCTGTCCTGTGATGATGTGGTCTATCAGCTCTGGCCTCGTCTGTCGGGTCACAGTCACTGCCCCACAGTGCCCTAGTAACTCTAGAGGTCGCCAACTGCCCATCTCCTCTATGAGTCTCTAACTCTGCGCCTGTAAACTAGCCAAGTGGGTGGGCGCCTTCCGGCTCAAGGCGTCAGCCACCACGTTGGCCTTCCCTGGATGGTAGGAAATGCTACAGTCATAGTCCTTCAGGAGCTCTAACCAACGTCTCTGTCTCATGTTGAGCTCCTTCTGATCAAACAAGTATCTGAGGCTCTTATGATCTGTGAAAATCTCAAAAGTCTCACCGTACAAGTAGTGCCTCTAAGTCTTCAGCGTGAAGATGACAGCTGCTAGCTCTAGGTCGTGGGTAGGGTAACTATGCTCATGGGGCTTCAGTTGCCACGAAGTGTAAGCGACAATGTGACCCCGCTGCATGAGCACACCCCCTAACCCCTGCAAAGAGGTGTCCGTGTACACAACAAACCCGCCACTACTGTTTGGGATGGTAAGCACGGGAGTCGAAGTCAGCCTCTCCTTCAGCTCCTGAAAACACGCCTCACAAGCGTCTGTCCAAGAAAAGGGCACGTCCTTTCGGGTCAGCTGTGTCATAGGATGTGCAATCTATGAGAAACCCCTGATAAACCGCCTGTAGTAGCCTGCAGTCCCAAGAAACTACGGATCTCTATCACTGTACGCGGTCTCTCCCACCTGAGCACTGCCTCAACCTTGGCTAGGTCCATAGCCAAGCCATCTTCGGAGATCACATGACCCAAGAAGGTCACCTCCCTCAACCAGAACTCGCACTTACTGTATTTGGCGTACAGTCTACGTCGTCTCAGTGTGTCCAAAACCATCCGCAAGTGCTATCCATGCTGCGCCTGATCCTGAGAGTAGATGAGCACATCATCAATAAAAACCACCACGAACTGATCCAGATACAGTATGAACACCCGGTTCATCAAATCCATGAAGGCAGCGGGGGCGTTGGTCAACCCAAACGGCATGACCAAAAACTCGTAGTGTCCGTACCAGGTGCGGAAAGCTGTCTTGGAGACGTCTGTCTCCTTGATCCTCAATTGGTGGTAACCAGACCTCAAGTCTATCTTGGAGAATACCATGGCACCTTGCAACTGGTCAAACAAGTCGTTAATCCTCGGCAGCGGATACTTGTTCTTGATGGTGACCCTATTCAGCTGTCTGTAGTCCACACAAAGGCGTAGGGTACCATCCTTCTTCTTCACAAACAATACCGGGGCTCCCCACGGAGACACACTGGGCCTCACAAAGCCCTTCTCCAGAAGGTCCTGCAACTGGGACTTGAGCTCTCGCAGCTCAAGTGGTGCCATCCTGTAAGGTGCTGTAGAAATAGGGCTGGTCCCCGGTATTAGTGAGATCTCAAACTCGATCTCACGCTCGGGCGATAGTCCTGGCAACTCATCTAGGAACACGTCGGGGTACTCTCTCACCACTGGGATACTCTGAAAGTCTGTCATAGGGCTGGGCTCCGCCACCACACAAGCCAGGAAGCCCTCACACCCCTAGCCCAAAAGTCTCGCTGCCCGAAGTGCAGAAATGCACCTGAAGCCTCCGTCCACTGGCTGTTCGTGAAACTCGAAAGAAGGTAACTCCGGTATGGAGGAGACGATCTTTCTCTCAAAACAGTCCACCAAGGCGTGGTAAGCGGACAGCCAGTCCATCCCCAGAATCACACCAAAGTCCTCCATTTGTATCACAATCAGATCAGCGGGGAGGCTGTGTCCCCCAACACTGACCTCACAACCTGTGTAAACCTCCTCAGCTACAAACAGCTGACCACCCGGACCTCTGATCACAAACGGATCCTCTAACAACACACAGTCCTGCCCCAAACTAACAGCAAAACTGGCAATGACAAACGAGTGCGTGGTGCTGGAATCAAAAAGTGTGTAAACTAGTCTGCCGGAAACTGTAACCATACCTGCCACCATTGAACCTGAAGCTCTGGCATCTCTGTGTGTCAAGGCGTTGATACACACCTCAGCCCTTGGTGCGGATGAAGCGGCCACACTCTGCGTCGGATGGGTAGCCGCTGGTCGGTACCCTGCCCGCGATTGCTGTCCTCCCCCACGCGTCTGGGAACCGTGGCCTCCTGCTTGTCCTCCAGTGATCGGCGTGGGGAGCATCTGCTGACCTCCAACCCTAGACGGGCAGTCCCTCCTAATGTGGCCCGGCTGGCCACACTGGTAGCAAAGGGGAACTCGACTCCCGCCCTCAGTAGGTCCCTGCTGACGGCAGGGTGGGGGTCCAATGTTGGCAGCTGGCCCCTGTCGGGGGCCCCTAAGGGCCATGGACGGCCCCGTAAAGTGTGACGGCTCTCCTACGGGCACCATGTGCCTCCTCTCTCATCAGTCTTGTGAGTAGTCTGGCTAGTAGGGCCTCTTCCGTTCGCTGTCAGTGTCACGTGCGGACGGGTTGGTCTCCTCATATGTCATGGCTTCCTTCACCACCCTCGAGAACGTAGGCAACTTCAGGGGTTTGACATACCCCCGAATAGCAGGCCGGAGCCTCTCGGTGAACCTCCAAAGGTGCTCCTCCTCGGTAGCCACAGTTGTCGCGGCGAAATGAGACAGCTCCAAAAAACACGTGCGGTATGCGCTCACGGTCATTGTCCCCTGGCGAAGAGTGTGGAACTCCTGCCTCCTCTGGTCCTGCCACATCTGGGGTAAGTATTGCTCGTAGAAGAGGGTGACAAATTGGTCCCAAGTCGACTTGACCCTCTCCTGACCTCTGACTTCTCTCCACCACCTGTGTGCTGTGCTCTCCAGCAGGTACGTGGCAAAGGCCACGCGGCACTCCGCATGGGGGCGAAGGGTGTCAAACACCTTCTCGATCTGTTCGAGCCAGTCCTCCGCCTCGGTCGGGTCCTCATCCCCCTTGAAGGAGGGGGGCTTCAGCTTTCGGAACTGTCCAAAAAACTCGTAATGGTGCTGAAGTGGAGAAACCGGTACGCCTCCAGGCAAGGAGGGCTCGTGCTCGGAAGTGTCAGAGGAAGGTGGGGGCGGTGGAGGGCCACCCCCTCCCTTACGTCCAGTGCTGTGTCTGTCTCGTGGTCCCACAGAGGATTCCCCCTCCATAGCCTTAGGGAGAGGCGCTTGTGGAGGTGGGTGAAGCTCCTCTCGTATGATCTCCCGTATCAGCTGGGCGAGGTCCTGGGCCTGAATGCCCAGAAGTAGTGGCTGGTCCAACGAGACGTCGGGCTCAACGCACCCGCCCCTCCAACCTCGTCCTCGGCCGCGTCCGTGGCCCACCTCACTAACTCCATGTCAAGGCATCTCTTGCAAGGAGACACGAGCACAGAACAAGAAGACGTCAATTCTAACCAACATTCAACGAAAGAACCTCAGAACAGATGTCAAAAGGTACATTGTGGTGATTACTCTAGTTACGAGCACATGAATTGGTTATTTTCCAGCTAGTTGGTTCACTTCTCGGGATGAGCTTGCTCTGATACCATCTTGTTACGACCCAGTTCCCAAATCCCTACAGGACACGAGACCGGATCGACTCGACTGATCCCAAGACCCATTCGTCCATCGAGAAAGTAACTAGAAAGCAGTAAAATAAATCACATTCACCATGCAAGCAACTAACAGTAATAAAAGTACAGCAGTAAAGAAGTAAACTACTACAGTACGAGTCACCACAACAGTAAGGAAGTAAACTAGTATAGGAATATAAGTTCACAATAAAAGAGTACAAAAGTGTAATCAATTACTCACTACAACAGAAAACGGAGTACAACAAGAAGCTACAACTACTAGGCTCTACTGGGCCCAGCACCCTCTGCATCCGTAGGCTCTAGCTGCTCAACACCTGAACCTGAAAAAGGTTATGAGTACAAAACGTCAGCAAACGATGAGTAGAGTGGCAACCAGCTAACTAAAACAGTAAAGGTGGACAGGTAACTGTTGCTTTTCAATTTCTTTCTTTCTTTAACTAATTATTCTTTCTTTCATCACTTGGTTTATTTATCAGGTCTCTTTCTTGATCTCGAATGTTCCTCGTGGGAACAATCTTGATTGCAGTCTTTTTCGAAGAGTAAAAGTAGCACGTGGTGCTCTCCTGGCCGGGAGAGTCCCATGTGGTAGTCCTACACTCAGTCAACCACCCCAAGGTCACTGACAGACGTAACGGTGACTACGGCACGTGTGATAAACGCATGGGTAACTACCCCACACTAGCACGTGGTCAGTCGTTTCTGTCAACGGGTGTGCCTAAAGCACAGCACGGAACCAGTATAGGGCATAGCCCTCTCAGTAATAGGGGTCTAGCCCCCCTAAGAACCAAACAGGGGTCTCGCCCCTCCACATTCCACGCACCCTCACCTGACTACCCTGGTTTGCCCAGTGAGCCTAACAAGTCGGTGTAGGTTGGTTAGCTGAACCCCGGGCCCTGTGGGGTGGCTAGCTCTCTCCCTACACTAGTAGCTCTCCCCGGTACTGTGTACGCGAGGGCCAAAAAGTCGGTACAAAGTGGCCAATCCTAACCCCAGGTCTCAACCCTAGGGCATCTAGCTCCACTCTGCACTAAACAGGGGAACAGTTGCTCTCCTTGGTATTTCGTACTCAAAGGCCAGCTCACTTCCCCATTCACATTTCCAGTTCCATTCCATTTATTTCCAAGAGCTCTACTCCTAATTCTTCGTAGGGTTCATGCTCATGTTTCTCAGGCCAAGCCATACTATGTTTCATAATTTCTATTTCCATTTCTCAGGTTCTACACGTGTGGCATATAACTTTATTATTCACATTCCAGGTTTATTCGCAGGTAGCTCGTGTTTCCAACATTCATTCTTCCATTTCCAATTCATATACAGGCAGCTCGTATTTAATCGTAAATAACAGGAATTTACATGCAATAGTTTGCTAACAACAGTACTCTACATTTCACAGGCAGCTGTTATCCATTTACAGGCAATTGTTATTATTCTAATTACTCATCCAAGACTGCAATTCATACATTCCATACAAATGTTCCAGTGTTTCTAGTCCTAGGATTCATGCCATATCCTAGGATCTAACATTCATTCCACATATGCATTCATGTTTGTAATTAAACTTGGGGAAGCCACTCTACCAGTAAACTCAAGAGTAATGGGGGCTTGATTGGTAGGTTCACGTGCCTCAGCAAACCCCAAATCCGCAACGGAACGAGGTTCTATCACAAGGATCAATCACAAGAGACCACTCAGAACATGATAAAAGTATTCCAACAAGTAGAGGAACTTATACGAAGAACAACGGAATCTTAATTGCGGAAATCGGACCTCAAACGGACCCTAAACGGGTCAAAAACAGCAATCTTGATTCATATCAGACGTCTAGAACACCTTCCAAACGTCTTAAAAATGTCCAGAACCATACCTCAACTCTGCGCTACTCCTCAGACGTCCAGGGGCTCTCCTGAACCGTCTAGACCTAGTTCCAGACGTCCAACCACCTCTCCGAATGTCTGGAGATGCTTTCCGCCGTCTGGTGCCTTGTCCAGATGTCTGAACTGCATGGGAGGGCGTGATCTGCGTCTTCTCGAAGCGAATCCTACACGCATCGACACAAAATCTCCTCAATATGGCATGGAACAGTGCCTCGGCGGAACGGCCTGCATGTCCGTATCCGCAAAGAAGGTGTACGTCGCAGAACTTACCTCTCAGTTGTCTGGAACCTCCTTCAGACGTCGTCTACGCCGTCTGGATGTAGATCCAGATATCTGATTCTGGGAAAATCCCAGAACTAGAAATTGCCTTCGCCTTCTCGCGCTGCACGCGGTTGCGCAGCGCCTGCTAGACTGCTGCTCTGGCTGCAGCAGTGTCGGGAAGGACCACCCCGACGCACCTCTCCACCTTGCGCACGCCCGACCGGCCGTGAGCTCTCCGACGAGCTCTCTCACGAGCTCACGCTCTTACTCTCCTCTCTTCCCCTCGCTGCTCCTCCTCTCATCTCACGTCGCTCACGCCCACTGCTCTCGCACTGGAGGAAGGAGGGTGGCTGAAGGTGAGGTGAACGAGGGAGAGGAGGGGGTTTAAGTAGGCGCTGGGTTAGGGTTTCATCGGCGAGGGAGAGAGAAGAAAATGAGGCTACATACTGTCTGCGTGCAGCATGCGCACAGACGCAAGGACGTACACGAAAAATTTGATTTCCAGATGTCTGACCAGATGTCTGACCCAAATCCCAGATGTCTTAGAGAGTTCTAACAGCACGGGTCTTAACACCAAGGGAGGGGAACCACTATACATATTATGCCAATTTCTGTGATTGTATTTTGTGCAAATCTTTTTGTTTTACTAACATTTTGTTTAACTATTTGTGCGAGTAGCCATATTTCCTCTATCTTTAGATCCTACACAATCCACCTTCGCATCACCTTCCCTGACTCCGTCCAATCACTACACACCCTCACATGGCACGCCACCACCACCCATGCATTCGCCGTACCCCGACGACCCTTTTGAACTTTTTTAACTTGGCCGAAAGGCCGTGCTCTTGTTTTCAGGTGATCGCCCCTTCGCCGCCATTACTGAAGCTTCTCCAACGAACTCCAAAGCATGTTCTAACCACACTCACCCCAAGACGTGTTACGACCCGATCCCAGATCCCTACAGGACCCGAGATCGGCCCAGCTCGACTAATCCCAAGACCTAGTCATCCAACGAGAAATAACCAAAAGAAGGAAATAATTCACAACCACACATGCAATGTAACTAAGTAGAAAATAATCAAGGGACAGTAAAAGAAATAGAGAGAATAGTCGATCAATATTACAGGCCATCATAACTACGATAGAGGAAAGTACAATGAAAAAATAACTAAAATAGTATTACATAGAACAAAATACTCACTATTATAACAGAAGCTAAGGAAACAGTAAGAAATTGCAGCTAAGGCTAGGCTCGACTAGGCCCAGCTCCCTTTACAGCTGGTTGTGCTGGCTGCTCAACTTCCTGACCTGAATAAGGTTATAAAATTTCCAGAGTCAGCGAACACTGGGTAGAGTGGTAATTCAGCCATTTACATGTAATTAAGATAAGCAATTAATTAATGCAATTAAGTAACTATCCATTTTCATTTAGCTTAACTAAGTGTTCTAATTTGTTGCTCCTTCATTCATCTAATCATTTCTTGATCTGGCTTGTTCCTCACGGGAACGATCTTGATTACAGTCTTTTCCATGATGTAGAATGTGCACATGGTGCTCTCATGGCCGGGAGAGTCCCCCGTTGTAAAGACCCGTGCTGTTCTGAGCCTTTTAAGATGTCTGGACTGTCGGTCAGATGTCTGGTCTGACATCTGGACACCTTCCCAGATGTCTGGAAATCAAAATTTTTGGGTACGAGCTTGCGTCTGCACGTGGGCTGCACGCAGACAGTACCTTCTCTTTTTCCTTCCCATCTTCTCTCTCTCCCCGCCTCCAGCAAACCCTAACCCACAACCTTATAAAACCCCTTCCCCTCTCTTGTTCTCCCCACACCAGCCTCCTTCCTCTCTTCTTCTCCACTCTAGCGAGAGAGCCAACGTAAGCAAGTGAGTGCGAGAGCGGCGACGAGGAGGAGCGGCGTGAGAAGAAGAGGAGTTGAGCTTGCGAGCTCGTGTGGGAGCTCACCAGAGGGCGCACCACTGGAGCGGCACATGCAGGAGGAGGAGGAGTGCATCGGGGAAGTCATCCCTGACATTGCTGCAGCCGGAGCTACAGGCGAGGAGGCAAGCCGTGGCCACGCACGACGAGAGCGAGCTGGAGCAGGTTTTGGTTTTGGGTTTTTCCCAGAATCAGTGTTAAGACCCCGACATCAAACGTCTTTTAAGACATCTGGGAGTTGGTCCAGACGTCTGGAAGCCTTCCTAGACGTCTAGAAATTAATTTTTTCGGCGTACGGTTTCACGTCTACGAGCATGCGTGCGCAGACTGACCCGCCGCCCTCTTTTCCTTCTCTCTCTTTCCTCCCCGTCCTGCAGGCGCAGCTTTCTTCCTCTCTCTCTCCCCACGGCGCCTTCAAATACCTCCCCCTCTCCTCTCCCTCACCATCACTCCACCGTCTTCTTCTTCTTCTTCTTCCTGTTAGCGTATGAGTGAGAGGGCGAGGGCAGCAGCTGCTGCCATGTGTGCGCGGGGAGGAGGAGTTGCAGCGAGAGGTTGAAGAGCTAGAGCACGAGAGTGCGAGTTCGCAGGAGCAACCAGGGCCAACCGGCGAACGTGCAGCGGGAGCGTGGCGCTGGGGAGGTGCTGCTGCAGCTAAGGCAGCAGGCGGAGGGCGAGGAGGTCCTGATTCTGGGAAAATTTCCCAGAATCGGACGTCTGGACCTACGTCTAGACGATGCGGGAGACGTCTGGAGGAAGATCCAGACGTCTGAAAGGTACGATATTCCATTTCTTCTTCCTTTTGTGTGTACTGCCATGCAGGCCGTTTCGCTGAAGGATCTGCTTCTTTGCCATGCTGAGATTGATTGCGTGCGCGTGCAAGGTTCATTCGGGAAGGCACAAGGGCACGCCCTCCCACACAAATCGGACGTCTGGGCACAGCACCAGACGGTGGATAAGGTCTCCAGACGTCCGGAGTGATAGTCGGACGTCTGGAACTAGGTCCAGACGATTTAGCGGGATTCTGGATGTCTGAAGAACCACGCAGAAACAAGGTATGACCTGAACCATCGTTTAAGACGTCTGGAAGATGTTCCAGACATCTGATTTTGCAGCAGACTGGTTGTTTTTGACCCGTTTAGGGTCTGTTCGAAGTCCATTTTCCGCGTTTCAAATTTCGTTCTTCTTAGAATTATTTTCTCTACTTGTTTACAGTACTTGTATCATGTTTTGAGTAGTTGCTTGTGTTTGATCCTTGTGTTAGGACCCCGTTCCGTTGCGGCCCTGGGGGTTGCGGAGGCGTGTGGACCTGCTGATCACGCTCCCAGTGCTCCCGATTTTGCAGGTAGAGTGTCTCCCTTTAATTATTATCAACATTTATGCACATGTGAGATAATTAATAGATTCTAAGGTATGGCATGAACCCTAGGACTGGAAAACTAGATTGAATGATAGATCCTAGGGTATGGCATGAACCCTAGGATTGGAAAACTAGATTGAATGATAGATCCTAGGGTATGGCATGAATCCTAGGACTGGGAAACTAGATTGAATGATAGATCCTAGGGTGTGGCATGAATCTTAGGAACAGAAACACCGAAACGAATGTCGTGAATATATGAATTGCAATCTTGGAAAAGTAGAAAGAAAAAAAATGATAATTGCCTGTAATTGAATAACAGTTGCTTGTTTATGAATGGATATTAACTGTTGAGAACATGAGCTATATGAAAATAAAGCTGAAAGGATGAAACCTAAATTGGCTTAGTTAAAGAAATATGAGCATGAACCCTACAGGGAATTAGGAGTAGAGCTCCTGAGAGGTGAATGGAATGGAATTTGGGAAGTGAGCTGGCCCTTGAGTATGGAGTACCAAGGAGAGCGGCTGTCCTCCTGTTTAGTGCAGAGCGGAGCTAGCCGCCCCAGGGACCCGGGGTTAGGTCTGGCCACTTTGTACCGACTTTTAGCCCTCGCGTACACAGTACCGGGGAGAGCTACTAGTGTTGGGAGAGCACTAGCTACCCCATGGGCCCCGAGGTTTTGCTAGCCTTCCTACACCGACTTGTTAGGCCCACTAGGCAAACCAATGTAGTCAAGCGAGGGTACGCGGATTGTGGAGGGGCAAGACCCCTGTTTGGTTACTGTGGAGGGGCTAGACCCCTGTTACTGAGAGGGCTCTGCCCTATACTGGTTCCGTGCTGTGCTTTGGGGCGCACCTGTTAACGGAAACGACTGACCGTGTGTCAGTGTAGGGTAGCTACCCGTGGGTTTATCGCGCGTGCCATAGTCACTGTTAGGTCTGTCAGTGACCTTGGAGTGGTTGACTAGGGGTAGGACCACCACGGGGGACTCTCCCGGCCAGGAGAGCACCACGTGCTATTTCTACCTTTCGGAAAAGACTGCAATCAAGATCATTCCCACAAGGAACATTCGAGATCAAGAGAAGGATCTGAGGAATAATTCAAGAATGAGTAAATGAAAGAATAAAGAAAAAATAATAATAATAACAGGTACTTGTCCACCTTACTGTTAGCTTTCGGTTGTCACTTTACTCAGCATTTTGCTAACGTGTCACCTTTGTCACCTTTTCAAGACCAGGTGTTGAGCAGCCAGAGCCAGCGGCTGCAGAGGGTGCTGGGCCTAGTAGAGCCCAGTAGTTTTACTTGTGTTGTACCTACTGTACCGTTTCTTCTGTTGTAGTGAGTATTTTCTGTTACCACTGTACTCTTTTATTGTAAGCATCATGTTTATGTATCTGTTTAATTCTCTACTCTTGTGGTGGTGTGTACTGTAGTAGCTCTTTTCTTTACTACTGTACTTTTGTTACTGCTAGTTATATGCATGGTGAATGTGGTTTATTTTACTGCTCTTTTGGTTACTTTCTCATTGGACGACTGGGTCTTTGGATCAGTCGAGTCGGTTCGATTCTCATGTCTCGTAGGGATTCGGGAATTGGGTCGTAACAATCAGACATCTGGAGTGACGTCAAGACGACGTTGCGGATGTCTGGAGGCGGTTCCAGACGTCTGAAGAGAGGTCTTCACGAAGGTATGTTCCCTTTACGGATACAGCCATGCAGGCCGCTCCGCAGGAACACTTTGTGTGCCTATTTTGAGAAGATTTGGTGGCTGCGTGCAGGATTTGCTTTGAGAAGGCACGAGACACGCCCTCCCATGCATTTCAGATGTCTGGGAAGCTTACCAGATGACTGAAAGCACTTCCAGACGTCCGGAGAGGAGGTCGGATGTCTGGAGCCGGGTCCAGACAGTCCAGAAGAGTTCCTGAACGTCTGAGGTCGACGCAGAGCTTGAGGTGCATTTCTGGACACTTTTAAGACATCTGGAAGTTGTTCCAGACATCTGATTTGAGTCTGTAACCTTGTTTTGACCCGTTTAGGGTCCATTTGAGGTCCGTTTTACCCAAATAAGATACCGATGTTTTCCTTGTGAGTTCCTCTACTGGTTAGAAGGCTTTATATACTATTCTGAAAGTTTCCTTGTGATTGTTCCTTGTTTTAGGACCTCGTTCCGTTGCAGGTTTGGGGCTTGCTGAGGCACGTGAGCCTACCGTTCAAGCCCCCAATACTCCTAGGTTGACTGGTAGAGTGGCTTCCCATAATTTAATTATAAACCTAAATGCATGTGTGAAATGAATGATTAGAACCTAGGATGTGGCATGAATCCTAGGACGAGAAATACTTGAAATGCCTGTATGCGTGATTGAATTAAAGTCTTGAATGAGAAGATAAAAATGTTAACAACTGCCCGTAAATGAATAAATGCAGCCTATGAAATATAAATTACCTGTGCTAATTAACATTTGCATGTGACCTTCCTGTTGTATACGTTAAATGATTTAATACGAGCTGCATGTGTATAAAGCTGAGAATGGTAATGTGAATGATAGAAATACGAGCTGCCTGTGTATAACCTGAGTATGGAAATGTGAACGATGGAAATACAAGCTGCATGCGTATAACTTGAGAATGGAAATAGAAATGATGAAACCATGTATGAAATGGCATGGGGAATATGAGCATGAACCCTATGGGGAAATAGGAGTAGAGCTCCTGGAAATAAATGGAATGGATCTAGAAATGTGACAGGAAGTGTGCTGGCCCTTGAGTACGTGGTACCAAGGGGAGCGCATGTTCCCTATTAGTGTAGAGGGGAGCTTGCCACCCTTCGGGTTGAAACCTGGGGTGGGTTTGGCCACTTTGAACCAACTTTGTGGCCCTCGTGTACACTGTACCAGGGAGAGCTACTAGTGTAGGGAGAGGACTAGCCACCCCATAGGGCCTGGGGTTCAGCTAGCCACCCTACTCTGACTTGTTAGGCCCACTGGGCAAACCAGGGTAGTCAGGTGAGGGTGCGCGGACTGTGGAGGAGTGAGACCTCTATTTGGTTCTTAGGGGCTAGACCCCTGTTACTGAGAGGGCTAGGCCCTATACTGTTCCGTGCTGTAGTTTGGGTGCACTCGTTAACGGAAACGACTGATCGCGTGCCAGTGCGGGGTAGCTACCTGTGCGCTTATCGCGCGTGCTGTAGTCATCGTTACGTCTGTCCGTGACCTTGGGGTGGTTGACTGGGTGTAGGATCACCACGGGGGACTCTCCCGGCCAGGAGAGCACCACGTGTGCCTTCTACTCTTCGGAAAAGACTGCAATCAAGATCGTTCCCACGAGGAACAATCGAGATAAAAAACGAGACTTGAAAATATATAAACCATTGGGTGAAAAAGGAATAACTTGTAAATTAAAGAATTGGAATAGCTAGTTTACCTGTTAGCTTTACTGCTCTAGTTAGTTGGTTGCCACTCTACTCAGCATTCGCTGACTTTGTGTACTCATAACCTTTTTCAGGTCCAAGTATTGAGCAGCCCGAGTCTACGGCTGTAGAGGGTGCTGGGCCCAGTAGAGCCCAGTAGCAGTAGCTTCTTTTGTTGTACTTCTTTTTTGTAGTGAGTTTAGACTCTTGTACTTTATGTTCTGTACCTTTACATTGCCGTACTTTTTTTTGTTCCTGTACCTTGTTACTATTTTACTATTGTGGTGGTGATGTGTACTGTAGTAGCTTTTGCTTCTTTACTGCTGTACCTTTTTACTGTTAGTTTCCTAGCATAGTGAATGTGGCTTACTTTCCTACTTTTTGGTTACTTTTTCGTTGGACGACTAGGTCTTAGGATTAGTCGAGTCGAGCCAGTCTTGGATCCTGTAGGGATTTAGGAACCGGGTCGTAACAAGATGGTATCAGAGCAAGGTCGTCCTGAGAAGTGAACCAACTAGCTCGAGAATAACCAATTCACGTGCATATAGCTAGAGTAACCACCACAACGTACCTTTTGACATCTGTTCTGATGGTTCTTTTGCCAAATGTCCGTAGAGTTGACGTCTTTTTGTTCTGTTGTTCGTGACTCCTTGCAGGAGATGCCTCGACGTGAAGTCCTTGAGGTGGGCCACGGACGCAGCCGTAGACAAGGTCGGAGGGGCAGACGTGCTGAGCCCGACGTTTCAGTGGACCAACCACTTCTTCCAGGTGTTCAGGCCCAGGACCTCGCCCAGCTGATACGCGAGATAGTACGAGAGGAGCTCCACCCGCCTCCACGGGCGCCTCTCCCTGGGGACGTGGAGGGGGAGTCCTCTGTGGGACCACGAGACCGACATAGCGCTGGACGTGGGGGAGGGGGTGGTCCTCCACTGCCCCCACCGCACTTTAACACTTCCGAGAATGAGTCCTCCCTGCCTGGAGGCATGCCCATTTCCCCACTACATCCACATTACGAGCATTTCGGACAGTTCTGAAAACTGAAGCCCCCCTCCTTCAAGGGGAATGAGGACCCAACTGAGGAGGAGGCCTGGTTAGAGCAGATCGAGAAGGTGTTTGACACCCTTCTCCCCCCTGCGCAGTGCCACATGGCCTTTGCCACGTACCAGCTAGAGAGTGCGACACATAGGTGGTGGAGGGCAATCAGAGGTCAAGAGAGGGCAGTGTCGACGTGGGACCAGTTTGTGACCCTCTTCTGTGAGTAGTACTTCCCGTAGACGTGGCAGGATCAGAGGAGATGGGAGTTTCACACTCTCCGCTAAAAGACGATGACTATCAGCGCGTATCATACGTGGTTTCTGGAGCTGTCTCATTTCGTTGCGACAGCTGTGGCTACTGAGGAGGAGCACCTGTGGAGGTCCACTGAGGGGCTCTGGCCTGCTATTCGGGGGTATGTCAAACCCCTGAAGCTGCCTACGTTCTCGAGAGTGGTGGAGGCAGCTATGACCTACGAAAAGATAAACCCGGCCACACGTAACACTGACAGTGGACTGAAGAGGCCCTACCAGCCAGAGTACTCACAGGACCGACGAGGGAGGAGGCATGTGGAGCTTACAGGAGAGCCATCACGCTTCGCGGGGCCATCAGTGGCCTTTAGGGGCCCCAACAGGGGCCAGCTACCAGCACTGAACCCCTGCCCAGCCGTTAGTAGGGACCTACTGAGGGCGGGAGTCGAGTTCCCCTCCGCTACCAGTGCGGCCAGCCGGGCCACATCAAGAGGGACTACCCGTCTAGGGCTGGAGGTCAGCAGATGCTCCACGCATTGAGCGTTGGAGGCCGAGCAGGAGGCCATGGTTCCTAGGCGCGTAGGGGAGGACAGCAGTCGCGGGGAGGGTACCAGCCAGCGGCTACCCGTCTGACGCAGTGTGGCTGCTTCTTCCACACCGAGAGCTGAGGGGCGTATTGACACCCTGACACACAGAGACTCCAGAGCTTCAGGTTCAGTGGTGGCAGGTATGGTTACAGTTTTCGGCAGATTAGTTTACACACTTTTTGATTTCGGTGCCATGCACTCGTTTGTTGCTACTAGTTTTGCTGTTAGTTTGGGATAGGACTGTGTGTTGTTAGAGGATCCTTTTGTGATCAAAGGTCCAGGTGATCAGTTGTTTGTAGTTGAAGAGGTTTACATAGATTGTGAGGCCAGTGTTGGGGGACACAGCCTCCCCGCTAACCTAATCATGATACCGATGGAGGATTTCGGCGTGATTCTGGGGATGGATTGGCTGTCCGCTTACCATGCTTTGGTGGACTATTTTGAGAGGAAGATTGTCTTCTCCATACCGGAGATGCCTTCTTTAGAGTT
This sequence comes from Thalassia testudinum, assembly GCA_037157565.1. NCBI lineage: Eukaryota > Viridiplantae > Streptophyta > Magnoliopsida > Alismatales > Hydrocharitaceae > Thalassia > Thalassia testudinum. The sequence goes on from JAZHRO010000065.1 coordinate 43,241,255, forward strand.
TCACAGATAGCCGGTAGACAGAGGCTTCAGGTGCATTTCTGCTCTTCGGACGGCGAAACTTTTGGGCCAGGGGTGTAAGGGCTTTCTGGCTTGTGTAGTGGCAGAGCCCAGCCCCGTGGTAGACTTTTAGAGCATCCCGGTGGTTAGAGAGTACACCGACGTGTTTCTAGAGGAGCTGCCAGGACTACCGCCTGAGCATGAGATCGAGTTTGAGATCTCACTGGTACCGGGGACCAGCCCCATTTCTACAGCACCTTATAGGATGGCATCACTTGAACTGCAGGAGCTCAAGTCCCCGTTGCAAGACCTATTGGAGAAGGGCTTTGTGAGGCCCAGTGTGTCTCCGTGGAGAGCTCCGGTGTTATTTATGAAGAAGAAGGATGGTACCCTAAGCCATTGTGTGGACTACGGACAGCTGAATAGGGTCACCATCAAGAACAGGTATCCGCTGTCGAGGATTGATGATTTATTTGATCAGTTGCGAGGTGCCACGGTTTTCTCCAAGATAGATTTGAGATCTGGCTACCACCAGTTGAGGATCAGGGAGACCAACGTCTCCAAGACAGCTTTCCACACCCGGTACGGACACTACGAGTTTTTGGTCATGCCGTTTGGGCTGACCAACGCCCCCGTTGCTTTCATGGATTTGATGAACCGGGTGTTCAGACCGTATTTGGATCAGTTTGTGATGGTATTTATCGATGATGTGCTCATTTACTCGCAGGACCAGGCGTAGCACGGACAGCACTTGCAGATGGTTCTGGACACATTGAGACGACGTAGGTTGTATGCCAAATACAGCAAGTGCGAGTTCTGGTTGAGGCAGGTGACCTTCTTCGGTCATGTGTTTTCAGGGGATGGCTTGGTTGTGGATCCAGCCAAGGTAGAGGCAGTGCTCAGGTGGGAGAGACCACGTACGATGACAGAGATCCGCAGTTTCTTGGGACTGGCAGGCTACAACCGACGGTTTATCAGGGGTTTCTCTCAGATTGCACATCCTATGACTCAGTTGACCTGGAAGGACGTGCCCTTTGCTTGGACAGACGCTTGCGAGGCGTATTTTCGGGAGTTGGAGAGGCTAACTTCAGCTCCTGTGCTTACCATCCCAGACAGCAGTGGCGGTTTCCTTGTGTACACGGATGCTTCGTTGCAGGGGTTAGGGGGTGTGCTTGTGTAGCGGGGTCGCGTTGTCGCTTATGCTTCGCGGCAACTAAAGCCCCATGAGCATAGCTACCCTACCCATGACTTAGAGCTGGCAGCTATCATCTTTGCACTGAAGACATGGAGGCACTACCTGTACGGTGAGACTTTTGAGATATTCACGGATCATAACAGCCTCCGGTATTTGTTTGATCAGAAGGACCATAACATGAGACAGAGACGTTGGTTAGAGCTCCTGAAGGACTATGACTGCGGCATCTCCTACCATCCGGGGAAGGCCAACGTGGTGGCTGATGCCTTGAGCCGGAAGGCGCCACCCACTTGGCCAGCTTACAGGCACAGAGTTGAAGACTCATGGAGGAGTTGGGCAGTTGGCGACCCCTAGAGTTACAGGGGCACTATGGGGCAATGACAGTGACACGACAGACAAGAGCAGAGCTGATAGACTGCATCATCACAGGACAGATGACAGATTCGTACCTACAGTCGTTGCAAGACAGGGTACTGTCAGGGGACCCAAGAGACTTCTCCTTTACAGATGAGGTGCTGCGTATGAGGGGACGTTTATGCGTTCCCAGAGATGAGGAGTTGTTGAGAGAGCTCCTGACTGAGGCACACAGTTCCAGGTTCACCATACATCCCGGAAACACGAAGATGTATCATGATCTGAGATGTGACTTTTGGTGGAGGGGGATGAAGCGTGATGTAGGTGAGTTCGTACAGCAGTGTTTGGTGTGCCAGCAGGTGAAGGCCGAGCATCAGAGGCTTGCAGGACCATTGCAGCCACTTCCCGTGCCAGAGTAGAAGTGGGAGAGCATCACGACGAACTTGGTGGTGGGCTTGCCCGTTACCAGCGAGGACACGACGCAGTCTAGGTGATTGTAGACAGATTGATGAAGATGACACGTTTTTTACCGATCCGAGTCACCTTGGGACCAGCGCAGTTGGCAGAGAGATATATTCGTGACGTAGTACGTTTGCACGGAGTTCCGCGTGAGATTGTATCCGACAGGGATACCCGTTTTACGTCCCAGTTTTGGGTTGAGTTTCAGTAGGCCTTGGGGACACGGTTGAGGTTCAGTACGACATACCACCCCCAGAAGGATAGGCAATCAGAGCGCATGATACAAACACTTGAGAACCTTTTGCGTACTTGTGTACTAGACTAGAGGGGCTCTTGGGAGGAGCAATTGCCCCTGGTAGAGTTTGCATATAATAACAGTTATTACTCTAGCATGGGCATGGCACCCTACGAGGCTCTGTACAGGTGGAGGTGTACTGCGCCCTTGAGTTGGGGTGAGGTGGGGACCAAGTGGGAGGTTGGCCCCCGACTAATCCGGTAGAGTCAGAAGGTGGTAGAGTAGATTCATAGACGACTTCACACTGTTAGGAGCAAACAGAAGAGTTATGCCGATCGGAAGCACAGAGAGGTACAGTTCAAGGTTGAGGATCACGTCTTTCTTCACCTTTCGCCCATGAAGGGCCTGTAGTGTTTTGGGGTGAAAGGGAAGCTCCCACCGAGGTTTATGGGGCCCTTTGAGGTCCTAGAGCGGGTAGGACCCGTTGCTTACAGGCTTGCCCTTCCTCCCCAGCTTTCTGGTGTGCACGACATGTTCCACGTGTCCAACCTCAGGAAGTACGTCATCGATCCCAGTCACGTTCTAAGCCACAAGAGTGGCGAGGTGGGGGACGACTTGACCTACCCCAAGCGACCAGTGCAAATTTTAAACAGAGCCGTCCGGAGTTTGAGACGGAAGCAGGTACCCTTGGTGAAGGTTTTTTGGAGGAGCCAAAGGTACGAGGAGGCTACCCGGGAGCCTGAGGCAGCGATGAGAGAGAAGTACCCGAAGCTTTTTGAGGGTATGTCTTTTCAGACCGGCTTCGGTCCTCTTTAAGTTTGTTATGCGTATATTGTTCTTTTTCCACACCTTAGCTAGCTCAAGTTTCGGGGATGAAACTTCCTTTAAGTTTGTTATGATGTAAACACCCGTGTTGTTTTGAGTCTTTTAAGATGTCTGAACTGTCGGTCAAACGTCTGGACACCATCCCAGACGTCTGGAAATCAAAATTTTTGGGTACGAGCTCGTGTCTGCGCACGGGCTGTGCTTAGACAGTACCTTCTCTTTTTCCTTCCCTTCTCTCTCTCCCTGCCTCCAGCAAACCCTAACCCACCAACCTTATAAAACCCCTTCCCCTCTCTCATTCTCCCCACACCAGCCACCTTCCTCTCTTCTTCTCTACTCCAACGAGAGAGCCAGCGCAAGCAAGTGAGCGCGAGAGCGACGACGAGGAGGAGCGACGTGAGAAGAGGAGGAGTTGAGCTTGCAAGCTCGTGTGGGAGCTCACCGGAGGGCGCACCGCCGGAGGGGCGCATGTGGGAGGAGTGCATCGGGGAAGTCATCCTCGACACTGCTGCAGCCGGAGCTGCATGCGAGGAGGCGAGCCGCGGCCACGCGCGGCGAGAGCGAGTGGGAGTAGGTTTTGGTTCTAGGTTTTTCCCAGAATCAGATGTCTGGAGTGATGTCCAGACGACGATGCGGACGTTTGGAGGCGATTCCAGAAGTCTGAAGAGAGGTCTTCGTGAAGGTACGTTCCCTTTGCAGATACAGCCATGCAGGTCGCTCCACATGAACACTTTATGTGCCTATTTTAAGAATATTTGGTGGTTGCATGCAGGATTCGCTTCGGGAAGGCACAGGACACGCCCTCCCATGCATTTCAGACATCTGGGAAGCTTACCAGACGACTGGAAGCACCTTCAGACGTCTGGAGAGGAGGTCGGACGTTTGGAGTTGGGTCTAGATGGTCCAGAAGAGTTCCTGGACATCTGAGGTCGATGCAGAACCTGAGGTGCGTTTCTGGACACTTTTAAGACGTCTGGAAGTTGTTCCAGATGTCTGATTTGAGTCTGTAACTGTGTTTTGACCCGTCTGGGGTTCGTTTGAGGTCCGTTTTACGCAAATAAGATACCGACGTTTTCCTTATGAATTCCTCTACTGGTTAGAAGGAATTATATACTATTCTGAAAGTTCCCTTATGATTGTTCCTTGTTTTAGGACCTCGTTCCGTTGCAGGTTCGGGGCTTGCTGAGGCACGTGAGCCTGCCGTTCAAGCCCCCAATACTCCTGGGTTGACTGGTAGAGTGGCTTCCCATAATTTAATTATAAACCTAAATGCATGTGTGAAATGAATGATTAGAACCTAGGATGTGGCATGAATCCTAGGACGAGAAATTTCTTGAAATTCCTGTATGCGTGATTGAATTAAAGTCTTGAATGAGAAGATAAAAATGTTAACAACTGCCTGTAAATGAATAAATGCAGCCTGTGAAATATCAATTACCTATGCTAGTTAACATGTACATGTGACCTTCCTGTTGTATACGTTAAATGATTTAATACAAGTTGCATGTGTATAAAGCTGAGAATGGTAATGTGAATGATAGAAATACGAGCTGCCTTTGTATAGCCTGAGTATGGAAATGTGAACGATGGAAATACAAGCTGCATGCGTATAACTTGAGAATGGAAATAGAAATGATGAAACCTGGTATGACATGGCATGGGGAATATGAGCATGAACCCTACAGCGAAATAGGAGTAAAGCTCCTGGAAACAAATGGAATGGATTTGGAAATGTGACGGGAAGTGTGCTGGCCCTTGAGTACGTGGTACCAAGGGGAGCGCATGTTCCCTATTAGTGTAGAGGGGAGCTTGCCGCCCTTCGAGTTGAGACCCGGGGTGGGTTTGGCCACTTTGCACAGACTTTGTGGCCCTCGTGTACACTGTATCGGGGAGAGCTACTAGTGTAGGGAGAGGACTAGCCACCCCACGGGGCCCGGGGTTCAGCTAGCCACCCTACACCGACTTGTTAGGCCCATTGGGCAAACTAGGGTAGTCAGGCGAGGGTGCGCGGACTATGGAGGGGCGAGACCTCTGTTTGGTTCTTAGGGGCTAGACCCCTGTTACTGAGAGGGCTAGGCCCTATACTGTTCCGTGCTATAGTTTAAGAGCACCCGTTAACGGAAATGACTGACCGCGTGCCAGTGTGGGGTAGCTACCCGTGTACTTATCGCACGTGCTGTAGTCACCATTACGTGTGTTCGTGACCTTGGGGTGGTTGACTGGGTGTAAGATCACCACGGGAGACTCTCCCGGCCAGGAGAGTACCACGTGTGCCTTCTACTCTTCGGAAAAGACTGCAATCAAGATCGTTCCCATGAGGAACATTCAAGATCAAAACAAAGACTTGAAAATATATAAACCATTGGGTGAAAAAGGAATAACTTGTAAATTAAAGAATTGGAATAGCTAGTTTGCCTGTTAGCTTTACTGCTCTAGTTAGTTGGTTGCCACTCTACTCAGCATTCGCTGACTTTGTGTACTCATAACCCTTTTTAGGTCCAGGTGTTGAGTAGCCCGAGTCTACGGCTGCAGAGGGTGCTGGGCCCAGTAGAGCCCAGTAGCAGTAGCTTCTTTTTTTGTACTTCTTTTGTGTAGTGAGTTCAGACTCTTGTACTTTATGTTCTGTACCTTTACGTTTCCGTACTTTTTTTTGTTCCTGTACCTTGTTACTATTTTACTGTTGTGGTGGTGACGTGTACTGTAGTAGCTTTTGCTTCTTTACTTCTGTACCTTTTTACTGTTAGTTGCTTAGCATAGTGAATGTGGCTTACTTTCCTACTTTTTGGTTACTTTCTCGTTGGAAGACTGGGTCTTGGGATTAGTCGAGTCGAGCCGATCTCAGGTCCTGTAGGGATTCGGGAACCAGGTCGTAACACCCATGGTAATCCTATACCCAGTCAACCACCCTGGGGTCACGGTCACGACGTAGCAGTGACTACGGCACGTGTGATAAGCACACGGGTAGCTATCTCGCACTAGCATGCGGTCAGTCGTTTCCGCTAATGGGTTCACCTAAAGGTACAGCACTGAATAGTACAGGGCCTTGCCCTCTCAAAACAGGGGTCTCGTCCCTCCATAGTCCGCGTACCCTCGTCCGACTATCCCGGTTTGCCTAGTGAGCCTAACAAAAGTCGATGTAGGGCGGCTAGTCCTAACCCCAGGCCCCATGGGGCAGCTAGCTCCCTCTCTACACTAAGTAGCTCACCTCGGTACCACGTACACAAGGGCCAAACAGAGTTGGTGTAGAGTAACTAGGCCTGACCCCAGGGCTCAACCCAACGGGCAGCTAGCACCCTTCTATACTAAAGGGACAGTTGCTCTCCTTGGTACCACGTACACAAGGGCTAGCTCACTTCCCTTCTACAGGAGTTCTTCTTCTAATTCCCCGTAAGGTTCATGCTGGCATTCCTTTTGTTTCATGTTCCAACCTTTTCGATCTCTCTATTTACATTACCGGTTTCATTCTTAAAATAGGGAGCTTGTGATTTACTAACTGAGAAAGCATCACATTAAAATAACCAATACATTTGCTAGCATTTAGAGTTTTACATACATCTCAAGTAAACAGTGTAGCTCAACCATACTCATTTGTTCCTGTTACGACCCGGTTCCCAAATCCCTATAGGGCCTGAGACCAGCTCGACTCGACTAATCCCAAGACCCAGTTGTCCAACAAGAAATAACAAAAAAGTAGGAAAATAAATCACATTCACTATACAAGGTAACTAATAGTAAAAGCGTACAAGCAGTAAGGAAGTAAAAGCTACTAATAGTACATATCACCACCACAACAGGAAAGTAGAACAAAAGTATAGAACAGGAACAGTAAACAAAGTCTGAACTCACTAACAAAAAGAAGTATTACAACAGTAAGAGACTACTACTGGGCTCAACTAGGCCCAGCACCCTCTGCAGTCGGTGACTCGGGCTGCTCAACTCCAGGACCTGAAAAGGGTTATGAGTAAACGGAGTTAGCGAATGCTGAGTAGATTGTTAACCAGACTATTTAAAGCAGTAAAAGCTAACAGGTAAATTTATCTTTCCCAATTATTTATTTTACAAGTAATTCCTTTTCATCCATTGGTTTACTTTCAGGTTTCTTTCTTGATCTCGCATGTTCCTCATGGGAACGATATTGTTTGTAGTCTTTTCCGAAGAGTAGAAGGCACACGTGGTGCTCATCTAGCCGGGAGAGTCCCTCGTGGTGATCGTACACCCAGTCAACCACCTCGAGGTCATGGACAGACATAGCGATGACTACGGCACGTGCAATAAGCACACGGGTAGCTATCCCGCACTAGCATACAGTCAGTCATTTCCGCTAGCGGGTACGCCCAAAGTACAGCACGGAACAGTATAGGGCCTAGCCCTCTCAGTAACAGGGGTCTTGCCCCTCAGAACCAAATAGGGGTCTCGCTCCTCCACAGTCTGCGTACCCTCGTCTGACTACCCCGGTTTGCCCAGTGGGCCTAACAAGTTGGTGTAGGGTGGCCAACTGAACCTCGGGTCCCGTAGGGTGGCTAGCTCCCTCCCTACACTAGTAGATCTCCACGATACGGTGTACACGAGGGCCAACAGAAGTTGGTGTAGAGTGGCCAATCTTAACCCTGGGTCCCAACCCAAGGGCGGCTAGCTCCGCTCTACACTAAACAGGGGACAGTCGCTCTCCTTGGTACCACGTACTCAAGGGCCAGCACACTTCCCACTCACATTTCCAAATCCCTTCCATTTATCCACAGGAGCTCTACTCCTAATTCCCCATAGGGTTCATGCTCGTATTCTCCATGTTATTCCATACTAGGTTTTGTCATTCACAATTCCATTCTCGTGTTGTACACATGCAGCTCATATTTCCACAATTTAACAGATGCAACAAGTGTATTACAGGTAATTGTTTAACTAGGACAGGCATTCCATGTTTCAACAGGCAGCTTATATTTATTAACAGGCAATTGTTTACAATTCTACTCATTCATTTATGACTGCAATCTTAACCACGCATACAAACAATGCAACAGTTTCTCATCCTAGAATTCATGCTACATCCTAGATTTCTAGTTAGCTAATTATCATGACTGCATTCATGTTTTATAAAAAGAACAAGGGGAAACCACTCTACTAGACAATCCGGAAGTACTGGGGGCTCGAACGGTAGACTCACATGCCTCAGCAAGCCCTAGACACATAATAGGTCGAAGTCCTATATCAAGGAACATACCACAATGGAACGTTTAGAATAGTATATAAGGATTTCTAACATGTGGAGGAACTCGCAAGGAAAACATAGATATCTCGTTTGCGTAAAACGAACTCCAAACGGGCCCTAAACGGGTCAAAAATAGAATTGTAGAACCAAATCAGACTTCTGGCACAAGGTCCAGACGTCTTAAAAGTCACCAAGGTCTCACCTCAAGTTCCTGCATCGACCTCAGATGTCCAGGACCCCTATTTGACCGTCTGGACTCAGCTCCAAAAGTCCAACCTCTCCTCCAGTCATCTGGGAGTGCCTCCGATCTTCTAGTAAGCTGTCTAGACGTCCGAAATGCATGGGAGGGCATGCCGCAGGCCTTCCCAAAGCTGCTCTTGCGTGCGACAAAGCATCAAATACCCCTTTTAGCCAAACAAATTGGCTCTGCGATGCAGCCTGCATGGCCGTAACCGTAAGAAGAACGTACCTGCGTGAAGCCTTACTTTCAGACATCCCGTGTCGTCACCAGACGTCCAACCCGTCGTCTGGAAGGCACTCTGAACGTTTGATGCTGGAAAAATCCCAGTATCAGAGCGACCTCCCGCTCCTCTTGCCTCGTTCAGCCGCGGCTCTTCCCTCTCGTCTGCAGTAGGAAGTCGGGGATGGCTCCCCGACGCTCTCCCCCTCCCACACGCGCCACAGCAATCGTGCACACTCCGACGAGCTCCCACGAAGCTTGCGAGCTCAACCTCCTCCTCCTCTCTTCACGCCGCCTCTCCTCCTCGCTCCTCGCTCTCGATCCGTCTCTCTCTCTCGCTCGTCCCTCTCACGGCAGTGGAGAGGAAGGAAGGTGGTGGTGGTGGAGTGGAGAGGGGAGGAAGGGATGAGGGCTCTTATATAGGTGGTGGGGTTAAGGTTCAGTGAGGGGGAAGGAGAAAAGAAGAGAGAGAAGAAAGTGGTTTGGGCGCAGCCAGCGCGCAGAATCGACCCTGTGTACAGATTTTTCAATTTCCAGACATCTGGGAAGGGGTCTAGACGTCTGACTGACAGTCCAGACATCTTAAAAGGCTTTGAACAGAACGAATCTTTACAGTTCCTACCCTAGGTTTTTACATGTATCTCAAGTATACAGTGTAGCTCAAATCATACTCATTTGTTCCTATCCTAGGGTTCATTCTCATCCTAGGGTTCATTTAAGTTATTCTAAACATGCAATTTATTTGTTTAAATCATAATATTAATGTAAACCACTCTACCGAAAAATATGGGAGGAATGGGGGCTTGGATTGTAGATCCCGTCGCCTCAGCGGGTCTCGCATACTCGACTGGATGGAGACCTATACAATTGACCAACCACATCAAACGAGTTCAAAATTGTATACAAGTGACACTAACTCGTAGAGAAACTCAAGCGAAAAACAACGGTAGTTCGTTTGCGGAAATTCGATTCAAGTTGGGCCCTAAACGGGCCAAAAACACACACATTGTCCAAAATCGAATGCCTGGGACTAGCCCCAGATGTCTTAAAAGACGTCAGTACTCACCTTGGGTTTCCTGCAGCTTCCTCGGACGTCTAGATCCTTCTGCAATCGTCTGAGGGGAGTTTCAGACGCCGAACTCCACTTTCGGTCGTCTAGGAGTGCAGTCAGACATCCGTCGACGTGTCCAGACGTCCAAAACACCTCGAAGGGTGCACCCCGCACCTTTCCAATGCTTTGCCCCTACGTACGCATGCACAGAGCTAAAAGCGGCGAAACACAACTCTTGTGGTAAGGCTTGCGTGGCTGGAAACCGTGCAAAAGCACGTACCTTGGCACTAGCATGCTTTCAGACGTCCGACTTCAGCTTCGGACATCCCCCTGCTACTCCAAACATCTAGGATGTGATCCAGATGTCTGATACTGGAAAATATCCAGTACGCAGAACTCTCGCGAGCCTTCTTCTCCACGCGGATCCCTCTGTGCAAGGTCGTGAAGGTCACCTTCGCAAGCTCCTCCTCCTCTCACATGTCCTCGACTCTTCCTGCACGAGCTCCTACAGCTCCCTCGCAAGCTCCTCTCCTCGAGCTCCTCCCACCCACTCGCTTCCCTCTCCTCCTCCACGTCCCGTCTCTCTTCCTCCTCTCCACTCGCCATGCTGGAGGCTGGGAGGAAGGTGGCAGCCGGCAGGAGGGAAAAGATGGAGGTGGTGGCTGGTGGTGAGGGAGAGAGAGGCGTGGGTGTGGGGGTTTAAATAGGAAGGGGTTAGGGTTTGGGGTGAGGAGAGAGGGGGGTGCGTGTTGCATGCGCACGAGAAAAGAAAACAAAGTACGGTTCTTTTCTTCTTTTAGACATCCAACCATCTATCCAAATGTCTGATGAATAGTCCAGACGTCCTATCCAACCCAAATGGCAGCGGGTCATTTCAAGACGCATCTCCAGGAGGTGCGGAATCACCCCAGGACCACTCCCAAGTGGTCAATTGGAGACCACATCACCTGCTGCCACTCCAATTGAAGACTCATCTTCATAGCAGGTACACGCAAGGAAGAGGGACATAGTCCCACATCGTGGGAATACGAAGCAGTCCAGTGATACATATTATTTTTGCCATATTAGCTTATCGCCTCAAGTAACACACGGGGGTGAGGTCCCCATCCTCCACACCTTACCCGCATACGCGCTTAACCTAAGCTTTCACTCCTCATCTACTACCCATGCCCGCGCCCTAGACTAGGGTACGCGAGCTGATTACCCGATTAAACCGGATATCAGAGAAGAGGAAGAAAAGGAAAAAGGAAGAGAGAGCAGGGGGGGGGAGGGTTTTGCTCTTCAGAGAAAAAGCTCGACCCTTAGTCATTGTGAACGAAGGAAGCTAGGAAGAAAAGAAGAAAAAGAAGGGCTGAGAAGAAGAAGAAGGATCTGAGAAATAAAGAAGAAAGAGAAGGGCAAAAGGAAGAGGAGCTGTGTCTGAAGAAGAAGAAGCCAAGGAAAGAAGAAGAAGAAGAAAGGAAGAAAAGCACTATAGCATAGCTTGTTTAAGTTGTCTGATCCACATATCAGATGTCTGATTACTGTCCACTTATTTGATTTAATTGAGATATCTAATATACATGTCTGATTAGGGTTAATAATTTGTGATTTAAATCATCATTATTTTATTTTAATATCTTTTCATGATAACTAAACTCTTGCAATACTCTTATTAAAGATCTTATTTGAGTAATTAACATTAATTGAATATCATTATTGTGCTTATTTCTATGCTCATTTATACTTTAATTGAAGATTAGTGTGTAAATTCCTATTTGCTCTGTACGTTCGACCTCAGACTTCAATTCGAGTTATAAATTTTATCTATTGACGAGCGATTGAGGATTTACTACAACGAACGCATATTTAACACCCCTCAATAGCCGATTAGAGCGTTCGATTATGATTGTTGATGGTGTTTTGTTGGTAACTGTCGAGGAAGATTTAAGCTTTAGAACAAGTCTCGTACTTTCATTACAATCATGATTCTCTTTGGTATCGGAATTTTACAACTGTGGAGAGCTGCAAGGAGGAATGCCTTAGGAATTGCTCTTGCAAAGCAGCCCTCTTCCGATATGGTTTGAATGCTTCGTCGGGCTATTGTTACTTGCCGAATGAGATCTTTTCTTTGATGAACATTGCGCATCGAAGAAACCTTTACAACTCCACTGCATATATAAAAGTCCAAGCTAAACCACCTTCACACACTTTATCTACACGTCTGGTCGTCGGGGTTACCGTTGGAGCCGTGGTGGGTGTACTCGTCATTCTTGGCATCGTGATTGTAGTGTACAGAAAGGCAAGAGCTAAGGGGGAAGATGAGGAAGAGGACTTCCCGAAGTTGCTGATATGGCCACGAGGTTCTCCTATGTAGATTTGAGATCTGCCACAGGGAATTTCGCTAGAAAGCTCGGCCTTGGAGGATTCGGGTCGGTTTTCGAAGGGAGGTTGGTAGATGGGACTAGAGTTGCAATCAAGAAGTTGGAGAGTGTTCGTCAAGGAAACAGAGAGTTCTTGGCAGAGGTCCAGAAAATCGGCAATATTCACCATCTCAACCTGGTGAGGCTTATTGGATTTTGTGTAGAGAGGTCAAACAAGCTTCTGGTTTATGAGTACATGAGTAATGGCTCGCTAGACAAATGGATCTTCGGAAGAGCAGCGGGACTTCGACTCAGTTGGCAGATTTGTCGCAAGATCATACATGATGTTGCAAAAGGATTGCTGTATCTGCACGAAGAATGCCGACGGAAGATCGCTCATCTCGATATCAAGCCTCAGAACATCCTCCTCGATTCGGATTTCAATGCAAAGTTCTCAGATTTCGGGTTGGCTAAACTAATTGACCGGGATCAGAGTGCAGTCATCACTATGATGAGGGGAACACCAGGATACTTAGCTCCAGAATGGTTGACTTCAGCAATCACTGAGAAGGTTGACGTGTACAGCTTCGGAGTTGTGATTGTGGAGATTGTTTGTAGAAGAAAGAACTTGGATTACTCACAGCCAGAGGAACGTAGACATCTCCTTTCATTGTTGAAGGAGAAGGCCATGATGGGTCGACTGTTGGATGTCATCGAGGAAAATAGAATAACTATGGAATGCAACTTGGAGGAAGTGGAGAAGATGTTGAAGTTGGCTATATGGTGTCTACAGAATGACTCTAGCAAGAGGCCATCAATGTCTCTCGTTGTGATGACGTTAGAATGAGGAATGGAGATTACAGATGATCTAGACTATGATTTCATCGCTCCCATGCAAAGAGTTGATCACAGATTGGTGGAATTAAATGATTCAGCGCCATTACCAGCATCGGTACTGTCAGGTCCTAGATGAAAGAAGATGCTCCCTTTAAATTCATAGAAAGAAAACAAATCCAATTTATAACCTTATGGTATTGTCACGTCATGGGTCAAACAGGATTCTTCGATTTATATGCAGAAAGAAGAAATTCCAAGTCTGTTTCTTCTTGCAAAGGAGAATAACATATGGTATAATTCTCATGCTATTGTTAGATTTCTTTTCTCTTGTAAATTAAATCCACGAATGTAAGACATTATTGGCTTCCTTCCCTTCATTATTAGTTGGTCATTTTATAGTTTGTATGAGATGTTGCGGCCAATTCTTCAATAGACCATCATGCTACTTTGCAAACGCCAAAACATTTATACTATTTTTTTTTTAAACAAACAAAACATTTATACTATTGCTTATGTATTTTTTGCCTTTTGTTATCTTTCCAATGAGGTACCTTGCAACTCATTTTCTTATGATGTAAATCAAGCACTCATATAGATATGTTGCTTGTTCCTTTAGAAAATCAATGTAGAAACATTATTGTATTGGTCAAATTTGATGCGTTAGTACCCCGCTTCAATCCGTAAATCCTACGATCTTTTCGGCACTTGTTTATTACACATGGCCCATCGATTTCAAGTTGACTTAAGGATGGGTTTAAGTTTGAATCTTGCCCCAACCAAGCAAATATAAGGCTGTCAAATAAGTCATCCTTTTCATTCAATCGCCTTCCACCATCTCCCCTCCTTTTGCTTGAGTTCCACGTCCCTTCCCCTTGTCTTGCCTGGTTTGGAGGTGTGAAATTTTTTACTATTTCTCCATGCATAAAAGAACATGAAGTCATCCATTCTATTTGTGAAACTATTAAGGACCACTGCACACCCTTACTTTCTAAGCAAACAAGAGAATATTTTCCAATTCAAGAAAAAACCTCATTAATGAATTTACTAAAAAAGAGAGACAACTTTATATCATAGTACATTTTTTGACTAACTTGTGCATTTACCGTTGAAGAAATGAACCAACAAGCACTTTTGTCAAACCTTTAAGAGAGAAAGATACTAAAAAGCCCTATGGAAGCTAGTTAATCTAATCTCCATAATAAGCCTATAAAGTCAAGTTTCATGTTGAGACCTGATTGCCTACATAAGGGTGTCAACTCACTTGACCAGAAAATTATCAGGTTGGGTTTGACTCAACCCAATTGACGAGAAAACAAGCCCTCCCTTAATCCCAAACAACACCGGATAAGTGTTAGTGGCACAAGATGGAGGGTTGAATTGTATAATAAAATTAATAAAGACAAAATACAATCAATTGCACAAAGGAATATAAGAATTTATAGAGAAAATCTTTGCAGAAAAAATTTCTATTTAGATTTCTCAATCTAGGATTTTGCCTCCAACAAGTGGGAACTACTATGTCACACAACAAATCTGAGGATGATGTTTTTTAAATTACAAAATCCCTCTCCTGGACATACCCTACGTAGAGTTTTGCCCCTCCTAAGAGAGAATAGGAAACCCATAGATCGGGCACTCAAATGAACTAATAAAAATAAAATAACAAAATTCCTAACAACCTTTTGAATGATATAGAATGTAAAAGAAGGCTAAGAAAGTCCCTTATTAAACCTATATGAAGCTGAGATGGAACAGAGGGAGTGAGGATGCTCTCAAAGATTGCAAAAAGCATAAAGAGTACAAAAGCACTAGAGCATAGAATGATTAGAAAGAGAGAATAAGAGAGTTTTAGCACAAAAATATTTCTTTGCTTGGTGTGTAAGCTTAAGGAAATCTTAGGTGCATGTATGTATAGGTGTAGGAGGTTAGGTTTAACCCTTTGGTGCCATTGGAATTTAAATTTAAATGCAATTATTTGAGGTGGAACGGTTACAATGCATTAATACAACCTTTAACTAGATTAAATGTTTGAAATTAAAAATTAAACATATGAAAAAGATGAATTAGACATTTGAATGAAAAATCAGAAGCCTGAAAATTAAAATGCTTAATCAAATATAAGTAACCGATGATTAATCACTCTTTTGAATGTTGAGATCTGCAAAAAATGAATGTTGGTGAAGTTTTATAGCACATTCAAACATCTAGAAGACAACATAGATGTCTTAAATCTTGGATAGTTCAATATCAAGAATTTTGAAAAGAAATGATGCTTTGGAAGAAAGTAGACATCTGTAGAGGGAAACTGATAATTAGACATCTAAATGAAAAATCGAATATAAATGTTCGAAATTAAAAATTAGACACCTGGAAAATTCAAATGAGTTCTCAACATTTTAAAGAAGTAGAATTAAATAAATAGGTTCTAAAATGTGTCCTATGGATTTTCACAGGATTATTAAGTCTCCTTTTACATTCTAAAACTAAAAAGAATACATGAGAATAATAAGATAGAAAACTATCAAAGACCTAACTATCATATATCTTTTTGCTTCTTTTTTCTTGACCTTCAACATAGTCTTCCCTCCATCCTTTACTTGTTGCTGCTATTTTAATCTTTGAACCTGAAATGTCAATCCTCCAAGAACCATATAAATACTAGATGTTTTGTTCTCATCAAAATCCGATGTGGGTGGCGAGCCAATCAACCACAAGGGGGAGGAGATGGGGCTCAAACCTACACCCCTAAGCAAGGAGGCACCAACTGTGCTAGCCCTCGACCCCTTAATAATAAGGAACTAATGGACCTAATTTGACATGATATTGGTTAGGTTTTATGTGGAACTAATGGATTTGCGAGTTTATTGGGTTATATGCAGTTCTATATGCAGGTCTAAGGGATCTTTTTATTGGGTCCATTGGGTCTTTACCAAGTCCAAAGAGTCAATGTGGGTTCAATTAGGTCTAGTAGGTCCTATTTATTGGGTCCATGCAACTCCAAGAATTAAATCGTGGGTCAAGTTCGACCCAACCTAATCTAACGTCTAATGCTATCAAGTTGGGTTTGAGTCGAGCACTAGTTTTGGACTTATGATTTCCCCTAAGCTTATAGTTATAAAATATTTTTTGTTGGATTTCTTAAAAATCTCTTGTTTGTGTGAGCCTGTGTAACTCCAACTACTTTTGCCTTGGGAGCATATCTAGGTTAATTTACTATGGTTGAAGTTGGTCCTTTTTATTGATAGCAATAACTAGTTACACACCAAAACCATGAAGTAAAAAGAAAGAAAGAAAAGCATGCATGCTGGCACTTGAAGGTAAATTAGGAAAAGATTGCAATTAACTCACTTGGTAGTTTACACATTATTTCACAAACTCTACAAAAAAATGAAATATCAATGGTAAAATTTTCTTATATATCACTAGTGATATTCGAATACCACTGGTCATATTTGATATAGAACACTCACAGGTTTAGGGAAGAAGTTGAAATAATATTCTCAATATTTCTATAGGGTTTTACAGGTGTTAAATACATGTGGTAAATTTACAACAGTATCCTCTAATTACAAATAATTAATATAGAGGACACTCTCTTAACATCCCTGATGATAACATTATCATCATCCATATCTAGCTTTATTTAGTCACAATCAATAGGAAAAATGCTCTTACATAACTGCCAAAGAGCCACAACTCACTGCATCTTCATTCTGAGAGAAAAGCATTAAATCAGGGGTAAATCTGCAGTTTTAACAGAAGATCCTAAATGCAGAACAATCACGGGGATTTCTAGGGGTTAATTGAAGGTCAAATGGTCATAAATTTCTAATAAGTGAGTTCATGCAGACATAAACGGGTTTTCATGCATTACGAGAATTAATGGACATCTGAAACCCTAAAAACGGACTCGCTTAATTAACCGAGGTTCGGTCAGGACAAAATTCACCTAAACCTTCTAAAAATCATAGAAAAATATTCTATAAGGCTTGGAATCTTTGAATTGACCATCAGAACCCATTTTGACATAAAATAAAGTCTTATATGGAAAGTTGCTCTAATTTGGATTTCTACGTAATTTTCCTAGTTAAACTTGGTCAAAACCTAAATCTGACTTCACCATTAGATTCCTTGGATCCAAACTAAATCCGACTTCACCATCAGATTCCTTGGGTTTAAATTAGGTTTGTACCAAAATTTGGGTCCAATTAGAGATCATCTTGACCTAGTTTGCATTCCAATATAGTCTGACTCTTTTTCTTACATACACGCCCCTAGCTTTTTGGCCATTCTTGCATTCAGGTCCAACTGCCATCTTCTTTGTGCAGTGAAGAAGGGAACCTTCAGTTCCTAAAACCTGAACAACCTTATTTAATCTGACGAGTTGATTAGTGAAATCTCAATAAAAAATCGTCAAATTTGGCAGAGATGATCCTTAGATCATTCCGCATCAGAAGAGATTCTTCTCGAGGCCAATCATGGCTAGAATTGGCTCGACGAACTCAAGGAAGTTGATCTCTTCAAGCAAGATCAGGAAACCTTCCTTTTTGAGCTGTTGGGAAGAACCTCACCAATAAGAGCGGCCGCACATCTTCAACTGGCTCTTGTCTAGTTTTGGCATGCCAACCTCCTCCTCTCCTTCGTCCACGACCGCCATTAACAAAGACCTGGAGCTTCTTCAACTCTCCTTATTGGCCGCTCCCACATACTATAGGGAGAGGGCTTCCTCCCTACTCTTCATCACCATGCTTCCAGACAAAGAAGGTGGCCCAATTACCCCTTCGTCGGCTCCATCTCCATCTCCTTCGTGTCTGGCTCCAGCATACCTTCGGCAAGCATCCTCCAACCTCCATTCATCTAATTAGTTTAGAGCTTCTCTTCCTCTACCCTCCAATTAGGTTGAGGCTAAATTTTAGGTCCTAATTCTCTCTATTTCTCCTTCTCCAACATCGGTGCCACATCTCCAACCACCTTCACTGCCGGCATGCCTCTGCCCATCACACACCTCATAACCTACGCCAATAGCATTGCCTCAACCTCACGATCTTCCCAACTCCTCGATCTCTTCATTAACCATCTCCATTACCTCCATCACTACAGAACGGAGCTCATTGGAGCTTCTCCGCCACACACACCTGCCCACTCCCATAGTCAATTTCCTTAGGGCTTTTGTCCAGTGAATTGTGCCAGACCTTTTTGTGTGCTTAACTCCGGCTCTAGGGCCGTGTTCTTGTCACAAGTACTCCGCCGTCTCTGATCATCCTCTCCGTCTTCGGCAGCCGACAAGCTGTCACCTCTGATCTCGCCCATACTCTCAATTGACGCAGAACGATCTCACGATCAGTTTGAGACCATCAATTGGGCAGAGTTACACAAGTGCGAGCCCTAATTCGACAAAAGACTTAGTAGCTACACGTGAGAAGTGAGGAGGTGGGATAGTCCCAACATCATGAATCACTAAGGAGCTCAGCATGCATAAAGTGAATTTGTGAAGAGGGTTTCTTGCCCAAGTCACTGAAGGGTCGGATTCCCCTCTTTACGTGCCTCCTTGCACCCCACGCCTCTCCCGTGCACACATGCACACAAGTCTGGCCAAACCCAACTACCTAGATCCTAAAACCCGATTATGACCCAGCTATTTGAGAAGAGAGAAAAGAAAGAGGAGAAAGAGACAGAGGGGTAGGGAGGTTTCTGCTCTCGGTAAGGGGTGCCCTATGCGACACTTAGTTGCTGAAAGGTGCTGGTTCTCCAAAGCTTAGACGAAGAAGGAACTCTGCCTTGTGCATGAGAAGAAAAGCAGAAGGGCAGAAGGAAGAAAAGAAATGAAGAGAAGAGGCTCATGGAAGAAGGAAGAGGCTATGCCAAAGAAAAGAAGAGAAGAGAGATCTGAAGAAGAAGATCAGAAGGAAGAAAAACAATGTAGCAAACGATTTTAAGTCGTCTGATTACCAAATCAGATGTTTGATCACTGTTCACTTATTTGATTTATTTGAGTAATTGATATATATGTGCTTAGACTAATAATTGGTGATTCAAATCACCATTATTTTGTTCTAGGTTTCTTATTATCCTCTTCAACTCTTGATATACTCATGTTTTACATTGAAGATCACATTTGAGTAATTGTTATTCATTGAATATCTTTGATTGTGCTCATTTATATATTAACTGAAGATTAGCGCATGAATTCTTATTTACTCCCTGTGTTCGACCTCGGACTTCATTTTTAGATATTCGAGTTATAAATTTTATCTGTTGATGAGCAATTTTGGTCTATACTACAACGCAACGATTTTAAAATCCGATTTCGCATGTTAAACAATCCCCCCTCAAATTGAAGGTGATCTAGAAGAAAGCTTCAATTTGGAACACAGGCATGAAATTGTGATGAAGGTAGAGGTTTAGTCAAACCATCTTTGAGTTGGTGGGATGAAGAGACATATTTAACTTGTAATTCGTGCGCAGCCACTTTTTCTCGAACAAAATGGAAATCAATCTCTAGATGTTTTGTACGAGAGTGGAAGATGGGATTTGTCGTAAGGTACGTGGCACCCACATTATCACATAGCAATATTAGTGGAGTAACAAGCTTGATATTAATTTCATTCATAAGAGAGCATAACCATGTTAGCTCAAAGGTGCAATCTGTAATGGCTCTGTATTCTACTTCCGTTGAGAGTGAGCAACATTTACTTGCTTCTTTGTTGACCTACTGATGTAAACATGTTTACACTACTTAAGATGTCTATTTATGCTTGTTCTTAAGCATAGGATTGCATTACATACTATAAATATTGCATAGCATGCATGATCTTGTATTTAGATTAGTTTGAATAAAATGGAGGTTAATTGTCTCCTTTTATGTTCAACGACAGGGCAAAACTTTTTATCGGGGTCTCGGATCGAAGATCCAACCATACAGATGTGATCAGGGCGACGATTGGAGTCCAACGACTCCAAGATTGCCCTAATCAGACATCTGTAGCATCAGATAGAGACCGGGGAATCCTAGATGACCAAGGGCCAAGATGGTGTGAATCTGCACTTTAAACGACAAATCCGACCGCACGGATGGATTCGAATCGACGATCGCAGCTTAACAACATGAAAATCGACTCAATCCGACAACCGTGGCACCATCTACATCATCCAGAAGATGGACGACCAAGATGGTGCCACGTGGTGCCATCTCGGCTGCCCAAATCGGCCCAGCTGAGTTCAGAGCCGACCGCACCCTTCTACCGCGCGTTGAATCGTGGCCGTTGGATCGCTATCCAACGGCCATGGGCAGCCGCACCTCAACTCAACCGCGCGCCCATTTCTCCTCCACAGCGCAGTGGGCGAGAGCGCTTACGCGAGTGAGCGGCGCGCGATCGAGTCGCGAGGAGCGAGCGAGCTAGTGCAGGCGAGCGGGCGCGAGGAGCGTTGGATCACAATTGAGCGATCGTGAGCGTTGATGGCGCCCACGCGCTATCGCACGCCCGCGTGTGACGCACCATCAGACGCGGGCGTTGCGCGCAGAGGAGTTGCGAGGCGCGAGATAAGCCGTCCAATCTCACGATCAAACGGCTAAGATTGGTAGAACATGGAGCGCGTGTTACGCGCTGGAGGCGAATGGGAGCGCGAGTGCCTCTCCACTATGCCCATGATTGGGCTTTAGCGACGGTTTTATCCGTCACTAAAGGTCTTGAATTAATGTTTTTAAAGATGTAATGACCAATTTTCCCCCACTCCTTGCAACTATAAAAGGGGACCCCCTCCACACGAAATTCTCATCCCTTCCTTCTCTTCTCCCCCTTTCTAAAGCTCAAGAGAAGCTTGTCCCACACCCGGGATGCTTCTCAAGAGATATAGTCAAATTTTCGTCCCCCTTTCGGAAGCGAATCCCGCGATGACGACGACGTGCTGCCCTGTTCCCATTCTTCCCACTTCGTCCTCCTTCGTCCTGCTCTGTTCCGTATCTTCTAGGTGTCGTCCCGTCCGGCTCGTCCTCCAAGTAACCATCGAGGAGGATATCTCTCTCCCATTCTTTTTACTGCTTTCTAGAGTAGATTTACTACTTTCTAGTGTAATCATTTTTTCGCTTTCTAGTCGTAATGTTTATTGTAACGAACAATCCCTTTTATAATGAATTCCATGTTTATTCTACATCTCTTTTTGGTTTTTGCTTGTAATATTCTCTCTCTCTCTTCTATTTATTATAAATAGATAGTTTCTAATCAATTATTTTGCTTCGTAACAAATAAAACAAACATGTATTTTTAAATCAAATGTTCGCCTCCCTAATTTGACCCAGGATTTCCATTTCATTATAAATTTTATTTGTTGAACATGAGTTCTTCGCTTTCAAACTACAACGATAGATTTTCAAAACCAAACACGTTAGCATAGCAACCCATCAATTCAACATTTTGGCGTCGTTGCTGGGGAGGCGATGCTATTTGATTTTTTTTTCGCGTTTTCCAACTTACGAATCATTTATCTCACTTCTCTCCTTTCTTATTGTGATTGCAGGTACTCTTTCTAGACAAGCAAAAGCGATAGATTGGAGTAAAGTGCTGTTGAAAGTTTTGTAAGTTATCCCCCACCTCCCACTCATTAGTTTTCATTCTACGACATAATAACACAAACATCAATCAACCTAGGTATTTTTATAAACTCTAAGGTTAGTTTTGTTTATTTGTTTGACACCCACGCCCACCTCAACCTCTATATTTAAAAAGAAAAATTAAAAAGAATCTCACAGAGGTGCACAACCTCATCTGATTTTCAAACTCAACTGGTAAATCGATCTTTGGAGCTGGTACATACATCCAAACACATAATTGAGTAGAAATCAGATTAGGTAATCACTTGTGTGCCTAATAAAGTGGTGCAACAGGTTGATTGTTTGAGTTGATTGGGCTGCACCACTTCAATTAAAATCAACTCATCAAGTAGCTGCTGATTACGTTCAACTCTTAGGGATTTACCAAGTACTCCACATTCTTTTAAGTTTTAAAGGAAAACATCTTCACCTGTGCTTTGAAAACCTGGTGTGCCAACAAAACTTGTTTGAAAATACCTAAAGTTGAATCCCAAAAGCTACTAAGCAAGATTTGAACCCTAAAATTCACTGCATCAAAAGTAATCTTGCTTGAAAATCACTGGTTGTGCACGCACACACACATTAATCAATCATTAAGGGCACAACCCAGATAAAGGGCCCATCACATTCCAAAGCACATTCAAACCTAGCCCTAAATAAAACAAAGTAGATGTTGGCCTTAAGGATTCGACTCGCTCTTCAGAGCCCAAAACAAGATTATTTTCGATTAGTCTGTTTCTACTATTCAATCTGATGTCTAGCTAGGGGAGAAGAATCAAACGATCGCAGCTGGGGGTACACTAGGAACCGAAGGCGCAAGCTGAAGGAAGAACCTTCTCCCCAGTTACTCCTTCTAACTGGTTGGATTGAACGGACAGAAGCAAATCAAATCATTTTTCGATCTCAAGATGGGTTTTGGGAGTTTGTAGGTCTTTAGGCCAGCCCACTTAAGGACATGTTTGATTGCTTGTATTGCAGGGCACCTTTCTTCCTCCCATTTATCATATTATACTCATTCCTACTCTTTCCCTCCTGTTTTGAGTTATCCTTAACATGACGATTATCCTGACTCGTACTGTAATCAACCATCAGTTAGTTGGGATAACTCGGATTGGGGATATAGTTCTGGACCTCCGTGTTTAGGGTCTAACCCTAAAAACTATGATTGTGATTTCTATCCTTCTCAAAGCCACATCGATTATAGATCGTCAACCTTTCATGGACAACCTAATACGATCTACAATCAAGAAGGATACACTGATTCTTACCCATCCTTTGATTACATTCCCTTTAGGACTTTGCTACCTTTTGAACAATCCGAAATGACCTATTATCAGGAAGGGTATAACGAATCTCAATTCGTTAACTCCTCTATTTTGATCCCGAACCTACCCAACCCTGAACCAACTCATTTGGTTCAGGGTAACCAGGTTCAAGATAAGGTTTTGGTTAACTTGCAGAATATCATACAATCATTAGAAGTTCAGCCAATACCTTCCATTGAAAGAATGGAGCCCCTAATTGAAATGATTGATGATTTGAACAAGTATTTGTTGGATTGGCTCTAGGATGTTAAGGATAAGAACCCGGGTAAGTTTCTACTTGGGAAGTTAGCGAAATTGAGGATGAGATTTGTGGTTGCTTTAGTTCAGTCGTGGGATGAACTCCCTTCAGGAGAGCCAATGTCAGAACCCGCTCAAACACCTGTTGGGGGGGACACGTGTTACGAGGCTGACCAGATTGAATTATAGTAACCAATTAAGGATGATCTAATTTCTTCACTTGAGATCCCTGAGCCAGGGTACGAGGAAATGTATGTCTCCTTGGATCAGAAAGTGACAGATGATTTTGGGACATACATTAATACGGATCTTGATTTCTTTGATTCTAATGGTGAAGATTCAATTTGCGAAGTCTCACATGAGTTTACAGAATATGATTTCTGTGAGACGATTGGGCCTAAGGAATCTGATAAATCATTTGATAGCCCAATAATCGAGGAAACTGATCTTATCGGGGCTCACATTACGGATCCAGAATTGCATTTTCTGGAGGATTCAATCCAATGCCCTGATTGTTAGTTACACCCCATTGAGCTTATTGATGATTCTGTTTTTGAGATAACTAGACCCAAGTCAATTCCGATTCAGCCACATCTTTTAGACTTGGAAATTTCAGACGAGGTGATTAATATGCAAGAGGTCCCGAAACTTGACATTTTGAATGAGGAGAACAGAAGCTGGGAAGTTCTGATTTAGGAAGCAAATTTTGGAGGAAATAAAAGACTAAGTCTAATTCATCTGAAACCATCAAACTAGGACCCTTACGACATCTGTTCTGAGGATGTCCAACCCAAGCACACATTCACTGATTATCCTTTGTAGCTTGAATTTTCTGTAACCCGACTTTTTAGTCTTGGGTTGCATCCTCAAAAATCGTAGGCCCGACCCCGCCTGCATACTGATTTTAGGTTTTGAGTAATTTTTATGCAGAACCTTAGATATTCTCGATTATAGGGTACGGGTTTGCACCACAATCTGGTCCACATCTATGGACATTTGCTGGCAGGTCCGAGGTTTCATCTTTTTATTCTGATTCTGACCTGCACTTATGAATTCTTTATTTCTCTTCTTTGTATAGTGTGCCTAGCTGAAGGCACTAAATTCAGCGCGTAAACAGTTCTTTTTAGTTTTTATCTCGGAGCGAACTTGACATTCACGCAATTCAGGTGCTTTCTACTCTATTCCACTCTATTTTATGTCTTTTTAATACAATGAGGACATTGCATTAGATAGGCATGGGCGGGTGGATATTCATCTTTGAATTTATTCGCCAGCTCCGTAGATTTGTTTTATTTTTTATTTTATTTATATTAAAAAAAAATTGAAATTAGGAAAGAGAACTTAGGTTTAAGAAAATTTTCAATCTTAGGAAATACTACATTATAATCTAAACACAAAGACCCTTTAGGTCTTTGGACTTAATTGGCCCGTGTATCCACTAAAATGTGGATTTATTTTTCGAGTCCTCACTAACCTTAATTCTATTGTAATTTAAGTAAATAAGTTTGGGTGATAAGTACACAACTTATCAACCTGCCCTCTAATTTGAGGGAACTTTGAGTTTTAAAGCATCTACACACTATCTTGTCATTGACTCGTTAATCGGCGGTTCTAACGGAAATTGGGTAGCTAATGAACCTTTTAAGGTGATATGGCTAGCAAGTTATCATGGGTAACAGCTCATAGGTAGGTTGTTCAGAGCCCAGTCACAGGACCTTTCTCTTTTTGCTGCTTTTAGGTAAATCTTAGACCAGGGAAGAAAAGAAAAAAAAAGGAGAAAAGAAAAAAAGAAATAAGCCACACTTCGCCGCACGAGTATGGCTGGCAAGTTGTCAGTGGTAACAACTTATCAACCGGTTGTCCAGAACCCAGCTCAATAAATGCACTGAAAATTCCCAAAACACTTAGGAAGAAGCAGAGAAGTAGAATAAACCGGGGAGATATACACTGGATTCACCCATGTGTTGACCCCGTAAAAATAAAAGTAGGGAGAAAGCTACGAGTTGTAAAGATATACGTTTAGGCAAAATTCTCTTTTTAAGGTCGCCTAGAGGCGTAGAAATTTGAAGTCTATTTTTACTGCCAATCAACGAGTCTATTACATTCATAATAAGATGCTTAGAACTTAGGGTTCTCATCAAATCTTGGGTGAGTTGAATGGCTGTAGAAAGCCACTCCTAAGCCCTAAAACTCAAAAATCCAAAAGAAAATTAAAAAAGAGGAAAAAGAGAAAAATAAATTTTGCTTTGAAGAAAGCGAGGGCTTGAGACGATCTATATTTTGGCAAATACCCGAGCACTGTTTTGTCTTTGAAAGTTCAGATCCTAAGTAGACATTTTCTTAATGATTGAAAATAACTCATGCCCAAATAATCCAACCTGATTCTTTCATAAATAGCATGTAGTTTTTGCTAGGGACTAGCAAAAAATAGGCATGGGGGTATGATGTAAACATGTTTACACTACTTAAGATGTCTATTATGCATGTTCTTAAGCATAGGATTGCATTATATACTATAAATATTGCATAGCATGCATCATCCTGCATTTAGATTAGTTTGAATAAAATGGAGGTTAATTGTATCCTTTTATGTTTAGGGACAAGGCAAAACTTTTTATCGAGGCCTCGGATCGAAGATCCAACCGTACAGAGTGATCAGGGCGACGATTGGAGTCCAACAACTCCAAGATCGCCCTAATCAGACATCTGTAGCATCAGATAGAGATTGGGGAATCCTAGAAGATCAAGGGCCAAGATGGTGTGAATACGTACTTCAAATGACAAATCTGACTGAACGGATGGATTCAGATCGATGATCGCAGTATAACGACGTGAAAATCGACTCAATCTGACAACCGTGGCACCATCAGACATGAGCGTTGCGCACATAGGAGGCGTTGCGAGGCGCGAGATAAGCCGTCCGATCTCACGATTGGACGGCTAAGATTGGCAAAACATGGAGCGCGCGTTACGCACTGGAGGCGAGTGGGCGCGCGAGCGCCGATCCACTACGCCCACGATGGGGCTTTAGCGACGATTTTGTCTGTCACTAAAGACCCCTGATTTAATGTTTTTCAAATTAAAATGACCAAATTGCCCTCACTCCTTGCAACTATAAAAGGAGACCCCTTTCACACGAAATTCTCATCCTTCCTTCTCTTCTCTCCCTCTCCAAAGCTCAAGAGAAGCTTGTCTCACACCCGGGATGCTTCCCAAGAGATAAAGTCAAATTTTCGTCCCCCTTTCAGAAGCGGATCCCGCGATGACGACGACGTGCTGCCCCATTCCCATTCTTCCAGCTTCGTCCTCCTTCGTCCTGCTCCGTTCCCCGTCTTCCAAGGATCGTCCCGTCCGGCACGTCCTCCAAGCGACTGTTGAGGAGGATATCTCTCTCCCCATTCTTTTTACTGCTTTCTAGTGTAATCATTTTCCCGCTTTCTAGTCGTAATGTTTAGTGTAACGAACAATCCCTTTTATAATGAATTCCATGTTCATTCTACATCTCTTTTTGATTTTTGTTTGTAATATTCTCTCTCTCTCTCATTCTCTCTCTCTCTTCTATTTATTGTAAATAGATAGATAGTTTCTAATCAATTATTCTGTTTCGTGACAAATAAAACAAACGCGTATTTTTAAATCAAACATCTGCCTCCCTAAGTTCGACCCGAGATTTCCATTCCGGTATAAATTTTATTTGTTAAACACGAGTTCTTTGCTTTCAAACTACAACGATAGGTTTTCAAAATCAAACACGTTAGCGTAGCAACCCATCGATTCAACACCAACTAATAGGTGTGTCTCCAAGAAAAATTAGAAAACCAGAAGTAGAGTGACAATCCATAGTAGAAGATGCCCAACCAGTATCGAAATATGCTGTAAGATGCAGTGAGTGTGATGGCGAAATTAAAAGACTAATGATAGCGAAATACGCGTGATTTGTAAAAGCGGATTTTTAACGTCGTTGTAACACGTGAATCCGCTTTCGCTTTTAAATTTATATCCTAGATAGGGGAGTATCTAGGGTCGTCCAAGGAGGCAAAAATTGTAAAATTAATCCTCTTGCTTACAGATAGATCTCAACTTTCTTTTTGATATTTTTCAATATGTAATTTTTTTTTTGTATTTTGAAAAGACGAAGGCAAACTGCAGATTGTAGCGAAAAGAACTAACACCTACAAATGATTAACTAAAATCTAAAAGATAGAAATATCTTCTTCCTAAGCTCACTCTAGGCAAGTGGAGGTCTAGGGTAATTAGGAAGAAGAGGTGAAACAAGTGCTAGAACCCAAACAAACAACTGCAATAAAAAAAAGCTAAAAGAAGGCAATTTTGATTGAGTAGAATGAGTGTTCTTTTCAAGGACAAGTAGAGGAATGCTTCTACTAGAATTAAACAATCTAAAAGGAAGAAAAGAAACACAAATCCTCTTGTAACAATGGTGAAGAAGGTTGTCTTCTTGCTCCAAGCCTAGCTGCTCCTTAGCTTGAAAAGAGGGCTTCCTTCTTCTCCTTCCTTGAGAGCTCCTCCAAGGTGGAAGCTACCACCTTTAATGCTCTCTCCAAAGGAGTGGGTGTGCACCACCCTCAAAAACTCCTCCAAGGTGGCGTGACCACCTTCAAGATCTCCTCCAAGATCTTCCTTGCCTGGCTTCTCCTTTGGCTGGCGTGACCCAAGAGAGAAGGGAAGAGGGGAAGGCACCAAGGGGACAGAATATCCCCTTAATCTTCTTCTTCTTCTTCTCTCTTGGACGTGGGCTTCTTGGTGGAATATGAGAGTGAAATTGCTAGCCAAGGATGGTCTTGAATGGTGGTGGGTAGTGGTCTTTTTATAGGGTGGGATGGGGGGTTAAGGTGCCCCTTGAAATGGAGGGCTAGGATGGAAGAATGGAGGTGGTTGGTGATCCTATGGCTAAGGAGAGTTGGCGCCAATCCAAGGGGTGTTAAAGGGGGTGGTTATGGTGGTGTTGGTGTCTTTTGGTGGTGGAGAGACACCCCCATGTTGGTGCCAACATGGGGTCTTCTAGAAGGGAGATTAGGTGGATGGTGGAGATGGGTTCAAGGGGGATTGTGTGGTGGAGATGAGGGGGGATTTTGGAGGGAAAAGTGGCGCCATTAAGGGGTGGTTATAGGTAGTTTTTGGCGCCACTTTTAGGAGTCTTTTGGAGGTGGTGGGTAGGTTAGGTTGGTGCCAAGTAGGTTAGCTTATGTGGAGCTTAGGTGGAGCTAGTTGGGTGGAGTTGGTAGGTGGGTTTTTGGGGTGGTACAAGCCAAGGAAGTTGGAGCATAGCTAAGCTAAGCTGAGCTAAGCTAGCTTAGCTAAAGGTGGAGTAGAGGAGAAGGTGTTGGAGCTAGGGTTTGGAGGAAGGAGCTGAGGAGGAGAAGTCTGGAGCTGGAGCTGGAGCTGGCTGCTGCTGAAGAGGCTGGCATGGGGCTATTCTAGCTGGCTTAGCATGCTAGTTCTTTGCTAGCTACTAAGCCGAGCTAAGGTAAGCTAGCTTCTACCAAAATGAGCTGAGGTGAGCTAGGTCTGATGCTCCCGGGGAGAATCAAGCTGGTTGAGGCAGCTAAGGTAGCTTAGCTCAACTGAGCTGAGCTAAGCTAAGTCCCTGGGATTTGGACTTGAGCTTCCTGAGCTGGGATGAGTTCTTCTTCAGCTGGCTGGAGTTGAGTGGAGCTGGATGTAGCTGGATCTGAGTTGGGTTGAACTCCTGTCAACTCAGCTGAGCTAGCTAGAGCTCCCTGTGAACTAGTGGGAGCTGAGATGAGCTAGACTCAGCTAAGTTGAGCTGGATCTGAGCTGACTTGAGCTAGGGTGAGCTAAGATGAACTCTCTTAAGCTACCATTCAGCTGAGATTAGATGAATGGAGCTGGGATGAGCTAACCCTAGTTCAAGTGAGCTAGGTTCCAGCTGTGGTGAGCTGGATCGAGCTGAGTTCCAATTAGTCTGGGCCTCTCTTTCACCATTTGCCTTCTTGAGTGCTAGGGTTTTAAGGATCTGCATATCTGTGCATCCCTAACACTCACAAAAACATATTAAAAAGACAAATAAATGATGCAATGCATGCCTAACCTAATTTATGCCTAAATGCAGCCCAAAAAACCCGTTTGCGGAGTAAAATCCTAAGAGCTAGGTTTGTTTTAATGCGTAAGAATGATGATAAACTGGCGTTTATC
Source organism: Thalassia testudinum (assembly GCA_037157565.1). NCBI lineage: Eukaryota > Viridiplantae > Streptophyta > Magnoliopsida > Alismatales > Hydrocharitaceae > Thalassia > Thalassia testudinum. The sequence continues at coordinate 43,270,539 of JAZHRO010000065.1, forward strand.
ACACCCCCATGCTTATCTTTTGCTAGTCTCTTAGCAAAACTTTAATTTTTTTGGAAAACGAAATTTTTGGGAAATCTAATTTTTTTGACTTTTGAAGAGAAAAAGAGATTAAGGGACCTTGGTAGATTAAAACACACGAGGAACGAGATTTGTTAAAAGTAAACATCGGGATTTGTTTTTGAATTCAACCATTAGATAGAACGGGATCAATATATCCTCCCGAAAATTCACAAATTAACCCCTTGTTAATTCAGATGACTTGAAATGTTTGTTTTTAGGATTTTTCTGGCTCATGAATCTGATTCGCAACTTGCAAAATCCTTTAAAACCTTGTGTCTGTGCTTGTGAAAAGCCAACATTTATAAGGACGTGTTATTATTATTATATATATATTTTTTTTCTCCCCCATGCTTATTTTTAGCTTAGTCTTACAACAGATGTGTCGGGATCATCATTCCCGTTACCATTCCTCGAGGGGGCTCTGGTGCCAGTACTTCGGGATAGCACTGTCCATGACACCACCCAGGAGCTCACAACCCCAAAACACGATGCGGTGAAAAGGGGCGCTCCAAGCAAACTCAAGCTCTTGCTCCGACGCTATAGGTAGAGCACCGTCCAAGACACTTGAGCTGCTAAAATGCGCTTTTAATGCTCCGTCTAAAGATATGAAATATAGATATGGAGCAGCATCGAGGCGGTAACATGTTGACATCGCGTCCTCAAAGGAGGCATTTTCCTCCTCGGCGGTGGGAACTCAAACCAATGATCTGCTTCAGACTTTTACTAAATCCAAACAAGGGAGTTTTTTTTCAAAAATTTTAATTGTTTTTAAGTGTTGGCTTGTGTGTGTAAATAGACACAAGAAGTTTCTTAAGACACGCAGGTTTTTGAGTCAGAAACTAAGTCAAATACTTTCCGTATTACAAAATAGGTTCAAGTCACCTGAACTATCATGAGTTCAGGTGGAATTTTAGAGAAGGATATCTGATCTAATCTAAAATAGACCCTGGAATTCTAATGATCAGATCCATATCCTCATCCCTAGTTTGTTAAAGATTAAATCCCATTGTACCAAAAGTGAATTTTTTTTCCACCTTAGTCCCGATTTCAAAATTTTTCCTCAAAAAGTTTTCAACATTTTTAATTATATTTTTTTTGGGTATGCAAGCAGGAAATAAATTAAAGAAAATTACATGTTTTTAGGTTTTGAACATCCGAAATCGATCGTAAAAATTTAAAAACACTCCCCATGCTTAAGATATGCCATGTCCTCATACATTAGGAGGAAAAATGGATCACCTTAGTGAAGAACGGTCGGGTTTAGGATGAAAAAAACCTGGAAAAAGAAGAAAAAAAGGGAAAGCAAGAAAAATGATGGGTTACCTCCCATCCAGTGCTATCTTTTACACCATTCAGCCGGGCGTGAAGGTATGCACGGAAGACGTAAGATCATGTAAATAATTGGACACTTGGATGCCCGCAAAAAAGGTGTCTTCTTCTAGATCCCTAGAAATTTGATTAGAAATAATATTGGGATCAAAGTTGGATGGAAAATGATAAGTGTAGCCCGAGTCTGGCCGTGGTTTTAAATTAGGTTGGGTGCCAAACTCGGGCGGGGTTGGTGGCAGGTCTGTAAGAAAGGGGTTGGGGAAGGAATGGTGAGGATTGGGTGAAGTTAGTGTGGAAAAGTTAGGTGCATGAATAGTGGGTGGGTTAGGGTGCTTAGGGGGGGTATCAGGAATAAATTTAGGGTCAAGACAAGTTTCTGGATCACAGGTTTCGTCGACCACTGATTTTGAATCGGAGTCCTCAAAAAAATTATGGTCGGTAAGGGTATCTATTAACATTGTCTCCTCCACCACATTGGAAATTTCAGTATCTGAGTCCTCAAAGAAGTTATCATCATGGAATCTCCTGGAGGATTTAAAAATATCTAAAGTGATAGTTTGTCCTGCACAGTTAATATCCATTTTGCCTGTGTGGCAATTGATATTTGCCTTTGCGGTGGCCAAAAAGGGGCGTCCAAGGATTATTGGGGAGTCCAGTAATGATTCGAGTGCCTCAATGTCAAGAACCAGAAAGTCTGCAGGGAAGACACAATTCTGGACCTTGACTAAAACATCTTCGATAATCCCACGAGGTTTGATTGTAGATCGGTCGGCTAATTGCAGGGTAACCTCGACGGGTTTTAATTCACCGATCTGAAATTCTTCGAATAAACTCGTGGGAATAATATTAACTGAGGCACCAAGATCAAGGAGGGCACGATTAAATGTAGTGTCATCAATAATTACAGAAATTAAAGGCACCCCCGGATCTTTCATCTTAGGAGGCAGCTTACTCTGTATGACAGAGCTTACTGTCTCTGAAAGATGCACCTGTCCTAGATTTTTGTCCTGCCTTTTAGGAGTACAAATATCCTTCAAAAATTTAGCATAGGCAGGTATATATTTAATGGCATCTAGGAGAGGAATATTGATATGAACTTGCCCAAAAAGCTCCATGAGTTCTTCTGTAGTGGGCTCGGATTTCTTTTTTTTGTTGGTGGTGGGGTAGAGAACTTGTGGGAAAGGGACAGGAATCTTGTCTTGAGATTTTTGTTTTTCTTTTTCTTCCTGATGGGGAGGTGGGGAGTTAATTTGCACAGGTATCTTACCAGGTTCGTGTGAAGGCCCGGGGTCAGTGGTGGTTTTCCCACTCCTCAAAGTAACTGCATGTGCAGTCGGATTATTATTTGGAGGAGGTGGGGGGGGCTGTGATTGTAGAAACCTGGGCGGCTGGTGAGGTGGTGTATTAGGAGGAGGCTGATTTGGATAATGTGGATTTCTGCCCATATAATGGTTCCCTTGGTGATTAGGGTTGGGTATGAGTTGGGACGGAAGATGTCCTACAGGTCTTTGCGTGGGAGTAACCCCAATCTGATTGTTCAGATTTGTGATGTTGCGGGTTACTTCCGTCATTTTTGTTTGCATATCCTGCAGGGTTCGCAGCATCTGGGCATTGATATCTTGTTGGGATGGCCCAGGATAGAAGTTTGGATTCGACCCATACCCATTAAAATGATATGGTTGGGAGGAAACTTGATTATTCCAGGAGTAGTTCGGGTAATTTTTCCAATTGGAAGAATTTTTAAAGGGCTCCTGGATGGCAGAAATATTTTGAGTGGGGTCAAGATCTGGATAGTTGTAATTCCCCAGTGAATCATGGGCAACCTCAGAATAATCAGCAGGGGTAGTGCTGAGATTGTGCAAATTTTCTCTTCGTGGAAAGTTAGGTTGGGTTAGATGTGGGTGTGGAGCTTGAGTTGATGTGGCCAGTCTTTCCTCAATTTTCTTTTGGTTAATATGCATCTGGTCGAGTTTTTGAGTAATCAATTGAAGATCGTCTTGGGTGACAGGGATAGATTGAGTGCCTATTTCATGAACACCGAACTGTGAGTTTTGGGTTCTGCAAAATGTGTTCATGGAAGCTTGATTAAATGAGTTTTCACTCATTTCTTCAAACAGGTCATAGGCACTTTTTGCATCTTTATTTAAAAAGTTGTGGCCACACGAGGCGTCGACAAAATGTCGGATTTGATCTTCTAATCCATGATTCAAGATTTGCACGAGCTGCCATAAAGGAATCTCGTGGTGCGGGAAACTTCTTAAAAGGTCTTGAAATCTTTCCCAAGAATCATGGAAAGTTTCACCAGATTTTTGGTGAAAGGTCGTAATAGATCTTCGTAAGGAATTGATATGACCTATGGGAAAGAATTTCTTGAGGAAGGCACTCTTGAGTTAAGGCCATGTTGTGATGGGTCGGCCAATGGTCCTGAACCAATAAGCAGCCTTATCTTTAAGAGATAATGGAAAAAGCCACATCAGCCATATGTCTTCTTGCACATTTCGGGAACGGGTTGTCTGTGCAAGAAGAGTTAGCTCTTCAAGGTGGCTGAAAGGGTCTTCCCTAGGAAGGCCATGAAAGTGTTTAATTAGGTTCAGGACCGCAGGCTTGATCTCAAAGTCCCCCTCCGGTATGACCACCCCTAGTCATTCCTCATAATAAGACGGATCATAGAAATCTTTTAGAGGAACAACAGGCTGCTGACGGGGTGGTGGGTTTGGCCTTGGATTGGCTAGGTTTTGGATGTTCCTAGTCAATGTTTGTTGATTAGAATTTAATTTATTAATCTGATCGGCCATCAATTTTAAAAGATCAGGTAGGGGGTCTTGATGTTGTGTGTGGGGCAACTCAAGATTAGGGAGCTCCAAGTGTGGGAAGTTACTGGTGGTTGGGTTTTGGGTGGAAGGGTCAGAATTAGGGTTAGTGGTGGGGTTAGAGGTGGACGTGGAAGGGTCAGTGGACCTATTTTGTTGTGTTTCGATTTTTTCAGGAGAAGAAGACAGAAAAAGTGGTCTTTTTGCGTGGGGGGCGAAATCAAATGGTCCTTCCAAGTGCGGATTTTGAGACCGTCGCCCGTGCATAAAATGGAAGAACGGGAAGGGAGGAGAAGAGAAAGAGATGAGAGAAAGTGTGCAATTCAAACAAATAAAACTAGACCTAACTTAAATGTGACTCCCTAATAATAACCTAAGACTTGGTCTATATAGGAAATAAGTAGTCAATAGTGAATACCCGTTCTATCAACAAATCTAGCCAAGTTGCTTAAGGGGAGGTTTGGGCCCAAACGTTTCCCAGGGAAAACCCCAGGTGCTTGTACAAACCCCGCGCCTGGTCATTTGACACGGCCCCTCAGCCTGAACACCAGATACAGATGACAGAATTGGTACTAACTAAAGAAAACTTAAGACCTAAATAGCAAGCCTAAGTTGATAAAGCCTTAGGGGTCAAGTTGCTACAAATTTTAATTAGGTCTAGGATGCTATAGTGCACACGGAATGTGGAGGGCGTTTATTGGGTTGTTGCCCTGTTATTTTATTTTTTTTTTTGTGTGCAGGAATTGGAGAGTTGCTCCAATGAAAATCAAGTTGTCACACAATTTTCTTGTATTTATGTCTTTTAGGATTCAATTTAATCAAATGTGTTTTAGGGTTTTTCTAATTAAATTTTCAAGCAAGCTTTAAAATCCACAATCAAAGGAAAACAAGTTGTATGGGTGATTGTATATTTCCTTTTAATTGAGTCTCTAAAAAGAAAGAAGAAACCCTAAGCCAATTATCCCTAAGACAGAAGTTTTACAACCAATGAATTATTTTTAGGCTTTCAGAATTAAGTAGTGGTCCAAACAAGTCAAACAACACCACTACTTTGAAGAAAATCAAACAAGGATTCCAAAAAAGATTTTTGTAAGATTTTAATAATTTTTTTGATAATTATTTTAAATTTTTAATTGTACTGGTGTCAAAGTCCAGAAATGATACCCGTGGGTATTGTGGACTTTTCAGTATTACCACTGACCTCAGAAAATTTTTGTGATTTTATATGATGTGTAAAATTTCACAAGGATTCCAGAAAACTAAAATTCACAAAAATTGAATGAGTATAAAAATTCTAAAAATTCACGGACTGTAGAAAAATAGGAAGATTAAAGGGTGTGACCCCTCTGCAATCCATGAATTTTTAAAAATTAAATACAAATCCAATTGATCTGAAATTTGGAACAGATGTTTCAAACTTAATTGGGAATCACTCTATAAAATTTTATGATTTTAGGAGGCCTGTGATGTTAGGAATCGATTTTTCAAGTTCGGACAAAAATCTGGACCTAAAAAATAGAACACCAATACTTGCAATGAAGTGGTGTTAAAGAAGCATACAAGCAAACAATGGATTTTATAATGCACCACTCCACTTAATTAAGTTGTTTGGGATCCTGAAAGCCAAGTTTAATATATTTTTGGTAGTTTTAATTAATTATGTGACCAGAAGGAGGAACCAACCTGAATTTCGTGGGAAGAAAAGGAACTTTGAGCTCTCGCTTCCAGATTCCCGCCTTCTCGCTGTAGTTCCTACACACACAAAAGAAAGAGAAGGGGATGAGATCCACTTTAAGCAAGAGAAAATTAATTAAAGCAAAGCCGTGCCTCCCCGATAACGGCGCCAAAAAGTGATAGCGAAATACGCGTGATTTGTAAAAGTGGGTTTTTAACGTCGTTGTAACACGCGAATCCGCTTTCGCTTTTAAATTTATATCCTAGATAGGGGAGTATCTAGGGTCGTCCAAGGAGGCAAAAATTGCAAAATTAATCCTCTTGCTTACAGATAGATCTCAACTTTCTTTTTGATATTTTTCAATATGTAATTTTTTTTTTGTATTTTGAAAAGGCGAGGGCAAACTGCAGATTGTAGCGAAAAGAACTAACACCTACAAATGATTAACTAAAATCTAAAAGATAGAAATATCTTCTTCCTAAGCTCACTCTAGGCAAGTGGAGGCCTAGGGTAATTAGGAAGAAGAGGTGAAACAAGTGCTAGAACCCAAACAAACAACTGCAATAAAAAAAAGCTAAAAGAAGGCAATTTTGATTGAGTAGAATGAGTGTTCTTTTCAAGGACAAGTAGAGGAATGCTTCTACTAGAATTAAATAGTCTAAAAGGAAGAAAAGAAACACAAATCCTCTTGTAACAATGATGAAGAAGGTTGTCTTCTTGCTCCAAGCCTAGCTGCTCCTTAGCTTGAAAAGAGGGCTTCCTTCTTCTCCTTCCTTGAGAGCTCCTCCAAGGTGGAAGCTACCACCTTTAATGCTCTCTCCAAAGGAGTGGGTGTGCACCACCCTCAAAAACTCCTCCAAGGTGGCGTGACCACCTTCAAGATCTCCTCCAAGATCTTCCTTGCCTGGCTTCTCCTTTGGCTGGCGTGACCCAAGAGAGAAGGGAAGAGGGGAAGGCACCAAGGGGACAGAATATCCCCTTAATCTTCTTCTTCTTCTTCTCTCTTGGACGTGGGATTCTTGGTGGAATATGAGAGTGAAATTGCTATCCAAGGATGGTCTTGAATGGTGGTGGGTAGTGGTCTTTCTATAGGGTGGGATGGGGGGTTAAGGTGCCCCTTGAAATGGAGGGCTAGGATGGAAGAATGGAGGTGGTTGGTGATCCTATGGCTAAGGAGAGTTGGCGCCAATCCAAGGGGTGTTAAAGGGGGTGGTTATGGTGGTGTTGGTGTCTTTTGGTGGTGGAGAGACACCCCCATGTTGGCGCCAACATGGGGTCTTCTAGAAGGGAGATTAGGTGGATGGTGGAGATGGGTTCAAGGGGGATTGTGTGGTGGAGATGAGGGGGGATTTTGGAGGGAAAAGTGGCGCCATTAAGGGCTGGTTATGGGTAGTTTTTGGCGCCACTTTTAGGAGTCTTTTGGAGGTGGTGGGTAGGTTAGGTTGGTGCCAAGTAGGTTAGCTTATGTGGAGCTTAGGTGGAGCTAGTTGGGTGGAGTTGGTAGGTGGGTTTTTGGGGTGGTACAGGCCAAGGAAGTTGGAGCATAGCTAAGCTAAGCTGAGCTAAGCTAGCTTAGCTAAAGGTGGAGTAGAGGAGAAGGTGTTGGAGCTAGGGTTTGGAGGAAGGAGCTGAGGAGGAGAAGTCTGGAGCTGGAGCTGGCTGCTGCTGAAGAGGCTGGCATGGGGCTATTCTAGTTGGCTTAGCTTGCTAGTTCTTTGCTAGCTACTAAGCCGAGCTAAGGTAAGCTAGCTTCTACCAAAATGAGCTGAGGTGAGCTAGGTCTGATGCTCCCGGGGAGAATCAAGCTGGTTGAGGCAGCTAAGGTAGCTTAGCTCAACTGAGCTGAGCTAAGCTAAGTCCCCGAGAGCTGAACTTGAGCTTCCTGAGCTGGGATGAGTTCTTCTTCAGCTGGCTGGAGTTGAGTGGAGCTGGATGTAGCTGGATCTGAGCTGGGGTGAACTCCTGTCAACTCAGCTGAGCTAGCTAGAGCTCCCTGTGAACTAGTGGGAGGTGAGATGAGCTAGACTCAGCTAAGTTGAGCTGGATCTGAGCTGACTTGAGCTAGGGTGAGCTACGATGAACTCTCTTGAGCTACCATTCAGCTGAGATTAGCTGAATGGAGCTGGGATGAGCTAACCCTAGTTCAAGTGAGCTAGGTTCCAGCTGTGGTGAGCTGGATCGAGCTGAGTTCCAATTAGTCTGGGCCTCTCTTTCACCATTTGCCTTCTTGAGTGCTAGGGTTTTAAGGATCTGCATATCTGTGCATCCCTAACACTCACAAAAACATATTAAAAAGACAAATAAATGATGCAATGCATGCCTAACCTAATTTATGCCTAAATGCAGCCCAAAAAACCCGTTTGCGGAGTAAAATCCTAAGAGCTAGGTTCGTTTTAATGCGTAAGAATGACGATAAATTGGCATTTATCAACCAACATGTATTTTCCCCTTTAAATATCTGAGTAATCGTTTTAGAGCATCAAAATGGATATCTGTGGGTGCATGCATCAATTGTGAAAATTTGTTTACAATAAATTTGATGTCTGACCGAGTAAACGAAAGGTACTATAAGGAGCCTACAAGTTGTCGAAATAAGTATGGTTCATCCAATGGTTGACCAATGCCTTTTTCCAGGTTCTTAAGACTAACAGGACCAAAGGAGTTTTAACTGGCTTGGAAGACTCCATTTGAGCTTTGTGAAGAAGCTCAATGATATACTATTGCTAAAATAGTAAAGGACCACCAAGATGCTTAATAAATTCAATGCCAAGAAAGTAAGAAGGATAGCCCATATCTTGAACTTGAAAAACTTGCTGCATCTGAGAGATAATTTCTTTAGAGACTAAGAGGAAGAATTAATAATGAGGATATCATCTACATAAATCAGTACAAAGATATGATAATTTTTATTATTAGCAATAAATAGAGAAGTGTCTGTTTATGATCCACGAAATCCATGGTCATGCAGAAAATTGCTTAATCGTTGAAACCATGCTCAAGGGGCCTGCTTTAGTCCATACAAGGACTTGTGAAGGTGACAGACTTGTTGGGGCTTATCCTTATCAATAAAAACTTAAGGTTGTAACATATAAACTTCTTCAAGCTGACCATGAAGAAAGGCATTTTGAATATCTACTTGGCGAATAAACCAATGATTTTCAACTACAAATGTCAAGAATAATTGCACAATAGTATGTTTAACAATTGGACTAAATGTATCAGTATAATCAAAACCTTCCTGTTGATGATATCCTTTTGCAACAAGTCGCGCTTATGCGATAAACCCATTTATTGCCTATCACATTCATGTGAGAAAGTTGAGGAACAAGAGACCAAGTTCCATTTTGTACTAGAGCATTAAATTCAGAGGCCATAGCTTTAACCCATTGAATGTTTTTAATAGTAGCAGAATATGAAGTGGGCTCAACATCCTCTGATGAGGGAATAATAGGTTGAGGCATTGTATATTTGGAGGTATAAAGAACCTTCTTTTTAAAAATGCCATGCATAGAGTGAGTGGTCATGGGATGCAATTGCTCAGGAGCAATTGGAACAGATGGCTGAATGGAATCAGATTGCTCAGAAAAGGCAGATTGTAAATGTTCTGAATGTGAAGGGGTAGCATCTTGCAAATGTATAGCAGTGTTTGATCCTGACGTTGGAAGTGGACTTGGCAAGTTGTTATTTGTTGGTTGCTGTAGGAGGCACACATGAGAGCCATTTGGAAGGACATCTGGCGTTGAATGATTGATTAAATCAATCGGTGGAGGTGCTAAAACTGAACATCGAGAAGTTTTCTTAGTTGCAACCTTGAGTGAGTTAATTGAATGAAATGGAAGAAATGCTTCATAAAAAATGACATGCCTGGCCAGAATTATTTTGTCAGTGATAGGATTATAGCATAAATAAGCCTTGTGATGTTGAGAGTAACCAATAAATGTGTAAAGTTGATCGTGGTTGTAACTTGTGGTTTTGATAGTGCCGCAATAGTGGGTTGGCTGCACAGCCATGTACTTTATAAAAGGAGTAATCAGGGGCACTACCATATAAAAGTTTATGAGGCGTGATACTAGAATTTACTGAAGATGGTAGTGCATTAATAATGTAAGCAGCACTTGTAAAACAGTAAGACTAGAATCGTAGAGGGGCTTTGCTCTGTTGAATTAAAGCAAGCGTCATTTCCACTAAATGCCTGTTTTTGCGCTTTGAAACAGCGTTTTGTTGGGGAGTATATGGTGCAGAAATGTGATGAGCAATACCTTGAGCACAAAGCCATTTATGTAGGCGTTGATGCTCGCCTCCGCAATTGCTATGAAGAGCTTTAATTGTGGTTTGAAACTGTGTTTTAACAAATTTTTGAAACTGAAGAAATAATTGACAAACATCAGACTTTAATTTCATTGGAACAACCCAAGTGTATTTTGAGTAATCGTCAATGAAAGTGACCATATATACTTGTAACCATCAATAAAATATACTTGAGAGGTTCAGACATCAGTAAAAATCAAGGAAAATGGCTTGTCACTGACAGAAGTAGTTGCATATAAATGTAAACGATGTATTTTTTCTTCCATGCATGCATCACGTAAGGATGATTTATTTAAAGAGCTGGAAGTGATAGGTAATTGAAAATGACGAAGAAGAGCTTGCAATGTTTTGTTATTAACATGGCCTAACCATCGATGCCAAGTATTAAAGGAAACTTTTGTAGTAAAGAAAACTTGTGGCGTAGTAGAAAGACAATCTTGTTGTGATTGCTGTCAGTTGGAAGAATAGTATGGTAATGAACTTTTTGGAAGCTAGAGATAATATAATTCGTTATGTGCCTTGCTGTCAAGACCCGTTCTTGACTCCCTATAAAACCTAAGAACAGCTTGCCTCGACGAACCCCAAGACCCAGTCGTCCAACGAGAAACAACCAAATGCGTACTCATTCCACCACCACACGTGCAATGTAACTAAGCAGAAAGTACATGGTAAATAGTAAAGGAAATAGAACAATATATCTCAAGATATTACAAGTCACTAGTGGAAAGTACTAGTACAGAACATAGTCATCACAATAGAAATTGGTAGTAATCTAACAGAAATAGTTAGTACATAACAGAACCGTCACTGCAAGCTATAGGTACTCACTACTAACAAAACTCTACACTGAAAAAGAAGAAAGGACTATGGCTGAGCTCGACTGAGCCCAGCGCCCTCTGCAGTCAGTGGTGCTGGCTACTCAAATTCCTGACCTGAACATGGTTATATAAATCCATGGTCAGCTAACGCTGAGTAGAGTGGTGGTTAAGCCATTTACATGCAATTAAACAAGCAACTAACTAACCATACAATTGCCAGTTTTTTATTATCATTTATTTCCATTTATCTCATCTATGTGTTTCTGAGTCGAGTACTCTAATCAGGATCCATAACATTGCTTAATCTTCTTATTCCCTAAGGGAACAATCTTGCTTACAGTTTTCCCGCGATGCAGGATGTACACGTGGCACTCTTCTGGTCGAGAGAGTCCCCCGTGGTAGTCCTACACCCGGTCTACCACCCCGAGGTCACGGTCGCGACGTAGCAGTGACTACGACACGTGCGATAAGCGCATGGGTAGCTACCCCGCACTGGCACGCGGTCAGTTGTTTCCGCTAGTGGGTACACCCAAACGTACGGCACAGAACAGCATAGGGCCACGCCCTCTCAGAACAAGGGTCTCGCCCCTCAGAACATAACAGGGGTCTCGTCCCTCACAGTCCGTGTACCCTCATCTGACTATCCCGGTTCGCCCAGTGGGCCTAGCAAGAGTCAGTGTAGGGTGGCTAGTCCTAACCTTGGGCTTCATGGAGCGGCTAGCTCCCCCCTATACTAAGTAGCTTACCTTAGTACCATGTACACGAGGGCCAAATAAGAGTCGGTGTAGAGTGACTAGTCTTAACCCCCAGTCTTAACACAAGGGGCGGCTAGCTCCCCCCTACACTAAAGGGACAGTTGCTCTCCTCGGTACAATGTACACGAGGGCCAGGTTACTTCCCTGCACTAAAGGGATAGTCACTCTCCTTAGTACCATGTACACAAGAGCCAATTCACTTCCCATAACCAAGTCCGAACAGCCGCCCATAGGCAACATGTTCCATGATCCATCAAATTTTCTATATTACTGTATTCTTGATTTCTTTCTAAATTCCTTGTAGGGTTCGTACATAGATTTTCTTATTTCCATATCTGATTCATTAAATGCCTAATAGGAAGCTCAAGATTTAACAATTGATTATTCAGTACACCGCATGTATTTCCGTTTATGTCATGGTTCATTAATGTAGTTTAGGCAGCTCATGGTTTATTACTTTCAGGAAGCATCACAACAATTTAATCATTCATTAAATGCACATTCATTTCTTTCAGCCCTAGTGTTCATTTCACAACTTAAGTTTCAATCGAATATTTCTAAAGTAGGATGCATTCATCTTTTTCAACCCTAAGGTTCATTTCACAACCTAGGGTTTAATCAAATAATTCTAAAGCATGCAATTTAATTATTAAATCCGGGATTAGAGAGAACCACTCTACCAAGATAACTATGAGATGTGGGGGCACAATCGACGGAGCTCGTAGCCTCCGTAGGTCTCGTGCACACTAAGAACGGACGACCTATCACATTGACCTACATGTCAAAATGAGCTCAAAACAACATAGACACTATACCATTACGTAGAGAACTTCGAATGGAAACCAACGATATTTCGTTTGTCGAAAATCGATTCCATTTGCGCCCTGAACGAGCCAAAAAACACAACTCTGATCAAACGAACGCAGTGGCTCACCTTGCTCTTTGCACTATTTTCAGACGTCTGGAGCTCCGTGCAGATGTCTGAGGAGGTCTTCAGACGTCTGGCAACACTACCGAACGTCTCAAACCACCTCGATCCTCGCACCAGCGTGCCTTCCCAACCTTTGACATATGCATGTAAGATCAGAACTCGGCAGGGAATAATAATTGAAAACTACGTGCTATCAGATGTCCGGTGTTACCTCCGGACGTCTGACCAGACGTCTGCTAGTCTCTCTAAATGTTTGATTCTGCGGAAAAATGACTCTACAGAACCGTTTGCGAGCTTTCTCCTCGTGATACCTTCCTTTCCGCGTGCTGTTGCAACTGCAGTAGAGCTCCCTACAGCTGCAGCTTTAGGCTACCTGCCACTCTCCCTCCTCTCCCGCACACACTCCTCTCCTCCATACTCTTGCTCCCCGCTCTCCCTCTCCTTCTCCTCTCAGCTGTGGTGTGGTGAGCGAGTGGAGGAGGAGGGGGTGTTTATGGATGCTTAGGGGCGTGGCGGGGGGGGGGGGATGGCAAGAGATATGATGGAGGTGGAGGGAATGGGGAGGAATGGGGGAGATGTACGGGAGAGGGGTGTCGTGGGTGAGGGGTGTGCGTGCGTATGGGGGTGAGGGGTGAGGTAGTGTCGTTGGGTAGGGGGATGGTTGGGGAAAAATTACGAGAATGCCCTCACAAGTTTCCTCTTTCCCTTGCAAATCCAACAACAAAAACCTAGGGGGTTTAAAATTGCACAAAAACCCTAAGAATTCCTGAAATGCCAAACAACCCTTGTGAAGGGTCATTTCAACATAACCAACTTAAAGGAAGTTTCGTCCCCGAAACTTGAGCTAACTAGGGTGCAAAAATAAACGTAGATGTGCATAATAAACTTAAAGAGGATCAAAGTAGGTCAAAAGTGACGTACCCTCAAAAAGCTTCGGGTACTATTCTCGCATCGCCGCCTGAGGCTCCCAAGTTGCCTCCTCGTACCGCTGGCTTCTCCCTAGGACCTTGACTTGTGGTACCTCCTTCCATCTCAGACTCCAGACGGCTCTGTCTAGTATCCGCACTGGCCTCTCAGGATAGGTCAAGTCGTCTCCCACCTCAATGCTCTCGTAGCTTAGAATATGGCTAGGATCGGCGATGTACCTCCTAAGGTTGGATATGTGGAACACATCGTGCACTCCAGAGAGCTGGGGAGGAAGGGCAAGCCAGTAAGCAACGGGTCCTACCCACTCTAAGACCTCAAAAGGCCCCATAAACCTCGACGTGAGCTTCCCTTTCACCCCAAATCACTATAAGCCCTTCACGGGCGAAACACGGAGGAAGACATGATCCCCAACCTCGAACTGTACCCCTCTACGCTTCAGGTCAGCATAGCTCCTCCACCCGCTCCTGATAGTATGGAGTCATCTGTGGATCTACTCAATCACCTCCTAAATCTGACGGATCAGCCTAGGGCCAACTTCCCACTTGGTCCCCACCTCAACCCAACTCAGGGGTGCCGAACTCCTCCTCCCGTACAGAGCCTCATACGGTGCCATGCTGATGCTTGAGTGGTAGCTGTTGTTGTATGCAAACTCTGCCTGGGGCAAATGCTCCTCCTAGGAGCCTCTCTAGTCCAGCACGCAAGCGAGTAGGAGATCCTCAAGGGTCTGAATGGTGCTCTCCAACTATCCGTCGGTCTAAGGGTGGTAGGTAGTACTGAACCGCAGACGAGTCCCCAAGGCTAGCTGAAACTCTGCCCAGAACTGGGAGGGACTCCGTGAAAGCACACCATGTCTCTAATGTAGCACTTTGCCAACTGTGCTTGTCCAAAAGTAACTCGGATCGGCAAAAATCATGCCGTCTTCATTAATCTATCCACTATCACCTATACTGCGTTGTGTCCTCGCTGTGTCACAGGTAACCCCACTACCAGGTCTATAGTGACACTCTCCCACTTCCACTCCAGCACGAGAAGTGGCTATAGTGGCCCTACAGGCCTCTGGTGCTCGGCTTTCACCAGCTAGCATACCAGACACTGCTGAACAAATCTACCAACATCTCGCTTCATCTCCTCCACCAAAAATCACATCGTAGGTCGTGGTACACCTTTGTGTTCCCGGGTTGTATGGTGAATCTGGACCCGTGTGCCTCAGTCAGGAGCTCTCTCAACAGCTCCTCATCTCTAGGAACGCACAAGCGTCCCCTCATACACAAGACCCCGTTAGTGAAAGAGAACTCTCCTGGGTTCCCTGTCAATATCCGGTCTCGCAGTGTCTGCAGATGCAGATCGGTCATCTGTCTAGTAATGATACGGTCTATCAGCTCTGGTCGTGCTTGCCTCACCACTGTCACTACCCCACAGTATCCTTGTGGCTCCTGGGGTCGCCAACTGCCCACCTCTTCCATGAGTCCCCAACTCCATGCCTGTAGGCTGAATAAGTGGGCGGGCACCTTCCGGCTCAAGGCATCAGCCACCACATTGGCCTTCCCTAGGTGGTAAGAGATGCTGCAGTCATAGTCTTTTAGGATCTCTAACCAATGTCTCTGTCTCATGTTGAGCTCCTTCTGATCAAACAGATATCTGAGGCTCTTATGATCAGTGAAGATCTCAAACGTTTCACTGTACAAGTAGTGCCTCCATGTCTTCAGCGCGAAGACAACTACTGCCAGCTCCAAGTCATGGATGGGGTAGTTATGCTCATGGGGCTTTAGTTGCCGCGAAGCGTAAGTGACAACATGGCCCCGCTGCATGAGCACACCATCTAATCCCTGCAATGAGGCGTCAGTGTAGACCACAAACCTGCTACTGCTGTCCAGGATGATGAGCATAGGAGCTAAAGTCAGTCTCTCCTTCAACTCTTGAAAGCACGACTCACACTCATCTATCCAGGAGAAGGGCACGTCCTTCCAGGTCAACTGAGTCATAGGACGTGCGATCTGAGAGAACCCCCTGATAAATCTCTAGTAGTAACCTGCCAACCCCAAGAAACTGTGCATTTCTATCACTGTATGTGGCCTCTCCCACCTGAGTACGGCCTCAACCTTGGCTGAATCCATAGGAAATCAGTCTCCCAAGATCACATGGCCCAAGAAGGTAACCTGTCTCAACCAGAACTTGCACTTGTTGTACTTGGCATACAACCTGTGCCATCTCAAAGTGTCCAGGACCATGCAGAGATGCTGTCCATGCTGTGCCTGATCCCGAGAGTAGACAAGTATGTCGTCAATGAATACTACCATGAACTGATCCAGGTATGGTCGGAAGACGTGGTTCATCAGATCCACGATGGCAGCAGGGGTGTTGGTCAGTCCAAATAACATGACCAAGAACTCTTAGTGACCATACCATGTGCGGAAAGCTGTCTTGGAAACGTCGGTCTCCCTGATCCTCAGCTGATGGTAGCCCAACCTCAGATCTGTCATGGAGAAGACCGTGGCATCTCTCAGCTAGTCAAAGAGGTCATCAATACGAGGTAGCGGGTACTTATTGATGACGGTGGCCCGGTTCAACTATCTATAGTTGACGCAAAGCCGAAGGGTACCGTCCTTCTTTTTCATGAACAGGACAGGGACTCCCCACGGGGATGCACTGGGCTCACAAAGCCCTTCTCCAATGGATCCTGTAACTGAGACTTGAGTTCTCGCAACTCAAGTGGGGCCATCCTCTATGGTGTAGTAGAGATGGGGCCGGTCCCCAGCACCAGTGAGATCTTAAATTCGATCTCACGGTCAAGTGGTAGTCCTAGCAGCTCTTTTGGAAAGACGTCAGGGTATTCGCAGACCACCAGGATACTCTGTAAGTCGACCACAAGGCTAAGCTCTGCTACAACACAAGCTAAGAAGCCCTCACACCCCTGGTTCAAGAGCTTCGCTGCCCGAAGTGTGGAAATGCACTTGAATCCTCTGTCTACTGGCTGGTCGTGGAACTTGAAAGGAGGCAACTTTGGTATGGAGAAGATGATCTTCCTCCCAAAATAGTCTACTAGGGCATGATAAACAGCCAGCTAGTTCATCCCTAGGATCACGCCAAAATCCTCCATCGAGATCACGGTTAGGTCAATCGGAAGACTGTGTCCCCCTATAACGACCTCACAATCAGTGAAGACTTCCTCAACGACAAATACCTGTCCACCTGGGCCTCTAATCAGGAACGAATCTTCTAACAGTATACTATTCGGCCCCAACTAACGACAAAACTCAAGACAAAAGGTTACATGGTACCAAAATCAAATAGCATGTAAACTAATCTACCAGAAACTGTAACCATACCTGCTATCACAGAACCCGACGCTCTGGCGTCTCTGTGAGTCAAGACATTGACATGTCCCTTAGCCCTAGGTGTGGAAGAGACAGCCATGCTCCGGGCTAGGCAAATGGCAGCTGGCCGGTACCCTCTTTGTGAGTGCTCTCAGGTCAGGTAACTGTAGCCGCCAGATAGGCCTCCAATACTCGATGCTAGGAGCATCTACTATGCTCTGGCCCTAGATGGGTAGTCCCTCCGTATGTGCCTGACTGGCCACACTGGTAGTAGAGAGGGCAACGACTTTCTCCCTCTATCTATCCCTACTGGTAACTAGGCGGAAAGTGTTGCCTCCCCTAGCGGCTCTGGGAGTGGCCGGGTTGGTAGGGCCTCTTCTATCCTCCTCTAGCTCGCCTAACGCTACAGTGACTCTCATGTCTCACAGGAGGCTCCCCCTCCTCATCCTATGAAGAGACAAGAGGAGATGGCAGAGGCAGTAGATACTGAACCTCCTCTCGTACAATCTCCCAAATCAGCTGGATGAGGTCTTGGGCCTGGATGTCCAGAAGGAGGGGTGGATCGACTGTTGCCTCGAGCCTGGCACATCCGCCCCCTCATTAGCGCCCACGGCCATGTCTGCAGCCTGCTACACGAGCTCCTCAATGAGGCATCTCCTACAAGGAGATAGAAGAGAAAGGACATGAACTGTCAATGATACCAGGTTACAGAAGTAAACAAGACTCGGAGGTGAAGATCAAGACAAAACATTATGATGGCTATCCTAGTTATATGCACATGAGTGGTTCCTTCTAGACCATTTAGTTCATTTCTCAGGACAACCTTGCTTTGATACCATCTTGTGACGACCCATTCCCGGCTCCCTATAGAACCCCAGAACGGCTTGCCTAGATGAACCCCAAGACCCAATCGTCCAATGAGAAACAACCAAATGCGTATTCATTTCACAACCACACATGCAATATAACTAAGCAGAAAGTACATGGTAGACAGTAAAGGAAATAGAACAGTATATCTCAAGATATTACAAGTCACCAGAAGAAACTGCTAGTACAGAACATAGCCATCATAACAGAAACTGGTAGTAATATAACAGAAACAGTCACTACATAAGAGAATCGCCACTACAAGCTACAGGTACTCACTGCTAACAAAACTCTACAGTGGAAAAGAAGAAAGGACTATGGCTGGGCTCAACTAGGCCCAACTCCTTCTGCAGCCGGTGGCTCTTGCTGCTCAAATCCTTGACCTGAACATGGTTATTTAAATCTGTGGTCAGCTAACGTTGAGCAGAGTGGTGGTTAAGCCATTTATTTACAATTAAACAAGCAACTAACTAATCATACAATTGCCAATTTTTTATTATCATTCATTTCTGTTTATCTCATTTATGTGTTTCTGAGTCGAGTACTCTAATTAGGATCCATAACATTGCTTAATCTTCTTGTTCCCTACTGGAACGATCTTGCTTGCAGTTTTCCCGCGATGCAGGATGTACACGTGGCACTCTCCTGGCCGAGAGAGTCCCCCGTGATAGTCCTATACCCCTACCACCCTGAGGTCACGGTCACGACGTAGCGATGACTATGGCACGCGTGATAAGCGCATGGGTAGCTACAACGTACCGACACGCGGTCAGTCGTTTCCACTAGCGAGTACGCCCAAACGTACAACACAGAACAGCACAGGGCCTCGCCCTCTTATAACAGGGGTCTCGCCCCTCTACAGTTAGCATACCCTTGTCCGACTATCCCAGTTCGCCTAGTGGGCCTAACAACAGTCGATGTCGGGTGGCTAGTCAAAACCCTGGGCCCCATAGGGCGGCTAGCTCGCCCCCAACACTAAGTAGCTCACCTCAGTACCACGTACACGAGGGCCTAACAGGAGTCAGTGTAGAGTGACTAATGGCAGTATGACTAGGTTTTGTTGTTTAGAAATGGCGTTATAGTACAGATAGTCATTGCCACTATTATAATTTTTACTCGGAAATAAAAGATCTCCCGAGGTCGAACTCAGGGAGCAAACTGTATTCTAGAGATACAAAGTTTCTATTACAAAAGTGAAAAGAGAGAGAGAGAGAGAGATTTATTTTGTTGGCTTTTTCTTCTTCTCTCTTCTTTCTCGTCGTTGTCTTCTTCTCCTCTTCTTTTGGGTTCTTCAGTCTTCTTCCTTCTGTTCTTCTTATTTCTTTCTTCTTCAGAGCTTCTTCTTCTCTTTCTCTTTTTCTTCTTTGCGGCAGTGGTGATCCTCCTCTTCTTTTTTCTTTCTTTCTTTTCTTTCCTTGCTTGAGGTTATGCCTTCTTTCTTTCGTTTCTTCTTCCAAGCTTCTTCTTTTCTTCCTGCAGGCCGTCGTCTGATTTTTCAATCAAACGACTTAAGTAGCTTTTTCTACAGTGCGTCTTCTTTCCTTCTTCTCTCTGTGGTTCTCTTCTTCTTCTTCTTCTCGCAGTCCTTCTTCTTCTTCCTCTGCGGCATGCCTTCTCTTCTTCTTCTTCTCCTGTGCCTGCACACTCACAGTTTGGTCAGAGGGAAAAAACCTACTCTACCCTCCCCCGCGTCTCTCTCTCTCAGAATTCACTCGTAGGATAGCTCTCCCAGAGTTGCCGGGTATTCGGGTACGGGTCGCACCCGGGTCTAGGCCCACCGGCGTAAGGTGGTGGGCGAGGAGTGCAGGTCGGGTAAACGGGTCGGGCCAGGTCCGCGGGGGGTGGTCGCGAATGAGGCCGGGTCGAGCGAGTGAGAGGGACCTCACCCCGTGGTCAGGAGGCGAAGAGACTAAGGCACTTTTTGCCTTTATGAGGGCGCGCGGCCTCAAAATCCCACGATGTGGGACTATCTTCTGCTGTCTTCGCGTGCGCCCGCAGGACGACTCC
Source organism: Thalassia testudinum (assembly GCA_037157565.1). Taxonomy (NCBI): domain Eukaryota; kingdom Viridiplantae; phylum Streptophyta; class Magnoliopsida; order Alismatales; family Hydrocharitaceae; genus Thalassia; species Thalassia testudinum. Next base: position 43,290,340 of record JAZHRO010000065.1, read on the forward strand.
ACCTCGCCCTCTGATCAGCTGCAGCCGATGTCTGGGCCAACTGAAGAGGCAGAAGCCTTTGCGGACTTCGCCCCAACCTGCAGCACCTGGGAATCTGGGGCTGCAGGGCCTGGAGCTCACCTCGAAGCTGCTTCGGTCGTCACTAATGGCGGCTGGAGCAGCGAACCTGTTAGACAGGAATACGACCCTTCGGCCTAATCAAACATGCGGGGGACCTTCGCCGTGGCAAGGCGAAGGTGGTGCGGGGTATGGCAGGTCGTGGGTCGACGTCTGGTGGCGGGGCTAGGTCAAACTGTAGCCGCGAGAATGGGTTTGTTCGGTGGAGTATGGTGGAGGTGAGGAGTGGCAGTGAAGGGGCAGAAACGGTTCAGTGGGACGAGGCGGAGGTTTTGGGTCGGTCGGCGAGTCGTATGGAGTGGCGGAATGATGGGAGCGACTCGCCGGAGGTGGGCCGGAGGGGTGGAAGATGATGGTGGTCGGGTCGGTCAAGGGTTTGATTGAGCAAATTAAAATAGGGAAAAGATAGAGGGGAGGAAGAGAAGTAATTGTTACCTACTTGCAGGGACGAAGGGGGAGGAGCAGGGCGGCAGTCGTGTCGACTGTCGCCGGAGAAGAAGGTACCCAGTGGGGGCGGACGGCGGCGACGACGGGGCTGAAGCAGCGCGCGCGGGTATTGTGCGACGCGGAGGAGAATCAGGAAGAAGTCTCTGCCATTGGTTTTGTGGCAGAGCGAAGAGGAAAGGAAAGGGAGCTCGCCGGAGCTCGCTGGGTGTCCGCCAGAGTGGGAAGAGAAGAAAGTTGTGGGTGGTTCTCCGTCAGAATCGAGCTATTGAATGCGGCAGACGGTGGCGGTTTTTATAGAGGCGAAATCAGAGGGGAGGGCGGAGGGAGATGATGTGCCTCCCTCGCCGGAGGATGGCCGGTTTGCGACCCATACCTTCCGCGCGTTCACACGGAAGGTGTGGGCGAAGGCAGAGATCGTGGAGGTGTCCCTGCGACAGCAGACGTCGTAGGGAACACCCCGTTCAACTGGCAGGGGGTCGCCCTCACCCTGCGCGGCGCCATGCCTCGCCGGAGCATGGCGCTGCTCAGGGTTTTGCAGGGAGGACCAAAATGAAAAATGATGAAGAATTAGGGGCCAAAATGCGAGGGTTTCAAAAGTTGAGGGTCAAAAAGTAATGGATGATGACCAAAATGCAAAGTCGGTCAAGAAGGTCTCTTCTTAGGCTCAAGTTTTTATGCATGACTAAATGGGACCTAAGGATTCTAATGGTGAATTTTATTTCTAGGTCAGACCTTGTTTGATCGGCCAATTTACGTAAAAACCTAAATTAAATCATTAATTGGGCATGGTTCTCAATGTAGGTCAAAATGCGTTCCTAAGGTCAAATTGAAGGTTCTAAATCCTAGAGATTATTTTTATATGAATTTTAGAGGGTTTAGTAGATTTTTTATTTGCCTGGAACCTCGTGAATTGAAGTGGGTTTGTTTTAGGGTTACAGATTGTCATTTAATTCCTTGGAGTTGCTGTAGCCCTTATCAGATCAGATAATTTCACTTTCCTTCTTATTAGGTTAGTTTGACTTATGTTTGGATCCTAAGTTACCCTGTTTGCAGATTGTGCTGGTAAAATTGCATTTTTACCCCTTATGACTTGTTTTCTTCTTAGACTCAGAATTCTCTGAGTTAAGCCTTTCCTTGAGTTATGTAGGAGCTTTTATCCTCTGTATTAGGTCAAAATGAGCTAGTTATGGCTCATGATGAGGTTCTCATCATACCCCCATGCCTAGCTTTTGCTAGTCCCTTAGCAAAAAATTAAGGTTTCAACCTTTGTTCTAAACCATGAAGTTCTTAATAGCTTCAGATAAGTGCTTTTTCATTTGAGCTTAGATTATGTTAGAATGTTGACCCTAGGCCTAAAAGGTACTCTAGTACCAATCAAGATCCAGATCTGTCTAGCCTTAGCCTCAGTCCTTAGCAAAGGTTTTTAAGGCCTACAAGAACTAACCTAAGGTCTATTGGACTTTGTGGTTAAATCACCCGTGCTTGGAATGATTTTAGCCCTGGCTCAGCTCGTAGTGCGTTTGGCAAGAGAGAGAGAGATAGAAAATTTTTCTATTTGGAGAGTTTTCTCTCTCTTTTTCTTTTTAATTCTAGCTTAGGATTGGCTTTTCAACACGGTCTGTATCAGATTCCTTACTCCCATCATCAATCCTCAAGGGTTCCTGGCAATCGATGCTTCGAGATAGCACCGCCCATGGCAACCCCTAGAACCCTGGCTATTGAGATTTCGAGATAATCCCATCCATGGTGTTTCGTGGCCGAATCCAGACCCTGGCAATTGACACTTCGTGATAATGCCATCCATGGAATCTGAACCAGCAGAGTGCCTACATGCCCCCAGTAGGATATGTAAATATCCTAAGAGACAAGCACTGAGGAGATGATATTTTGTTACGTATCTTCGAGGGGATTTCTCGCCACTCCGCGCTGGGAACTCGTCCAAATCAACTTGTGTTGATCAGCCGCTCCTACTCTAGGTGTACTTTTCAGAATTTTGCGACGCTTCTGCGTGATTTTAATTTTTATGCTTACTGAACCAGGGTGTGCGTGAGGTTAGGGTGCTCAGGTTACTGAGTCCCATAGACCAAAAGTTAGTTAATGAGGTCGAATACTCCCTAAGCCTTAGACCTAATAATTCAGCTTTTCATTTTCCTCAACCTCTTGAGGAGTGTCCAGATCTTAATGAGTACTAAGAGTCTATTCAAGAATGCCTAAGGTTTGCATTCTTACTAATCCCATTGTGCACTTTTCAGTTCTTTTCTTGAATGGGGTCTAGAACTTAGGTTAATTCCTTAGTTTCTTACTAATGACTACTTTTTTCTCATAATTTTGTGCTCCTTTTTCATTTTGTTGCTTTTTCTCCTCCCACAAAATTTCCTTCTCCTTTTATTCTTTTTTGAAATTTCTTTTTTTAATTTTTATGGTGTTCTTGGCATATGTAAATTTTTGTTTGAAACCTTTTCTTACAAGTTTTGCACTATCATGTCCCCCCATGCCTAAGATTTGCAATGTCTTCATTGTAACCTAGGGGGCTTTTATTCAACTTAGTTCATACATTAGGACAGATGTTTTGATGAGTGAATGGGTCGGGATGATTGTTGCGGACGATTTCTAATCTCAGATGCAAGCATCTGAGGTGGAGTCGGCTGTCCTAAAGGGTGAACCTTAAGTGCAAAAAGGTGTCAGAAAATGTTTCAGGTTTTCAAAGAGAATGATGGGTTGCCTCCTGTTGAGCGCTAAATTTGGTGCCTTTAGCCAAGCGGGAAATGCGATGGAGAGGGGATGGTCAAATCAGCAGAATTTTGTAAGATAAGCACCTTGATTAAGAGCCTGGTTGGTCCAACCAGGTGCTTGTTCAGATCGACAGGCTGATGATGCAGCCCAAACCCAATCAATCTGGTGGGTTGATAGATGAAGATCAAAAGGTGTGGAACCCACCATATACTATGAAGCTCAGATGGATGTGGAAGTGTGAATGCAGGGTTTGGCTGAGTTGAATCAGCCTGGTCAGAGTAGGGACCCGTAGAATAATCAGTGATTGACGCAGGAACCCTACAGGGGTGATCAGAGAATGATGGAGCATGATATGTAGTCTGATCAGTGTTCCAAACCCGATGTGGAAATGCAATCGGCTCGGTGAGAGGTGAATCTGAATAGAAATTGAGTCCGGTTGTGGGTCGGGGTTGGGAAGAGGTTTTGATCCGTTCTGTGTGTGTGGACGAGGTGGCAATCATGTATGAGGGCTCTTCTAGAAAGGAATGACAGGTGGTTTTCTGTAGAGAGTCCTCTGGGTAGCTATCAAATGCCTGAAGAGTGTCTGTAGGATGAAGGAAATTTGAACTGAGAAAAGATTTGAATTCTGTGTTGCAATCACTCTTGGCATTTTCTATTTTTGGTTCCTGAGGATCAAAAAGGAATGATTCTGTGTTACCAGTGATCTCGGGAATCAGGACCTCAGAGTCGGAGTCAGAGTCATGTGGAATGAGGTCATAGATGGGCCTGGTGTGTTCAGGAAGAAGAGTCTCTCCACAATTATAGTCAGATCTGAAGTTGTCGGAGAGTTTGTGAAAATTGAGTTTTAAATGAGATTCTTGATCATGAATTCCACCGTAGCATAAATCATCAGATGTGGAATCAGCAGCCTGACTGGGTTCTAGCCTATATGTCAATTTTGGGCTCAAAAAGGTGTTCTGTCTAGGCTCAAGCTCGATGCTGGTAGGATAGACCCCATTAAAACGCTGCTCATTCAACTCCTCAGTTTCTGTATCATAAATTGGCATGTTTTCTGAAAAATTGATCAAATTTCCTGAGGATTTTGGAGAGGGATATTCATCAAATAGAAGCCCGGAATCATATTCTGTAAAAATTTGATCTTTCTCATATGAGGCCTCATAATCTTCCCAATAAGTTTCAGATCTAGGTTCTAGGTTTAGGATGTGGGTAGAATTGCTAGAACCTAAGTCCGAATAACCTTCGAGGGCCACCTTATCAAAATAAGGGGCGGAATTTATACCCTCAAAAGGTTTAGTTCTGATCTCATTATTGCAGGAGTTTTGGAATTCTAGGCTTGGCAATTCATGGTCTAAGTTCGGCTCAACATTGTTTTCTCCTGCAACATCCCAACCTAATTCAATGTTGTCTTCTATCTGGGTTGGGATTCCACAACCACTTTGTGCCTCAGTCTCGAGATCTAGGAAACTGGATTGTTCCTTAATACTGTTCCAAGATGGTTCATCCTCTGTTTCTGGTATATACAGGTATTTCTGGTTGATAATTTGTTCTAGTGATCGCATCATTTCTACCCATTTTATCAGGTCATCTTGGTGTTGTTCCCAAAGTACAGGATTTGTCAAGCATTGAAGGTATTCAGATTGGTGTAATTTTTCTATCTTAATGTATCCTGTCATGAGCATATCTCGGGCTGATCCTTTTGAAATTTCTGTCAACAAAATTTGGGCACAGTTTATGATGCAAGCTGTGGTTGTTGGGACATCAACCTGAATGTTTTCTATCGGTGTTGAGGGTTTATATTTGATTTGATAGAATTCAAAGGCATCCTCAATTATCTTATCTTTCATGGATCTCTGATATTCAGGTTTTCTGAATGGTAGTGGCTGCATCTTTAAATCAAGTGGTGGAATCAAGATATAGAGTCGAAGTTTGAATCAATATGGAAGAAGGGGACTTTGTTCAGAATCAGGAGAAAAGGGGCTACGTGAATGATTGGTTACACAAACAAGGGCAGCGAGGCTCGGCCTCGGGGAGGGAGGGAAATAAATTTCTGAAGGAGGTTTCAAGGACCTCCTGCCAAATACTGAAGGACTGTATGAGATAAACAGGTGCTGGACCTAATCGAGGCACCCAAAAATTGTTGGGTGACTATAGAGGTGCGGGGCAGATGGACCCCTTGATCAGAAAGATCGTCCACCTGAGAATTACCTGGGCAGCCAGAGAGGGAGAGTCCCGAGAAGACCCCTACACGGTAGAGCGTCCCCACGGGTTACAGGGTTTCCCCCACCCGACCTCTCTTGTCACTGCGGTTCCAGGTAGACCAGAATGGGGATCTTGACCTCTTAAGTCTACCAATTTTAGTTTAAGATCAGGGTGCTTAAGGTTTCACTTGAACTTTTAGGTATTTTTGAGTGAAGAAGTGACCTAATTTTAAGGTTGGTTGACCCAAGGGGTCAACTTCACCTCTTGTTCTTTTGAGAGCTTTTGGGTCCTTTCTTTTTAGGATTCAAGTGTTTAGAGAGCCAATTGCTTAGGGTTTCTCTGAATAGGTATTTTCAAACAAGGTTTAGGCACACCTCTTTTTGGGATTTTCTCAATTCTTGATTAAGGGGTGTGTCTCTAAAAACCCTAGCTTTTCAATCCTATGTTGACTTTACTTGGTCCAGTTAACTCCTTCTTTGGTAATTAGGGCTCAGGCAAGAAGGTGTTAGCCCTTAATTACCTTAATAGTGTGTGCAAGAATGGTGGGTTGAAATTTGAAAACATGCAGCTTTGATGGTTTACTAGGTATTGAAGACAGGTTGTACCTATATTGCTTGTTCTTTCTTTTTCTACCTCTTTAGAGTTGAGAGTTAAATAAAAAAATTACCTGTCCTTGGAGCGGCTGCTTCTTGATTTTCCTGTACCTGCACACAAGAGAGAAAAGATTAGTAATTGTTTAAAAGAATTTCAAAGCTTCTAGAATAGCCGTTGTTCCCTGGCAACGGCGCCAAGAATAATGGCAGTATGACTAGGTTTTGTTGTTTAGAAATGGCGTTGTAGTACAGATAGTCATTGCCACTATTACAATTTTTACTCGGAAATAAAAGATCTCCCGAGGTCGAACTCAGGGAGCAAACTGTATTCTAGAGATACAAAGTTTCTATTACAAAAGTGAAAAGAGAGAGAGAGAGATTTATTTTGTTGGCTTTTTCTTCTTCTCTCTTCTTTCTCGTCGTTGTCTTCTTCTCCTCTTCTTTTGGGTTCTTCAGTCTTCTTCCTTCTGTTCTTCTTATTTCTTTCTTCTTCAGAGCTTCTTCTTCTCTTTCTCTTTTTCTTCTCTGTGGCAGTGGTGATCCTCCTCTTCTTTTTTCGTTCTTTTCTTTCCTTGCTTGAGGTTATGCCTTCTTTCTTTCGTTTCTTCTTCCAAGCTTCTTCTTTTCTTCCTGCAGGCCATCGTCTGATTTTTCAATCAGACGACTTAAGTAGCTTTTGCTACAGTGCGTCTTCTTTCCTTCTTCTCTCTGTGGTTCTCTTCTTCTTCTTCTTCTCGCAGTCCTTCTTCTTCTTCCTCTGCGGTCTGCCTTCTCTTCTTCTTCTTCTCCTGTGCCTGCACACTCGCAGTTTGGTCAGAGGGCAAAAACCTACTCTACCCTCCCCCGCGTCTCTCTCTCTCAGAATTCACTCGTAGGATAGCTCTCCCAGAGCTACCGGGTATTCGGGTACGGGTCGCGCCCGGGTCCAGGCCCACCGACGTACGGTGGTGGGCGAGGAGTGCAGTCGGGTAAACGGGTCTGGCCAGGTCCGCGGGGGGTGGTCGCGAACGAGGCCGGGTCGAGCAGGTGAGAGGGACCTCACCCCGTGGTCAGGAGGCGAAGAGACTAAGGCACTTTTTGCCTTTATGAGGGCGCGCGGCCTCAAAATCCCACGATGTGGGACTATCTTCTGCTGTCTTCGCGTGCGCCCGCAGGACGACTCCACCTCGCCCTCTGATCAGCTGCAGCCGATGTCTGGGCCAACTGAAGAGGCAGAAGCCTTTGCGGACTTCGCCCCAACCTGCAGCACCTGGGAATCTGGGGCTGCAGGGCCTGGAGCTCACCTCGAAGCTGCTTCGGTCGTCACTAATGGCGGCTGGAGCAGCGAACCTGTTAGACAGGAATACGACCCTTCGGCCTAATCAAACATGCGGGGGACCTTCGCCGTGGCAAGGCGAAGGTGGTGCGGGGTATGGCAGGTCGTGGGTCGACGTCTGGTGGCGGGGCTAGGTCAAACTGTAGCCGCGAGAATGGGTTTGTTCGGTGGAGTATGGTGGAGGTGAGGAGTGGCAGTGAAGGGGCAGAAACGGTTCAGTGGGACGAGGCGGAGGTTTTGGGTCGGTCGGCGAGTCGTATGGAGTGGTGGAATGATGGGAGCGACTCGCCGGAGGTGGGCCGGAGGCATGGAAGATGATGGTGGTCGGGTCGGTCGAGGGTTTGATTGAGCAAATTAAAATAGGGAAAAGAAAGAGGGGAGGAAGAGAAGTAACTGTTACCTACTTGCAGGGACGACGGGGGAGGAGCAGGGCGGTAGTCGTGTCAAATGTCGCAGGAGAAGAAGGTACCTAGTGGGGGCGGACGGCGGCGACGACGGGGCTGAAGCAGCGCGACGCGGAGGAGAATCAGGAAGAAGTCTCTGCCATTGGTTTTGTGGCAAAGCGAAGAGGAAAGGAAAGGGAGCTCGTCGGAGCTTGCTGGGTGTCTGCCGGAGTGGGAAGAGAAGAAAGTTGTGGGTGGTTCTCCGTCAGAATCGAGCTATTGAATGCGGCAGACGGTGGTGATTTTTATAGAGGCGAAATCAGAGAGGAGGGTGGAGGGAGACGACGTGCCTCCCTCGCCGGAGGATGGCCAGTTTGCGACCCATACCTTCCGCGCGTTCGCACGGAAGGTGTGGGCGAAGGCAGAGATCGTGGAGGTGTCCCTGCGACAGCAGACGTCGTAGGGAACACCCCGTTCAACTGGCAGGGGGTCGCCCTCACCCTACGCGGTGCCATGCCTCGCCGGAGCATGGCGTTGCTCAGGGTTTTGCAGGGAGGACCTAAATGCAAAAATGATAAAGAATTAGGGGCCAAAATGTGAGGGTTTCAAAAGTTGAGGGTCAAAAAGTAATGGATGAGGACCAAAATGCAAAGTCGGTCAAGAAGGTCTCTTCTTAGGCTCAAGTTTTTATGCATGACTAAATGGGACCTAAGGATTCTAATGGTGAATTTTATTTCTAGGTCAGACCTTGTTTGATCGGCCAATTTACGTGAAAACCCAAATTAAATCATTAATTGGGCATGATTCTCAATGTAGGTCAAAATGGGTTCCTAAGGCCAAATTGAAGGTTCTAAATCCTAGAGATTATTTTTATATGAATTTTAGAGGGTTTAGTAGATTTTTTATTTGCCTCGAACCTCGTGAATTGAAGTGGATTTGTTTTAGGGTTACAGATTGTCATTTAATTCCTTGGAGTTGCTGTAGCCCTTATCAGATCAGATCATCCCACTTTCCTTCTTATTAGGTTAGTTTGACCTATGTTTGGATCCTGAGTTATCCTGTTTGCAGATTGTGCTGGTAAAATTGCATTTTTACCCCTTATGACTTGTTTTCTTCTTAAACTCAGAATTCTCTAAGTTAAGCCTTTCCTTGAGTTATGTAGGAGCTTTTATCCTCTGTATTAGGTTAAAATGAGCTAGTTATGGCTCATGATAAGGTTCTCATTAGTGACCTGTCCTAACCCCAGGTCTCAATCCAAGGGCGGCTAGCTCCCCTCTATACTAAAGGGACAGTTGCTCTCCTCGGTACAACGTACACGAGGGCTAGCTTACTTCCCTGCACTAAAGGGACAGTCGCTCTCTTTGGTACCATGTACACAAGGGCCAGCTCACTTCCCATAACCAGGTCCGAACAGCCACCCGTAGGCAACATGTTCCATGATCCATCATATTTTCCGTATTACTATATTCTTGGTTTCTTTCTAAATTCCATGTAGGGTTCATACATAGACTTTCTTATTTCCATATTTGATTCATGAAATGGCTAACAGGAAGCTCAAGATTTCACAACCGATTATTCAGTACACCGCATGTATTTCCATTCATGTCATGGTTCATTAAATGTAGTACAGGCAACTCATGGTTTACTACTTTCAGGAAGCGTCATAGCAATTTAATCATTCATTAAATGCTCATTTATTTCTTTCAGCCCTAGTGTTCATTTCACAACCTAAGGTTCAATCGAACATTTCTAAAGTAGCATGCATTCACCTCTTTCAGCCCTAGGGTTCATTTCACAACCTAGGGTTCAACCAAATAATTCTAAAACATGCAATTTAATTATTAAATCTGGAATTAGAGAGAACCACTCTACTAGGATAAATGGGAGATGTGGGGGCATAATCGACGAAGTTCGCAGCCTCCACAGGTCCCATTCACACCACGAACGAACAACCTATCACATTGACCCACATGTCAAAATGAGCTCAAAACTGCATAGACACCATACCGTTACGTAGAGAACTTCAAATGGAAACCAACGATATTTCGTTTGTGGAAAACCGATTCCGTTTGGGCCGTGAACGGGCCCAAAAACACAACTCTGACCAAAATCAGACATCTGGGAAGAGTCCCAGACATCTTAAATGAACGCAGTGGCTCACCTTGCTCTCTACGCCTTTTTCAGATGTCTAAGGGGGTCTTCAGACGTCTGAAACCACCTCGATTCTTGCACCAGCGTGCCTTCCCAACCTTTGACATATGCATGCAATATCAGAACTCGGCAAGGAATAATATCTGAAAACTACACGCTATCAGACGTCTGGCGTTACCTCCGGACATCTAACCAAACATCTGCTGGTCTCTTCAAACGTCTGATTCTGCAGAAAAATGGCACCGTAGAACCGTTTGCGAGCTTTCTCCTCGCGATACCTTCTCTGCTTGCTGTTGCAACCGCAGTAGAGCTCCCCACAGCAGCAGCTTCGGGCCACCTGCCGCTCTCCTTCCTCTCCCGCACGCACTCCTCTCCTCCAAGCTCCTTCTGCTCCCTGCTCTCTGGTGGCGACCTTCCTCTATAGTTTTATTATTCCGTCGTAGTATAGTATAGAGAGGTGATTACCAGTTTAATACAATTTGTTACTCGGAAATAAAGAGTTCCCGAGGTCGAACTCAGGGAGCAAGTTATATTCTAGGGGTACAAGTTTCTTTTACAAAAATAAAGAAAGAGAGAGAGAGAATTTGTTGTCTTTTCTTCTTTTCTCTTTGCTTCTCCTCTTCTCAGATCTTCTGTTATCTTCTTCTTCTTTATCTGCAGTGGTGATGTTCTTCTTCTTTCAGCTGTTCCTGCTCTTCCTTTTTCTTCTGCAGAGCGGTCCTGTTCTTCTTCTTTTCCTTTCTTCAGATCTTCTTCTCCTTTCTTCAGATCTTCTTCTCGTGCTCTTCTTCTTTCAGTTCTTCCCTTGGCCTCTCTGTGTTCTCCTCTGCCTCGCCTTCCTTCTGCCGTCTTTGCCTTCAGGACGTCGTCTGATTTTTCAATCAGACGACTTAAACCGCCACTGCTACAGTGCCGCTCGGTGATCCTCCTTCCTTCAGCCTTCGTCTTCTTCCACGGTTCTTCTTCACCTGTGCCTGCACGCTTACACAGCTTGATCAGAGGGGCAAAACCTATCTCTACCCTCCCCCGTGTCTCTCTCTCACAGAAACCGCTCTTAGGATAGCTCTCCCAGAGCTGCCGGGTTGCCGGGTACGGGTCGCGCCCGGGTCCAGGCCCACCGGCGTGCGTGGTGGGCGAGGAGTGCAGGTCAGTCTAAGTCGGGTCGGGCCAGGTCCGCGAGGCGTGAGCGCGGACGAGACCGGGTCGAGCGAGCGAGTGAGTGAGAGGGACCTCACCCCGTGCTCAGGAGGCAACGAGCATAAGGCACTTTTTGCCTTTATGCGGGCGCTCTCCTCTGAAAGGTTACGAGGTGGGACTAAATGTCCCACCCCAAATTGGGTGCGTGCGCGGAGGAAGCAGCAGCAGCCGAGGCGAAGCGCGGGGGCTTCGCGCGAGAGCTTCGCCTCAACTGTAGCCTGGTACTTCGCGACGACGCCTCGCACTGTCTGGGAGGGTGACCTGGGCGCAGCGCACCTGGGGCAGCAGGTGAAGAAGCTGCTTCGCTTCAACAATGGCGGCGACGAGCGCAGGTACCTGTCCACAGAAAAACGGCCTCTCGGCCCAATCAGAAACACTGAGGACCTTCGCCGTGGCACGGCGAAGGTGGTCGGGGGGTGTGCAGGCGGCGGGGCGGAGCCCAAGAGCTGCCCTAGGTCGGACTGTGGGTCGGAAGATGGGTTTGTTCGGTGGAGTTGCAGAGGGTGCTGTGGGGGAAGTGGAAGGGCGGAGGTTGATCAGGGTGAGGAGGCGGAGGTTCTGCGGTGGTCGGCAAGTCGTGTGGGTTGCTGGAGTGATGGGAGCGGCTCGCCGGAGGATGGCCGGAGGCGGAGAAGGTGAGGGTGATTGGTCGGAATCGAGGGCGACAGTAAATGTTTAAAGTGAGGAAAAGGAAGAGGGGTGGAAGAGGAGGAGTTCTACCTACTTAGCAGGACGAAGATGGGCCGGAGCGGGCGACAGTCGTATCGACTGTCGCCGGAGAAGAAGATGCCCAGGGGAAGGGGCGGCGGCGAGCAGAGGGCCGGAGAGGCGCCAGCTGGGTGCGGCGTGGCGCGGGAAGAGCAGGGGAAGAAGTCTCTGCTGCTGGTATTGCGGCAGAGCGAAGAGGAGGAGGAGGAAGAACCGCCGGAGCTGGTGGGCGTCTGCCGGAGTGAGAAGAGAGGAAAGTTGGGGGTTTTCTCCGTCAGATCCCAGCTGCGAAGAACGGTGGAGCGACGGGGGTATTCATAGGGACCGAATCAGGGAGGAAGGCGGAGGGAGACGACGTGTCTCCCTCGCCGGAGGACGCCGGAGATGGAAACCCATACCGTCCGTGCGTTCGCACGGCCGGTATGGTGGGTTACAGCGACCAGGGGGGTGTTCCTGCGACGGCTGACGACGCAGGGCACCCCCGGTTGACTTGCCAGCCCCTCCCCCTCACCCTGCGCGGCGCCATGCTCCGCGCAAGGTCGCCGGAGCATGGTGCTGGCAGGTTTTGGCAGGAGGGACCTGAATGCAAAGAACGAAGGAGAGTTAGGGGCAGAAATGTGAGGGTTCAAAAGTTGAGGGTCAAAAAGTAAATATATGAGGACCAAAGTGCAAAGTTGGTCAAGAAGGTTTCTTCTTAGGCTCAAGTTTTTATACATGACTAATTAGGACCTAAGGAATTTGATGGTGAATTTTATTTCTAGATTAAACCTTGTTTGACCAGTCAATTTATGCAAAAACCCAAATTAAGTTATTAATTGGGCATGGTTCTCAATATAGGTCAAAATGGGTTCTGAAGGCCAAATTGAAGGTTCTAAACCCTAGAGATTATTTTTCTATGAATTTTAGAGGGTTTATTCTATTTTTAATTTGCCTCGAACCTCGTGAATTGAAGTGGGTTTGCTTTAGGGTTACAGATTATTATTTAGTTCCTTGGAATTGCTGTAGCCCTTATCAGATCATCCCACTTTCCTTCTCATTCGGTTTGTTTGACCTGTGTTTGGACCCTGAATTACCCTGTATGCAGATTATACTGGTAAAATTGCATTTTTACCCCTTATGACTTGTTTTCTCCTTAAACTCAGAATTCTCTGAGTTAAGCCTTTCCTTGAGTTATGTAGGAGCTTTTATCCTTTGTATTGGGTCAAAATGAGCTAGTTATGGCTCATGATGAGGTTCTCATCATACCCCCATGCCTAGCTTTTGCTAGTCCCTTAGCAAAAAAAACTTAAGGTTTCAACCCTTGTTCTAGACCATGAAGTTCTTAATAACTTCAGATAAGTGCTTTTTCATTTGAGCTTAGATTAGGTTAGAATGCTGACCATAGGCCTAAAAGGTACTCTAGTACCAATCAAGATCCAAATCTGTCTAGCTTTAGCCTCAGTCTTTAGCAAAGGTTTTTAAGGCCCACAAGAACTAACCTAAGGTTTATTGGACTTTGTGGTTAAAGCACCCGTGCTTGAAATGATTTTAGCCCTGGCTCAGTTCGCAGTGCGTTTTGTAAGAGAGAGATAGAAAGTTATTTTGTTTGAAGAGTTTTCTCTCTCTTTTTCTTTTTAGTTCTAGCCTAGGATTGGCTTTTCAACACGGTCTGTATCAGATTCCTTGCTCCCATCATCAATCCTCAAGGGTTCCTGGCGATCGATGCTTCGAGATAGCACCGCCCATGGCAACCCCCGGAACCCTGGCTATTGAGATTTCGAGATAATCCCATCCATGGTGTTCCGTGGCCGAATCCAGACCCTGGCAATTGACACTTCGAGGTAATGCCATCCATGGAATCTGAACCAGCAGAGTGCTTACATGCCCCCAGTAGGATATGTAAATATCCTAAGAGACAAGCACCGAGGAGATGATATTTTGTTACGCATCTTTGAGGGGATTTTCCGCCTCTCCACGCTGGGAACTCGTCCAAATCAACTTGTGTTGGTCGGCCGCTCCTACTCTAGGTGTACTTTTCAGAATTTTGCGATGCTTCTGCGTGATTTTGATTTTTACGCTTACTGAACCAGGCTGTGTGTGAGGTTAGGGTGCTTAGGTTACTGAGTCCCGTAAACCAAAAATTAGTTAATGAGGCCAAATACTCCCTAAGCCTTAGACCTAATACTTCAGCTTTTCATTTTCCTCAACCTCTTGAGGAGTGTCCAGATCTTAATGGGTACTAAGAGTCTATTCAAGAATGCCTAAGGTTTGCGTTCTTACTAATCTCATTATGCACTTTTCAGTTATTTTCTTGAATGAGGTCTAGAACTTAGGTTAATTCTTTAGTTCCTTACTAATGACTATCACTTTTTCTTTAATCTTTTTGTGCTCCTTTTTCATTTTGTTTCTTTTCTCCTTCTCCTTCACAAAATTTCCTTCTCCTCTTTTCCTCTTATTCTTTTTCAAAAATTTTTTAATTTTTATGGTGTTTTTGGCATATGTGAATTTTTTTGTTTGAAACCTTTTCTTACAAGTTTTGCACTTTCATACCCCCCCATGCCTAAGATTTGCAATGTCCTCATTGTAACCTAGGGGGTTTTTATTTAACTTAGTTCATTCCTTAAGACAGAAATTTGAATGAGTGAATGGGTCGGGTTGAATTTTTGCGGACGATTTCTAATCCCAGATGCAAGCATCTGAGGTGGGGTCGGCTGTCTACAAGGGTGAACCTTAAGTGCAAAAAGGTGTCAGAAAAAGTTTTGGATTTTTAGGAAAATGACGGGTTGCCTCCCGTTAAGTGCTAAATTTGATGCCTTCAGCCAAGCAGGAAATGCGATGGAGAGGGGATGGTCAAATCAGCTAAGTTTTGTAATACAAGCACCTTGATTAAGAGCCTGGTTGGTCCAACCAGGTGCTTGTTCAGATCAACAGGCTGATGATGCAGCCCAAACCCAATCAATCTGGTGGGTTGATAGATGTGGATAAAAAGGTGTGGAACCCACCATATACTATGAAGCTCAGATGGATGTGGAAGTGTAAACGCAGGGTTTGGCTGAGTCGAATCAGCCTGGTCAGAGTAGGGATCCGTAGAATAATCAATGAATGATGCGGAAACCCTACAGGGGTGATCAGAGAATGATGGAGCGTGGTATGTAGTCTGATCAGTGTTCCAAACCCGATGTGGAAATGCAATCGGCTCGGTGAGAGGTGAATCTGAATAGAAATTGAGTCCGGTTGCGGGTTGGGGTTGGGAAGAGGTTTTGATCCGTTCTGTGTGTGCGGACGAGGTGGCCATTGTGTACGAGGGCTCTGCTAGAAACGGATGATAGGTGGTTTCTTGTAGAGAGTCCTCTGGGTAACTATCAAATGCCGGAAGAGTGTCTGTAGGATGAAAGAAATCGGATTCGAGAAAAAATTTGGATTCTGGGTTATAATCACTCTTGGCATTTTCTATTTTTGGTTCATGAGGATCGAAAAGGAATGATTCTGTGTTATCAGTGATCTCGAGAATCAGGACCTCAGAGTCGGAGTCAGAGTCATGAGAACTGAGGTCGTAGATAGGCCTGGTGTGTTCAGGAAGGGGAATCTCTCCGCAATTATAGTCAGATCTGAAATTGTCGGAAAGTTGGCGAAAATGAGATTCATGATCATGAATTCCACCACAGCAAAAATCCTTAGATGTGGAATCAGCAGCCTGATTGGGGTCTAGCCTATATGTCAATTCTGGGCTCGAAAAGGTATTCTGTCTAGGCTCAAGCTCCAAGCTGGTAGGATAGACCCAATTACAATCCAACTCGTCCAATTCCTCAGTCTCTGTATCATAAATTGGCACGTTCTCTGGAAAATCGATCAGATTTTCTGAAGATGTTGGAGAGGGATATTCATCAAATAGAGGCCCGGAATCATATTCTGTAAAAATTTGATCTTTCTCATAAGGGGCCTCATAATCTTCCCAATAAGTTTCAGATCTAGGTTCTAGGCTTAGGATGTGGGTAGAATTATTAGAACCTAAGTCTGAATAACCTTCGAGGGCCACCTTATCAAAATAAGGGGCGGAATTTATACCCTCAAAAGGTTCAGTAGTGATCTCATTATTGCTGGAGTTTTGGAATTCTAGGCTTGGCAATTCATGGTCTAAGTTTGTCTCATCATTGTGTTCTCCTGCAATATCCCAACCTAATTCAACATTGTCTTCTATCTGGGTTGGGATTTCACAACCACTTTGTGCCTCAATCCCGAGATCTGGGAAACTGGATTGTTCCTTAATACTGTTCCGAGATGGTTCATCCTCTATTTCTGGTATATACGGGTATTTCTGGTTGATAATTTGTTCTACTGATTTCATCATTTCTACCCGTTTTATAAGGGCATCTTGGTGTTGTTCCCAAAGTACAGGATTTGTCAAGCATTGAAGGTATTCAGATTGGTGTAATTTTTCTATCTCAATGTATCCTGTCATGAGCATATCTCGGGTTGATCCTTTTGAAATTTCAGTCAATAGAATTTGGGCACAGTTTATGATGAAAGTTGTGGTTGTTGGAACATCAACCTGAATGTTTCCTATTGGTGTTGAGGGTTTATATTTGATTTCATAGATTTCAAGGGCATCCTCAATCATTTTATCTTTCATGGATCTCAGATATTCAGGTTTTTTACATGGTAGTCTTGCTAGGTAATTAGGCTGCATCGTCGAATCAGGTGGTGGAATCAAGATAGAATCAGAAGTTTGAATTAATGGAAGAAGGGGACTTTGTTTAGAATCAGAGGAAAGAGGGGCTATGTGAATGATTTCTGCAAAAACAAGGGAGCCGAGGCTTAGCCTCGGGGAGAGTGAATTTCTATAGGAAGTTTCAAGGACCTCCTGCAAAGTACTGAAGGGCTGGATGAGATAAGCAGGTGCTGGACCCAATCAAGACACCCAAAAAATGTTGGGTGACTATAGAGGTTCGGGGCAGATGGACCCCTTGATCAGAAAGATCGTCCACCTGAGAATTACCTGGGCAGCCAGAGAGGGAGAGTCCCGCGAAGACCCCTACACGGTAGAGCGTCCCCACGGGTTACAGGGTTTCCCCCACCCGACCTCTCTTGTCACTGCGGTTCCAGGTAGACCAGGATGGGGATCTTGACCTCTTAAGTCTACCAATTTTAGTTTAAGATCAGGGTGCCTAAAGTTTCACTTGAACTCTTAGGTATTTTGAGTGAGAAAGTGACCTAATTTTAAGGTTGGTTGACCCAAGGAGTCAACTTTACCTCTTGTTCCTTTGAGAGCTTTTGGGTCCTTTCTTTTTGGGCTCAAGTGTTTAGAGAGCCAATTGTTTAGGGTTTCTCTGAATAAGTATGTTCAATCAATGGTTTAGGCACACTTCTTTTGGATTTTCTCCATTCTTGATTTAAGTAGTGTGTCTCTAAAACCCTAATGTTGAATCTTAGGTTGGCTCTACTTGGTCCAGTTAGTTCTTTGTTGGGTAATTAGGGCTCAAGCAAGAATGCGTTAGCCCTTAAATACCCTTAATAGTGTGCAGGACTAATGAGTTGAAAACATGCAACTCTTTATGGTTACTAAGTATGGAAGACAGGTTAGCCCTATATTGCTTGTTCTTTTCTTTTCTTCCTCTTTAGAGTTTAGGGGTTAATAGCGAGAGGAAAAATTTACCTGTCCTCGGAGTGGTTGTCGTGCGGTTGCTTGTCTTCTTGATTTCCTGTAGCTGCACAAAAGAGGAGAGATTATCAGAAATTAAAAAGAAACAGGAATGTTTACCTCTAGAATAGCCGTTGCTCCCCGGCAACGGCGCCAAAAACTGGTGGCGACCTTCCTCTATAGTTTTATTATTCCGTCGTAGTATAGTATAGAGAGGTGATTACCAGTTTAATACAATTTGTTACTCGGAAATAAAGAGTTCCTGAGGTCGAACTCAGGGAGCAAGTTATATTCTAGGGGTACAAGTTTCTTTTACAAAAATAAAGAAAGAGAGAGAGAGAATTTGTTGTCTTTTCTTCTTTTCTCTTTGCTTCTCCTCTTCTCAGATCTTCTGTTATCTTCTTCTTCTTTATCTGCAGTGGTGATGTTCTTCTTCTTTCAGCTGTTCCTGCTCTTCCTTTTTCTTCTGCAGAGCGGTCCTGTTCTTCTTCTTTTCCTTTCTTTCTTCTTTTCCTTTCTTCAGATCTTCTTCTCCTTTCTTCAGATCTTCTTCTCGTGCTCTTCTTCTTTCAGTTCTTCCCTTGGCCTCTCTGTGTTCTCCTCTGCCTCGCCTTCCTTCTGCCGTCTTTGCCTTCAGGACGTCGTCTGATTTTTCAATCAGACGACTTAAACCGCCACTGCTACAGTGCCGCTCGGTGATCCTCCTTCCTTCAGCCTTCGTCTTCTTCAACGATTCTTCTTCACCTGTGCCTGCACGCTTACACAGCTTGATCAGAGGGGCAAAACCTATCTCTACCCTCCCCCGCGTTTCTCTCTCTCACAGAAACCGCTCTTAGGATAGATCTCCCAGAGCTGCCGGGTTGCCGGGTACGGGTCGCGCCCGGGTCCAGGCCCACCGGCGTGCGTGGTGGGCGAGGAGTGCAGGTCAGTCTAAGTCGGGTCGGGCCAGGTCCGCGAGGCGTGAGCACGGACGAGACCGGGTCGAGCGAGCGAGTGAGTGAGAGGGACCTCACCCGGTGCTCAGGAGGCAACGAGCATAAGGCACTTTTTGCCTTTATGCGGGCGCTCTCCTCTGAAAGGTTACGAGGTGGGACTAAATGTCCCACCCCAAATTGGGTGCGTGCGCGGAGGAAGCAGCAGCAGCCGAGGCGAAGCGCGGGGGCTTCGCGCGAGAGCTTCGCCTCAACTGCAGCCTGGTACTTCGCGACGACGCCTCGCACTGTCTGGGAGGGTGACCTAGTGATGAGAACCTCATCATGAGCCATAACTAGCTCATTTTGACCCAATACAAAGGATAAAAGCTCCTACATATCTCAAGGAAAGGCGTAACTCAGAGAATTCTGAGTTTGAGAAGAAAACAAGTCATAAGGGGTAAAAGTGCAATTTTACCAGTATAATCTGCATACAGGGTAATTCAGGGACCAAACACAGGTCAAAACAGCTTAATAAGAATAAAAGTGGGATGAGATGATCTAGCAAGGGCTACAGCACTTCCAAGGAACCAAATGATAATCTGTAACCCTAAAACAACCCACTTCAATTCACAAGGTTCGAGGCAAAGTAAAAATAGAATAAACCCTCTAAAATTCATAGAAAAATAATCTCTAGGGTTTAGAACCTTCAATTTGGCCTTTAGAACCCATTTTGACCTACATTGAGAACCATGCCCAATTAATAACTTAATTTGGGTTTTTGCGCAAATTGACCGGTCAAACAAGGTTTAATATGAAAATAAAATTCACCATCAGATTCCTTAGGTCCTAATTAGTCATGTATAAAAACTTGAGCCTAAGAAGAAACCTCCTTGACCGACTTCACACTTTGGTCCTCATATATTTACTCTTTGGCCCTCAACTTTTGAACCCTCGCATTTTGGCCCCTAACTCTCCTTCGTTCTTTGCAATCAAGTCCCTCCTGCAAAACCCTGCCAGCACCATGCTCCGGCGACCTTGCGCGGAGCATGGCGCCGCGCAGGGTGAGGTGAGGGACCTGGCAAGTAAACCGGGGGTGCCCTGCGTCGTCAGCCGTCGCAGGAGCACCCCCCTGGTCATTGTAGGCCACCATACCGGCCGTGCGAACGCACGGACGGTATGGGTTCGTCTCCGACCATTCTCCGGCGAGGGAGACACGTCGTCTCCCTCCGCCTTCCTCCCTGTTTCATCCCTATAAATACCCCCCGCTGCTCCACCGACCAGGGCAGCTTGGACCTGACGGAGAAAACCCCCAACTTTCCTCTCCTCTCCCTCCGGCAGACGCCCACCAGCTCCGGCGGTTCTTCCTCCTCCTCCTCTTCGCTCTGCCGCAATACCAGCAGCAGAGACTTCTTCCCCTGCTCTTCCCGCGTCGCGCAATACCGGCGCGCGCTGCCTCTGCCCCGTCGTCACCGCCGTCCTCCCCCCACTGGGCATCGTCTTCTCCGGCGACAGTCGATACGACTGTCGCCCTGTTCCTCCCCCTTCGTCCCTGCAAGTAAGTTAGAACTACTCCCCTTCTTCTCCTCTTTCTTTCCCCGCTTTCAATTTAGTCAATTAAGCCCTCGATCGACTCTGACCACCTTCACCCCCCCCGCCTCCGACCACCCTCCGGCGAGCCGCTCCCATCACCTCAGCGACCCACACGGCTCGCCGACCACCGCAGGACCTCCGCCTCCTCACCCTGATCAACCTCCGCCCTGCCACTCCCCCCCACATCACCCTCTGCAACCCCACCGAACAGACCCATCCTCCGACCCACAGTCCGACCTAGGGCAGCCCTCGCACGCCGCCCCGCACCTCGCCACCACCCACACGAGCTTCGCCGCACCCTGGCGAAGCTCCTGGCACTCTCTGATTAGGCCGAGAGGCCATTTTCTTCTGAACAGGCCACCCGACCTCCGCCGCCATTGACGCGCAGGAGGACCTGCTTCCACCTGCAGCTACAGGCGCGCCACGCTCAGCGCCAAGCCCAGATTCACTCTCAGGCCTTGCGAGGAGTTTTGGCAAAACACCAGGTTCGCAGCCGAGGAAGAAAACTCCGCGTGACGCTGCCATCTCCTGCTAAATTCTCCGCGACGGGCGCTCAATTGGGGTGGGACATTTAGTCCCACCTCGGAACTTCTCGGAGGCGCGCGGACGCATAAAGGCAAAAAGTGCCTTATGCTGTCTGCCTCCTGACCACGGGGTGAGGTCCCTCTCACCCGACCCGGCCTCGTCCGTGACCACGCTCCGCGGACCTGGCCCGACCCGATTAGACTAGACCGACCTGCACTCCTCGCCCACCACCGCACGCCGGTGGGCCTGGACCCGGGCCTGACCCGAACCCGATTACCCGGTATCTCTGGGAGAGCTGTCCCAAGAGTGGTTTCAGAGAGAAAGAGAGACGCGGGGGGGGGGAGGGTAGAGTAGGTTTTGCCTCTTGACGAAAAACTCTGAAGTGTGCAGGCCAAAGAAGAAGAAGAAGACCCGCGGAAGAAGAAGTGCAGGCGAAGAAGAAGGAGCTGCACTGTAGCAAATGCTCAGTTAAGTCGTCGAAGCACCGGGCCAGACGACGGAAAGTCAGCAGCCAGAGCAACACAGAAGGCAGGCTGAAGAAGAAGGAAGGGAGACTTAGTAGCCGAAGGCAGAAGCACCACGATTGCAGAAGAAGAAGAAGAGAGGTCAAGGCAGAAAACCAAAGAAGAAGAAGAACAAGGAGCTCTGAAGAAAGAAGAACATCACCAACGGAAGAACAGCAGGAAGAAGAAGAAGAGCACCACCATTGCAAGAGAAGAATATCACCTGAACAGAGAGAAAGAAGGAGATCTAAAGAAAGAGAGAAAGAAGAGCACCCCCCTCTGCAGAACAAAGAGAACAACAAATTCTCTCTCTCTCTTTATTTTTGTAAAAGAAACATGTATATCTCTAGAATACAACTTGCTCCCTGAGTTCGACCTCGGGAACTCTTTTATTTTTCCGAGTAAAAAAATTTATATTTGAAATGTTGGTAATAACCGGCTTTACTACAACGTTATAACAGAACCGACGTTTCACCTGGGCGCAGCTCACCTGGGGCAGCAGGTGAAGAAGCTGCTTCGCTTCAACAATGGCGGCGACGAGCGCAGGTACCTGTCCACAGAAAAACGGCCTCTCGGCCCAATCAGAAACGCTGAGGACCTTCGCCGTGGCACGGCGAAGGTGGTCGGGGGGTGTGCAGGCGGCGGGGCGGAGCCCAAGAGCTGCCCTAGGTCGGACTGTGGGTCGGAAGATGGGTTTGTTCGGTGGAGTTGCAGAGGGTGCTGTGGGGGAAGTGGAAGGGCGGAGGTTGATCAGGGTGAGGAGGCGGAGGTTCTGCGGTGTTCGGCGAGTCGTGTGGGTTGCTGGAGTGATGGGAACGGCTCGCCGGAGGATGGCCGGAGGCGGAGAAGGTGAGGGTGATTGGTCAGAATCGAGGGCGACAGTAAATGTTTAAAGTGAGGAAAAGGAAGAGGGGAGGAAGAGGAGGAGTTCTACCTACTTAGCAGGACGAAGATGGGCCGGAGCGGGCGACAGTCGTATCGGCTGTCGCCGGAGAAGAAGATGCCCGGGGGAAGGGGCGGCGGCGAGCAGAGGGCCGGAGAGGCGCCAGCTGGGTGCGGCGTGGCGCGGGAAGAGCAGGGGAAGAAGTCTCTGCTGCTGGTATTGCGGCAGAGCGAAGAGGAGGAGGAGGAAGAACCGCCGGAGCTGGTGGGCGTCTACCGGAGTGAGAAGAGAGGAAAGTTGGGGGTTTTCTCCGTCAGATCCCAGCTGCGAAGAACGGTGGAGCGACGGGGGTATTTATAGGGACCAAATCAGGGAGGAAGGCGGAGGGAGACGACGTGTCTCCCTCGCCGGAGGACGCCGGAGATGGAAACCCATACCGTCCGTGCGTTCGCACGGCCGGTATGGTGGGTTACAGTGACCAGGGGGTGTTCCTGCGACGGCTGACGACGCAGGGCACCCCCGGTTGACTTGCCAGCCCCTCCCCCTCAACCTGCGCGGCGCCATGCTCCGCGCAAGGTCGCCGGAGCATGGTGCTGGCAGGTTTTGGCAGGAGGGACCTGAATGCAAAGAACAAAGGAGAGTTAGGGGAAGAAATGTGAGGGTTCAAAAGTTGAGGGTCAAAAAGTAAATATATGAGGACCAAAGTGCAAAGTTGGTCAAGAAGGTTTCTTCTTAGGCTCAAGTTTTTATACATGACTAATTAGGACCTAAGGAATTTGATGGTGAATTTTATTTCTAGATTAAATCTTGTTTGACCGGTCAATTTATGCAAAAACCCAAATTAAGTTATTAATTGGGCATGGTTCTCAATGTAGGTCAAAATGGGTTCTGAAGGCCAAATTGAAGGTTCTAAACCCTAGAGATTATTTTTCTATGAATTTTAGAGGGTTTATTCTATTTTTACTTTGCCTCGAACCTCGTGAATTGAAGTGGGTTTGCTTTAGGGTTACAGATTATTATTTAGTTCCTTGGAATTGCTGTAGCCCTTATCAGATCATCCCACTTTCCTTCTCATTCGGTTTGTTTGACCTGTGTTTGGACCCTGAATTACCCTGTATGCAGATTATACTGGTAAAATTGCATTTTTACCCCTTATGACTTGTTTTCTCCTTAAACTCAGAATTCTCTGAGTTAAGCCTTTCCTTGAGTTATGTAGGAGCTTTTATCCTTTGTATTGGGTCAAAATGAGCTAGTTATGGCTCATGATGAGGTTCTCATCACTCTCCCTCTCCTTCTCCTCTCGCTTGCGGTGTGGTGAGTGAGTAGAGGAGGAGGGGGGGTTTTATGGATGCTTGGGGGCGTAGGGGAGGGATGGCGAGAGGTATGGTGGAGGTGGAGGGAATGGGGAAGAATGGGGGAGATGTATGGGAGAGGGGTGTCGTGGGTGAGTGGTGTGCATGCGTATGGGGGTGAGGTAGTGGCGTGGGGGTAAGGGAATGGTTGGGGAAAAATTATGGGAATGCCCTCGCAAGTTTCATTTTTCCCTTGCAAATCCCACAACAAAAACCAAGGGGGTTTAAAATTGCACAAAAACCCCTAAGAATTTCAGAAACGACAAACGACCCTTGGGAAGGGTCATTTCACTTGCCCCGAAGAAGAACCTTATCAAAAAATATATCCTTGACAAATAAGTTCTTTAGAAATATTTCAAAATAACATGAGTTATCCGTGGTGAACTTTTTAATTGAAAGAAGATTATTTTGAGCAGCTGGGCAACATAATATATTTTTGAGATATAAAGGCCGAGTAGGATTTGAAACATATAGAAGTACCAGTGTGTGTAAATGGTGTTGTATCCCCATTACCAAATTTGACCTCATCAGTTCCTCCATATTTTGCATTAATATCAAGGTTCTTAAGAGTGTTCGTCATGTAATGGGATGCGCCAGAATCGGGAAACCGCAACTATTGAGCATTAATGGAATTATTATCTAGGGTAGGAGAAGAATGACCAGTATTAAAGTGCTGATAACAAGTTATAGCACTGCAGTTGAAGCGACCACATATTTGGTATTGAATGCTGGCAATAGAATGAATACCACCAGGCATATTGACCAGGTAGGTTTCCACGAGCAAAATATGGTTGAGTATTATGTCCACCACGAGAATAAAAGCCACGGCGACCACCACGAAATTGACCACAGTCGCAAGAGAAGGAATTAGCGTGAGTGGCTTGATTGACATGAGCATCAAAAGTGAGTTGATTTTTCAGTAAACGTTGCTCATGGGTTAACAAGAGACCAACTAAATCATCATAGGACATGGTTTTGGCATTAGTAATAGTAGCAACAATAGCATCATAGTCTGTTCCTAGGCCATTGAGGATAGCCAATACCAAATCTTCGTCATCAATGGGTTTTCCAACTGTGGCTTGGTTGACAGCAAGAACTTTGGCCTTTTTAACATATTCGAAAATAGGAAGATCCCCTTTCTTGAAAGATATACGCTCAAATTTATATTGAAAGATTCTAGCACATCTCAGTGGCAAAAAAGGTAGAAAGAAAATCCCAAATCTCACGGGAAGAGGTAAGTTTTGTAATTTGAGATGCAACTTCTTTAGTAACAAGGGACAATATTCAACTGATGATTAATTGGTCCTTATGAAACAAAGTCACATAGTTCTGATTGGGAGCAACAAGGCCATCAGGAAGTTTGATTTGATAAGGAGGTGGAGGAGTAGAGCCATCGAGAATACCAATGAGATCATATGCATGTAACAAAGGAAGAAATTGGGCTTTCCACAATATGTAATTGGTGGAATTAAGCTTAAAGGGGATGTTGTGATGTATGGAGGGAGGGGGAGGGGGGGGGGGCAATATTCTAAACAAAAGAACTCAGCTGCGATCCAAATATTGACAAGCTTGGAGAAGAAGCCATCAAGAAAGAAAACCAAAATCTTGACTGAACACAGATTGAGAATACCAAAATAAAAGGCCGATGGAAAAATCGATCTTAGAAACATAGATCCCAGTGATGGAAAAAAAAAAACGTTGAGGTTATAGTTCGATCCTGCTAAACCTGAGTGGATCTCAAAGCCTGGTACTTTGATATGATGTTAGCGACGATGGGCACTCACAGGTTTAGGGAAGAAGCTAAAATAATATTCTCAATACTTCTGTATGGTTTTACAGGTGTTAAATACATGTGGTAAATTTTAAACAGTATCCTATAATTACAAATAATTAATACAAAGGACACTCTCTTAACAATATATTCACCATTTGATCTTAGGTCTGCATGGGTGTATTTGAGATTGAACCTTGAAGAAGCTATTAAATGCTTGTAAATGCATGTAGAGGGTGTATATGTGTAATATTACTTTAATGACAACACCAGTGTTCACACATGAGTTTACTTATTGATAAGCCATGTTGTTCCTAATAATCCTTTCTCTCTTACTCTTCACTCCTTTTGTATTCCACCCGATCAACTTTGCATTTGATACCTTTGGTAATGCTCAATTTTGTCTTTATACACACTTTTTGGAGAACGTATGAAATGATCGTTCCTTAGTGATAACCAAAATATAATAAAGAAATCACACCATCATTTTATTCATTCATTATTTATTATACTGACGTAACACCAAGCAAAGATCGAGTACATACGGAGGCCATACGTTACACGCCTTCAAGCTCTTATTTATTGGATATAACCACTGATACAATTAAGTTCGTATGACCTCTGATCACAACGGTATCTAATAGCACCAACGCTTGCAATGACCATGATACCATCCACCACAGCAATATCGGTGAGGTTTGCACCATTTCTTACAATGTCCATGATACCAACCTCCGCAACAACTTTTCGATCGATCAGTGGAAACTTCTTCTGCATTCAACAATTGGGAAAATTTGACGAAGGTTAGATAATCTTTTAATTGCTAATATTTTAAAAATATGATCGAATCGTTCAATTTAACGGAAAATCAACATCTTATACTGAACGATTTAGGCAATAAAGGTCAAAATCAATGTGAATGACTCAAAAATCAAGTCGAACTAGTTGATTTCGTTAAATCAACCATTTGGTTTAACCATAGCTAAAAAATAATAAAAAAAGAAAGAGATTAAAAGTTGAAAATAAAGATTTAAAGATTTATATATTCTATTGTTCATATTCTTAATTTTAAATATATCTTTTAATTTTATTTAATATTTACTAAAAATATGTCAATTTAATGTAATTAATAAAATTATAAAATAATTTTTTTACTATATATATCATCATTGATTTTTTATTAAATTAACACTGATACAATTCGGTTGAATCCGATTAAACTAAGAAACACTAAATTATAGATCTTACTATTAGATTTTTGTTCTAATTACATTCTTCACGTGTTGATGTCGACACCGATTCAAACGAATACAATTTTTAAAATAACATTACTTTTAACCACTGGTGATGCCACTCGGAATTCACACACATGCATATACATGCTCCTTTCCATGCACGCATTTCTTATACATTTGGTGATGACGTACTTCACCCTTTATGTGTCATATATTTACACAGGCACCCCTATCTCGTAATTTAGATATTGATTTTCACATATCATCTTATAGCTAAAGATAGTTAAGTTATCGAATGATAGTTAATTATCATCTTATATCTCTATTTTTTTTTTTAATTTTTTAATGAAACTGAAGCATATATTTGAATGGAACTCACCCGCCGTCTCTGCATCAGTGTCTTGAGCAGTGATGGTCATGACCTCCGAAGAGAGGAGCAGAAAGCCAAGGATGGCCATGAGGAAGATTGCCTTTTTAGCCATTGCTTGCAAACTTCAATTGTACAGATTAAGGGTAGAAGGCTTTTTTGACGAGATGTCTTTGCCTGGTTTGTGAGGAATCGATGAAACGTATCCCTATTTATAGAGGAAATACCCTATGACATTTTGGTGTGTCTGTGTTAGATATGCTACTTGTTCTCCAAATTTCAATCTGACTACATCAGCAAAATTAATTTTCCAAGTTTCCTCTATGTCCCTTCTTACATGGTAGCACACGGATTTTAGTTGACAAATTAGGTTCGACGCCATCACTATGGTTAAATAGTTGACATTATCCACCATAGCTATCTTAATTTACAGTAACGCACCACCTAACATAGACTTTTTGATGCAGATGATACTCGATAAATCTTTTCCCTGATGAAATTGGCATCGACTTCAGTACCTGTCAATTTTTCTATCGAGTAGAAGTTGCAAGGACATAACAAAAAAATAAAAAAAAAAAAAGGTAATTTTTATGTGGGTACCCTAAATTTTCTATTATGTATAAAGATGCCACTAAAATAGTTATTCCTTTATATTAATGCCCCTCCTTTCTCAAATTCAATGGAACTAGCTAGCCTCCAAAGGAAGGATTTTTCTAAATTTGAGGACCCATTCATTTATTTTCTCCCTCCCTCGTTCTCGTCCTTCTTTACCTCTTTTTTTTCCTCTTTTTATTTAATTTCCAGCATTTAAACGACATTTCTAAGTAAGTCTTTGCCATCTTTTGGGTTATGTGAGGGCACTTGACATGCGAAATTTGGAGGCATGGGAGCTTAGTCGAGAATTAGTTACTTTTAAGTTCAATTTCAGCAAATTTGATAGAAATTTAAATAGAGGGATATTGGCTTTAACATGAAAATTATAGGATATCTGTGTAAATAATAAGAAATCAACGATATATATATATATATGTTATTTTGAGTGATTTCAAGGGTATGCATGTAAAAATCTCAAAAATAAAAGGCTAGTCCTTAGCCACCAAGGAAAGAATTGCTGTACCTTTCGTGACAAATGAAGATACTTGCCTTCATGGATGACATAGATTTCCTTTCTTGACGGTACAGTAAATTGGTGGGAAAATTTACAATATCTTCAATCATCAATCACAAAGACTTTTTCTTAGATCCACCTACCGATGAGGGAGGAAAAAATTCAAATTAACCATGCTAAGCCCAATAGGCTTAAATAATGAAGGCACCTTAGATGGCAATGATAATTAGCCCAATATGACCTTCAATCAGGAGCAAACCTGACTAGAAGTAAATGAGCAAACCCCGCTAAAGGATTAATCCACTTCACTAAATCAAGCAGGCGAATGAAGGTCGAGTTGCCGACAACTGTTGGTCAAGCTATGGTGTGACAGATCCGCCAAAAGCTATGAGTTAGGTTAGGTGATAAGATTGGCAACGGCATTCGACACGATCTGGTGTTAAGACTGGCAATGGTACCTGGCACTCTTAAGCGGTTACATCAATTAGTTCAGAGCATGACTACTGGCTGATTGACATTTGCTATGAAATATAGCCAACGTGACCTATGTGACGCATAACCGTTAATGACCGATGATCTAGTTTTGACCCATAACGCCCATGATCCAAGGATTTTGGGCGCATGAGGGTTTAGACATTACAAGTTTATTGTTTTATGTAAGTTGCAATTCCCGTCATGGAGGGGGATGCACTTTCTTGAAAATTCTCTTGTAAAATACCTTGATAATAGTGAAATCTGAGTCACTGTACTCTCTCCAAACATACATCGTTTGAGTTAAACGGAGTCACCAATCCTTTGCATTCTTTTGTGTGCTTAACTATTTTTAATCGGCCTTTCTCTTGTTTGTGTCCAACAAGATTTAGACAAAAAGGTTTTCATTACGTAATCTCGTAGTCACATGTAAGAAATTAGTTATGTGCACCTTATCTATTGCCGAAGCAACACTTTTAATTATCAATCATAGACATTTGACCAGTAGTTCGAATTGTCCTAGTTAATTAGTTCTTAAATTCTAATTAAAGTTCAAGATTTGCCATCTCTATAGTTTCAAGATCCTAGCCTAGACCATTGTTGAACCTTTTTTCTTTTACTATTGCTTTTACATATTTTTAAGGTGATTGTGTATATGGAAAAAATGGGAGAATGATTTTTGAGTCAAAAGGAAAGGGTAAGAAATGAAGTGAGGGAACTCAAATATCCTTTGATTAATTTTCTAACTATTTGTTTGTTTTTGCATCAAGGAACAGTGGGAAAATCGAGTTTCCCTATGTTTTCCTCCTAATTCCATTTCATGAAGTAGGGAAAATAAGTTCTATATAAGGGTGGAGCGATGGAATCATAGAAACGGGAAAAAAAATACAGATTATTATAAAATGAAGGAAAAGTTTTGGTCAAAGGGCAAATGGATTTCTTTCCTAACTTTTTATTCATTTTCTAAAGAAACAAGTTCATTGGATTATTTTCATCTCCCTTTCCGGTAGGATTACAAGTACCTGATATCTTTGGTTACAAATTCAGAGAACTTTATCCATAGATGACGGGCTTGATCAGATGCAACTACTGTGGGATGCATCTGGGACACATAATGGACTTTGTCTTGGTTACATGGTAGTTGGAAAAGGTACAATCAGTGAGAATTCTTGGCAGAGGTTCAAACCATTGGTAGCATTCACCATCTCAACTTGTTGAGACTAATTAGGTTATGTGTCGAGGGGGCTCAAAGACCTCTGGTTTATGAATATATGAGCAATGACTTGCTAGATAAATGGGTCTTTAAAAAAATAGATGACTATGAACTCACTTGGGCAATTTGCTGCAAGAATATACATGATGTTGCGAAGGGATTATTGTATATGCACAAAGAATGTCAACATCTATGAGATTGCTCATCTTGATATCAAGTCTCAGAACATCCTCCTATATTCAAATTTTGACTTTTAAGGCCATAGATTTTAGGTTCGCTAAACTAATAAAATGGGTCCAAGGTGGAGTTGCGATCATCACGAGGGAAACTCCAGGATACTTGGCTTCGGAATGGTTGGCATCAACTATCATTGAGAAGGTTGGCTCCGAAATAGTATGCAAAAAGGAAAAACTTAGATTACTTACAATCAGCGGAGAATGTGCATCTCATTTCTTTTTTAAGAATGGAGACTATGATGGGTGACCTTGGCATTAAAATTTGAATTTAAAAGGATGTTCTAAGGCTAGCTTGATATTAAGATTGGTAATATTTTGCCAACATTCTTCATGTAGATATAACAATCACTTTGCAACATCATATATGATTAGGGCTATAAAAAAAAATCAAATCTGACTAATCCAACCTGAACCTACTTATATTAAACGGGTTTAAACCCATTTAACCCACTTATTAAACGAGTCGTGTTTGGATTTACTCCCACGCATCCACTCAACCCGATAAACTTGATTAATAAGAAAAAAATCCACACATTTAACCCATTTAACTCCTACGTTTATCCATTTAATCTATTTAACCCATTATTAAATGGATTAAATGGGTCGGGTTTGGCAAGTATAAACAGGTCAGGTTTGGGTTGGAGTATATAGACTCATTTAATAAACTGGTTGGACCCCACTCGACTCGTTTGATAGTGCTATATATGATCTTACAATGAGTCTCCCATGTTAATTCATATCCCTTTGCTTTTCCAAAGATCCATTTATGTATCGAGCCATTGCTCATGTACTCATAAACTAGAAGTTTGTATGACCTCTCTACACAAAATCCAATTAGCCTCATTAGCTTAAGATGGTGAATACTACTGATGGTATCAACCTCTGCTAAGAATCCTCTCTTTCCTTGACAAACACTCTCCAACTTCTTGGCTGCAACTCTAGTCCCATCCACCTGTGGTCCTTCAAAAACTAACTCAAATCCTTTTATGCCAATCTTCCCTGCGAAGAGCCCATCGGGTAGCTCAGCTGGTGAACAAGCTTACACCACTTAAGTGGGAATGGCAGGTCCTCAGTTTTAGTCCTAGATAACTTGGGGGCATATGTTTGCAAGCTATTTATTCCTCCCACCCAGGATGAGTGTCATCATCTTCAATCTTCCCTGCGAAATTCTCGGTGGTGGATCATAAGTCTTCAAAAGAGAACCTCATGAGCAAGCCAAGTAGCTTTAGTAACTCTTCTTCTTGTTGTTATACTTGATTATGATCTGGACAGATGTCTCGAAGTTATTCATACCCTTATCTTTTATTTCCAGCACTTACAATGAGATTTTAGGCTTGGCTTTCATGTTTTAATCTTCTTAAAGCCTAGTTTCAGCCCAACTTGTAAATATAAGAAAAATACAAAAATAATTGTAAAAAAATAAAATAATGGTGTCTTAAGTTAGATTAGGTTTAGTTTTAGGTGTGTGTCAAGTTAGGTTAGGTTTCGAGTCCTGTAAATGGTAAAACATACCAGTAGAAGTTTAGGTCTTCTCTGGTATGAAATAAAAGAAAAATGCACAAAAACAACAAAAAGAGTTCTCCTCTTTTCACCTTTCCTCCCTCTTCCCTTATCTCTATAAAACACAGAAACAAAATAAAAATATGAAAAACTAAAAAAATCACATAAAAATACCTTGTATATAGTATTTATACTTGTATATAAGCTTAAATTAATTGTATATAGTATCTACATGTATATAAAGTGCATAAATAACCTATATGTCTATCTTATTTACTTTGGTAGGTATTTATATTAGGTTATATAGTATGTATTATAATCATATAATTATATATTTATTTATTTATATTATATGTATATAATTCATGTATATTTGTAAATAACTATGTATATACTTAGAATCATAATTATAACTGTCTAAATAACTTAAAGTAATTATATTGTACAGTAGTATATCCTTATATGTATTTATTTATCAATATATTGTATATAATTATGTTTATAAGTTAATTAGGTATGTTAATATAATTTAAATTAGTAAATTAATGAATTATTGAAATAAATTGTGTTGTATACTTGTATATTATAATTTAAAGTATTTTAAATATATTTTTAACCTATTTATGTGTAGAATAGTATTTATACTGTATATATATGTATAAATCATGTATTTAAATGTACATAAATCAAAATAAATGAATATAAATAAATTAAAAATCTATAATAATAAGTTAATGATGTATATTAACAAATTTATAAATCAATTGTACCATTAATTTATCAATTTGTACTAATTAACGAATTAAATAATAAATGAATATGTATTTTTTTACTGACTGTAATGATTTTTTAAATATAATTATATGTAAATAAATTATACCAATAACTAGTCCTATATATAGGATGCACATACATATAATTTAATTTGAAAATAATTATTAATTAGGCACCTAAATTAAGGCCTAAAGTCGACCAAAAATCATGCATTGCAAGCCTAATTGAGCACTAGAAATAGTACCATATCGGAAGTTACCGAGCTCCTGCACCTATATAAAAGCAGTAGCGCCCACATTTCTTGGTTGTCAACATTGGGTTCACAAATTGAACATATGAGCATTGGGTGTGTGTGAGCTTATGGTGATGGTGGGCTTGGGAGCCCAGTTGGCCTGTGAGAGGTGTGGATGTGGGCCTGTATGGACATGAAACTATGCAAAAATAAACCTAGCAAAAACTAGGGCCCAAGTTTAGTAGTGGTTGATCCAACCCCTGGTGAGCTGTTGATTCTTGAAGGGTTGGGCCCGCCAATTAACAAATTTTTTATTATGTGTAGGTTAATTTGGATTAAGTTAAGCTTAAGTATTAGTTGCGTATGTGTATCAGTTAAGCGTTGTGTGATATAAACTAAGTGTTATATGTGAGTTGTCCGTGTGTGTGTTAAATGTAAGTGTTAAGTATGAGTATGTATATATGTATAGAGTATAGTATATAGATATAGCATAGATAATATATATTTTTGCCTTATTGTATATATGTTTTTAAGGTTTTTAGTGATGTTTAGAGATGTTAGTGTAGATAAATAGCTACATATGTTAGTATAGCATATCATGTATGTTACTATATATATATATTCTTTCTGTGCCTATTTTAAGGCAATGTTTAGATGTTAGTGTACACAACTAACCTAGATTAGTTCAGATTGATTTTTAATACCTTTCTATTTGTTTATATGTTTGAGGCATTGTCATTAACATAATTATTTCATTTTTGTACATAATTGACTTAGATAGTTCATTCTTTGATTCTTTCGTTCATTTGTAAATAAACTTAATATTTTTTGAATAAAAGATGATTTTTACATAATAGAGAGTGATGTATATCAATAATTATCTCTCAATGAATGATCTGAAATAAAACCAGTAAAAATTGTATATAAATAAAATGACATCCGTCTGGATTACAACATTATAATACAACGCATTAATTAACTAAATTTAAAAAGCCATCCAGATGGCACATCACCGGGATACTTGGCTCCAGAATTCATGGTTGACCTCAACTATCACTAAGCAGGTGGACATGTATAGCTTTAAAGTTGTGATTACAAAGACAGTGTGCAAAAGGAGATACTTAGATAACTTTCAACTAGTAGAGAATGTGCATCTCATTTCATTGTTAGGAAAGAAGATTATGATGGGATAATCACTACAAGAATATTCACTATTGCTGACCGTTAAAAATGATCGGCAATGGGAAAAAAATGGTCCAGAAATTGGGTCGAGGATTGTACTACCGCTATTATGTTTTCTCGACTGTTCTAGAACATTACTGTCGGGAAAAAAATGGACCCTCATTCGACATGTGGTTGTTTCTGTCGTCTGTTTTCAACTATCGAGAATGGTTTTTCTCAACCATTCTAAATACTGTAGGTTCTAACAGGGGGTTGATATTTGTGTGAAATAAAATAATGAGGAAATATAAATATGATAATCACACAAAAAGCAATCTTACAAAGCATACAAGGGATTTTTAGGTGAAAACCCAAACTCCGGTAAAAACCACCACCTAAGCCTCTTGACTTAGGATTTCCCGATCAACTTAGTGTATTAAATCCACTAACCGAGTCACTTAAACTAAGGGTGACTCAACCTCTTATAACAACACTACTTTACAACCAAGGGTAGCGTAACCTCAAACCCCTCCTCTTCATGAGGAGTATTTTGCAAGGCGAATATCCAACTAAAGATAATATAACAACTGTCCTTTAGAGCCTCAAAGTGAATGTTAATCTAGATACTATAGGAAAAGGAAACTTCCCCTTGATGGAAGTGCGTCGGCTAATGATGCGGAGTTCATGATCCACATAAGGGCACATTGACACTCTCATATTCGTAGGCGGGAGAGCGAGTGTGCAGCTAGGATTATGCTCTCAAGATGTAGACTGAGGCTTTGGAGAGCAAGAACTTCTTCTAAATGATTTTCTTCTA
Organism: Thalassia testudinum; assembly: GCA_037157565.1. Lineage (NCBI taxonomy): Eukaryota > Viridiplantae > Streptophyta > Magnoliopsida > Alismatales > Hydrocharitaceae > Thalassia > Thalassia testudinum. The sequence goes on from JAZHRO010000065.1 coordinate 43,324,452, forward strand.
CACTTGGACAAATATGTGGTGGAAAGTAATATTACTTGGTGTGTTTAGCTTAGCAAGGGTGCTCATCTATTTATAAAGGTCCTAAGAAGGCTTTGAAAGGCCTTGGAAGCCTCTTGCAGTCGTTGGGAACAAGGCTCAAGAGTGTTGTCAAAAATCCCACCGAAATTAGGGTCATTTATGATTCTGACAGGGTTATCAGACGTCTAGGTCATCATCTAATCTAGTGTTCGGTCGTCTAATCTATAAGGGTGGAAGATATGAACAGGGTTGGATCAAGACAGATGTATAAAAATGTGCTTTAAGACGTCTGGGCATCTAATCAGACGTCTAATTCCAGATAGGTTTCCTTCCTATTTCATTAGATTGAAACAAGGTTCTAGGTCTAGGTTGCACGAACAATGGGTCGGACGTCTGGCAATAAGTCTGGACATCTGGAAATAGGATTCTCTACGAGAATTGATTTCCTGAGCCTAAACAGCTATTAGGTCTAACAAAAAGTGATTTAGGTCAGATCTTAGCCTAACGTCTATTTACCAGACATTGTTAAAGACCCCGGCATCAAACATCTTTTAAGACGTCTGGGAGTTGGTCCATACGTCTGGAAATTAATTTTTTTGGCGTACGATTTCGCATCTGCGCACATGCGCGCGCAGACTGAACCGCCGCCCTCTTTTCTTCTCTCTTTCCTCCTCGTCTTGCAGGCGCAGCTTTCTCCCTCTCTCTCTCCCCGCGACGCCTTCAAATACTCCCCCTCTCCTCTCCCTCACCCTAACTCCACCGTCTTCTTCTTCTTCTTCCTGTTAGCGTGAGAGTGAGAAGGCGAGGGCAGTAGCTGCTGCTGTGTGTGCGCGGGTAGGAGGAGTTGCAGCGAGAGGGAGAAGAGTTAGAGCGCGTGGGCGCGAGCTCGCCGGAGCAGCCAGGGCTGGCCGACAGGCGCGCAGCTAGAGTGTGGCACTGGGGAGCTGCTGTTGCAGCTCAGGCAGCAGGCGAGCGCGGCGCGGCACAGCCATGCGGAGCAGGCGGAGGGCGAGGAGGTCCTGATTCTGGGAAAATTTCCCAGAATCAGACGTCTGGACCTACGTCCAGACGACGCGAGAGACGTCTGGAGGAAGATCTAGACGTCTGAAAGGTATGATATTTTCCATCTCTTCTTCTTTCGCGTGTACGGCCATGCAGGCCGTTCCGTCGAAGGGTTCTGGCTTATTTTCGTGTTGAGGACGGTCGCGTATGCATGCAGGTTTCATTCGGGAAGGTGCAAGGGCACACCCTCCCACACAGATCGGACATCTGGGCATAGCACCAGACGGCGAAGAGGGTCTCCAGACGTCCGGAGTGACAGTCGAACGTCTGGAACTAAGTCCAGACGGTTCAGCGGGATTCTGGACATCTGAAGAACAGCGCAGAAACAAGGTATGACCTGAACCATCGTTTAAGACGTCTGGAAGATGTTCCAGACATCTGATTTTGGGCAGACTTGTCGTTTTTGACTCGTTTAGGGTTCGTTCGAAGTCCGTTTTCCGCGTTTCAAGTTTCGTTCTTCTCAGAATTAGTCCCTCTACTTGTTTACAGTATTTTTATCCTGTTCTGAGTAGTTCCTTGTGTTTGATCCTTGTGTTAGGACCCCGTTCCGTTGCGGCTCTAGGGGTTGCGAAGGTGCGCGGACCTGCCGATCACGCCCCCAGTACTCCCGATTTTGTGGGTAGAGTGGCTCCCTTTAATTGTTTATCAAAAATCATGCACTTGTGAGATAATTAATAGATTCTAAAGTATGTTATGAATCCTAGGACTGGAAAACTAGATTGAATGATAGATCCAAGGGTATAGCATGAATCTTAGGACTGGAAAACTAGATTGTGTAGATTCCCTACTAGGAGGGGGTGACGTAAAAAATTGCGGAAATATAATATAAAACAATCTCACAAAATTCAATCACACAAGGTACACAATTATTTTTAGGTGGAAACCCAAACCGGGTGAAAACCATCACCTAACCCTATCGAGTTAGGATTTTCCGATCAACCAAGTTGATCAAATCCACTAAACGAATCACTTAAACGAGGGTGATTCAACCTCAATTACAACCACGCTACTTTATACGAGGGCAGCGTACCTCAAACCCCTTCTCTTCACGAGAAGGATTTTGTCCCACGAAGGAGACCGGAATTCGTAAAGCGAATACCCAACCAAAGAACAAAGATAAATAACAACAATCCTATAGAACCAACAAACTAAATTTTAACCTAAGATTCTATAGGAATTAAGATGCTTCCCTTTGCAAGGAGTGCGTCGAATCGATGACGCGGGTGTGTGAGCTACACGACGGCGCAACGTCGCTCTCGTGAACTACGATGGGAGAGCGGGTGCGCAAATGCTTGATGCTCTCTAGATGAAGAACTTGAGCTTGGAGAGCAAGAGCTTTTCTTGGATACAAAAGAGTAGAAAGTAGGTTGCTTGGGTGTATCTAGGTATATGTAGAGTGGCAAAGGCTCCCCTCTATTTATAGAGGCCTTAGGAAGGCTTTGGAAAGCTTCCATAGCCGTTGGGAGAAAAGCCCAAGAGAATCAGGCCGAAATCAGGAACAATCATTACACTGACAGGGTTATCAGATGTCTAATCCTGGCATTAGACGTCTGGAAAACCAGTTGTGACGAAGATCAAGGACATGGACTGTCAATGATACCAGGTTACAGAAATAAATAAGACTTGGAGGCGAGGATCAAGACAAAACGTTGTGATGGCTATCCTAGCTATATGCACATGAGTGGTTCCTTCCAGACCATTTAGTTTATTTCTCAGGACAACCTTGCTTTGATATCATCTTGTGATGACCCGTTCCCGACTCCCTACGGAACCCCAGAATGGCTTTCCTAGATGAACCCCAAGACCCAATCGTCCAACGAGAAACAACCAAATGCGTACTCATTCCACAACCACACATGCAATATAACTAAGCAGAAAGTACATGGTAGATAGTAAAGGAAATAGAACAGTATATCTCAAGATACTACAAGTCACCAGCAGAAAGTGCTAGTACAAAACATAGCCATCATAACAGAAACTGGTAGTAATATAACAGAAACAGTCACTACATAAGAGAACCGCCACTACAAGCTATAGGTACTCACTGCTAACAAAACTCTGCAGTGGAAAAGAAGAAAGGACTACGGTTGGGCTCGACTAGGCCCAGCTCCTTCTGCAGTCGGTGGCTCTTGCTACTCAAATCCTTGACCTGAACATGGTTATTTAAATCTATGGTCAGCTAACGTTGAGTAGAGTGGTGGTTAAGCCATTTATTTGCAATTAAACAAGTAAGTAACTAATCATACAATTGCCAATTTTTTATTATCATTCGTTTCCATTTATCTCATTTATGTGTTTCTGAGTCGAGTACTCTAATTAGGATCCATAACATTGCTTAATCTTCTTGTTCCCTACTGGAACGATCTTGCTTGCAGTTTTCTCGCAATTTAGGATGTACACGTGGCACTCTCCTGGCTGAGAGAGTCCCCCGTGGTAGTCCTATACCCCTACCACCCCGAGGTCATGGTCACGACGTAGCGGTGACTATGGCATGTGCGATAAGCGCATGGGTAGCTACCACGCATCGGCACGCGGTCAGTCGTTTCCACTAGCGAGTACGCCTAAACGTACAACACAGAATAGCACAGGGCCTCGCCCTCTCAGAACAGGGGTCTCTCCCCTCTACAGTCAGCTACCCTTGTTCGACTATCCCAGTTCGCCTAGTGGGCCTAACAAGAGTCGATGTCGGGTGGCTAGTCAAAACCCTGGGCCCCATAGGGCGACTAGCTCGCCCCCAACACTAAGTAGCTCACCTCAGTACCACGTACACGAGGGCCTAACAGGAGTCAGTGTAGAGTGACCTGTCCTAACCCCGGGTCTCAATCCAAGGGGCGGCTAGCTCCCCTCTATACTAAAGGGACAGTTGCTCTCCTTGGTACAACGTACACGAGGACTAGCTTACTTCCCTGCACTAAAGGGACAGTCGCTCTCCATGGTACCATGTACACAAGGGCCAGCTCACTTCTCATAACCAGGTCCGAATAGCCACCCGTAGGCAACATGTTCCATGATCCATCAGATTTTCCGTATTACTGTATTCTTGGTTTCTTTCTAAATTCCATGTAGGGTTCATAAATATACTTTCTTATTTCCATATTTGATTCATTAAATGCCCAACAGGAAGCTCAAGATTTCACAATCGATTATTCAGTACACCGCATGTATTTCCATTCATGTCATGGTTCATTAAATATAGTACAGGGAACTCATGTTTTACTACTTTCAGGAAGCATCATAGCAATTTAATCATTCATTAAATGCTCATTTATTTCTTTCAGCCCTAGTATTCATTTCACAACCTAGGATTCAATCGAACATTTCTAAAGTAGCATGCATTCATCTCTTTCAGCCCTAGGGATCATTTCACAACCTAGGGTTCAACCAAATAATTCTAAAACATGCAATTTAATTATTAAATCTGGAATTAGAGAGAACCACTCTACTAGGATAAATGGGAGATGTAGGGGCACAATCGACGAAGCTCGCAGCCTCCACAGGTTTCGTTCACACCACGAACGGATAACCTATCACATTGACTCACATGTCAAAAGGAGCTCAAAACTGCATAGACACTATACCATTACGTAGAGAACTTCATATGGAAACCAACGATATTTCGTTTGTGGAAAATCGACTCCGTTTGGGCCGTGAACAGGCCCAAAAACATAACTCTGACCAAAATCAGACATCTGGGAAGAGTCCCAGACGTCTTAAATGAACGCAGTGGCTCACCTTGCTCTCTGCACCTTTTTTAGATGTCTGAGGGGATCTTCAGACATCTGAAACCACCTCGATTCTCGCACCAGCATGCCTTCCCAACCTTTGACATTTGCATGCAATATCAAAACTCGGCAAGGAATAATAATTGAAAACTACGCGCTATCAGACGTCTGGCGTTACCTCCGGATGTCTAACCAAACGTCTGCTGGTCTCTTCAGACGTCTGATTCTACGGAAAAATGACACCGCAGAACCGTTTGCGAGCTTTCTCCTCGCGATACCTTCTCTGCTTGCTGCTGCAACCGCAGCAGAGCTCCCCACAACAGCAGCTTCAGGCCACCTGCCGCTCTCCTTCCTCTCCCGCATGCACTCCTCTCCTCTGTGCTCCTCTTGCTCCCTGCTCTCCCTCTCCTTCTCCTCTCGCCTGCGGTGTGGTGAGTGAGTAGAGGAGGAGGGGGGTTTTATGGATGCTTGGGGGCGTAGGGGAGGGATGGCGAGAGGTATGGTGGAGGTGGAGGGAATGGGGAAGAATGGGGGAGATGTATGGGAGAGGGGTGTCGTGGGTGAGTGGTGTGAATGCGTATGGGGGTGAGGTAGTGGCGTGGGGGTAAGGGAATGATTGGGGAAAATTTATGGGAACGCCCTCGCAAGTTTCATCTTTCCCTTGCAAATCCCATAACAAAAACCCAGGGGGTTTAAAATTGCACAAAAACCCCTAAGAATTCCGGAAACGACAAACGACCCTTGGAAATGGTCATTTCACTTGCCCCGAAGAAGAACCTTATCAAAAAATATATCCTTGACAAATAAGTTCTTTAGAAATATTTCAAAATAACATGAGTTATCCGTGGTGAACTTTTTAATTGAAAGAAGATTATTATGAACAATTGGACAACATAATATATTTTTGAGATATAAAGGCCAAATAGGATTGAAACATATAGAAGTACCGGTGTGTGTAATGGGTGTTGTATCCCCATTACCAAATTTGACCTCATCAGTTCCTCCATATTCTGCATTAATATCAAGGTTCTTAAGAGTGTTCGTCACCTAACGGGATGCACCAAAATCGGGAAACCGCAACTATTGAGCATTAATGGAATTATTATCCAGGGTAGGAGAAGAATGACCAGTATTAAAGCACTGGTAACAAGTTATAGCGCTGCAGTTGAAGTGACCACATATTTGATATTGAATGCTGGCAATAGAACGAATACCACCTGGCATACTGACCAGGCAGGTTTCCACGAGCAAAATATGGTTGAGTATTATGTCCACCACGAGAGTAAAAACCACGACGACCACCACGAAATTGACCACAGTCGCGAGAGAAAGAATTAGCGTGAGTGGCTTGATTAACATGAGCATCAAAAGTGGGTTGATTTTCAATAGACGTTGCTCATGGGTTAACAGGAGACTGACTAAATCATCATAGGACATGGTTTTGGCATTAGTAATAGTAGCAACAATAGCATCATAGTTTGTTCCTAGGCCATTGAGGATAGCCAATACCAAATCTTCGTCATCAATGGGTTTTCCAACTGTGGCTTGGTTGACAGCAAGAACTTTGGCCTTTTTAACATATTCAAAAATAGGAAGATCCCCTTTCTTGAGAGATATAAGCTCAGATTTATATTGAAAGATTCTAGCCCGTCTCAGTGGCAAAAAAGGTAGAAAGAAAATCCCAAATCTCACGGGAAGAGGTAAGTTTTGTAATTTGAGATGCATCTTCTTCAGTAACAGAGGACAATATCCAATTGATGATTAATTGGTCCTTACGAAACAAAGCCACATAGTTCTGATTGGGAGCAAAAGTGCCATCAGGAAGTTGGATTTGATGAGGAGGTGGAGGAGTACAGCCATCGAGAATACTAATGAGATCATATGCATGTAACAAAGGAAGAAATTGGGCTTTCCATAGTATGTAATTGGTGGAATTAAGCTTAAAGGGGATGCTGTGATGTATGGAGGGAGGGGGGCAGTATTCTAAACAAAAGAACTCAGCTGCGAACCAGATATTGACAAGCTTGGAGAAGAAGCCATCAAGAAAGAAAACTAAAAGCTTGATTGAACACAGATTGAGAATACCAAAATAAAAGGCCGATGGAAAAATCAATCTCAGAAACATAGATCCCAGTGATGAAAAAAGAAAATGTTGAGGTTATAGTTCGATCCTGCTAAACCTGAGTGGATCTCAAAGCCTGGTACTCTGATACGATGTTGGCGACGATGGGCACTCACAGGGTTAAGGGAAGAAGCTAAAATAATATTCTCAATATTTCTATATGGTTTTACAGATGTTAAGTACATGTGGTAAATTTACAACAGTATCCTATAATTACAAATAATTAATACAAAGGACACTCTGTTAACAATATATTCACCATTTGATCTTAAGTCTGCATGGGTGTATTTGAGATTGAACCTTGAAGCTGTTAAATGCTTGTAAATGCATGTAGAGGGTGCATATGTGTAATATTACTTTAATGACAACATCAGTGTTCACACATGAGTTTACTTATTGATAAGCCATGTTGTTCCTGATAATCCTCTCTGTCTTAGACTTCACTCCTTTTGTTTTCCACCCAATCAACTTTTCATTTAATACCTTTGGTAATGCTCAATTTTGTCTTTATACACACTTTTTGGAGAACGTATGAAATGATCATTCCTTCATGATAACCAAAATATAATAAAGAAATCACACCATTATTTTATTCATTCATTATTTATTGTACTGACGTAACACCAAGCAAAGACCGAGTACATACAGAGACCATACGTTACACGCCTTCAAGCTCTTATTTACTGGATATAACCACTGATACAATTAAGTTCGTATGGCCTCTGATCACAACGGTATCTAATAGCACCAACGCTTGCAATGACTATGATACCATCCACCACAGCAATATCGGTGAGGTTTGCACCATTTCTTACAATGTCCATGATACCAACCTCCGCAACAACTTTTCGATCGATCAGTGGAAACTTCTTCTGCATTCAACAATTGGGGAAATTTGACGAAGGTTAGATAATCTTTTAATTGCTAATATTTTAAAAATATGATCGAATCAATCAATTCAACGGAAAATCAACATCTTATACTGAACGATTTAGGCAATAAAGGTCGAAATCAATGTGAATGACTCAAAAATCAAGTTGAACTAGTTGATTTCGTTAAATCAACCATTTGGTTTAACCATAGCTAAAAAATAATAAAAAAAGAAAGAGGTTAAAAGTTGAAAATAAAGATTTAAAGATTTATATATTCTATTGTTCATATTCTTAATTTTAAATATATCTTTTAATTTTATTTAATATTTACTAAAAATATGTCAATTTAATGTAATTAATAAAATTATAAAATAATTTTTTTTACTATATATCATCATTGATTTTTTATTAAATTAACACTGATACAATTCGGTTGAATCCGATTAAACTAAGAAACACTAAATTATAGATCTTACTATTAGATTTTTGTTCTAATTACATTCTTCACGTGTTGATGTCGACACCGATTCAAACGAATACAATTTTTAAAATAACATTACTTTTAACCACCCATGATGCCACTCGGAATTCACACACATGCATATACATGCTCCTTTCCATGCACGCATTTCTTATACATTTGGTGATGACGTACTTCACCCTTTATGTGTCATATATTTACACAGGCACCCCTATCTCGTAATTTAGATATTGATTTTCACATATCATCTTATAGCTAAAGATAGTTAAGTTATCGAATGATAGTTAATTATCATCTTATATCTCTATTTTTTTTTTTAATTTTTTAATGAAACTGAAGCATATATTTGAATGGAACTCACCCGCAGTCTCTGCATCAGTGTCTTGAGCAGTGATGGTCATGACCTCCGAGGAGAGGAGCAGAAAGCCAAGGATGGCCATGAGGAAGATTGCCTTTTTAGCCATTGCTTGCAAACTTCAATTGTACAGATTAAGGGTAGAAGGCTTTTTTGACGAGATGTCTTTGCCTGGTTTGTGAGGAATCGATGAAACGTATCCCTATTTATAGAGGAAATACCCTATGACATTTTGGTGTGTCTGTGTTAGATATGCTACTTGTTCTCCAAATTTCAATCTGACTACATCAGCAAAATTAATTTTCCAAGTTTCCTCTATGTCCCTTCTTACATGGTAGCACACGGATTTTAGTTGACAAATTAGGTTCGACGCCATCACTATGGTTAAATAGTTGACATTATCCACCATAGCTATCTTAATTTACAGTAACGCACCACCTAACATAGACTTTTTGATGCAGATGATACTCGATAAATCTTTTCCCTGATGAAATTGGCATCGACTTCAGTACCTGTCAATTTTTCTATCGAGTAGAAGTTGCAAGGACATAACAAAAAAATAAAAAAAAAAAAAGGTAATTTTTATGTGGGTACCCTAAATTTTCTATTATGTATAAAGATGCCACTAAAATAGTTATTCCTTTATATTAATGCCCCTCCTTTCTCAAATTCAATGGAACTAGCTAGCCTCCAAAGGAAGGATTTTTCTAAATTTGAGGACCCATTCATTTATTTTCTCCCTCCCTCGTTCTCGTCCTTCTTTACCTCTTTTTTTTCCTCTTTTTATTTAATTTCCAGCATTTAAACGACATTTCTAAGTAAGTCTTTGCCATCTTTTGGGTTATGTGAGGGCACTTGACATGCGAAATTTGGAGGCATGGGAGCTTAGTCGAGAATTAGTTACTTTTAAGTTCAATTTCAGCAAATTTGATAGAAATTTAAATAGAGGGATATTGGCTTTAACATGAAAATTATAGGATATCTGTGTAAATAATAAGAAATCAACGATATATATATATATATGTTATTTTGAGTGATTTCAAGGGTATGCATGTAAAAATCTCAAAAATAAAAGGCTAGTCCTTAGCCACCAAGGAAAGAATTGCTGTACCTTTCGTGACAAATGAAGATACTTGCCTTCATGGATGACATAGATTTCCTTTCTTGACGGTACAGTAAATTGGTGGGAAAATTTACAATATCTTCAATCATCAATCACAAAGACTTTTTCTTAGATCCACCTACCGATGAGGGAGGAAAAAATTCAAATTAACCATGCTAAGCCCAATAGGCTTAAATAATGAAGGCACCTTAGATGGCAATGATAATTAGCCCAATATGACCTTCAATCAGGAGCAAACCTGACTAGAAGTAAATGAGCAAACCCCGCTAAAGGATTAATCCACTTCACTAAATCAAGCAGGCGAATGAAGGTCGAGTTGCCGACAACTGTTGGTCAAGCTATGGTGTGACAGATCCGCCAAAAGCTATGAGTTAGGTTAGGTGATAAGATTGGCAACGGCATTCGACACGATCTGGTGTTAAGACTGGCAATGGTACCTGGCACTCTTAAGCGGTTACATCAATTAGTTCAGAGCATGACTACTGGCTGATTGACATTTGCTATGAAATATAGCCAACGTGACCTATGTGACGCATAACCGTTAATGACCGATGATCTAGTTTTGACCCATAACGCCCATGATCCAAGGATTTTGGGCGCATGAGGGTTTAGACATTACAAGTTTATTGTTTTATGTAAGTTGCAATTCCCGTCATGGAGGGGGATGCACTTTCTTGAAAATTCTCTTGTAAAATACCTTGATAATAGTGAAATCTGAGTCACTGTACTCTCTCCAAACATACATCGTTTGAGTTAAACGGAGTCACCAATCCTTTGCATTCTTTTGTGTGCTTAACTATTTTTAATCGGCCTTTCTCTTGTTTGTGTCCAACAAGATTTAGACAAAAAGGTTTTCATTACGTAATCTCGTAGTCACATGTAAGAAATTAGTTATGTGCACCTTATCTATTGCCGAAGCAACACTTTTAATTATCAATCATAGACATTTGACCAGTAGTTCGAATTGTCCTAGTTAATTAGTTCTTAAATTCTAATTAAAGTTCAAGATTTGCCATCTCTATAGTTTCAAGATCCTAGCCTAGACCATTGTTGAACCTTTTTTCTTTTACTATTGCTTTTACATATTTTTAAGGTGATTGTGTATATGGAAAAAATGGGAGAATGATTTTTGAGTCAAAAGGAAAGGGTAAGAAATGAAGTGAGGGAACTCAAATATCCTTTGATTAATTTTCTAACTATTTGTTTGTTTTTGCATCAAGGAACAGTGGGAAAATCGAGTTTCCCTATGTTTTCCTCCTAATTCCATTTCATGAAGTAGGGAAAATAAGTTCTATATAAGGGTGGAGCGATGGAATCATAGAAACGGGAAAAAAAATACAGATTATTATAAAATGAAGGAAAAGTTTTGGTCAAAGGGCAAATGGATTTCTTTCCTAACTTTTTATTCATTTTCTAAAGAAACAAGTTCATTGGATTATTTTCATCTCCCTTTCCGGTAGGATTACAAGTACCTGATATCTTTGGTTACAAATTCAGAGAACTTTATCCATAGATGACGGGCTTGATCAGATGCAACTACTGTGGGATGCATCTGGGACACATAATGGACTTTGTCTTGGTTACATGGTAGTTGGAAAAGGTACAATCAGTGAGAATTCTTGGCAGAGGTTCAAACCATTGGTAGCATTCACCATCTCAACTTGTTGAGACTAATTAGGTTATGTGTCGAGGGGGCTCAAAGACCTCTGGTTTATGAATATATGAGCAATGACTTGCTAGATAAATGGGTCTTTAAAAAAATAGATGACTATGAACTCACTTGGGCAATTTGCTGCAAGAATATACATGATGTTGCGAAGGGATTATTGTATATGCACAAAGAATGTCAACATCTATGAGATTGCTCATCTTGATATCAAGTCTCAGAACATCCTCCTATATTCAAATTTTGACTTTTAAGGCCATAGATTTTAGGTTCGCTAAACTAATAAAATGGGTCCAAGGTGGAGTTGCGATCATCACGAGGGAAACTCCAGGATACTTGGCTTCGGAATGGTTGGCATCAACTATCATTGAGAAGGTTGGCTCCGAAATAGTATGCAAAAAGGAAAAACTTAGATTACTTACAATCAGCGGAGAATGTGCATCTCATTTCTTTTTTAAGAATGGAGACTATGATGGGTGACCTTGGCATTAAAATTTGAATTTAAAAGGATGTTCTAAGGCTAGCTTGATATTAAGATTGGTAATATTTTGCCAACATTCTTCATGTAGATATAACAATCACTTTGCAACATCATATATGATTAGGGCTATAAAAAAAAATCAAATCTGACTAATCCAACCTGAACCTACTTATATTAAACGGGTTTAAACCCATTTAACCCACTTATTAAACGAGTCGTGTTTGGATTTACTCCCACGCATCCACTCAACCCGATAAACTTGATTAATAAGAAAAAAATCCACACATTTAACCCATTTAACTCCTACGTTTATCCATTTAATCTATTTAACCCATTATTAAATGGATTAAATGGGTCGGGTTTGGCAAGTATAAACAGGTCAGGTTTGGGTTGGAGTATATAGACTCATTTAATAAACTGGTTGGACCCCACTCGACTCGTTTGATAGTGCTATATATGATCTTACAATGAGTCTCCCATGTTAATTCATATCCCTTTGCTTTTCCAAAGATCCATTTATGTATCGAGCCATTGCTCATGTACTCATAAACTAGAAGTTTGTATGACCTCTCTACACAAAATCCAATTAGCCTCATTAGCTTAAGATGGTGAATACTACTGATGGTATCAACCTCTGCTAAGAATCCTCTCTTTCCTTGACAAACACTCTCCAACTTCTTGGCTGCAACTCTAGTCCCATCCACCTGTGGTCCTTCAAAAACTAACTCAAATCCTTTTATGCCAATCTTCCCTGCGAAGAGCCCATCGGGTAGCTCAGCTGGTGAACAAGCTTACACCACTTAAGTGGGAATGGCAGGTCCTCAGTTTTAGTCCTAGATAACTTGGGGGCATATGTTTGCAAGCTATTTATTCCTCCCACCCAGGATGAGTGTCATCATCTTCAATCTTCCCTGCGAAATTCTCGGTGGTGGATCATAAGTCTTCAAAAGAGAACCTCATAAGCAAGCCAAGTAGCTTTAGTAACTCTTCTTCTTGTTGTTATACTTGATTATGATCTGGACAGATGTCTCGAAGTTATTCATACCCTTATCTTTTATTTCCAGCACTTACAATGAGATTTTAGGCTTGGCTTTCATGTTTTAATCTTCTTAAAGCCTAGTTTCAGCCCAACTTGTAAATATAAGAAAAATACAAAAATAATTGTAAAAAAATAAAATAATGGTGTCTTAAGTTAGATTAGGTTTAGTTTTAGGTGTGTGTCAAGTTAGGTTAGGTTTCGAGTCCTGTAAATGGTAAAACATACCAGTAGAAGTTTAGGTCTTCTCTGGTATGAAATAAAAGAAAAATGCACAAAAACAACAAAAAGAGTTCTCCTCTTTTCACCTTTCCTCCCTCTTCCCTTATCTCTATAAAACACAGAAACAAAATAAAAATATGAAAAACTAAAAAAATCACATAAAAATACCTTGTATATAGTATTTATACTTGTATATAAGCTTAAATTAATTGTATATAGTATCTACATGTATATAAAGTGCATAAATAACCTATATGTCTATCTTATTTACTTTGGTAGGTATTTATATTAGGTTATATAGTATGTATTATAATCATATAATTATATATTTATTTATTTATATTATATGTATATAATTCATGTATATTTGTAAATAACTATGTATATACTTAGAATCATAATTATAACTGTCTATATAACTTAAAGTAATTATATTGTACAGTAGTATATCCTTATATTTATTTATTTATCAATATATTGTATATAATTATGTTTATAAGTTAATTAGGTATGTTAATATAATTTAAATTAGTAAATTAATGAATTATTGAAATAAATTATGTTGTATACTTGTATATTATAATTTAAAGTATTTTAAATATATTTTTAACCTATTTATGTGTAGAATAGTATTTATACTGTATATATATGTATAAATCATGTATTTAAATGTACATAAATCAAAATAAATGAATATAAATAAATTAAAAATCTATAATAATAAGTTAATGATGTATATTAACAAATTTATAAATCAATTGTACCATTAATTTATCATTTTGTACTAATTAACGAATTAAATAATAAATGAATATGTATTTTTTTACTGACTGTAATGATTTTTTAAATATAATTATATGTAAATAAATTATACCAATAACTAGTCCTATATATAGGATGCACATACATATAATTTAATTTGAAAATAATTATTAATTAGGCACCTAAATTAAGGCCTAAAGTCGACCAAAAATCATGCATTGCAAGCCTAATTGAGCACTAGAAATAGTACCATATCGGAAGTTACCGAGCTCCTGCACCTATATAAAAGCAGTAGCGCCCACATTTCTTGGTTGTCAACATTGGGCTCACAAATTGAACATATGAGCATTGGGTGTGTGTGAGCTTATGGTGATGGTGGGCTTGGGAGCCCAGTTGGCCTGTGAGAGGTGTGGATGTAGGCCTGTATGGACATGAAACTATGCAAAAATAAACCTAGCAAAAACTAGGGCCCAAGTTTAGTAGTGGTTGATCCAACCCCTGGTGAGCTGTTGATTCTTGAAGGGTTGGACCCACCAATTAACAAATTTTTGATTATGTGTAGGTTAATTTGGATTAAGTTAAGCTTAAGTATTAGTTGCGTATGTGTATCAGTTAAGCGTTGTGTGATATAAACTAAGTGTTATATGTGTGTTGTCCGTGTGTGTGTTAAATGTAAGTGTTAAGTATGAGTATGTATATATGTATAGAATATAGTATACTGATATAGCATAGATAATATATATTTTTGCCTTATTGTATATATGTTTTTAAGGTTTTTAATGATGTTTAGAGATGTTAGTGTAGATAAATAGCTACATATGTTAGTATAGCATATCATGTATGTTACTATATATATATATATATATATATATATATATATATATATATATATATATATATGTATATATTCTTTCTGTGCCTATTTTAAGGCAATATTTAGATGCTAGTGTACACAACTAACCTAGATTAGTTCAGATTGATTTTTAATACCTTTCTACCTGTTTATATGTTTGAGGCATTGTCATTAACATAATTATTTCATTTTTGTACATAATTGACTTAGATAGTTCATTCTTTGATTCTTTCATTCATTTGTAAATAAACTTAATATTTTTTGAATAAAAGATGATTTTTGCATAATAGAGAGTGATGTATATCAATAATTGTCTCTCAATGAATGATCTGAAATAAAATCAATAAAAATTGTATATAAATAAAATAACATCCGTCTGGATTACAACATTATAATACAACACATTAATTTACCAAAATTAAAAAGCCATCCAGATGGCACATCACTGGGATACTTGGCTCCAGAATTCATGGTTGACCTCAGCTATCACTAAGAAGGTGGACGTGTATAGCTTTAAAGTTGTGATTACAAAGATAGTGTGCAAAAGGAGATACTTAGATAACTTACAACTAGTAGAGAATGTGCATCTCATTTCATTGTTAAGAAAGAAGACTATGATGGGACAATCACTACAAGAATATTCACTATTGCTGACCATTAAAAATGATCGGCAATAGGAAAAAAATGGTCGAGAAATTGGGTCGAGGAATGTACTACCGCTATTATGTTTTCTCGACCGTTCTAGAACATTACTGTCGGGAAAAAGGTGGACCCTCATTCGACATGTGGTTGTTTCTGTCGTCTGTTTTCAACTATCGAGAATGGTTTTCCTCAACCATTCTAAATACTGTAGGTTCTAACGGGGGGTGATATTTGCATGAAATAAAATAATGAGGAAATATAAATATGATAATCACACAAAAAGCAATCTTACAAAGCATACAAGGGATTTTTAGGTGAAAACCCAAACCCCGGTAAAAACCACCACCTAAGCCTCTCGACTTAGGATTTCTCGATCAACCTAGTTGATTAAATCTACTAACCGAGTCACTTAAACTAAGGGTGACTCAACCTCTTATAACAACAATACTTTACAACCAAGGGTAGCGTAACCTCAAACCCCTCCTCTTCATGAGGAGTATTTTGCAAGGTGAATATCCAACCAAAGACAATATAACAACTGTCCTTTAGAGCCTTAAAGTAAATGTTAATCTAGATACTATAGGAAAAAGAAACTTCCCTTTGATGGAAGTGCGTCGGCTAATGACGCGGAGTGCGTGATCCACATAAGGGCACATCGACACTCTCATATTTGTAGGCGGGAGAGCGAGTGTGCAGCTAGGATTATGCTCTCAAGATGTAGACTGAGGCTTTGGAGAGCAAGAACTTCTTCTAAATGATTTTCTTCTACACTTGGACAAATATGTGGTGGAAAGCAATATTACTTGGTGTGTTTAGCTTAGCAAGGGTGCTCCTCTATTTATAAAGGTCCTAAGAAGGCTTTGAAAGGCCTTGGAAGCCTCTTATAGCCGTTGGGAACAAGGCTCAAGGGTGTTGTCCAAAATCCCACCGAAATTAGGGTCATTTATGATTCTGACAGGGTTATCAGACGTCTGATTTTATGGTCAGACGTCTAGGTCATCATCTAATCTAGGGTTCGGTCGTCTAATCTATAAGGTTGGAAAATCTGATCAGGGTTGGATCAAGACAGATGTCTAAAAATGTGCTTTAAGACGTCTAGGCATCTAATCAGATGTCTAATTCTAGATAGGTTTCCTTCCTGTTTCATTAGATTGAAACAAGGTTCTAGGTCTAGGTTGCACAAACAATGGGTCGGATGTCTGGCAATAAGTCTAGACATCTGGAAATAGGATTCTCTGTGAGAATTGATTTCCTGAGGCTAAACAACTATTAGGTCTGACAAAAAGTGATTTGGGTCAGATCTTAGCCTAACGTCTATTTATTAGACATCTAGGATACTCTATTGATGTTTGAAAGTAGATGTAAAATAGATTAAGGGTTAATCCTCTAAGATAAGCCAACAGTCCTCTAGTTGGACGTCTAGCAAGGTCCTCACACGTCTTCTAAGAAGTCTGGACTAAGGGCTAGATGTCTGCAAGTAGCAGATAGAGAGTAGGTTTCCAGCCTAAGTGTTTTGGACGTTTGATCAAACAGTCAGACATCTTAAAGTCTAAGATTAGACATCTGATATACAGATTGGACATCCGATCAGGTTGTCTGATGCCTACTTTGGTTTTCTGATTTATCTAAGAGTTTGTTTAAGTATCTTATGGTTGTATATGTGTTCATAGGATTACTGCTTGTTACTTTGGACTCTTTAAAAATTAATCTAAGAAAAATAAAGAGCAAAGAACATAAAGAGACAAATACAAAGTATAAGAAAAGACATCTACCCTATTCTTCATCTTCAAGCTCTCGCCCCACGCGAAGCTCATTTTCCTTCATCAAGCTCCTCCAACCCGCCATAGATGCGAGCTTGAGCTCTTCCTCTACATTTGTAACCATTAGCATATATCCTGAAATCATAAACTCAATGCAAAAGTTAAATAACAAGTATTTTGTTATCATCAAAATTAATAATTGTGGTGCCCTTGCACCAACAAATACATCGTCCGCATAAACATATACGTCGACTGCTATTTAGGCGGTTGAGTAAGGTAGTATTCTCGATCATTTTGTAAGAATGGATGAGAATATTAGTGTTCTCGACCATTTTACAACATTCTAGAATAGTGGTATTCTCGACTGTTTTTTTATATAACGGTCGAGAATACTATTGGTAAGAAAAAAAGACAATAGCACTACCCAAAATGAGACACACTTGTGACCAAGTTCATGCCAAATAAAGACAATAGTTCCTGCTCTCTGTCCAATTGTCCACCATCCAATATATAGTAGTTATGTACTTATACATTAAAAATTGAATATCAGTTAGAAGTAGTAAATGAATCCCAAGAACTACTACAACATTTCTGCTTGTGCAAAAAGAATCAAAATGAGTAAGAGATACAAGTGGATACCTTCTTGCAAATGCAATCTAAATAACCTCATATAGCATGCAGAACATGCAATTTCCAACAAAATAATAGTATATAATGAGATCATTATTATAATGATCCTTATAATAATAGTATATACTGGCCTCTAAAAGTCGAGTCAGGACCTGAGGGCCCCATGCCAAGTAGTGCCCATAATGTGGGCTTGGACCCCTATGCTCCAAGCCCTGCTTGACGTGCTTTTGGACCTTCTCCAGCAAGAGTCAGAGCTCCCACTCTTGCCTCTCGTCGCCACCCTCCAAGGTCGGCCCTACTTCATGACCACCCTCTATGGAAGGCTCTAGCCGATGGTCACCTTCAAGGGACAACCCATGCAGGAATCCCCTTATGCTTCACCTGTTCAAGGGCACAGCTAGGCAGGCAAATGCCCGACAGTGCCACACCCCGCGGCCTCAACGACGGAATCGCTTTCTACCCATGAGCGATATGGACGACCCCGGTAGCAGAGTGGCCAAGTCGCTAACTGCCCTAGCGGACACAGTTGGTCACTTGGCGGACAACTTCTTGGCCTTTACCTTTGAAGTAAGGCCTAGGTAACAGGGCACATCCAACAAGTCTTGTCTTAGACTGCCTCTAGAGTAACTGCTCGCCTCTGAGCCTGAGCTAACCCCTGAGGGAATATGGCCAGGCTCTTCTACCTTGGACGATCGATCCTACCCTGACGATGCCACCTAGCATGTCTAAGCAAACTATCTCTCAAAAGGAGTGGCAGTCCCAAACAGGGCACGTGCACAGGCTTTGCCAGCAAAACTTGCCACGAGGCTCCCTCGTCAAGGACAGGCGACTAGACACATCAGCGAAGGGCACCTCTGCCCAACCCCCAAGAGGGACACGCAGTGAGTATCGCCAGAGACAAGCTTATTTTAGCTAAGGGGTCTCCTAGGAGGACCCAACTGGGCATCTTTCAGAGGGAAGGGTATGACTCAGTAAGAGGAGCCCTAACTCCCCCTAGCCCTTAACAAAAGGACAAGGGACGGCATCGCCAAGGCAGCCATAGACCCTTGCCCCCTGAGCACCAGCGAGAAGGGCTCGGGTGGCACAGGTGCAGTCGGAGCACCCTCTTAACTCCACTCGGGGCAAACCTTGTCAAGTGATGACTAATTCCAACCCTAAAGCCTTTAAAGCCAGTAGGGACTGACCCCTCGGGCCGGTAAGGACCCAAGCCCATGCACCCTAAGGTTCAACATGCCGCCCATTGGCAAGAGTCCAAGCCACCCTATCCTCAAAGGCACCCGCCCACCAAAATGAAGGGTCAGGGTCTGGCCCACCTCTACCAATGATTGTCATATTGACGAAGAGCAAGGGAGTGGGACCCTATCACCCTATCTCCTAGTTGACGCAACGCCGCAAGAGGAGACAAGCTTGGCATCTCTTAGGCCACCTCCTAAGGTTGGCCCCCCTCTTGGCCATCCTTCAAGGAAGGCCTTCGTAAGCAACCGACCCTAGGAGGAATGCACAAATGGGCTGGAGCGTCCGCTTAAAAAGTAGGGACTCTCTACCCCCTCTTATTTCCGCCTCGCGAGGAGAGTTGGTCAAAGGCAAGGCATCCACCATGAACGCCCTTAGCCCAAATACTCTATGAGATAAATGTTGCGCATTGAGCTGCCTTGATGTAGCTTCTCGTAGAAAATGTCCTACTCCCACCTGTTGAGGGGAGCGAGCAGAACAAGCGCTGGGTAACTACTCCGCCTATGAAGGCCGCAAAGAAGGCCTCCAAGGGCAACCCGCCAGCGCCTTTGTGGTGCCAGCCATAGGCGCCCGATCACTAATATGGATGACCCTACTCATGGGCATCCCAATAGGCCCTGCCAACGATAAGCCGGAATGAAGTAACACGAGGAGCCTCTATGCCAAGTCGTTCGGGCAAGCGAAAGGGATCAGACCAAACCTCCTAAAATGCGGTTCATAAAACCCATGCGAGCAAATCCCAGGCGAAAAACACATTCTCACACTTGGCATATGAGTAGTCCATTCAACGAATACAAAACTCTCTTTTATTTCCTTTGCAACAAACTTCGACTACTACATTCCCCAATTATGGTCTCCGGCTAAGCTTTAGCTAAAAAGAGAGGCTAGTACCAAATGGCAATGCCACTCAGGAGCACCCGCCTATCCGCTACACAGGATGAGCGTGACACTGCGAGGTATCATAGCCCCCAAGGGAGGGGCGGGTACTTCCAGAACCTATGCCTCCTTAAGAAGGAGCATGCTACGGAAGGCGAGCAGCTGGGCAAGCCCAGAAGGACCACGGCCCCCACAACAGGGACCCTCATCCAGGTCTATGACCAGCAACCAGCTTGGCTGAGAAAGCTGCCTTGTCCTACGGCTAACCTCGTCTAACTCCTTCAGTAGAGGGGACCTCCACCCACCTATTCTTGCTGAGGGTGGAGCCTCAACGTCCTCCTCCACCGTGTTCGACGCCTCCCCTAGAGTCGTCGAAGACTCCCCAAAAGGGAGAGCAGATCCAAGGGGCAAGAACCGTGACCTGGTGAAAACTACATCAGAAAGCATTAAAAATCCCCTACACCATGAAGAGGCGAAGAAGTAGGACGTACCCACATCCTTTGCTTCATGGTGGGAGGGCAAGGCCAGAATAGGATGGACCCCAAGAGCCGAAAAGCCCACTGCCCCAAGCGAGGGGCACCATTCGACAACAAAGTCGATGCCACCTCCTTGGACAGGGAGGGACACCCAAGCGGCCCCTTAACTAGAAGGATCCACTCCTATTGATGCCCTTGTAGAGACTCGCCCTACGTTTGCCCAGGAAAACATACTCCCATAAGAGGAGCTCCCAGCAGCAGCAACCCCTGCCCCGCCTTCACGGAGGCACAAAGGGAATAGAGCGGCATGGAAAGGCGCGGACCCTTAACCCCTGGAGGTAGTCCACCCCAGCCGAACGTGCAGAGTACCCCCCAATCTATCAGTGAGGGGCCCCACGTAGTCGATGCTGCCAAGCCTTTAGCTGGCCCTTCTGTAGGGAATCCCTAAACGTGGTCCACTGTTTGGATAAGCATCGCAGGCATCACCTGGCTGACACCCCACCGCTGCTCGGGCAAGTACACTCCCATAAGAGGTGTTCCCGACAGCAAGCCTTGCTCTGCTCTCGCAAAGTTACCAAGGGACTACGCGTGGGCACCACAAGGGGCTCACCCTCATCTGAAGAGCTGCACATAACCACTGTTCAGCCGTTCCGCCGAACACACAGAAGTTCGATGATAGAACTCTACCCAAGGAATGAACGAGGCCACAACTGTTCCTCAATCCTCAATTCCTTAATGGCGATGAAACAAAGCCCACATTGGGCCTCTATTTATAACCTCGCCCCCTGGGTCCCCGAGAGTGGCAATGTCTTTTTAACCCCTACGAATCGCCAGTTCCCGAGGAACCGATTCCCTCAAGATATGACACTGATCCCATGATAGTGTAACTGCACCAATAAAACCGCCAATCAAGAACCCCACGCGTTATTACACGACAGGCATTCGAAATGCCTTTCACGCCCTTCCAAAAAGGGTGCGACGCTTCGAACCACAGCCTCTCACGGCAACAACAATGCCTGCCTTCACATCTAGAATGGATGGAAGGCCAGCATCGGCTCGGGGTCATATGCCCCACACATAACTTCCACCGCCTCCTAAGGCCAGCACTGACTCGGGCTCATATGCCCCACGCCTAACTTCTGCCACCTCCTAAGGCCGGTAAAGGCTCGAGCTAACACACCCCACATTCACCTCCTGCCACCTCCTAAGGTCGGCAAAGGCTCGGGCTCATACGCCCCATGCCGAAATTGATATTCGCCTCATACGGCCAGCTCGAACTTGGGCTTACATGCCCCGCATTCCACCTCGGAGCATGTCACCCCCTAAAATCGACGTGAGCTCGAGCTCATACGCCCTAACAAGAAACCTCTTCCAACCAACCGAAAGTGGGTGAAAGCCACTTAACTCACCAAGCATAAATGTTTCTCCCGCTGCATTACAACCAGACAAACATCTAGGGGCATCACCTACCACAAAATTTTGACCATTCTCACTACTCTCTCAGCAGTTCACACTTGCTACAGAGTGGGGGCATATGATGAGGGATAAAAAGTACCCTCAGATCCAAAACTCCGCACCCGACCTGGCAAAGGATTCGACTACCCGAATAAGGGATATACAGGCGGAACTGAGACTCCGTCTCGCTTGAGACCAACCAGATTTCAGTCAACACCAGCCCGATTTGACAATCACTAGCAATCATGTAATAATTCCTTTAAGGAAATGTATTTATAATGACATTCCTAAGAAGTTGTGCGGTTAATTTAAAATACTCCTATGGTTAAAATCCATAGAAAATGGTTGCCAATGTTAACAGAAAGTGTTAGAAAATACCCATTTTAACCCCTCATTAGTTGTCTCATTTACAAAATATGCCACATGATGATTTTTGCTTTATAGCCAACCTATTTGATGCCTCCATTGCCCCCTACCGCGCACCAATATACAACATATCGTTGATCTCTCTGCATATCACCATCGATGTCAAGTTCTTCCCCTTCCTCTACCTTGTGTTCTTCATCTTGTTTGCAATATGCATGCACCTACCATAGATCTATGCACCACCTCTGAGCACTTCACTTACTCCACCTTCACACTCTTCGTCTCCACTCTAGTTGTTGGGGGGTTACTGTTGGAGCTGTGGTGGGGATGTTCCTTGAATTAATTGTAATTATAATATATAAGAAGACGAGATGTAGAGAAGGATGAGTAAGAAGACTTGTTATGCCTTGAAATCTAGCATGTGACAACTTGCTACAAGACTGTTCTAAACTGTAACATATATAACTTGTCATGACTACATTAAGGCTTGTAAGGCTATGTATTACAAATGCAGCTAAGTAACAAAAGAAAAGTAGTTACATGTAATAATTTTGAGAGTACTTGAAAACCTATAAACTATTAATTACCTTATTTATGACAAAATGAATTTCATAATAAGAATGCAAGATATAATAATAATGAATAAATATGAGATCTTGTAAAAGCATAGTTGATCGTGATAGCAAACTTTGGATCTAATGAGAGATAAAGTTGTCAACTAGAGAACACTTTAATATTGTTACGACTCAGTTCCTTAATCCCTACAGGACATGAGAATCGGACCGACTCGACTGATCCCAAGATCCAGTTGTCCAACGAGAAAGTAACCAGAAAGCAGTAAAATAAACCACATCCACCATGCAAGTAACTAACAGTAACAAAGTACAGCAGTAAAGAAAAGAACTACTACAGTACATACCACCACAATAGTAGAGAATTAAAAACAGATACAGAAATATGATGTTTACAATAAAGAGTACAAGGTGAAACAGAAATACTCACTATTACAGAAATACGGTACAACAAAAGTATAACTACTGGGCTCTACTAGGCCCAACACCCTCTGCAACCGCAGGCTCTGGCTGCTCAACACCTAGTCCTGAAAAGGGTGACAAATGTGACACGTCAGCGAAACGCTGAGTAGAGTGGCAACCAGCTAGCTAAGAAAATAGTAAAGGTGGACAAGTAGCTGTGGTTTTTAATTCTTTCTTTATTCCTCTATTTACTCTTTCTTGAATTATTTCTCAGATCTTTCTCTTGATCTCGAATGTTCCTTGTGGGAACGATCTTGATTGCATCCTTTTCCAAAAAGTAGAAATAGCACGTGGTGCTCTCGTGGCCGGGAGAGTCCCCTGTGGTGGTCCTACCCTCAGTCAACCACCCCAAGGTTACTGACAAACGTAACGGTGACTACAGCACGCGCGATAGACGCACGGGTAGCTACCTCGCACTGGCACGCGGTCAATTGTTTCCGTTAACGGATGCGCCCAAAGCACAGTACGAAACCAGTGTAGGGCAGAGCCCTCTCAGTAACAGGGGTCTAGCCCCTCCACAGTAACCAAACATGGGACTTGCCCCTCTATAGTTCGCGCACCCTCGCCTGATTACCATGGTTTGCCTAGTGGGCCTAACAAGTCGGTGTGGGACGGCTAGCTGAACCCCGGGGCCCATGAGATGGCTAGCTCTCTCCCTACACTAGTAGCTCTCCCCGGTACGGTGTACGCGAGGGCCAGAAAGTCGGTGTAAAGTGGCCAAACTCACCCCGGTCTCGACTTGAGGGTGGCAAGCTCTCCTCTACACTAAGAGGTAATATGTGCTCTCTTTGGTACCACGTACCCAAGAGACAACACACTTTCCCATTTTACTTTTCCAGTTCCATTCCATTTGTTTCCAGGAGTTCTACTCCTAATTCCCCATAGGGTTAGTGCTCATGTTTCCTCAGGCCAAGCCATACTAGGTTTCATCATTTTAGGTTTATCCGCATATAGTACGTATTTCCAACATTCAAACTTCTTTTCCTTTCCAATTTATATACAAGCAGCTCGTATTTAGATTCCAAACAACAGTAATTACATGTAGCAGTTATTAGCAACAGTACTCTACATTTCACAGGTAGCTGTTATCCAATTACAGGTAATTATCATTATTCTATCTACTTATCCAAGATTGCAATTTAGTCATTCAAGACATTCGTTTCAGTGTTTCTGTTCCTAGGATTCATGCCACACCCTAGGATCTATCATTCAATCTAGTTTTCAGTCCTAGGATTCATGTCATGCCCAAGGATCTAACATTCAATCTAGTTTTCAGGTCTTAGGATTCATGCCATACCCTAGGATCTATCATTTAATTCAGATAAGCATTAATGTTTGTAATTAACTAAGGGAAGCCACTCTACCCGCAAAATCGGGAGTAATGGGGCGTGATCGGCAGGTCCACGTGCCTCCGCAACCCCCAAAGCCGCAACATAACGAGGTCCTAACACAAGGATAAGTCACAAGGAACCACTCAGAATATGATACAAGTACTTTAAGCAAGTAGAGGAACTAATTCTGAGAAGAACGAAATTTTAAACGCGAAAATCAGACCTCAAACGGACCCTAAACGGGTCAAAAATGACAACTCTAACCCAAATCAGACGTCTGGAACACCTTCCAGACGTCTTAAAAAGTGGTCCAGGTCATACCTTACTTCTGCGCTGCTCTTCAGACATCCAGGATCCCGCTGAACAGTCTGGACCTAGTTCTAGACATCTGACTATCACTCCGGACATCTAGAGATGCTCTCCGTCGTCTGGTGCCATGCCCAAACGTCTGATCTGCGTGGGAGGGCATGTCCTTGCGCCTTCCCGAAGCAAAACCTGCATGCGTACGCAACACTCCTTAACACAACACGTCTCAGAACTTCGGCGGAACGGCCTGCATGGCTGTATCCGCAAAAAGGAGGAAGAGGAGAAATATCTTACCTTTCAGACGTATGGATCTCTCTCCAGACGTCACCCGTGTCGTATGGACATAGGTCCAGACATCTGATTCTGGAAAAATTTCCCAGAATCAGGACCTCATCGCCTTCTTCCTGCTGCGCACGGCTGCACCGCTCTCGCCCGCCTGCTGCCTGAGCTGCAGCAGCACCGGGGTAACCTACCCAGCACCACGCTCCTGCTGCGTGCCCGTCGGCCAGCCCCGAGCTGCTCCGGCGAGCTCGTTCTCTCTTCCTCACGTGCTCTCCCTCTTCTCCCCTCTCGCTGCACCTCCTCCTCTCCGCACGCAACCGGCAGCAGCTGCTGCCCTTCGCTCTCTCACTCTCATGCTAATGCTAGAAGGAGGAGATGGTGGAGTGGTGGGTGAGGGAGAGGGAAGGGGGGAGAGGGGCATTTGAAGGCGTCGGGGGAGAGAAAAAAAAAGTGCCTGCAGGTCCGTGGGTTCAGTCTGCGTGTGCACGCGCACAGACTCACAATCGTACGCATGCAAAAATTTATTTCCAGACGTCTATGAAGCCGGCCAGACATCTGACCAAACATCTGGACCAACTCCCAGACGTCTTAAAAGTGTTTGATGTCTTTGGGTCTTAACAAATATCGAGGATAATAGGCATCAAAAGATTATAAGCAAGTCACAACAAAAGTGCATGGCATGAGACAAAGTACTAGTATAATTAGCAAGTTCATAACTATTAACAAACAAAGATTCAATTTATCAATCATTCAATCCATGGAATTATGGTCATGTCATTTTCGTGACAGGAAATCATGTATAACTCCCATGGTAGGGTCAAAATCACATACTGTGCCCATGATCGAGTCAAATGAAATTAGTTTCAAGGTTACATATGCCAACATTTATCCCCAAAAGTGGGGTTAGATTGTAGTCCACTTGGTTTAGTATGAAATGTAAAGGCGATGGAGGAAAGGAAGACATAAGAAGCTAACAAAGAAGGACAAGAGGAGAAAAGGTACAGAACAGGAGTTTAAATAGATATGGACATAGGATAACACAAATGATTTTAAAGACATCTTTAACAATAATATATTATTTATCTTTTCCTAATATTAAATATGTGGCCTACCTACAACTCAACTATCAATTGTAGGTTGATTCTTATATGTGAGTATCACTCCATTCATTGTGGATAGATGTCTTCTCTTTATGTGACTCCATTCATCTTAGGTGAATGTCTTCTTGATCAATTTGTAACACCTAAATATATGTTGCCTATATCTATCCATTTTCCTATTCAACCTTATCCACTTGTCTTTAACTTCATTCGATCTCATCCTTATCATTATCCATTCCCATCCTTATCGCTTCCATCCATATCTAATTTCATCCTTACTCCCCCCCCCCCATCTTCATCCATTCCCATCCTCTTGTCCACTTTCATGTCCATCTACTAACTTTATTAAATGCCAATTTGACATGCTCCGAAGAATTGGGCTCATGACTTTAGCTACTAATTAAACTCTTTCTTTTTGTGAAAGGAATATCAAAATGCTGCGAACCTATGTATTGTTCCATCACCCGAAGAGATCCTCTCTACAAACATGATGCGCACATGGCAATTGATGGACAATGGATTACAAACATTGAGAAATGACTAGCAGCTATATCTATCTTTGAAATGCTCGAGGAATCACATTACTAAAACGAGAACCTCCACTTGAAGAAGCAACTAGATTGAGATAATTATGCAAGGACCTACATTTATACTGTACACTTTGCAACTTTAACCTAAAAAGAATCTTGAGTAAAAGTTTGAATCATTACATATAGTTCAAGCACTTAGAATCTGATCTTTAAACCTCAGTTATGTGTAAGAGCGAAATCATAAAATTGGTGAGGGGTTGTAATTAATTAATAATGTAAAAAAAATATAATTTTGTCACATTAAAAAAATAAATTTTTATATAAATGTCATTGAAAGTATCAAAAATTATTTTCTTGGTATCTACTTCCTAACATTGCTTTAAATAACCTAAAACAAGTGACTTCACCTTTTTCATAATTATCACTCCATTAATTCTCACCGTTAAACTTAACGGTGACGTACCCAAAAGTAATGAAATTTATGTGCTTCACCCCTGATTCTTATTTTTTTCTCTTCCCACCCTCTTTCCTTTCCTCCAATTCCTCCTCCTCCTCCCTCCACCTTCCCTTGCCACACCTCGCTACATCTCCCCCTACGTCGTTCATCTTTGACCTCCTCCATCTCGATTTGTTGGATGGGTCTCCACCTCCCTTCTTGCCGACCTCTCTACTTGCTTCCTCCATCTTCCTTCTTTGTTGTTGCACCTCCAACTTGTACCCTATCCTAGCACCCTCCACCTTACTCCACCACCTCTACCTCCTCCTCCTCCATTTCTCCCTTTGGCCTTCTCACGCATAGGGCACCCCATAAGGAGGGCATCGAGGAGGGTGAGGAGGAAGTTATGGAAGAAGATGTGGTGGGGTCACCAAAAAAGGCGAGGAAGAGGGTGATGGTTATAAGGAAGGTGGGGTTGACCTTCGTGAGGCTACAAGAGGGGACGAAGACGTAGCGGGGTGAGGTGGAGGAGAGAGAGTAGGGTAAAGGTGGAAGGTCTTCTCTTGAGCCGTCCGGACGAAGTGGAGAGAAGATCGGAGAAGTGAAGGACAAGGTGGAGGACCTTCCCGTTGTCGATGCCATAGTCGCGAACCAGGCAGTGATACTTGGTGAACTCACAGTCGTCACAAACAAGCCTTTGCCTATTAATGATAAAGCGCTTGAAGGATTGGGTCTCATGCTTGACGATGGCCAAACTGTGGCTATGTGAGATGAATAGAGGTCAGGGTAATGGAAGGGGAGGGGGGAGGAGTGGGTTCTACTTACCAAGAGGAAGAACAAAAAGAATAGAGGGAAGGGGAAGGAGCTTAAATGGGGCAGAGGTGGGTGGGAGATTGATCTCCAAGGAGGATTAAATTTTTCCCCACGATATTCTCGAGGGGGCGTTCAATCACGATCATCAGTGGTGTTTTATTGGCAAGCATTGTGGAAGATTTGAGCTTTACTACAAGAGTTTACAGGGTTTACGGGAGGGAAGGGGGGGGGGGGGGGGAGGAGGTGTCTTATGAATTTATGTATAGAGGTCTTTTCTATACATGTTTTGTAGGTTTGGTACTGATGGATAGTTATTCGGCACATCATTTTAGAATATAATAATTTTATTTTTTTTCTCTTTTTGAAGTTAAATTTTTTTTTACCAAAAAATATATAAACACACATTGCAACGCATTTGACAATGTACAAAGTGGGAGTGGTAGTTTCAACTGATGTATTTTAGTTTTCTACTAGTAAAAATCACTTACAATAGATGAAAAATCACTTTCTAAGTGAAAAATCACTTCTTATAAGTGAAAAATCACGTTCTAAGTGAAAAATCATTTACCACAAACAGAAAGGTAAAATACATCGGTGTATTTTGATTTTCAACTGGCATGTTTTGATTTTCAACTGGTGTATTTTCATGTTCAACTAGTTGAAAACTATTTCTAGTCAGTGTAGTTTGGTATACTTGATTTTCAACCGGTGGATTTTCATTTTTAACCAGCTAAATCTGACTTTTAATCGGTTGATTCTAACTGCATGCACGTTGCAAAATGCATTGCAACGGCTGTTTCTGTACTCATGTTATTTTTTTTTATGACGAGGAAACCCTTGCGGGCAAGTCCCAGGTGACAATGGGAACCATTGCTTGCCCACGCCACCAGGTAGATCCCGATCTCGAACTCATGACCCCCTATTCCCGTTTTGACCAGTACAGGAGTGCTGGCATGTGTAATTGAAATTTTCTCCAACATAAATTCAATGACTATACATACCTATAATACAACCAATACCCTAGCCTCTTGAACCCCCCTTTGTAGTTGCTACCAGGAAAGGAAAAAAAAGTCAAAGTCACATGAGGTTGGGAAGGAATGGAATGGGGGGGGGGTCGGGGAGATGGCTAGAGAAATTAGGAAAAATGGACTATGTCTTATCATCTCATAGATGGTTTAAGTTGGGAAATAATGATAAAAGGACAACATGCTGCGGTAGAGAAAAAAAAGAAACTAACAGGAACAACAATATCCTCCCTGGTTCTCGAGTCTTCAAGATGCCCAACCAAGAAAATAATTTAGGGAAGCTTTGACTCGGGCAAGAAGAAGTGAACGGAGCGTTCCAACTCTGGACGGCATCTCCAAAACAGTGTGGAAAGTTACACCCGACGACTTACCTTAATTTCAAGGAAAGTGCACAAGATGTGGCGTGACCTTTCCTTGCTCAGCTACCCTTATCTCTCCTCACCTCCAGACGTCCCATTCACAACCCACCGTAGTTGGATCAGAGAGACATGAACACACTTCAACACTTCACCCTCCTCCTTCTCAGTCTCCTTTATTGGCACCAAGACCACCACCCTTACACCCATGCACAGAAACCATCCTACGAATACCCAACCGCCAACCTCTCCACCACATGGACCAACTCCCACACCGCCCCGAAGACAGTTACCTACTCTGATGGCACCACTACCACCATCACCGCTATCCTCTTGCGACAGAACATCCCCACCTTCTATGGCCCCGCCTTCGCCTTCGGCTTCTACTGCCTTGACCCATGCAACGACTACCTCCTCGCCGTCTACATCACACCAACAGCCGCGGGATGATTACCGACCTCCCCCCACAGGTCGTGTGGTCCGCCAACAGGGACAGACCCGTCACAGGCAATTCCACATTGGAGCTGACCAAAGACGGTGACTTGGTGCTGAAGGACGCCGACGGGAAACTCGACGTCGACCAAATGGCTGTCGACCAACACGGCGGGTAAGTCTGTCGTTGGCTTGAATCTAATGAAGAGTGGGAATCTGGTGCTACTCGACGCGAAGAACGCCGTCGTGTGGCAGTCGATGGATCACCCGACGGACACTTTGCTCTCTGGACAGAGCCTCAAGGAGGACCAGAGACTAACGGCGAACGCATCCTCGTCGAATTGGACTCGAGGTCAGCTCTATATCTCCTATACTCCATATGGGTTCCGAGCTTTCGCCAATTCCAACCCGCCGCAAGCTTATTACGAGTTTGCGGAGGGGAGAACCATTGAGCTCAACTCGAGTACGGGTTCCCATTTAGTGCGTATCACGGATCGAGCTTTCACCTTTGTTGCCAGTTCGTCTTCTTCGAGCGATCCAAATGGGACCCTCGAGGACCCGCTGGCGTCTGCAGTTCAGTTCCTGAGTTTGGAGTCTGATGGGCACTTCAGGCTCTACGAGTGGCTGTCGGATGGGCGGTTGTCTCGGTGGTCTTCGACGGTGGATGTGATCGAGCCGTATCTTGGGGACTGCAATTTCCCCACCGTGTGTGGAAGGTATGGCATTTGTTCCCAGGGGGTCCGATGCACGTGCCCTCTACAGGGTATCGATTCTACTGTCCAATACTTTAAGCAGGTGAATGATAAACAACCGAGTCTTGGTTGCCACGTGGTTTCACCGCTGTCTTGCCAATCTATGCAGCAGCACCAGTTCCTCGAACTCGAACAAGTCTCGTACTTTCATTACAATCACGATTCTCTTTGGTATCGGAATTTTACAACTGTGGAGAGCTGCAAGGAGGATGCCTTAGGAATTGCTCTTGCAAAGCAGCCCTCTTCCGATATGGTTTGAATGCTTCGTCGGGCTATTGTTACTTGCCGTATGAGATCTTTTCTTTGATGAACATTTCGCATCGAAGAAACCTTTACAACTCCACTGCATATATAAAAGTCCAAGCTAAACCATCTTCACACACTTTATCTACACGTCTGGTCGTCGGGGTTACCGTTGGAGCCGTGGTGGGTGTACTCGTCATTCTTGGCATCGCGATTGTAGTGTACAGAAGGGCAAGAGCTAAGGGGGAAGATGAGGAAGAGGACTTCCCGAAGTTGCCTGATATGGCCACGAGGTTCTCCTATGTAGATTTGAGATCTGCCACAGGGAATTTCGCTAGAAAGCTCGGCCATGGAGGATTCGGGTCGGTTTTCGAAGGGAGGTTCGCAGATGGGACTGGAGTTGCAATCAAGAAGTTGGAGAGTGTTCGTCAAGGAAACAGAGAGTTCTTGGCAGAGGTCCAGACAATCGGCAATATTCACCATCTCAACTTGGTGAGGCTTATTGGATTTTGTGTAGAGAGGTCAAACAAACTTCTGGTTTATGAGTACATGAGTAATGGCTCGCTAGACAAATGGATCTTCGGAAGAGCAGCGGGACTTCGACTCAGTTGGCAGATTTGTCGCAAGATCATACATGATGGTGCAAAAGGATTGCTGTATCTGCACCAAGAATGCCGACGGAAGATCTCTCATCTCGATATCAAGCCTCAGAACATCCTCCTCGATTCGGATTTCAATGCAAAGGTCTCAGATTTCGGGTTGGCTAAACTAATTGACCGGGATCAGAGTGCAGTCATCACTATGATGAGGGGAACACCAGGATACTTAGCTCCAGAATGGTTGACTTCAGCAATGACTGAGAAGGTTGACGTGTATAACTTCGGAGTTGTGATTGTGGAGATTGTTTGTAGAAGAAAGAACTTGGATTACTCACAGCCAGAGGAACGTATACATCTCCTTTCATTGTTGAAGGAGAAGGCCATGATGGGTCGATTGTTGGATGTGATCGAGGAAAATAGCATACGTATGCAATGCGACTGGGAGGAACTGAAGAAGATGCTGAAGTTGGCGATATGGTGTCTGCAGAATGACTCTAGCAAGAGGCCATCCATGTCTATGGTTGTGAAGACGTTAGAAGGAGGGATGGAGATTATAGAAGACCTAGACTATGATTTCATCACTCCCATGCAGAGAGTTGATCATAGATTGGTGGAATTAAATGGTTCAACGCCATTACTGGCATCTGTACTGTCAGGTCCTAGATGAAAGAGGATGCTCCCTTTAAATTCATAGAAAGAAAACAAATCCAACTTAACTTTATGGAATTGCCAAGCCATGGGTGAAAGAGGATGCTTCAATTCACATGCAGAAAGAAGAAATTCCAAGTCCGTTTCTTCTCTCAAAGGAGAATAACATACCGTATAATCCTCATGCTAGTTTTAGACCAGTATGCTACTTTGTAATAGCCAAAACATTTATACTGTTGTTTATGTATTTTTTTGTCTTTTATCATCTTTCCGAAAAAGTACCTTGCTACTCATTTTCTTATGGCGTAAATCAAGCACTCATATAGACATGTTGCTTATTCCTTTCGAAATTCAATTTAGAAATATTATTGTATTGGTTAAATTCGATACGTTGGTACCCCCTTAATATATAAATCCTACTATTTTTTCCGCTCTTGTTTATTACATTTGACCTATCAATTTCAAGTTAGGATAGAGGAGTGGGTTAAATCATCAAGTTTATGACTTAAGGATGCGGTGAGAAGTAAAAAATGTCCTCGAATCCAAAACTATGCAATAGGCATAAAACAAAGGGTCCAACCCAAAAAATCTTTGATAAAGGTAAAGTTCGAAGATCTAGTCCGCTTATATCCAAAGGAACCACCAACAGACAAACGCAATAGCTCACCCGACCGTCACACAAGTAGGTGGGCACAGTTAGACTCGGAGAAATATAGCCGTTGGAAGTTCAGCAAAAAGTAAAGCAGGCTTGCGTTGTCAATAAATGCTGACACTGGCAACCGCCATTAATGGCTTAGCAGCGTATCTGCCTAGAAAATCTCGTTGGAAGCATAATTTGCGAAAGAAATCCTGATAGGAGCTCGAGCCCAATACGCGGAAGAGATTTCAGCGAGAGCGCCACCCCCGCAAGACTATATAGAGAGGTGGGAGGGAGCGTGAGTGTTCCCCCAAGTAATTTGAGTAGAACAGAGTGATTGTATAACCTGTAAAGACAAGAGAATTCTAGCGCATAGTTGGGAATCTCATCTCCCCCAGACGTACACCCCTTAGAGTGAAATTGAGTAACCAACTCTCGTGTTTTCTTTTGTATGATTGCTCTATTGGATTACCCATTCTAGGGAGTCTGATCCACCATTCTTTTGAGTTGGATCCTTCGTCTCCACGAAAGAGTCGATCATGGTGCAAAATTTGAATCTTGCCCCATTAGAGCACATCTAATTAAGGCTTTCAAACAACTCATCCTTTTCATTCAATCTCCTTCCGCCATCTCCCGTCTATTTGCTTGAGCTCCATGTCAGTTCCCCTTCTCTTTCCTGTTTTCGAGGTATGAAATTTTTTACATCTTTCTTGAAGCATCAAAGAATATGAATTCATGCATTTCATTTGTGAAACTACTAAGGACTACTGCACATCTTTACCTCAAAAGTGAAAAAATTAGAGCATATTTTCTTTCTTGAAGCAATAAAAGAAAAATAGTTACATGTAACCAACTTTGAGAATACTTTAAAACCAATAACCTATTAATTGCCTCCTTAAGAACAAAATAATTGTCTACCTCCCATGGTCCACTCCACACCTTTAGTTTAGGCTTCAGAACTTGAAACTTCGTTAAAAGTCATATCAAAGACTAGCCCGTAAGCAAACTGCATCATCAAAGACTCTGCATAGGAGGGAAGTCAATGAATTACATAACAAGAACGTAAGAAATAATAATAATGAATAAAAATGGGATAATATAAAAACACAAGTTGATCGTGATATCAAATTTTAGATCTAATGAGAGTTAAAGTTTTCAGTAGAGAACACTTTATTATCAAAGACAATAGGTATCAAAAGATTATAAGAAAGTCGCATCAAAAGTGCATGGCATGAGATAAAATACTAGCATAATTACCAAGTTTTTAACTAATAACAAACAAAGATCAAGGGAATCAATCATACAATCAATGGGTCTATGGTCATGTCATTCCTGGACCATGTATAACCCCCATGGTAAGGTCAGAATCACGTACTATCCCCATGATTGAGTCAGATGAAATTAATTTCAACATTACATATGTCAACATTTACCCCCATTAGTGAGGATAGATCCTAATATAGTTGATTTAGTATGAAATGGAAAGATAACGAAGGAAGGAAGATAGGAGAAGCTAACAAAGAAGGATAAGAGGAGAAAAGGTACATATTAGGAGTTCAAATGGATATGGACTTTTTTTAATAATAATAGATTATTTACTGAAATGATCCGTCACCTTTTGGTCCTTTAAGACGTCTGGGATGTTCACCAGACATCTGTCCAGACATCTGGAGAGAGAACCAGACGTATGAAAATGCTTTCTTTTAGGCGTGCACCGTGCACACACCACTCCCTCACCCGCACTCCGCACCTCGCCCTACGACAGCCATCCCTGCACACCGCACCACTCCTTGCGACGCCACACCTCTCCCCTCACCTCCTCTCCCTTTATAAACCCCCTCCTCCTCCTCTCCGTCTCACACCACCACAACCAAGTGAGAGAGAGAGAGAGCAAGTAGAGAGTGAGCGGAGAGCTGATCGCAAGTCTGAGCGCGAGAGAGGAGGGCACTATGCTACTCTGTTGCAGTGTCTGCGGCGAGGAAAGCAAGAGCAGTTCCGTGAAAGTCATTTTTTCGCGGAATCAGACGTCCGGAGCGACATCCAGACATCTTACCAGACGTCCAAAGAAGTTGGAAGGCAGACCGAGGTAGTTTCAGACATTCGGGAGCACCTCCAGATGTTTGACGGAACCCTTGGACGTCGGCACTACATTCCAGACGTCCGATAGAGGCGCCCCGAGAGAGGTCTCCAGTTCGTCAAGTGTGCGAAACCTGCGGAGATGTCGGGAGTTGTTGTACGAGCTCCCATTCCACCCAGTTATCCTAGTAGAGTGGTTCTAACTAATTCTCCAAGTAAAATAAAATGCACGCAATTAGTTAAAACCTAGGATGTGAGATGAATCCTAGGAATAGATAAACGTATGCTCTCGAATATAGCTATTCAAGTGAACCCTAGGTTATGACACGAACACTAGGGATAGAAAAGATGCATGTGTAGAAAGATGAATGATTAAATAAATCATAAGCTTCCTATAATAAACTACATTATTAATAGAAAAAAATGAACTCGTACTATGGAAACTGGGATGCTTGTTCTGTATATAACAAACCAGATATGGAACAAAGAAAAGTTCATGTACGAACCCTACGGGGAATGTAGAACGAGATAAGAACACTGCAGTACCGAGAACTGGATGGTTCTGGAATTGCTGCCCACAGGCGGTCGTTAAAAGAAGTGAACTAACCTTCGTGTACGTAGTACTGAAGAGAGCAACTATCCCTTGTAGTGTAGAGGGGAGCTTGCTGCCTTTGGGTTGAGACCCGGGGTGGGTTTGGTCACTCTATGTCGACTCTTTCTAGCCCTCGTGTACGTGGTACCGAGGTAACTTAGTGTATAGGGGAGGTATCCGCCCCAGGGGGCCTGGGGTTAGGCATGGCCACCCGACATCGACTCTTGTTAGCCCATTTGGCAAACTGGGATAATCGGACGAGGGTACATGGACTGAGGAGGGACGAGACCCTTGAGGGGTGATGAGAACCTCATCATGAGCCATAACTATCTCATTTTGACCTAAGAAAGATAATAAAAGCTCCTACATAACTTAGAGAAGGGCCTAATTTAAGGAATTAATGTTTTGAGAAGAAAACATGAAATAAGAGGTAAAACTATAATTTTACCATTGCAGAGCATCAATGGGATTTCTCAGAGGCAAAACATAGGTCAAATGATTTAAATAAGATAAAAGTGGGTTGGTTCAATCAGAAATGGGTTCGTGTGTAGTCTAAGAATTAAATGACATCTTGTAACCCTAAAACTGACCTGCTTAATTCAATAAGATTTTGGTCAGGATAAAAATTAATTAAACCCTCTAAAATTCATGGAAAAATATCCCCAAGGGTTTAGAACCTTCAAATTGGCCTTTGGAACCTGTTTTGACCTAGATTGGGGTCTTAGCTCATTAATTAACCTAATTTGGGTTTTTGTGTAAAATATCCAATCAAACATGGTTAAACCTAAAATCCAACTTCACCATTGGATTCCTTAGGTCAAAATTAGGTTTGTACCAAAATTTGGACCTAAGGGGAGGTCATCTTGACTTACTTTGCAAAATAGTCCACCCAATTACATTTTGATCCCTATCTTTTGAAAATCATTGCATAGACCCCCTTAACTTCCCCACTACTCTTACAATCAGGTCCCTCTGCCATTACAGTGAAGGAATCCTACTCCGGCGAGGAATGGAGGGGGAGTACTCCCTGATTCCTCAGAGATCTCCCAGATTTGGAAGGGAGATTCTCTGAGGAATTCCCTTCCATCTGATTATGGTCCCAATATCTGATTCGCACCTAATCTCTCGTGTGAACACACGAGAGATTTGGGTCTCCAACTGTTTCCATCTCCAGCGAGGTCTCTTGTGCTTGGAAGCTTGTCTTCCAAGCATAAGAGCCCCTGCCTGTGCCTATAAAAGGCCCACCACTGGTGGGGCGCATCCACTGCTCCGATTTAGTGTGACTTGGTCGGAGAAATACCCCCAATTTCTTCTCCTCTCCTCCGGCCAAGGGTCCAGCGAGCTCCGACGAGCCCTCCTCTTTCTCGTTGCTCTGCCACAATACCAGTGGCAGAGCCGCCTTCATGACCTTCCTCTACGTCGTGCAACACCCGTGCGTGCATCTCCAACCCCTTCATCGTCGCCGCTCTCCCTCCACTGGACATCTTCTTCTTCAGCGGCGGCAGGTACGGCCAGCCGTCTCCTCTCCCCCTTCGTCCACTTAGCTAGGTTAGAATTACTCCCCTCTTTCTATTTCCACTTTCGACCCCTCATAGCCACAGACCACCTCCACCTTCTCCATCTCCGGCTGACCACCGGTGAGGTGCATCCACTGCTCTGCACCTCCACACGCCTCGCCGAACCCCTCATCAGCTCCACCATCACCCACTGATCATCATCCGCTCATCCACTGACTACCATCACCTCCCTAAACGTCCACCGAACAAACCCATAAGCACAGCCACAGAGTGACCTAGGCACACATGCCTAGGCCACCCCACGATCAGCCACCCACCGTCTCACCTTCGCCGTGACACGGCGAAGGTCCTTATGTGTTTTAATGGGGCCGATAGGCCGTAGTGAGTGAAATGCAGGTCGACCCCCCTTCCGCCATAAACGCTGAAGCAAGCAAGCTTGCAAAGAGCTCCAGGCCACACGCTCCAAGCATAAGAGCTCCAGGCGACGCACGTTGAGTGTGCGAACATAACCAGCCTGAGAGCAGACTTTGCAAGGCTCCCAGCTGCCCCAATTGCGTGGACTTCCCTCCTGCAGGCGCCAGCAGAAGCGGGTGGGACTTTTAGTCCCACCTCATAAACCTAGGGGTAAGCGGTGTTACTTAAATTATTTTTTTGTTTCTGTCTCTTCGCCTCAAGTGACATGGGGTGAGGTCCCTCGCCCTCACATGTTCACGCCTCGTCTGCGACCCCTGCCCCCATGGACCTGGCACCCGACCTGATTACCTAACACTCCTCGCGCACTACACCACGTCGGTGCGCCTGGACCCAGGCACACGAAACCCGACCCGATTACCCAGCTCGGGGAGAGCGTACCTAAGAGTGAAATAGAGAGAGAGAGACGTAGGGAGGGTAGGGGTAGGGTTTGCTCCATTGTGTGCAGGAAAGAAGAAGGAGCTAAGGAAGAGGAGCTGCAAAGAAGAGACAAGGAAGGAAGAAGCGCTAAGGCAGAAGCTGTGGCTGCAGAGAAGCAAAGGAAGAAAAAGGAAGAAGAAGGAAGGCAGAAGCCAAGGAAAGGAGAAGCACTGTAGTAGAGGTGCGACTGAAGAAGAGAAGGAAGAAAGCCAAAGAGAAGAAGAGAAAGTTAGAGGAGAGCTAAGGAAGAGGCTGAAGAAGGAACTCAAGGCAGAAGCCAAGGAAGGAAAAGGAAGAAGAGAGGCAGACGGCCAAAGGCAAAAGGCAAAGAGAAGAAGAAAGAAAGCAAGAAAGTAGAAAAGAGAAGGCTGAAGAAGAAAGGAAATAAGAGCTAAAAGAAAGATATCTTTTTAAGACGCCTGATTATAGAATTAGACATCCAAATCTTCTATTTTTGCTACAATTTTAACTCCTAAACTCTTGCATTTATACTCTAAATTAGGTTTTGAGTAACTCTAAGTGTTCAATTACATTATTGAGATTAGTGAATAAATTTCATTTGCTCCCTGTGTTCGACCTTGAATACTTAGGTTTTCGAGTAATAAATTCTTATTTGTTTTCAACGCTTGATCAACTGTACTACAACGTAACGACTTGCTACTAAAACCCCGAAAAAGCTTTGTAATAAGGGGCGAGACCCCTGTTCTGTTCTGTTCTAAGAGGGCAAGGCCCTATACTGTTCCGCGTTGTACGGTGAGGCATACCCGCTAGCGAAAACGACTGATCGCGTGCCAGTGAGGGGTAGCTACCCGCACGTTTATCATGTGTGCCGTAGTCACTGCTACGTCACAACCGTGACCTCCGGGTGGTAGACCGGGTGTAGGACTACCACAGAAGGACTCTCCTAGACAGGAGAGTACCACGTGTGCATCCTACATTACAGGAAAACTGCAAGCAAAATCGTTCCTTTAGGGAACAAAAAGATTAAGTAATGAGATGGACCCTGAGTTGGGTTGAGGTGGGGACCAAGTGGGAGGTTGGTCCCTGGCTGATATGCCAGAGTCAGGAGGTGATTGAGTAGATCCATCGACGACTGCATACTGTCCGGAGCAGGCAGAAGAGCTACGTTGATCTAAAGGTAGGGAGGTACAATTTGAGGTTGGAGATCACGTTTTCCTCCGTGTTTCACCCATGAAGGGCTTGCAGCGGTTTGGGGTGAGAGGGAAGCTTGCATCGAGATTTGTGGGGCCTTTTGAGGTCTTAGAACGGGTAGGACCTGTCGCTTACCTACTTGCCCTTCCTCCCCAGCTCTCTGGAGTGCAC
The DNA here is from genome assembly GCA_037157565.1 of Thalassia testudinum. NCBI lineage: Eukaryota > Viridiplantae > Streptophyta > Magnoliopsida > Alismatales > Hydrocharitaceae > Thalassia > Thalassia testudinum. Next base: position 43,363,588 of record JAZHRO010000065.1, read on the forward strand.
GACGTATTTCACATTTCCAACCTTAGGAGATATATCGCTGATCCCAGCCATGTCCTTAGCCATGAGAGCATCAAGGTGGGAGACGACCTGACCTATCCCGAGAAGCCGACACAGATACTAGATAGAGCCGTCCAGAGTATGAGACGAAAGGAGGTACCCCTGGTAAAAGTCCTGTGGAGAAGCCAGCGGTACGAGGAGGCGACTTAGGAGCCTGAAGCGGCAATGCGAGAGCAGTACCCGGAGCTTTTCGAGGGTATGTCTCTTCAGACCTACCTCGGTCCTCTTTAAGTTTGTTATACGCTGCTACATTATTTTTCGCACCCTAGTTAGTTCAAGTTTCGAGGATGAAACTTCCTTTAAGTTTGTTATATTGAAATGACCCATCACCTTTTAGTCCTTTAAGACGTCTGGGATGTTCACCAGACGTCTATCCAGACGTCTGGAGAGAGAGAAAGACGTCTGAAAATGCTTTCTTTTTCAGCCTGTGATAGGCATCCCTGCACCTCGCACCGCTCCCTGCAACGCCATAGCATCGAGCACTGGAGAAAGGTTACCAGGCCGATCTGGCGCTCATAGCATCGAGCACTGGAGGCCGATCTGGCGGCCGTGGTTACCAGGCCCGAGGAAGAAGACAGCAGTCGCGAGGAGGGTACCAGCCCACTATCTCCCGCCCAACCCAGAGCACAGCTACTTCTTCTGTACCAAGAGCTAAGGGGTGTGTTAATGCCATGACTCACGGAGATGTTAGAGCTTCAAGCTTCGTAGTGGCAGGTATGGTTACTATTTCCAGTAGGCTCGTTTACATCCTTTTTTATTCCGGTGCCACACATTCATTTGTTTCTACGGAGTTTGCTGTCAGCATGAGGTGTCGTTGTTGTGGATGCGCGTGCATGTGCAGGTACGAGGGCTTTGGAAAGGTGCACGGTACAACACTCGAGCATCGGCATGATACCATATGAGGCTCTGTACGGGAGGAAGTGTACGGCTCCCTTGAGTTGGGTTGAGGTGGGGACCAAGTGGGAGGTTGGTCCCTGGCTGATACACCAGAGTCAGGAGGTGATCGAGTAGATCCATCGACGACTGCATACTGTCCGGAGCAGGCAGAAGAGCTACGTTGATCTAAAGGTAGGGAGGTACAATTTGAGGTTGGAGATCACGTTTTCCTCCGTGTTTCGCCCATGAAGGGCTTGCAGAGGTTTGGGGTGAGAGGAAAGCTTGCACCGAGATTTGTGGGGCCTTTTGAGGTCTTAGAACGGGTAGGACCTGTCGCTTACCTGCTTGCCCTTCCTCCCCAGCTCTCTGGAGTGCACGACGTATTTCACGTTTTCAACCTCAGGAGATATATTGCTGATCCCAGCCATGTCCTTAGCCATGAGAGCATCGAGGTGGGAGACGACTTGACCTATCCCGAGAAGCCGGCACAGATACTAGATAGAGCCGTCCAGAGTATGAGACAAAAGGAGGTACCCCTGGTAAAAGTCTTGTAGAGCAGGCAATGGTACGAGGAGGCGACTTAGGAGCCTGAGGCAGCAATGCGATAGCAGTACCCGGAGCTTTTCGAGGGTATGTCTCTTCAGACCTACCTCGGTCCTCTTTAAGTTTGTTATATGCTGCTACGTTATTTTCCGCACCCTAGTTAGTTCAAGTTTCGAGGATGAAACTTCCTTTAAGTTTGTTATATTGAAATGACCCGTCACCTTTTGGTCCTTTAAGACGTCTGGGATGTTCACCAGACGTCTATCCAGACGTCTGGAGAGAGAGCAAGACGTCTGAAAATACTTTCTTTTTGGCGTGCATCGTGCGCACGCCACTCCCTCGCCCACACCTCGCACCTCTTCCTGCGACAGCCATCCCTACACCTCGTACCACTCCCTGCAACGCCACACCTCTCTTCTCACCACCTCTCCCTTTATAAACCCCCCTCCTCCTCCCTGTCTCACACCACCACAGCCTGAGCGAGAGAGAGAGAGAGAGGAGGGAGCCGGATAAAGAGCAAGCAAAGAGCGAGCGGAGAACTGATCGCGAGTCTGAGCGCGAGAGCGAAGGGTGCTGTGCTGCTCTATTGCAGCATCTGCGATGAGGAAAGCCAGAGCGGTTTCGCGGAAGTCATTTTTCCACGAAATCAGACATCCAGAGCAACATCCAGACGTATTACTAGATGTCCGAAGAAGTTGGAAGGCGGACCGAGGCAGTTTCAAATGTTCGATAGCACCTCCAGACGTTTGACGGAACCCTTGGACGTCAGCACTACGTTCCAGACGTCCGATAGAGGCGCCTCGAGAGAGGTCTCCAGTTTGTCGGGTGTGCGGAACCTGTGGAGATGTCGGGAGCTGCTGTACGAGCCCCCATTCCACCCAGTTATCCTGGTAGAGTAGTTCTAACTAATTCTCCAAGTTAAATAAAATGCAAGCAATTAGTTAAAACATAGGTTGTGAGATGAATCCTAGGAAGAAATAAATGTATGCTCTCGAATATAGCTATTCAAGTGAACCCTAGGTTATGACATGAACGCTAAGGATAGAAAAGATGCATGTGTAGAAAGATGAATGATTAAATAAATCATAAGCTGCCTGTAATAAACTACATTATTAATAGAAGAAAATGAACTCATACTGTGGAAACTGGGATGCCTGTTCTGTATGTAACAAACTAGATATGGAACAAAGAAAAGTTCCTGTACGAACCCTACGGGAAATGTAGAACGAGATAAGAACATTGCAGTACCATGAATCGGATGGTTTTGGAATTGCCGCCTACAGGCGGCCGTTAAGGAAAGTGAATTGACCTTCGTGTACATAGTACCGAAGAGAGAAACTATCCCTTGTAGTGTAGAGGGGAGCTTGCTGCCTTTGGGTTGAGACCCGGGGTGGGTTTGGCCACTCTACGTCGACTCTTGCTGGCTCTCGTGTACGTGGTACCAAGGTGAACTACTTAGTATATGGGAGAGGTAGCCGCCCCAAGGGGCCCGGGGTTAGGCATGGCCACCCTACACCGACTCTTGTTAGCCCATTGGGCAAACCGGGATAATCGGACAAGGGTACGTGGATTGAGGAGGGGCGAGACCCCTGTTCTGTTTTGTTCTGAGAGGGCAAGGCCTTATATTGTTCCACGCTGTACGTTGAGGCATACTTGCTAGCGGAAACGACTGATCGCGTGCCGTTGCGGGGTAGCTACCCGCACGTTTATCATGTGTGCCGTAGTCACCGCTATGTCACGACTGTGACCTCGGGGTGTGATGAGAACCTCATTATGAACCCTAACTAGCACAATCTAACCCAGATATGTAAGAAAAAGCTCCTACATAACCCAAAGAAAGGCTTAACTCAGAGAATTCTGAGTTTAAGAAGAAAACAAATCATAAGGGGTAAAATTGCAATTTCATCAATGCAGTTTGCAAATAGGGTAATTAAGGGTCCAAACACAGGTCAAACAAGCCTAATAAGAAGGAAAGTGGGATGGTCTGATCTAAAAAGGGTTATAGCAACTTCAAGAAATTAAATGACATTCTGCAACTCTAAAATAAATTCACTTTAATTCACAAGGTTCGAGGCAAGATAAAAATCAACTAAACCCTCTAAAATTCATAGAAAAATAATCTCTAGGGTTTAGAACCTTCAATTTGGCCTTAGAAACCCATTTTGACCTACAAAGAGAACCTTGCCCAATCAATGACTTAATCTAGGTTTTTACGTAAATTTTCTGGTCAAACATGGTCCAACCTAGAAATAAAATTCACCATTAAAATCCTTAGGTTCAAATTAGTCTTGTATAAAAACTTAAGCCTAAGAGGTGACCTCCTTGACCGACTTTGCACTTTGGTCCTCTTCATTTACTTTTTGACCCTTATCTTTCGAAACCCTTGCATTTTGGCCCCCAACCTTTTCATCGTTCTTTGCAGAACGGTCCCTCCTGCAAAACTCTGCGCAGCACCATGCTCCGACGACTTTGCGCAGAGCATAGCGCCGCACAGAGAGGGGTGATCGCCCTGCAATGCAGACGCGGGGCTCCCTGCAACGTCCTTTATCGCAGGGACCCGGCCATGCTCCCTGCCGGCCCCCATACCCTCCGTGCGAACGCGCGGAAGGTATGGGTCACCTTTCCGACCACACTCCGGCGAAGCTGGCATGTCGCCATCCCGCGCCTTCCTCTACGCCAGCCCCTTTATAAGGATCGGCACCCCCTGCCCGTTCTTGCAAGCTCTCTTTGACGGAGAACAACCCCCCACTTCATCCCCTCCTCCTCTGTCAGACGGCCCGCAGCTTCCGGCGACTCCCTCCTCTTCCTCCTCGTCGCTCTACCGCCTTACCTGCAGCAAGGTTCTCCTAGCCCTCTCGTCTGTGCCGTGCTGTACCCGCCGGCACCCTTCGCCTGCTTCCTTGTCGCCGCACTCCTCTAGGGCCCTTTCTTCCCCAGCTCCGGCAGGTACGAGCCGGTGGCTCCGCCCTCCCCCTTCGTCCAAAACCTAGGTAAATAGCTTCCTCTCCTCCTCCTTTACATTTTCCCTCTCTCAATTTGTCTTTTTGCCTCACTGCAGACGACTTCCACCTCCGCCTGCTCCGTCTCCGACCACCCTCTCCGGCAAGCTCATCCCACCTCCACAGACCTTCTCACCCCTCGCCGACTACCCTAAAAGCTTCCCCTCACTCCACTCAACAAATCCCCCCTTTCCATCCACTGCCAGATGCCACCCGACGACCCCCCGAACAGACCCATCTCTCTGGCCACAGTCCGACCTAGGGCTACCACCATACGTCGCCTCACACCTCGCCACCACCCGCACTGCCTTCGCCGCACTCCGGCGAAGCTCCCTGCATCCTCTGATTGGGCCGAGAGGCCGTATTCTTGTTTTCAGGTCGACGACCCTTCACCGCCATTACCGAGCTTCTGAAGCTCCAGCACCTGCAGCTGCAGGTGCGCTCTCGCCTAGGCTCATGCCCCAGGACACGCAGCTTGTCTCCGCGAAGCGTCCCAGGCCTGTAGCTGGGGCGAAGGACTCACACACACAGTAATTGCTTGCAGCTTCCTCAGCTGCGGACGCCAATTTGGGTGGGACATCTAGTCCCACCTCGGCAGTTCTAGAGGCACCGCAGCCAAATAAATGGAAAAAGTGTTGTAAGCTTATCGCCTTCGAACATAGGGGTCAGGTCCCTCACGCACGCCGCGTGCCACGCGCTTGCCCTCGCCCGCGCTCATGCCCCGCAGGTCTGGGCCGGATCTGATTACCCTAACCCGCGCACTCCTCACCCACCACCGCATGCCAGTGGGCCTGGTCCAGGGCACGATACCCGTACCCGAATACCCGGCTCTGGGAGAGCGATCCTATGAGAGAAATCTGAGAAAGAGTGAGACGCGGGGAAGGGTAGGGGTAGGTCTTGCTTTCTGATCCTTGTTTGAGCGTGCAAGAGTAGAAGGAGAAGGAAGGAAGGCGGCCGAAGCCTTAGCCGCTCAGGGCAGAGAGGAAGAAGAAGAAGCAAGAGAGAAGAAACATAGGAAGAGAAGCACTGTAGCAAACCTATAGTTAAGTCGTCTGACCGCTGCATCAGACGACGGTTGAGCAGTGGCCAGAGGAGATAAAGCAAGAGAAGAAAGAAGAAGAAGGCGGAAGAAAAAGAAGAAGTCAGAAGAAGAAGAAGAAGATTGTCACAGCTGCAGAAGAAGAGAAGAAAAAGAAAGAAAGAGAAGAACAAAGAAAGAACAGAAGAAGAAGAAGAACTCTGCAGAAGAAAAAAGACACAGCCGTAAGTAGAGAAGAGAAAGAAGAAAAGAAGAGCAGCTAAAAGAAGGAGAAGGAAAAGGAGAAGAGAAGAAGAAGAAGCCAAGACAAGCTCCCTCTCTCTCTCTTTCTCTCTCTCTCCCTTATTTTTGTAATCTAATAGAGAACCTTTGTATTTCTAGAATTCCAGTAGCTCCCTGAGTTCGACCTCGGGAAAACCATTTCTCAGTAAAAAATTTTGTAATGATAACCTGGTAGCTGTCTTATTACTATAACGATTATAACTTGACATATAACAAACACAAACAAGCTAACTGGATAGCAAACGCCCGAACGGTCATCAGGGTGGTAGACCGGATGTTGGACTACCACGGAAGGACTCTCCTGGCTAGGAGAGTGCCACGTGTGCATCCTATATCACGGGAAAACTACAAGCAAAATCGTTCCTTTAGGGAACAAGAAGATTAAGTAATGAGATGGACCCTGATTAGAGATCTCCACACAGAAAATCGTTATAAGATAATTTGAATCGGAAAGTAATATGTTAAGCTACCTGTTAAATGCATTTTTATGTTTAGCCACCACTCTACTCAGCGTTAGCTTACTCTAGTTATATAATTTTGTACAGGTCAGGGATTTGAGCAACCCGACCTACCGGCTGCTGAGGACGCTGGGCCTAGTCGAGTACAACTGTAGTTTCTACTACTTGTTGTAGTGAGTTCCTATAGTTATATTTTCAATACTTTTCCGTTATGTTCTCTATCCATACTAGTTTTGTTGTGATGGCAGTATCCTGTTCTTGAATGCTTGTGTTATTCTTGTATTACAGTTCTATTTCTCCCTTCGTTGCCAATTTGTTTTTGCTTAGCTACTATACTTGTGTGGTTGTGAATTGATGCATGTTATTTGGTTGTTTCTCATTGGACGACTGGATTTTGGGATTAGTCGAGGTGAGTCGATCTCGGATCCTATATGGATCTAGGTTCGGGTCGTGACATTTACCTTTTCCTAATATTAAATCTATGGTCTTCCTGCAATTCAACTATCAATTGTAGGCTGGTGCTTCAAAAATTCCAAGATTTTGAGCTCAACTTTTCTCAACTTCCATCTGTGTGTAAAAGTTCCTTGAGAAGCTCGAGCTCTGATCAGCCGTACGTGGCTGATCGGGGCCCTCCCGCCTCTGAATGAGCCTCCTCCTCTTCTCAGACCTCTCCCCCACATCGAGCTAACCTCTTCCCCGACATGCGTAGACTCTTGTTGCTTGTGGTGGCCGGACGCATTGGTCGAGTTGTCGTGGTGCGAAGCGATGCGTGCGGCATTTCTATCATGCTTCCGTGGCTTGGCATGTCGTGAGCGTCGGTCTGCCTTGTGTATGTTGGTGGCGCATTGAGCGATGGAAGACTGGAGGAGAGCTACGACGCTCGCTACGGTGTGCTGTGGCGAGGTGTTTTGATGCAAGGACGGTTTGGCGTGGAGCACTCTAGCATCCGGATCGGCCAGTCGAGGCGAGCTCTGGTTGCGACGGTTTGATGTGCTGAAGGTGGCGGTACGGTGGTTCAGCGAGCTGTGGTGGTCGTTGGTGGCTGTGGCGTGGTGCTCTTCGTGGTGCGGTGAGCTTGGCATTGCCATCGTTGGCTATTAGAGAAGTAGGAGTCGGTCCTTTTGTCATGTTTGATGGTTTTGTTTGATGGAGTGGTATGGTCTTCTTTTTCTTTTTTTAGTGTAGTTTTTGTTTTAGTTTGTTTCTTCCCCTGAGGGTATGAAATGTTTTTCCCCTTGAGGGATGAAATGTTCTTCCCCTAGGGAGTTGACATTTCTTGGGGGACATGCAAGAATTCGTGCTTCATATGACCGGGATTGGTCGGGCATTGTACCAGTTACAATGTTGGTTGGATCTCTCGTTTGTGCTAATGGCTAGGAAATCTCCTAGTTGCACAGTCGTATCGTTGAGCATGTCACGATGACTCGATTCCCGATCACTATTTGAAGTCCATGTTTGTGATGTTTCTTTTCTGTTTGTTTTAGACTTCGGTCGAAGTTTTGTTCTCCATGTGGGTGGGGGCTTTTCCTCTGATCTTGCATCACTTGTATGGGTTTAACCCCTGTTAATGAAAGGAACTCCCTTTGCAAAAAAAAAAAAAAATTGTAGGCTAGTGCTTCTATGTGAATATCACTTCATTCATTGTGGGTAGATGTTTTTTCTTTTCATGATTCCATTTGTCTTAGGTGAATGCCTTCTCCTTTCGTCACTCCTATATATATATATATAGGGGGCGGATTGAGGGAGTACAGTATCTACAAAATGTACGCTGGGCATAATCTAATAGCCATCCGATGATAATCTAGTGATCTATACCAATGCCACCAATTAATGAGATGAGCAGTACTGAAATGTCAGCAAGATTGACGGGTGAGGATAAATACAATAATTGATACCATGCCCAAAAAGTGTAACATAAATTAAGCTAAAAATATGTGTTTTACTAAAAATAGATTCTCCACACTCTAGTACTAGATGCTAATCAAAACGGATTCAAAAATATTTACATTGTAAATGAGATAGAAGGAAAAAATGTAAATTTGTTCTAACGAAGTATATAAACCTATGTAACAACTATAACATCAGATTGTAACAAATGTACATGTCCATTGTAACATTACGATATGTTTTTGTAACAAAAACTAAATAACATTGTAATCCATTATTGAGTTATGTTTAGATGTATTAGAACTATTATAAAATCCCCCATCAGTGAACATGTGTAAAAACAACGAGTTTTACCAAAATTATAATACAAAATGTTACTTTTAGCATCAATTGGGCTACGAAATACTATATACTAATCAAAACAGAATTACAAAAGTAGCATTAACGAGTACTACTTATGCATTTATGCATGAGGTATTGAAAAAAAAAAAGTACAATTCTTGAAGCAAAGTATAACATATGATGTAACTAATATATCATCGGATTGTAAAAAATAAATGTAATATAATATCTTGTGATACATTGTAGCTGCTTTGTAATATATCATTTTCATTGAATCTAAGTTTTGTGTTACAAAGAGACATTGAATAATAAGGACATTGGAAGTTGAGTTGTAATATAAGCTAACAACACATAAAATAATATAAAGTTAGTTGTAATACAAGTAAACAACATAAAATAATTGATAGTCAAGTTGTAATACAATGCATCAATACATAAAAATAATAAATAGTCGAGTTGTAATACAAGTCAACATCACATAATTGACTATAATATGAGCAATTGACGTTATTATAGGAGGTAATCAATACGAAATTTGTGTATTTCGTTGTTATATTCTATATATAATAAGATAATTATAATTGATTATTTCCAAAATTAATCGATAGTTTGTGTGAGTTGGTTAAAACTATTTATGATATAGTAAAGTGATTTCATCAAATACTTGTGTAATCCAACGATCATCATTTTAAACCTTTTAATGAATTTATAAAAACAGTACTCAATATATATATATGTTGTCCATCTCTATCCATTTTCGTATTCAACCTAATCCACTCTTATCCTTCATTCAATTTCACCCTTGTCCACTTCTATCCTTATCCAATTTCATCTTTATTCCCTTCCATGTTCATTCCCATCCTCCTATCCACTTTCATCTCCCTCCATCTACTAAATAATTTGACATGCTCCGAAGAAACGGACTCATAAGTATATATATAGCTACTAATTAAACTTTCTTTCGATGAAAGGAATACCGGAATGCTTCGATCCTTTGTATTGTTCCAAATGCCTGAGGAGATCTTCTATACAACAAACACGATACGTAAGTAGTAACTGAAGAATAATATATTACAAATTTGGGGAAATGACAAGTAGATATATCTACGTTTGAAAAACTCGAGGAATCACATTACTAAAAATGCAAACCTCCAATCAAAGAAACAACTAGACTAGGATAATTACATAATGAGCTACATTTATATTGTATACTTTGCAGATTTAACCTAGAATGACTTTTGAGCAAAAGTTAGAATCTCTATATATAGTTCAAGCACTTTGAATCTGATCTTTAAACTTCAATTACAAGTAAGGGTGAAATTAGAATATTGGTGATGGGGTTGCACATAATTAATTATATAAAAATAAAAAATCTAATATTATGGCATTAAATTTTTTTACATGGTTGTCATTGAAAGCATTAGAAATGATTTTTTTGTCATCTATTTTCCAATATTACTTTAAATGCCTCGAAAATGTTACAACATTTTCATAATTGTCACTGTATTAATTAGCACCATTAAATTTAGTGGTGATGAACCCAAAAATAATGAAATTTTATATTTTTCACTTTTGATCCTTATTTTTTCTCTCCCCCCATCCTCTTCTCCCTCCTCCTCCTTCCTTTCGTCCTCCCTTCTCTCTCCACCTTCCCTCGCCACACCTCATTGGATGTGGATGGACTTCGCTGCATCTCCTCACCTGCCATTCATCTCTAGCCTCCTCTATCTCGACCTGTCACACGAGTCTCCACCTCTTTCCTCTTCCACCTCCTCCATCTTCCTTCTTCGTTGTCTCACCTGCACCTCATGCCTCTACCTAACACCCCTTCCACCTCACTCCACCTCCATTGCTCCCTTCAACCTTCTCTCGCATATGCCACCTGCAAGGAGGGCATTGCGGAGGGTGAGGAGGAAGTTAGGGAAGAAGATGCGGTGAGGCCAAGGGCAAAGGAGAAGAAAATGGAGAGTGTCATAACGAAGGTGGGGGTAACCTAGGCGATGGAGAAGGCAAAGGAGGCAAGAGGGGAGAGGAGGGGATAGAGGCGTGGGGGGGTGATGCCTAGGAGAGAGAGTAGGGTAGAGGTGGAGGTGGAAGGTCTTCTTGCAAACAATCTTGATGGAAATGGGGAGGAGGTTAGAGAGGTGGAGGACCTTCCCATTGCCGATGCCATAATCATGAACCAAGCAGTGGTTCTCGATGAGCTTGCAGTTGTTGCAAATGAGCCTTTACTTGTTAGCGAGGAAACTCTTGAAGGACTGGATCTTGAGCTTGATGGTGGCCAAACTATGGCTTTTTGAGATGAATAGGGATCAAGGCGGTGGAAGGGGAGGGGGAGGGTTGGGTTCTATTTACGAGGAAGAAGAATCAGCGAATAGAAGGAAGGGAAGGAGCTTAAATGGGGTAGAAGTGGATGGGAGATTGGTTTCCAAAGAGGGTCAACTTTTTCCTCGGGATATTCAAGAGGGGGCATTATATGATGATTGTTGATGGTGTTTTGTTGGTAAGTGTTGAGGAAAATTTGAGCTTTGGTAATGTGGGAGTTTGCCAAATTTTTTGTTGGGGGGGGGGGGGGGTGGAGGAGCAAATCAATAGAAGAGATGGATAACAAGTAGATGGAGGAGGTGAAAGGTAGCGACGTAGCAAAGGTTATAGCTACTGCCATCAAGGATGGAGGAGGAGAGAAAGGAGGAAAAAGATAGGAGAGAGAGTGAAAAGATTTTTCATGTAAAAAAATCTAATTTTTTTATTATTTTTAAGTTCACCATTGTTAATAGTTAATGGTAATAACTAATGGAATAACAAGTTTGAAAGTGATGTCATATTTTTAGTGATATTAAAGTAACATTAGAAAGTGGATAGTAAGAAAATAATTTTTGATATTTTTAATTGCATCTATATAAAAATATCTTAACAAGAAAATTCTTATTTTGAGTTGTATAATTATTAAAAAGTATAACTTGACAAATTAAAAGCATGCATTTGTCATAAGAAAATAATTAGAAAATAACGTAGAATTAATTATTACCTTTATATAGCTAGAATCCTACTTTATTTCATGACATTAAATTTATTTGTCGATTCTTTCGTGCTAAATTTATGGGCAATCTTTATTACTAATGGATAGTTATTTAGTATATCATTTTAGAGCATAATAATTCTATTCTTTTCTTTATACTATATATCTATGCAACGTAAGCAAATAGATTGGACAGTGAGATACTAAATACTTTTGCCTCTTGACTCTCCGCTAAGAAAGAAATTAAAAAAAATATCAAAGTCGCGTGAGATTGGTATAGAACGAGGGAAAAAGGATTGTTAGGGGTGGTAGAAGAAATTAAGAAAAATGATATATCTCGTAGAGACAGTTAAAGTTGAGAAAAAAAAAAAGACAATGAATAACATGCCGTAGCAAGGAGAAAAAAAAATTAATAAGAGCCACAATGATTTCTTCAATCCCCACGTTGCTGATTTTTACGATTTTATTTTGAAATATTCTCGTACTTACCCTTATTTTTTTGTGATAAATATATATATGGAAGGGCTAATATGAACATTACATATAAAGGAAATTTTGATAAAGAAAAAACGGGAGGACAGCAGATAATTTTTGTGGTTTTCAAACATCAAGAAAGGGGAAAATAGGATTTATCTCATCGGCAAGTAGAAGCAAACGGAACGGGATCCAACTTGGACTACATCCGACGGCTGATGTTTCACGGACAGGGTAAAAGGTCTGACTTTTCCCTGCTCCGTTGCCCTTAACTCTTCTCACCTCCAAACCCCATTCCCATCCCACCACATTCGGATCGGAGACATGAACACACTTCAACAATTCACCCTCCTCCTCCTCCTCCTCCTCCTCCCTCTCCTTTACTTGCACCACCATTACACCCATGCACAAAAACGGTCCAACGACTACCCAACTGCCAACCTCTCCACCACGTGGATCAACTCCCCCATCGCTCCCCACACAATAGACTACCGGCCGGAGTTTGACACCACCATCCTCCTCCACCAGAGCACCTCCGTCTACGACGCATCCTTCGCCTTCGGCTTCTACTGCCGTGATCCATGCAGTGACTACCTCCTCTCCATCTTCGTCGTCTCCACCACCAATCCACAGGTCGTGTGGTCCGCCAACAGGGACAGACCCGTCACAGGCAATTCCACATTGGAGCTGACCAAAGACGGTGACTTGGTGCTGAAGGACGCCAACGGGAAACTCGCTTGGTCGACCAACACGACGGGTAAGTCTATCGTTGGTTTGAATCTAATGAAGAGTGGGAATCTGGTGCTGCTCGACACGAAGAACGCCATCGTGTGGCAGTCGATGGATCACCCGACGGACACTTTGCTCTCTGGACGGAGCCTCAAGGAGGGCCAGAGACTCACGGCGAACGCATCCGCGTCGAATTGGACTCGAGGTCAGCTCTATACCGCCGCAAGGTTATTACGAGTTTGCGGAGGGGAGTACGATTGAGCTCAACTCGAGTACGGGTTCCTATTTAGTGAGTATCACGGATCGAGCTTTCACCTTTGTTGCCAATTCGTCTTCTTCGAGCGACACAAATGGGACCCTCGAGGACCCGCCGGCGTCCGCAGTTCAGTTCCTGAGATTGGAGTCAGATGGGCAGTTGAGGCTCTACGAGTGGCTGTCGGATGGGCGGTTCTCTCGGTGGTCTTCGACGGTGGATGTGATCGAGCCGTATCTTGGGGACTGCAATTCCCCACCGTGTGTGGAAGATATGGCATCTGTTCCCAGGGGGTCTTTTGTATGTGCCCTCTACAGGGTATCGGTTCTAGTGTCCAATACTTTAAGCAGGTGAATGACAAACAACCGAGTCTTGGTTGCCACGTGGTTTCACCCTTGAGTTGCCAATCTATGCACCAGCAGCAGTTCCTCGAACTCGAACAAGTCTCGTACTTTCATTACAATCATGATTCTCTTTGGTATCGGAATTTAACAACTGTGGAGAGCTGCAAGGAGGAATGCCTTAGGAATTGCTCTTGCAAAGCAGCCCTCTTCCGATATGGTTTGAATGCTTCGTCGGGCTATTGTTACTTGCCGAATGAGATCTTTTCTTTGATGCACATTACGCATCGAAGAAACCTTCACAACTCCACTGCATATATAAAAGTCCAAGCTAAACCGCCTTCACACACTTTATCTACACGTCTGGTCGTCGGGGTTACCGTTGGAGCCGTGGTGGGTGTACTCGTCATTCTTGGCATCGCGATTGTAGCGTACAGAAAGGCAAGAGCTAAGGGGGAAGATGAGGAAGAGGACTTCCCGAAGTTTCCTGATATGGCCACGAGGTTCTCCTATGTAGATTTGAGATCTGCCACAGGGAATTTCGCTAGAAAGCTCGGCCATGGAGGATTCGGGTTGGTTTTCGAAGGGAGGTTGGCAGATGGGACTAGAGTTGCAATCAAGAAGTTTGAGAGTGTTCGTCAAGGAAACAGAGAGTTCTTTGCAGAGGTCCAGACAATCGGCAATATTCACCATCTCAACCTGGTGAGGCTTATTGGATTTTGTGTAGAGAGGTCAAACAAACTTCTGGTTTATGAGTACATGAGTAATGGCTCGCTAGACAAATGGATCTTCGGAAGAGCAGCGGGACTTCGACTCGGTTGGCAGATTTGTCGCAAGATCATACATGATGTTGCAAAAGGATTGCTGTATCTGCACGAAGAATGCCGACGGAAGATCGTTCATCTCGATATCAAGACTCAGAACATCCACCTCGATTCGGATTTCAATGCAAAGGTCTCAGATTTCGGGTTGGCTAAACTAATTGACCGGGATCAGAGTGCAGTCATCACTATGATGAGGGGAACACCAGGATACTTAGCTCCAGAATGGTTGACTTCAGCAATCACTGAGAAGGTTGATGTGTATAGCTTCGGAGTTGTGATTGTGGAGGTTGTGTGTAGAAGAAAGAACTTGGATTACTCACAACCAGAGGAACGTCTACATCTCCTTTCATTGTTGAAGGAGAAGGCCATGATGGGTCGATTGTTGGATGTCATCGAGGAAAATAGAATAACTATGGAATGCAACTTGGAGGAACTGGAGAAGATGTTGAAGTTGGCTATATGGAGTCTACAGAATGACTCTAGCAAGAGGCCATCCATGTCTATCGTTGTGAAGACGTTAGAAGGAGGAATGGAGATTACAGATGATCTAGACTATGATTTCATCGCTCCCATGCAAAGAGTTGATCACAGATTGGTGGAATTAAATGGTTCAGCGCCATTACCAGCATCGGTACTGTCGGGTCCTAGATGAAAGAAGATGCTCCCTTTAAATTCATAGAAAGAAAACAAATCCAATTTATAACTTTATGGTACTGTCACGTCATGGGTCAAAGAGGATTCTTCAATTTATATGCAGAAAGACGAAATTCCAAGTCTGCTTCTTCTTGCAAAGGAGAATAACATATGGTATAATTCTCATGCTATTGTTAGATTTCTTTTCTCTTGTAAATTAAATCCACGAATGTAAGACATTATTGGCTTCCTTCCCTTCATTATTAGTTGGACATTTTATAGTTTGTATGAGATGGTGCGGCCAATTCTTCAATAGACCATTATGCTTCTTTGCAAACGCCAAAACATTTATACTATTTTTTTTTTGAAACAAACAAAACATTTATACTATTGCTTATGTATTTTTTGCCTTTTGTTATCTTTCCAAAGAGGTACCTTGCAACTCATTTTCTTATGATGTAAATCAAGCACTTATATAGATACGTTACTTATTCCTTTAGAAAACCAATGCAGAAACATTATTGTATTGGTCAAATTTGATGCGTTTGTACCCCCCTTGATTCCATAAATCCTACGATCTTTTCGGCTCCTGTTTATTACATATGGCCCATCGATTTCAAGTTGACTTAAGGATGGGTTAAGTTTGAATCTTGCCCCAACCGAGCAAATCTAAGGCTTTCAAATAAGTCATCCTTTTCATTCAATTGCCTTCCACCATCTCCCCTCCTTTCGCTTGAGTTCCATGTTGCTTCCCGTTGTCTTGCTTGGTTTCGAGGTATGAAATTTTTTACTGTTTCTCCACGCATCAAAGAACATAAAGTCATCCATTCTATTTGTGAAACTATTAAGGACCACTGCACATCCTCACTTTCAAAGCAAACAAGAGAATATTTTCTGATTCAAGAAAAAACCTCATTAATGAATTTACTAAAAAAGAGACAACTTTACATCATAGTACATTTTTTGACTAACTTGTGTATTTACTGTTGAAGAAGTGAACCGACAAACACTTTTGTCAAACCTTTAAGCGAGAAAGATACTAAAAAGCCCTATGGAAGCTAGTTAATCTGATCTCCATGATAAGCTTATAAAGTCAAGTTTCATGTTGAGACCCGATTGCCTACATAGGGGTGTCAACTCACTTGACCATAAATTATCAGGTTGGGTTTGACTCGACCCAATTGATGAGAAAACAAGTCCTTCCTTAATCCCAAACAGCACCTAATAAGTGTTAGTGGCACAAGATGGAGGATTAAATTGTGTAATAAAATTAATAAAGACAAAATACAATCAATTGCACAAAGGAAGATAAGAATTTATAGAGGAAATCTTTGCGGGAAAAAACTCTGTTTAGATCTCCCAATATAAGATTTTGCCTCCAATAAGTGAGAATTACTATGTCACAACAAATCCAAGGATGGTGTTTTTTAAATTACAAAACCCCTCTCCTGGACATACCCTACGCAGAGTTTTGCCCCTCCTAAGAGAGAACAGAAACCCATAGATCAGTGATGAGAACCTCATCATGAGCCATAACTAGCTCATTTTGACCCAATACAAAGGATAAAAGCTCCTGCATATCTCAAGGAAAAGCTTAACTCAGAGAATTCTGAGTTTGAGAAGAAAACAAGTCATAAGGGGTAAAAGTGCAATTTTACCAGTATAATCTGCATACAGGGTAATTCAGGGCCCAAACATAGGTCAAAACAGCTTAATAAGAATAAAAGTGGGATGAGATGATCTAGCAAGGGCTACAGCACTTCCAAGGAACCAAATGATAATCTGTAACCCTAAAACAACCCACTTCAATTCACAAGGTTCGAGGCAAAGTAAAAATAGAATAAACCCTCTAAAATTCATAGAAAAATAATCTCTAGGGTTTAGAACCTTCAATTTGGCCTTTAGAACCCATTTTGACCTACATTGAGAACCATGCCCAATTAATAACTTAATTTGGGTTTTTGCGCAAATTTACCGGTCAAACAAGGTTTAATATGAAAATAAAATTCACCATCAGATTCCTTAGGTCCTAATTAGTCATGTATAAAAACTTGAGCCTAAGAAGAAACCTCCTTGACCGACTTCACACTTTGGTCCTCATATATTTACTCTTTGGCCCTCAACTTTTGAACCCTCGCATTTTGGCCCCTAACTCTCCTTCGTTCTTTGCAATCAGGTCCCTCCTGCAAAACCCTGCCAGCACCATGCTCCGGCGACCTTGCGCGGAGCATGGCGCCGGGCAGGGTGAGGTGGGGGACCTGGCAAGTGTACCGGGGGTGCCCTGCGTCGTCAGCCGTCGCAGGAGCACCCCCCTGGACATTGTAGGCCACCATACCGGCCGTGCGAACGCACGGACGGTATGGGTTCATGTTCCGACCACTCTCCGGCGAGGGAGACACGTCGTCTCCCTCCGCCTTCCTCCCTGCTTCATCCCTATAAATACCCCCCGCCGCTCCACCGACGAGGTCAGCCTGGATCTGACGGAGAAAACCCCCAGCTTTCTTCTCTTCTTTCTCCGGCAGACGCTCACCAGCTCCGGCGACTTCCTCCCCCTCCACCTCTTCGCTCTGCCGCACTACCAGCAGCAGAGACTTCCTCCCCTGCTCTTCCCGCGCCACGCCGCACCCAGCTGGCGCCTCTCCAGCCCTCTGCTCGCCGCCGCCCCTCTCCCTGAGCATCGTCTTCTCCGGCGACAGTCGATACGACTGTCGCCCTGTTCCTCCCCCTTCGTCCCTGCAAGTAAGTTAGACCTACTCCCCTTCTTCTCCTCTTTCTTTCCCCGCTTTCAATTTAGTCAATTAAACCCTCGACCGCTCCTGTTCACCCTCATCCTCTCCGCCTCCGACCACCCTCCGGCGAGCCGCTCCCATCACCTCAGCGACCCACACGGCTCGCCGACCACCGCAGAACCTCCGCCTCCTCACCCTGATCCTCTTCCGCCCCTCCACTTCCCACCAAACACCCTCTGCAGATCCACCGAACACACCCACTTCTTCGCTCACAGTTTGACCTAGGACGACCTGTTAGCTCCATCTCGCCCCCTGCAGACCCCCTGACCACCTTCGCCGTGCCACGGCGAAGGTCCCCCGCCTGTCTGATTTGGCCGAGAGGCCGTTCTATTGATTTCAGGTTCCAGGCCTTGACCGCCATTGGCGAGGAAGCTCGAAGCTTGCTTGAGGTTGCTCCAAGCCTAGATATCCCAGGTTGAAGACCTAGGCTGCGCGAAAGAGTCTTGCGCACACACCCTGGCCCTCAATTGGAGTTGCGAGCCTCAACAGCTGTTGCAATTGGAAGCACCATCCCTACTGCAGGCGTGAGAGAAAAGGGGTGCGCGGATAGTCCCACCTCGGGAATTTCTGAAGCCACACACCCACATAAGTTGCAAAAGTGCCACCATCTGTTTGCCTCAGTTACCACGGGGTGAGGTCCCTCTCACCCGACCCGACCCGACTCGGCCTCGTCCGTGACCACGCTCCGCGGACCTGGCCCGACCCGATTAGACTGACCTGCACTCCTCGCCCACCACGCACGCCGGTGGGCCTGGACCCGGGCCTGACCCGAACCCGATTACCCGGTAGCGCTCTGGGAGAGCTTCCGAAGAGTGATTTCAGAGAGAGAGATACGCGGGGGAGGGGGGTAGAGTAGGTTTTTGCCGCTTGACAAAAAAAAACTCTGAAGTGTGCAGGCCAAAGAAGAAGAAGCAGACCCGCTGAAGAAGAAGGAGCTGCTGCACTGTAGCGAAGGCATCGTTAAGTCGTCTCAGCACCGGGGCAGACGACGGAAGGTCAGCAGCCAGAGCAGGAAAGAAGACAGGCTGAAGAAGAAGGAAGAGCAACGGCCATCGCGAAAGAAGAAGAAGAGAGGTCAAGGCAGGTGAAGACAAAGAAGAAGAAGATCTAAAGAAAAAGAAAGAAAGAAAACAAGGAAGAACAGAAGACAGAAGAAAGCAGAAGAAGAAGAAGAAGAACAGGAAGAACAAAAGCCAAAGAGGAGATAAGACAAAGAGGAAGAAAGAAGAGAAGAAGAAGAAGCCAAATTTTCATCTCTCTCTCTCTCTCTCTCTCTTTATTTTTGTAATAGAACTTGTATATCTCTAGAATACAACTTGCTCCCTGAGTTCGACCTCGGGAACTCTTTTATTTTTCCGAGTAAAAAATTTATATTTGAAATGTTGGTAATAACCGGCTTTACTACAACGTTATAACAGAACCGACGTTTCATTTTGGCGCCGTTGCCGGGGAGCAACGGCTATTCTAGAGGTAAACATTCCTGTTTCTTTTAAGTTCTGATAATCTCCTCTCTTTTGTGCAGCTACAGGAACTCAAGAAGACAAGCAACCACACAACCACTCCGAAGACAGGTAAATCTTTTCTCTCACTATTAACCCCTACACTCTAAAGAGGAAGAAAAGAAAAGAACAAGCAATATAGGGCTAACCTGTCTTCCATACTTAGTAACCATAAAAAAAAAAAAAAAAAAAAAAAAAAAAAAAAGTTGCATGTTTTCAACTCATCACTCCTGCACACTATTAAGGGTATTTAAGGGCTAACACATTCTTGCTTGAGCCCTAATTGCCCAACAAAGAGTTAAATGGACCAAGTAGAGCCAACATAAGGTCAAACATTAGGATTTCAGTAGAGACACACCCCTTAATCAAGAATTGAGGAAATCCTAAAGAGGTGTGCCCAAGCCATTGATTGAAAATAATTAACAAGAAAAATCCTAAACAATTGGCTCTCTCTAAACACTTGAACCCTAAAAGACAGGACCTAAAAGCTCTTAAAGAAAACAATAGGTAAAGTTGACCCCTTGGGTTAACCAACCTTAAATTAGGTCACTCTTTGCACTTAAAAAGACTAAAGTTCAAGTGAAACCTTAAGCACCCTGATCTTAAAATTGGTAGACTTAAGAGGTCAAGATCCCCATTCTGGTCTACCTGGAACCGCAGTGACAAGAGAGGTCGGGTGGGGGAAACCCTGTAACCCGTGGGGACGCTCTACCGTGTAGGGGTCTTCGCGGGACTCTCCCTCTCTGGCTGCCCAGGTAATTCTCAGGTGGACGATCTTTCTGATCAAGGGGTCCATCTGCCCCGCACCTCTATAGTCACCCAACACATTTTTGGGTGTCTTGATTGGGTCCAGCACCTTCTAAACTTACCTCTCCCAACTGTGCATGTACGGAAGGAGGTCTCTAAGACCACCCTTAAGACCTCCTTTAGAAATTCACTCTCGTCAAGGCCAAGCCTCGACGCCCGTGTTTGTGCAGCAACACCCTCACATTATTCTCTCTTCTGATTCAGAACCAAGTTCTTCTTCTTCCCCCATCATGGCTCAGCCAGTTGAGGAAGAAAATAATCTGGAACACCAGCTCCAGCGACTCAATGACCTCTTCCAAAACTTCGTGCACCCACCACAGCGTCCTATGATGCGGGACCACTACAATCCTGCTGCGGTGGCCATTGAGCCTCGAGTTAGAATCCCGATTGGAGGACCTGATTCCGAACTAAAGCCCAACATGATTCATGCTATACCTAAATTCCATGGGCTTAATTCTGAAGATCCCTTCCAGCACATCAAACAGCTTAAGCATCTGGCCCACACTTTTGGATCAGATGCGCAAAATCGGGATATTCTTCTCATGAAGATGTTCTCCTTTTCTCTTATGGACAAGGCCGCCCATTGGTATCAAACTCAGACCCGGCCGATCAACACTTGGGGAGAACTTCAATCCGAGTTCTTGAAAAAGTTCTTTCCCGTTGGTCGAACCAACGCCTTGCGCCATCAGATTACACACTTCACTCAACAATCAGGAGAACCTCTCCATGAGGCATGGGATCGTTTTCAGGATCTCATGAGGAAGTGCCCCCATCACGGAGTTCCTAAATGGGAACAAGTCCAATCTTTTTACCAGGGACTCCGTGAGGACATCCGCCTTTTCGTCAATGCAACTTGCGGAGGAAACATCATGGGTCAACATGAAGACACCGTATGGGAGATTCTCGAAAACATGTGCGAGAACTCCATCAACAATGACTCCATGGGATTATTCGACAGGACGAATACCCGCGCAGCGACGAATCTTAAGGGAGCACATGAGACGCAGGGCCTGTCCGCATCAGTCGACCTGGAATTAATGGCCAGTCGATTGGACAAGGTCTCAATCATTGAAAAGAAGGTGGATGAGCTGACTCAGCACTTGCAGCGAGCCACCTCTGCGCGTAACTCCTTTGCACAACCTCCTTCCACACAGGAGACTGTGCAAAATATCCTCCACCGATCCTCCCTTGGGATGGATCCATATCCATCCCCATCTGATTCTTGGACTGGAAGATCATCCGATCCTTTCTTCACCAGCCGGGGGAACTCCATTCCTCCTTTCCCTGATTCTCAGGAGGTTCCTCAGGCCTGCGAGGACCTCAACGCCATCCAGAACGACCCATTCTCCAACACTTACAACCCTGGATGGCGAAACCATCCCAATTTTCAGTGGGCGGGAAATTCCCAAACCCAAAGACCACCTTTTCAGTCCCGCCCACAGCCCTCTCATCACTACCAGCCGCCTCAGCCTCGGCCCAACCCTACTTATCCATCAGGGCCAAATCAAGATCAAATGTCCTTAATCCTTCAGACTCTGGCTGACATTCAGAAATCGAATGCGGCCATTCAAAAACAGCACAAGGACGAGCTTACTGAAGTTAAAACTCAGCTGGCCCAGTTGGCAAATTCTCGCCAGCCAGGCACACTCCCTTCCCAACCTCTTCCTAACCCAAATAACGTGCCAACCCAGAAGCGCGTTATGAATCCAAATTTAGGCCACGCTCAATGGATTTATCAGGCCCCCACTGCTCCATCTCCAGACGAGATGGAAGCCTCTACTTCTCGTACGGGATTTCAGCAGCAGCCACCCCTCCTACCAAATCTAAACCAAAATCAGGCCGGATTAAATTCTGTAACAACACGTAGTGGTAAGACAACTCAGGACCCGCATTATCCAAACCAATCCCAGCCTGATAACCATGACCCTAGGATAATTATCCAAGGTACCGCTGTTCCAGACCCACAACCTGGACCTATCCTAGAGGAACCAACCAAGATCCCGTTTCCCGAGGCCCTGACCAAGGGAAAGAAGACCACCAAACCCGTGGCCCCTGAGGAGGACCTGGTCAAGCTCTTTGAGCAGGTCCACATAAACATCCCCTTGATGGATGCAATCCGCCACGTACCAGCTTACGCACGATTTCTAAAGAATATATGTACACCCCAGCGTAAGCCGCGAACCAAGGGGGGGAGCCCAATTGTTCTGTCAGAGCAAGCCAGCTCTGTAATCCTTAGTAGACTCCCACCCAAGGCAAAAGATCCTGGAACTCCCCTGATCTCCTGTAAGATAGGTGGTACCCAACTTGATAGAGCATTGTTAGACTTAGGTGCATCTATAAATCTGATACCCACATCCTTACTTGACCATCTGGAAGAATCTGAGCTGAAACCAACCGAGGTGACATTACAATTAGCAGATCGATCTATAAAGTCACCAAAAGGGATTCTCGAGGATGTTATCGTGAGAGTGCGGGATTTCTATTTTCCAGTGGACTTTATAGTCTTAGACATGGATGCACCTGAGAACCCTAGGGATACACCAATCATTCTAGGGAGACCTTTCTTGGCTACTGCTAGAGCCAACATCAGCTGTGAGGAGGGCCAAATAGAGCTTAAGTTTGGAGATCAAACACTGAAAATTGATATATTTAAGGCCCAACAAGGAATTAATTGCGGCGTCATCGAGCAAATTTGTGACATCAAGACTTTGGTTGATGAATCACACCTCCAGAATGACTTGAGTATTCCTCATCAACCACAGAAGGATCTTGACCCGCAAATAGAGGAGTCAAATCCAGATGTGAACAACCCAGTAACTCCCACCCTTGAACCTCACATCTACACTGAACCACCCGCTGCTGCTGAAAACCCCATCCTCGAACTGAAACCCCTTCCTGCTCATTTGAAATACATCTTTTTGGGTTCTAATCAGACCCTTCCTGTGATCATCAATTCCAACCTTAGTCCTGAACAGGAATCCCGTCTGATTGTTGTCCTCCAGCAACATCGCAGAGCCATCGGATGGACCCTCGATGATTTGACTGGAATAAGTCCCTCTTATTGTACTCATCATATCTATTCAGAAGAGGGCACACGACCTTCTCGTGAAATGCAGAGACGCTTAAACCCCAATCTGCAGGAGGTCGTGAAAAAGGAGATCATCAAGTGGTTAGATGCCGGGATCATCTACCCGATCTCCGATAGTCGTTGGGTGAGCCCAATTCAGGTCGTGCCTAAGAAGGCAGGACTCACCACTATAACGACTGGGACCGGAGAAATCATTCCTACCCGATTAGCCAACTCGTGGAGAGTCTGTATAGATTACCGTCGACTCAATTCCTCCACGAAGAAGGATCATTTCCCACTACCCTTCATTGATCAAATTCTCAAAAAATTAGCGGGAAATAGGTTCTTCTGCTTCCTTGACGGGTACTCCGGTTACAACCAGGTGGCAATCCATCCTGAGGACCAAGAAAAGACCACGTTCACCTGCCCCTTCGGAACGTACGCTTTCCGAAGGATGCCTTTCGGTCTTTGCAATGCACCCGCTACTTTTCAGCGATGCATGCTTGCCATATTCTCAGATATGGTAGGTGATTATCTGGAAGTCTTCATGGATGACTTTTCAGTTTTCGGAGCATCATTCGACGATTGCCTCCAACACTTGGTCCAGATACTCAGGCGGTGCATCGACGTGAATTTGGTTCTTTCCTGGGAAAAGAGCCATTTCATGGTGCCTGAGGGAATTGTCCTGGGACACTCAATTTCGGAGAAAGGTATCCAAGTGGATCGAGCTAAGGTTAATCTGATTTCTCACCTTCCTATGCCTAGCTCGATCAGGGACATCCGATCCTTTTTAGGGCATGTCGGTTTTTATCGACAATTTATCCCTGATTTTTCAAAAATCGCACGCCCCCTGACCACTCTTCTCTCCAAGGATGTTCCCTTCGAAATCTCCAAGGAATGCACTCAAGCATTTGAAATCCTGCGTGACCGAGTCACCCAAGCCCCGATCCTACAATCCCCTGATTGGTCTCAACCCTTTGAGATCATGTGTGATGCATCCGACTTCGCTGTAGGAGCGGTTTTGGGGCAGAAAAATGACAAGAAACCTGTGGTCATTTACTACGCCAGCAAAACACTCGATGAGGCTCAGCGTAACTATACAGTTACTGAGAAAGAGCTGCTAGCTGTAGTATTTGCCCTTGAGAAGTTCAGATCATACCTTCTGGGTTCCCATGTCATCATATACTCGGATCACACGGCTGTTAGGCATCTCCTTGCAAAGAAGGACGCGAAACCTCGATTGATCCGATGGATCTTGCTGTTGCAAGAATTTGACCTCGAGATTCGCGATAAAGCGGGAAAACAAAACGTGGTAGCTGATCACTTGTCCCGTCTTCCTTCTGAAATGATAGACCCTTCCGGACCCATCACTGAGCATTTTCCCGATGAGCACCTGCTGACTATTGGTACTAGCCTTCCATGGTTTGCTAATATTGTAAATTACTTGGCATCTCATCAGACCCCGTCCGATTGGCCGAAGGCCAAGAAAGACAAATTACGCTCCGATGCCAAGTATTACATTTGGGAAGACCCGTACCTCTTCCGCATAGGTGCCGATCAGATCATCCGGAGATGTGTCCCGGAAGGGGAAGTCAACAATATCCTCTCTTTCTGCCATGACCAGGCATGCGGTGGCCATTTTGCCGGGCATAAAACCGCATCAAAAGTCCTCCAGTGCGGCTTTTACTGGCCCACACTGTTCAAAGACGCACACAGTCATTGCAAGGCATGCAGTCGTTGCCAGACTTTGGGCAACATGAGTCGTCGTGACATGATGCCTATGCAACCGATTCTAGTATGCGAAATCTTTGATGTTTGGGGGATTGATTTTATGGGCCCCTTTCCTATTTCGGATGGTTTCGAATACATTCTGTTGGCTGTGGACTACGTGTCCAAATGGATCGAAGCCATACCGACCCGAACCTGTGATCACAAAATCGTTCTCAAATTCATTCATCAACACATTTTCTCAAGGTTCGGGATTCCTCGTGCAATAATCTCTGATGGGGGGACCCATTTCACAAATGCTCAGTTTAGGTCACTGATGACCAAATACGGGGTGTCTCACCGAATCTCTACTCCTTACCACCCCCAAACTAATGGTCTAGCTGAGCTGTCGAATCGGGAAATCAAGAAAATCCTGCAGGTCACTGTTCGACCTGACAGGAAGGACTGGTCGTCCCGACTTCCGGAAGCATTGTGGGCCTATAGGACCGCCCACAAGACCCAATTGGGCATGTCTCCCTTTAGATTGGTGTACGGAAAGGCATGCCACCTTCCCGTCGAACTGGAGCATAAAGCCTA
The DNA here is from genome assembly GCA_037157565.1 of Thalassia testudinum. Classification (NCBI taxonomy): domain Eukaryota; kingdom Viridiplantae; phylum Streptophyta; class Magnoliopsida; order Alismatales; family Hydrocharitaceae; genus Thalassia; species Thalassia testudinum. The sequence goes on from JAZHRO010000065.1 coordinate 43,388,810, forward strand.
TTGGGCAGTACGGAACTGTAATCTAGATCTTTCCAAGGCTGGGACCCACAGAAAACTCCAAATCAGCTAGATCGATGAATTACGCACAGACGCGTACGAGAACTCGCAAATCTACAAGGAGCGGGTTAAAGCCTTCCACGACAAACACATCTCGAGAAAGATCTTTCATCCTGGTCAAAAGGTCCTACTCTTTGATGCCCGACTCAAACTCTTCCCAGGAAAACTGAGATCTAAGTGGGTCAGACCATATTTGGTCCGACAGGTTTTTGGAAATGGAGCAATCGAAATCAGTCCACTCAGCCACGATTCTGAACCTTTCATCGTGAATGGTCAAAGACTCAAGCCGTTCATTGATGTAACTTCTACTGATTTGGCTGAGGCATCTTATATCCTCCGTTCCCCTTGAGCTTATTGCGCCCAGCCGATGGCGTAAAACTCAGCGCTTAACGGGAGGCAGCCCGTCATTCTCTTTGAAAACCTGAAACTTGTTCTGACACCTTTCAGCACTCGAAGTTCACCCTTATAGACAGCCGACCCCAACTCAGATGTTCGCATCTGAAATTTGAAATCGTCCGCAAAAATTCAACCCGACCCATCCACTCACCCAAATTTCTGTCTTAAGGAATGAACTAAGACCCCCTAGGTTACAATGAGGACATTGCAAATCTTAGGCATGGGGGGGTAGGAAAGTGCAAAAACTTGTAAGAAAATGTTTCAAACAAAAAAATTCACATATGCCAAAAATACCATAAAAATTAAAAAATTTTTTTCGAAAAAGAATAAGAGGAAAAGAGGAGAAGGAAAATTTTGTGAAGGAGAAAAGAAACAAAATGAAAAAGGAGCACAAAATTATGAGAAAAAGTGATAGTCATTAGTAAGGAACTAAGGAATTAACCTAAGTTCTAGACCTCATTCGAGAAAATAACTGAAAAGTGCACAATGAGATTAGTAAGAATGCAAACCTTAGGCATTCTTGAATAGACTCTTAGTACCCATTAAGATCTGGACACTCCTCAAGAGGTTGAGGAAAATGAAAAGCTGAAGTATTAGGTCTAAGGCTTAGGGAGTATTCGGCCTCGTTAACTAATTTTTGGTTTACGGGACTCAGTAACCTAAGCACCCTAATCTCACACACAGCCTGGTTCAGTAAGCGTAAAAATCAGAATCACGCAGAAGCGTCACAAAAATCTGAAAAGAACATCTAGAATAGGAGCGGCCGATCAACACAAGTTGATTTGGACGAGTTCCCAGCGCGGAGAGGCGGGAAATCCCCTCGAAGATGCGTAACAAAATATCATCTCCTCGGTGCTTGTCTCTTAGGATATTTACATATCCTACGGGGGGCATATAAGCACTCTGCTGGTTCAGATTCCATGGATGGCATTATCTCGAAATGTCAATTGCCAGGGTCTGGATTCGGCCACGGAATACCATGGATGGGATTATCTCGAAATCTCAATAGCCAGGGTTCCGGGGGTTGCCATGGGCGGTGCTATCTCGAAGCATCGATCGCCAGGAACCCTTGAGGATTGATGATGGGAGCAAGGAATCTGATACAGACCGTGTTGAAAAGCCAATCCTAGGCTAGAACTAAAAAGAAAAAGAGAGAGAAAACTCTCCAAACAGAAAAACTTTCTATCTCTCTCTTACAAAACGCACTGCGAACTGAGCCAGGGCTAAAATCATTTCAAGCACGGGTGCTTTAACCACGAAGTCCAATAAACCTTAGGTTAGTTCTTGTGGGCCTTAAAAACCTTTGCTAAAAGACTGAGGCTAAGGCTAGACAGATTTGGATCTTGACTGGTACTGGAGTACCTTTTAGGCCTATGATCAGCATTCTAACCTAATCTATGAAGGCACTTATCTAAAACTATTGAAAACTTCATGGTCTAGAACAAGGGTTGAAACCTTAAGTTTTTGCTAAGGGACTAGCAAAAGCTAGGCATGGGGGTATGATGAGAACCTCATCATGAGCCATAACTAGCTCATTTTGACCCAATACAAAGGATAAAAGCTCCTGCATATCTCAAGGAAAAGCTTAACTCAGAGAATTCTGAGTTTGAGAAGAAAATAAGTCATAAGGGGTAAAAGTGCAATTTTACCAGTATAATCTGCATACAGGGTAATTCAGGGCCCAAACATAGGTCAAAACAGCTTAATAAGAATAAAAGTGGGATGAGATGATCTAGCAAGGGCTACAGCACTTCCAAGGAACCAAATGATAATCTGTAACCCTAAAACAACCCACTTCAATTCACAAGGTTCGAGGCAAAGTAAAAATAGAATAAACCCTCTAAAATTCATAGAAAAATAATCTCTAGGGTTTAGAACCTTCAATTTGGCCTTTAGAACCCATTTTGACCTACATTGAGAACCATGCCCAATTAATAACTTAATTTGGGTTTTTGCGCAAATTTACCGGTCAAACAAGGTTTAATATGAAAATAAAATTCACCATCAGATTCCTTAGGTCCTAATTAGTCATGTATAAAAACTTGAGCCTAAGAAGAAACCTCCTTGACTGACTTCACACTTTGGTCCTCATATATTTACTCTTTGGCCCTCAACTTTTGAACCCTCGCATTTTGGCCCCTAACTCTCCTTCGTTCTTTGCAATCAGGTCCCTCCTGCAAAACCCTGCCAGCACCATGCTCCGGCGACCTTGCGCGGAGCATGGCGCCGGGCAGGGTGAGGTGGGGGACCTGGCAAGTGTACCGGGGGTGCCCTGCGTCGTCAGCCGTCGCAGGAGCACCCCCCTGGACATTGTAGGCCACCATACCGGCCGTGCGAACGCACGGACGGTATGGGTTCATGTTCCGACCACTCTCCGGCGAGGGAGACACGTCGTCTCCCTCCGCCTTCCTCCCTGCTTCATCCCTATAAATACCCCCCGCCGCTCCACCGACGAGGTCAGCCTGGATCTGACGGAGAAAACCCCCAGCTTTCTTCTCTTCTTTCTCCGGCAGACGCTCACCAGCTCCGGCGACTTCCTCCCCCTCCACCTCTTCGCTCTGCCGCACTACCAGCAGCAGAGACTTCCTCCCCTGCTCTTCCCGCGCCACGCCGCACCCAGCTGGCGCCTCTCCAGCCCTCTGCTCGCCGCCGCCCCTCTCCCTGAGCATCGTCTTCTCCGGCGACAGTCGATACGACTGTCGCCCTGTTCCTCCCCCTTCGTCCCTGCAAGTAAGTTAGACCTACTCCCCTTCTTCTCCTCTTTCTTTCCCCGCTTTCAATTTAGTCAATTAAACCCTCGACCGCTCCTGTTCACCCTCATCCTCTCCGCCTCCGACCACCCTCCGGCGAGCCGCTCCCATCACCTCAGCGACCCACACGGCTCGCCGACCACCGCAGAACCTCCGCCTCCTCACCCTGATCCTCTTCCGCCCCTCCACTTCCCACCAAACACCCTCTGCAGATCCACCGAACACACCCACTTCTTCGCTCACAGTTTGACCTAGGACGACCTGTTAGCTCCATCTCGCCCCCTGCAGACCCCCTGACCACCTTCGCCGTGCCACGGCGAAGGTCCCCCGCCTGTCTGATTTGGCCGAGAGGCCGTTCTATTGATTTCAGGTTCCAGGCCTTGACCGCCATTGGCGAGGAAGCTCGAAGCTTGCTTGAGGTTGCTCCAAGCCTAGATATCCCAGGTTGAAGACCTAGGCTGCGCGAAAGAGTCTTGCGCACACACCCTGGCCCTCAATTGGAGTTGCGAGCCTCAACAGCTGTTGCAATTGGAAGCACCATCCCTACTGCAGGCGTGAGAGAAAAGGGGTGCGCGGATAGTCCCACCTCGGGAATTTCTGAAGCCACACACCCACATAAGTTGCAAAAGTGCCACCATCTGTTTGCCTCAGTTACCACGGGGTGAGGTCCCTCTCACCCGACCCGACCCGACTCGGCCTCGTCCGTGACCACGCTCCGTGGACCTGGCCCGACCCGATTAGACTGACCTGCACTCCTCGCCCACCACGCACGCCGGTGGGCCTGGACCCGGGCCTGACCCGAACCCGATTACCCGGTAGCGCTCTGGGAGAGCTTCCGAAGAGTGATTTCAGAGAGAGAGATACGCGGGGGAGGGGGGTAGAGTAGGTTTTTGCCGCTTGACAAAAAAAAACTCTGAAGTGTGCAGGCCAAAGAAGAAGAAGCAGACCCGCTGAAGAAGAAGGAGCTGCTGCACTGTAGCGAAGGCATCGTTAAGTCGTCTCAGCACCGGGGCAGACGACGGAAGGTCAGCAGCCAGAGCAGGAAAGAAGACAGGCTGAAGAAGAAGGAAGAGCAACGGCCATCGCGAAAGAAGAAGAAGAGAGGTCAAGGCAGGTGAAGACAAAGAAGAAGAAGATCTGAAGAAAAAGAAAGAAAGAAAACAAGGAAGAACAGAAGACAGAAGAAAGCAGAAGAAGAAGAAGAAGAAGAACAGGAAGAACAAAAGCCAAAGAGGAGATAAGACAAAGAGGAAGAAAGAAGAGAAGAAGAAGAAGCCAAATTTTCATCTCTCTCTCTCTCTCTCTCTTTATTTTTGTAATAGAACTTGTATATCTCTAGAATACAACTTGCTCCCTGAGTTCGACCTCGGGAACTCTTTTATTTTTCCGAGTAAAAAATTTATATTTGAAATGTTGGTAATAACCGGCTTTACTACAACGTTATAACAGAACCGACGTTTCAATCAGGCACTAAACGAACTAATAAAAATAAAATAACGAAATTCCTAACAACCTTTTGAATGATATAGAATATAAAAAAAGGCTAGGAAAGTCCCTTATTAAACCTATATGAAGCTGAGATGGAACAGAGGGAGAGAGGATGCTCTCAAAGATTGCAAAAAACATAAAGAGTACAAAACCACTAGAGCATAGAATGATTAGAAAGAGAGAATAAGAGAGTTTTAGCATAAGAATATTTCTTTGCTTGGTGTGTAAGCTTAAGGAAATCTTAGGTGCATGTATGTATAGGTGTAGGAGGTTAGGTTCAGCCCTTCGATGCCATTGGAATTTAAATTTACATGCAATTATTTGAGGTGGAACGGCTACAATGCATTAATACAACCTTTAAATAGATTAGATGTCTGAAATTAAAAATTAAACATATGAAAGAGATGAATTAGACATTTGAATGAAAAATCAGAAGTCTGAGAATTGAAACGCTTAATCAAATATAAGTAACTAATGATTAATCACTCTTTTGAATGTTGAGATTTGAAAAAAATGAATGTTGGTGAAGTTTTATAGCACATTCAAACATCTAAAAGAAAACATAGACGTCTTAAATATTGGATAGTTTAATATCAAGAATTTTGAAAAGAAATGATGTTTTGGAAGACATCTAAATGAAAAATCAAATATAAATGTTTGAAAATTAAAAATTAGACACCTGAAAAATCCAAATGAGTTCTCAATGTTTTAAAGAAGTAGAATTAAATAAATAGTTTCTAAAATGTGTCCTATGGATTTTCACAAGATTATTAAGTCTCTTTTTGCATTCTAAAACTAAAAAGAATACATGAGCATAATAAGAGAGAAAACTATCAAAAACCTAACTATCATATATCTTTTTGGTTCTTTTTTCTTGACCTTCAACATAGTCATCCCTCCATCCTTTACTTGTTGTTGCTATTTTAATCTTTGAACCTGAAATGTCAATCCTCCAAGAAAAAAATAAATACTAAATGTTTTGTTATCATCAAAATCCGATGTGGGTGGCGAGTTAATCAACCATAAGGGGGAGGAGATGGGGCTCACACCTACACCCCTCAACAGGGAGGTACCAACTGTGCTACCCCTCGACCCCTTAATAATAAGGGACTAATGGACCAAATTTGACATGATATTGGTCAGGTTTTATGTGGAACTAATGGGTTTGTGGGTTTATTGGGTTACATGCAATTCTATATGCAGGTCTAAGGGATCTTTTTATTGGGTCCATTGGGTCTTTACCAAGTCCAAAGAGTCAATGTGGGTTCAATTAGGTCTAGTAGGTTCTGTTTATCTTGTCCATCGAGTCCTATTTATTGGGTCCATGCAAGTCCAAGAATTAAATCGTGGGTCAAGTTCGACCCAACCTAATCTGACGTTTAATGCTATCAGGTCGGGTTCGAGTCGGGCACTAGTTTTGGACTTATGCTCTCCCCTAAGCTTATAGTTATAAAATATTTTTTGTTGGATTTCTTCAAAATCTCTTGTTTGCGTGAGCCTGCGTAACTCCAACTTCTTTTGCCTTGGGAGCATATCTAGGTTAATTTACTATGGTTGAAGTTCGTCCTTTTTATTGATAGCATTAACTAGTTACACACCAAAACCATGAAGTAAAAAGAAAGAAAGAAAGAAAAGCATGCATGCTGGCACTTGAAGGTAAATTAGGAAAAGATTGCAATTAACTTACTTGGTAGTTTACACATTATTTCACAAACTCTACAAAAGAATGAAATATCAATGGTAATATTTTCTTATATATCACTAGTGATATTCAAATGCCACTGGTCATATTTGATATAGAACACTCATAGGTTTAGGGAAGAAGTTGAAATGATATTCTCAATATTTCTGTAGGGTTTTACAAGTGTTAAATACATGTGGTAAATTTACAACAGTATCCTCTAATTACAAATAATTAATACAGAGGACACTCTCTTAACATCCCTGATGATAATATTATCATTAGCCATATCTCGCTTTATTTAGTCACAATCAATATGAAAATGCTCCTACATAACCGCCTTAGAGCCATAATTCACTGCATCTTCATTCTGAGAGAAAAGCATTAAATCAAGGGTAAATATGCAATTTTAACAGAAGATCCTAAATGCAGAACAATCACGGGGTTTCCCAAGGGTTAATTGAAGGTCAAATGGTCATAAATTTCTAATAAGTGGGTTCATGAAGACATAAGCGAGTTTTCATGCGTTATGAGAATTAATGGACATCTAAACCCTAAAAATAGACTCGCTTAATTAATCGAGGTTCAGTCAGGATAAAATTCACCTAAACCTTCTAAAATTCATAGAAAAATATTCTATAAGGCTTGGTATCTTTGAATTGACCATCAGAATCCATTTTGACCTAAAACAGAGTCTCATACGGAAAGTTGCCCTAATTTGGGTTTCTACATAATTTTCCTAATCAAACTTGGTCAAAACCTAAATCCAACTTCACCATTAGATTCCTTGGGTCCAAACTAAATCCGACTTCACCATCAGATTCCTTGGGTCTAAATTAGGTTTGTACAAAAATTTGGGTCTAATCAGAGATCATCTTGACCTAGTTTGCATTCCAGTCCAGTCTGACTCTTTTTCTTACATACACGCCCCTAACTTTTTGGCCATTCTTGCATTCAAGTCCAATTGCCATCTTCTTTGCACAGCGAAGAAGGGAACCTTCAGTTCCTAAAACCCGAACTGCCTCATTTAATCTGACGAGTTGATTAATGAAATCTCAATAAAAAATCGCCAAATTTGGCAGAGATGATCCTCAGATCATTCCGCATCAGATGAGATCCTTCTCGAGGCCAATCATGGCCAGAATTGGCTCAACGAACTCAAGGAAGTTGAGCTCTTCAAGCAAGATCAGGAAACCTTCCTTTTTGAGCTATTGGGAAGAACCTCACCAATAAGAGCGGCCGCACATCATCAACTGGCTCTTGTCTAGTTTTGGCACGCCAACCTCCTCCTCTCCTTCATCCACGGCTGCCATTAACAAAGGCCTGGAGCTTCTTCAACTCTCCTCATTGGCTACTCCCACATACTATAGGGAGAGGGCTTTCTCCCTACTCTTCATCACCATGCTTTCGAACAAATAAGGTGGCCCAATTACCCCTTCATCGACTCCATCTCCATCTCCCCCGTGTTCGGCTCTAGCATACCTTCGGCAAGCCTCCTCCGACCTCCGTTCATCTAATTAGTTTAGAGCTTCTCTTCCTCTACCCTCCAATTAAATTTAGGCTAAATTTTAGGTCCCAATTCTCTCTATTGCTCCTCCAACGTCGGCTGCTACATCTCTGACCACCTGCACCGCCGGCATGCCTCCGCCCATCGCACACCCCATAACCTATGCCAATAGCATCACCTCAACCTCACGATCTTCCCAACTCCTCGATCTCTTCATTAACCATCTCCATCACCTCCATCACTACAGAACGGAGCTCATTGGAGCTTCTCTGCCACACACACCTGCCCACTCCCACACTCAATTTCCTTAGGGCTTTTGTTCGATGAATTGCACCAGACCTTTCCGTGTGATTAACTCCGACTCTAGGGCTGTGTTCTTGTCACAGGTACTCTGCCATCTCCAATCATCCTCTCTGTCTCCGGCAGCTGACAAACAACCACCTCTGATCTCGCCCTTGCTCTCAATCGACGCGAAACGATCTCATGATCAGTTCGCGACCATCAATTAGGCAAAGTTACACAAGCGTGAGCCCTAATTCAACAAAAGACTTAGTAGCTACATGCGGGAAGTGAGGAGGTGGGATAGTCCCAACATCGTGAATCACTAAGGAGCTTAGCATGCATAAAGTGAATTTGTGAAGAGGGTTGCTTGCCCAAGTCACTGGAGGGTCGGGTCCCCCTCTTTACATGCCTCCTTGCACCCCATGCCTCTCCCATGCACACAGGTCTGGCCAAACCCGATTACCTAGATCCTAAAACCCGATTACGACCTGGCTATTTGAGAAGAGAGAAAGGAAAGAGGAGAAAGAGAGAGAGGGGTAGGGAGGTTTCTTCTCTCAGTAAGGGGTGCCCTATGCGACACTTAGTTACTGAAAGGTGTTGGTTCTCCAAAGCTTAGACGAAGAAGGAACTCTGCCTTGTGCATGAGAAGAAAAGCAGAAGGGCAGAAGGAAGAAAAAGGAAGAGAAGTGGCTCGTGGGAGAAGGAAGAGGCTGTGCCAGAGAAAAGAAGAGAGGAGAGATCTAAAGAAGAAGAAGATCAGAAGGAAGAAAAACACTGTAGCAAACGATTTTAAGTCGTCTGATTACCAAATCAGATGTTTGATCATTGTTCACTTATTTGATTTATTTGAGTAATTGATATATATGTGCTTAGACTAATAATTGGTGATTTAAATCACCATTATTTTGTTCCGGGTTTCTTTTTATCCTCTTCAACTCTTGATATACTCATATTTTACATTGAAGATCATGTTTGAGTAATTGTTATTAATTGAATATCATTGATTGTGCTCATTTATATACTAACTGAAGTTTAGCACATGAATTCCTATTTGCTTCTTGTGTTCGACCTCGAACTTCATTTTTAGATATTCGAGTTATAAATTTTATCTGTTGACGAGCAATTTTGGTCTATACTGCAATGCAACAATTTTAAAACCCGATTTTGCATGTTAAACAATCCCTCCTCAAATTGAAGGTGATATGGAAGAAAGCTTCAATTTGGAGCACAAGCATGAAATTGTGATGAAAGTAGAGGTTTAGTCGAACCATCTGCGAGTTGGTGGGATGAAGAGACATATTTAACTTGTAATTCTTGTGCAGCCACTTTTTCTCGAACAAAATGGAAATCAATCTCTAGATGTTTTGTATGAGAATGGAAGATGGGATTTGTCGTAAGGTACGTGGCTCCCACATTATCACATAGCAATATTGGTAGAGTAACAAGCTTGATATTAATTTCATTCATAAGAGAGTATAACCATGTTAGTTCAAAGGTGTAGTTTGAAATGGCTCTGTATTCTACTTTCGTTGAGAGCGAGCAACATTTACTTGCTTCTTTGTTGACCAACTAATAGGTGTGTCTCTAAGAAAAATTAGAAAACCAGAAGTAGAGCGACAATCCACAGTAGAAGATGCCCAATCGGTATCGGAATATGCTGTAAGATGCAGTGAGTGTGATGGCAAAATTAAAAGGCCAACACATATTATCCCCTTTAAATATCTGAGTAATCATTGTAGAGCATCAAAATGGATATCTGTGGGTGCATTTATCAATTGTGAAAATTTGTTTACAATAAATATGATGTCTGGCCAAGTAAACGAAAGGTACTATAAGGAGCCTACAAGTTGTCAAAATAAGTATGGTTCATCCAATGGCTGACCAATGCCTTTTTCCAGGTTCTTAAGACTGACAGGACCAAAGGAGTTTGAACTAGCTTGGAAGACTCCATTTTAGCTTTGTGAAGAAGCTCTATGATTTACTGTTGCTAAGATAGTAAAGGATCACCAGGATGCTTAATAAATTCAATGCCAAGAAAGTAAGAAGGATAGCCCATATCTCGAACTAGAAAAACTTGCTGCATCTAAGAGATAATTTCTTTAGAGACTAAGAGGAAGAACTAATAATGAGGATATCATCAACATAAATCAGTACAAAGATATGATAATTTTTATTGTTAGCAATGAACAAAGAAGTGTCTGTTTATGATCCACGAAATCCATGGTCATGCAGAAAATTGCTTAATTGCTGAAACCATGCTCGAGGGGCCTACTTTAGTCATACAAGGACTTGTGAAGGTGACAGACATGTTGGGGCTTATCTTTAGCAATAAATCCTTGAGGTTGTAACATATAAACTTCTTCTTCAAGCTGACCATGAAGAAAGGCATTTTGAATATCTAATTGGCAAATAAACCAACGATTTTCAACTACTAATGTTAAGAGTAGTCGCACAATAGTATGTTTAACAACTGGACTAAATGTATTAGTATAATCAAAACCTTCCTATTGATGATATTCTTTTGCAACAAGTCGCGCTTTATGTCTGTCAATAAAGCCATCAAGCTTACGTTTTATGCGATAAACCCATTTATTGCCTATCACATTCATGTGAGAAAGTTGAGGAACAAGAGACCAAGTTCCATTTTGTACTAGAGCATTAAATTCAGAGGCCATAGCTTTAACCCATTGAATGGTTTTACTAGTAGCAAAATATGAAGTGGGCCCAACGTCCTCTGATGAGGGAATAGTAGGTTGAGGCATTGTATATTTGGAGGTATAAAGAACCTTCTTTTTAAAAATGCCATGCATAGAGTGAGTGGTCATGGGATGCAATAGCTCAGGAGCAATTGGAACAGATGACTGAATCGAATAAGATTGCTCAGAAAAGGCAGATTGTAAATGTTCTGAATGTGAAGGGGTAGCATCTTGCAAATGTATAGCGGTGTTTGATTCTGACGTTGGAAGTGGACTTGGCAAGTTGTTATTTGCTGGTTGCTGTAGGAGGCACACATGAGAGCCATTTGGAAAGACATCTGGCGTTGAATGATTGATTAAATCAATTGGTGGAGGTGCTAAAACTGAACATTGAGAAGTTTACTGAGTTGTAACCTTGAGTGAGTTATTTGAATGAAATGGAAGAAATGCTTCATCAAAAATGACATGCCTGGCCAGAATTATTTTGTCAGTGATAGGATTATAGCATAAATAAGCCTTGTGATGTTGAGAGCAACCAATAAATGTGTAAAGTTGACCGTGGTTGTAATTTGTGGTTTTGAGAGTGCCACAACAATGGGTAGGCTGCACAGCCATGTACTTTATAAAAGGAGTAATCAGGGGCACTGCCATATAAAAGTTCATGAGGCGTGATACTAGAATTTACTGAACATGGTAGTGCATTAATAATGTGAGCAGCACTTGTAAAATAGTAAGACTAGAAATGTAGAGGGGCTTTGCTCTGTTGAATTAAAGCAAGCGTCATTTCCACTAAATGCCTGTTTTCACACTTTGCAACATCGTTTTGTTGGGGAGTAAATGGTGCAGAAATGCGATGAGCAATACCTTGAGCACAAAGCCATTTATGTAGGCGTTGATACTCGCCTCCACAATTGCTATGAAGAGCTTTGATTGTGGTTTGAAACTATGTTTTAACAAATTTTTGAAACCGAAGAAATAATTGATAAATATCAGACTTTAATTTCATTGGAGCAACCCAAGTGTATTTTGAGCAATCGTCAATGAAAGTGACCATATATACTTGTAACCATCAATAGAATATACTAGAGAGGTTCAGACATTAGTAAAAATCAAGGAAAATAGCTTGTCACTGACAGAGGAAGTTGCATATAATGGTAAATGATGCATTTTTGCTTCCATGCGTGCATCACATAAGGATGATTTATTTAAAGAGCTGGAAGTGACAGGCAATTGAAAACGACGAAGAAGAGCTTGCAATGTTTTGTTATTAACATGGCCTAATCGTCGATGCCAAGTATTAAAGGAAACTTTTGTAGTAAAGTGAACTCGTGGTGTAGTAGAAAGACAATCTTGTTGTGATTGTTGTCCGTTGGAAGAGTAGTATGGCAATGAACTTTTGGAAGCTAGAGCTGATATAATTCGCTATGTGCCTTGCTGTCAAGGCCCGTTCCGGGCTCCTTATAAAACTTAAGAACGACTTGCCTCGACGAACCCCAAAACCCAGTCGTCCAACGAGAAACAACCAAATGCGTACTCATTCCACAACCACACGTGCAATGTAACTAAGCAGAAAGTACATGGTAGACAGTAAAGGAAATAGAACAGTATATCTCAAGATATTACAAGTCACCAGCGGAAAGTACTAGTACAGAACATAGCCATCACAATAGAAATTGGTAGTAATATAACAGAAACATTCACTACATAACAGAACCATCACTACAAGCTATAGGTACTCACTATTGACAAAATGCTACAGCGAAAAAGAAGAAAGGACTACGGCTGGGCTCGACTGGGCCCAACACCCTTTGCAACTGGTGGCGGTGGCTGCTCAAATCCCTGACTTGAACATGGTTATATAAATCCATGGTCAGCTAACACTGAGTAAAGTGGTGGTTAAGCTATTTACATGTAATTAAACAAGCAACTAACTAATCATATAATTGCTAGTTTTTTTATTATCATTCATTTCCGTTTATCTCATTTATGTGTTTCTGAGTCAAGTACTCTAATCAAAATCCATAACATTGCTTAATCTTCTTGTTCCCTAAGGGAACAATCTTGCTTGCAGTTTTCCCACGATGCAAGATGTACACGTGACACTCTCCTGGCCGAGAGAGTCCCCCATGGTAGTCCTACACTCGGTCTACCACCCCAAGGTCACGGTCACGAGTAACGGTGACTAAGGCATGCGCGTTAAGAGATGGGTAGCTACCCCGCACTAGCACACGGTCAGTCGTTTTCGCTAGTGGGTACACCTAAACATAGAACATTAAGTAACTCACCTCAATACCACGTACACGAGGGCCTAACAAGAGTCAGTGTAGAGTGACCAGTCCTAACCCCAGGTCTCAATCTAAGGGGCAGCTAGCTCCCCTCTACACTAAAGAGATAGTTGCTCTCCTCGGTACAACGTGCACGAGGGCCAGCTTACTTCCCTACACTAAAGGGACAGTCGCTCTCCTTGGTACCATGTACACAAGGGCCAACTCACTTCCCATAACCAGGTCCGAACAGCCACCTGTAGGCAACATGATCCATTAGATTTTCTGTATTACTGTATTCTTGGTTTCTTTCTAAATTCCTTGTAGGGTCCATACATAGACTTTCTTATTTCCATATCTGATTCATTAAATGCCTAACAGGAAGCTCAAGATTTCACAATAAATTATTCAGTACACCACATGTATTTCCGTTCATGTCATGGTTCATTAAATGTAGTACAGGCAACACATGGTTTACTACTTTCAGGAAGCATCATAGCAATTTAATCATTCATTAAATGCTCATTCATTTCTTTCAGCCCTAGTGTTCATTTCACAACTTAGGGTTCAATCAAACATTTCTAAAGTAGCATGCAATCATCTCTTTCAGCCCTAGGTTTCATTTCACAACCTAGAGTTCAACCAAATAATTCTAAGACACGCAATTTAATTATTAAATCCAAGATTAGAGAGAACCACTCTACTAGGATAACCGGGAGATGTGGGAGCACAATCGACGGAGCTCGCAGCCTCCGCAGGTCCCGTTCACACCATAAACGGATGACCTATCACATTGATCCACATGTCAAAATGAGCTCAAAACTACATAGACATTATACCATTATGTAGAGAACTTCAAACGAAAACCAACGATATTTCGTTTGCAGAAAACTGACTCTGTTTGGGCCATGAATGGGCCCAAAAACACAACTCTGACCAAAATTAGACATCTGGAAAAAGTCCTAGACGTCTTAAACGAACGCAGTGGCTCACCTTGCTCTCTACGCCTTTTTTAGATGCCTGAGGGGGTCTTCAGACATCTGAAACCACCTCGATCCTCGCACCAGCGTGCCTTCCCAACCTTTGACATATGCATGCAAGATTAGAACTGGGCAGGGAATAATAATTGAAAACTACGCACTATCAGACGTCTGGCGTTACCTCCGGACGTCTGATTCTGCGGAAAAATGACTCCACAGAATTGTTTGTGAGCTTTCTCCTCGCGATACCTTCTTCTCTGCATGCTGCTGCAACCGCAGCAAAGCTCCCCATAGCAGCAGCTTCAGGCCACCTGCTGCTCTCCTTCCTCTCCCGCACGCACTCCTCTCCTCCGTGTTCCTCCTGCTCCCTGCTCTCCCTTTCCTTCTCCTCTCGCCTGCGATGTGGTGAGCGAGTAGAGGAGGAGGGGGGTCTTAGGGATGCTTGGAGGCGTGGGATGCTGAGAGGAATGGTGGAGGTGGAGGGAACGGGGAAGAATGGGGGAGATGTATGGGAGAGGGGTGTCGTGGGTGAGGGGTGTGCATGCTTATGGGGGTGAGGTAGTGGCATGGGCTAGGGGGATGGTTGGGGAAAAATGATGGGAACGCCCTTGAAAGTTTCATCTTTCCCTTGCAAATCCCACAACAAAAACCCAGGGGGTTTAAAATTGCACAAAAACCCCTAAGAATTTTGGAAACGTCAAACGACCCTTGGAAAAGGTCATTTCACTTGCCCCAAAGAAGAACCTTATCAAAAAATATATCCTTGACAAATAAGTGCTTTAGAAATATTTCAAAGTAACATGAGTTATCCGTGGTGAACTTTTTAATTAAAAGAAGATTATTATGAACAGCTGGACAACATAATATATTTTTGAGATATCAAGGCCTAATAGGATTGAAACATATACTAGTACCAGTGTGTGTAATGGGCGTTGTATCCCCATTACCAAATCTGACCTCATCAATTCCTCCATATTCTGCATTAATATCAAGGTTCTTAAGAGTGTTCGTCATGTAACAGGGTGCACCAGAATTGGGAAACCGCAACTATTGAGCATTAATGGAATTATTATCCAGGGTAGGAGAAGAATGACCAGTATTAAAGCGCTGGTAACAAGTTATAGCGCTACAGTTGAAGCGACCACATATTTGGTATTGAATGCTGGCAATAGAACGAATACCACCAGGCATACTAACCAGGTAGGTTTCCACAAGCAAAATATGGTTGAGTATTATGTCCACCACGAGAATAAAAACCACGACGACGACCACGAAATTGACCACAGTCACGAGAGAAGGAATTAGCGTGAGTGGCTTGATTGACATGAGCATCAAAAGTGGGTTGATTTTGCAGTAGATGTTGCTCATGGGTTAACAGGAGACCGACTAAATCATCATAGGACGTGGTTTTGGCATTAGTAATAGTAGTAACAATAGCATCATAGTCTGTTCCTAGGCCATTGAGGATAGCCAATACCAAATCTTCGTCATCAATGGGTTTTCCAACTGTGGCTAGGTTGACAGCAAGAACTTTGACCTTTTTAGCATATTCAAAAATAGGAAGATCCCCTTTCTTGAGAGATATAAGCTCAGATTTATATTGAAAGATTCTAGCCAGTCTCAGTGGCAAAAAAGGTAGAAAGAAAATCCCAAATCTCACGGGAAGAGGTAAGTTTTGTAATTTGAGATGCATCTTCTTCAGTAACAGAGGACAATATCCAACTGATGATTAATTGGTCCTTACGAAACAAAGCCACATAGTTCTGATTGGGAGCAAAAGTGCCATCAGGAAGTTGGATTTGATGAGGTGGAGGAGTACAGCCATCGAGAATACTAATGAGATCATATGCATGTAACAAAGGAAGAAATTGGGCTTTCCATAGTATGTAATTGGTGGAATTAAGCTTAAAGGGGATGCTGTGATGTATGGAGGGAGGGGGGGCAGTATTCTAAACAAAAGAACTCAGCTGCGAACCAGATATTGACAAGCTTGGAGAAGAAGCCATCAAGAAAGAAAACTAAAAGCTTGATTGAACACAGATTGAGAATACCAAAATAAAAGGCCGATGGAAAAATCAATCTCAGAAACATAGATCCCAGTGATGAAAAAAGAAAATGTTGAGGTTATAGTTCGATCCTGCTAAACCTGAGTGGATCTCAAAGCCTGGTACTCTGATACGATGTTGGCGACGATGGGCACTCACAGGTTTAGGGAAGAAGCTAAAATAATATTCTCAATATTTCTATATGGTTTTACAGATGTTAAGTACATGTGGTAAATTTACAACAGTATCCTATAATTACAAATAATTAATACAAAGGACACTCTGTTAACAATATATTCACCATTTGATCTTAAGTCTGCATGGGTGTATTTGAGATTGAACCTTGAAGCTGTTAAATGCTTGTAAATGCATGTAGAGGGTGCATATGTGTAATATTACTTTAATGACAACACCAGTGTTCACACATGAGTTTACTTATTGATAAGCCATGTTGTTCCTGATAATCCTCTCTGTCTTAGACTTCACTCCTTTTGTTTTCCGCCCAATCAACTTTTCATTTAATACCTTTGGTAATGCTCAATTTTGTCTTTATACACACTTTTTGGAGAACGTATGAAATGATCATTCCTTCATGATAACCAAAATATAATAAAGAAATCACACCATTATTTTATTCATTCATTATTTATTGTACTGACGTAACACCAAGCAAAGATCGAGTACATACAGAGACCATACGTTACACGCCTTCAAGCTCTTATTTACTGGATATAACCACTGATACAATTAAGTTCGTATGGCCTCTGATCACAACGGTATCTAATAGCACCAACGCTTGCAATGACGATGATACCATCCACCACAGCAATATCGGTGAGGTTTGCACCATTTCTTACAATGTCCATGATACCAACCTCCGCAACAACTTTTCGATCGATCAGTGGAAACTTCTTCTGCATTCAACAATTGGGGAAATTTGACGAAGGTTAGATAATCTTTTAATTGCTAATATTTTAAAAATATGATCGAATCAATCAATTCAACGGAAAATCAACATCTTATACTGAACGATTTAGGCAATAAAGGTAAAAATCAATGTGAATGACTCAAAAATCAAGTCGAACTAGTTGATTTCGTTAAATCAACCATTTGGTTTAACCATAGCTAAAAAATAATAAAGAAAGAAAGAGTTTAAAAGTTGAAAATAAAGATTTAAAGATTTATATATTCTATTGTTCATATTCTTAATTTTAAATATATCTTTTAATTTTATTTAATATTTACTAAAAATATGTCAATTTAATGTAATTAATAAAATTATAAAATAATTTTTTTACTATATATATCATCATTGATTTTTTATTAAATTAACACTGATACAATTCGGTTGAATCCGATTAAACTAAGAAACACTAAATTATAGATCTTACTATTAGATTTTTGTTCTAATTACATTCTTCACGTGTTGATGTCGACACCGATTCAAACGAATACAATTTTTAAAATAACATTACTTTTAACCACTGGTGATGCCACTCGGAATTCACACACATGCATATACATGCTCCTTTCCATGCACGCATTTCTTATACATTTGGTGATGACGTACTTCACCCTTTATGTGTCATATATTTACACAGGCACCCCTATCTCGTAATTTAGATATTGATTTTCACATATCATCTTATAGCTAAAGATAGTTAAGTTATCGAATGATAGTTAATTATCATCTTATATCTCTATTTTTTTTTTTAATTTTTTAATGAAACTGAAGCATATATTTGAATGGAACTCACCCGCCGTCTCTGCATCAGTGTCTTGAGCAGTGATGGTCATGACCTCCGAAGAGAGGAGCAGAAAGCCAAGGATGGCCATGAGGAAGATTGCCTTTTTAGCCATTGCTTGCAAACTTCAATTGTACAGATTAAGGGTAGAAGGCTTTTTTGACGAGATGTCTTTGCCTGGTTTGTGAGGAATCGATGAAACGTATCCCTATTTATAGAGGAAATACCCTATGACATTTTGGTGTGTCTGTGTTAGATATGCTACTTGTTCTCCAAATTTCAATCTGACTACATCAGCAAAATTAATTTTCCAAGTTTCCTCTATGTCCCTTCTTACATGGTAGCACACGGATTTTAGTTGACAAATTAGGTTCGACGCCATCACTATGGTTAAATAGTTGACATTATCCACCATAGATATCTTAATTTACAGTAACGCACCACCTAACATAGACTTTTTGATGCAGATGATACTCGATAAATCTTTTCCCTGATGAAATTGGCATCGACTTCAGTACCTGTCAATTTTTCTATCGAGTAGAAGTTGCAAGGACATAACAAAAAAATAAAAAAAAAAAAAGGTAATTTTTATGTGGGTACCCTAAATTTTCTATTATGTATAAAGATGCCACTAAAATAGTTATTCCTTTATATTAATGCCCCTCCTTTCTCAAATTCAATGGAACTAGCTAGCCTCCAAAGGAAGGATTTTTCTAAATTTGAGGACCCATTCATTTATTTTCTCCCTCCCTCGTTCTCGTCCTTCTTTACCTCTTTTTTTTCCTCTTTTTATTTAATTTCCAGCATTTAAACGACATTTCTAAGTAAGTCTTTGCCATCTTTTGGGTTATGTGAGGGCACTTGACATGCGAAATTTGGAGGCATGGGAGCTTAGTCGAGAATTAGTTACTTTTAAGTTCAATTTCAGCAAATTTGATAGAAATTTAAATAGAGGGATATTGGCTTTAACATGAAAATTATAGGATATCTGTGTAAATAATAAGAAATCAACGATATATATATATATATGTTATTTTGAGTGATTTCAAGGGTATGCATGTAAAAATCTCAAAAATAAAAGGCTAGTCCTTAGCCACCAAGGAAAGAATTGCTGTACCTTTCGTGACAAATGAAGATACTTGCCTTCATGGATGACATAGATTTCCTTTCTTGACGGTACAGTAAATTGGTGGGAAAATTTACAATATCTTCAATCATCAATCACAAAGACTTTTTCTTAGATCCACCTACCGATGAGGGAGGAAAAAATTCAAATTAACCATGCTAAGCCCAATAGGCTTAAATAATGAAGGCACCTTAGATGGCAATGATAATTAGCCCAATATGACCTTCAATCAGGAGCAAACCTGACTAGAAGTAAATGAGCAAACCCCGCTAAAGGATTAATCCACTTCACTAAATCAAGCAGGCGAATGAAGGTCGAGTTGCCGACAACTGTTGGTCAAGCTATGGTGTGACAGATCCGCCAAAAGCTATGAGTTAGGTTAGGTGATAAGATTGGCAACGGCATTCGACACGATCTGGTGTTAAGACTGGCAATGGTACCTGGCACTCTTAAGCGGTTACATCAATTAGTTCAGAGCATGACTACTGGCTGATTGACATTTGCTATGAAATATAGCCAACGTGACCTATGTGACGCATAACCGTTAATGACCGATGATCTAGTTTTGACCCATAACGCCCATGATCCAAGGATTTTGGGCGCATGAGGGTTTAGACATTACAAGTTTATTGTTTTATGTAAGTTGCAATTCCCGTCATGGAGGGGGATGCACTTTCTTGAAAATTCTCTTGTAAAATACCTTGATAATAGTGAAATCTGAGTCACTGTACTCTCTCCAAACATACATCGTTTGAGTTAAACGGAGTCACCAATCCTTTGCATTCTTTTGTGTGCTTAACTATTTTTAATCGGCCTTTCTCTTGTTTGTGTCCAACAAGATTTAGACAAAAAGGTTTTCATTACGTAATCTCGTAGTCACATGTAAGAAATTAGTTATGTGCACCTTATCTATTGCCGAAGCAACACTTTTAATTATCAATCATAGACATTTGACCAGTAGTTCGAATTGTCCTAGTTAATTAGTTCTTAAATTCTAATTAAAGTTCAAGATTTGCCATCTCTATAGTTTCAAGATCCTAGCCTAGACCATTGTTGAACCTTTTTTCTTTTACTATTGCTTTTACATATTTTTAAGGTGATTGTGTATATGGAAAAAATGGGAGAATGATTTTTGAGTCAAAAGGAAAGGGTAAGAAATGAAGTGAGGGAACTCAAATATCCTTTGATTAATTTTCTAACTATTTGTTTGTTTTTGCATCAAGGAACAGTGGGAAAATCGAGTTTCCCTATGTTTTCCTCCTAATTCCATTTCATGAAGTAGGGAAAATAAGTTCTATATAAGGGTGGAGCGATGGAATCATAGAAACGGGAAAAAAAATACAGATTATTATAAAATGAAGGAAAAGTTTTGGTCAAAGGGCAAATGGATTTCTTTCCTAACTTTTTATTCATTTTCTAAAGAAACAAGTTCATTGGATTATTTTCATCTCCCTTTCCGGTAGGATTACAAGTACCTGATATCTTTGGTTACAAATTCAGAGAACTTTATCCATAGATGACGGGCTTGATCAGATGCAACTATTGTGTGATGAATCTGGGACACATAATGGACTTTGTCTTGGTTACATGGTAGTTGGAAAAGGTACAAATAGTGAGAATTCTTGGCAGAGGTTCAAACCATTGGTAGCATTCACCATCTCAACTTGTTGAGACTAATTAGGTTATGTGTCGAGGGGGCTCAAAGACCTCTGGTTTATGAATATATGAGCAACGACTTGCTAGATAAATGGGTCTTTAAAAAAATAGATGACTATGAACTCACTTGGGGAATTTGCTGCAAGAATATACATGATGTTGCGAAGGGATTATTATATATGCACAAAGAATGTCAACATCTATGGGATTGCTCATTTTGATATCAAGTCTCAGAACATCCTCTTATATTCAAATTTTGACTTTAAGTTCATAGATTTCTGTTTCGCTAAACTAATAAAAAGGGCATCAACTATCATTGAGAAGGTTGACTCCGAAATAGTGTGCAAAAAGGAGAAACTTAGATTACTTACAACCAGTAGAGAATGTGCATCTCATTTTCTTTGTTAAGAAAGGAGGCTATGATGGGTGATTTTGGTTTATGCCTATTTCATGCAATATCCGAGTTCTTTCTCCTACACAGAATCACAACTTCGAAGTTGTACATGTCAACATTTTTAGTGATTTTCAAAGACAACCATTCTAGAGCTAAATGTCCTGGTATTTCCCTCGTCATAGTCATGGCAGCACTTTGGTCCCTTTCTATTAGTTTAGCCAAGTCAAAATCTGTGACATTGAATTAAAATTTGAATTTAAAAGGATGTTCTAAGGCTAGCTTGATATTAAGATTGGTAATATTTTTGCCAACATTTTTCATGTAGATATAACAATCACTTTGCAACATCATATATGATTAGGGCTATAAAAAAAAAAATCAAACCTGGCTAATCCAACTTGAACATGCTTATATTAAACATGTTTAAACCCGTTTAACCTATTTATTAAATGAGTCGAGTTCAGGTTTACCCCCACGAACCCACTCAACTCGATAAACCCGATTAATAAGAAAAAATCCCCACATTTAACCCATTTAACTCCTACATTTACCCATTTAATCTACTTAACCAATTATTAAATGGATTAAATGGGTCAGGTTTGGCAAGTGTAAATAGGTCGAGTTTGGGTTGGAATATATAGACCCATTTAATAAACTAGTTGGACCCGACTCGACCCATTTGACAGTGCTATATATGATCTTACAATGAGTCTCCCATGTTAATTCATATCCCTTTGCTTTTCCAAAGATCCATTTATGTATCGAGCCATTGCTCATGTACTCATAAACTAGAAGTTTGTATGACCTCTCTACACAGAATCCAATTAGCCTCATTAGCTTAAGATGGTGAATACTATTGATGGTATCAACCTCTACTAAGAATTCCCTCTTTCCTTGACAAACACTCTCCAACTTCTTGGCTGCAACTCTAGTCCCATCCACCTATCTTCCTTAAAAAACTAACTCAAATCCTTCAACGCCAATCTTCCCTGCGATGAGCCCATTGGGTAGCTCAGCTGGTGAACAAGCTTACACCACTTAAGTGGGAATGGCAGGTCCTCAGTTTTAGTCATAGATAACTTGGGGGCATATGTTTGCAAGCTATTTATTCCTCCCGCCCAGGATGAGCATCATCTTCTTCAATCTTCCCTGCGAAATTCTTAGTGGTGGATCATAAGTCTTCAAAAGAGAACCTCATGAGCAAGCCAAGTAGCTTTAGTAAGTCTTCTTCTTGCTTTTATACTTGATTATGATCTGAACAGATGTCTCAAAGTTATTCATACCCTTATCTTTTATTTCCAGCACTTACAATGAGATTTTAGGCTTGGCTTTCATGTTTTAACCTTCTTAAAGCCTAAGTTTTAGCCCAACTTGTAAATATAAGAAAAATACAAAAATAATTGTAAAAAAATAAAATAATGGTGTCTTAAGTTAGATTAGGTTTAGTTTTAGGTGTGTGTCAAGTTAAGTTAGGTTTGGAGTCCTGTAAATGGTAGAACATACCAGTAGAAGTTTAGGTCTTCTCTGGTATGAAATAAAAGAAAAATGCACAAAAAGAACAAAAAGAGTCCTCCTCTTCTCACCTTTCCTCCCTCTTCCCTTATCTCTATAAAACACAAAAACAAAATAAAAATATGAAAAACTAAAAAAATCACATAAAAATACCTTGTATATAGTATTTATACTTGTATATAAGCTTAAATTAATTGTATATAGTATCTACATGTATATAAAGTGCATAAATAACCTATATGTCTATCTTATTTACTTATTTATATTAGGTTATATAGTATGTATTATAATCTTATAATTATATATATATATTTATTTATATTATATGTATATAATCCGTGTATGTTTGTAAATAACTATGTATATACTTAGAATCATAATTATAACTGTCTATATAACTTAAAGTAATTATATTGTAGGGTAGTGTATCCTTATATTTATTTATTTATCAATATATTGTATATAATTATGTTTATAAGTTAATTAGGTATGTTAATATAATTTAAATTAGTAAATTAATGAATTATTGAAATAAATTATGTTGTATACTTGTATATTATAATTTAAAGTATTTTAAATATATTTTTAACTTATTTATGCTGTAGAATAGTATTTATACTGTATATATATGTATAAATCATGTATTTAAATGTACATAAATCAAAATAAATGAATATAAATAAATTAAAAATCTATAATAATAAGTTAATGATGTATATTAACAAATTTATAAATCAATTGTACCATTAATTTATCAATTTGTACTTTAATTAACGAATTAAACAATAAATGAATATGTATTTTTCACTAACTGTAATGATTTTTTAAATATAATTATATAATTAATAATTGTAAATAAATTATACCAATAAGTAGTCCTATGTATAGGATACACATACATATAATTTAATTTGAAAATAATTATTAATTAGCCACCTAAATTAAGGCCTAAAATCGACCAAAAATCACGCATTGCACGCCCAATTGGGCACTAGAAATAGCACCACATGGGAAGTTACCGAGCTCCCGCACCCATATAAAAGCAACAGCGCCCACGTTTCTCGGTCGTTAACGTTGGGCGCACAAACTAAACATATGAGCATTGGGTGTGTGTGAGCTTCTGGTGATGGTGGGCTTAGGAGCCTGATTGGCCTGTGAGAGGTGTGGATGTGGGCCTGTATGGACATGAAACTATGCAAAAATAAATCTAGCAAAAACTACGGCCCAAGTTTAGTAGTTGTTGACCTAGCCCCTGGTGAGCTCGAAGGGTTGGGCCCACTAATTAACAAATTTTTGATTATGTGTAGGTTAATTTGGATTAAGTTAAGCTTAAGTATTAGTTGCGTATGTGTATCAGTTAAGCATTGTGTGATATAAACTAAGTGTTATATGTGTGTTGTCTGTGTGTGTTAAATGTAAGTGTTAAGTATGAGTATGTATATATGTATAGAGTATAGTATACAGATACAGCATAGATAATATATATTTTTGCCTTATTGTATATATGTTTTTAAGGTTTTTAGTGATGTTTAGAGATGTTAGTGTAGATAAATAGCTACATATGTTAGTATAGCATATCATGTATGTTAATATATATATATTCTTTTTGTGCCAATTTTAAGGCAATGTTTAGATGTTAGTGTACACAAATAACCTAGATTAGTTCAGATTGATTTTTAATGCCTTTCTACCTATTTATATGTTTGAGGCATTGTCATTAACATAATTATTTCATTTTTGTACATAATTAACTTAGATAGTTCATTCTTTGATTCTTTCATTCATTTGTAAATAAACTTAATATTTTTGGAATAAAAGATGATTTTTGCATAATAGAGAGTGATGTATATCAATAATTACCTCTTAGTGAACGATCTGAAATAAAACCAGTAAAAATTATATATAAATAAAATGACATCCGTCTGGATTACGACATTATAATACAACACATTAATTAACCAAAATTAAAAAGCCATCCAGATGGCACATCATTGGGATACTTGGCTCCAGAATTCATGGTTGATCTCAGCTATCACTAAGAAGGTGGATGTGTATAGCTTTAAAGTTGTGATTACAAAGATAGTGTGCAAAAGGAGAAACTTAGATAACTTACAACTAGCAGAGAATGTGCATCTCATTTCAATTGTTAAGAAAGAAGACTATGATGGGACAATCACTACAAGAATATTCACTATTGCTGACCATTAAAAATGATCGGCAATGTGAAAAAAATGGTCGAGAAATAGGGTCGAGGAATGTACCACTGCTATTATGTTTTCTCAACAGTTCTAGAACATTACCGTCGGGAAAAAGGTGGACCCTCATTCAACGTGTGGTTGTTTCTGTCGTCTGTTTTTAACTATCGAGAATGGTTTTTCTCAACCATTCTAAATATTGTAGATTCTAATAGGGGGGTAAGATTTGCGTGACATAAAATAATGAGGAAATATAAATATGATAATCATACAAAAAAACAATCTCACAAAGCACACAAGGGATTTTTAGGTGAAAACCCAAACCTGGGTAAAAACCACCACTTAAGCCTCTCGACTTAGGATTTCCCGGTTAACCTAGTTGATTAAATCCACTAACCGAGTCACTTAAACTGAGGGTGACTCAACCTCTTATAACAACACTACTTTACAACCAAGGGTAGCGTAACCTCAAACCCCTCCTCTTCATGAGCAGTATTTTGCAAGGTGAATACCCAACCAAAGACAATACAACAACTGTCCTATAGAGCCTCAAAATAAATGTTAATCTAGATACTATAGGAAAAAGAAGCTTCCCTTTGATGGAAGTGCATCGGCTAATGATGCGGAGTGCGTGATCCACATAAGGGCACGTCGGCACTCTCATATTTGTAGGTGGGGGAGCGGGTGTGCAACTAGAATGATGCTCTCAAGATGTAGACTAAGGCTTTGGAGAGCAATAACTTCTTCTAAATGATTTTCTTTTACACTTGGACACAAATGTGGTGGAAAGTAATATTACTTGGTGTGTTTAGCTTAGGAAAGGTGCTCCTTTATTTATAGAGGCCATAAGAAGCCTTTGAAAGGCCTTGGAAGCCTCTTGTAGCCGTTGGGAACAAGGCTCAAGAGTGTTATCCAAAATCCCACCGAAATTAGGGTCATTTATGATTCTGACAGGGTTATCAGATATCTAGTTTTATGGTCAGACGTCTAGGTCATCGTCTGATCTAGAGTTTAGTCGTCTAATCTATAAGGGTGGAAGATCTGATCAAGGTTGGATCAAGACGGATATCTAAAAATGTGTTTTAAGACGTCTAGGCATCTAATTAGACGTCTAATTCTAGACAGGTTTCCTTCCTGTTTCATTAGATTGAAACAAGGTTCTAGGTCTAGGTTGCACAAACAACGGGTCGAACGTCTGGCAATAAGTCTGGACGTCTGGAAATAGGATTCTCTGTGAGAATTGATTTCCTGAGGCTAAACAGCTATTAGGACTGACAAAAAGTGATTTAGGTCAGATCTTAGCCTAACGTCTATTTATCAGACATCTAAGATATTCTATGGATGTTTGAAAGTAGATGTAAAATAGATTAAGGGTTAATCCTCTAAGATAAGCCAACAGTCTTCTAGTTGGACATCTGACAAGGTCCTCATACGTCTTCTAAGAAGTTTGGACTAAGGGCTAGACATCTGCAACTGGCAGATAGAGAGTGGGTTTCCAGCCTAAGTGTTTTGGGCGTTTGATCAAATAGTCAAACGTCTTAAAGTCTAAGATCAGACGTCTGATGTACAGATTGGACATCCGATCAGGCTGTTTGATGCCTACTTTGATTTTCTGATTTATCTAAGAGTTTGTCTAAGTATCCTACGGTTATGTATGTGTTCATAGGACTACTGTTTGTTACTTTGGGCTCTTTAACAATTAATCTAAGCAAAATATAGAGCAAAGAACATAAAGAAACAAATACAAAGTATAAGAAAAAAACATCTACCCTATTCTTCATCTTCAAGCTCTCACCCCACGCGAAGCTCATTTTCCTCCATCAAGCTCCTCCAATCTGCCATGAATGCAAGCTTGAGCTCCTCCTCTACATTTGTAACCATTTTCATATATCCTGAAATCTTAAACTCAATGCAAAAGTTAAATAACAAGTATTTTGTTATCATCAAAATTAATGATTGTAGTGCCCTTGCACAAACAAATACACCGTCCGCATAAACATATACGTCGACCGCTATTTAGGCGGTCGAGTAAGGTAGTATTCTCAATCATTTGGTAAGAACAGACGAGAATATTTGTGTTCTCGACTGTTTTACAACGTTCTAGAATAGTGATATTCTTGACTGTTTTTTTATATAACGGTCGAGAATACTATTGGTAAGAACGGATGAGAATATTACTATTGGTAAGGTGGTATTCTCATCCGTTCTTACCAATAGTATTCTCAACCGTTTTACAATGGTCTAGAATAGTGATATTCTCGACCGTTGTTTTATAACGGTCTAGAATACTAATATTGTTGTCCGATTTTAAACAGTCGATAATGCGTTGCAATTTTGGTCGTAGACTATTCCCGTCCGTTGTAAAGTAGTCGAGAATAGTTGCAATTTTTTTTACTAAAAGGTTTTAACTATGTGGAGGACCTATAGAAAACTAAAAATCCTATAAAAATATAATCACATAACTTAAAACATTTGTATTTATTCAAAACACTAGAAATAAGAAAAAAAATTTCATAAATGTAATAATGTAGACAAAGTGCATGTACAAATGGTAATGTATATAAAAATACAATAATCATGCTACGAAACCAGCGCCTCCACCACCACCACCTAAATCGTTGTCGTCGCGATGATCTGTATACTAATGAAAGGATGGATGATCGATACCTCTCTGCTGAAGTACCTTTAGGAGCTCCTTGATGGTCTAAGTCGATTGCTGCAACTGCTATGTGGACTCCCTGAACTGCGTAGTGGTGTCCCTGATATGCGTGATCAACTCATCAATCCGCTGCTCCTTCTTGAATATAAGCTACGAAAAAACAAAGCAAATAATCAGATATTTCTAAAGAAATTCGGTAGCATTTCCCTTATATATTGTGATTTTTCAAAAATCTGAAATAAATGAAAATAAATGAAACGTAGACAAAAAACACTTTCCCACTACATTTCCTCTTCTTTTTCCTTCCCATTCCCTTCTTTCCCTTCCTCTTCTTTTTCCTTCTCTTTTCCCCCCTCCATTTCCCTTTTCCCTTCCCCTCCCTCTTCTCCACATTCCCCTTCACCCCACATTCTCCTTTCCCTCTCTCTTCTTCACATTCCCCTTCCCTTCATTTTTCTTCCTTCCCATGCATTCCCCCTTCCATTTCCCTTTCCCCTTCCCCTCCCACTTCTCTGCATTCCCCTTCACTCATCCATTCTCCTTTCCTTCCCTCTTCTTCACATTCCCCTTCCCTTCATTTCCCTTCCTTCCCATGCATTCCCCCCTTCATTTCCCTTTCCCATTCCCCTCCCTCTTCTCCGCATTCCCCTTCACTCATCCATTTTCCTTGCAAGATGGTCACTGTCATATGACTCACAGGGAGCTAACCAGCCTATGCATGTGTTCCCTGAGTAGCACTACCCAAAATGAGACACACTTGTGACCAAGTTCATGCCAAATAAAGACAATAGTTCCTACTCTCTGTCCAATTGTCCACCATCCAATATATAGTAGTTATGTACTTATACATTAAAAATTGAATATCATTTAGAAGCAGTAAATGAATCCCAAGCAACTACTATAACATTTCTACTTGTGCAAAAAGAATCAAAATGAGTAAGAGATACAAGTGGATACCTTCTTGCAAGTGCAATCTAAATAACCTCATATAGCATGTAGAACATGCAATTTCCAACAAAATAATAGTATATAATGAGATCATTGTTATAATGATCATTATAATAATAGTATATACTGGCCACTAAAAGCTGAGTCAAGACCTGAGGACCACGTGTCAAGTAGCGCCCATAATGTGGGCTTGGACCCCTATGCTCCAAGCCCTGCCTAACGCGCTTTCGGACCTTCGCCAGCAAGAGTCAGAGCTCCCACTCTTGCCTCTCGTCGCCACCCTCTATGGAAGGCTCTAGCTGATGGTCACCTTTAAGGGACGACCCATGCAGGAATCCCCCTACGCTTACCTTGTTCAAGGGAACAGCCAGGCTGGCAAATGCCCGACAGTGCCACACCCCATAGCCTCAACGACGGAATCGCTTTCTACCCATGAGCGATACGGACGACCCCGGTAGCAGAGTGGCCAAGTCGCTAATTGCCCTGGCGGACACAGTTGGTCACTTGGCGGCCAACTTCTTGACCCTTACCTCCGAAGTAAGGCCAATGTAACAGAGCACGTCCAATAAGTCTTGTCTTAGACGACCTCCAGAGTAACTGCTGGCCTCTGAGCCTGAGCTAACCCTTGAGGGAATATGGCCAGGCTCTTCTGCCTTGGACGATTGGCCCTACCCTGACGACGCCACCTAGCGTGTCTAAGCAAACTATCTCTCAAAAGGAGTGGCAGTCCCAAACAGGGCACGTGCACAGGCTCCGCCAACAAAACCTGCCACGAGGCTCCCTCGTCAAGGACAGGTGATTGCACAGCAAAAATATACCAACAATTGTGCCATCTTGTGCTATTTCCTAGCATTGCCATTGCATATTAGGTAGCCATAGTGCATTTGTAAAAATAAACGCATACGTGCATTTAATTGAGAGGGGAGGAAAGTAAATAAATTGGCCTTGTAATTAATGTATTCTTCAAGTGCTGCCTCGCAAATTCACCATCTTCACTATTTTATTTGGCTTTGAACATCTTCTTCCCCACGCGGCTACAGGGCATGGTTTCTTCTTCACGCCGCAACATGCTCTGCCAACCACATGCTTAGCCATGCATGCAGCCCAGGGCATGGTTGTGCATGCCTCATTCCTCTTTAAAAAGGGCACAACCATCTTCCTTGCGCGGAGCGAATCCAACATACAAACAGCAGCACCGTTCTCCAGGCCATCTCCTCCCTTTCTCCCCTCCATACGCAGCACCTCTTCCACTGAAGAGGTACGCTGCGGGCAGGAGCAGCTCACAGTGGTCCACGACCACCACTGTGAGTCCCACCACTTGTCAGCTCATCAAAGAGCTAGTGGGCATGGTGGTTCATTTCTCTATTTTCACCGCTGAACACCATCACCACCATTGATAGGAGCTTCAAGCTCGGAAGCTCAAGCAGCAGCAGCGGCAGCCAGCAGCAGTGCAGGCCACCACGCGCGTCAGGCGCCTGTTTTGCGTACTCTGCACGCGCCAGCCGGTCAACTTTTTGCCCTTGCACTGTAGCCGCGATCTTACGCGGCTACAGTGCGGTGACCGGAAAGTTTCTCACTTATCCGGTCACCACGCACTCTCTCTCCGTGCTGCAACCGTCGCCAGCCCGTCCGCACGCCTGCTTCCTCATACGCTCGCGCCCACTGCATCTACTCCAGCACTCGCTTCTTCACCCGCGTTCACCTCAGCGCGCAGCGCGGTGCACTACGCCATGCAGTGTGCTGCACTGCGCCCTCACACCCACTCCCTCCAGTGCGTGCCTGCACCTGCACGGGCATGCTCCTACGTGCACCACCAGACGTCGGCTGAAGCCTCCGGACGACTTAACTAGCAGCGCCCTCTCTCACACCCACTCTCTCACTCCCTCCCGCAGACACATACACACACACACACTCACTTGTACACGCCTATATACATACTTATATATATATACATATATATATATACATATTAGTACATATACAATTATATATAAGTATATATACATATAAGGGGTGGTCATGGCACCCTCGGCTTCTGAGTAGAGCGGTCGTCATGGCAGGAAAGGGGTGGTCGAAGGACGACATCCTCATTGTGGGTGATTTTTTGTGAGGGAGAGTGGTGTGGCTCTTCCTCGGGTGAGATGGAAGTCGGGTCAGGTGTAGAAGGGGAATTCTGAGATGTAACCGTAGGAGTGTTATCAGGCTTGTCAATCTTTTTTCCACTCCTCAATTCGATCACTGCTTGGGCGTGCTCCCTGAATGCAACCCCCTTGCCCTTAGGGTTCTCCTCAAAAGAGCTAGGCAGCTTCCCCAGATCACATTGCCTAACTGCCTCAGTCAGATGACCAATTTGGGATTGCATATCAGTAATCATCTTATTCTGAGATTGGATAACCATATTCTGATGCTCTTGCATCACTTTCATCATGGCCTTCAGTTCATCCATCTCAGAGGGCTTATTCGGAGGAGGGTTTTCATAAGAAGGTTGGTAAGTGGGCTGGGGAGGTAAAGGTCTTGTATTCCTTGAGTTAGAAGCATCAGCTTGGTTCTAAGAGAAGTTTGGATGGTTCCGCCACCCTGGATTATAAGTGTTGGAGTAAGGGTTATTGCGAGGGGGCGGAAACTTTGGGTCGCGATCAAGTCGGCCTGAATCAACTCAGGGAATTAGGTTGCCTGAAGGCACTCCGCAGTGGCGTGCGTTGTGCTTTGGCAAATGGAGCATTCTCTTGAAGACTGAAAAATAGAGGCTGCTTGCGGGTTCATACCGGGGTTTGCTAAAAGCCTATCAAAGTTTTTATTCAATAGTTGAATCTGATAAGCCAAATCCTGAGAAACCCCAGCTTCATGGGCCTCTATCTTCCTCTGCAAGATTGATGGTTTTCTTTCTTGATATGCAGAGGATAGATGTATGGAGTTGTCGCTTAAAGTTTCAAATAATGCCCAGGCTTCATACTCAGTTCTGGTCATGAAGGTTCCTGCACAGGCTGCATCAATGGTTTGCCTATGCCTTTCAGATAATCCGTTATAGAACCTTTCGACCAACTGCCATCTTGGCACTTAATGGTGGGGGCATAACCTAAGAAGGTCATTAAAGCGCTCCCAAGTCTCATGAAATTACTCCCCTTCCTGTTGAGTAAAACCCATAATCTCTCTTCTGTAATGGTTAGTTTTACTCATAGGAAAATACTTTTTTAAAAATTCTCCCTTGAGGGTAGCCTAATCATTTACCCTTGCATCGAGGGTATGATACCAGTGCTTAGCCTTATCCTTTAGGGAGAAAGGAAATAGAGTCCTCATCAGGGCTTCATCAGTAAAGTCCTAGAGCTTCACCGTGGAACAGACCTCGGTGAATTCCTCCAAATGCCGGTAGGGGTCCTCCCTAGTAGTACCATAAAAAGAGGGCAATAAAGATATGGTACTGCTCTTGATCTCATACGGATTATCCCCTGCCGGTCGTCTTAGTGCTTGTGCAGGTTGGTTGGTAGGAATAAAATAGTCCCTTAGGGTCCTTTGTTGATTTGCACCTTGCTCAGCCATTTCTTCTCTTTCTTCTCCTAGGTGAGCTCTCCTAAGAATTCTCTCGGGCTCAGGATCAAACACTAGACTACCCTCAAGAAAGCATCTACCAAGCATACAAAACACAATTCAGAATTTTTTTTTTTATTAAGTCAAAACCTCCACTCCAAAGATAAGTCAAAAGATCAAGACTTATCCCTCCGTTCCCACGTAAGTGGTATAAGAGGGGTGTGGACTTGAAATCTTAACCTTCTTTATTGTGGATGTTGAATTAGTTAATATAAATGGTCAAACAAGTTTTTTCACTACAATTACGTGCCTTAATTTAACCTTTGAGTGCCCTAGGACCTATACTTTGCTTGGATGATACTCCCACGTGATCAAGGGAGAAGTTACTTGTTACGAACGCGCGGCTTCAGACGTCTTTTAAGACGTCTGGGAGGTGGCCCAGACGTCGGACCAGACGTCTGGAACCCCTTCCAGACGTCTAGGATTCGGTTTCGGCGGCACGCGCGGTTGCGTCTACGCGCCTGCGCGCGCAGACCTGCGAGTGCCTTTTCCCCTCTCTCCAGCGGCCGCAGGCTGCGCTCCCTCCCTCTCCCTCTATCTCGCTCTCTCTCTCTCTCTCTCTCCCCGCGCGGCTTTAAAAAGCCACGCGCTCTCCCTCACTCTCATCACCTCCGCTCCCTTCCTCTTCTCCTTCCATCCGGTGCGCGAGGGCGAGCGCGGGCGAGCGGCGGCAGCGACAGCCGCAGTGAGTGTGGGAGGAGGTGCTACGTGAGGGAGGAAGCGCTCGGTCGTGAGGGCGAGCTTGCCGGGGCTGCTAGAGCCGGCCGGCGGGAGAGCAGCAAATGCGAGGTGACGCGGGAGACCTGCTGCTGCTCGAGCAGCAGGTGGTCGAGGCGCGGCGCGGCAGTGCGTTGCGGACGGAGGGCGAGTCGCGCCCTGATTCTGGAAAACTTTCCAGAATCAGACGTCTGGGCTTCAAACAAGACGACGGGGAGGATGTCTGGAGAACTGTCCAGACGTCTGAAAGGTGAGTTATTTCCGTCTTTCTTCCTTTTCTTCGACCGTCCGTACTGAGAGAGAGGAATGGGTACACGCAGGCTCTGAGATTCGCCATCCAACGCAAATCAGACGTCTGGCTGCAATGCCAGACGACGGGAACGACTTCCAAACGTCCGGGGTGACCATCGGACATTTGGGAACTAGGCCAGACGCCCCCGCAGGCTTCTGGACGTCTGAGAGACTACGTAGGACAAGGTACCATCTGATGCCCATTTTTAAGACGTCTGGAAGAAGTTCCAGACGTCTGATTTTGCACTATTTCGTCGTTTTCGACCCGTTTAGGGCCCGTTCGGAGTCCGTTTTTCGCTTTTCGAGTTGCATCCTTTTCGGAATAAAATCCTCTACCTGTCTACAGTAGTTATATACTATTTTGAGAAACTCCTTGTGTTTGATCCTTGTGATAGGACCCCGTTCCGTTGCAGTCTCGGGGGTTGCGGAGGCACGCGGGATTCCCGACCACGCCCCCAGTACGCGTGTTGTAACCGGTAGAGTGGCTTTTAAGTTTATTAGTATAATCTGTTAAATTGTGGAACCATAAATAAAACCTAGGACATTGCATGAATCCTAGGAATGAGAAACTAGAATGAATGGTAGATCCTAGGGTGTTGCATGAATCCTAGGGTTGGAAAATTAGATTGTATGATAGATCCTAGGGTATGGTATGAATCCTAGGATGGGAAAACTAGTGGAATATACGAATACTGCAATCTTGGAAAAATGGAAAGGAACAAATAGCTGCCTGTAAATTGATTTAACAGCTGCCTGTTATGAATAAATAAATGTGATTGAGAACATGGATTGTAAGAACGTGAGACTGGAAAGTGGAACCTAGATGTTCTGAGTTAAAAGAGCTGGAACCCTACGGGGAAATTAGGAGTGGATCTCCTGGAAAGAGAAAGAAATGGATCTGAGAAAGAAAGACGTGGTAGTGTGCTGTCTCTTGGGTACATGGTACCAAGGGAAGTACCTGTTACCTGTTTAGTGCAGAGCGGAGCCAGCCGCCCCAGGGACCCGGGGTTAGGTCTGGCCACTTTGTACCGACTTGCTGGCCCTTGTGTACGTAATACCGAGGAGAGCTACTAGTGTAGGGAGAGCACTAGCTACCCCACGGGCCCCAGGGTTCTGCTAGCCTCCTACACCGACTTGTTAGGCCCACTGGGGCAAACCAGGGTAGTCAGGCGAGGGTGCGCGGACTGTGGAGGGGCAAGGCCCCTGTTTGGTTACTGTGGAGGGGTTGGACCCCTGTTACTGAGAGGGCTCTGCCCTGTACTGGTTCCGTGCTGTGCTTTGGGTGCACCCGTTAACGGAAACGACTGACTGCGTGCCAGTGCGGGTTAGCTACCTGTGCGTTTATCGCGCGTACCGTAGTCACCGTTACGTCTGTTCGTGACCTTGGGGTGGTTGACTGAGAGTAGGATCACCACGGGAGACTCTCCCGGCCAGAAGAGCACCACATGCTACTTCTACTTTTTGGAAAAGACTGCAATCAAGATCGTTCCCACGAGGAACATTCGAGATCAAGTGAAGGATCTGAGAAATAAATGAAATCGTGAGACAATTGAAAGAGGTAATAAAGAAAGTAACAAAACATAACAGCTACTGTACACTCTATTGTTTCTTTAGTTTTAGTTGCCACTCTACTCAGCGTTTTGCTGACGTGTTACACTCGTTACCTTTCAGGACCAGGTGTTGAGCAGCCAGGGTCAGCGGCTGCAGAGGACGCTGGGCTGAGTAGGGTCCCGTAGAGTTACCATTGTTCTCTTGTACCTCTTTTTGTTCCACTGTAGTGAGTAGTTCTTGTTACCGCTGTACTTTTCTTACCTGTTGTTCATATTATGTTATGAATGTTGTTCTACTGTTGTGGTGGTATATACTGTCGTGGTTTCTTTCCTTACTGCTGTATTTTCTTACTGTTAGTTATATTTCATGCTGAATGTGGTTTATTTTATTGCTCTTTTGGTTACTTCCTCGTTGGACGACTAGATCTTGGGATTAGTCGAGTCAGTCCGGTTCTCGTGTCTCGTAGGGACTCGGGAATCGGGTCGTTACAAGATGGTATCAGAGCAAGGTCATCCCGAGAAGTGAATCAACTGACTGGAAAATAACTAATTCACATGTCTATAACTAGAGTAGCCACCACAACATATCTTTTGACATGAGCTCTTAGACGTTTTCGTTAGGTACCGTTCCGTTTTGACGTATTTCGTTTTGTTTCGCGTCTCCTTGCAGGAGATGCCTCGTCGCGGGACTGGCGAGACTGGTCGTGGGCACGGCCGAAGATGAGGTCGGCGAGGTGGGTGTGCCGTTGTCGACGTCTCGGTGGACCAGCCACCACTCCCGAGCATTCAGGCCCTGGACCTCGCCCGGCTGATACGGGACATTGTACGAGAGGAGCTCCACCCACCGCCCCGAGTGCCTCCTCCACGGGCTGCAGAAGGGGAGTCCTCTGTAGGACCACACGACGGACGTGACACTGGTCACGGGGGAGGGAATGGGCCGCTGCCGCCCCCACCTTCCTCAGACACTTCTGTGCACGAGGCACCTTCGCCTGGAGGTGCACCAGCACCTCCACTGCAGCGCCACTTCGAGCTTTTCGGACAGTTTCGGAAGCTGAAGCCCCCCTCCTTCAAGGGGGATGAGGACCCGACTGAGGCAGAGGACTGGCTTGAGTAGCTGAAGAAGATCTTCGACACCCTTCGCCCCCCGGTGGAGTGCCGCGTGGCCTTTGCCACGTACCAGCTGGAGAGTGCGGCACACAGGTGGTGGAGGGCGGTCCGGGGACAGGAGAGGGACGAGCCGACCTGGGACCAGTTCGTCACCCTCTTCTGCGAGCAGTACTTTCCCCAGATGTGGCAGGACCAGAGGAGGCGGGAGTTCCACACTCTCCGCCAAGGGACGATGACTGTGAGCGCGTACCGCACGCGTTTCTTGGAGCTGTCCCGCTTTGCAGCGACAGCGGTAGCCACTGAGGAGCGCCTTTGGAGGTTCACCGAGGGGCTCCGGCCTACGATCCGGGGGTATGTCAAACCCCTAAAACTACCTACGTTTTCGAGGGTGGTAGAGGCAGCTATGACTTACGAGGAGACCAACCTGTTCGCGCGAGACACTAACGGCGGGCGGAAGAGGCCCTTCCAGCCAGACTTTTCACAGGGCCGGCGAGAGAGGAGACACGTGGCGTCCGCAGGAGAGCCGTCACGTTTTGCAGGGCCATCAGTGGCCTTTGGGGGCCCTCGACAGGGGCCAGTCGCCAGCACCAGACCCCCTCCCAGCCGACAGTAGGGACCCACTGAGGGCAGGAGTCGGGTTCCCCTCTGTTACCAGTGTGGCTAGCCGGGCCACATCAGGAGGGACTACCTGTCTAGGGCAGGAGGTCAGCAGATACTTCCCGTGCAGAGCATTGGAGGACGCGCAGGAGGCCGCAGTTCCCAGGCGTGAGGAGGAGGACAGCAGTCGCAAGGAGGGTACCGGCCAGCACCTACCCATCCGACGCAGAGTGTGGCTGCTTTGTCCGCACCTAGAGCTGAGGGGCGTATCAATGCCCTGACACACAGGGACACCAGAGCTTCGGGATCGGTGGTAGCAGGTATGGTTTCAGTTTCCGGCAGACTCGTTTACACGCTTTTCGATTCCGACGCTACGCACTCGTTTGTCGCAGCCAGTTTCGCAGTTAGTTTGGACCAGGATTATACACTGTTAGAGAATTCGTTCGTAATCAGAGGTCCGAGTGGTCAGCTGTTTGTAGCTGAGGAGGCGTACACGGATTGCGAGGTCAGCGTCGGGGGACATAGCCTGCCAGCTGACCTGATTATGATACAGATGGAGGACTTTAGCGTGATTCTGGGGATGGATTGGCTGTCCGCTTACCACGCCTTGGTGGACTGTTTTGAGAGGAAGATCATCTTCTCCATTCCGGAGTTGCCTTCTTTCGAGTTTCACGGACAGCCAGTGGACGGAGGTTTCAGGTGCATTTCGGCACTTCGGGCGGCGAGACTTTTGAGCCAGGGGTGTGAGGGCTTCCTAGCTTGTGTGGTGGCAGAGTCCAGCCCTGTGGCAGACTTCCAGAGCATCCTGGTGGTCAGAGAGTACCCTGACGTGTTTCCAGACGAGTTACCAGGACTGCCGCCCGAGCGTGAGATCGAGTTTGATATCTCATTAGTACCAGGGACCAGCCCCATCTCCACCGGGCCATACAGGATGGCACCGCTTGAGCTGCGAGAGCTCAAGTCCCAGTTGCAGGACCTTTTGGAGAAGGGTTTCGTGAGGCTCAGTGCGTCTCCCTGGGGAGCCCCGGTACTATTTGTGAAGAAGAAGGATGGGACCTTACGCCTTTGTGTGGACTACCGACAGCTGAATAGGGTCACCATCAAGAACAGATATCCGCTGCCGAGGATCGACGACTTGTTTGACCAGTTGCGGGGTGCCACAGTGTTCTCCAAGATCGACTTGAGGTCGGGATACCACCAGTTGAGGATCAGGGAGATCGACGTCTCCAAGACAGCTTTCCGCACCCGGTACGGACACTACGAGTTTTTGGTCATGCCGTTTGGGCTGACCAATGCCCCCGCTGCTTTCATGGACCTAATGAACCGGGTGTTTAGACCGTACTTGGACCAGTTCGTGGTGGTTTTCATAGATGATGTACTCATCTATTCTAGAGATCAGACGCAGCACGGACAGCACTTGCGGATGGTTCTGGACACTCTGAGACGACGTAGGCTGTACGCCAAATACAGCAAGTGCGAGTTCTGGTTGAGGGAGGTGACCTTCTTAGGTCATGTGATCTCTGGAGACGGCTTGGCGGTGGACCCAGCCAAGGTCGAGGTAGTGCTCAGGTGGGAGAGACCGCATTCAGTCATTGAGATTCGCAGTTTCCTGGGACTGGCAGGCTACTACAGACGTTTCATCAGAGGTTTTTCATAGATTGCGCGTCCTATGACACAGTTGACCCGGAAGGACGTGCCCTTCACTTGGACAGACGCCTGTGAGGCGTGTTTTCAGGAGCTGAAGGAGAGGTTGACCTCGGCTCCTGTGCTCACCATCCCTGACAGTAGTGGCGGGTTCGTTATGTACACGGACGCCTCCTTGCAGGGGTTAGGAGGTGTGCTCATGCAGAGGGGTCACGTTGTCGCTTACGCTTCGCGGCAACTGAAGCCCCATGAGCATACCTACCCTACCCACGACCTAGAGTTGGCAGCTGTTGTCTTCGCGTTGAAGACCTGGAGGCACTACTTGTACGGTGAGACCTTCGAGATTTTCACAGATCACAAAAGTCTCAGATACCTTTTTGATCAGAAGGAGCTCAACATGAGACAGAGACGTTGGTTCGAGCTCCTGAAGGACTACGACTGCAGCATCTCCTACCACCCGGGAAAGGCCAATGTGGTGGCTGACGCCTTGAGCCAGAAGGCACCCGCACACTTGGCCAGTCTACAGTTACAGAGTTGGCGACCTCTAGAGTTACGGGGGTACTATGGGGCAGTGACTGTGACACGACAGACTAGGCCAGAGCTGATAGACCGCATCATCACAGGACAGATGGCCGATCCGTACTTGCAGTCCTTGTGCGACATAGTACTGTCGGGAGACCCAGTGGACTTCTCTTTCATAGACCAGGTGCTGCGCCTGAGGGGACGGTTGTGCGTTCCCAGAGACGAGGAGCTGTTGAGAGAGCTCCTGACTGAGGCACACGGTTCCAGATTCACCATACATCCCGGAAACACGAAGATGTACCACGACTTGAGATGCGAGTTTTGGTGGAGGGGGATGAAGCGGGATGTGGGTGAATTCGTGCAGCAGTGCTTAGTGTGCCAGCAAGTGAAAGCCGAGCATCAGAGGCCTGCAGGGCCGCTACAGCCGCTTCCAGTGCCAGAGTGGAAGTGGGAGAGCATCACCATGGACTTGGTGGTGGGCTTACCTGTTACCCAGCGAGGACACGATGCTGTCTGGGTAATTGTGGATAGACTGACGAAGACGGCACGATTCTTGCCGATCCGAGTCACTTTGGGACCAGCACAGTTGGCAGAGAGGTATATCCGTGATGTGGTACGACTACACGGAGTTCCGCGGGAGATCGTATCCGACCGGGATACCCGCTTTACGTCCCAGTTTTGGGTTGAGTTTCAGCAGGCCCTGGGGACGCGGTTGAGGTTTAGTACAGCTTACCACCCCCAGACGGACGGACAGTCTGAGCGCACGATACAGACACTTGAGGACCTTTTGTGTGCCTGTATACTGGACTGGAGGGGCTCTTGGGAGGAGCACCTGCCCCTGGTGGAGTTTGCATACAACAACAGTTATCACTCGAGCATCGGCATGGCTCCCTACGAGGCTCTGTATG
The DNA here is from genome assembly GCA_037157565.1 of Thalassia testudinum. Lineage (NCBI taxonomy): Eukaryota > Viridiplantae > Streptophyta > Magnoliopsida > Alismatales > Hydrocharitaceae > Thalassia > Thalassia testudinum. Next base: position 43,428,112 of record JAZHRO010000065.1, read on the forward strand.
GACGGAGGTGTACGGCACCCTTGAGTTGGGTTGAGGTGGGGACCAAGTGGGAGGTTGGCCCCAGGTTGATCCAGTAGAGTCAGGAGGTAGTCGAGCATATCCACAGGCGACTCCGCACTGTCAGGAGCAGACAGAAGAGTTACGCGGATCGGAGACGCAGAGAGGTGCAGTTTGAGGTTGGGGACCACGTCTTCCTTCGTGTTTCGCCCATGAAGGGCCTGCAGCGGTTTGGGGTGAGAGGGAAGCTCGCGCCGAGGTTCATGGGGCCCTTTGAGGTCCTGGAGCGGGTTGGACCCGTTGCTTACAGACTTGCCCTCCCCCCGCAGCTTTCTGGTGTGCACGACGTGTTCCACGTATCCAACCTCAGGAAGTACGTAGCCGATCCCAGTCACGTACTGAGTCACAAGAGCGTCGAGGTGGGCGATCACCTGACCTACCCCGAGTGGCCAGTGCAAATTCTAGACCGAGCCGTCCGCAGTTTGAGACGAAAGCAAGTACCCCTGGTAAAGGTTTTGTGGAGGAGCCAGCGGTACGAGGAGGCTACCTGGGAGCCTGAGGCGGCAATGCAGGAGCGGTACATGGAGCTCTTCACGGGTACGTCTTTTCAGACCGGCTTCGGTCCTCTTTGAGTTTGTTATGGTTATTATGACGTTTTTCCCGCACCCTAGTTAGCACAAGTTTCGGGGACGAAACTTCCTTTGAGTTTGTTATATTGTTACGAACGCGCGGCTTCAGACGTCTTTTAAGACGTCTGGGAGGTGGCCCAAACGTCGGACCAGACGTCTGGAACCCCTTCCAGACGTCTGGGATTCGGTTTCGGCGGCACGCGCGGTTGCATCTGCGCGCCTGCGTGCGCAGACCTGCGGGTGCCTTTTCCCCTCTCTCCTGCGGCCGCAGGCTGCGCTCCCTCCCTCTCCCTCTGTCTCGCTCTCTCTCTCTCTCCCCGCGCGGCTTTAAAAAGCCACACCTTCTCCCTCACTCTCATCACCTCCGCTCCCTTCCTCTTCTCCTTCCAGCCGGTGCGCGAGGGCGAGCACGAGCGAGCGACGGCAGCGACAACCACGGTGAGTGCGGGAGGAGGTGCTGCGCGAGGGAGGAGGCGCTCGGCCATGAGGGCGAGCTTGCCGGGGCTGCTAGAGCCGGCCGGCGGGAGAGCAGCAGACGCGGGGTGATGCGAGAGGCCTGCTGCAGCTCGAGCAGCAGGCGGTCGAGGCGCGGCGTGGCCGTGCGTCGCGGACGGAGGGCGAGTCGCACCCTGATTCTGGAAAACTTTCCAGAATCAGACATCTGGGCTTCAAACCAGACGACGGGGAGGACGTCTGAAAGGTGAGTTATTTTCGTCTTTCTTCCTTTTCTTCGACCGTCCGTACTGAGAGAGAGGAATGGGTACACGCAGGCTCTGAGATTCGCCGTCCAACGCGAATCAGACGTCTGGCTGCAGTGCTAGACGACGGGAACGACTTCCAGACGTCCGGGGTGACCATCGGACGTCTGGGAACTAGGCCAGACGCCCCCGCAGGCTTCTGGACATCTGAGAGACTACGCAGGACAAGGTACCATCTGATCCCCATTTTTAAGACGTCTGATTTTGCACTATTTCGTCGTTTTCGATCCGTTTAGGGCCCATTCGGAGTCCGTTTTCCGCGTTTCGAGTTGCGTCCTTTTCGGAATAAAATCCTCTACCCGTCTACAGTAGTTATATACTATTTTGAGAAACTCCTTGTGTTTGATCCTTGTGATAGGACCCTGTTCCGTTGCAGTCTCGGGGGTTGCGGAGGCACGCGGGATTCCCGATCACGCCCCCAGTACGCCTGTTGTAACCGGTAGAGTGGCTTTTAAGTTTATTAGTATAATCTATTAAATTATGGAACCATAAATAGAACCTAGGACATTGCATGAATCCTAGGAATGAGAAACTAGAATGAATGGTAGATCCTAGGGTGTTGCATGAATCCTAGGGCTGGAAAACTAGATTGTATGATAGATCCTAGGGTATGGTATGAATCCTAGGATGGGAAAACTAGTGGAATATACAAATACTGCAGTCTTGGAAAAATGGAAAGGAACAAATAGCTGCCTGTAAATTGATTTAACAGCTGCCTGTTATGAATAAATAAACGTGATTGAGAACATGGATTGTAAGAACGTGAAACTGGAAAGTGGAACCTAGATGTTCTGAGTTAAAAGAGCTAGAATCCTACGGGGAAATTAGGAGTGGATCTCTTGGAAAGAGAAAGAAATGGATCTGAGAAAGAAAGACGTGGTAGTGTGCTGTCTCTTGGGTACGTGGTACCAAGAGAAGTACCTGTTACCTGTTTAGTGCAGAGCGGAGCCAGCCGCCCCAGGGACCCGGGGTTAGGTCTGGCCACTTTGTACCGACTTGTTGGCTCTCGTGTACGTAGTACCGAGGAGAGCTACTAGTGTAGGGAGAGCACTAGCTACCCCACGGGCCCCGGGGTTCTGCTAGCCTCCTACACCGACTTGTTAGGCCCACTGGGGCAAACCAGGGTAGTCAGGCGAGGGTGCGCGGACTGTGGAGGGGCAGGGCCCCTGTTTGGTTACTGTGGAGGGGTTGGACCCCTATTACTGAGAGGGCTCTGCCCTGTACTGGTTCCGTGTTGTGCTTTGGGTGCACCCGTTAACGGAAACGACTGACCACGTGCCAGTGCGGGTTAGCTACCTGTGCGTTTATCGCGCATGCCGTAGTCACCGTTACATCTGTCCGTGACCTTGGGGTGGTTGACTGAGAGTAGGATCACCACGGGGGACTCTCCCGGCCAGGAGAGCACCACGTGCTACTTCTACTTTTTGGAAAAGACTGCAATCAAGATCGTTCCCACGAGGAACATTCGAGATCAAGTGAAGGATCTGAGAAATAAATGAAATCGTGAGACAATTGAAAGACGTAATAAAGAAAGTAACAAAACATAACAGCTACTGTACACTCTACTGTTTCTTTAGTTTTAGTTGCCACTCTACTCAGCGTTTTGCTGACGTGTTACACTCGTTACCTTTCAGGACCAGGTGTTGAGCAGCCAGGGTCAGCGGCTGCAGAGGATGCTGGGCCAAGTAGGGTCCCGTAGAGTTACCACTGTTCTCTTGTACCTCTTTTTGTTCCACTGTAGTGAGTAGTTCTTGTTACCGCTGTACTTTTCTTACCTGTTGTTCATATTATGTTATGAATGTTGTTCTACTGTTGTGGTGGTATATACTGTAGTGGTTTCTTTCCTTACTGCTGTATTTTCTTACTGTTAGTTATATTTCATGCTGAATGTGGTTTATTTTACTGCTCTTTTGGTTACTTCCTCGTTGGATGACTAGGTCTTGGGATTAGTCGAGTCGGTCCGATTCTCGTGTCTCGTAGGGACTCGGGAATTGGGTCGTTACATTACTCCAAGGACGAACAAAGGGATGCAAGTAGGGTGAACCCTTCCGTTGAGGCGATGCGTATGTGGTGTCCCTTAACTACCCTTTTGTTCCTTTAAGGGGTGTCCCCCTCCATGGAGTATCAAAACACTTGATCAAAAGATAGTATCACCACTACCACAAAGCACAATAGGAGGGTCTACACCGATAAAGAGATCAGTGCCTATAGCCTTAAGGGATCGAGCCTTAGTGCGGTGCCTAATGTACGTGCTCAGTGTCAAAAGTGTGCAACACACCGCAAATCTTTGTAATTTCTTTTGAAATCGTAGACAAGCCCCTTAGAATCAGATCAAATGTGAATTGCTTTTAGGGTTGAATCTGATTATTAGTTCCGCTTTTAGTTATGTGACCACTGAATTAGTAAATTCAAACAATTTGGTGGTCTTGAATTTAAATTGGAATGCAAATGCGTGAACAGAAGCTGGATGCAAAAGTTAGAAAGATATACCTGTCTCCAGCAATCTTCATGCTAATATGCTTGCAATGCAATAATAAGATCTAATATGCTGCTCAATCACCCCTAAATGCGTGCACCTAAGGGCATGCAACTTCTAAATAGGCAGCTCGATATTTTTTATTGGTTTTTAAAAGCAAGTAAGCAGAAAATATAATCACGCATGCACCAAAAATATGGTAAGCCCTAGTAGCTAAAGAATGCGGGGACAAACCCCCAAAAATTTAGCCCCAAATTATTACAAGGGAGAAAAGACACAATTAAATTGTGACGACGGAGAATCCTCTGCAAAACAGGATCTTGGTCTCCTTCATCTTTTCCTCGTGTGGCTTAACTCGTGGTTGCTATCGCTACTCTATTGCGCCTCGTCGCCTCGGCGGATTCCTTGCACAATAATCAAAATGATTAGATAATTTCGCAACTCAAAAGATTCAAAAATAATAAAGTAAATCTATTGCATCTGTTGCCTCCCCGGCAATGGCGCCAATTTTGATAGATGACTTTTCGCTTAGCGTTATAGTATTTAAGTGGTGGAAAAATCGACTAATCAATAACTATGAAAATAACCACTCGTAGAAGAGCGGGTCGTGTCCACAAGGAGGCAATGATGCAATCAATACTTAATTATTTAATGTTATTTTGGATAGTGCAAAATCCCTATTCAAATCTGACTTAAAATGTGAAGGAAAGTAGATTTGCAATAACTTAAAAAGATAAGGGTAGTTTTCACTCACAGAAATACTCAATAAATTTAGGATAAATTCATGCAGTTTTCACGTGATGTGTACTAAAGACAATTAGTACTTAAGTTAATCCCAAAATCAATCTTTAAACTAGTTAATATCAATACCATGCAATTATAAAGAACTATGAGTGTTCAAACATAATTCTGCCATAATATAATAATAATAATAATCAAATTAGGTGGCAATGGCATTGAATGTAAATTTTAATTAGGGGAAAATAGGGCTTTTTTCCTTTCTCCTCCTTGCGAGAGAGGGAGAGCACCGTGGGGGTTGATGCGAGGCTCAGGAGGGCGGCGAGGTCGAGAGCTCTCCGGTGGTGGCAGCGGCGGCAATGCAGGTGGCCAGCGGCGATGGCCGGAGGTCCGGCCTGTTGAATAAGAGGGCGGAGCTGCTGCAGTGCCGCCTGCGGCTGTGCTAGCGTGTGGGCATGCGCGCTGGTGCGCGGGCAGGCGTGCGGTTTGCAGGAAGGTGGAGGTAGAGTGCGCTGCCTGCGGTGGGGCTTGCGGTAGGGCACGCTGGTTTGCGCCTGCAGTGGCTGGAGGGAGGGGCGCACAGGCAGAGGCATGCGCACTGTTGCGCGGGCAGGCGCTTGCAGGCGTGTAGTTTGCAGGAAGGTGGAGGTGGAGTGCGCTGGTTTGTGCCTGCAATAGCTGGAGGGAGGGGCGCGCTGGCGTGCAGGCGCGGTGAGCAGGGGGCGGCCTGTAGGCGGTGCGGGCGCCTGCTGTGCGGTGCGTGAGCAGCTGCAGTGGCGTGGATGCATGCAAGCAGGTAGATGGCGCTTGCAGATGAGCGGTGCGCACGCTACGGTGCGCTGGATGCGAGGGGAGCACCATGCACTGGCTTGAGGCAGCTCTGAAGAACTTGGTGTGCGGTGCCTGCTGGGACGATGGAGGCGCTGAAGGGAGGCGGATCTGCGGGCAGAAGTGGAGTGAGTGCCTGCAGCAGGGGAGAGGCGTGCGGTTGGGTGGATGCGCCTACTATAGTGTGGGCGGAAGGTGATGCGGTGCGCAGGAGGCGTGAGGTTTTTCCCGCAAGGGGGAAGAAGGCCACAGTGCACGCTTCTTCTCCTCTGGATGCACAGTGTCAGCGGAGTAGTTCCCCGCCCAGCGGAAGATGAAGATTTATCCCCAGTTCACCTCTTCTCTTTTTAATTCCTCTCTCTCCCCGTGTGCGTGAGTTAAGGGATTTTCAAATCCCTTAACTATTTCAAGCCTCGTCAGTTGAAGGGCAGCGGAAGATTAACCCCATGTGCGGCAGGGGAGGGGGGAAAGAGTTGCGGCTGTTGGGGAAATTTATCCCCCCACCCTTGTTCTTTCTGCATTTTATTACCTGCACATAGAAACAACAAAATAATTAAGTTATAGAATGTTATAAACTTAAATCATAAGGCGTACAAATATTCTACAACTTAATTGCCATTATTAACACACCTAAACTGTACGATTAAATATACTTAGGCTTAATATTAGTCCATTTTAATGGACTCATCAGTGGGTGACTTTTTCGAGGTCTTCATGGATGACTTTTCGGTCTTTGGACCCTCTTTTGATGACTATCTTGCCAACCTGACCCGTATCCTTAGGAGATGTATTGATGTAAACCTCATGCTTTCCTGTGGAAAAAGTCATTTTATGGTACACGAGGGAATTGTTCTCGGACATATCATCTCTGATAGGTGTATCAAGGTTGACAGAGCTAAGCTTGATGTAATTGCTGATTTACCTATGCCTGGCTCTGTCAAACAAATCCGCTCCTTCCTGGGACACGTCGGTTTCTATAGGAGATTCATCAAAGATTTCTCCAAGATTTCTCGACCTTTAACTCATCTCCTATCAACCGACGTACCCTTCGATATGGGCCCCGATTGTATACGAGCATTCATGCAGCTGCGTATTGCTGTCACCAAGGCCCCTATTCTCCAGCCACCTAATTGGTCCCTCGACTTTGAACTCATGTGTGACACTTCCGACCTTGCAGTCGGAGCCATCCTTGGACAAAGATGAGATAGACACCCCTTCGTGGTGTACTACGCCAGTAAGACGTTGGATGAGGCCCAGCGTAATTATACTACCACTGAGAAAGAACTACTGGCGGTCGTCTTTGGGTTGGAGAAATTCCACTCTTACCTTCTGGGCTCACATGTTATTGTTTTCACTGATCATGCGGCCATTCGCCATCTCATGCACAAGAAGGATGCCAAGCCCAGACTGATTCGTTGGATCTTTCTGCTCCAAGAATTTGACATTGAGATCCGCGATAAGGCCGGAGCCCAGAATGTTGTGGCTGATCATCTTTCTAGACTGGACCCTGACCATATTGGACTTACTCTGCCGATTAATGAGAATTTTCCCGATGGGCACCTATTGGCAATTAATGTGGCAAGTGGACCTTGGTATGCCGACATTGCCAACTACCTTGCTTCTGGATCCCTTCCACGTGGCTGGCCTAAAAACCGGTGCGAGAGTCTCATGGCAGAAGCAAAGTATTATTTCTGGGATAATCCACTTCTTTTTCGAATAGGTGCTGATCAAATCATCCGTCGCTGTATTCCTGACAGCAAATTCCCCAGTGTGCTATCCTTCTGCCACGATCAGGCCTGTAGAGGCCATTTCTCTGGGAGGAAAACTACAGCCAAGGTGTTGCAGTGCGGTTTCTTTTGGCCCTCCCTTCACCAGGATGCACACAATTATGCCAAACATTGCACTAGGTACCAGTCGTTAGGATCAATGTCACGTCGTGACATGATGCCTTTGCAACCCATCTTAGCTGTGGAAATCTTCGACATTTGGGGAATTGATTTCATGGGTCCCTTTCCTCCTTCCAACGGCTTCGAATTTATCCTTGTGGCTGTTGATTATGTTTCGAAATGGATCGAGGCTATTCCCACGCACCGTGCTGACCATGTTATATCCGCTAGATTTGTCAAAGACCACATTTTTGCGTGCTTTGGGATCCCTCGAGCCATTATCTCGGATGGAGGAAGCCACTTTACCCATGCTTCTTTTGGGCACATCTGAGGAAATACGGAGTCCACCATCGTATCGCATCTCCGTATCATCCTCAGATGAACGGCCAGGCAGAAGTGTCGAACCGACAAATCAAGCAGATTCTCCAAAAAACGGTTCGGCCTGACTGTAAGGATTGGTCCAACAAGTTGATTGACGCACTTTGGGCGTATCGGACTGCCTTCAAGGCTCCCCTTGGTATGTCTCCTTATAAAATCGTTTACGGGAAGCCTTGTCATTTGCCTGTGGAGCTGGAGCACCACGCTTATTGGGCGGTTCGCCAATGTAACCTCGACCCAAACCTGTGTGGTCGAGAAAGGAAACTCCAACTCCAGGAGATGGAAGAGCTCCGTCGTGAAGCCTATGATTCTGCCTTAACCTTCAAGCAACGCACTAAGGCTTTTCACGACAGCCATATTCGGCGGAAGGAATTTGAGCCATCTCAGCAAGTTTGGCTCTACAATGCCCGGCTCAAATTCTTTCCTGGGAAATTGAAGTCCAAATGGACTGGTCCTTTCCTGGTCTCAAGACCATTTCCCAAAGGGGCCGTTGAAATTGAAGATCCCAAATCTGGGCATAAATTTACGGTCAATGGGCAGCGTTTGAAACCCTATCTTACTCATGAACCTGCCCCCGTTGGAAAAACTGTTGCCCTGCTAGAGGGTAACTAAGGTTGTGCCTCATTCTGAGTCCAGCTGGGGATGTTAAATTCAGCGCTCGTTGGGAGGCACCCCAACAACACTTTGCCACTGTCACGTTCACTTCACTTTTCACTTCACCACCCACTATCCACCCACCCTACCACCTTGCTGTTTACCCTGCACCTCAGCTCTCGTTACCCGATCTTTGGTCCTTCCTCTACCCTACCCTGCATGCATATGAGGACAAAGCATCGTTTGGCATGGGGGGGTGGATAGGCATCCATAGGATCTGGGTATTTTATGGAATCATGCAGTCTCCATCTATCTATAAATATGTTAATAAAAAAAAAGGGTATTTAGTAATGATCTGAAGGCTGAAACAAAAATACAATTACTGTTTATGGATATTCAACCACTGTTTTGAAGACTTTCCAGGCCACAGAAGCTTGATTTGCTCAGGCTCGGCTTAATTCACTTGAGCATTGACAAGATAGATCGGAATCTCTCCTAACTAAGGACGTATTCTTGTACCTGAGACACCAGTATGGGATTCGTTGGTTTGCTTCTACTCGAGAGCCTAAGTAATCTTGGTTCACACTACACATATCAAGAAAGACCAGGTGAATATAAGATCCAACCCTAGTGTTCATTAGGGAAGGTGGAGTCCTTACCTGTGCGCACAGGTAGACTTTAGTCATGTGTTTAAGAGAGACTCTTTCCACCAAAAAGAAACTCTCCCACCAAAAGAAAAGTGTACTCCTCCAAATAATGTTGTAAGAGATATACTGACATGTGTTTCAAAAAAAAAAAAGATGCAAATAAGTCAGTATATCTCGCAAATGTCTGTAAAGTCTTCTCCCTACAAAAGTTCTTCAGGGCAAGTTACAAACACCCTATTTTCTTTGAGCCACAAATGTAATAAAATGGGAGTTGAGTTTTCCATCATCTTTTTAAGGGTCAATCCAAAGACACGAACTGAAACTGGGACCAACCTGCACTTAAAAATTCATGAAACCCTGGGCTTGAGTCTTAATGTTCATCTGGTCAGTCTTGATCCTTCACTATACACAAGCCATAATCTCTTGAGTTCTTGAGTATGGCAAAAACCTCCTGGGTCCTGGAAATCGTACTTAAGGTTTAAATATCAAGAGTCTAGGTTAATTGAGAGATGGTCTATGTCACATAAGACTTAAAGTACTGGTAGTCTTCTCTGCAATTGGTTCTCACAATATCCAACAAATAAACACACTTATGTCGCTTCAGAAGAAAATCTTCAGCTTAAGATCATTTCTAAATACAATACAAAAATGTTTTGCTAGGGACTAGCAAAAGATAGGCATGGGGATATGATTGCACAGCAAAAATACACCAATAATTGTGCCATCTTGTGCTATTTCCTAGCATTGCCATTGCATATTTGGTAGCCATAGAGCATTTGTAAAAATAAACGCATACATGCATTTAATTGAGAGGGGAGGAAAGTAAATAAATTGGCCTTGTAATTAACGTATTCTTCAAGTGCTGCCTTGCAAATCCACCATCTTCACTATTTTATTTGGCTTTGAACATCTTCTTCCCTGCACGGCTGTAGGGCATGGTTTCTTCTTCACGCTGCAGCATGCTCTGCCAGCCGCATGCTTAGCCATGCATGCAGCCCAGGGCATGGCTGTGCATGCCTCATTCCTCTTTAAAAGGGGCACAGCCATCTTCCTTGCGGGGAGCGGATCCAACATACAGAAAGCAGCACCCTTCTCTAGGCCATCTCCTCCCTTTCTCCCCTCCATACGCAGCACCTCTTCCACTGATGAGGTACACTACGGGCAGGAGCAGCTCACAGTGGTCCACGACCACCACTGTGAGTCCCACCACCACCCAGCTCATCAAAGAGCCGGTGAGCGTGGTGGTTCATTTCTCTGTTTTCACCGCTAAACACCATCGCCGCCATTGACAAGAGCTTCAAGCTCGGAAGCTCAAGCAGCAGTAGCGGCAGCCAGCAGCAACGCAGGCCACCACGTGCCTCAGGCGCCTGTTCCGCGTACTCTACGCACGCCAGCCGGTCACCCTCACCCCTCTCCGCGTGCCCTGTCGCAAATCCCCGCTCGTGGCCCAACCGGTTTCTCGCGCGCCAGCCGGTCAACTTTTTGCCCTTGCACTGTAGCGGCGATCTCACGCGGCTACAGTGCGGTGACTGGAAAGTTTCTCACTTATCCGGTCACCACGCACTCTCTCTTCGCGCTGTAACCGTCGCCAGCCCATCCGCGCGCCTACTTCCTCGTACGCTTGCGCCTGCTGCGTCTGCTCCAGCGCCCGCTTCTTCGCCCGCGTTCACTTCAGTGTGCAGCGCGGTGCGCTGCGCCCTCTCACCCAGTCCCTCCAGTGCGCGCCTGCGCCTACGTGTGCATGCTCCTGTGCGCACCACCAGACGTCGGCTGAAGCCTCCGGACGACTTAACTAGCAGCGCCCTCTCTCACAGCCACTCTCTCATTCCCTCCCGCAGACACATACACACACAGACACTCTCGTACACACACACACACTCACTTGTACATGACTATATACATACTTATATATATATACATATATACATATTAGTACCTATACAATTATATATAAGTATATATACATACATACATACATATATATATATATATATCTATATATTTTTATATATATATATCTACAAATATCTATATACATATATACATATATATATCTATATACATATATATATATATTTACATCTATATAGTTATATATACATACATATATATCTAATTATAAATACATACATATATATATATACATACATCTATCTATATATATATTTACATATCTTTATGTATATATACATATACATATATATATAACTACATATACACCTATATAATTATAACCCTATATATATATATATATATATACATATAAATATATACTTACCTTCGTATAACCGCATTATATCGCAGGAATATCTGCACCAGTTGCTGATATTCCCCGATACCTCCGTACAGAAAGCGTCTCCGCACACACCTTCAACCCATCCATCCTACACTCCACGCGGCACTTCATCCTATTGGTTGCATCTTCCTAGACGATGATCAACTCGACACCGTGCTACACGCCATTTCCACCTCCATCCCCCACCCCTATATATATATAATATATACTATATTTATCTTATTTCTATTTCTCTTTCCTGCTATTAAAAAGATAAAAAAAAATAGTAAAAGAGAAAAGATAATCTTTGTCTTGCGGATAGCAAGACCAGTTTTGGAACCCTAATTTGGCTCAAAGCCAAGAACAATTTGGCTCTAAGCCAAGGACCTGATTTTGAGGTTGTACCTCAAGGATAAAATTATAAGAAAAAAACCTTAAATAGAAAAACACCAAAAATATAATAAACGAATGGAAGAGATTCGTTGTAGGAAAGGCGTAGAAACTTATTCACCTCTAATCCCGCTTCCCCGAGTTCAACCCTAGGCCTAAAAGTGACCAAGATAAAATCAAGTAGGCCAGGTTAAAAATTTTGTAAAAAGATGGTTAGGCTCGATTAGGTTAACCACTATACTCATTTTAACAATTAAATCACCATATTAACACAACCTATTCGAGCCCGGCCAATAGGCGACTAGACACACCAGCGAAGGGCACCTCTGCTCAACCCCCAAGAGGGACACGCAGCGAGTATCGCCAGAGATGGGCTTATCCTAGCTAAGGGGTCTCCTAGGAGGACCCAACTGAGCATTCCTCAGAGGGAAGGGTATGAATCAGTAAGAGGAGCCATAACTCCCCCTGGCCCTTAACAAAAGGACAACGAACGACATCGCCAAGGCAGCCATAGCCCCTTACCCCCCGAGCACCAACGAGAAGGGCTCGGGTAGCACAGGTGCAGTCGGAGCACCCTCTTAACTCCACTCGGGGCAAACCCTATCAAGTGATGACTGATTCCAACCCTAAAGCCTTTAAAGCCAGTAGGGACCAGCCTCTCGGATCGATAAGGACCCGGGCCCAAGCGCCCTAAGGTTCAACATGTCGCCCACTGGCAAGAGTCCAAGCCACCCTATCCTCAAAGGCACCTGATGTAAACATGTTTACATTACATAAGATGTCTATTTATGCATGTTCTTAAGCATAGAATTGCATTGCATACTATAAATATTGCATAGCATGCATCATCTTACATTTAGATTAGTTTGAATAAAATGGAGGTTAATTGTCTCCTTTTATGTTCAGGGGTAGGGCAAAATTTTCATCGAGGCCTTGGATCAAAGATCCAACCGTACAGATTTGATTAGGGCGACGATTGGAGTTCAACGACTCCAAGATCGCCCTAATCAGACATCTGTAGCATCAGATAGAGACCGGGGAACCCTAGAAGATCAAGGGCTAAGATGGTGTGAATCCACACTTCAAACGACAAATCCGACCGTACGGATGGATTCAGATCGACGATCGCAGCCTAACGACGTGAAAATCGACTCAATCCGACAACCATGGCACCATCTACATCATCTAGAAGATGGACGGCCAAGATGGTGCCACGTGGCGCCATCTTAGCCGCCTAACCGGCCGCTACACCCGCCGCACCCTCTCTTCTTCGATGATTCTCCACCATTGGATGCACATCCATTGGCCGTGGATGCACGCGCACGAATTGTAAGCGTGACACAAACGTGCTTGTAGCGCGTTGGTCGAACGCGCTTAAGCGAAGCGTGGGCGAGCATTCGAGTCCTGTGAAGCAGATTTGAGGTGCACGTGAGCGAGCGTATTGATCGCTCGATCGTGATCGGTCGGCTGCGGGCGCTCAATAGTGCCCACGCGTTATCACACGCCTGCGCGTGACGCGCCATCAGACTCGAGCATTGCGGCTTGAAGAGGCGCGATGAGGGCGCATCTTAGCCGTTCGATCACACGATTGAACGGCCGAGAATCAAAGGACGTGAGCACGAGTTGCATGCGCGAGAGGCGAGCAGGTGGCGCACGTCGCCCACGAGGGGGCTTTAGCGACAGTTTTATCCGTCACTAAAGACCCCTTATTTAGTGTTTTGAGATTAAAAAAACCAAATTTCCCTCATTCCTTGCAACTATAAAAAGAGACCCCCTCCATATGAAATTTTCATCCCTTCTTTCTCTTCTCTCCCTCTCCAAAGCTCAAGAGAAGCTTGTCCCACACCCAGGATGCTTCTCAAGAGATAAAGTCAAATTTTTGTCCCCCTTTCGGAAGTGGATCCCGCGATGACGACGACGTGCTGCCCCGTTCCTGTTCTTCCCGCTTCGTCCTCCTTCGTCCTGCTCCGTTCCCCATCTTCCAGGCATCGTCCTATTCGACTCGTCCTCCAAGCGACCGTCAAGAAGGATATTTCTCTCTCCATTCTTTTTAATGCTTTCTAGAGTAGATTTACTGCTTTCTAGAGTAGATTTACTGCTTTCTAGTGTAATCATTTTCTGCCTTCTAGTCGTAATGAGTAGTGTAACAAACAATCTCTTTGATAATGAATTCCATGTTCATTCTACATCTCTTTTTGGTTTTTGTTTGTAATATTCTCTCTCTCTTATTCTCTCTCTCTCTCTTCTATTTAGTGTAAATAGATAAATAGTTTCTAATCAATTAATCTACTCCATGACAAATAAATTAAACACGTACTTTTAAATCAAACGTCTGCCTCCCTGAGTTCGACCCGAGATTTCTACTCCGGTATAAATTTTATTTGTTGAACATGAGTTCTTCGCTTTCAAACTACGACGATAGGTTTTCAAAATCGAATACGATAGCGTAGTAACTTCGTCGCCTCAACATTTTGGCACCGTTGCCGAGGATTCAATATTTTGGCACCGTTCCTGGGGAGGCGACGCTCTTTGATTTTTTTTCGCATTTTATAACTTACAAATCATTTACCTCACTTCTCTCCTTTCTTATTGTGATTGCAGGTACTCTTTTGAGACGAGCAAAAGCGATAGATTGGAGCAAAGTACTGTTGAAGGTTTTGTAAGTTATCCCCCACCTCCCACCCATTAGGTTTCATTTCACCACATAATAACACAAACATCAATCAACCTAGGTGTTCTTATAAACCCTAAGGTTAGTTTTGTTTGTTTGACACATACACTCGCCTTAACCTCCATAGTTAAAAAGGAAAATAAAAAAGTCTCACAGAGGTACACAACCTCATCTGATTTTCAATCTCAACCTGTAATCCGATCTTTGAAATCAGTACACACATCCAAACACATAATTGAGTAGAAATCAGATTAAGTAATCATTTGTGTGTAATTAAGTGGTGCAACAGGCCAATTGTTTGAGTTGATTGGGCCGCATCATTTCAATTAAAATCAACTCATCAAGTAGCTGTCGCTTAGGTTCAACTCTGAGGGATCTACTAGGCACTCCACATTCTTTTAAGTTTCAAAGGAAAACATCTTCACCTGTGCTTTCAAAACCTGGTGTGCCGACAAAACTTGTATGAAAATACCTAAAGTTGAATCCTAAAAGTTACTAAGCAAGATTTGAACCCTAAAATTCATCGCATCAAAAATAATCTTGCTTGAAAACCACTGGTTGTGCACGCACACACACATCAATCAATCATTAAGGGTACAACCTAGATAAAGGGCCCATCACATTCCGAAAGCACATTCAAACCTAGCCCTAAATAAAACAGAGTAGGTGTTGGCCTTAAGGATTTGACTCGCTCTTCGGAGTCCAGAACAAGATTATTTTCGATTAGTCTATTTCTACTGTTCAATCTGATGTCTAGCTAGGGGAGCAGAATCAAATGATCACAGCTGGGGGGTACACTAGGAACCGGAGGCGCAAGCCGAAGGAAGAACCTTCTCCCTAGTTCCACCTTCTAACTGGTTGGATTGAACAGATAGAAGTAGATTAAATCGTTTCTTTATCTCAAGATGGGTTCTGGGAGTCTGTAGGTCTTTAGGCTAGCCCACTTAAGGACAGGTTTGATTGTTTGTATTGCAGGGCACCTTTCTTCCTCCCGTTTATCATGAATCCTTCCACATTTTATACGCATTCCCACTCTTTCCCTCCTGTTTTGAGTTATCCTCAACATAACGATTATCCTGCCTCGTACTGTAATCAACCTTTGGTTAGTCAGGATAACTCGGATTGGGGATACAATTCCGGACCTCCGTGTTTAGGGTCTAACCCTGAACACTATGATTATGATTTCTATCCTTCTCAGAGCCACATCGATTATAGATCACCACCTTTTCATGGACAACCTAATATGATCTACAATCAAGAAGGATACACTGATTTTTACCCATCCTCTGATTACATTGCCTTTAGGTCATCACCACCTTTTGAACAATCCGAAATGACCTATTATCAAGAAGGGTATAACGAATCTCAATTCGTTAACTCCTATACACTGATCCCAAACCCGCCCAACCTTGAAACAAGTCATTTGGTTCAGGGTAGCCAGGTTCAAGATAAGGTTCTAGCTAACTTGAGAAATATCATACAATCTTTAGAAGTTCAGCCAATACCTTCCATTGAAATATTGGAGCCCCTGATTGAAATGATTGATGATTTGAACAAGTATTTGTTGGATTGGCTCTAAGATGTTAAGGATAAGAACCCGTGTGAGTTTCTACTTGGGAAGTTAGCGAAATTGAGGATGAGATTTGTGGTTGCTTTGGTTCAATCTTGGGATGATTCCCAGGATGAACTTCCTTCAGGAAAGCTAATGTTAGAACCCGATCAGGCACCTGTTGGGGGGGACACGTGTTACAAGGCTGACCAGATTAAATTAGAGCAACCAATTAAGGATGATCTGATTTCTTCACCTGAGATCCCTGAGCCAGGGTACAAGGAAATGTATGTCTCCGTGGATTAGAAAGTGATGGATGATTTTGAGACGTACATTAATACGGATTTAAATTTCTTTGATTCTGAGGGTGAAGATTCAATTTGTGAAGTCTCACACGAGTTTACAGAACACAATTTCTGTGAGACGATTGGGCCTGAGGAATCTGATAGATCATGTGATAGCCCAATAACTGAGGAAAATGATCTTATTGGGGCTCACATTACTGATCCAAAATTGCATTTTCTGGAGGATTCAATCCATGCCATGATTGTCAGTTACACCCCATTGAGCTTATCTATGATTCTATTTTTGAGATAACTAGACCCAAGTCAATTCTGATTCAGCCACATCTTTTAGACTTGGAAATTTCAGACGGGGTGATTAATATGCGGGAGGTCCCAGAATTTGACATTCTGAATGAGGAGGATAGGAGTTGGGAAATTTTAATTTGGGAAGTAAATTTCGGAGGAAATTGAAGACCGAGTCTAAGGGTTCCAATTTATCTGAAATCATCAAACCAGGACCCTTACGACATTTGTTCTGAGGATGTCCAACTCAAGCATACATTTATTGATTATCCTCTTGAATTCTCTATAACTCGACTCTTTGGTCTTGGGTTGCATCCTTATAAATCGCAGGCCCGACCCCGCTTGCATACTGATTTTAGGTTTTAGGTAATTTTTATCCAGAACCTTAGATATTCTCGATTATGGGGTATGGGTATGCACCACAATCTGGTCCACATCTATGGACATCTATTGGCAGGTCAGAGGTTTCTTCTTTTTATTCTGATTCTAACCTGCACCTGTGAATTCTTTATTTCTCTTCTTTGTATAGTGTGCCTAGCTGAAGGCACTAAATTCAGCATGTATATAGTTTTTTTTAGTTTTATCTCGGAGCGGACCCGACATTCACGCAATTCAGGTGCTTTCTACTCTATTCCACTCTGTTTTATGTCTTTTTAATACAATGAGGACATTACATTAGGTAGGCATGAGAGGGTGGATATTCATCTCTGAATTAATTCGTCAGCTCCGTAGATTCATTTTATTTTCTTTTATTTATATATTAAAAAAAACTTGTAGAATTAGGAAAGTGAACTTGGGTTTAAGAAAATTTTCAATCTTAGAAAATATAACATTATGATCTGAATACAAAGACCCTTCAGGTCTTCGAATTTAATCAACCTGTGTATCCACTAAAATGTGGATTTATTTTTCAAGTCCTCGCCAACCTGAATTCTATTTTAATTTGAATAAATAAGTTTGGGTGATAAGTACACGACTTATCAACCTACCCTTTGATTTGAGGGAACCTTAAGTCTAAAAGCATCTACACACTATCTTGTCATTGACTCGTCGTTTGACGATTTTAACAGAAATTGAGTAGCTAATGAACCTTCCAGGGTGATATGGCTGGTAAGTTATCGTGGGTAACAACCCATAAATAAGTTGTCCAGAGCCCAGTCACTGGACCATTCTCTTCTTGCTGCCTTTAGGTAAATCTTAGACCAGGGAAGCCACCTACTTAAAAAAAGAAAAAAAGAAAGTCAAAAAGAAAAGTAAAAGAAAAGGAGAAAAAAAAAGAAAACAAAAGAAATAAGCCACACTTCATCGCACAAGTATGGCTGGCAAGTTGTCGGTGGTAACAACTCATCGACCAGTTGTCCAGAACCCAGCTCAATAAATGCACTGAAAATTCCCAAAACACTTAAGAAAAAGCAAAGAAGTAGAATAAACCGAGGAGATATATACTAAATTCACCCTTGTGTTGACCCCGTAAAAATAAAAGTAGGGAGAAAGCTACCGGTTGTAAAGATACACTTTTAGGCAGAATTCTCTTTTTAAGGTCACCTAGAGGCATAGAAATTTGAAGTCTGTTTTAACTGTCGATCAACGAGTTTATCACATTCACAATAAGATGCTTAGAATTTAGGGTTCTCATCAAATCTTGGGTGAGTTGAATGGCCGTAGAAAGCCACTCTTAAACCCTTGTGGTGTGAATTTGCACTTCAAATGACAAATCCGACCACACAGATGGATTCAGATCGATGATAGCAGCCTAACAACGTGAAAATCGTCTCAATCCGACAACCGTGGCACCATCTACATCATCCAGAAGATGGACGGCCAAGATAGCGCCATGTGGTGCCATCTCAACCGCCCAACCAGCCGCTACACCTGCCGCACCCTCTCTTCTTCGACGATTCTCCGCCATTGGATGTGCATCCAACGGCTGTGGATGCGCGCACACGAATTGTAAGCGCGACACAAACGTGCTTGTAGCGCATTGGTCGAACGCGCTTAACCAAAGCGCGGGCGAGCATTCGAGTCCTGTTGATGTAAACATGTTTACACTACTTAAGATGTCTATTTATGCATGTTCTTAAGCATAGGATTGCATTGCATGCTATAAATATTGCATAGCATGCATCATCTTGCATTTAGAGTAGTTTGAATAAAATGGGGGTTAATTGTCTCCTTTTATGTTCATGGATAGGACAAACTTTTTATCAGGGCCTCGGATCAAAGATCTAACCGTACAGATGTGATCAGGGCGACAATTGGAGTTCAACGACTCCAAGATCACCCTAATCAGGCACCTGTAGCATCAGATAGAGATCGAAGAACCCTAGAAGATCAAGAGCCAAGATGGTGTGAATCCACACTTTAAACGACAAATCCAACTGCACTGATGGATTCGGATCGATGATCGCAGCCTAACGATGCGAAAATTGACTCAATCCGACAACCGTGGCACCATCTACATCATCCAGAAGATGGACGACCAAGATGGCACCACGTGGCGCCATCTCAGCAGTCCAACCGGCCCTCAAGACTGCCGCTACCTCTCCAAAGGAAATCCAACGCACGATCTTGGCCGTTGGATCTTCATCCAACAGCTGTGGATGCGCACGCCTGATTTCATCCGCGCGACACAATCCACCGCGCAGCGCAGCGGTCGCGAGTCATTGCGCGATCACAGGACGCGAGTTCAACTCGCGATCTGCGACACGCGCGCTATTAAATTCGACCGCTTGATCGGCTGTGGACAACCCAGATTACTCGATCGGGCCCACGCTCTATCGCACGCCCACGCGTGACGCGGGATCGCACGCGGGCGGGCGCGCACTGAGGAGCAGACGAAGGCACGACTTAAGCCGTCCAATCGTGAGAGTGGCTGGACGTGCGCGTGCGTTACGCAAAAGGAGGTGAGCGGACGTGCGCGTGCCACCCACGAAGGCCATGTTCGGACCTTTAGCGACTGTTTTATCCGTCACTAAAGGTCCTGAATTAATGTTTTTAGAGTTGTAATGACCAAATTGCCCCCACTCCTTGCAACTATAAAAGGAGACCCCCTCCATACGAAATTCTCATCCCTTCCTTCTCTTCTCTCCCTCTCCAAAGCTCAAGAGAAGCTTGTCCCACACCCAGGATGCTTCTTGCGAGATAAAGTCAATTTTTCATCCCCCTTTCGGAAGCAGATCCCGCGACGACGACGACGTGCAGCCCCATTCCCGTTCTTCCTGCTTCGTTCTCCTTCGTCCTGCTCCGTCCTCCTTCGTCCAAGCGTCGTCCCATCTGGCTCATCCTCCAAGCGACCGTCGAGGAGGATATCTCTCTCCTCATTCTTTTTACTGCTCTCTAGAATAGATTTACTGCTTTCTAGAGTAGATTTACTCCTTTCTAGTGTAATCATATTCCCGCTTTCTAGTGTAATGAACAATCTTTCTGATGATGAAATTTCATGTTCATTCTACATCTCTTTTTGGTTTTTGTTTATAATATTCTCTCTCTCTCTTCTATTTATTGTAAATTGTTAGATAGTTTCTAATCAATTATTTTACTTCGTGACAAATAAAACAAACACGAATTTTTTAAATCAAACACCTGCCTCTCTGTGTTCGACCAGGGATTTCCATTTCGGTATAAATTTTATTTGTTGAATACGAGTTCTTCGCTTTCATACTATGACGACAGGTTTTCAAAACCAAACACGTTAGCGCAGCAACTCGCACCATTCAACATTTTGGCGCCGTTGCCGGGGAGGCGACGATCTTTGATTTTTCTTCGCGTTTTTACAACTTACAAATCATTTACCTCACTTCTCTCCTTTCTTATTGTAATTGCAGGTACTCTTTCGAGACAGGCAATAGCGGTAGATTGGAGTAAAGTGCTGTGGAAGGTTTTGTAAGTTATCCCCCACCTCCCACCCATTAGATTTCATTACACAACATAATAACACAAACATCAATCAACCTAGGTGTTCTTATAAACTCTAAGGTTAGATTGTTTGTTGTTTGACACCCATACTCACCCCAACCTCCATATTTAAAAAGAAAATTAAAAAAGAAAAATCTCACAGAGGTACACAACCTCATCTGATTTTCAAATTCAACCAGTAAACCGATCTTTGGAGCCAGTACACACATAATTGAGTAGAAATCAGATTAGGTAATCACTTGTGTGCCTAATTAAGTGGTGCAACAGGGCATTTGTTTGTGTTGATTGGGGTGCACCACTTCAATTAAAATCAACTCATCAAGTAGCTGCCACTTAGGTTCAACTATTAGGGATTTACCAGGCACTCCACATTCTTTTTAAGCTTTAAAGGAAAACATCTTCACCTGTGTTTTCAAAACCTGGTGTGCCAACAAAATTTGTCTGAAAACACCTAAAGTTGAATCCTAAAAGCTACTAAGCAAGATTTGAACCCTAAATTCACTACATCAAAAGTAATCTTGCTTGAAAACCACTGGTTGTGTACGGACACACAAATCAATCAATCATTAAGGGCACAACCCAGATAAAGGGCCCATCACATTCTAAAGCACATTCAAACCTAGCCCTAAATAAAACAGAGTAGACGTTGGCCTTAAGGATTTGACTCGCTCTTCAGAGCCCAGAACGAGATTATTTTCGATTGGTCTGTTTCTACTGTTCAATCTGATGTCTAGCTAGGGGAGCAGAATCAAATGATTGCGGCTGGGGGGTACACTAGGAACCAGAGGCGCAAGCCGAAGGAAGAACCTTCTCCCCAGTCCCTCCTACCTAGTTGGATTGAACAGACAGAAGTAGATCAAATCGTTTCTCTATCTCAAGACGGGTTTTGGGAGTCTGTAGGTCTTTAGGCTAGCCCACTTAAGGACAGGTTTGATTGTTTGTATTGCAGGGCGCCTTTCTTCCTCCCATCTCTCATGAATCCTTCCACATATTACACACATTCCCGCTCTTTCCCTCCTATTTTGAATTATCCTCAACATGACGATTACCTCAACTCGTACTATAATCAACCATCAGTTAGTTGGGATAACTCGGATTTGGGATACAGTTCCGGACCTCCGTGTTTAGGGTCTAACCCTGAACACTTTAATTGCGATTCCTATCCTTCTCAGAGCCACATCGATTATAGATCATCAACCTTTCATGGACAACCTAATACGATCTACAATCAAGAAGGATACACCGATCTTTACCCATCCTCTGATTACACTACCTTTAGGTCATCACCACTTTTTGAACAATCTGAAATGACCTATTATCAGGAAGGGTATAACGAATCTCAATTCGTTAATTTCCTTGTATTGATCCCAAACCCGCCCAACCCTAAACCAACTCATTTGGTTCAAGGTAACCAGGTTCAAAATAAGGTTTTGGCTAACTTGAGGAATATCATAGAAACTTTAGAAGTTCAGCCAATACCTTGCATTGAGAGATTTGAGCCTTTGATTAAAATGATTGATGATTTGAACAAGTATTTGTTAGATTGGCTACAGGATGCTAAGGATAAGAACCCGGGTGAGTTTCTACTTGGGAAGTTAGCAAAATTGAGGATAAGATTTGTGGTTGCTTTGATTCAATCGTGGGATGATTCCCAGGATGAACCCTCTTCAGAAGAGGCAATTTCAGAACTCGCTCAGGCACCTATTGGGGGGGACACGTGTTACGAGGGTGGCCAGAATGAATTAGAGCAACCAATTAAGGAAGATCTAATTTCTTCACCTGAGATCCCTGAGTCGGGGTACGAAGAAACGTATGTCTCCATGGACCAGAAAGTGATGGATGATTTTGAGACATACATTAATACGGATTTCAATTTCTTTGATTCTGATGGTGAAGATTTGATTTGTAAAGTCTCACATGAGTTTACAGAACATGATTTTTGTGAGACGATTGGGCCTGAGGAATCTGAAAGATCATTTGATAGCCCAATAACTGAGGAAACTGATTTTATTAGGGCTCACATTATGGATCCAAAATTGTATTTTCTGGAGGATTCAATCAAATGCCCCGATTGTCAATTACACCCCATTGAGCTTATCGATGATCCTGTTTCTGGGATAATTAGACCCAAGTCAATTCTGATTCAGCCACATCATTTAGACTTGGAGATTTCAGATGGGGTGATTAATATGCAAGAGGTCCTGGAATTTGACATGCTGAATGAGGAGGATAGGAGCCGGGAAATTTTGATTTGGGAAGCAAGTTCTGGAGAAAGTAGAAGACTGAGTCGAAGGGTTCCTATTAAGCTAAAACCATCAAACCAGGACCCTTACGACATCTGTTCTGAGGATGTCCAACCTAAACATACATTCAATGATTATCCTTTTGAGCTTGAATTCTTTGTAACTCGACTTTTTATCTTGGGTTGCATCCTCATAAATCGTAGGCCCGACCTCGCTTGCATACTTATTTTAGGTTTTGGGTAATTTTTATCTAGAACCTAAGATATTCTCGAATATGGGGTATGGATCTGCATCACAATCTAGTCCACATTTGTGGACATCTATTGACAGGTCAGAGGTTTCTTCTGTTTATTCTGATTCTGACCTGCACTTGTGAATTCTTTATTTCTCTTCTTTGTATAGTGTGCCTAGCTGAAGGCACTAAATTCAGCACATATACAATTCTTTTTAGTTTCTATCTCGGAGCGGACCTGACATTCACGCAATTCAGGTGCCTTCTACTCTATTTTATGTCTTTTTAATACAATAAGGACATTGCATTAGATAGTCATGGGGGGTGGATATTCATCTCTGAATTTATTTGTCAGCTCCATTGATTTGTTTAATTTTCTTTTATTAAAAAAGAAATTTGGAATTAGGAAAGAGAACTTGGGTTTAAGAAAAAATTCAATCTTAGGAAATACTACATTATGATTTGAACACAAAGACCCTTCAGGTCTTTGGACTTCATCTGCCTGTGTATCTACTAAAATGTGGATTTATTTTTCGAGTCCTCACCAACCTAAATTCTATTTTAATTAGAGTAAAAAAGTTTGGGTGATAAGTACACGACTTATCAACCCACCCTCTGATTTGAGGGAATTTTGAGTTTTAAGCATCTACACACTATCTTGTCACTAACTCGTTGTTCGATGATTCTAACGGAAATTGGGTAGCTAATGAACCTTCTAGGGTGATATGGTTGGCAAGTTATCGTGGGTAACAGCCCATAGGTAGGTTGTCCAGAGCCCAGTCACTAGACCTTTCTCTTTTTGCTGCTTTTAGGTAAATCTTAGACTAGAGAAGCCACCAACTTAAAAAAAAAAAGTCAAAAAGAAAATGAGAAAAGAAAAAAAAGAAATAAGCCACACTTCTCCGCACGAGTATGGCTGGCAAATTATCAGTGATAACAACTCATCGACTGGTTGTCCAGAACCCAGCTCAATAAATGCACTGAAAATTCCCAAAACACTTAGGAAGAAGCGGAGAAGTAGAATAAACCGGGGAGATATACACTAGATTCACCCTTGTGCTGATCCCGTAAAAAAATAAAAGTAGGGAGAAAGCTACCGGTTGTAAAGATACACCTTTAAGCAGAATTCTTTTTTTTTAGGTCACCTAGAGGCATAGAAATCCGAAGTCCATTTTAATTGCCGGTCAACGAGTCTATCACATTCACAATAAGATGCTTAGAACTTAGGGTTCTTGTCAAATCTTGGGTGAGTTGAATGGCCGTAGAAAGCCACTCTTAAACCCTAAAACTTGAAAATCCAAAAAAATTAGAAAAGAGGAAAAAGAGAAAGAAAATTTTCTTTGAATAAGGTGAGGGCTTGAGGCGGTCTGCATTTTGGCAAATACTCGAGCACTGTTGTGCCTTTGAAAGTTCAGATTCTAAGTAGACATTTTCTTAATGACTGAAAATAAACTCAAGTCCAAATAATCCAACCTGATTCTTTTATAAATAGCATATAGTTTTTGCTAGGGACTAGTAAAAGATAGGCATGGGGGTATGATGTAAACATGTTTACACTACTTAAGATGTCTATTTATGCATGTTCTTAAGCATAGGATTGCATTGCATGCAATAAATATTGCATAACATGCATCATCTTGCATTTAGAGTAGTTTGAATAAAATGGGGGTTAATTGTCTCCTTTTATGTTCATAGACAGGGCAAATTTTTTATTAGGGCCTCGGATCGAAGATCCAACCATACAGATGAGATCAGGGCGACGATTGGAGTTCAACGACTCCAAGATCGCCCTAATCAGGCATCTGTAGCATCAGATAGAGACCGGGGAATCCTAGAAGATCAAGGACTAAGATGGTGTGAATCCACACTTCAAACGACAAATCCGACCTCACGGATGGATTCGGATCGACGATCGCAGCCTAATCGCTCGAAAATCGACTCAATCTAACAACCGTGGCACCATCTACATCATCCAGAAGATGGACGGCTAAGATGGCGCCACGTGGTGCCATCTCAGCAGTCCAACCGACCCTCAAGATCACCGCTACCTCTCCAAAGGAGATCCAACGCATGATCTGGGCCGTTGGATCTTCATCCAACGGCTGTGGATGCATGCGCCTGATTTCATCTGCGCGATAATCCACCGCGCAGCGCAGCGGTCGCGAGTCGTTGTGCGATCACAGGACGCGAGTTCGACTCGCGATCTGCGGTGCGTGCACGATTAAATTTGATTGCTTGATCTGCTGTGGATGGCCCAGATCGCCTGATCGGGCCCACGCTCTATCGCACGCCCGCGCGTGACGCGGGATCGCACCCGGGCGGGCGCGCATTGAGGAGCGGACGAAGGAGCGACATAAAGATCGGACGGCTGACAGTGGCTGGACGTGCGCGTGCGTTATGCGCGAGGAGGTGAGTGGGCACGCGCGCGCCGCCTACGAAGGCCATGTTCTGACCTTTAGCGATGGTTTTATCTGTCACTAAAGGTCCTGAATTAATGTTTTTAGAGTTGTAATGACCAAATTTCCCCCACTCCTTACAACTAAAAAAGGAGACCCCCTCCATGCGAAATTCTCATCCCTTCCTTCTCTTCTCTCCCTCTCCAAAGCTCAAGAGAAGCTTGTCCCGCACCCGAGATGCTTCTCGCGAGATAAAGTCAATTTTTCGTCCCCCTTTCGGAAGCGGATCCCATGACGACGACGACATGCTGCCCCATTCCCATTCTTCCTGCTCCATCCTCCTTCGTCCAGGCATCGTTCCGTCTGACTCGTCTTCCAAGTGACCGTCGAGGAGAATATCTCTCTCCCCATTCTTTTTAATGCTTTCTAGAATAGATTTACTGCTTTTTAGTGTAATCATTTTTCCGCTTTCTAGTATAATGAACAATCTTTCTGATGATGAAATTCCATGTTCATTCTACATCTCTTTTTGGTTTTTGTTTGTAATATTCTCTCTCTTTTATTTATTGTAAATAGTTAGATATTTTCTAATCAATTATTTTACTTCGTGACAAATAAAACAAGCTCGAAATTTTTAAATCAAACGTCCGCCTCCCTGTGTTCGACCTAGGATTTCCATTCCGATATAAATTTTATTTGTTGAATACGAGTTCTTCGCTTTCATACTACGACGATAGGTTTTCAAAACCAAACAAGTTAGCGTAGCAACTCGAACGTTCAACACCTGTGAAGTGGATTTGAGGCGCACGCGAGCGAGCGTATCGACCGCTCGATCACAATCAATCAGCTGCGGGCGCTCAATAGCACCCATGCGCTATCACACGCCTGTGAGTGACGTGCCATCAGACGTGGGCGTTGCGGCTTGAAGAGGCACGATGAGGATGCATCTCAGCCGTTTGATCTCACGATCGAACGGCCGAGAATCAAATGACGTGAGCACGCGTTGCATGTGCGGGAGGCGAGTGGGTGGTGCACGTCTTCCATGAGGGTGCTTTAGCGACGGCTTTATCCGTCACCAAAGACCCCTTATTTAATGTTTTGAGATTGAAAAGACCAAATTGCCCTCATTCCTTGCAACTATAAAAGGAGATCCCATCCATATGAAATTTTCATCCCTTCTTTCTCTTCTCTCCCTCTCCAAAGCTCAAGAGAAGCTTGTCCTACGCCCAGGATGCTTCTCAAGAGATAAAGTCAAAATTTTGTCCCCCTTCGGAAGTGGATCCCGTGATGACGACGACGTGCTGCCCCGTTCCTGTTCTTCCCGCTTCATCCTCCTTCGTTCTGCTCCGTTCCCCATCTTCCAGACGTCGTCCCATCCGGCTCGTCTTGCAAGTGACCGTCAAGGAGGATATTTCTGTCTCCATTCTTTTTAATGCTTTTTAGA
Organism: Thalassia testudinum; assembly: GCA_037157565.1. Taxonomy (NCBI): domain Eukaryota; kingdom Viridiplantae; phylum Streptophyta; class Magnoliopsida; order Alismatales; family Hydrocharitaceae; genus Thalassia; species Thalassia testudinum. The sequence goes on from JAZHRO010000065.1 coordinate 43,454,745, forward strand.
GTAGATTTACTGCTTTCTAGTGTAATCATTTTCTGCTTTCTAGTCGTAATGAGTAGTGTAACAAACAATCTCTTTGATAATAAATTCCATGTTCATTCTACATCTCTTTTTGGTTTTTGTTTGTAATATTCTCTCTCTCTCTTATTCTCTCTCTCTCTTCTATTTAGTGTAAATAGATAGATAGTTTCTAATCAATTAATCTACTCCATGACAAATAAATTAAACGCGTACTTTTAAATTAAATGTCTGCCTCCCTGAGTTCGACCTGGGATTTCTACTCCGGTATAAATTTTATTTGTTGAACACGAGTTCTTCGCTTTCAAACTACGACGACAGGTTTTCAAAATCAAATACGTTAGCGTAGCAACTCGCAATTTCAACAGCAGTCGCCCACCAAAATGAAGGGTCAGGGTTCGGCCCACCTCTACCAACAATCGTCATATTGACAAAGAGCTAGGGAGTAGGACCCCAGCGCCCTATCTCCTGGTTGATGCAATGCCACAAGAGGACACAAGCTTGGCATCTCTTAGGCCACCTCCTAAGGTCGGCCCCCCACTTGGCCATCCTTCAAGGAAGGCCTTCCTAAGCAACCGACCCTTGGAGGAACGCACAAATGGGTCAGAATGACCTGCTTGAAAAGCCGAGACTCTCTGCCCCCTCCTATTGCCGCCTTGCGAAGAGAGTTGGTCAAAGGCAAGGCATCCACCACTTACACCCTTAGCCCAAATACTCTATGAGATAAACGTTGCGCACTGAGTTGCCTTGATGTAGTTTCTCGTAGAAAACGTCCTACTCCCTCCTGCTGAGGGGAGTGAGCGGAACAAGCGCCGGGTAACTACTCCACCCATGAAGGCCACAAAGAAGGCCCCCAAAGGCAACCTGCCAGCGCCTTTGCGGCGCCAACCATAGGCGCCCGGCCACTAATATGGATGACCCTACTCAGGGGCATCTCAATAGGCCCTGCCAATGATAAGCCGAAAGGAAGTAACATGAGGAGCCTCTATGCCAAGTCGTTCGGACAAGCGAAAGGGATCAGACCAAGCCTCCTAAAATGCAGTTCATGAAACCCGTGCGAGCAAATCCCCGGTGAAAAACACAATCTCACACTTGGCATATGAGTAGTCCATTCAACGAATACAAAACTCTCTTTTATTTCCTTTACAACAAACTTCGACTATTACATTCCCCGAATTATGGTCTCCGACTAAGCTTTAGCTAAAAAGAGAGAGGCTAGTACAAAAGTACTAGCAATGCCACTCAGCAGCACCCACCTATCTGCTACACAGGATGAGCGTGACACTGCAAGGTGTCACAGCCCCTAAGGGAGGGGCGGGTACTTCCAGAACCTGCGCCTCCTTAAGAAGGAGCGTGCTACGGAAGGCGAGCAGCTGAGCAAGCCCAGAAGGACCATGGCCCCCATAATAGGGACCCTCATCCTACTCTACGACCGGCAGCCAGCTTGGCTAAGAAAGCCACCTTGTCCTATGGCTAACCTCGTCTACCTCCTTCAGTAGAGGGGAGCTCCACCCGCCTATTGTTGCTGAGGGTGGAGCCTCAGCATCCTCCTCCACCGTGTTCGACGCCTCCCCCAGAGTCGCCGAAGACTCCCCAAAAGGGCAAGCAAAGCCAAGGGGCAAGAACTGTGACCTAGTGAAAACTACGTCAGAAAGCATTAAAAATCCCCTGCCGACTCTAGAAAGGGCTAGAAAAGGGTCACCATGAAGAGGCGAAGAAGCAGGACGTAGCCACATCCTTTGCTTCATGGCAGGAGGGAAAGGCCAGAACAGGCTGGACCCCAAGAGCTGAAAAGCCCTCTGCCCCAAGTGAGGGGCACCATCCGACAACAAAGCCGGTGCCACCTCCTTGGACAAGGAGGGACCCCCAAGCAGCTCCTTAACCAGAAGGATCCGCTCCTACTGACGCCCTCATAGAGACCCGCCCTACGTCTGCTCGGGAAAATTCACTCCCACAAGAGGAGCTCCTGGCAGCAGCAACTCCTGCCCCACCTTCACGGAGGCGCAAAGGGAATACAGCAGCACGAAAAGGCGCAGGCCCTTGACCCCTGGAGGCAGTCTAGCCCACCCGAACATGCAGAGTACCTCCCAATCTATCAGTGAGGGGCCCCACATAGTCGATGCTGCCAAGCCTTTAGCTGGCCCTTCTGTAGGGAATCCCTAAACGAGGCCCACTATTTGGATAAGCGTCGCGGGCATCGCTTGGCCGACACCCCGCCGCCACCCAGGCAAGTACACTCCTACGAGAGGTGTTCCCAACAGCATGCCCTGCTCCGCTCTCGTGAAGTTACCAAGGGAGCTACGCGTGGGCACCACAAGGGGCTCACCCTCATCTGAAGAGCTGCACATAACCACGCTTCAGCTGTTGCACCGAATACACAGAAGTTTGATGATAGAACTCTACTCGAGGAATGAACAAGGCCACAACTATTCCTCAATCCTCAATTCCTTAATGGCGATGAAACAAAGCCCACATCGGGCCTCTCTTTATAATCCCACCCCCCAGGTCCCCGAGAGTGGCAATGTCTTTTTAACCCCTACGAATCACCAGTTCCCGAGGAATCGATTCCCTTGGGATACGACACTAATCCCGTGATAGCGTAACTGCACCAATAAAACTGCCGATCAAAAGAACCCCACACATTATTACACGACGGGCATTCGAAAGGCCTTTTACGCCCTTCCAAAAAGGGTGCGATGCTTCGAACCACGGCCTCTCGTAGCAACAATGATGCCTGCCTTAGCATCTAGAATGGATGGAAGGCCGCCTCCTAAGGCCAGCACCAGCTCGGGCTCATACGTCCCACGCGTAACTTCCACTGCTTCCTAAGGTCGGCATCGACTCAGGCTCATATGCCGCTCGCCTAACTTCTGCCACCTCCTAAGGCCAGTAAAAGCTCGGGCTAACACACCCCACATTCACCTCCTGCCGCCTCCTAAGGCAGACAAAGGCTCGGGCTCATGCGCCCCATGCTGAAGTTGATATCCACCTCATACGGCCAGCTCGAACTCGTGCTTGCACACCACGCATTCCACCTCGGAGCATGTCACCCCCTAAAACCGACGTGAGCTTGGGCTCATACACCCTAACAAGGAACCTCTTCCAACCAACCAAAAGCGAGTTAAGGCCACTTAACTCCCCAAGCATAAATGTTTCCCCCGCTGCATTACAACTGGACAAACATCTGGGGGCATCACCTACCATGAAATTTTGGTCATTCTCACTACTCTCTCAGCAGTTCACACTTGCTAGAGAGTGGGGGCATATAATGAGAGGCAAAAAGTGCCCTCAGATCCAAAACTTTGCACCCGACCTGGCAAAGGATCCGGCTACCCAGACAGGGGGTATACAGGCAGAACTGAAACTCCGTCCCACCTGAGACCAACTGAATCTCAGTCAACACCAGCCCGGTCTGGCAAAGGATCCTACGTAACAAGTGCAAAAGATAGGAAATGATGGTTCTGACCACCTGCACCCTGATAGCTACCACATAGCCTGACAATAGAGGTACCAGAGCTCATCAATGAGAATGATCCTCATGTTATAAATAGAGAGGGAGCCCTCCGAGGGAGGGGGGCTCCTTCCGGGAGAGGGAGCGAGATCATGTAATATGTATCTCCGAAATTCTAGTACATAATTAGGAGTATCGTTCTCCCCCCAGACGTACATCTCTTGCAGTGGAACTGGATCACCAAATCCCCACTTTCCCTTGTGTTTGTTTGGTGATGGTCAATCTCTCCCCTTAAACGACGTATGTTAATGGCTAAATAACATCTCATACGCTAATAAATCTTTAGTAGACCTTTCAAGACCCATCATACCCTAATGCTTCAATCTATGGTCTATAATATCAAATACCCATGTTGGAATTTTTGCCATCATAATGGTTCTTAAACAACCATTAAAGCTTATTATTAAGTATAAAAGGGAACCTCCCTGTTCCTTTTTCTAAGATTCCGTCACCAAGAGCTTTGACATTTGAAAAATGTCTTTTTACAAGGGGAATCGGTACATTTATCCTGCTTGAAAGCATATTAGCCTTCTTAGTGACGAAGTCAAGAATTGATGACTGCAAGTTGACTTTGTGGAAAGATTTGGATCTCTTCCTCGGTAATAATAAAAAATATTGTGTTCATTCTGATTTTTCCATACATTCTTTTACAACCACTAGCAATTATGTAATAATTCCTTTAAGGAAATGTATTTATAATGAAGTTCCTAAGAAGTTGTGCGGTTAATTTAAAATACTCCTATGGTTAAAATCCATACAAAATGGTTGCCAATGTTAACACGAAGTGTTAGAAAATACCCATTTTAACCCTTTGGTAGTTGTCTCATTTACAAAGTATGCCACACGATGATTTTTACTTTATAGCCAACCTATTTGACGCCTCCATTGCCCCTTACCGCTCACCAATATACAACAATCTCTCTGCATATCACCATCGATGTCAAGTTCTTTCTCTTCCTCTACCTTGTGTTCTTCGTCTTGTTTGCAATATGCATGCACCTACCATAGATCTATGCACCACCTATGAGCACTTCACTTGCTCCACCTTCACACACTTCGTCTCCACTCTAGTTGTTGGGGTTACTGTTGGAGCTGTGGTGGGCATGTTCCTTGAATTAATTGTAATTATAGTATATAAGAAGACAAGAGATGTAGAGAAGGATGAGTAAGAAGACTTGTCATGCCTTGAAACCTAGCATGTGACAACTTGCTACAAGACTGTTCTAAATTGTAACATATATAACTTGTCGTGGCTACATTAAGGCTTGTAAGGCTCTGTATTACAACGGTAGCTAAGCAACAAAAGCAAAATAGTTACATGTAATAATCTTGAGAGTACTTGAAAACCTATAAACTATTAATTACCTTATTTATGACAAAGTGAATTACATCATAAGAATGCAAGATATAATAATAATGAATAAAAATGAGATCTTGTAAAAGCATAGTTGATCGTGATAGTAAACTTTGGATCTAATAAGAGATAAAGTTGTCAACTAGAGAACACTTTAACATCGAGGACAATAGGCATCAAAAGATTATAAGCAAGTCACAACAGAAGTGCATGGCATGAGACAAAGTACTAGTATAATTAGCAAGTTCATAACTATTAACAAACAAAGATTCAATTTATCAATCATTCAATCCGTGGAATTATGGTCATGTCATTTTCGTTATAGGAAATCATTTATAACCCCCATGGTAGGGTCAAAATCACATACTATGGCCATGATCGAGTCAAATGAAATTAGTTTCATGGTTACATATGCTAACATTTATCCCCAAAAGTGGGGTTAGATTGTAGTCCACTTGGTTTAGTATGAAATGTAAAGACGATGGAGGAAAGGAAGATATAAGAAGCTAACAAAGAAGGACAAGAGGAGAAAAGGTACAGAACTGGAGTTCAAATAGATATGGACATAGGATAACACAAATGCTTTTAAAGACATCTTTAACAATAATAGATTGTTTATCTTTTCCTAATTGGCCTACCTACAACTCAACTATCAATTGTAGATTGATTCTTATATGTGAGTATCACTCCATTCGTTGTGGGTAGATGTCTCCTCTTTATATGACTCCATTCATCTTGGGTGAATGTCTTCTTGATCGATTTGTAACACCTATATATATGTTGCCTATATCTATCCATTTTCCTCTTCAACCTTATCCACTCATCTTTAACTTCATTAGATCTCATTCCTATCATTATCCGTTCCCATCCTTATCTAATTTCATCCTTATTCCCTCCCATCTTCATCCATTCCCATCCTCTTGTCCACTTTCATGCCCATCTACTAACTTCATTAAATGCCAATTTGACATGCTCCGAAGAATTGGGCTCATGACTTTAGCTACCAATTAAACTCTTTCTCTTTGTGAAAGGAATATCAAAATGCTGCGAACCTATGTATTGTCCCACCACCCGAAGAGATCCTCTCTACAAACATGATGCGCACGTGGCAATTGATGGACAATGGATTACAAATATTGAGAAATGACTAGCAGCTATATCTTTCTTTGAAATGCTCGAGGAATCACATTACTAAAACGAGAACCTCCACTTGAAGAAGCAACTAGATTGAGATAATTATGCAACGACCTACGTTTATACTGTACACTTTGCAGCTTTAACCTAAAAAGAATCTTGAGTAAAAGTTTGAATCATTACATATAGTTCAAGCACTTAGAATCTGATCTTTAAACCTCAGTTATGCGTAAGAGCGAAATCATAAAATTGGTGAGGGGTTGCAATTAATTAATAATGTAAAAAAAATCTAATTTTGTCGCATTAAAAAAATTAAATTTTTACATAAATATTATTGAAAGTATCAAAAATTATTTTCTTGATACCTACTTCCTAATATTACTTTAAATGACCTAAAACAAGTGACATCGCCTTTTTCATAATTATTACTCAATTAATTAGCACTGTTAAATTTAACGGTGACGTACCCAAAAGTAATGAAAATTATGTGCTTCACCCCCGATTCTTATTTTTTTCTCTTCCCACCCTCTTTCCTTTCCTCCAATTCCTCCTCCTCCTCCCTCCACCTTCGCTCGCCACACCTCGTTGGATGGGGATGGACTTCGCTACATCTCCCCCTACGTCGTTCATCTTTGACCTCCTCCATCTCGATTTGTTGGATGGGTCTCCACTTCCCTCCTTGCCCAGCTCTCTACTCGCCTCCTCCATCTTCCTTCTTTGTTGTTGCACCTCCAACTCGTACCCTCTCCTAGCCCCCTCCACCTTACTCCACCACCTCTACCTCCTCCTCCTCCATTTCTCCCTTTGGCCTTCTCACGCATAGGGCACCCCATAAGGAGGGCATCGAGGAGGGTGAGGAGGAAGTTATGGAAGAAGATGTGGTGGGGTCACCAAAAAAGGTGAGGAAGAGGGTGATGGTTATAAGGAAGGTGGGGTTGACCTTCGTGAGGGTAGAGGCAAAAGTGACAAGAGGGGACGAACACGTAGCGGGGTGAGGTGGAGGAGAGATAGTAGGGTAAAGGTGGAAGGTCTTCTTGCAAGTCATCTTGACGAAGTGGAGAGAAGATCGGAGAAGCGAAGGACAAGGTGGAGGACCTTCCCGTTGTCGATGCCACAGTCGCGAACCAGGCAGTGATACCTGGTGAACTCATAGTCGTCACAAGCAAGCCTTTGCCTATTGATGATAAAGCGCTTGAAGGATTGGATCTCATGCTTGACGATGGCCAAACTATGGCTATCTGAGATGAATAGAGGTCAGGGCAACGGAAGGGGAGGGGGGAGGAGTGGGTTCTACTTACCAAGAGGAAGAACAAAAAGAATAGAGGGAAGGGGAAGATATTCTCGAGGGGGCGTTCAATCACGATCATCAGCAGTGTTTTGTTGGCAAGCATTGTGGAAGATTTGAGCTTTACTACAAGAGTTTACTGGGTTTACGGGAGGGAGGGGGGGGGAGGAGGTGTCTTATGAATTTATGTATAGGGGTCTTTTCTATACATGTTTTGTAGGTTTGGTATTGATGGATAGTTATTCGGCACATTATTTTAGAACATAATAATTTTATTTTTTTTCTCTTTCCGAAGTTAAATTTTTTTTTTTACCAAAAAATATATAAACAAACGTTGCAACGTATTTTGCAATGTATAAAGTGGGAGTGGTAGTTTCAACTAGTGCATTTTAGTTTTCCACTAGTGAAAATCACTTACAATAGATGAAAAATCACTTTCTAAGTGAAAAATCACTTCCCATAAGTGAAAAATTACGTTCTAGGTGAAAAATCATTTATCACTAATAGAAAGGCAAAATTTATCGGTGTATTTTGATTTTCAACTGATATATTTTAATTTTCAACCGATGTATTTTCATATTTAACTGGTTGAAAACTATTTCCAGCCAGTGTATTTTGGTGTGCTTGATTTTCAACTGGTGGACTTTCATTTTCAACCAGTTAAATTTGATTTTTAACCAGTTAATTCTGGCTGCATGTGCGTTGCAAAATGCGTTGCAACGGCTATTTTTGTACTCATGTTTTTTTTTATGACGAGAAAACCCTTGCGGGCAAGTCCTTGGTGATAATGGGAACCATTGCTTGCCCACGCCACCAGGTAAATCCCGAGCTCGAACTCATGACCCCCCATTCCCGTTTTGATGGGTATAGGAGACTGGCCACCACTTAAGGTGGTGTGTAATAGAAATTTTCTCTAACATAAATTCAATGACTATACATACCTGTAATACGACCAACATGTCCTTAGATTAAAGTAAAATAACTTTTATAGTACCTATACAATGTAAGTAAGTAGATGGGACACTAATATTCTACTCTCTTGAACCCCCCTTTGTAGTTGCTACCATGAAAGGAAAAAAAAGTCAAAGTCACATGAGGTTGGTAAGGAATGGAATGGAGGGGGGGAGGAGATGGGGGAGATGGCTAGAGAAAATAGGGAAAAGAGATTATGTCTTATCATCTCATAGATGGTTTATGTTGGGAAATAATGATAAAAGGACAACATGCTGCGGTAGAGAAAAAAAAGAAACCAACAGGAACAACAATATCATCTCAAGTCTTCAAGATGCCCAACCAAGAAAATAATTTAGGGAAGCTTTGACTCGGGCAAGAAGGAGTGAACGGAGCGATCCAACTCTGGACGGCATCTCCAAAACTGTGTGGAAAGTTACACCCGACGACTTAGCTTAATTTCAAGGAAAGTGAACAAGATGTGGCGTGACCTTTCCTTGCTCAGCTACCCTTATCTCTCCTCACCTCCAGACGCCCCATTCACAACCCACCGTAGTTGGATCAGAGAGACATGAACACACTTCAACACTTCACCCTCCTCCTCCTCAGTCTCCTTTATTTGCACCAAGACCACCACCCTTACACCCATGCACAGAAACCACCCTACGAATACCCAACCGCCACCACATGGACCAACTCCCCCACCGCCCCGCATACAGTTGCCTACCCTGATGGCAGCACCATCACCGCTATCCTCCTGCGACAGAAAACCCCCACCTTCTATGGCCCCGCCTTCGCCTCCGGCTTCTACTGCCTTGACCCATGCAACGACTACCTCCTCGCCGTATACATCCTCTACACCGACGGCCGCGGGATGATTATTACCAACGCCCCCCCACAGATCGTGTGGTCCGCCAACAGGGACAGACCCGTCACAGGCAATTCCACATTGGAGCTAACCAAAGACGGTGACTTGGTGCTGAAGGAAGCCGACGGGAAACTTGCTTGGTCGACCAACACGGCGGGTAAGTCTGTCGTTGGCTTGAATCTAATGAAGAGTGGGAATCTGGTGCTACTCGACGCGAAGAACGCCGTCGTGTGGCAGTCGATGGATCACCCGACGGACACTTTGCTCTCTGGACAGAGCCTCGAGGAGGGCCAGAGACTCACGGCGAGCGCATCCGCGTCGAATTGGACTCGAGGTCAGCTCTATATCTCCTCTATACTCCATATGGGTTCCGAGCTTTTGCCAATTCCAACCCCCCGCAAGCTTATTACGAGTTTGCGGAGGGGAGTACCATTGAGCTCAACTCGAGTACGGGTTCCCATTTAGTGCGTATCACGGATCGAGCTTTCACCTTTGTTGCCAACTCGTCTTCTTCGAGCGACCCAAATGGGACCCCCGAGGACCCGCTGGCGTCTGCAGTTCAGTTCCTGAGATTGGAGTCAGATGGGCACTTGAGGCTCTACGAGGGGCTGTCGGATGGGTGGTGGTCTCGGTGGTCTTCGACGGTGGATGTCATCGAGCCGTATCTTGGGGACTGCAATTTCCCCACCGTGTGTGGAAGATATGGCATTTGTTCCCAGGGGGTCCGATGCACGTGCCCTCTACAGGGTATCAATTCTAGTGTCCAATACTTTAAGCCGGTGAATGATAAACAACCGAGTCTTGGTTGCCACGTGGTTTCACCCCTGAGTTGCCAATCTATGCAGCAGCAGCAGTTCCTCGAACTCGAACAAGTCTCGTACTTTCATTACAATCATGATTCTCTTTGGTATCGGAATTTAACAACCGTGGAGAGCTGCAAGGAGGAATGCCTTAGGAATTGCTCTTGCAAAGCAGCCCTCTTCCGATATGGTTTGAATGCTTCGTCGGGCTATTGTTACTTGCCGAATGAGATCTTTTCTTTGATGAACATTGCGCATCGAAGAAACCTTTACAACTCCACTGCATATATAAAAGTCCAAGCTAAACCACCTTCACACACTTTATCTACACGTCTGGTCGTCGGGGTTACCGTTGGAGCCGTGGTGGGTGTACTCGTCATTCTTGGCATCGTGATTGTAGTGTACAGAAAGGCAAGAGCTAAGGGGGAAGATGAGGAAGAGGACTTCCCGAAGTTGCTGATATGGCCACGAGGTTCTCCTATGTAGATTTGAGATCTGCCACAGGGAATTTCGCTAGAAAGCTCGGCCTTGGAGGATTCGGGTCGGTTTTCGAAGGGAGGTTGGTAGATGGGACTAGAGTTGCAATCAAGAAGTTGGAGAGTGTTCGTCAAGGAAACAGAGAGTTCTTGGCAGAGGTCCAGACAATCGGCAATATTCACCATCTCAACCTGGTGAGGCTTATTGGATTTTGTGTAGAGAGGTCAAACAAGCTTCTGGTTTATGAGTACATGAGTAATGGCTCGCTAGACAAATGGATCTTCGGAAGAGCAGCGGGACTTCGACTCAGTTGGCAGATTTGTCGCAAGATCATACATGATGTTGCAAAAGGATTGCTGTATCTGCACGAAGAATGCCGACGGAAGATCGCTCATCTCGATATCAAGCCTCAGAACATCCTCCTCGATTCGGATTTCAATGCAAAGGTCTCAGATTTCGGGTTGGCTAAACTAATTGACCGGGATCAGAGTGCAGTCATCACTATGATGAGGGGAACACCAGGATACTTAGCTCCAGAATGGTTGACTTCAGCAATCACTGAGAAGGTTGACGTGTACAGCTTCGGAGTTGTGATTGTGGAGATTGTTTGTAGAAGAAAGAACTTGGATTACTCACAGCCAGAGGAACGTAGACATCTCCTTTCATTGTTGAAGGAGAAGGCCATGATGGGTCGATTGTTGGATGTGATCGAGGAAAATAGCATACGTATGCAATGCAACTCGGAGGAACTGAAGAAGATGCTGAAGTTGGCGATATGGTGTCTACAGAATGACTCTAGCAAGAGGCCACCCATGTCTATCGTTGTGAAGACGTTAGAAGGAGGAATGGAGATTACAGATGATCTAGACTATGATTTCATCGCTCCCATGCAAAGAGTTGATCACAGATTGGTGGAATTAAATGGTTCAGCGTCATTACCAGCATCGGTACTGTCAGGTCCTAGATGAAAGAAGATGCTCCCTTTAAATTCATAGAAAGAACACAAATCCAATTTATAACTTCATCGTATTGTCACGTCATGGGTTAAACAGGATTCTTCAATTGATATGCAGAAAGAAGAAATTCCAAGTCTGTTTCTTCTTGCAAAGGAGAGTAACATATGGTATAATTCTCATGCTATTGTTAGATTTCTTTTCTCTTGTAAATTAAGTCCACGAATGTAAGACATTATTGGCTTCCTTCCCTTTCATTATTAGTTGGTCATTTTATAGTTTTTATGAGATGGTGCGGCCAATTCTTCAATAGACCATTATGCTACTTTGCAAACGCCAAAACATTTATACTATTGCTTATGTATTTTTTGCCTTTTGTTATCTTTCCAATGAGGTACCTTGCAACTCATTTTCTTATGATGTAAATCAAGCACTCATATAGATACGTTGCTTATTCCTTTAGAAAATTAATGCAGAAACATTATTGTATTGGTCAAATTTGATGCGTTAGTATCCCCCTTGAATCCGTAAATCCTACGATCTTTTCGGCTCTTGTTTATTACATATGCCCCATCGATTTCAAGTTGACTTAAGGATGGGTTTAAGTTTGAATCTTGCCCCAACCGAGCAAATCTAAGGCTGTCAAATAAGTCGTCCTTTTCATTCAATTGCCTTCCACCATCTTCCCTCCTTTTGCTTGAGTTCCATGTCCCTTCCCCTTGTCTTGCCTGGTTTCGAGGTATGAAATTTTTTACTATTTCTCCATGCATCAAAGAATATGAAGTCATCCATTCTATTTGTGAAACTATTAAGGACCACTGCATACCCTCACTTTGAAAGCAAACAAGAGAATATTTTCCGATTCAAGAAAAAACCTCATTAATGAATTTACTAAAAAAGAGAGACAACTTTATATATAGTACATTTTTTGACTAACTTGTGTATTTACTGTTGAAGAAATGAACCAACAAGCACTTTTGTCAAACCTTGAAGAGAGAGATACTAAAAAGCCCTATGGAAGCTAGTTAATCTAATCTCCATGATAAGCCTATAAAGTCAAGTTTCATGTTGAGACCCGATTGCCTACATAGGGGTGTCAACTCACTTGACCATAAATTATTAGGTTGGGTCTGACTCGACCCAATTGATGAGAAAACAAGTCCTTCCTTAATCCCGAAAGCACCTTATAAGTGTTAGTGGCACAAGATGGAGGATTAAATTGTGTAATAAAATTAATAAAGATAAAATACAATCAATTGCACAAAGGAAGATAAGAATTTATAGAGGAAATCTTTACAGGAAAAACCTCTGTTTAGATCTTCCAATATAAGATTTTGCCTCTAATAAGTGAGAATTACTATGTCACATAACAAATCCAAGGATGTTGTTTTTTAAATTACAAAACCCCTCTCTTGGACATGCCCTACGCAGAGTTTTGCCCCTCCTAAGAGAGAACAGAAAACCCATAGAACAGGCACTCAAACGAACTAATAAAAATAAAATAACGAAATTCCTAACAACCTTTTGAATGATATAGAATATAAAAAAGGCTAAGAAAGTCCCTTATTAAACCTATATGAAGCTGAGATGGAACAGAGGGAGTGAGATGCTCTCAAAGATTGCAAAAAACATAAAGAGTACAAAACCACTAGAGCATAGAATGATTAGAAAGAGAGAATAAGAGAGTTTTAGCACAGGAATATTTCTTTGCTTGGTGTGTAAGCTTAAGGAAATCTTAGGTGCATGTATGTATAGGTGTAGGAGGTTAGGTTTAGCCCTTCGATGCCATTGGAATTTAAATTTAAATGCAATTATTTGAGGTGGAACGGCTACAATGCATTAATACAGCCTTTAAATAGATTAGATGTCTGAAATTAAAAATTAAACATATGAAAGAGATGAATTAGACATTTGAATGAAAAATTAGAAGTCTGAGAATTGAAATGCTTAATCAAATATAAGTAACTAATGATTAATCACTCTTTTGAATGTTGAGATTTGACAAAAATGAATGTTGGTGAAGTTTTATAACACATTCAAACATCTAAAAGAAAACATAGATGTCTTAAATATTGGATAGTTTAATATCAAGAACATTGAAAAGAAATGATGTTTTGGAAGAAAGTAGACATCTATAAAGGGAAATTGAAAATTAGACATCCAAATGAAAAATCAAATATAAATGTTTGAAAATTAAAAATTAGACACTTGAAAAATCCAAATGAGTTCTCAATGTTTTAAAGAAGTAGAATTAAATAAATAGTTTCTAAAATGTGTCCTATGGATTTTCACAAGATTATTAAGTCGCTTTTTGCATTCTAAAACTAAAAAGAATACATGAGCATAATAAGAGAGAAAACTATCAAAAACCTAACTATCATATATCTTTCTGGTTCTTTTTTCTTGACCTTCAACATAGTCATCCCTCAATCCTTTACTTATTGTTGCTATTTTAATCTTTGAACCTGAAATGTAAATCCTCCAAGAAAAAAATAAATACTAAATGTTTTGTTATCATCAAAATCCGATGTGGGTGGCGAGCCAATCAACCACAAGGGGGAGGAGATGGGGCTCAAACCTGCACCCCTCAACAGGGAGGCACCAACTGTGCTACCCCTCGACCCCTTAATAATAAGGAACTAATGGACCTAATTTGACATGATATTGGTCAGGTTTTATGTGGAACTAATGGGTTTGCGGGTTTATTGGGTTACATGCAATTCTATATGCAGGTCTAAGGGATCTTTTTATTGGGTCCATTGGATCTTTACCAAGTCCAAAGAGTCAATGTGGGTTCAATTAGGTCTAGTAGGTTCTATTTATCTTGTCCATCGAGTCCTATTTATTGGGTCCATGCAAGTCCAAGAATTAAATCGTGGGTCAAGTTTGACCCAACCTAATCTGACGTTTAATGCTATCAAGTCAGGTTCGAGTAGGGCACTAGTTTTGGACTTATGCTCTCCCCTAAGCTTATAGTTATAAAATATTTTTTGTTGGATTTCTTCAAAATCTCTTGTTTGCGTGAGCCTGTGTAACTCCAACTTCTTTTGCCTTGGGAGCATATCTAGGTTAATTTACTATGGTTGAAGTTCGTCCTTTTTATTGATAGCATTAACTAGTTACACACCAAAACCATGAAGTAAAAAGAAAGAAAGAAAAGCATGCATGCTGGCACTTGAAGGTAAATTAGGAAAAGATTGCAATTAACTTGGTAGTTTACACATTATTTCACAAACACTACAAAAGAATGAAATATCAATGGTAATATTTTCTTATATATCACTAGTGATATTCAAATGCCACTGGTCATATTTGATATAGAACACTCATAGGTTTAGGGAAGAAGTTGAAATGATATTCTTAATATTTCTGTAGGGTTTTACAAGTGTTAAATACATGTGGTAAATTTACAACAGTATCCTCTAATTACAAATAATTAATACAGAGGATACTCTCTTAACATCCCTGATGATAACATTATCATTAGCCATATCTTGCTTTATTTAGTCATAATCAATATGAAAAATGCTCCTACATAACCACCTTAGAGCCATAATTCACTGCATCTTCATTCTGAGAGAAAAGCATTAAATCAAGGGTAAATATGCAATTTTAACAGAAGATCCTAAATGCAGAACAATCATGGGGTTTCCCAAGGGTTAATTAAAGGTCAAATGGTCATAAATTTCTAATAAGTGGGTTCATGCAGACATAAACGGGTTTTCATGCGTTATGAGAATTAATGGACATCTAAAATCATAAAAACAGACTCGCTTAATTAATCGAGGTTCGGTCAGGATAAAATTCACCTAAACCTTCTAAAATTCATAGAAAAATATTCTATAAGGCTTAGTATCTTTGAATTGACCATCAGAATCCATTTTGACCTAAAACAGTCTCATACGGAAAGTTGCCCTAATTTGGGTTTCTACATACTTTTCCTAATCAAACTTGGTCAAAACCTAAATCTAACTTCACCATTAGATTCCTTGGGTCCAAACTAAATCCGACTTCACCATCAGATTCCATGGGTCTAAATTAGGTTTGTACCAAAATTTGGGTCCAATCAGAGATCATCTTGTCCTAGTTTGCATTCTAGTCCAGTCTGACTCTTTTTCTTACATACACGCCCCTAACTTTTTGGCCATTCTTACGTTCAGGTCCAATTGCCATCTTCTTTGCACAGTGAAGAAGGGAACCTTCAGTTCCTAAAACCCGAACTGCCTCATTTAATCTGACGAGTTGATTAATGAAATCTTAATAAAAAATCGCCAAATTTGGTAGAGATGATCCTCAGATCATTCCGCATCAGACAAGATCCTTCTCGAGGCCAATCATGGCCAGAATTGGCTCAACGAACTCAAGGAAGTTGAGCTCTTCAAGCAAGATCAGGAAACCTTCCATTTTGAGCTGTTGGGAAGAACCTCACCAATAAGAGCTGCCGCACATCATCAACTGGCTCTTGTCTAGTTTTGGCACGCCAACCTCCTCCTCTCCTTCATCCACGACTGCCATTAACAAAGGCCTGGAGCTTCTTCAACTCTCCTCATTGGCTGCTCCCACATACTATAGGGAGAGGGCTTTCTCCCTACTCTTCATCACCATGCTTTCGAACAAATAAGGTGGCCCAATTACCCCTTCGTCGACTCCATCTCCATCTCCTCCGTGTCTGGCTCTAGCATACCTTCGGCAAGCCTCCTCCGACCTCCGTTCATCTAATTAGTTTAGAGCTTCTCTTCCTCTACCCTCCAATTAGGTTTAGGCTAAATTTTAGGTCCCAATTCTCTTTATTGCTCCTCCAACGTCGGCTGTTACATCTCTGACCACCTTCACCGTCGGCATGCCTCCGCCCATCGCACACCCCATAACCTATGCCAATAGCATTGCCTCAACCTCACGATCTTCCCAACTCCTCGATCTCTTCATTAACCATCTCCATCACCTCCATCACTACAGAACGGAGCTCATTAGAGCTTCTTTGCCACACACACCTGCCCACTCCCACACTCAATTTCCTTAGGGCTTTTTGTTCGATGAATTGCAGAGGACCTTTTCGTGTGCTTAACTCCAGCTCTAGGGCCGTGTTCTTGTCACAGGTACTCCGCCGTCTCCAATCATCCTCTCTGTCTCCGGCAGCTGACAAACAACCACCTCTGATCTCACCCTTGCTCTCAATCGACGTGGAACGATCTCACGATCAGTTCGCGACCATCAATTGGGCAAAGTTACACAAGCGTGAGCCCTAATTCAACAAAAGACTTAGTAGCTACACGCGGGAAGTGAGGAGGTGGGATAGTCCCAACATCATGAATCACTAAGGAGCTCAGCATGCATAAAGTGAATTTGTGAAGAGGGTTGCTTGCCAAAGTCACTGGTGGGTCGGGTCCCCCTCTTTACGTGCCTCCTTGCACCCCACGCCTCTCCCATGCACATAGGTCTGGCAATACCCGATTACCTAGATCCTAAAACTCGATTACGACCTGGCTATTTGAGAAGAGAGAAAGGAAAGAGGAGAAAGAGAGAGAGGGGTAGGGAGGTTTCTTCTCTCAGTAAGGGGTGCCCTATGCAACACTTAGTTGCTGAAAGGTGTTGGTTCTCCAAAGCTTAGACGAAGAAGGAACTCTGCCTTGTGCATGAGAAGAAAAGCAGAAGGGCAGAAGGAAGAAAAAGGAAGAGAAGAGGCTCGTGGGAGAAGGAAGAGGCTGTGCCAGAGAAAAGAAGAGAGGAGAGATTTGAAGAAGAAGAAGATCAGAAGGAAGAAAAACACTGTAGCAAACGATTTTAAGTCGTCTGATTATCAAATCAGATGTTTGATCATTGTTCACTTATTTGATTTATTTGAGTAATTGATATATATGTGCTTAGACTAATAATTGGTGATTTAAATCACCATTATTTTGTTCTAGGTTTCTTTTTATCCTCTTCAACTCTTGATATACTCATATTTTACATTGAAGATCATGTTTGAGTAATTGTTATTCATTGAATATCATTGATTGTGCTCATTTATATACTAACTGAAGATTAGCGCATGAATTCCTATTTGCTTCTTGTGTTCAACCTCGAACTTCATTTTTAGATATTCGAGTTATAAATTTTATCTGTTGACGAGCAATTTTGGTCTATACTACAATGCAACGATTTTAAAACCCAATTTTGCATGTTAAACAATCCCCCCTCAAATTGAAGGTGATATGGAAGAAAGCTTCAATTTGGAGCACAAGCATGAAATTGTGATGAAGGTAGAGGTTTAGTCGAACCATCTGCGAGTTGGTGGGATGAAGAGACATATTTAACTTGTAATTCTTGCACAGCCACTTTTTCTTGAACAAAATGGAAATCAATCTCTAGATGTTTTGTATGAGAGTGGAAGATGGGATTTGTCGTAAGGTACGTGGCTCCCACATTATCACATAGCAATATTGGTAGAGTAACAAGCTTGATATTAATTTCATTCATAAGAGAGTATAACCATGTTAGCTCAAAGGTGCAGTTTGCAATGGCTCTGTATTCTACTTTCGTTGAGAGCGAGCAACATTTACTTGCTTCTTTGTTGACCAACTAATAGGTGTGTCTCTGATGAGAACCTCATCATGAGCCATAACTAGCTCATTTTGACCCAATACAAAGGATAAAAGCTCCTACATAACTCAAGGAAAGGCTTAACTCAGAGAATTCTGAGTTTAAGGAGAAAACAAGTCATAAGGGGTAAAAATGCAATTTTACCAGTATAATCTGCATACAGGGTAATTCAGGGCCCAAACACAGGTCAAAGCAACTTAATAAGAATAAAAGTGGGATGAAATGATCTAGCAAGGGCTACAGCAATTCCAAGAAACTAAATGATAATCTGTAACCCTAAAACAACCCACTTCAATTCACGAGGTTCGAGGCAAAGTAAAAATAGAATAAACCCTCTAAAATTCATAGAAAAATAATCTCTAGGGTTTAGAACCTTCAATTTGGCCTTCAGAACCCATTTTGACCTACATTGAGAACCATGCCCAATTAATAACTTAATTTGGGTTTTCGCATAAATTGACCGGTCAAACAAGGTTTAATATAGAAATGAAATTCACCATCAGATTCCTTAGGTCCTAATCAGTCATGTATAAAAACTTGAGCCTAAGAAGAGACCTCCTTGACCAACTTTACACTTTGGTCCTCATATATTTACTTTTTGGCCCTCAACTTTTGAACCCTCGCATTTTGGCCCCTAGCTCTCCTTCGTTCTTTGCAATCAGGTCCCCCCTGCAAAACCTGCCAGCACCATGCTCCGGCGACCTTGCGCGGAGCATGGCGCCGCGCAGGGTGAGGGGGAGAACCTGGCAAGTAAACCGGGGGTGCCCTGCGTCGTCAGCCGTCGCAGGGACACCCCCCTGGTCGTTGTAACCCACCATACCGGCCGTGCGAACGCACGGACGGTATGGGTCTCCATCTCCGGCGTCCTCCGGCGAGGGAGACACGTCGTCTCCCTCCGCCTTCCTCCCTGTTTTGATCCCTATAAATACCCCCGTCGCTCCACCGACCTGGGCAGCTCGGATCTGACGGAGAAAACCCCCAACTTTCCTCTCCTCTCCCTCCGGCAGACGCCCACCAGCTCCGGCGGTTCCTCCTCCTCCTCTTCGCTCTGCCGCAATACCAGCAGCAGAGACCTCCTCCCCTGCTCTTCCCGTGCCACGCCGTACCCAGCTGGCGCATCTCCAGCTCTCTGCTCGCCGCCGCCCCTTCCCTGGGCATCTTCTTCTCCGGCGACAGTCGATACGACTGTCGCCCTGCTGCTCCCCCTTCGTCCCTGCAAGTAAGCTAGAACTACTTCCCTTCCTCTCCTCTTTCTTTCCCCGGTTTCAATTTATTCAATTAAGCCCTCGACCGACCCTGACCATCGTCACCCCCTTCGTCTCCGGCCACCCTCCGGCGAGATGCTCCCATCGCTCCACAGCCTCACACACCTCGCCGACCCTCACCGAACCTCCGCCTCATCACACTGAGCACCCTCCACCCCTCCACTGCCACTCCACACCTCCGTAACGCTCCCCCGAACAAACCCATTCCTCCGGTTGCAGTCCAACCTAGGGCTGCCGCCAGACACCACCTTGCGGCTTGCCGCGCAGCTCCACACCTTCGCCATGCCACGGCGAAGGTTCCCCAGTGGTTTGATCAGGCCGAGAGGCCATATTCGTGTCCGACAGGTTTTGAGGTTCGACCGCCATTAACGCACATTGAAGCAGCTTCTCCCGCGCTCCAGGCTTGAGGACTCCAGGTCTCCAGCTGCTGCGGATTACGGGGAGTCTTGCGAAGGCAGCCAGCCAGCAACCGACGCAAATCGAAGCCGCAGCTGCAGAAGCTAGGCCGCGGTCTCCCAGCAGGCGCACGCGAGGAGAGGCCTCCGTTTAGTCCCACATCGGTAAGCCTCACAACCTTTTCACCGTTTAAATTGATTTTGTGCATTAGCCTTACTGCCTCAGCACACGGGGTGAGGTCCCCTTCACCCGCCCGGTTACCCGGTCTCGTCCGCGCTCACGCCCCGCGGACCTGACCCGACCCGACTTAGACTGACCTGCACTCCTCGCCCACCACGCACGCCGGTGGGCCTGGACCCGGGCGCGACCCGTACCCGACTACCCGGCAACTCTGGGAGAGCTTTCCCAAGAGTGGTTTCAGAGAGAGAGAGACGCGGGGGGGAGAGGGTAGAGTAGGTTTTGTCCTCTGACGTAAGCTCTGAAGTGTGCAGGCACAGGTGAAGAAGAAGGACCGCAGAAGAAGAAGGAAGCTGAGGGAGACACTATAGCAACAGGCAGTTTAAGTCGTCTGATTTGGAAATCAGACGACGTCCTGAAGGGAAAAGAAGAAAGAAGGAGGGGCGACGTCCTGACTGGAAAAAGAAAAGAAGGAAGAAGAGATGACGTCCTGACAGGTAAAGGAAAAGAAGAAGGAAGGAGAACAGAAGAACGAAGATCTGAAGAACAAGGAAGAACAGCAGAAGAAGATGACCGAAAGAACAAGGAAGAACAACACAGGTGAAGAAGAGGACCACAAGGAGATAAACACAAAAGAAGAACAGGAAGAACAAAAGCTAAAGAGGAGAAAGACAAAGAGGAAGAAAAGAAGAAGAATTCAAACTTTCCTCTCTCTCTCTCTCTTTATTTTGTAATAGAACATGTATATCTCTAGAATACAACTTGCTTCCTGAGTTCGACCTCGGGAACTCTTTTATTTTCCGAGTAAAAAATTATATGTTTGAAATGATGGCAATAACAGGCTATACTACAATGCTATAACAATAAAACCCGGTTATACCATCGCCGCTAATAACATTTTGGCGCCGTTGCCGGGGAGCAACGGCTATTCTAGAGGTAAACATTCCTGTTTCTTTTTTTTAATTTCTGATAATCTCCTCTCTTTTACACAGAAAACTACAGGAAATCAAGAAGACAAGCAACCGCACGACAACCACTCCGAGGACAGGTAAATTTTTCCTCTCGCTATTAACCCCTAAACTCTAAAGAGGAAGAAAAAAAAAGAACAAGCAATATAGGGCTAACCTGTCTTCCATACTTAGTAACCATAAAGAGTTGCATGTTTTCAACTCATTAGTCCTGCACACTATTAAGGGTATTTAAGGGCTAACACATTCTTACTTGAGCCCTAATTACCCAACAAAGAACTAACTGGACCAAGTAGAGCCAACATAAGATTCAACATTAGGGTTTTAGAGACACACTACTTAAATCAAGAATGGAGAAAAACCCAATGAAGTGTGCCCAAACCCTTGTCTGAAAATACCTATTCAAAGAAAACCTAAAACAATTGGCTCTCTAAACACTTGAACCCTAAAAGACAAGACCTAAAAGATCTCAAAGAAAACAAGAGGTAAAGTTTAAAAGACTAAAGTTCAAGTGAAATCTTAAGCACCCTGATCTTAAAATAAAAAATGGTAGACTTAAGAGGTCAAGATCCCCATTCTGGTCTACCTGGAATCTCAGTGACAAGAGAGGTCGGGTGGGGGAAACCCCGTAACCCGTGGGGACGCTCTACCGTGTAGGGGTCTTCGCGGGACTCTCCCTCTCTGGCTGCCCAGGTAATTCTCAGGTGGACGATCTTTCTGATCAAGGGGTCCATCTGCCCCGAACCTCTATAGTCACCCAACAATTTTTGGGTGTCTTGATTGGGTCCAGCACCTGCTTATCTCATCCAGCCCTTCAGTATTTTTCAGGAGGTCCTTGAAACCTCCTATAGAAATTCACTCTCCCCGAGGCTAAGCCTCGGCTCCTTTGTTTTTGCAGAAATCATTCACATAGCCCCTCTTTCCTCTGATTCTGAACAAAATCCCCTTCTTCCATCTTGATTCAAACTTTGATTCTATCTCTTGATTCCACCACCTGATCCAATTATGCAGCCTAATTACCTAGCAAGACTACCATTCAAAAAACCTGAATATCTGAGATCCATGAAAGATAAGATGATTGAGGATGCCCTTGAAATCTATGAAATCAAACCCTCAACACCAGTAGAAAACATTCAGGTTGATGTCCCAACACCACAGCTTTCATCATAAACTGTGCCCAAATTCTATTGACTGAAATTTCAAAAGGATCAACCCGAGATATGCTCATGACAGGATACATTGAGATGGAAAAATTACACCAATCTGAATACCTTCAATGCTTGACAAATCCTGTACTTTGGGAACAACACCAAGATGCCCTTATGAAACGGGTAGAAATGATGAAATCAGTAGAACAAATTATCAACCAGAAATACCCGTATATACCAGAAACAGAGGATGAACCATCTTGGAACAGTATTAAGGAACAATCCAGTTTCCCAGATCTCGGGATTGAGGCACAAAGTGGTTGTAAAATCCCAACCCAGATAGAAGACAATGTTGAATTAGGTTGGGATATTGCAGGAGAACACAATGATGAGCCAAACTTAGACCATGAATTGCCAAGCCTAGAATTTCAAAACTCCTGCAATAATGAGATCAGAACTGAACCTTCTGAGGGTATAAATTCCGCCCCTTATTTTGATAAGGTGGCCCTCGAAGATTATTCGGACTTAGGTTCTAATAATTCTACCCATATCCTAAGCCTAGAACCTAGATCTGAAACTTATTGGGAAGATTATGAGGCCCCTTATGAGAAAGATCAAATTTTTACAGAATATGATTCCGGGCCTTTATTTTATGAATATCCCTCTCCAACATCTTCAGAAAATCTGATCGATTTTCCAGAGAACATGCCAATTTATGATACAGAGACTGAGGAGTTGGACGAGTTGGATTTGAATTGGGTCTATCCTACCAGCTTGGAGCTTGAGCCTAGACAGAATACCTTTTCGAGCCCAGAATTGACATATAGGCTAGACCCCAATCAAGCTGCTGATTCCACATTTGATGATTTTTGCTGTGGTGGAATTCATGATCATGAATCTCATTTTCGCCAACTCTCCGACAATTTCAAATCTGACTATAATTGCGGAGAGATTCCCCTTCCTGAACACGCCAGGCCTATCTACGACCTCAGTTCTCATGACTCTAACTCCGACTCTGAGGTCCTGATTCCCGAGATCACTGATAACACAGAATCATTCCTTTTCGATCCTCAGGAACCAAAAACAGAAAATGCCAAGAGTGATTGCAACCAAGAATCCAAATTTTTTCTCGAATCCGATTCCTTTCATCCTACAAACACTCTTCCGGCATTTGATAGTTACCCAGAGGACTCTCTACAGAAAACCACCTATCATCTGTTTCTAGAAGAGCCCTCGTACACAATGGCCACCTCGTCCGCACACACAGAACGGATCAAAACCTCTCCCAAACCCCGACCCGCAACCGGACTCAACTTCTATTCAGATTCACCTCTCACCGAGCCGATTGCATTTCCACATCGGGTTTCGAACATTGATCAGACTACATACCATGCTCTATCATTCTCTGATCACCCCTGTAGGGTTTCCGTGTCATTCATTGATTATTCTACGGGTCCCTACTCTGACCAGGCTGATTCGACTCAGCCAAACCCTGCGTTTACACTTCCACATCCATCTGAGCTTCATAGTTTATGGTGGGCTCCACACCTTTTTATCCACATCTATCAACCCACCAGATTGATTGGGTTTGGGCTACATCATCAGCCTGTTGATCTAAACAAGCACCTGGTCGGACCAACCAGGCTCTTAATCAAGGTGCTTGTCTTACAAAACTCCGCTGATTTGACCATCCCCTCTCCATCGCATTTCCCGCTTAGCTGAAGGCATCAAATTTAGCGCTCAACGGGAGGCAGCCCGTCATTCTCTTTGAAAACCTGAAACTTGTTCTAACAGCTTTTTGCACTTGAAGTTCACACCTTAGGACAGCCGACTCCACCTCAGGTGCTTGCATATGAGATTAGAAATCGTCCGCAACAGTTATCCCGACCCATTCACTCATCAAAACAGCTATCCTAATGTATGAACTTAGTTGAATAAAAAACCCCTAGGTTACAATGAGGACATTGCAAATCTTAGGCATGGGGGGGTATGAAAGTGCAAAAACTTGTAAGAAAAGGTTTCAAACAAAAAATTCACATATGCCAAAAATACCATAAAAATTAAAAAATTTTTCGAAAAAGAATAAGAGGAAAAGAGGAGAAGGAAATTTTGTGAAGGAGAAGGAGAAAAGAAACAAAATGAAAAAGGAGCACAAAATTATGAAAAAAAAAGGTGATAGTCATTAGTAAGGAACTAAGGAATTAACCTAAGTTCTAGACCTCATTCAAGAAAATAACTGAAAAGTGCACAATGAGATTAGTAAGAATACAAACCTTAGGCATTCTTGAATAGACTCTTAGTACCCATTAAGATCTAGACACTCCTCAAGAGGTTGAGGAAAATGAAAAGCTGAAGTATTAGGTCTAAGGCTTAGGGAGTATTTGGCCTCGTTAACTAATTTTTGGTTTACGGGACTCAGTAACCTAAGCACCCTAACCTCACACACAGCCTGGTTCAGTAAGCGTAAAAATCAGAATCACGCAGAAGCGTCGCAAAATTCTGAAAAGAACACCTAGAATAGGAGCGGACGATCAACACAAGTTGATTTGGACGAGTTCCCAGCGCGGAGAGGCGGGAAATCCCCTCGAAGATGCGTAGCAAAATATCATCTCCTCGGTGCTTGTCTCTTAGGATATTTACATATCCTACTGGGGGCATGTAAGCACTCTGCTGGTTCAGATTCCATGGATGGGATTATCTCGAAGTGTCAATTGCCAGGGTCTGGATTCGGCCACGGAACACCATGGATGGGATTATCTCGAAATCTCAATAGCCAGGGTTCCGGGGGTTGCCATGGGCGGTGCTATCTCGAAGCATCGATCGCCAGGAACCCTTGAGGATTGATGATGGGAGCAAGGAATCTGATACAGACCGTGTTGAAAAGCCAATCCTAGGCTAGAACTAAAAAGAAAAAGAGAGAGAAAACTCTCCAAACAGAAAAACTTTCTATCTCTCTCTTACAAAACGCACTGCGAACTGAGCCAGGGCTAAAATCATTTCAAGCACGGGTGCTTTAACCACAAAGTCCAATAAACCTTAGGTTAGTTCTTGTGGACCTTAAAAACCTTTGCTAAAGACTGAGGCTAAGGCTAGACAGATTTGGATCTTGATTGGTACTAGAGTACCTTTTAGGCCTATGGTCAGCATTCTAACCTAATCTATGCTCAAATAAAAAAGGCACTTATCTAAAACTATTAAAAACTTCATGGTCTAGAACAAGGGTTGAAACCTTAAGTTTTTGCTAAGGGACTAGCAAAAGCTAGGCATGGGGGTATGATGAGAACCTCATCATGAGCCATAACTAGCTCATTTTGACCCAATACAAAGGATAAAAGCTCCTACATAACTCAAGGAAAGGCTTAACTCAGAGAATTCTGAGTTTAAGGAGAAAACAAGTCATAAGGGGTAAAAATGCAATTTTACCAGTATAATCTGCATACAGGGTAATTCAGGGCCCAAACACAGGTCAAAGCAACTTAATAAGAATAAAAGTGGGATGAAATGATCTAGCAAGGGCTACAGTAATTCCAAGAAACTAAATGATAATCTGTAACCCTAAAACAACCCACTTCAATTCACGAGGTTCGAGGCAAAGTAAAAATAGAATAAACCCTCTAAAATTCATAGAAAAATAATCTCTAGGGTTTAGAACCTTCAATTTGGCCTTCAGAACCCATTTTGACCTACATTGAGAACCATGCCCAATTAATAACTTAATTTGGGTTTTCGCATAAATTGACCGGTCAAACAAGGTTTAATATAGAAATGAAATTCACCATCAGATTCCTTAGGTCCTAATCAGTCATGTATAAAAACTTGAGCCTAAGAAGAGACCTCCTTGACCAACTTTACACTTCGGTCCTCATATATTTACTTTTTGGCCCTCAACTTTTGAACCCTCGCATTTTGGCCCCTAACTCTCCTTCGTTCTTTGCAATCAGGTCCCCCCTGCAAAACCTGCCAGCACCATGCTCCGGCGACCTTGCGCGGAGCATGGCGCCGCGCAGGGTGAGGGGGAGAACCTGGCAAGTAAACCGGGGGTGCCCTGCGTCGTCAGCCGTCGCAGGGACACCCCCCTGGTCGTTGTAACCCACCATACCGGCCGTGCGAACGCACGGACGGTATGGGTCTCCATCTCCGGCGTCCTCCGGCGAGGGAGACACGTCGTCTCCCTCCGCCTTCCTCCCTGTTTTGATCCCTATAAATACCCCCGTCGCTCCACCGACCTGGGCAGCTCGGATCTGACGG
Source organism: Thalassia testudinum (assembly GCA_037157565.1). Lineage (NCBI taxonomy): Eukaryota > Viridiplantae > Streptophyta > Magnoliopsida > Alismatales > Hydrocharitaceae > Thalassia > Thalassia testudinum. Next base: position 43,480,877 of record JAZHRO010000065.1, read on the forward strand.
AGAAAACCCCCAACTTTCCTCTCCTCTCCCTCCGGCAGACGCCCACCAGCTCCGGCGGTTCCTCCTCCTCCTCCTCTTCGCTCTGCCGCAATACCAGCAGCAGAGACCTCCTCCCCTGCTCTTCCCGCGCCACGCCGTACCCAGCTGGCGCATCTCCGGCTCTCTGCTCACCGCCGCCCCTTCCCTGGGCATCTTCTTCTCCGGCGACAGTCGATACGACTGTCGCCCTGCTGCTCCCCCTTCGTCCCTGCAAGTAAGCTAGAACTACTTCCCTTCCTCTCCTCTTTCTTTCCCCGGTTTCAATTTATTCAATTAAGCCCTCGACCGACCCTGACCATCGTCACCCCCTTCGTCTCCGGCCACCCTCCGGCGAGATGCTCCCATTGCTCCACAGCCTCACACACCTCGCCGACCCTCACCGAACCTCCGCCTCATCACACTGAGCACCCCCCACCCCTCCACTGCCACTCCACACCTCCGTAACGCTCCCCCGAACAAACCCATTCCTCCGGTTGCAGTCCAACCTAGGGCTGCCGCTAGACACCACCTTGCGGCTTGCCGCGCAGCTCCACACCTTCGCCGTGCCACGGCGAAGGTTCCCCAGTGGTTTGATCAGGCCGAGAGGCCATATTCGTGTCCGACAGGTTTTGAGGTTCGACCGCCATTAACGCACATTGAAGCAGCTTCTCCCGCGCTCCAGGCTTGAGGACTCCAGGTCTCCAGCTGCTGCGGATTACGGGGAGTCTTGCGAAGGCAGCCAGCCAGCAACCGACGCAAATCGAAGCCGCAGCTGCAGAAGCTAGGCCGCGGTCTCCCAGCAGGCGCACGCGAGGAGAGGCCTCCGTTTAGTCCCACATCGGTAAGCCTCACAACCTTTTCACCGTTTAAATTGATTTTGTGCATTAGCCTTACTGCCTCAGCACACGGGGTGAGGTCCCCTTCACCCGCCCGGTTACCCGGTCTCGTCCGCGCTCACGCCCCGCGGACCTGACCCGACCCGACTTAGACTGACCTGCACTCCTCACCCACCACGCACGCCGGTGGGCCTGGACCCTGGCGCGACCCGTACCCGACTACTCGGCAGCTCTGGGAGAGCTTTCCCAAGAGTGGTTTCAGAGAGAGAGAGACGCGGGGGGGAGAGGGTAGAGTAGGTTTTGTCCTCTGACGTAAGCTCTGAAGTGTGCAGGCAAAGGTGAAGAAGAAGGACCGCGGAAGAAGAAGGAAGCTGAGGGAGACACTGTAGCAACAGGCAGTTTAAGTCGTCTGATTTGGAAATCAGACGACGTCCTGAAGGGAAAAGAAGAAAGAAGGAGGGGCAACGTCCTGACTGGAAAAAGAAAAGAAGGAAGAAGAGACGACGTCTTGACAGGTAAAGGAAAAGAAGAAGGAAGGAGAACAGAAGAACGAAGATCTGAAGAACAAGGAAGAACAGCAGAAGAAGAAGACCGAAAGAATAAGGAAGAACAACACAGGTGAAGAAGAGGACCACAAGGAGATAAACACAAAAGAAGAACAGGAAGAACAAAAGCTAAAGAGGAGAAAGACAAAGAGGAAGAAAAGAAGAAGAATTCAAACTTTCCTCTCTCTCTCTCTTTATTTTGTAATAGAACATATATATCTCTAGAATACAACTTGCTCCCTGAGTTCGACCTCGGGAACTCTTTTATTTTCCGAGTAAAAAATTATATGTTTGAAATGATGGCAATAACAGGCTATACTACAATGCTATAACAATAAAACCCGGTTATACCATCGCCGCTAATAACAGTCTCCAAGAAAAATTAGAAAACCAGAAGTAGAGCAACAATCCACAGTAGAAGATGCCCAATCGGTATCGGAATATGCTGTAAGATGTAGTGAGTGTGATGGCGAAATTGAAAGGCCAACACATATTATCCCCTTTAAATATCTAAGTAATCAATTTAGAGCATCAAAATGGATATCTATGGGTGCATGCATCAATTGTGAAAATTTGTTTACAATAAATATGATGTCTGGCCGAGTAAACGAAAGGTACTATAAGGAGCCTACAAGTTGTCGAAATAAGTATGGTTCATCCAATGGCTGACCAATGCCTTTTTCCAGGTTCTTAAGACTGACAGGACCAAAGGAGTTTGAACTAGCTTGGAAGACTCCATTTGAGCTTTGTGAAGAAGCTCAATGATATACTGTTGCTAAGATAGTAAAGGACCACCAGGATGCTTAATAAATTCAATGCCAAGAAAGTAAGAAGGATAGCCCATATCTCGAACTAGAAAAACTTGCTGCATCGGAGAGATAATTTCTTTAGAGACTAAGAGGAAGAACTAATAATGAGGATATCATCAACATATATCAGTACAAAGATATGATAATTTTTATTGTTAGCAATAAACAAAGAAGTGTCTGTTTATGATCCACGAAATCCATGGTCATGCAGAAAATTGCTTAATCACTGAAACCATGCTCGAGGGGCCTGCTTTAGTCCATACAAGGACTTGTGAAGGTGACAAACATGTTGGGGCTTATCCTTATCAATAAATCCTTGAGGTTGTAACATATAAACTTCTTCTTCAAGCTGACCATGAAGAAAGGCATTTTGAATATCTAATTGGCGAATAAACCAACGATTTTCAACTGCTAATGTCAAGAGTAATCGCACAATAGTATGTTTAACAACTGGACTAAATGTATTAGTATAATCAAAACCTTCCTATTGATGATATCCTTTTGCAACAAGTCGCACTTTATGTCTATCAATAAAGTCATCAAGCTTACGTTTTATGTGATAAACCCATTTATTGCCTATCACATTCATGTGAGAAAGTTGAAGAACAAGAGACCAAGTTCCATTTTGTACTAGAGCATTAAATTCAGAGGCCATAGCTTTAACCCATTGAATGGTTTTACTAGTAGCAGAATATGAAGTGGGCCCAACATCCTCTGATGAGGGAATAGTAGGTTGAGGCATTGTATATTTGGAGGTATAAAGAACCTTCTTTTTAAAAATGCCATGCATAGAGTGAGTGGTCATGGGATGCAATAGCTCAAGAGCAATTGGAACAGATGACTGAATCGAATAAGATTGCTCAGAAAAGGAAGATTGTAAATGTTCTGAATGTGAAGGGGTAGCATCTTGCAAATGTATAGCGGTGTTGATCTTGACATTGGAAGTGGACTTGGCAAGTTGTTATTTGCTAGTTGTTGTAGGAGGCACACATGAGAGCCATTTGGAAGGACATCTGGCGTTGAATGATTGATTAAATCAATCGGTGGAGGTGCTAAAACTGAACATTGAGAAGTTTTCTGAGTTGCAACCTTGAGTGAGTTATTTGAATGAAATGGAAGAAATGCTTCATCAAAAATGACATGCCTGGCCAGAATTATTTTGTCAGTGATAGGATTACAGCATAAATAAGCCTTGTGATGTTGAGAGTAACCAATAAATGTGTAAAGTTGACCGTGGTTGTAATTTGTGGTTTTGAGAGTCCCACAACAATGGGTAGGTTGCACAGCCATGTACTTTATGAAAGGAGTAATCAGGGGCACTGCCATATAAAAGTTCATGAGGCGTGATACTAGAATTTACTGAACATGGTAGTGCATTAATAATGTGAGCAGCACTTGTAAAATAGTAAGACTAGAAACATAGAGGGGCTTTGCTCTGTTGAATTAAAGCAAGCGTCATTTCCACTAAATGCCTATTTTCGTGCTTTGCAACATCGTTTTGTTGGGGAGTAAATGGTGCAGAAATGCGATGAGCAATACCTTGAGCACAAAGCCATTTATGTAGGCGTTGATACTCGCCTCCGCAATTGCTATGAAGAGCTTTAATTGTGGTTTGAAACTGTGTTTTAACAAATTTTTGAAATCGAAGAAATAATTGATAAATATCAGACTTTAATTTCATTGGAGCAACCCAAGTGTATTTTGAGTAATCGTCAATGAAAGTGACCATATATACTTGTAACCATCAATAGAATATACTAGAGAGGTTCAGACATCAGTAAAAATCAAGGAAAATAGCTTGTCACTGACAGAAGAAGTTGCATATAATGGTAAATGATGCATTTTTGCTTCCATGCGTGCATCACATAAGGATGATTTATTTAAAGAGTTGGAAGTGACAGGAAATTGAAAACGACGAAGAAGAGCTTGCAATGTTTTGTTATTAACATGGCCTAACCGTCGATGCCAAGTATTAAAGGAAACTTTTGTAGTAAAGTGAACTCGTGGTGTAGCAGAAAGACAATCTTGTTGTGATTGCTGTCGGTTGGAAGAGTAGTATGGCAATGAACTTTTGGAAGCTAGAGCTGATATAATTCGCTATGTGCCTTGCTATCAAGGCCCGTTCCCGGCTCCTTATAAAACCTAAGAACGACTTGCCTCGACGAACCCCAAGATCCAGTCGTCCAACGAGAAACAACCAAATGTATACTCATTCCACAACCACACATGCAATGTAACTAAGCAGAAAGTACATGGTAGACAGTAAAGGAAATAGAATAGTATATCTCAAGATATTACAAGTCACCAGCGGAAAGTACTAGTACAAAACATAGCCATCACAAAAGAAATTGGTAGTAATATAACAGAAACATTCACTACATAACAGAACCGTCACTACAAGCTATAGGTACTCACTATTGACAAAACGCTACAGCAAAAAAGAAGAAAGGACTACGGCTGGGCTCGACTGGGCCCAGCGCCCTCTGCAACTGGTGGCGGTGGCTGCTCAAATCCCTGACCTGAACATGGTTATATAAATCCATGGTAAGCTAATACTGAGTAAAGTGGTGGTTAAGCTATTTACATGCAATTAAACAAGCAACTAACTAATCATATAATTGCTAATTTTTTTATTATCATTCATTTCCGTTTATCTTATTTATGTGTTTCTAAGTTGAGTACTCTAATCAAAATCTATAACATTGCTTAATCTTCTTGTTCCGTAAGGGAACAATCTTGCTTGCAGTTTTCCCACGATGCAAGATGTACACGTGACACAATCCTGGCCGAGAGAGAGTCCCCCATGGTAGTCCTACACCCGGTCTACCACCCAAGTTCACGGTCGCGACGTAACATTGACTACGCCATGCGTGATAAGAGATGGGTAGCTACCCCGCACTAGCACGTGGTCAGTCGTTTTCGCTAGCAGGTACACCCAAACGTAGAACATTAAGTCGCTCATCTCAGTACCACGTACACGAGGGCCTAACAAGAGTCAGTGTAGAGTGACCAGTTCTAACCCCAGGTCTCAATCTAAGTGGCAGCTAGCTCCCCTCTACACTAAAGGGACAGTTGCTCTCCTCGGTACAATATACACGAGGGCCAGCTTACTTCCCTACACTAAAGGGATAGTTGCTCTCCTTGATACCGTGTACACAAGGGCCAGCTCACTTCCCATAACCAGGTCCGAACAGCCATCCGTAGGCAACATGTTCCATGATCCATTAGATTTTCCGTATTACTGTATTCTTGGTTTCTTTCTAAATTCCTTGTAGGGTCCGTACATATACTTTTTTATTTCCATATCTGATTCATTAAATGCCTAACAGGAAGCTTAAGATTTCACAATCGATTATTCAATACACCGCATGTATTTCCGTTCATGTCATGGTTCATTAAATGTAGTATAGGCAACTCATGGTTTACTACTTTCAGGAAGCATCATAGCAATTTAATCATTCATTAAATGCTCATTCATTTCTTTCAGCCTAGTGTTCATTTCACAACCTAGGGTTCAATCAAACATTTCTAAAGTAGCATGCAATCATCTCTTTCAGCCCTAGGTTTCATTTTGCAACCTAGAGTTCAACCAAATAATTCTAAGACATGCAATTTAATTATTAAATCCATGATTAGAGAGAACCACTCTACTTGGATAACCGGGAGATGTGGGGGCACAATCAACGGAGCTCGCAGCCTCCGCAGGTCCCGTTCACACCATAAACAGATGACCTATCACATTGATCCACATGTCAAAATGAGCTCAAAACTACATAGACATTATACCATTACATAGAGAACTTCAAATGGAAACCAACGATATTTCGTTTGTGGAAAACTGACTCCGTTTGGGCCGTGACGGGCCCAAAAACACAATTCTGACCAAAATCAAACATCTGGAAAAAGTCTTAGACGTCTTAAACGAACGTAGTGGCTCACTGATGAGAACCTCATCATGAACCCTAACTAGCACAATCTAACCCAGAGATGTAAGAAAAAGCTCCTACATAACCCAAAGAAAGGCTTAACTCAGAGAATTCTGAGTTTAAGAAGAAAACAAATCATAAGGGGTAAAACTGCAATTTCACCAACGCAGTTTGCAAACAGGGTAATTAAGGGTCCAAACACAGGTCAAACAAGCCTAATAAGAAGGAAAATGGGATGGTCGGATTTAAAAAGGGTTATAGCAACTTTAGGAAATTAAATGACATTCTGTAACCTTAAAACAAACCCACTTCAATTCATGAGGTTCGAGGTAGGATAAAAATTGAATAAATCCTCTAAAATTCATAGAAAAATAATCTCTAGGGTTTAGAACCTCCAATTTGACCTTAGAAACCCATTTTGACCTACAAAGAGAACCATGCCCAATTAATGACTTAATCTAGGTTTTTACGTAAATTGGCCGTTCAAACATGGTCCAACCTAGAAATAAAATTCACCATTAAAATCATTAGGTTCGAATTAGTCATGTATAAAAACTTGAGCCTAAGAAGAGACCTCCTTGATCGACTTTGCAATTTGATCCTCTTCATTTACTTTTTGACCCTTATTTTTCGAAACCCTTGCATTTTGGCCCCCAGGTTTCTCGTCGTTCTTTGCAGAACGGTCCCTCCTGCAAAACTCTGCGCAGCACCATGCTCCGGCGACTTTGCGCGGAGCATGGCGCCGCGTAGAGATGGGTGACCGCCTTGCAAAGCAGACGTGGGGTTCCCTGCGACGTCCTCTGTCGCAGGGACTCGGCCATGCTGCCTGCAAACCGCCATACCTTCCGTGCGAACGCACGGAAGGTATGGGTCTCGTCTCCAACCACGCTCCGGCGAGGCTGGCACGTCGCCAGCCCGCGCCTCCCTCTCCGCCATCCCCTTTATAAGAACCAGCACCCCCTGCTGGTTCTGGCAAGCTCTCTCGGACGGAGAATAACCCCCCACTTCATCCCCTCCTCCGTCAGACGACCCGCAACTTCCGGCGACTCCCTCCTCTTCCTCCTCGTCACTCTGCCACCTTACCTGCAGTAGGGTTCTCCTAGCCCTCTCGTCTGTGTCGTGCTGCACCCGCCGGCACCCTCCGCCTGCTTCCTCATCGCTGATCTCCCCCTCCAGGGCCTTTTCTTCCCCAGCTCCGGCAGGTACGAGCCGGTGGCTCCGCCCTCCACCTTCGTCCATAACCTAGGTAAATAGCTTCTCCTCCTCCTCCCTTACATTTTCCCTCATTCAATTTATCTTTTCGCTCCTCCACACACAACTTCCATCTCCGCCTGCTCCGTCTCCGACCACCCTCTCCGGCAAGCTCATCCCACCTCCACAGACCTTCTCACCCTCGCCGACTACCTCAGAAGCTTCCCCTCACTCCACTCAACAGATCCCCCCTTTCCATTTCCTGCCACACGCCACCCAACGCCCCCCCGAACAAACCTATCTCTCAGACCACAGTCTGACCTAGGGGTACCACCATACGCCGCCTCACGCCTCGCCACCACCCGCACTGCCTTCGCCGCACTCCGGCGAAGCTCCCTGCATCCTCTGATTGGGCCGAGAAGCCGTATTCTTGATTTCAGGTCACGCCCCCTTCACCGCCATTACTGAGTAGGCGAAGCTCCTTCACCTGCAGCTGTAGGTTCGCTCTCGCCCAGGCGCTAGTCCCAGGTTGTGCGGGCCAACGTCACAAAGGCATCCAAGCCTGCTGCTGGGTCGAAAGCCTCACAGGCTGCCCCAATTGGTCGCGGACTCTTCGCCTGCGGACACGAAATCGGGAGGTGGGACTTTAGTCCCACCTCGTAAGTGTGCGGCCGCGCGCCCACACTTATATTGAAAAAGTGTTGTAGGCTTATCGCCTTCGAACACAGGGGTCAGGTCCCTCACGCACGCCGCGCACCACGCACTCGCCCTCGCCCGCGCTCACGCCCCGCGGGTCTGGGCCGGATCCGATTACTCGTACCTGCGCACTCCTCTCCCACCACCACACGCCGGTGGGCCTAGTCCCAGGTGCGATACCCAGCTCTGAGTGAGCGATCTTATGAGAGAAATCTGAGAGGGAGAGACGCGGGGAAGGGTAGAGGTAGGTTTTGCTCTGACTCATTGTGTGAGCGTGCAGGAGCAGAAGAAGAAGAAGACGAAACTTGGTTGGTCGACCAACACGGCGGGTAAGTCTGTCGTTGGCTTGAATCTAATGAAGAGTGGGAATCTGGTGCTACTCGACGCGAAGAATGCCATCGTGTGGCAGTCGATGGATCACCCGACGGACACTTTACTCTCTGGACAGAGCCTTAAGGAGGGCCAGAGACTCACGGCCAACGCATCTGCGTCGAATTAGACTCGAGGTCAGCTCTATATCTCCTATACTCCATATGGGTTCCGAGCTTTTGCCGATTCCAACCCGCCGCAAGGTTATTACGAGTTTGCGGAGGGGAGTACCATTGTGCTCAAATCGAGTACGGACCCCTGTTTCGTGAGTATCACGGATCAAGCTTTCACCTTTGTTGCCAATTCGTCTTCTTCGAGCGACCCAAATGGGACCCTCGAGGACCCGCCGGCGTCTGCAGTTCAGTTCCTGAGATTGGAGTCAGAAGGGCACTTGAGGCTCTACGAGTGGCTGTCAGATGGGCAGTTTTCTCGGTGGTCTTCGATGGTGGATGTGATCGAGCCGTATCTTGGGGACTGCAATTTCCCCACCGTGTGTGGAAGATATGGCATTTGTTCCCAGGGGGTCCGATGCACGTGCCCTCTACAGGGTATCGATTCTAGTGTCCGATACTTTAAAGCAGGTGAATGATAAACAACCGAGTCTTGGTTGCCACGTGGTTTCACCGCTGTCGTGCCAATCTATGCAGCAGCACCAGTTCCTCGAACTCGAACAAGTCTCGTACTTTCATTACAATCACAATTCTCTTTGGTATCGGAATTTTACAACTGTGGAGAGCTGCAAGGAGGAATGCCTTAGGAATTGCTCTTGCAAAGCAGCCCTCTTCCGATATGGTTTGAATGCTTCGTCGGGCTATTGTTACTTGCCGAATGAGATCTTTTCTTTGATGAACATTGCGCATCGAAGAAACCTTTACAACTCCACTGCATATATAAAAGTCCAAGCTAAACCACCTTCTCACACTTTATCTACACGTCTGGTCGTCGGGGTTACCGTTGGAGCCGTGGTGGGTGCACTCGTCATTCTTGGCATCGCGATTGTAGCGTACAGAAAGGCAAGAGCTAAGGGGGAAGATGCGGAGGACTTCCCAAAGTTGACTGATATGCCCACGAGGTTCTCCTATGTAGATTTGAGATCTGCCACAGAGAATTTCACTAGAAAGCTCGGCCATGGAGGATTCGGGTTGGTTTTCGAAGGGAGGTTGGCAGACGGGACTAGAGTTGCGGTTACGAAGCTAGAGTGCGTTCGTCAAGGGAAGAGAGAGTTCTTAGTAGAGGTCGAGACCATCGGTAGTGTTCATCATCGATCTCAACTTGGTTAGGCTAGTTGGATCCTGTGTGGAGAGGCCATACAGGCTTTTGGTTTATGAGTACATGAGTAATGGCTCGATAGACAAATGGATCTTTGGAAGAGCATAGGGGCTTCAAATCAGTTGGCAGATTTGTCGCAAGATAATACATGATGTTGCAAAAGGATTGTTATATCTGCACGAAGAATGCCGACGAAAGATTGCTCATCTCGATATCAAGCCTCAGAACATCCTCCTAGATTCGGATTTCAATGCAAAGGTCTCAGATTTCGGGTTGGCTAAGCCAATTGACCGAGATCAGAGTGCAGCCATCCCAATGATGAGGGGAACGCCAGGATACTTAGCTCCAGAATGGTTGACTTCAGCAATCACTGAGAAGGTTGACGTGTATAGCTTCGGAGTTGTGATTGTGGAGATTGTTTGTAGAAGAAAGAACTTGGATTACTCACAACCAGAGGAACGCCTACATCTCCTTTCATTGTTGAAGGAGAAGGCCATGATGGGTCGACTGTTGGATGTCATCGAGGAAAATAGGATAACTATGGAATGCAACTTGGAGGAAGTGGAGAAGATGTTGAAGTTGGCTATATGGTGTCTACAGAATGACTCTAGCAAGAGGCCATCCATGTCTCTCGTTGTGAAGACGTTAGAAGGAGGAATGGAGATTACAGATGATCTAGACTATGATTTCATCGCTCCCATGCAAAGAGTTGATCACAGATTGGTGGAATTAAATGGTTCAGCGCCATTACCAGCATCGGTACTGTCAGGTCCTAGATGAAAGAAGATGCTCCCTTTAAATTCATAGAAAGAAGACGAATCCAATTTATAGGATTTTCATGTCATGGGTCAAGGAGGATTCTTCAATTTATATGCAGAAAGAAGAAATTCCAAGTCTGTTTCTTCTTACAAAGGAGAATAACATATGGTATAATTCTCATGCTATTGTTTGATTTTTTTTCTCTTGTAAATTAAGTCCACGAGTGTAAGACATTATTGGCTTCCTTCCCTTCATCATTAGTTGGTCATTTTATAGTTTGTATGAGATGATGCGGCCAATTCTTCAATAGACCATTATGCTACTTTGCAATAGCCAAAACATTTATGCTATTGCTTATGTATTTTTTGGCTCTTGTTATCTTTCCAAAATGGTACCTTGCAACTCATTTTCTTATGACCTAAATCAAGCACTCATATAGATATATGTTGCTTATTCCTGTAGAAATCCAATGTAGAAAAATTATTGTATTGGTAAAATTTGATGCGTTAGTAGCCCCTTGAATTTGTAAATCCTACGATTTTTTGGACTCTTGTTTATTACATATGGCCCATCAATTTCAAGTTAGGATAAAGGAGTGGGTTAACTCATTAAGTTTATGACTTAAGGATGGGAAGTTTGAATCTTTCCCCCATCGGGGCAAATCTAAGGCTTTCAAACAAGCCATCCTTTTCATTCAATCTCCTTCCGCCATCTCCCCTCCCTTTGCTTGAGTTCCACGTTGCTTCCCCTTGTCTTGCCTAATTTCGAGATATGAAATTTTTTACATCTTTCTCGACACATCAAAGAACATGAAGTCATCCATTCTTTTTGTGAAACTACTAAGAATCTCTGCACACCTTGACTTGAAAAGTAAACAAGAGAATATTTTCAGATTCAAGAAAAAACCTCATTAATGAATTTACTAAAATAGCGACAACTTTATATCATAGTATATTTTTTTGACTAACTTGTGTATTCACCGTTGAAGAAGTGAACCAACTATCACTTTTGTCAAACCTTGAAGAGAGAAAGATACTAAAAAGCCCTATGGAAGCTAGTTAATATGATCTCCATAATAGGCCTATAAAGTCAAGTTTCATGTTGAGACCTGATTGCCTACATAGGGGTGTCAACTCACTTGACCAGAAAATTATCAAGTTGGGTCTGACTCGACCCAATTGATGAGAAGGTAGACCCTTCCTTAATCCCAGACCGTACCTGATAAGTGTTAGTGGCACAAGATGGAGGGTTGAATTGTGTAATAAAATTAACGAAGACAAAATGCAATCAATTGCACAAAGGAAGATAAGAATTTATAGAAGAAATCCTTGCAGGAAAAACCTCTGTCTAGATCTCCCAATATAAGATTTTGACTCCAACAAGTGGGAATTATTATGCCACACCACAAATTCAAGGATGGCGTTCTTTAAATTACAAAATCTCTCTCCTGGACATACCATGCATAGAGTTTTGCCCCTCCTAAGAGAGAACAGGCAACCCATAGATTGGGCACTCAAACGAACTAATAAAAATAAAATAACGAAATTCCTAACAACCTTTTGAATGATATAGAATATAAAAAGAGGCTAAGAAAGTCCCTTATTAAACCTATATGAAGTTGAGATGGAATAGAGGGAGTGAGAATGCTCTCAAAAATTGCAAAATGCATAAAGAGCACAACAGCACTAGAGCATAGAATGCTTAGAATGAGAGAATGAGAAAGTTTTAACACAAGAATATTTCTTTGCTTGGTGTGTAAGCTTAAGAAAATCTTAGGTGGGTATGTATAGGTGTAGGAGGTTAGGTTTAGCCCTTAGGTGCCATTGGAATTTGAATTTAAATGTAATTATTTAAGGTGGAACAGCTACAATGCATTAATACAACCTTTGACTAGATTAGATGTCTAAAATTAAAAATCAAACATATGAAAGAGATGAATCAGACATTTGAATGAAAAATCAGAAGCCTAAAAATTGAAATGCTTAATCAAATATAAGTAGCTAATGATTAATCACTCCTATGAATGTTGAGATTTGAAAAAAATGAATGTTTGTGAAGTTTTATAGCACATTTAGACATCTGAAAGAAAACATAGACATCTTAAATCTTGGATAGTTCAATATCAAAAAATTTGAAAGGAAATGATGTTTTGGAAGAAAGTAAGCATCTGAAGTAAAGGGTTAGACATATGAAATTGAAAATTAGACATCTAAATGAAAAATTGGATATAAATGTTTGAAATTAAAAATTAGACACCTGAAAATCTGGTAAAATGAGTTTCAATGTTTTAAAGAAGTAGAATTAAATAAATAGGTTCTAAAATGTGTCCTATGTATTTTCACAAGATTATTAAGTCTCTTTTTACATTCTAAAATTAAAAAGAATACATAAGAATTATAAGAGAAACTATCAAGAGCCTAACTATCACATATCTTCTTGCTTCTTTTTTCTTGACCTTCAACATAGTCCTCCCTCCATCCTTTACTTGTTGCTACTATTTCAATCCTTGAACCTGAAATGTCAATCCTCTAAGAACAATAAAAATACTAGATGTTTTGTTATCATCAAAATCCAATATATTAGTGCTTATGCACCAATAATAAGGAACTAATGGACTTAATCTGACATGATATTGGTCAGGTTTTATGTGGAACTAATGGGTTCGTGGGTTTATTGGGTTATATGCAGTTCTATATGCGAGTCTAAGGGATCTTTTTATTGGGTCCATCAGGTCTTTACCAAGTCCAAAGAGTCAATGTGGGTTCAATTAGGTCTAGTAGTTTCTATTTAATTATCTTGTCCATCGAGTCCTATTTATTGGGTTCATGCAAGTCCAAGAATTAAATCGTGGGTCAAGTTGGACCCAACCTAATATGATGTCTAATGCTATCAAGTCGAGTTCGGGTAGAGCACTAGTTTTGGACTTATGCTCTCCCCTAAGCTTATAGTTGTTATAAAATATTTTTTGTTGGATTTCTTAAAAATCTCTTGTTTGCTTGAGCCTGTGTAACTCCAACTTCTTTTGCCTTGCGACCATATCTATGTTTACTATGGTTGAAGTTGGTCCTTTTTTATTGATAGCATTAACTAGTTACACACCAAAACCATAAAGTAAAAAGAAAGAAAGAAAAGCATGCATGCTAGCACTTGAAGGTAAATTAGGAAAAAATCGTAATTAACTCACATGGTAGTTCACACATTATTTCACAAACCCTACAAAAAAATGAAATATCAATGGTAATATTTTCTTATATATCACTAGTTGTTACGACCTGGCTCCAGGATCCCTACAGGACCTGAAACTAGCTCGCCTCGACTAATCCCAAGACCTAGTCGTCCAACGAGAAATAATCAAAAGTAGGAAAATAAACCACATTCACACATACAATATAACTAAGCAGAAGGAAAAACGAAACAGTAAAGAAAAGTAGAACAACTGTCTCAAAAAAAGTACATGCCGATGCTCGAGTGGTAACTGTTATTGTATGCAAACTCTGCTATGGGTAAATACTCCTCCCAGGAGCCTCTCCAGTGTAGCACACAGGCGCACAGAAGGTCCTCAGCAGTAGAAGTAGCACGTCGTGCTCTCCTAGCCGGGAGAGTCCCCCGTGGTGATCCTACTCTCAGTCAACCACCCCAACGTCACGGACAGACGTAACGGTGACTACGGCACGCGCGATAAACGCACAGGTAGTAACCCGCACTGGCACGCGGTCAGTCGTTTCCGTTAACGGGTGCGCCTAAAGCACAGCACGGAACCAGTACAAGGCAGAGCCCTCTCAGTAACAGGGGTCCAACCCCTCCATAGTAACCAAAAAGGGGCCTTGCCCCTCCACCGTCCGTGCACCCTCGCCTGACTACCCTGGTTTGCCCAATGGGCCTAACAAGTCGGTGTAGGTGAGCTAGCAGAACCCCGGGGCTCGTGGGGTAGCTAGTACTCACCCTACACTAGTAGCTCTCCTCGGTACTGCGTACACGAGGGCCAGCAAGTCGGTACAAAGTGGCCAGACCTAACCCCGGGTCCCTGGGGCGGCTGGCTCCGCTCTGCACTAAGCAGGTAACAGGTGCTTCCCCTGGTACTACATACCCAAGAGACAGCACACTACCACGTCTTTCTTTCTCAGTTCCAATCCTTTCTCTTTTCAGGAGATCCACTCCTAATTCCCCGTAGGGTTCCAGCTCTTTCAACTAAGAACATTCTGGTTTCACCTTTCCAGTTTCACGTTCATACATCCCATATTCTCAATCATGTTCATTTATTCATAACAGGCAGCTGTTAAACCAATTTACAGGTAGCGATTATTTCCTTTCCACATTTTTCCAAGACTGCAGTATTCATATATTCCACTAGTTTTCCCATCCTAGGATTCATGCCATACCCTAGGATCTATCATACAATCTAGTTTTCCAACCCTAGGATTCATGCAACACCATAGGATCTACCATTCATTCTAGTTTCTCATTCCTAGGATTCATGCAATGTCCTAGATTCTATTTATGGTTCCATAATTTAACAGATTATACTAATAAACTTAAAAGCCACTCTACCAGTCACAACGGGAGTACTAGGGGCGTGGTCGGGAATCCCGCGTGCCTCCGCAACCCTCGAGACTACAATGGAACGGGGTCCTATCACAAGGATCAAACACAAGGAGTTTCTCAAAATAGTATCTAATCACTGTAGACGGGTAGAGGATTTAATTCCGAAAAGAACGCAACTCGAAACGCGGAAAACAGACTTCGAACGGGCCTTAAACGGGTCGAAAATGACGAAACAGTGCAAAATCAGACGTCTGGAACCTCTTCCAGACATTTTAAAAATGGGGATCAGAAGGTACCTTGTCTTGCGTAGTCTCTCAGACGTCCAGAAGCCTGCGGAGGCGTCTGGCCTAGTTCCCAGACGTCCGATGGTCACCCCGGACGTCTGGAAGTCCCTCCAGTCGTCTGGCACCGCTGCCAGACGTCTGATTCGCGTTGGATGCGAATCTCAGAACCTGCGCGTACCCATTCCTCGCTCTCAGTACGGACGGTCGAAGAGAAGGAGGAAGTACGAAAATAACTTAAATTTCAGATGTCTGGAAAGTCCTCCAGACGTCTTCCCCGTCGTCTAGTTGGAAACCCAGACGTCTGATTCTGGAAAAACTTCCAGAATCAGAGCGCGACTCGCCCTCCGCCTGCGACGCACGGCAGTGCCGTGCCTCATCCGCCTACTGCTCGAGCTGCAGCAGGCCTCCCGCTTCACCCCGCATCTGCTGTGCCTCCGCTGGCCAGCTCTAGCAGCCCCGGCAGGCTCGAACCCTCACGGCCGAGTGCCTCCTCCCTCGCGCAACACCTCCTCCTGCACTCGCCACAGCTGTCGCCGCCGCCGCTCGCTCGCGCTCGCACTCGCTGGAAGAAGGAGGAGCGGAGGTGATGAGAGTGAGGGAGAGGGTGAGGCTTTCTAAAGCCACGCGGGGAGAGAGAGAGAGAGCAGTGCCTGCGGAGGTGAGAGGGGAAAAGAGCATCTGCAGGTCTGCGAGTGCAGGCGCGCAGACGGAAACCACCGTGCCGCGGAAAATCAAATCCCAGACGTCTGGTCAGACGTCTGGGCCAGCTCCTAGACGTCTTAAAAGATGTTTTGAAGCTGCGGTCGTAACAATATAACAAACTCAAAGGAAGTTTCGTCCCCGAAACTTGCGCTAACTTGGATGCGGGAAAAACGTCGTAATAACCATAACAAACTCAAAGAGGACCGAAGCCGGTCCAAAAAGACGTACCCGCGAAGAGTTCCGGGTACCGCTCCCGCATTGCCGCCTCAGGCTCCCAGGTAGCCTCCTCGTACCGCTGGCTCTTCCAAAAAACCTTTACCAGGGGTACTTGCTTCCGTCTGAAACTACGGACGGCTCGGTCTAGAATCTGCACTGGCCGCTCGGGGTAGGTCAGGTTTTCGTCCACCTCAACGCTCTCGTGACTCAGTACGTGACTGGGATCAGCTACGTACTTCCTGAGGTTGGACACGTGGAACATGTCGTGCACACTAGAAAGCTGGGGAGGGAGGGCAAGCCTGTAAGCAACGGGTCCAACCCGCTCCAGGACCTCAAAGGGCCCCACAAACCTCGGTGCGAGCTTCCCTCTCACCCCAAACCACTGCAGGCCCTTCATGGGCGAAACACGAAGAATGACGTGGTCCCCAACCTCAAACTGCACCTCTCTGCGTCTCCGATCCGTGTAGCTCTTCTGTCTGCTCCTGACAGTGCGGAGTCGCCTATGGATCTCCTCGACTACCTCCTGACTCTGCCGGATCAACCTGGGGCCAACCTCCCACTTGGTCCCCACCTCAACCCAACTCAAGGGTGTCGTACACCTCCGTCCGTACAGAGCCTCGTAGGGAGCCATGCCGATGCTCGAGTGATAGCTGTTGTTGTATGCAAACTCCGCTAAGGGTAGGTGCTCCTCCTAAGAGCCCCTCCAGTCCAGTACACAGGCATGCAAAAGGTCCTCAAGTGTCTGTATCGTGCGCTCAGACTGTCCGTCCATCTGGGGATGGTAAGTTGTTCTAAACCTCAACTGTGTCCCCAGGGCCTGCTGAAACTCATCCCAAAACTGGGACGTAAAGCGAGTATCCTGGTCGGATACGATCTCTCGTGGAACTCCGTGTAGTCGTACCACGTCGCGGATATACCTCTCTGCCAACTGTGCTGGTCCCAAAGTGACTCGGATCGGTAAGAATCGTGCCGTCTTCGTCAGTCTATCCACAATTACCCAGACTGCGTCATGTCCTCGCTGGGTAACAGGTAAGCCCACCACCAAGTCCATGGTGATGCTCTCCCACTTCCACTCTGGCACTGGAAGCGGCTGTAGCGGCCCTACAGGCCTCTGATGCTCGGCTTTCACCTGCTGGCACACTAAGCACTGCTGCACGAATTCACCCACATCCCGCTTCATCCCCCTCCACCAAAACTCGCGTCTCAAGTCGTGGTACATCTTCGTGTTTCCGGGATGTATGGTGAATCTGGAACCGTGTGCCTCAGTCAGGAGCTCTCTCAACAGCTCCTCGTCCCTGGGAACGCACAACCGTCCCCTCAGGCGTAGCACCTGGTCTGTAAAAGAGAAGTCCCCTGGGTCTCCTGACAATACTCTGTCGCTTAAGGACTGCAAGTACGGATCGGCCATCTATCCTGTGATGATGCGGTCTATCAGCTCTAGCCTAGTCTGTCGTGTCACCGTCACCGCCCCACAGTGCCTCCGTAACTCCAGGGGTCGCCAATTGCCCACCTCCTCCAAAAGGCTCCAACTCTGTAACTATAAATTGGCCAAGTGTGCCGGCGCCTTACGGCTCAAGGCGTCAGCCACCACATTGGCCTTTCCCAGGTGGTAGGAGATGCTGCAGTCGTAGTCCTTCAGGAGCTCCAACCAACGTCTCTGTCTCATGTTGAGCTCCTTCTGATCAAAAAGGTATCTGAGGCTCTTGTGATCTGTGAAAATCTCGAAGGTCTCACCGTACAAGTAGTGCCTCCAGGTCTTCAGCGCGAAGACGACAGCTGCCAACTCCAGGTCATGGGTAGGGTAGGTATGCTCATGGGGCTTTAGTTGCCGCAAAGCGTAAGCGACAACGTGACCCCTCTGCATGAGCACACCTCCTAACCCCTGCAAGGAGGCGTCCGTGTACACAACGAACCCACCACTACTATCAGGGATGGTGAGCACGGGAGCCGAGGTCAACCTCTCCTTCAGCTCCTGAAAACACGCCTCACAGGCATCTGTCCAAGTGAAGGGCACGTCCTTCCGGGTCAACTGTGTCATAGGACGCGCGATCTGTGAAAAACCTCTAATGAATTGTCTGTAGTAGCCTGCCAGTCCCAGGAAACTGCGAATCTCAGTGACTGAACGCGGTCTCTCCCACCTGAGCACTGCCTCAACCTTGGCTGGGTCCACCGCCAAGCCGTCTCCAGAGATCACATGACCAAAGAAGGTCACCTCCCTCAACCAGAACTCACACTTGCTGTATTTGGCGTACAACCTACGTCGTTTCAGAGTGCCCAGAACCATCCGCAAGTGCTGTCCGTGCTGCGTCTGATCTCTAGAATAGATGAGTACATCATCAATGAATACCACCACGAACTGGTTCAAGTACGGTCTAAACACCCGGTTCATCAGGTCCATGAAAGCAGCGGGGCCATTGGTCAGCCCAAATGGCATGACCAAAAACTCGTAGTGTCCGTACCGAGTGCAGAAAGCTGTCTTGGAGACGTCTGCCTCCCTGATCCTCAACTGGTGGTATCCAGACCTCAAGTCGATCTTGGAGAACACCGTGGCACCCCGCAACTGGTCAAACAAGTCGTCGATCCTCGGCAGCGGATATCTGTTCTTGATGGTGACCCTATTCAGCTGTCGATAGTCTACACAAAGGCGTAGGGTACCATCCTTCTTCTTCACAAACAGTACCAGGGCTCCCCAGGGAGACGCACTGGGCCTCACGAAATCCTTCTCCAAAAGGTCCTGCAACTGAGACTTGAGCTCTCGTAGCTCAAGCGGTGCCATCCTGTATGGTGCGGTGGAGATGGGGCTGGTCCCTGGTACTAGCGAGATCTCAAACTAGATCTCACGCTCGGGCGGTAGTCCTGGTAACCCGTTTGGGAACACGTCAGGGTACTCTCTGACCACCGGGATGCTCTGGAAGTCTGCCATAGGGTTGGGCTCTGCCACCACACAAGCTAGGAAGCCCTCACACCCCTGACTCAAAAGTCTCGCCGCCCGAAGTGCTGAAATGCACCTGAAGCCTTCGTCCACTGGCTGTCCGTGAAACTCGAAAGAAGGAAACTCCGGCATGGAGAGGACAATCTTCCTCTCAAAACAGTCTACCAAGGCATGGTAAGCGGACAGCCAGTCCATCCCCAAAATTACGCCAAAGTCCTCCATCTGTATTATAATCAGGTCAGCTGGCAGGCTATGTCCCCTGACGCTGACCTCGCAATCCGTGTACACCTCCTCAGCTACAAACAGTTGACTACTCAGGCCTCTGATTATGAACGGATTCTCTAACAGCGTATAGTCCTAGCCCAAACTAACTGTGAAACTGGCTGCGACAAACGAGTGCGTAGCGCCGAAATCGAAAAGTGTGTAAACGAGTCTGCCGGAAACTGAAACCATACCTTCCACCACCGAGCCCAAAGCTCTAGCATCCCTGTGTGCCAGGGTGTTGATACGCCCCTCAGCTCTAGGTGCGGACAAAGCAGCCACACTCTGCGTCGGACGGGAGGTGCTGGCCGGTACCCTCCTCGTGACTGCTGTCCTCCTC
This sequence comes from Thalassia testudinum, assembly GCA_037157565.1. NCBI lineage: Eukaryota > Viridiplantae > Streptophyta > Magnoliopsida > Alismatales > Hydrocharitaceae > Thalassia > Thalassia testudinum. Next base: position 43,500,572 of record JAZHRO010000065.1, read on the forward strand.
CTCGCGCCTGGGAACCGCGGCCTCTTGCGCGCCCTCCAATGCTCTGTGCGGGAAGTATCTGCTGACCTCCTACCCTAGACGGGCAGTCCCTCTTGATGTGGCCCGGCTAGCCACACTGGTAACAGAGGGGAACCCGACTCCCGCCCTCAATGGGTCCTTGCTGTCAACTGGGCGGGGGTCCGGTGCTGGCGACTGGCCCCTGTCGAGGGCCCTAAAGGCCACTGATGGCCCTGTAAAATGTGACGGCTCTCCTGCGGATGCCACGTGTCTCCTCTCTCGCAGGCCCTGTGAAAAGTCTGGCTGAAAGGGCCTCTTCCGCCCGCCGTCAGTGTCTCGCGTGGACGGGTTGGTCTCCTCGTAAGTCATGGCTACCTCCACCACCCTCGAAAACGTAGGCAGCTTCAGGGGTTTGACATACCCCCGAATCGCAGGCCGGAACCCCTCGGTGAACCTCCAAAGGCGCTCCTCCTCAGTAGCTACCGCTGTCGCTGCAAAGCGGGACAGCTCCTGGAAACGCGTGCGGTACGCGCTCACGGTCATCGTCCCTTGGCGGAGAGTGTGGAACTCCCACCTCCTCTGGTCCTGCCACGTTTGGGGAAAGTACTGCTCGCAGGAGAGGGCGACGAACCGATCCCAGGTCGGCTCGTCCCTCTCCTGTCCCCGGACCGCCCTCCACCACCTGTGTGCCGCACTCTCCAGCTGGTACGTGGCAAAGGCCACGCGGCACTCCACCGGGGGACGAAGGGTGTCGAAAATCTTCTCCAGCTGCTCGAGCCAGTCCTCTGCTTCGGTCGGGTCCTCATCCCCCTTGAAGGAGGGGGGCTTCAGCTTCCGGAACTGCCCGAAGAGCTCAGAGTGGCGCTGCAGTGGGGATGCTGGTGCACCTCTAGGCAACGGTGCCTCATGCACAGAAGTATCGGAGGAAGGTGGGGGCTGCGGCGGCCCATCCCCTCCCCCGTGTCCAGCGCCACGTCCGTCGAGTGGTCCCACAGAGGACTCCCCCTCCGCAGCCCCAGGGGGAGGCGCTCGGGGCGGTGAGTGGAGCTCCTCTCGCACAATATCCCGTATCAGCTGGGCGAGGTCTTGGGCCTGGACGCTTGGGAGTAGTGGTTGGTCCACTGAGGTGTCGGCAACGGCACGCCCACCTCGCCGACCTCGTCCTCGGCCGCGCCTGCGGCCCGCCTCACCAGTCCCGCGACGAGGCATCTCCTGCAAGGAGACGCAAACCAACACGGAACCCGTCAATATGGAACGATACCTAACGGAAACGTTTAAGAGCTTATATCAAAAGGTATGTTGTGGTGGCTACTCTAGTTATAGACATGTGAATTGGTTATTTTCCAGTCAGTTGATTCACTTCTCGGGACGACCTTGCTCTGATACCATCTTGTAACGACCCGATTCCCGAGTCCCTACGAGACACGAGAACCGGACTGACTCGACTAATCCCAAGACCTAGTCGTCCAACGAGAAAGTAACCAAAAGAGCAGTAAAATAAACCACATTCAACATGAAATATAACTAGCAGTAACAAAATACAGCAGTAAGAAAAAGAACTACTACAGCATGTACCACCACAACAGTAGAACAACATTTAACATAACAAGAACTACTAGTAAAGAAAAATATAGAGAGTAACAAAAACTACTCACTACAGCGGAAAAAAAAGGGGTACAAAAGAGCAGTGGTAAATCTACTGGACCCTACTCGGCCCAGCGTCCTCTGCAGCCGCTGACCCTGGCTACTCAACACTTGGTCCTGAAAAGTAACGAGTGTAACACGTCAGCAAAACGCTGAGTAGAGTGGCAGCTAAACTACAGAAGCAGTAAAGTGTACAAAAGCTGTTTTAGTTTCTTTCTTCCATTATTTACGTCTTTCTATTGTTTCACAATTTATCTATTTCTCAGATCCTTCACTTGATCACGAATGTTCCTCGTGGGAACGATCTTGATTGCAGTCTTTTCCGAACAGTAGAAGTAGCACGTGGTGCTCTCCTAGCCGGGAGAGTCCCCTGTGGTGATCCTACTCTCAGTCAACCACCCTAACGTCACGGACAGACGTAACGGTGACTACGGCACGCACGATAAACGCACAGGTAGTAACCCGCACTGGCACGCGGTCAATCGTTTCCATTAATGGGTGCGCCCAAAGTACAGCACGGAACCAGTACAGGGCAGAGCCCTCTCAGTAACGGGGGTCCAACCCCTCCACAGTAACCAAACAGGGGCCTTGCCCCTCCACCGTCCGCGCACCCTCGCCTGACTACCCTGGTTTGCCCAGTGGGCCTAACAAGTCGGTGTAGGTGAGCTAGCAGAACCCCGGGGCCCGTGGGGTAGCTAGTACTCACCTTACACTAGTACCTCTCCTCGGTACTACGTACACGAGGGCCAGCAAGTCGGTACAAAGTGGCCAGACCTAACCCCGGGTGCCTGGGGCGGCTGGCTCCGCTCTGCACTAAGCAGGTAACAGGTGCTTCCCCTGGTACTACGTACCCAAGAGACAGCACACTACCACGTCTTTCTTTCTCAGTTCCAATCCTTTCTCTTTCCAGGAGATCCACTCCTAATTCCCCGTAGGGTTCCAGCTCTTTCAACTCAGAACATTCAGGTTTCACCTTTCCAGTTTCACGTTCATACATCCCATATTCTCAATCATGTTCATTTATTCATAACAGGCAGCTGTTAAACCAATTTACAGGTAGCGATTATTTCCTTTCCACATTTTTCCAAGACTGCAGTATCATATATTCCACTAGTTTTCCCATCCTAGGATTCATGCCATACCCTAGGATCTATCATACAATCTAGTTTTCCAGCCCTAGGATTCATGCAACATCATAGGATCTACCATTCATTCTACTTTCTCATTCCTAGGATTCATGCAATGTCCTAGGTTCTATTTATGGTTCCATAATTTAACAGATTATACTAATAAACTTAAAAGCTACTCTTCCAGTTACAACGGGAGTACTGGGGGCGTGGTCGGGAATCCCACGTGCCTCCGCAACCCCCGAGACTGCAATGGAATGGGGTCCTATCACAAGGATCAAACACAAGGAGTTTCTCAAAATAGTATCTAATCACTGTAGACAGGTAGAGGATTTAATTCCGAAAAGAACGCAACTCAAAACGCGGAAAACAGACTCCGAATGGGCCCAAAACGGGTCGAAAACGACGAAACAGTGCAAAATCAGACGTCTGGAAGAGGTTCCAGACATCTTAAAAATGGGGATCAGAAGGTACCTTGTCTTGCGTAGTCTCTCAGACGTCCAGAAGCCTGCGGGGGCATCTGGCCTAGTTCCCAGACGTCCGATGGTCACCCCAGACGTCTGAAAGTCCCTCCAGTCGTCTGGCACCGCTGCCAGACGTCTGATTCGTGTTGGATGCGAATCTCAGAACCTGCGCGTACCCATTCCTCGCTCTCAATACGGACGGTCGAAGAGAAGGAGGAAGTACGAAAATAACTTACCTTTCAGACGTCTGGACAGTCCTCCAGACGTCTTCCCCGTCGTCTGGTTGGAAACCCAGACGTCTGATTCTAGAAAAACTTCCAGAATCAGAGCGTGACTCGCCCTCCGCCCGCGACGCACGGCCGCGCCGCGCCTCGTCCGCCAGCTGCTCGAGCTACAGCAGGCCTCCCGCGTCACCCCGCGTCTGCTGTGCCTCCGCCGGCCAGCTCTAGCAGCCCTGGCAGGCTCGAACCCTCACGGCCGAGCGCCTCCTCCCTCGCGCAACACCTCCTCCCGCACTCGTTGCGGCTGCCGCCGCCGCCGCTCGCTCGCGCTCGCACTCGCTGGAAGAAGAAGGAGGAGCGGAGGTGATGAGAGTGAGGGAGAGGGCGAGGCTTTTTAAAGCCGCGCGGGGAGAGAGAGAGAGAGAGAGCAGCGCCTGCGGAGGTGAGAGGGGAAAAGAGCATCTGTAGGTCTGCGCGCGCAGGCGCGTAGACGGAAACCACCGTGCCGCGAAAAATCAAATCCCAGACGTCTGGAAAGGGTTCCAGACGTTTGGTCAGACGTCTGGGCCAGCTCCCAGACGTCTTAAAAGATGTTTTGAAGTTGCGGTCGTAACACAAGGCGTCGGCCACCACATTGGCCTTCCCTGGGTGGTAAGAGATGCTGCAGTCGTAGTCCTTCAGGAGCTCTAACCGACGTCTCTGTCTCATGTGAAGCTCCTTCTGGTCAAACAAGTACCTGAGGCTCTTATGATCTGTGAAGATCTCGAAAGTCTCACCGTAAAGGTAGTGCCTCCATGTCTTCAATGCGAAGACAACTGCTGCCAGCTCTAAGTCATGGGTAAGGTAGCTATGCTCATGGGGCTTCAGTTACCGCAAAGCATAAGTGACAACATTACCCCGCTGCATGAGCACATCCCCTAACCCCTGCAACAAAGCGTCAGTGTAAACCACGAACCCGCCACTACTGTCTGGGATAGTAAGTACAGGAGCTAAAGTCAGTCTCTCCTTCAACTCCTGAAAGCATGCCTCACACTCATCTGTCCAGGCAAAGGGCACGTCCTTCCGGGTCAGCTGGGTCATAGGATGCATGATCTGAGAGAATCCTCTGATAAACCACCAGTAGTAACCTGCCAGTCCCAAAAAGCTGCGTATCTTTGTGACTATGCGTGGCCTCTCCCACCTAAGTATGGCCTCTACCTTGGCTGGATCTACAGCCAATCCATCTTCTGAAATCATGTGGCCCAAGAAAGTCACCTGTCTCAACCAAAACTCGCACTTGCTGTACTTGACATACAGCCTACGTCGCCTCAAGGTATCTAGGATCATGTGTAAATGTTGTCCATGCTGCGCCTGATCCCGCGAGTAAACAAGTACGTCGTCGATGAACACCTACACAAACTGGTCTAAGTACGACCTGAAAACATGATTCATCAAATCCATAAAGGCAGCGGGAGCATTAGTCATCCCAAACGGCATGACCAAGAACTCGTACTGCCCGTATCGGATATGGAAAGCTGTCTTGAAGACGTCGGTCTCCCTGATCCTCAACTGGTGGTAACTTGACCTCAGATCTATCTTGGAGAACACTGTGGCATCTCGCAACTGGTCGAAGAGGTCGTCAATCCTTGGCAGCAGATACTTGTTCTTGACAGTGACCCTATTCAGCTGCCGATAGTCGACACAAAGTCACAGGGTGACGTCCTTCTTCTTCACAAACAGCACAAGAGCTCCCCACGGGGACGCACTGGGCCTCACAAAGCCCTTCTGCAACAGGTCCTGTAGCTGTGACTTGAGCTCTCGCAGCTCAAGTGGTGCTATTCGGTACAGTGCAGTAGAAATGGGGCTGGTCCCCTATACCAGTGAGATCTCAAACTTGATCTCACGCTTAGGCGGTAGTCCTAGCAACTCCTCTGGGAAAACGTCGGGGTACTCGCAAACCACCAAAATACTTTGAAAGTCAACCACGGGGCTAGGCTCTGCCACTGTACAGGCTAAGAAGCCCTCACACGCCTGGCTCAAAAGCCTCGCTGCTCGAAGCGTGGAGATGCATCTGAAACCTTTGTCCACCGGCTGGTCGTGAAACTCAAAGGGAGGCAACTTCAGTATGGAGAAGACGATCTTCCTCTCGAAACAATCTACCAAGGCGTGATAGGTGGACAGCCAGTCCATCCCTAGGATCACGCCAAAGTCCTCCATCTGGATCACAATCAAGTCAGCGATGAGGCGGTGTCCCCCTATACTGACCTCGTAGTTCGTGTAGACCTCCTCGGCTACAAACAACTGGCCACGTGGGCCTCTAATCACAAACGGATCCTCTAACAGTACACTGACCTACCTCAAACTGACGGCAAAACTCATAGCAACGAAGGAGTGGGTGGCGTCGGAATCAAAAAGTACGTACACTAATCTACCAGAAATAGTAACCATACCTGCCACCACAAAACCCGAAGCCTTGGCGTCCATGTGTGTTAGGGCATTGATACGCCCCTCAACTCTCGGTGTAGACGAAGCAACTACACTCTGGGTCAGGCGAGCAACAGCTGGTCGGTACCCTCCTCGTGACTGCTGTCCTCCCCCACGCACCTGGTGACCATGACCGCTAGCTCGGCCTCCAGCGCTCGGTGTGGGGAGCATTTGCTGTGCTCCAGCCCTAGATGGGCAGTCCCTCCTGATGTGGCCCGGCTGGCCACACTAGTTGCAGAGGGGTACACGACCTCCTCCCTCAGTAGATCCCTACTGGCCATTGGGCGGGGGTCATGTGCTGGCAATTGGCCCCTGTCTGGGGCCCCCAAAGGCCACTGGTGGCCCCGCAGAATGAGACGGCTCTCCTGTGGGCGCCGTGTGTGTCCTTTCCTGATGAACCTGGGAGTACTCTGGCTGGTAGGGCCTCTTCCGTCCGCTGTCAGTGTCTCGCACGGTCGGGTTGGTCTCCTCGTAAGTCATGGCTTCCTCGACCACGCGTGAGAAGGTAGGCAGCTTCAGGGGTTTGACATACCCCTGAATAGCAGGTCGGAACCCCTTAGTAAACCTCCATAGGCGCTTCTCCTCAGTAGACACAGCTGTCGAGGCGAAACGTGACACCTCCAGAAAACGTGGGTGGTACGCGCTAACCGTCATCGTCCCCTTGCGGAGAGTGTGGAACTCCTGCCTCCTTTGGTCTTGCCAGGTCTGCGGAAAGCACTGCTCGTAGAAGAGAGCTACGAACTAGTCCTACGTAGGCTCTCTCCCCTCCTAGCCTCTGACTGCCCTCCACCACCTGTGTGCTACACTCTATAGCTGGTATGTGGCAAAGGCCACGCGACACTCCGCAGGAGGGCGAAGGGTGTCGAACACCTTTTCTATCTGCTCCAACCAGTCCTCTACCTCAGACGAACTCTCATCCCCCTTGAAGGAGGGGGCTTCAGCTTCTGGAACTATTCGAAAAGCTCGTGGTGTAGCTGCAGTGGGGGAACGGGCACGCCTCCATGCAAGGAGGGCTCGTGTTCAGAAGTGTCAGAGTGTGTTGGGGGTGATGGAGGACCACCCCCTCCCCCTCCTGCTAGTCCGATGCTGCGACAGTCTCTCTGTCCCACCGAGGACTCCCCCTCCACGTCCTCAGGAAGAGGTGCCCAAGGAGGCTGCTGGAGCTCCTCTCGTACGATGTCTCTGATTAGCTGGGCGAGATCCTGGACCTGAATGCCCGAGAGGAGAGGTGGGTCAACTGGTGCCTCAGGTCCGGCACGTTCACCCCTCCGACCTCGTCCATGGCCATGACCACAGCCTACCTCGGGAACTCCCCGACGAGGTATCTCCTGCAAGGAGACGTAAGAGATAAAACAAGAGTTGTCGACGATACCGGATTACATTGAGAAAAAGACTCAGAAACAAATATCAAAGCAATACGTTGTGGTAGCTATCCTAGTTATATGCACGTGAGTGGTTATTCTCGGACCAATTGGTTCATTTCTCGGGACGACCTTGCTCTGATACCATCTTGTTACGACCCGGCTCCCGGATCCCTACAGGACCCGAGACCAGCTTGCCTCGACTAATCCCAAGACCTAGTCGTCCAATGAGAAATAACCAAAAGCAGGAAAATAAACTACATTCACACATGAAATATAACTAAGCAGAATGAAAAATGAAATAGTAAAGGAAAGTAGAACAACTGTCTCAAAAAAAGTACATCTTTAGCCCAACATCTCCTGCGCTACAATCTGCATGGCGGAAAGTAGCGTAGGAAGATACATATCTCAGGCGATATTGTGCTTTCAGACGTCGGGCTTCAGCTCCGGACGTCCTAGTACCACTCCAGACGTCTGGTCAATGCTCTAGACATCTGATACTAGAAAACTTCCAGTACTAGAACCTCCTCCGCGATGCTCCTCTCCTCACAACGTCGCCCGAAGCGCATCGTAGCAGCTTCAACAGCTGCAGAGGGCCAGGAGGCCACCTCCCCAAGCCCCTCCTCCTCGTGCGCATGCCCGCCACCGGTCGTGCGAGCTCCGCCGACTTCACAAAGGTCCTCCGACCTTCACGCTCTTCTTCCTCTCTCTCCCTCTCTCCCTCTCATTCTCCCTCGCTTGCCCTCTCTCTCGTCACTCTTGTTCTCCCTCGCCACGACCGCAAAAGGGAGACTCTAGAGGTGGTGGTGGCTAGAGAGTGGCGTGAGGGTGGTGAGAAGAAGAGAAGGGGGGGTTTAAATAACATGGGTTTATGGTTTAAGGGGTAAGGGGTGTGGAGGAAAGAGAAGCTCTGTGCGTTGCCCGCGCGTAGAGCATAGAGGAACGTATGAAAATTCCCACTTTCAAACATCCGGGCCTGTGTCCAGATGTCTGGACAGACATCTAACCGAAACTTCAGACGTCTTATCTGACTAAAAGGGCAACGGGTCATTTCACTAGTGATATCCAAATATCACCGGTGATATTTGATGTAGAACGAAGTATTACGGATGATTTTTAGTTATGAATGGATGCATGAACATTTATCTTAAGATACATTTGTATCTTTGGAGATGCCCATTCTTTTCTTTATCCCATGAAATTGGTGGTATATTCACCATTGATCTTAGTTCCATATAGGTGTATTTGAGATAGAACCTTGAAGAAGCTATTAAATGCTTGTAGATGCATGTAGAGGGTGTATGTGTGTAATATTGCTTTAATGACAACATTAGTGTTCACACACGAGTTTACTTATTGATAATCCATGTTGTTCTTGATGATCCTTTCTCTGTTGTCTTCACTACTTTTGGATTCCACCCAATCAACTTTGCATTTGATACCTTTTGTAATACTCAATTTTATCTTTATACACACTTTTTCGAGAAGGTATGAAATGATCATTCCTTCACAATAATCAAAATATAATAAAGAAAGCACACCATCATTTGATTCATTCATTATTTATTGACGTAATACCAAGCAAAGACCAAGTACATGGAGAGGCCATGCGTTATATGCCTTCAAGCTCTTATTTACTAGATATACCCTCTAATACAATTAAGTTTGTATGGCCTGATCCTCCGAATGAATTGCCACCTGATTATATCTAGAGTACCTATCTAAGAAACAGAAAAATTGATTTCCTGCTAGTTTCTCGAGAATCTGGTCAATGAACAGAAGTGGGAAATGATCTCTCTTCATAGAGGCATTCAGTTTCTGATAGTCTATGCTGACTCTCCACGAGTTCGCAATGAGGGTCGGGATGGTCTCTCCAGATTCAATCATGATAACGGTGAATCCTGCCTTCTTAGACACAACCTGGATCGGGCTCATCTAGCAACTATCAAAGATCGGGTATATGATACTAGCATCTAACCACTTGATGATCTCTTTCTTCATGACCTCCTGCAGATTCGAATTGAGTCTTCTCTGCATCTTTCGAGATGGTCATGAGCCCTTTTCAGTGTAGATACGGTGTGTGCAGTATGAGGGACTGATACCAGTCAGATCATCGAGAGTCCATTCGATGGCTCTCCGATGCTACTGGAGAGCAGAAATCAACTTTGTCTCCTGATCAGATGTGAGTCGGGAATTGATGATCACAGGAAACGTTTGATTGGAACCGAAAAATATATATCTTAGATGATCTGGGAGGGGTTTCAACTCCATAACCGGGTTATCAGTAGTAAGTGGGGGTTCAGGATGGGCCTCAGAATATAAGGCGGGAGCTAAAGGTGAATTTAGATTAGCTCTGGGCTCCTCTATCTGTGGGTCAAAATTTTCTTGAGGTTGAGGATTAGAGATAATTGGGTCTTCCTCTGCAAGTGGATCCTCAACCATAGAACTGATGTCACACACATCCTTAATTACCTCACAGTTTATTCCTTTCTAGGCCTTGAAGATATCAATCTTTAGTGTCTGGTTCCCGAATTTCAACTCAATCTGGCCTTCTTCGCAATTAATATTTGCCCTGGCTATGGCTAGGAATGGTCTTCCTAAAATGATTGGTGTGCTCCTTAGATTTTCAGGAGTATCCATGTCTAACATGATAAAGTTCACTGGAAAATAGAAATCACAGATCCGAACCAGAACATCCTCAAGAATTCCTCTGGGTGACTTGATTGATTGATCTGCTAACTACAAGGTCACCTCAGTCAGTTTGAGCTCAATTTCCTCGAAATGGTCTAGTAGGGATGTAGGTATTAAATTTATGGAGGCTCCTAAATCCAATAATGCTCAATCAAATTCTAAATCACCGATTTTACAGGAGATCAAAGGGGTGCCAGATCTTTTGCTTTTTTGCGGGAGTTTACTCAAGATGATCGAGCTGACATGCTCAGACAAGACGATCGGACTCCCATCTTTGTTTCGCGGCTTACACTTTGGTGTACATAAACCCTGCAGAAGTCTTGCGTAAGCCGGTTTGTGGCGAATTGCATCCATCAAGGGGTTTTTTATCTGAACTTGCTTAAAGAACTTGACCAGACCTTCCTCAAGTGCCATGAGTTTAAGTTCGCTCCTTCCCTTAGTCAAGGCCTCAGGAAATGAAACCTCTATAGGTTCCTCTAAGATTGGTTCATGTTCTGGATCTGTGTTACGAACGCGGCTTCAAGACGTTTTTTTAAGACGTCTGGGAGGTGTCCCAGACGTCTGACCAGGTTCCAGACGTCTGGGATTTAATTTCTACGGCGTACGAGGTTGCGTCTGCGTGCAGGCGCGCGCAGACCTGCAACTGCCGCTCCTTTCCCTCTTTTTCCCTCTCTCCTCCTACAGGACGCAATGCTGCTCTCTCTCTCTCTCTCTCTCTCTCTCTCTCTCTCCCTGCGCGACCTTATAAGGCCCTCGCCCTCTCCCTCACTCTCATCTCCTCCGCTTCCTTCTTCTTCTTCCAGTCGGTGTGAGAGCGAGCGAGCGGCGGCAGCAGCGGCTGCGGCAAGTGTGCATGAGGAGGTGTTGCGCGAGGGAGGAGACGCTCGACCGTGAGGGCTCGAGCTTGCCGGGGCAGCTAGAGCCGGCCGGCGGGGGAGCAGCGGGCGTGGAGTGTCGCAGAGGGGCTGCTGCAGCTCGAGCAGTAGGCGGACGGGGCGCGGCACAGCCGTGCGTCGCGGGTGGAGAGCGAAAGGAGCTCTGATTCTGGAAATTTTTCCAGAATCAGACGTCTGGGCTTACGACCAGACGACGGTGAAGACGTCTGGAGGATTGTCCAGACGTCTGACAGGTAAGATATTTCGTCTTCTTCCTTTTTCCCGCGTACGGCCATGCAGCCGTCCGCCGCGCCTTCGTCTGCAACCCGTCGTACTGAGAGCGAGGAGTGGATACGTGCAGGTTCTGCTCGGGAGGACGCGAGACTCGCCATCCAACGCGAATCGGACGTCTGGTCGTAGTGCTAGACGACGGAGAGGACTTCCAGACGTCCGGGTTGACCATCGAACGTCTGGAAACTAGGCCAGACGCCCCCGCAGGCTTCTGGACGTCTGAGGGACTACACAGAGTGAAGGTATCCTCTGAACCACCTTTTAAGACATCTGGAAGAGGTTCCAGATGTCTGATTTTGGACTGTTTCGTCGTTTTCGACCCGTTTAGGGCCCGTTCGGAATCCGTTTTCCGCGTTTCGAGTTGCGTTCTTCCCAGAATAAAATCCTCTACCCGTTTACAGTAATTATATACTATTCTGAGAAACCCCATGTGTTTGATCCTTGTGTTAGAACCCCGTTCCATTGTAGTCTCGGGGGTTGCGGAGGCGCGCGGGATTTCCGACCACGCCCCCAGTACTCCCGTTGTAGCTGGTAGAGTGGCTTTTAATTTACTTAATCAAATTTGTTACAATTGTGGAATAATTAATAGAGTCTAGAGCACTGCATGAACCCTAGGACTGAAAAACTAGATTGATTGATAGATCCTAGGGTATTGCATGAAACCTAGGACTGGAAACTAGATTGAATGATAGATCCTGGGCTACGGCATGAATCCTAGGACTAGAAAACTAGTGATATGTATATAATATTGCAGTCTTGGAAAGGTGGAAAGGAAATAATAGCTGCCTGTAAATTGATTTAACCGCTGCCCGTTATAAAGAAATAATATGGTTAAGAACATGGGTTGTATGAACATAAAACTGGAACGGTGAAACCTAAATGTGCTGAGTTAAAAGAGCTGGAACCCTACAGGGAATTAGGAGTAGAACTCTTGGAAAGAGAATGGATGGAACTGAGAAAGAAAGACATGGAAGTGTGTTGTCTCCGGGGTACGTGATACCAAAGAGAGCACACATTACCTCTTAGTGCAGAGCGGAGCTAGCCGCCCCAGGGACCTGGGGCTAGGTCTGGCCACTTTGTACCGACTTGCTGGCCCTCGCGTACGCAGTACCGAGGAGAGCTACTAGTGTAGGGAGAGCACTAGCTACCCCACGGGCCCCGAGGTTCTGCTAGCCTCCTACACCGACTTGTTAGGCCCACTGGGCAAACCAGGGTAGTCAGGCGAGGGTGCGTGGACTGTGGAGGGGTTGGACCCCTGTTACTAAGAGGGCTCTGCCTTATACTGGTTCCGTACTGTGCTTTGGGTGCACCCGTTAACGGAAATGACTGACCGCGTGCCAGTGCGGAGTAGCTACCCGTGTGCTTATCGCACCTGCCGTAGTCACCGTTACGTCTGTCAGCGACCTTAAGGTGGTTGACTGAGAGTAGGATCACCACGGGGGACTCTCCCGGCCAGGAGAGCACCATGTGTTACTTCTACTTTTCGGAAAAGACTGCAATCAAGATCATTCCCGCGAGGAACATTCGAGATCAAGTGAAGGATCTGAGAAATAGATAAATTGTGAAATAATAAAAAGACGTAAATAAAGGAAGAAAGAAAATATGATAGCTACTGTACACTCTACTGCTTCTTTAGTTTTAGCTGCCACTCTACTCAGCGTTTCGCTGATGTGTTACACTCATTACTTTTCAGGACCAGGTGTTGAGCAGCCAGGGTCAGCGGCTGCAGAGGACGCTGGGCCGAGTAGGGTCCAGTAGAGTTACCGCAATTCTTTTTGTACCCCTTTGTTCCACTGTAGTGAGTAGTTCTTGTTACTCTCTGTACTTCTTTACTTGTAGCTTCATGTTATGTTATAATTGTTGTTATACTGTTGTGGTGGTACATACTGTAGTAGTTCCTTTTCTTACTACTGTATTTTGTTACTGCTAGTTATATTCATGCTGAATGTGGTTTATTTTACTGCTCTTTTGGTTACTTCCTCGTTGGACGACTAGGTCTTGGGATTAGTTGAGTTGGTCCAGTTCTCGTGTCTCGTATGGACTTGGGAATCGGGTCGTTACAATCTGGGATAGGGGTATCGTGGATAACCAACCTAGGGCTAAGTTCTGAACTACCAGACTGAGAGTGGCTTGGATACGGTGGATCCTGAGTTGACTTGCTAGTACAGGTGGTAACACAATTAAGTCCCACCTAGTTTTGATTCGGAGTTGGTAGAAGTGGTGGTTGCTGCTGATATCCCGAGTTTGATGTTGAGGCCTCCATCCCGTCGGGTGATGGAGCAGAAGGGGCCTGATAAACATAGTGAGCTTGGCCCTGATTCGGGTTCATAACACGCCTCTAGTTCGACATGTTATTTGGATTTGGCAGAGGCTAAGACGGAAGTGCACCAGGCTGGCGAGAATTCGCCATCTGTGCGAGTTGATTTCGAACCTTTGTGATATCGTCTTTGTGCTATTTATGCATAGCTGCATTAGTCTTTTGAATGATAGCCAGGGTTTGTAGAATTAGAGTCATTTGATCTTCCCTTGATGGCTTGGATTGATAATTTGGATTGGGCCTAGGCTGAACAGGCTCATATGTGAGTGGAGCATGTGGTTGGGGCTGGAATTGAGATCTTGGATTTTGATTAGTCCCTGACAATGCAAAGTTGGGATGATTATGCCATCCAAGGTTATAGGTATTAAAGAATGGATCATTCCAAATAACATAGAGATCCTTGCAGGTCTGAGGAATTTTAGTAAAGTCAGAGTACGAGAGTTCAGAGTTTCCCCAACTAGAACAGGTAGGCCTGAAGTTTCCTCCGAAACCAAGATCAAACGGGGGTGGATATGAGTCCATCCCTGGTGGGAGTGGTGATAAATGTTATGCACAGCCTCCCTACCAGAGGGTTGTTGAGCATATGTACTCTGCTGTACTAAGGTGGCTCTCTGCAGGTGTCGAGTCAATTCATCCACCTTTTTCTCGATAACAGAGACCTTGTCCAGGTGACTAGCCATCAGTTCCAGATGGACGGATGCGGAGAAGCCTTGAGTTTCGTGTGCCCCCGTGTGTTTGTTAATGCATGAGTAGTCATTCGATCGAACATACCCATAGATTCATTGTTTATAAAGTTCTCGCACATATTCTCGAGAATCTCCCAAATAGTATCTTCTTGCTGACCCATGATGTTGCCACCACAGGTTGCATTGACAAAGAGTCTGATATCCTTATAGAGTCCCTAGTAAGAAGACTAGACCTGTTCTCATTTAGGAACTCCGTGATGGGGGCATTTTCGCATGAGATCCAGAAAGCGATCCCATGCCTCATGAAGTGGTTCTCTCGGGTTTTGCACGAAATGCATGATTTGGTGCCTCAAAGCATTTGTCCAACCAACCAGGAAAAATTTCTTCAGGAATTCAGATTGGAGTTCAGCCCAAGTGTTGATCGGACGGGTCAGAGTTTGATACCAATCGGCAGCCTTATCCATGAGGGAGAAAGAGAACATCTTCATGAGTAAGATATCTCAATTCTAAACAGGTGGTTCGAAGGTCTAGGCCAGATGTTTCAACTACTGGATGTGATGTAAAGGATCTTCAAAGTTTAGCCCATGGAATTTGGGGATAGCATGGAGCATATTGGGCTTGAGTTTAGTATCAGGTCCTCCAGCTGAGATCTGTACCCTAAGTTCGATTGCTACCATAGTGGGATTGTAATGATCTCTCATCTAAGGATGCTGCGGTGGGTTCATGAATGCCTGAAATAGATCGTTGAGGCATTGTAGCTGATTCTAGAGATTGGGTTCTTCTTCTTGATTCTCCATGGATATAGCTGAAGAAGTGATGTAAACACATTTACACTACTTAAAATGTCTATTTATGCATGTTCTTAAGCATAGGATTGCATTTCATGATATAAATATTGCATAACATGCATCATCTTGCATTTAAAGTAGTTTGAATAAAATGGAGGTTAATTGTCTCCTTTTATGTGCTTGGACAGGGCAAACATTTAATCGAGGCCTTGGATCAAAGATCCAACTGTATGGATGTGATCAGGGCGGCAATTGGAGTTCAACGACTCCAAGATCACCCTAATCAGGCAACCGTAGCATCAGATAGTGACCGGGGAACCCTAGAAGATCAAGGGCCAGGATGGTGAAAATCCACACTTTAGATGACAAATCCGACCGCACGGATGAATTCGGATCGACGATCGTAGCCCAACGATGCAAAAATCAAGTCAATCCGACATCCGTGGCACCATCTAAAACTTCTAGAAGATGGATAGCCAAGATGGCGCCACGTGGCACCATCTCGATCGCCCAAACGGTCGCACGCATTCTACAAAGGCCCCGCACCCGCTCGCTCTCTGCCGTTGGATCTTGATCCAATGGCTGTGGTCGGTCGCGCCTAAAAGCGTCCGCTCGACCATCCGCGCCCCATAGCGCAGCGGTCGAGCGCGCTTTCGCGAGCGGCGGGCGCGGGTTCGAGCCGCAGCGAGGGGTTGGAGGCACGGGCGATTGGGCGCGAGCGGGCGTTGGATCGCGATCAAACGGTCGCGCGCGTCCAATAGCGTTCATGCGCGATTGAACGCGCGGCGTCACGCACGATCGCACGCGCCAGGCGGGCGCAGCGTAGCGGGCGGAGATGCGTCTTAAGCCGTCTGATCTCGTGATCGGGTGGCTTAGAATCAAAGTGCGTGCGATGGCATTGAGCGCGCGGGCAGCTGAAGCGGCGCGCGTGGGCGCAGAAGCTACGCCCACGTTGTGGGCTTTAGTGACGGATTTATCCGTCACTAAAGACCCCGCATTTATTATTTTGAAGTTGTAATGTCCATTTTTCCCCCACTCCTTGCAACTATAAAAGGAGACCCCCTCCATACGAAATTCTGACCCCTTCCTTCTCTTCTCTACCCCTCCAAAGCTCAAGAGAAGCTTGTTCCACACCTGGGATGCTTCTTGCAAGATAAAGTCCAATTTTCGTTCCCCTTTGGAAGTGGATCCTACGACGACGACGGCGTGCTGCTTCGTTCCCGTTCTTCTGCTTCGTCCTCCTTCATCCCGCTTCGTTCTCCTTCGTCCAGGCATCGTCCCGTCTGGCTCATCCTCCAAGCAATCGTTGAGGAGGATAACTTCTCTCTCCCATTCTTATTTACAGCTTTTCTAATGTAGAATTTTCCTACTTTATAGTGTAATTCATTTCCCTCTTTCTAGTGTAACTTTTATTTAGCTTGATTGTATAAACATTTGAAATATTGAATGCATGCTCTCTTTTTCTCTCTCTCTTTCTCTCTCTCTCTCTCTTTCTCTCTCTCTCTCTCTTTTAGTCTGATAGCTCCATTGTAATTATATCGCCTTGCTTATCAAAAATCCTAAGAAAATATAATTGCGAATATAGATCAACGTAGCCTCGCTGTGTTCGACCCGGAATTCTTTTCAGTATAAATTTTATTTGTTGAACACGAATTCTTCGCTTTCAAACTACAACGACAGGTTTTCCAAAATCGAACACGTTAGCGTAGCCATTCGTACGCGTTCAACATTTTGGTGCCGTTGCCGGGGAGGCAACGATTTCCGATTTTTTTTTCACATTTCTTGCACTTTATTTGTCTTCTAACTAGCCTTCTCTTGTGTCTATTGTTTTGCAGAGACCTCCATCAAGGAATCAACAAGCGGTAGACTGGAGTAAAGTGTAGTTGAAGACAACTGTAAGTGCTCCCCCATTATTTCCCCCTCCATAGATTTCATTCGCCACATTAAATCCAAATCCCAATTAACCTAGGTGTTTGCATAAATCCTAAGAATAGTTTGGTTGTTTGGATTTCCACTCACATTCATTCCACCCTCATTCATAAAAAAAAAAAAACAAAAAGATAATCTTGTAGGGTAATTTCCAACAAACACACAACACACACCCACATTCAAGGCACTTGATCAACTTGATTTGTTTTCTACTCAACCGGGTTCTGATCTGTGGAACTGGTACACACAAAGCAACACATAACAGAGTAGAAATCATTCTAGGTTTTCCATTTTTGAGTGCCTATCTTAGTGGTGCATTTGTGGCCAATTGTTTGAGTTGTTTGGGCCGCACCACTCTATTTAAAACCAACTCATCAAGTAGCTCCTCCTTAGGGTTTTCAATCTAGGCATATTCCAGGCACTCCACTTTCTTTCTGATTTTAAAGGAAAACAATCTTCACCCGTGTTTTACAACTTTGGTTTGCCTAGAAACTTGATTGCAATTCACCTAATTTGAAACCCTAAAAGCTACTTAAGCAAGATTTGAACATTAAAATTCACGCATTATAAATAATCTTGCTTGAAAATCCTGGTTGTGCACGCACTTACACAAATCTCAATCAATCATTAAGGGCATAACCCATTGTAAGGGCCCATCACATTTCATAAGCACCACAATCCCAGGTCTTAATAAAATTGAGTAGACGTTGGCCTTAAGGTTTGATTCGCTCTTCGGGGCCTAGTCTGAGATTATTTTTTATTAACCTACTTGTATTGATTAATCTGATGTCTAGCTAGGGGAGTAGCGTCAAACGACAGCGGTTGGGGGGTACACTAGGAACCGGAGGCGAAAGCCAAAGGAAGAACCTTCTCCCAAGTCCCTCCTTCTAACTGGTTGGATTAAACAGACGCAAGTAGAGTAAATCATTTACAGTCTTAAGGCGGGTTTTGGGAGTTAGTAGATCCTTAGGCTACCCCACTTAAGGACAGCCTTGTTTTGTTGTGCTACAGGGTCCCTATCCCCAGTCCTTCCGACCTTCTCCTAGTTTATGCTGGGAAGACGGTCATTGAATCCCCGATTGGAAGGACCGTTAGAACATTCTAGGAGGCGCAAGTTAGATTTTGGTCAATTTGATCCCATGGCCGAACAACAGCCTCCTCTGCTTGGAAATCCACAGGAAGAATTTCGAAGGCAGCTGGAACAAATGCAAAGAATGCAGGAATGGTTCCAGAGAATGCAGGGCGCTCAGCCCTTGAAGGATTTTTATGATCCTTCAAATTACGGGGAACGTCCCGGCATCTAGATTCCAGTCGGTGACGTAGAAATTAAGCCCCAGGTGTTAAGCCTGATTAAACATTATCATGGGCTTAGCTCTGAAGATCCATTTCAGCACTTGGAAGATTTGACCACTTTGGTCCAGACCACCAAGGCTCGAAACGTAAACGAGGAGCAAATGATCATGAGGCTCTTCCCCCACTCTCTTAGGGATAAGGCCGCGCATTGGTATAGGACAATAGGAAGACCAATTACAACTTGGAATGAGTTGAAATCGGCCTTTCTGAAGAAATTCTTCCCAGTCGGTCGTACCAATGCTTTGAGACGGGCAATCACTACCTTTACCCAGCGGTCGGGGGAGCAGTTTCATGTGGCCTGGGAGCAATTCCAAGACTTATTGCGGAGGTGTCCACACCACGAGGTGCCGAAATGGCAACTCGTGCAGATCTTCTATCATGGGTTGAATGAGCAACTCAGAAACCATGTGGATGCTTCTTGCGGAGGCAATTTCCTCAATAAAGATGCAGATAGTGCACATGATTTATTTGAGGAAATGAGTGGGACTTCAATTAATCATGCCTCCATGGATACTTTTAACCGGTCCCAGCAACCCAGATCAAATGTCAATGAAGTCCATGACTCTCATTCATTTGATATGGAATTGATTTGTAATAAGCTTGATAAGGTGGACTTGGTTGTTAAAAGAATGGAAGAGTGGATGGCTGGCAATTCTATGAACAACTCTCAATCCACTCAATCCCAAAATTCAGGATTCCATTCCTCACGAGCTCCTCTGGACGGGAGTTCGTGAATCAACTCAATGCGACTCAACCTATGAGTCAGCATTTTTCGGAACCCCATGGGTTCCCAAATGGGGCCTTTAATCCCAGTTTTTCTGATCCTTCCCTTTCATTTTCTCCATCCTCACCCTATGAGGATGTCTGTGCTGTACAAGAGAATGTTAGATCCAACCCCTACTCGAATGCCTATAATCCAGGTTGGAGAAACCACCCTAACTTCTCTTGGAAAAATCCAGGGAAACAGACCCAATTCCGACCTGGCAACTATGCTCCGCAACGACCAATGGGTCAGGGTCAAGTATACACTCAGTTGCCTCCGAATCAGGTCAATCAGCCAGCTTGGAATGCCCGTCAACTCGCAGGGCAGGCTGATTTGAACCATCAAATGGTAGAGATGCAAGGATCTATGCTCCAGCTCATGCAGCAAATGAAAAACTCGCTGGACAACTTGCAATCCGGGCTCATTGCTAACTCTCGTCAACCCGGATCTCTACCATCCCAACCCGTACCCAACCCGCGAAACATTATGAATTTGGGCAATCAAGCCCAAGGGTACGGAAATCAGAGGGGCCCGCACGCACATGCTCAGGTGGTTGAGCAGCGTTCCTCGTCTTCTTCTTCTACAAATCAACAATTCATGGTCAATCAAGCCCCTCCAATCTTTCCTAATCCTCACCAAGACTCAAATTCTTACGCTTCTGCAAATTCTGTAACTTTAAGGAGTGGTAAGAAGACTCAGGATCCACAACCACACTATTCTGATCTTTTGAATCCTGAAGAATCTAAGGAGAGAGAGGAGAATTCTAGAGGTGAAATCAAGGCTCAGGAACCTGATTCCAAAGATCTGACTCATGTTCCTTTTCCTGAAGCCTTAACCAAAGTAAAGAAGAAGAAGTCTGTTAATAGCAATGAGGAGCTTCTGAATTTATTTAAGAATGTTGAGATCAATATCCCGCTCCTTGATGCTATCAAGCACATACCGGTTTATGCAAGATTTTTAAAGGAATTATGTACACAAAAGCGTAAGTCGAGAGAATCTGTTCCGAGGAAGGTGGTACTCTCCGAGAAGGCTAATTCTGTTATCCTGCACTACCTCCCTCAGAAAAAGAGAGATCCTGGTGCTCCTTTGATTTCTTGCGTTATCAAAGATTACACATTTGATAGAGCACTTTTGGATCTCGGTGCATCCATCAACCTAATTCCGACTTCTCTTTATGAGAAGTTTGGGTTAGGTGAACTTCGGCCAACTTCAATAACGCTACAGTTAGCAGACCGTTCGGTCACAAACCCGCGAGGCGTTATTGAAGATGTTATAGTTAAGGTCAAGGATTTCTATTTTCCTGTAGATTTCCTTGTCCTTGACATGGATGTACCAGATAATCTGAGGAACACGCCAATCATTCTGGGGCGTCCGTTCCTGGCTACCGCAAAGGCCAACATTAATTGTGAAAGCGGTAGCATGGAAATCGCCTTTGGGGACCAACGAATGAAATTGGATATTTTTAAGGTGATCAACAAATTTGAGGATTGTGGATTTATTGAGGAACTTGATAAGGATAATGTTAATATTGAAACTTATTTGACAGTTTCTTCAATTGAAAGTTCATCTTTGGTTGATGAATTTGACTCACAACCCTCTGACCTGACATCTTCAGAAGAGGTTTCTGATTTTGTTCACTCACTACCTCTTCCTCTTGTTGAATCTTCAGCATCTACCCTACCATCAATCATCACCCCACCCCAGCTTGAATTGAAACCATTGCCCGAGAATTTAAAATATTAATTTTTAGGACCTCAGAATACGCTCCCTGTGATTATCAGTGCTAAATTGACAAAGGAGCAAGAGATTAAATTGATTAAGGTCCTAAAGGAACATAAGGAGGCAATTGGTTGGACCATTCATGACCTCAGGGGGATCGAGCCATCTTACTGTAATCATAGAATATTTTTGGAAGATGGATCCCACCCTTCTCGCCAGATGCAGAGGAGATTGAATCCAAATATGCAAGAAGTGGTCAAAAAGGAAATCATCAAGTGGCTCGATGCAGGAATTATTTATCCAATCTCTGACAGTCCCTGGGTAAGTCCCGTTCAGATTGTTCCAAAGAAAGCCGGGATTACTGTTGTGACTAATGAGAGAGGAGAATCTGTCACAACTCGTTCAGCTTCCTCTTGGAGAGTTTGTATTGATTACAGGAAGCTGAACACGGCCACTAAAAAGGATCATTCTCCCTTGCCCTTCATTGATCAAATCTTGGAAAAATTAGCCGGGCAAAAGTACTTCTGTTTTCTTGATGGCTACTCGGGATACAACCAAGTTCCTATCCATCCCGAGGATCAGGAAAAAACTACTTTCACCTGTTCCTACGGAACCTTTGCTTTTCGTAGGATGCCTTTCGGGTTATGCAATGCACCTGCGACTTTTCAAAGGTGTATGCTAGCCATATTTTCTGACATGGTGGGAGAGTTTATGGAGGTCTTCATGGATGATTTCTCTATTTTCAGATAATCATTTGACTCTTGTTTGGCTAATTTGGAAATGATTCTTAAGCGATGTATCAAGACACGACTGGTCCTTAGCTGGGAAAAGAGTCATTTCATGACCCAAGAGGGCATTGTTTTGGGTCATGTAATCTCTGAACGGGGAATTGAAGTAGACAAAGCTAAGGTTGATGCTATCGCTAAACTTCCTCCTCCCACATCTGTTAAACAGATCAGATCATTTCTTGGCCATGTGGGATTTTATCGAAGATTCATAAAGGATTTCTCGAAGGTTGCTCGTCCTTTGAGCAATCTTCTTGCCAAAGAAACGCCGTTTGTTTCTGACGAATCATGCCGAAAGGCATTTGATTTCCTGAAAATGGCAGTCACCTGTGCTCCAATTTTGCAACCACCATTTTGGACAGCCCCTTTGAGATCATGACCGATGCTTCTGATTACGCGGTCGGGGCTGTCCTGGGTCAGAAAATTGACCGAAAGCCCTCTGTCATTTACTACGCTAGTAAAACTCTGGATGAAGCCCAAAGGAATTACACTGTTACTGAAAAGGAATTACTAGTTGTAGTATTTGCTTTGGAAAAATTCAGGGCTTATCTCTTCGGGTCTCATGTTATCGTTTATACCGACCACTCGGCCTTGAGACATCTCTTGGCTAAAAAGGATGCTAAACCTCGGCTTATTCGTTGGATTCTTCTTCTTCAAGAATTTGATCTTGAAATCAAGGATAAAACTGTGGTACAAAATGTGGTGGCAGATCATTTGTCGAGACTCCTAGGTGATTCTTCTTGTCCGGACATTCCAATTGCTAACACTTTTCCAGACGAAACCATTCTTACAGTTTTAGGTGTCAACACCCCATGGTTTGCTGACATTGTTAACTATTTGGCCGTTGGTCAAATCCCCCAGGATTGGACCAAGCAACAACGGGATAGATTCAAATCTGAGGCCAAATACTACTTTTGGGAGGACCCTGAACTATATCGTATCGGCTCTGATAAGATTATTTGCCGATGCATACCGGAGAATGAATTCAACAGTATACTCGAGTTCTGCCATACATTTGGGTGTGGTGGACATTTCTCCGGGAGAAAGACAGCTGCAAAAATCTTGCAATCTGGCTTCTATTGGCCGTCTTTATTCAAGGATGCCTAGGACTTCTCAAGGTCGTGTTCTTGATGTCAGTCACTCGGGAACATAACTAAGAGAGACATGATGCCCCTAAGCCCTATTCTTCCTGTAGAAATTTTCGATGTTTGGGGCATCGATTTCATGGGACCCTTTATCCCTTCATTTGGACATCAGTACATTCTTGTTGCTGTTGATTATGTGTCCAAATGGATTGAGGTGATTCCCACCCGAACCAATGACCACAAGGTGGTCATCAATTTTGTCAAGAAAAATATCTTCAGTAGGTTCGGGATTCCGAGGGCTATCATCAGTGATGGTGGCACTCATTTCACTAATGCCCAATTCCAGAATTTATTGGTCAAATACGGGGTTAATCATCGAATTTCCACACCTTACCATCCCCAGACGAATGGACAAGCCGAGATCTCCAATCGAGAGATCAAGAACATTCTGCAAAAAACGGTTAGGTCTGATTGCAAGGATTGGACTCAAAAGCTTGAGGACGCTCTTTGGCCTACCGTACGACGTATAAAACGCCCATCGACATGTCTCCATTCTGTTTGGTGTATGGAAAGGCATGCCATCTACCTGTAGAGATTGAACACAAGGCATTCTGGGCAATCAAACAATGCAATTTAGATCTGAATCAAGCTGGGAAGACCAGGAAACTCCAACTATCTGAGTTGGAGGAGCTTAGAAATGATGCTTATGAGAATGCCAAGATCTACATGGCTCGGACCAAATCTCTACATGATCAATTGATTTCCCGCAAGAGCTTTGAGCCAAACCAGAAGGTCTGGTTATTTGATTTTAAACTTAAGCTCTTTCCTGGCAAACTAAGATCTAAATGGAATGGCCCATTCATAATTGATTAGATTTTTTCAAATGGTGTCGTTCAGATTTCTCACCCAAAGACGGGTAACACCTTTAAAGTCAACGGTCAACGTTTGAAGCCTGTTGTTGACCGTAATCTTCCAGAACCCGTCTCAGACTCTGTTGCTCTAGCCATTCTATGACTTCTTTGGCTGGACTTCGCCTAGCTGACGGCATTAAACTCAGCAATTGTACATATGACACAAGGCTGATACGAGCTTCATACCCAGGTGACATCTTTCATATTCTATCCTTTCTTTCATGTCTCTTTTTCAATGAGGACATTGCATCAGCTAGGCATGGGGGGGTGGATTCATTTTTGAATTATTTGGTCAGCTTTGTGAAATCCATACAAATTGTTTTTCTCTTATATAAAAAAAAAGGAAGGATTAGTTGGACATTAGGACTTTTCAATCCTAAGAAATTTTACATTAGGATCTGAACACAAAGACCCTTCAGGTCTTTGGACTTAATTAACCTGTGTATCCACTAAAATGTGGATTTGTCTTTGAGTCCTCGCCATCTTAATTCTATTATAATTGGAATAAATAAGTTTGGGTGATAAGTATACGACTTATCAACCCACCCTCTGATTTGAGGGAATTTCTGAGTTTTAAGCATCTACACACTTTCTTTGCACTGACTCGTTGTTCGACGATTCTAACGGAATTTGGGTAGCTAATGAACCTTCTAGGGTGATATGGCTGGTAAGTTATCGTGGGTAACAGCCCATAGGTAGGTTGTCCAGAGCCCAGTCACTGGACCTTGCTCTTTTTCCTGCCCTTAGGTAAATCTTAGACCAGGGAAGTCACCTAATTAAAAAAAAAAAAAAAGAATAAAAAAAAAAAATGAAAAGGAGAAAAGAACAAAAAGAAATAAGCCACACTTCGCCGCACGAGTATGGCTGGCAAGTTGTCGGTGGTAACAGCTCATCGACCGGTTGTCCAGAACCCAGCTCAGTAAATGCACTAAAAATTTCCAAAACACTTAGGAAGAAGCGGAGAAGTAGAATAAACCGAGGAGATATACACTGGATTCACCCTTGTGTTGACCCCGTAAAAAAATAAAAGTAGGGAGAAAGCTACCGGTTGTAAAGATACACCTTTAGGCAGAAGTCTTTTTGAGGTCACCTAGAGGCGTAGAAATCCGAAGTCCGTTTTAATTACCGATCAACGAGTCTATCACAATCACAATAAGATGCTTAAAGCTTAGGGTTCTCATCAAATCTTGGGTGAGTTGAATGACCATAGAAAGCCACTCTTAAACCCTAAAATTTGAAAGTCCAAAAAAATTAGAAAAGAGTAAAAAGAAAAAGAAATTTTTCTTTGAATAAGGCGAGGGTTTGAGGTGGTCTACATTTTGGCTGATACCCGGGTACTGTTGTGTCTTTGAAAGTTCAGTTCCTAAGTAGATAATTTCTTAATGATTGAAAATAACTCAGGTCCAAATAATCCAACCTAATTCTTTTATAAATAGCATATAGTTTTTGTTAGGGACTAGCAAAAGATAGGCATGGGGGTATGATTTAAACACATTTACACTACTTAAAATGTCTATTTATGCATGTTCTTAAGCATAGGATTGCATTTTATGATATAAATATTGCATAACATGCATCATCTTGCATTTAAAGTAGTTTGAATAAAATGGAGGTTAATTGTCTCCTTTTATGTGCTTGGATAGGGCAAACATTTAATCGGGGCCTCGGATCAAAGATCCAACTGTATGGATGTGATCAGGGCGGTGATTGGAGTTCAACGACTCCAAGATCGCCCTAATCAGGCAACCGTAGCATCAGATAGTGACCGGGGAACCCTAGAAGATCAAGGGCCAGGATGGTGAAAATCCGCACTTTAGATGACAAATCCAACCTCACGGATGAATTATGATCGACGATCGTAGCCCAACAACGCAAAAATCAAGTCAATCCTACATCCGTGGCACCATCTACAACTTCCAGAAGATGGACGGCCAAGATGGCACCACATGGCACCATCTCGATCGCCCAAATGGCCGCACACATTCTACAAAGGCCCCGCACCCGCTCGCTCTCCGTCGTTGGATCTTGATCCGACGGCTGTGGTCGACCACGCCTAAAAGCGTCTGCTCGACCATTCGTGCCCCAAAACGCTGCTGTCGAGCACACTTTCGTGAGCGGCGGTCGTGGGTTTGAGCCGCAGCGAGGGGCTGGAGGCGCGGGCGGGCGTTGGATCACGATCGGATGACCGCGCACGCCTAATAGCGTTCATACGCGATTGAACGCGCGCGACGTCATGCGCGATCGCACGTGCCAGGCGGGCGCAGTGCAGCGAGCGGAGATGCGCCTTAAGCCGTCCGATCTTGTGATCGGACGGCTGAGAATCAAAGTGCGTGCGATGGCGTTGAGCGCGCGGGCTGCTGAAGCGGCGCGCATGGGCGCGGAAGCTACACCCACGTTGGGGGCTTTAGTGACGAATTTATCCGTCACTAATGACCCCTCATTTATTATTTTGAAGTTGTAATATCCATTTTGCCCCTACTCCTTGCAACTATAAAAGGAGACCCCCTCCATACGAAATTCTAACTCCTTCCTTCTCTTCTCTACCCCTCCAAAGCTCAAGAGAAGCTTGTCCCACACCCGGGATGCTTCTCGAGAGATAAAGTCCAATTTTCGTTCCCCTTCGGAAGTGGATCCCGCGACGACGACGGTGTGCTGCTTCGTTCCCATTCTTCTGCTTCGTTCTCCTTCGTCTCGCTTTGTTCTCCTTCGTCTAGGCGTCGTCCCGTCCGGCTTGTCCTCCAAGCAATCGTCGAGGAGGATAACTTTTCTCTCCCATTCTTATTTACAGCTTTTCTAGTGTAGAATTTTCCTACTTTATAGTGTAATTCATTTTCCGCTTTCTAGTGTAACTTTTATTTAGTTTGATTGTATAAACAGTTGAAATATTGAATGCATGTTCTCTTTTTCTCTCTCTCTCTCTCTCTTTTAGTCAGATAGCTTCATTGTAATTATTTCACCTTGCTTATCAAAAATCCTAAAAAAATATAATTACGAATATAGATCAACGTAGCCTCCCTGTGTTCGACTCGAAATTCTTTTCGGTATAAATTTTATTTGTTGAACATGAATTCTTCGCTTTCAAACTACAACGACAGGTTTTCCAAAATCGAACACGTTAGCATAGCCATTCGTACACGTTCAACAAGAAGATCTAGGCTCAGAAGTATAAGAGTTGTAAGAGATATCAATATGATCGGAAGGTAGCACAAACAAGTGAGTTAAGGCTTTGCCTCGATGGGAATGAACTATTAATGGAGGTCTCAAAGGTGCTCATAGGGACCTCCTCTCGAACATGCACTAGTGAGCCAGATGAGGAACAGAATGTGTGAGGGACCTAATCGAGGCACCCAAAAATCTTTGGATGACTAAGGAGGTTCGAGGTGGATGATACCTCTTGGTCAGAAAATCACTCACTCAAGAAATACTTAGGCAGCCAAGAAGGGAGTGCCCCACAAAGACCCCTACATGGTAGAGCATCCCCACGAGTTACAGTGTTTCCCCCACCCAACCTTGTAACTGAGAATTCAAGTAGGCCGGAATGAGCAACTTGACCTCTTAAGTCTACCAATTTTAATCTTGAATTATCTTGCTTTGAATTTCACTTGAACTTTAGAATTGATTGTGATTTGTGACCTAATTTGAAGGTTGGTTAACCCACAAAGTGGGTTAACTTCACCATACTTGCCCTAAAGTTTAGGATGAGTTGGGTAATGAACCCAAAATCACCATGAGTGGTTTGCAAGCAGGTTATTAAGTCCCAAGTTTTAAGGATTCAAGTGAATGCTAAAGCCTTCTTTTATGGTCTTCCTAATTAGGTCAATTCAATTAAGGCTTGGGTGACACACAATGCGGAAAATCAATTCTCTTTTAATTCAAGCAAGTGTGTTTTCCTCAAACCCTAAAAGTAGAAACCTTACTTTGGCTCTTTTTCAGGTCCAATTCTTTCCAAGTTGGGCACCTAGGGTTCAATCAAGAAGGTGAATAGCCCTAGGCACCTTAAATCCTTAGTAGGTGCAAAAATCTAGATGGGGATGTCTAAAATAAATCAAATTAGGCAACTCAAGTGATTAAGACTAATAAAGAATGCAATTTGATCCTAATTGATTCCTCTTTTTAATTCCTTCCAGAAATAGGGGCTTAAGAAGAAGGAAACGAGATTACCTACCCCTGGAGTGGCTGTCGTGTGGCTGATCTTCTCCCGTGTATCTTGCACAACCACAACAAATCAGATAGAACAAGTTAGAATTAGATTAGAAATTGTAATCTGTGAAATCAAACTACGCATTGCTCCCCGACAGCGACGCCAAAATGTTTGCGCGAAATCTTCGTTGTTTAAGGAATACGTTGTAGTATAGGATAAAATTGCTCAAAATGTTTAAATTTATAAACTCAAATTCAAAAATGAATCCGAGATTGTTCGCAGGGAGCAATTGTGCAATTTAATTCACCAATCACAATCTAAACAAGAAATATATGCAATTGAAATAAAAAATACTCAGAATGATATTTCAATGAAGACCAGAAGAATAGTGCAAAAAAATCAGGTTAAAATGGTGATTTGAATCACCAAATTAACCCTTTAAGTTTAAGCTCACAACTACTTAAATATTTCAACAGTAAACCACAACTATTAATCCACATTCATCAAGTTATTCAAATATTCCAACAATAACCAGCAGAATGCCTCAAATGACAGACCAAAGGCTTCAGATGCCTTATCAGAAGGGGCTCAAGGGCCTCACAAGAGCTTAAGGCTCTCTTTCTTCAAGAGCCTCAGATGAACATAGCAGCAGCAACGACCAGAGGCTCAAGGGCCTCTTCAGAAATCTCACTAAGTATAGAGAGAGGAGAAGGCTCAAATCCCAAGGCAGCAAAACCCACCCCCCTCTCTCTCAGATTCTCTTTCTTTCCAAGTTCAGAATGGACCAAACCCGGGTAACAGGTAAACGGATCCACCGCCCAGACCTACGAGGCGTGAGCCTGGGCGAGGGAGTGGACAGAGGCATGAGGAGCGTGTGTGCATAGGGACCTGACCCCAATGATACGAAGGCAAACAAGCTACCACACAAATTCCTTTTATGCGTGGTCAAGCTTTTGTCCCACATGATGTGGGACTAAATGCTATGGCTTCTTCGTGTGCGAGCAGCAGGAGGTGAAGGCTCCAATTGGAGCAACAACTGCAGCCGATGGCTTCGATTGAGGACCTGGACAACTGCAGATGATGGTTCCGCATCGATTACGGTCTGTAGCTAGGTGCGTTGGGGGCCGAAGATGAGCGAATAAGATCAAAGAAGACAAGGGCAACAGCGAAGCTCCAACGAGTACATGGAATCACAAATACAGCCTCGCGGCCATGTCAAAGAAGCTCAGAAGGATCGTCGAAGGATGGTGGGTGCATTGGTGGTGGTTTCGTGGAGGTTGGAAGCTGGTGGACCTCTATCGACCAAAAGAGGAGAGCGAAGAGGGTCGCCGGAGATGAGGTTGTGGGTGACTGGAGAAGGAAGAAAAGGGGATTTCTCAGTCAAAAACTCACTAAGGAGCTTGGTTTCGCATGAGGGATCCTTTTGAAGGCCTTAGGGGGGAGTCCAAACAAGGTATGAAGCTTTGCAAGCTCAAAAACTTAGGGAAGAAGATCCCTAAGATTACGAGCATTCGATGGGCTTCTCGATGAAAATCAAGGGCCAATCTATGGCTCAGAGGATATCTCAAAGAATCTCCCTTTCAATTTTGGGAGGATTCGATTGAGAATCGAGCGAGAAAACCTCGCTCGAATCTCAATCAAATCCTCCCAAAATTGAAAGGGAGATTCTTTGAGAGATCCTCTAAACCACAGATTGGCCCTTGATTTGCATCTCTCGAATCTCGACAGAGGAGCTCCATTCACACCAATTGCGGTAAGGACCCTTTTGCAAAAATGACAATAAAGTTAGGGACCTGATCGTAAATATTTTGAAAGTTAGGGGTTTATTTGAGAGGAATAGAATTTAAATGAACTAAAATGCAAACTAGGTCAAGATGGACTCTAATTGGGCCCAAATTTTGGTAGAAACCTAATTTTGACCCAAGGAATCTGATGGTGAAGTAGGATTTCAATTTTGGCTAAGTTTGACTAGGCAATTTGCATAGAAACAAAAATCAAGGTAGAACCTTGTCTGTAACCCTATTTATGGTCAAAATAGGTTGAAATAGTCAAATCAAGGATACCAATTCTCAAGGAATATTTTTATATGAATTTTAGGAGATTTAGATAAATTTTATCCTGACAAGAACCTCTGTTATTCAAGCGAGTCTACAATTAGGGTTTCGGGTGCTGTATTGGTTCTCAAAATGCATGAAACATTATTTCTATCTACATGGACCCACTTATTAGTCTTTAATGCTCATTTGACCTTTATTTTACCCCTAACAAATCCATTGGTTATTCTATGTTCATGATATGCTGTTGAAATTACAGAATTAACCCTAATTTCCAATTCTCTTCTCAAAATAGAATGAACTGGAGTTATAACCTTCAGATGGTTATGTAGGAGCATTTAACTTTCAATCTTGACTAAAAGTGTCCAGTTAAGGCCTATGATGGTGTTCGCATCAAGGTACTGTTGGCTTCTCGACCCTGTCGAGTTCTGCTGGCACAGGAGGTGGCCGTTACCGACAGCATCTTCGAACTGCCGTACTATAGGTGATGCGCTATAGAGGCGAGAGTCTTGGTGGATCCCTCTAGCTGGGGGAGCTTAGGGATGATTGGCTAGACGGTCAATTCAGTCACCAAATCCATATTGTTGGGGGCTCGTAGTGGCCTTGCACCTAGTTGAGGGGTGCCGGCTCGGCCGTGGGTGTCAAGCAATGTCCCCACCTTGGAGCGGCAGGTGCTAAGGCATCTGAATGATGCCCTGTTTTGGGCAACCTCTCACCCGAAGGGCATGAACTTCAATCATGCCTTCTTCTACTGCATGCACGTGGTAAGCTTCTTGGGCCTATCTTTTATCTATTTTATCTCTGGCCAGAGCTTCTTTAACTTGAAGCGCTTGTTGGTTGTAGGATAAGATGCTTGGGACCACCTTTGTCCCATGCGAAGACGTTCCTTCGGACATCCCTCGACTAGGCGGCAACATTGATGCGGTGAACATGGCCGCCAAATGGGCCGTAATGGCCAAGGTGGAGCAAAGAAATTTGGTCTGCAAGGTTGCGGAGGTTGTTGCAGCCCGAGAGAAGGCGGAGAAGATTGTGGAGGAGGCCGTGTGCCAACTCCGCTCGCAGCAGCAGGTGGCCAGCCAAGTGGCCTAGTTGGAGGATGAGCTGAAGAAGGTGCGCCCTGGTCTGAGGAGGGCCTTGCATGTTGGCGGAGGGCTGGAGGAAAGCCTCATCAGAATACACAAGAATGAAGTCATGGCTCTAGCGAGCTTGTTCGAGCACCTCGCTACCGCTGCACCAATGTCTTTTCCTTGAAGGAGGAGGTACAACTGCTCAGGGATAAACACTCCTCGTCTGTGGAAGGGTTCGAGGGGGCTCTTAAAGAAAAGAGCCTCTACCTGAGAACCACAGTTGATAAACTTGCCTCTACAAGGGCAAGTCTCGAGAAGGCAAAGGCGGCTGCGGAGGGTTTGAGAGCCGACCTCGCCAAGGCCCAACAGCTCGCGCAGTAGAGAGGCAAGCGGGTGCTGGAGTTGGAGTAGGCTGCACAATCGGAGCTGGATGTAGAGGCGATGATGACATTCTTTACTAAAGATCCATCCATGGAGGCAAGCCAAGAGGCGCTCTCAAAGGAGATCGAGAAGCATAACCTGGTTGTTGGGTAATCCCTCCTCGCGAGGAAGCATACTCCAATGGAGGAGTTTTGTGATTGGTCCATGGACCAGTTTTTGTCAGAGTACGACCGTCATAAGGCTGCCGGTCTTATTGTTGACAAAGACCCTATGGAGCTACCCAAGGACCAGTCGGCTCTTGAAGAGGAGGCAGATCAGTCGGGTCCATCAGGGGCCATGGAGCCACCTACTGAGGTGATCAGCCTGCTCCGCCTCTCACCAGCACCTGGAGCGGACATTTTTGGGGCCTAGGAGGGGAGTCCCTGAGCTTCTTATCAGTGTTGCTGTTTCCTTTCCCTCCTTTTTTTTGGGGGGGGGAATGTAACAGGCAACACTCTCTTTGAATAAAAGGAAAGTTTCTATCTTTATGGCTTGTCTATACTCATACATGATATAAATGTAAGTTGCTTGCACGCCAAGTGCGGGAGATGCTTTTACCACCTAGGGTCTATAATTCATAGAAGTCGCCTGGACTGTCTTCATGAATCTCGTAGGGCCCTTCCTAAGGGGCGTCTAGCTTCCCGTCTGACTTACTTGGCATGGAAACTTCACACTTTTGTAGGACTAAGTCTCCTTGGGAGAATGTTCGTTTGCAGGCTCCCCTGTTGTAGGTGGCAGCAATCACTTCTTTATGCTTGAGCGATGCTTCGAAGCCTTATCCCTTATCTCATCTATGAGGTTTAAGGAAAGGCGAACTTGATCATCATTGGTGGCGGGGTCATAGAGTTGTGTCCTATAGGTGGAGAGGACTATTTTGATAAGTAGCCAGGCTTCCATGTTGTACACCAGGCTAAATGGGGTATGGCCTGTGGAAGCCCTCTGGCAAGTCCTGTAGCCCCATAGCACAACTAGCAGCTCATCCGCCCATCTCCCTTTGGCTGTATTTAGTTGGCATTTCAACATTGAGATGATGGTGCAGTTGGTTACCTCCGCTTGTTTGTTTGCTTGGGGATGTCCCATAGACATAAAGCATAGGAGGATACCCCAGTTGGTGCAAAATTCCTCGAATTTCTTGCAGGTGAACTGGGTGCCATTGTCTGTGACAATGTATTGGGTATCTCATAGTGAGCTATAATGCCTTTACAGACTAAGGAGATAACTCCATCAGCTGTTGGGCTAGGCATAGCCTCAACTTCGACCCACTTGGAGAAGTAATCAACTGCTACTAGTATAAACCGCTTCTGAGCTGGAGCTGGCGGGAAAGGGATAATGAAGTCTATGCCCCATCTGGGTGACA
This sequence comes from Thalassia testudinum, assembly GCA_037157565.1. Taxonomy (NCBI): domain Eukaryota; kingdom Viridiplantae; phylum Streptophyta; class Magnoliopsida; order Alismatales; family Hydrocharitaceae; genus Thalassia; species Thalassia testudinum. Next base: position 43,533,081 of record JAZHRO010000065.1, read on the forward strand.
TCATAGGCACAAACTTTCTAGGCAGCAAGTGGTGTAGGGTGGTGAACCACTAACACTTATCACACTTGCGCACGAAGTCCTTATAGTGTTGATTCATTTGGGGCTAGAAGTAGCCTGCCTGGAATAGCCAGGCTAGGAGTGGCTTGTTCCCTTCGTGATTCCCGCACATGCCTCCATGGGCTTCTTGAAGGTCTTGCACTACTTCCTCTTTTGTTAGGCAGCGCAATAGGGGGTGGAATACCCCCACTTATATAGTTTCCCCTCTACTAAGTTGTACCTTGAGGCTTTCAGGCGAAAGGTCTTGGGCCGTGGTTCCCTTGGGGATAGCTTGCCAAAGTTCAGGTAAGTGATGATAGGTGTCATCCAAGAGGTGGACTACTTGATCGTGAACGTCTTAGGAGCGAGTACAGTTAGCTCCTTTAGGTTCTAGAGGCAAATGTCCAAAGGGATAGTGAAATGACCCTCTCCAAGGACCATTTAGGCATTTCTTAAACTATAGGGATCCTATCATAAATTTTTCACTCTTACTTCACACTTGCTGGATCTCATGTGAGAAACTTCAAAAATCTAGGGTGGTTTCCACAATTTTACCCTCCTTTTTCCCTACCTAACGCACCCCTAAAAACCCTACCGCCACCCCTTAAAAACCCAAACCCTCCTCTATTTCCACACCCCCACCCTCCTGTTTTCATCCCGAGCAACACCCTCCTTCACCTCAGCGAGTGTGAGGACCAGAAGGAGAGAGGGTGCAGGAGAAGGAGTGAGCGAGAGGGAGAAGGAAGTAGGGAGGGGGAGAGAGCCACTGCTGCAACTGCACGAAGTGCGAGGCGTTGTTGCACAACAGATGAGGTGGAGTGAGCCGCAATGAGGTGCTACACGCATGGGTTGGGTGCATCTCCTACGGCTATCAGACATCCGCAAAGGCCGACAGATGGTTGGGAGGCTCTGCAGACGTCCATGGCTAGCTTCGAACGTCAGGGCACACGTAGGACCCGAGGTGAGATCTGTCCGAGGCATCTATGTTGCAAACAGGCTTGGAGATCGTGATTGCGTAGGGAGGCGAGCTGCACAGGGGATAAGGGTGTTGGGAAGGGGTACACACTTGGCAACCGAGATGCTTTCGGATGCCTGGAGGTGGTATCAGACGTCTGGTTGCAACCCCAGATGGCTGGGAGAGGTGTCAGACGTCTGACTACAGTCTCAGACGGTCGTGGGAGGTAGCAGATGATGGGAAGAGAAGCAGGAGCACTAGGCGAGTTCCTGCGCACGTTTAAGACATCTAGGACTCACCCCACATGCCTGATCTTAGTCAGTACATGCGTCTGCTGCAGGCAGGTGGCCGATCCAGCCAGACCAACCCGCTTGGTCCAGTTCAGGTGAACTGGGAGGAGTGTTTGGGCTGGTTCAGGGCCCAAACGGAGTCGGAATAGTGCAATGAAGGTATCGTTGGAAAGCTCGTAGGATTTACTACATTTTCGAGTTGTTTCCACACTATTTTGAGCCTATTTTACATGCTGAAATGTTAGTAAATGAAATTAATGCCTGGTTTGACAGACGATTTGGTGTAGGCCCCAGGTTCGTATTGTCCACGGGACCCGCAAAGGAGTTGGGATCCACCGTTAGTGCCCCTATATCACCCGTAACCCTTGGTAGAGTGATCTTTCTCTACTTTTTATTTGATTTCGTTAAGTGAATGTTAAACTAGAGATCTCTACCTGAAACCTAAGTTACGAAATGAACCCTAGGATTGAGAATGATGTATGTTCACGTTCAGTACATGAATCTTGATTGACATAACTTAAATATGCATGACGATCATTTCCACAATATGAGAAAATGAAAACTCAAACGATATAGTTAAATTCTTTTACTATTATATCACGAACTGCCTATTTCCATGATTGAAATCTAAATGTGAATAGAGGTACCTGCAACTTAATGGTGTGAGACGAGTATTATGCACGAACCCTATGGGGAACTAGAAAAGTAGCTAAATTGTTGAGACATTGCAACTCTTATGTATGATGGAATAACTCACCTATACAGGCATGACGGTTGGTTGGACTTGGATATAGAAAGTGAGCTGGCCCTTGTGTACATCGGACTGAGGAGAGCTACTGTCATTTTTGTGTAGGGAGAGAGCTAGCCTCCCCTTGGGCTGGGACCTGAGATAGGAATGGCCTCCCCACACAGACTCTTGTTGGGCCCACTGGGCAAACCTGGATAGTCAGGTGAGGGTACACATACTGGTGAGGGGCGCGGCCCCTGTTCTGTTCTATGTTGTACGTTAGAGCGTACCTGCTAGTGGAAAAGACTGACCGCATGCTAGTGTGGGGTAGCTACCCATGAGTTTTTCGTGCGTGCCGTAGTAACCGCTACGTCGCGACTATGACCCCGAGGTGGTAGACTAGGTGTAGGACTAACACTGGGTACTCTCCGGGCTAGGAGAGTACCACTTGTGCATCTTGCATCGTGGGAAAACTTTAACAAGATCGTTCCCTTGGGGAACATGTGAATCAAGCAATAACATGGACCCTTTTTAGAACATCTGAATACTAAACATCCAGTACATAGAAATAGAAATAGAGATTAAATGTAGGGATAACTACAGTTACATGAACTGTTTATTGCCTTTAATTTTAAATGCATTAGATGTTTCTTAAAGTTTGCCACTCTACTCAACGTTTTGCTGACGACTGCCTCTTATGTTCAGATCAGGGAGGTGAGCAGCCAGTACCACCAATTGCAGAAGGTACTGGGCCCATTCGATCCCAACCATAGTCTATTCTAGTTTTTTCCATTTTCGTTGCTGTGGTACTTTTTTCACTGCGGTCGTGAATGTTTCATGTTTTAGAACTAATAGCTTTATTCTCTGTCTTTCAATTTCAGTTGTGATGGCTATGATGTGAACTTTACTTTTCACCTGTGATGTTGCGTCTATTTAAGACTACTGTTCAGTTTTCTATCTTTTATTAAAATGCTTAGCTATATTGCATGTGTAGAATGTTGTATTTATATTTTTAGCTTATTTCTCGATGGACCACTGGATCTTGGGATTAATCAAGGTGGGCCATTCCCGAATTCCATTCCATGAGGAGTCGGGTTTGGGTGTAACAAGGTGGTATCAAAGTAAGGTCGTCTCGAGAAATAAACCAAATGGCCCGAAAGTAACCACTCATATGCATGTAGCTAGGATAGCCATCATAATGTGTTATCTTGATCTCCACTTTTGAGTCATAATTTAGCCATGTGTCGTTGACAATCTCTATTTTCTTCCATCTCCTTGTAGGAGATGCTTCATCATGTAGCTCGTGGGGCAGGCTGCGGGCGTGGCCGTGGGCATAGTTGTGGGGGCGGACGTGCCGGACCTGAGGCAGGGGTCGCTCCACCCCTCCTTCAGGGCATCTAGGCCTAGGACCTTGCTCAGCTGATCCGAGACATTGTGTGGGAGGAGTTTCAGCAGCAGCACCTCCTCCTCCACCTCCTCCTAAGGATGTGGAGGGCGAGTCTTCCGTGAGATAGGGGAGTCGCTGTAGTGCTGGGCGAGCTGGAGATGGAGGGGGTGATCCTCCACCATCCCCACCTCCTTCAAACACTACTGAGCGTGAGTCCTCCCTATCGAGGAATGCACTTGTTCCCCTTTTACGGCTTCACCACAATCTGTTCGCCCAGTTCTGAAAGCTGAAGCCCCCCTTTTCAGGTGGGAGGAGAGCCCGTCTGAGGCAGAGGACTGGATCGACCAGATGGAGAAGATCTTTGACACACTTCACCCTCCTGCAGAGTGCCGCGTGGCCTTTTCCACGTACCAGTTGAAGAGTGCAGCCCATAGATGGTGGAGAGTAGTTATGTGACAGTAGGGGAGATGTTAAGACTCGTGTTGTTTGAGCCTTTTAAGACGTCTGGACTGTGGGTCAGATGTCTGGACACCTTCCCAGACGTCTGAAAATCAAAAAATTTGAGTACGAGCTCGCGTCTACGTGCGTACTGCGCACAGACAGTACTCTCATTTTTCCTCCCCTTCTTCTCTCTCTCCCCACCTCCAGCAAAACCCTAACCCACTGATCTATAAAACCCCCTCCTCCTCTCTCGTTTCTCCTCACTTCTCAGCCACCAGCCCCTTCCCCTCTTCTTCTCCACTCTAGCAAGAGAGGCAACGCGAGCGAGAGAGCGCATGGGCGGTGTCAAGGAGGAGCAGCGTGAGGAGAGGAGAGTGAGCTCGTGAGCTCGTGTGGGAGCTCACCAATGAGCACACGGCCGGAGCGACGCATGCGCGAGGTGGAGGAGTGCTTCGAGGAGGTCCTCCCCGACACTGCTGCAGCTGGAGCTACACGCGAGGGGGCGGGCAGGGGAGTAGCAGAAGTAGGTTCTGGTTTTGGGATTTTCCCAGAATCAGATGTCTGGAGCAACGTCCAGACGACAGAGAGGATGTCTGGAGGCGATTCCAGACGTCTGAGGAGAGGACTTCGCAAAGGTATGTCCTCTTTATGGATACACCATGCAGGCCACTCCGCCGATACCCTGTTGCATGCCATTTTGAGAAGATTGCGTGATTTTGTGCAGGATTTGCTTCGGGAAGGTGCGGGACATGCCCTCCCATGCATTGCGGACATCTGGGCAACGTACCAGATGACGGGAAGCACTTCCAGATGTCTGGAGAGGTGGTCAGATGACGTGGCGTGGGACACGTATGTTTAAAAGAGTCGTTATAGCTTGCGCTCACAACGTCAGTTTTAAATGAAGAAATGGACGTGAGTCCGAGTATCGATCTCAAGGAGGTATGGAAACTAGATTTTTCTTGTCACTTAATGTCATGGAAATCACAAGTTTTTGCTTGTGAAAAGACATGGGTGAAAAGCGAAAGCGAGAGAGAGAAAGAGAAAGAGAGACAGAGAAAATAGGGTTAGAATCTTTCATTCACACCATGCAACTTAAACATAAAAGAGGGCAAGTAGCTAGATAGGAAACAACTTCATTTTACATGCAACTTTGGTTTTACAATTACAACACTAGATAAATGCTTAAACACAAGTAAAGTATAGCTTAAGATAAAGAGGGAAAGAGAGTGAGAGAAGACGGCGAGGCAGCCACGGCGGTGGAGAAGGGCTCCGTCGGTAGCTCGTCAGCTCTGACGACTACAAAGAGGGCTAATGGTAGCTAGGAGTGGGGTAGAACAATTGTAAGTGGAATTGAATGCCTTCCATGGGTGGTTGGAAGGGGTTTAAATAGGGAGAAGGTCTTTCTAAATGAAGAAGGGGTTTTAGTGACATCCGGGACATCGCTAAAACCCTTCCCAAAACGTTGGTGAAGCCCCCTGCCCAGCGGCCGCTCGCGTGCAGCAGTACTTCTTCTATGGCGATCAGCGCACACACGTTGTAAGCCGTCCGATCTTCGCGAAGGTGCGCTTGCGGATGGCTATTGAGGCGTGCACGTCTGTTGCGTCATCGCACGCGTGAGCATCCGCGTGCATTCGTTGCGCCGTGTGTGCGCCATCCACACCGTTCGCTGCTGATCGGGTGGCTCAATTTCCCCAGCCCGCGCTTTCGCCTTCCAATTTCCACGAAGTGCGATTCGAACCTGCGCCGGCTATGCGGGCGTAAGGCAGTCGACCGCTGTGCTGCGCCTACTGCTTTGTCGCGACGAGGGCAGGCACGCAGGAGGCTCTCAGCCGTTCGATCAAAGATCGACGGCTGAGATTCATCCTCCGGGTGAAGGCAGATTCATCTTGAATTATCATCCCAAGATGCAGTGTTATCATACCACCATGCTTTCTCCTTGCTAGTCCCTAGCAAGGTTTATTCTAGCCTTTATTTGTAGTCAGAATTTAAGAAGTAATGACTTGGACACTTCGTCACTTGTCAATAGAAGGAAATATACTAAGATCTTAATCTACAGAGACTAAGCAGCGCCCGGGTATCTGCCAAAATATGAATCGCCTGAATCCTTGCTTTAATGTATGTATATATATTTTTTTTCTTATTTTTAGATTTTTAGGGTTAAGAGTGTGTTGGTAACTTTTTACGGCTACCCAACCCACCCAAAACTTGGACAAAACTCTAAGTGCTATGCATCTTGGTGTGAAGATCGTGTTAGACTCACTCAACGGTAATTTAGACAGACTTCGGGTTTCTATGCCCCTAGGTGACCGGAAGAGGAAGTATTTTTCCTGAAGGTGTATTTGTTCGATCGATAGCTTTCTCCCTACGTTTGTTTAATCTTGGGGTCAACACAAGGATTTTTCCAGTGTATATCTCCCCAGCTTGCTCTACTTCCCCGCTTCTTCCTTAAGTGTTTTGGTTCTTTTTTTGCATTTACTGAGCTGGGCTCTGGATAACCGACCAATGGGCTATTACCCACGATCACTTGCCAGCCATACTCGTGCAGTGAAGTGTGGTTTATTTTGTTCTCTTTCTTCTTCTTCTTCTTTTATTTTATTTTATTTGGTAGGTGGCTTACCTAGAGGCAATAACGAGGAGGTGGTCCCGTGGCTGGGCTCTGGACAACCTGCCAATGGGCTATTACCCACGACAACTTACCAGCCATACCACCCTAGAGAGTTCATTAGCTACCTAATTTTTGTCAGAATCTCCGCGGAGTGAGTCTGTGCAAAAATGTGTGCAGATGCTTAGACTAAAAGTCCTTCTGAGATAGAGGGTGAGTTGATAAGTCGTATACTTATCACCTTATTTAGTTAGTGGATTAGAGTAGCTTAAGGTTGCAAGGATTTAAAGCTAAATCCATATTTTAACGGACACCAGGGCTGACTAAGCCTGACGGCCTGAAAAGTCTAAGTATTCAAGTTCTTCTCGTATTATTTCCCACTATTGACAAATTTCTAATGCCTAAGCTTTTCTTCCTAAATTCAATTTTTTTTTTATTCTATTCTATTCAGATTGATTAAATGAGCTCAGGATCATGTAATTTACCACCCCCCCATGCTTAAGTTAGACAATGTCCTCCGTGACAAATACATGGATGCAACAGGGGTTCGAAAAGATATTACCTGAGTGACATAGAATACCTGATCAATCTGAATCTTCTGGGTTGCCTCCCAGGAAGCGCTGAGTTTAACGCCTTCGGTTGGGCATAGTGCACAAACAGGAATGGTTTAGGTCAAGGAGGCATGTACAAAATCAGCCAAACCCAAAATCAGAAGTCCATAGATGCGAACAAGGTTGTGGTGGAGTCCAGTTCCTAAGGGGCGGGAATTCTGCAGCAGATGTATCATGCATGCCCATGTCAGATCCTCTCTTAGTCTGCGGGCATGCAAAGAAGTTGATGTGGACGAGCGCACCCTGAATATGACATGCCAGACACTAAAGATGTAGGTTTTATACTCAGCTTGTGTCCCCATAAATTGTAATCCATCAAAAGTGTATCAATTCCAGTGCATTCGGGTTGTGGGATCTTTATTCTGGTAGGGCAGGTAACAAAATCAAGAGTTTCATAATGAGCCCTACAATCAAGCATGAGGTCTCTTTCCAAAGACGAATCCATCTCTTCCGCAACTATGGTTTCATTACTCATTCCCTCCAAGCCCTTGACCTCAAGAATATTCTCTTCAACCTCTTTTGTATCAGATTCACTGTTTAAGGTTGCATTAGAGGTAGGGCCAATTTCATCGTCTAGTTCATATTCTTTCTCTCAGCCCTCCTCCAAATTTGTGATGGGGATTCTAATCGATTCATAATCGATTTCTTTGAAATTGTAACTCCATTCCCCATCTCCTATGTTGGCTGTTGTTCCCACCGGATCACTTCTCTTAGGATGATTAGATTTGGATTCCAAGGCATCTCCCCTCACATTCTCAGTTTCCTCCTAATGTATGTCCTCAATGCTCCCCAAATTGTGTTCCGAGGAATCCTCAATGACCTTATCCATTGAGTTGTCCAACTCCTGGGTATCAATGGTGGACTGAACCAAATTGGGGTGACTGGGTGTAGTCCAATTGATCATGGTAGGTCCTTGCTTCACGAATTCCATGAATGGCATTGTGTGCAACAGCTTTCTTTGGCCTTCTTCCCCCAATTGTTGGAACATATCCAACATGGCCTATTGCCCTTTAACCAATTCTTGATTCTGTCTGTGTAACTCTAACTGGAGGTTATCAAGAATTGACAGGGTGTCATTTGGTGTCCTTTGGATTTCCTCCTTGAAGTCCAGGTTAAGAGGGTGTGGTTGAGGTTGTGGGGTTTAGGTTCTTCGGTGGGTCCTCTATTCTTTCATGTTCAAGGTCCAGTTCTTCAAGAGGAACCATTCTCTGTTTGGTCCTACTCTAGAATAGTTGAGGTTCTAAGTCATCCTCCCAGTCAGATTCTTCATCAGGGGACCAAATCAAAGGTTGATGATCCTGAGCTTGCCTAGATTTCTGATCATTCTCTAATTTCCATTTGTCTAGAATTCCTTCCAATCCAAAGGTCAAGTAGGAAAGGTCGTTGAATTCAGATGACCTTTCTTGGTTATTGTCCTGAGAAGGGTAGGGTTCTTGGTATTCTCCTAGAGTGTAGGTCCCATCAAAGTGGTTAGAGAGCGGGTGGGACCTAAATGATGAGGCGTCGTGAGGAGAATCGAGATATGGAGCCCCATGATTTGAATCATACCCTTGGGTGGATATGTCGGGTGTATCCCAATAAGAGGTTGGTGCAATTTGGTCATAACTGGGACAGTTGGACCAAGAGGGATATTCTAGGTTGTACCCCCAACTTGGTGGTTGGTTAGCCCAAGTAGGCTGTGGATATGGTCTACTTGGGTTAGCATACAAATCATGTTGGGGGCAATTTGGGTAAGATGGATAGGCATTGAAATCCATGGTTTGGAAGAAATGGAGGGATAAGGGAAGAACAGATAAGAGAGAGTTGTGTATGTACAATCAAGCAATCAAGCATAGTCCTTATGGTGTATTCCTTAGGGGACCTAGAAATCTCCAAAAGGGTGATCAAGTCCATAAGCACTGGACTCCCCTTCCCAAAGCTAATCTGGCCAGGTTGATTACGAGGGGATTGTAGGGAAGGTTATTCCTTTGGCTTGCGCCGCCAGTTCCATAGACCCCACAACCGTGGCCGTTTGACACTTCCCCGCAGCCTAGTCACCAGATTCTACTAAGGGAATGAAAGTCGAGTGCCTAGCGAACAAAACCCTGCCTCTCGAGACTTAACCCAATCCTGTCTAAGGCACATCGACTCTGTTTTAAAAGGGCTAGGATAGTGTTTATGCTAGGGTTATGTGATGAGGCATTGATTGGGGTAGTGCCTCTTAGTTTTCCACTTTCAGTGTGTGCGCTCCTATCAAAACATGATTTTCAAGCAATGATTTTTTTTTAAGATGTGGTGTCTTTTTTCATCCTTACTTTTGTGTCTTTTAGGATTGACGTGTCTTAATGTTTTCAGACAAGTTTCAGTGGGTACGTTAAGTTTTGCACACAATTTGGTGAAAATAGATTTCCTTTTGTTGTGTAGAGGCTCTAAAACCCTAATGTACTCATCCTAGTGATCATGCAGCTTCTATTGGATGAGTCAATTTTAGGGGTGAGTGGTGCGGCCCAAGTCAAGTCATGGTGGCTTCGCAAACACCACTCAAAAAGAAAGATAAACACTCCAAGAATCTTAGATTATTCAGAATGTTAGAGTGTATATATATATTTTTTTTTTGTTGGGTGATGTGTTAAGAACGTGGATCAGGCAATCATGCACCACGCCAATTTTTTCAGTTTTATAATTTTTTTTTTTTAGATTTTTAAGCAAGCAAACACCCATGGGTGAAGAAATACTCACGACCGATCCTTGTTGCGCTTAATCCCTCGTTACCGTCACGAGTTGCCCTACTTCGTCGTCCAAGTGCCTAATTCCTGCAACCAAGTAGGAGACAAGGCGTTAGACGATGTGAGCCTGGATGTAAAATGGAAGTGACAAAATAAATCCGTTGCCTCCCCTGCAACGGCACCAAAAACTGACGTGGCGTGGGACGCATATGTTTAAAAGAGTCGTTATAGCTTGCACTCGCAACGTCGATTTTAAATGAAGAAATGGACATGAGTCCGAGTGTCGATCTCAGGGAGGCGTGAAAACCAGATTTTTCTTGTCACTTAATGTCACGGAAATCACGGGTTTTTGCTTGCAAAAAGACATGGGTGAAAAGCAAAAGTGAGAGAGAGAAAGAGAGAGAGAGAGAGAGAGAGAATAGGGTTAGAATCTTTCATTCACAACATGCAGCTTAAACATAAAAGAGGGCAAGTAGCTAGGTAGGAAACAACTTCATTTAACATGTAACTTTGGTTTTACAATTATAACATTAGATAAATGCTTAAACACAAGTAAAGTAAAGCATAAGATAAAGAGGGAAAGAGAGAGAGAGAAGACGGCAAGGCAGCCACGGCGGTGGAGAGGGGCTCCGTTGGTGGCTCATCAACTCCGGCAACTACAAAGAGGGCTAATGGTATCGAGGAGTGGGGTAGAACACTTGCAAGTGGAATTGAATGCCTTCCATGGGTGGTTGGAAGGGGTTTAAATAGCGAGAAGGTCTTTCCAAATGAAGAAGGGGTTTTAGCGACATCTAGGACGTCGCTAAAACCCTTCCCAAAATGTCGATGAAGCCCCCTGCCAGACGGTCACTCACGTGCGCCCGTTCTTCTTCTGTGGCGATCCGCGCGAGCGCGTTGTAAGCCGTCTGATCGAAGATCGGATGGCTGAGATCTCGTGAAGGCGCACTTGCGGATTGCTGCTGAGGCGCGCACGTTAGCTGCGTCATCATGCACGTGAGCATCCGCGCGCATCCGTTGCGCTGCGTGTGCTCCATCCGCACCGTTCGCTGCTGATCGGGCGACTCAATTTCCCCGGCGTGCACTTTCGCCTTCCAATTTCCGCGAAGTGCGATTCGAACCCGCACCAGCTGGGCGGTCGTGAGGCGGTCGACCGCCGCGTTGCGCCTGTTGCTCTGTCGCGGCAAGGGCGGGCGCGAGGGCTTCTCTCAGCCATTCGATTGAAGATCGACGGCTGAGATTCATCCTCCGGGTGAAGGCAGAAGCGAGCAGCGGTCTGGATGCAGCGAGTGAGTGCCACGTAGCACGATGTGGGCTATTGATCATTAGATCAACGATCAGAACTTCTTGGGCCCATTGCAAGAGCTCCGGATGTTGGATTTGGCCGATTTTGAGTCCGTTGGACTCCGTTCGTCGCTTTGAATCCATCCGTGCAGTTCGATTGCTCATCTGAGGCCTGTTGTGACATGTCCTTGTACACATGGCCGTTAATAATGCATTATAAGCAATCTTGATGTGCAATGCATGTGATACTCCTATTCCTATTTATGATGTGTTATATGTGCATTTTTCTCTTAAGATAAACCCCAATTGACAAAATTATCACCCCAAGGTGCAATGTTCTCATCGGATGTCTGGAGCTGGGTCTAGATGGTCCAGAAGAGTTCTTAGACGTCTGAGGATTGGCGCAGAGACTTAGGTATGCTACTCGGCCCTTTTAAGACGTCTGGAAGTTGTTCCAGACGTCTGATTTGAGACAGAAACCCTATTGTTGACCTGTTTAGGGTCTGTTTGAGTTTTGTTTTACGCAAATAAGATACCGATGTGTTCCTTGTGAGTTCCTCTACTTGTTAGAAGGTTTTTCATACTATTCTGATAGTTCCCTTGTGATTGTTCCTTGTGATAGGACTTCGTTTCGTTGAGGGTTCGAGGCTTGCTGAGGCATGTGAGCCTGCCATTCAAGCCCCTAATACTCTTAGGTTTACTGGTAGAGTGGCTTCCCCTTAATTTAATTATAACCTAAATGCATGTATGGAATGAATGATTAGAACCTAGGATATGACATGAATCTTAGGACAAGAAACACTTAAGATGTCTGTATTGGATGATTAAATTGCAGTCTTGAATGAGTAGATAGAATGATAATAATTGCCTATAAATAAATAATAGCTACCTGTGAAATATGAAGTACTTGTGCTAGCTAACCCTTGCATGTAAATTTCTTGTTGTATACGTTAAATGACATAATACGAGCTGCATGTATATAAATTAAAAATGGAAATGTGAATGATGGAAATACGAGCTACCTGTGTATAACCTGTATAAGGAAATGTGAACGATAGTAATACGAGCTGCATATGCATAACCTGAGAATGGAAATAGAAATGATGAAACCTGGTACGGCTTGACATGAGGAATATGAGCATGAACCCTACGGGGAATTAGGAGTAGAGCTCCTGGAAATAAATAGGATGGATCTGGAAATGTGAGTGGGGAAGTGAGCTGGCCCTTGAGTACGGAGTACTAAGGAGAGCGACCGCCCCCTGTTTAGTGCAGAGCGGAGCTAGCTGCCCTTGGGTTGGGACTCGGGGTTAGGATTGGCTACTCTGTACCAACTTCTTGGCCCTCGCGTACAAGGTACTGGGGAGAGCTACTAGTGTAGGGAGAGAGCTAGCCACCCCACGGGGCCCGGGGTTTAGCTAGCCGCCCTACACCGACTTGTTAGGCCCACGAGGCAAACCAGGGTAGTCAGGCGAGGGTGCACGGACTGTGGAGGGGCGAGACCCCTATTTGGTTCTTAGGGGCTAGACCCCTGTTACTGAGAGGTCTAGGCCCTATACTAGTTCCGTGCTGTACTTTGGGTGCACTCGCTAACGGAATCGACTGATCGCGTGCCAGTGCAAGGTAGCTACCCGTGCGCTTATCGCGCATGCCATAGTCACCGTTACGTCTATCCGTGACCTTGGGGTGGTTGACTGGGTGAAGGATCACCACGGGGGACTCTCCCAGCTAGGAGAGCACCACGTGTGCCTTCTACTCCTCGGAAAAGACTGCAATCAAGATCGTTCCCATGAGGAACATTCGAGATCAAGAAAGAAACCTAATAAATAAACCAAGTGGTGAAAAAGAATAATTAGTTGAAGAAAATAATTGAAAAACAATAGCTACCTGTCCACTTTTACTGCTTTCGTTAGTTGTTTGCCACTCTACTTAGTGTTCATTGACTTTGTGTACTCACAACCCTTTTCAGGTCCAAGTGTTGAGCAGCTAGAGCCTATGACTGTAGAGGGTGCTGGGTCCAGTAGAGCCCAGTAGTTGTAGGTCTTTTGTTGTACTCGTTTGTAGTAGTGAGTAGACTCTTGTACCTTTATGTTCTGTACTTTTACATTTTGTACTTTATGTTCCTGTACCTTGTTACTTTCTGCTGTTATGGTGGTGATATGTACTGTAACAGTTTTTACTTCTTTACTGTTGTACCTTTTTACTGTTAGTTGCTTAGCATAGTGAATGCGATTTACTTTCTTGCTTTTTGGTTACTTTCTCGTTGGACAGCTAGGTCATGGGATCAGTCCAGTCGGTCCGGTCTCGTGTCCTGTAGGGATTTGGGAACCAGGTCGTAATAGGATAGAGTTGTCTTGGGACCGGTTCGTGGTGCTCTTCTACGAGCAGTACCTCCCACAGACCTGACAGGATCAGAGGAGGCGGGAGTTCCACACTCTCTACCAAGGGGCGATGACAGTTAGTGCGTACAGCACACATTTCTTGGAGCTGTCGCACTTCACCTCGTCTGCTGCGACTACAGAGAAGCTCCTGTGGAGGTTCACCAAGGGTCTCTGGCCTACTATACGGGGTATGTGAAGCCCTTGAAGTTACCTACCTTCTCCCGCGTGGTCGAGGTGGCGATAACCTACGAGGAGACCAACCTGACCATGCGAGACACCAACGGGGGAGATCAGAAGAGGCCCTACCAGCTTGAGCACTCACAGGGTCACCAGGAGAGGAGGCACACAATGCTCGCAGAGGAGTCGTCCCGCTCTGTAGGTCCACCATTGGCCTTTGGAGGCCCCCGACAGGGACCAGCTACCTACACCAAACCCCCGCCTAGTTACCAGCACGGACAGATTGAGAGAGGAGGTCGTGCCCCTCTCTGCTATCAGTGTGGTCAGCCGGGCCACATGAGGAGTGACTGCCCATCTAGGGCCGGAGCATACCAGATGCTCCCAGCACTGAGCATTGGAGGCCGATTTGGCGGCCACGGTTACCAGGCACGAGGACGAGGATAGCAGTTGCAGGGTAGGTACCGATCAACTGCTACTCGTCCAACCCAGAGTGTTGATGGGAACACCATCATGACCCATAACTACCTCAATTTGATTTGATTAAGTCATTAAATGCTCCTACATAACCATCAGAAGGCCATAATTCATTACATAATCAATCTGAGAGAAAGACAAGAAAACAGGGTTAAAATTATAATTTTACCATCATATCTTGAATGCAGAACAACCACGGGTTTTCTCAAGGGTTAGATAAAGGTCAAATAGTCTTGAAAATCTAACAAGTGGGTTAGAATAGTCGAAATGAGTTTTCGCACGATTCGAGAATTAAATGACATCTGAAACCCTAGAAATAGACCTGCTTAAATAACTGAGGTTCTGGTCAGGATAAAATTCATCTAAACCCTCCAAAATTTATATAAAAATATTCTCAAGGGTTTGGTATGCTTGATTTGACCATTGGAACCCAGTTTGACCCAAAATAGAGTCCTAGGCATACATTTTCCCTAATTTAGATTTTTGCATAAATTACCTAGTCAAACTAGGTCAAAACCTAAATCTAACTTCATCATTGGATTCCTTGGGTCCAAATTAGGTTTATTGTAGAATTTGGGCCCAATCTGAGATCATCTTGACTAAGTTTGCATTTTGGTCCAGTCAAACTCTTTTTATCTCATTCAGATCCTTAGCTTTTTGAATTCCTTGCAAATGACCCTCCAACTTTGTTGTATTCTTCACAAAAAGGTCACTGCCTCCATGAATCATATTCCTACAACTTCGGTGACCTTTGATTGAGGAGAACTCCTTCTCTGATGAATCAATCCCTTCCAAAATTGGAAGGGAGATTCCTTGAGGAGTCCTCTTTCCAATGGGACCAAACTTGGATCCCAACTCGTTCCCAAAAGCTCATGTGAATGTTTTGAAGGAATGGGTATCCTATTTTTGCGTAAGCTTCAAGGTTTCCAAGCTTCTTTCCAAGCTTGGAAACCCCTCCTAAGCCCTATATAAGCACGCCCAATGCAAGGCCGTGCTCTTTAGCTAGGATTTGGCCAAAAACCCTCTTCCTAACCCTACCTCCGACCTCCTCTAACCTACCTCCAGCGAGCATCCTCCCCCATTGTCCTACGGCCTCCCAACGACCAAATTGGGAGCGTCTTCTTCCTCCCTGACTTCCTCCACCTCTCGACGTTCACATCAGAGGTGCCCTGACCCCTTTCTTCGCCGCCGTCCCCCTAACGGAGGATTCATCTTCTCCACGTCCGGCCATCACACCGACGTGGGTTTTCTACCTCCTTCGACCATTAGATTAGGTTCTCTAGCTTCCTCTCCTTCCCTACATTTTTCTATTCTTCTTATTCTCCAAATTCGACCACCGACGCCGTGAATCACCCTCATCTCTTCCATCTTCGATGACCACTCCGACGAGGGTTTCCGTCCACTACACATCTCCATCCCCCTCGCCGACAAGCCCACAACTTCCGTCGTGCACCCACGACCAAAAGCCCTAACTCTATTGGGCCGCTCGACCACCCCAGCCACCTGTCGACCAATCCACCGTTCTCCACCTAACTCCATCATCCGGCCACCACACACGTCCATCCATCACAAAACCACCGCAAAAGCACTCACCATTCTCCAGCGATCTTCTTAAGTGTTTCTAATGAGGCTGTGAGGCCATTTTACTTGTTTGCAGGGTTCCTCCTCCGAACACCATTAACGAGCTTCTCCAACAAGTTCTGGAGCAAGTTCTTGAAGGCATTGCCCCAGGTACCTGTCCCAGCCGAAGCGGATTCACTCCAAGAGCATAAGTGGACCAGCAATTGGGGGTGTTGACTGCCCCCCAAAGCAAATTTGACGAAGACTTCCACCTCCAGCTACTACCTGCTGCTGCGCGAAGGAAGGGTGGGACTTTAGTCCCACTTCGAAAGTGGACAACCAGACAAAGCAACATAGTTGATTTTGTCACTCAGCTTTATCACCTCGAGACACGGGGGTGAGGTCCCCTTCACCCACGCACACTCGACCCGACTCTACCTATGCCTACTCACTCCTCGGCTACCACACACCCCTGGTAGCCCTGGACTCGAGTGCACGCTCTGCTCGTTTACCTGAATACCCTGACTGTGGCCATGGGAGGGCGGATCCTAGAGAGAGTGGAGGCAGGGGGTTTTGCTCTCTGTGACACTTAGCTAAATCTGAGAGTGCCTTCCTCTGTGCATGAAGAAGGAAGAAGAGGTGAAGAGGTTGAAGATAGGCAGTAGAAGGAAGTCTTGAGAAGACAAAAGGAGAAGAGAAAGGAAGAAGGCCTGCAGCAGGAGGAAGAAGAGAAGAGGAAGAAGAAGAACAGTGCTAGGGAAGCACTGTAGCACTTGTTGGTTAAGCTGTCTGGCCACCAGACCCGACGTCTGATTTGAGGCTTGATACTGTGAACGATTGATTTGGAATTACTGTTGAGATATTGACTTAATGCTTGATATATATATGCTTAGAGAGTAATTGGTGATTTAAATCACCATTGTTTTAGCTTCTCTACTTTTTTATTGCCTCAAGATACATGAGAATTCATTGAATATCTAATATGACAGACTAGTATTTGGCTTGAATATTGTGCGCAGTTATATATTATTTGAGATTAGTGCGTGAATTATTATTTTCTCCTTGTGTTCGACGTTGAACTTCCATTCGAGTAATAAATCTTATTTGTTTTCAATTGATTTCGATCTATACTACGACACAGCTTTTACAACATCGATTTCGCTCGTCAACAAGCGTGGCTACCTCTTCTACACCTAGGGTTGAGGGGCATGTCAACGTCCTGACTCACAAAGACGCCAAAGCTTCAGGTTCTGCTGTGGCAAGTATGATTACAGTTTCTGGTAGATTAGTTTACGTGCTTTTTGATTCTGGTGCAACACATTCTTTTGTCTCCGCTAGTTTTACCGTCAGTTTGGGACCGAACAGTACTTTGTTAGCGAATCAGTTCCTAATTAGAGGCCTAGGTGGACAGCTGTTTGTAGCCGAGGAGGTTTACACAAACTGTGAGGTCCTAACAGGGGGACACAGCCTCCCTACTAATTTGATTGTGATCCAGATGGAGGATTTCGACGTAATTTTGGGGATGGATTGGCTATCTTCCTATCATGCCATGGTGGACTGTTTTAGGAGGAAGATTGTCTTTTCCATTCCTGAGTTGCCTTCTTTTGAGTTCCATGGCCAGCCAGTGGATGGAGGTTTTAGATGCATTTCCGTGCTTCAAGCAGCGAAGCTACTAAGTCAGGGGTGTGAGGGCTTTTTGGCTTATGTTGTGACAAAGCCTAGCCTAACAGCTGACCTACAGAGTATTCCTGTAGTCTGCAAGTACCCCAACATTTTCCTTTAGGAGTTACCATGACTACCACTGGAGGGTGAGATTGAGTTTGAGATCTCATTGGTACCAGAGACCAACCCCATCTCCACTGTGCTATACAGGATGTCACCACTTGAGCTACGAGAGCTCAAGTCCCAGTTGCAGGATTTGTTAGAGAAGGGCTTTGTGAGGCCTAGTGCATCCCCATGGAGGCCCCCTATTTTGTTTGTGAAGAAGAAGGATGGCACCCTTCGGCTTTGTGTTGACTATGGGCAACTGAATCGGGTCACCATCAAGAACAAGTATTTGTTGCCCCACATTGACGACCTTTTTGACCAATTGCGAGATGCCATGGTATTTTCCAAAATAGATTCGAGGTCGGGTTATCACCAACTGAGGATAAGAGAGACAGACGTCTCCAAGACAGCTTTTCGAATGCGGTATGGACACTATGATTTTTTGGTCATGCCATTTGGGCTGACCAATGCCCCTGCTACTTTCATGGACCTGATGAACCACGTCTTCAGACCTTACTTGGACCAGTTTGTGGTGGTTTTCATCGATAATGTGATAGTTTATTCTCGGGATCAGTCATAGCATGGACAACATCTACGTATGGTTCTGGACACTTTGAGACGACGCAGGTTGTACGCCAAGTACAGCAAGTGTGAGTTCTGGTTGAGGCGGGTTACTTTCTTGGACCATGTGGTCTCAAGAGACGGGTTAGCTGTGGATCTGGCCAAGGTTGAGGCCATGCTTAGGTGGGAGAGGCCACATACAGTGACAAAGATACACAGTTTCTTGGGGCTAGCAGGCTACTACCAATGGTTTATCAGAAGATTCTCCCAGATTGGGCATCCTATGACCCAGTTGACCAGGAAGGACGTGCCTTTTACTTGGATTGACGAGTGTGAGGTGTGCTTTCAGGAGCTGAAGGGGAAGCTGACTTCAGCCCCTGTACTCACCATTCAAGAAAGTAGTGGTAGGTTCATGGTTTACACTAACACTTCGTTGCAGGATTTGGGTGGTGTGCTCATGCAACGGAGCCACGTTGTCGCCTACGCATCGCGGTAAGTAAAGCCCCATGAGCATAACTACCCCACTCATGACTTGGAGCTGGCAACGGTTGTCTTCACGTTGAAGACATGGAATCACTACTTGTACGGTGAGACCTTTGAGATCTTCACGGATCATAAAAGCCTTAAGTACCTATTTTATTAGAAGGAGCTCAACATGAGGCAGAGACGTTAGTTATAGCTCCTGAAGGACTCCGACTGCAGCATCTCTTATCATCTAGGGAAGGCCAATGTTGTGGCTGACGCCTTGAGCCGAAAGGTGCCCACCCACTTGGCTAGCTTATGGGCATAGAGTTGGAGATTCATGGAGGAGGTAGGCAGTTGGCAACCTCAAGATCCACGTGGACACTACAGGGCAGTGACAGTGATGAGACAGACACGACCAGAGCTCATAGACCAAATCATCACTGGACAGATGGCAAATCCGTATCTGCAGACGCTGTGAGACAAGGTATTGACAGGAAACCCAGGAGATTTCACTTTCACTAACGAGATCCTACGCATGAGGGAGCATTTGTGCATTCCTAGAAACGAGGAGCTATTAAGGGATCTTTTGGCTGAGGCACATGGGTCTAGGTTCACCATACATGCCGGGAACACCAAGATGCACCATGATTTGCGATGTGACTTCTAGTGGAGGGGGATGAATTGGGATGTTGGTGAGTTTGTGCAGCAATGTTTGGTGTGCCAGAAGGTGAAAGCCGAGCACTAGAGGCCTGCAGGGCTGCTACAGCCACTTCCCATGCCAGAGTGGAAGTGGGAGAGCGTCACTTTGGATCTGGTAGTGGGGATACCGATTACACAGCAGGGACATGATGTTGTTTGGGTTATAGTAGACAGATTGATGAAGACGGCGCAGGTTATGCCGATCTGAGTCACCTTTGGGCCAGCACAGTTGGCAGAGAGTTACATCCGGGATGTTGTGCGCCTTCACGAAGCCCCTCATGAGATCATCTCCGACAAAGATACCCACTTCACTTCCCAGTTTTGGGCGGAGTTCCAACAGGCCTTGGGGACTTACTTGAGATTCAACATTGCTTACCACCCCCAGACCGACAGACAGTTTAAGCGCACCATTCAGACCCTTGAGGACCTTCTATGTGCCTATGTACTTGATTGGAGAGGCTTCTGGGAGGAGCATTTTCCCTTGGCAGAGTTTGCATATAACAACAGCTGCCACTCGAGTATTGGCATGGCACCTTATGAGGCACTATATGGGCGAAAGTGTACAGCTCCCCTGAGTTGGGTCGAGGTAGGGACCAAGTGGGAGGTTTGTCCCAGGTTGATTCGTCAAAGTCAGGAGGTGATAGAATAGATTCACAGATGATTCTGTACCATCAAGAGTAGACAGAAGAGCTACGTTGACAAGAAGCGTCGGGAGGTACAGTTTGAGATCAAAGATCACGCCTTTCTCCGTGTTTCGCCCATGAAGGACTTGCAACGTTTTGGGGTGAAAGGGAAGCTTGCGTCGAGATTTATGGGACCTTTTGAGGTCTTGGAATGGGTGGGACAAGTTGCTTACCAGCTTGCCCTTCCTCCTCAGCTATCAGGTGTGCACGACGTGTTCCATGTCTCCAACCACAGGAGATATATCGTTAATCCCAGCCACGTTCTGAGCCAAGAGAGTATTGAGGTGGGAGATGACTTGACATATCCGAATAGGCCAATACAGATACTAGATAAAGCTGTCAAGAACTTGAGGTGAAAGGAGGTGCCACTATGAGAGACCAATGGAGTAGTGGCACGAGGAGGTGACGTGGGAGCCGGAGGCGGCGATGCGGGATCGATACCCAGAGCTTTTTGGGGGTACATAATCTTTGGCCTACTTTGATCCTCTTTAAGTTTGTTATGCGCATGCTCTATTTCTTCCGCATCCTAGTTTAGCTCAAGTTTTGGGGGCAAAACTTCATTTAAGTTTGTTATGTTGAAATGACCCTCTCCAAGGGTCATTTAGCATTTCGTAAACTATAGGGGTCCTATCATAAATTTTTCACTCTTATTTCACACCTACTGGACCCCACGTGAGCAACTTCAAAAATCTAGGGTGGTTTTTGCAATTTTTGCCCTCCTTTTTCCCCACCCAATGCACCCCTAAAACCCTACCGCAACCCCTTAAAAACCCTATTTCTCCTCGATTTCCGCACCACCACCCTCCTGTTTTCATCTCGAGCGGCGCCCTCCTTCACCTCAGCGAGTGTGAGGACGAGAGGGAGAGAGGGTTGTAGGAGTGAGCGAGAGGGAGAGGGAAGTAGGGAGGGGGAGAGAGCCGCTGCTACAGCCACACGGAGTGTGAGGCGTTGCTGCGTAGCAGACAAGGAGTAAGCCAGGAGGAGGTACTGCGCACGCGGGTTGGGCGCATCTTCTATGTCCATCAAACATCTGCAAAGGTTGACAGACAGCTGGGAGGCTCCGCAGACGTCCACGGTGAGCTTCGGACGTCCGGGCATGCGTAGGACCTGAGGTGAGATCTATCCGAGGCGTTTGTGTTGCGTACAAGCTCGAATATCACGCTCGCGTGGGGAGGTGAGCTGCACAAGGGATAAGGGTGTTGCGAAGGCGCGGACACTTGGCAACCGAGATGCTTTCGGACATCTGGAGGTGGTATCAGACGTCTGGTTGCAACCCCAGACAGCTGGGAGAGGTGTAAAATGTCCGACTACACCCTCAGACGGCCGTTGGAGGTAGTAGACGATGGGAGGACAAGTAGGAGCGCTAGGTGAACTCTTGTGCATGTTTAAGATGTCTGGGGTTCACTCCAGACGTCTAATCTTATCCAGTGCATGCATCTGCTATAGGCAGGCGGCTAGTCCAGCCAGACCATCCTGCCTGGTCCGATTCAGGTGAACCAGGCGAAGTGTTTAGGCCAGTTCAGGGCCCAAAGGGAGTCGAAATCGCACAATGAAGGTATCGTTGGAAAGCTCATAGGATTTACTACATTTAGAGTTGTTTCCACACCTCCAGGTCATAGTGCACACTGGACCCACGGAGGCATTGGGATTCATCGTTATTACCCCCATATCACCCGTACCCATTGGTTGAGTGGTCTTTCTCTACTCCTTTTTGTTTGATTTTGTTAAGTGAATGTTAAACTAGAGATCTCTGCCCGAAACCTAAGTTACGAAATGAACCCTAGGATTGAGAATGATGTATGTACACATTCGGTACATGAATCTTGATTGACATAACTTAAATATGCATGACGATCATTTCCACATTGTGAGAAAATGGAAACTCAAACAATATAGTTAAATGCTTTTACTATTATATCACGAACTACCTATTTCCAAGATTGAAATCTAAATGTGAATAGAGGTACCTGCAACTTGATGGTGTGAGACGAGTATTATGCACAAACCCTATGGGGAACTAGAAAAATAGCTAAATTGTTGAGACATTAAACTCTGATGTATGATGGAATAACTATTAATCAGGCTGAATCAAGGTTTTGTGAAAGATGTGTTCATTGTAGTAATAAGTCCTCAAAAATAGCTCGAACAATAGATAAAATTTATAACTCGAATGGAAGTCCGAGGTCATTCGCTAGAAGCAAATAGAACTTCACGCGCTAATCTCAATATATGATGTAAATAAGCACACAATTTGAGTTAAAGATAGAAGAAATTGCAATTAGAATTAATTCAGAATGATATAGCAATAATGTCAAGTATCAATGTGCAAAAAGAATGGAGTAAAATGGTGATTTGAATCATCAATTACCCCTCACAATGATATCAAATATTTCAATAGTATTAATCAAATAAAGCCACGTAGGATAAGTGCACAATGCACTTCTATTGAATCTCAAACATCTGCTCAGCCAATTAGATGGCTTAAATCACTCAAAGGTACATCTCTTCTTCTTTCTCCTTCTTCAGCTCCTTTTCTTTTCTTTCTGTGCCTTGACTCTTCTTCTTCTTTCTCTTCTCTGGCTTCTTTTCTTCTTCCTTCTCTTCTCGCACAAGGGGAAGGGTTTCTTCTTCAAATGGCTAAATGTCAGTTGTTGGTCTTCAGAGCAAAACCCCCCTACCCCGCGTGCTCTCTCTCATTTCTCTCTCTAGGATCTGCTTTCCCAGAGCCTCGGGTAATCGGATTTGGATCTAAGCATACCCGGGACCAGGGTTGCAAGCGTAATATCGCAGCCAAGGAGTGAAGTCGGGTTAGGCGGGTCGGGTCAGCGCCAGGCCAGCAGGGGACGGGTCACAGGCGAGGTGCATGTGAAGGGTGTGGAGGACCTCACTCTCTGTGTTAGGAGGTGATAAGCCGTATGCATAAAATCAATTTATGCGCACGCGCCTCTTTACTCGTTTCTGAGGTGGGACTAAATGTCCCACCTTCCGATTTGCATAGAGCAGCTGCTGCAGGGGAAAGGTGTCCTCGAATTGGAGTCGCAGCTGCACCTCTTCCTCCCAATTGGGGACCTGGGAGTCTGCAGGTGTTGATTCCACACCACCTGGGCATGGCACTTGGGGCATGCGCAACTAGAGCATGAAGAACACGCCGGCATTAATGGCGGCGGTGACGGAGGGCGGCGTGTACCTGAAATCCATTAACACGGCCTCTCAGCCACATTAGAATAGTCCATAAGAGTCGCCAAGGGCTTGTGAGTGTAGTGGAGGTGGTTTCATGGCGGATGGCAGCCTGTTGTGGCCGGTCGAAGGCGGAAATGAACGTACGGTGATGGGTTGTTTGGTGGATGATGTGGGCGAGTGGAGTGTCAAATAGGGAGAGGGGTTTTGCAGAGGGTGGTGTGGCGAAGGTCGTGAGGTGGTTGGAGAGGTGGATCTAGGGGTGTAGCGGCAGAACGCCTCGCCGGAGTGGTGGTTAGAGCGGAGGACAATGGAGGTGAACAGCGTAGTTGAGGGCTTGTTTTTGGGGTTTTTGGGTAGGAAACTAACCTACGAGCTATAAGAAATTAATCTAACCTAAGCTAATTAGACGAAAGGAGGGAGAATGATGCCAGGGGTACGTCAACGTCGGGGAAGAACGTACTCCAGTAGGGTAAAAGCGGTGACGACGAGGGGAATTGAGGATGCCTGCTGGCATGGCGTGATGCGGAGGAAGGCGAGGAAGAAGAATCTACTGCCGGTATTGCGGTTGGACGACGAGGAAGATCAGGAGGAGTCGTTGGACATCGAGGAGTCTCTCGGCCGGAGAGGAGAGATGAAATAGAGGTGTTCCAGACCGAAATCAATCGTGAGGAGAACGACGAGGTCTGGGGAGTCTTATATAGGTCTTTAGAGGTTAACTTGAGCTTGGGAAGCAAGCTTCCCAAGCTAGGAAAGTTCGCCAGAGTTTGGAAACTCTAGATACCCGAATCTCTCATGCATTCGCATGAGAGATTGGGAAGGTTTGAGGGCTAATGACTGGATTCAATGGAAAGAGGACTCCTCAAAGAATCTTCCTTCCAATTTTGGAAGAGATTGATTGATCAAAGAATGAGTTCTCTCCAATCAAAAGTCATCGGAGTTGTAGGATTAGGATTTCATGGCGGTAGGGATCTTTTTGTGAAAATGATGACAAAGTTTGGGGGCTACTTGCAAAGATTTTGAAAGTTAAGGGCATGTGTGTGAGATAAAAGAATCAGATAAGACTAAATTGCAAACTAGGTCAAGACAATCTTAGATTGGGCCCAAATTTTGGTACAAACCTAATTTGGACCTAAGAAATCCAATGGTTAAGTTAGATTTAGGTTTTCACCATGTTTGTCTGGAGAAATTGCACAATTACCCAAATTAGGGTAAAAGTCTATCTAAGACTCTATTTTGGGTCAAGACGGGTTCCAATGGTCAAATTGAAGGTACCAAACTCTAGAGAATATTTTTCTATAAATTTTAGAGGATTTAAGTGAATTTTATCCTGACTAGAACCTCATTTAATTAAGCGGGTCTGTTTTTAGGGTTTCGAAAGTCATTTAATTCTTAAAACACGCGAAAACCCATTTCTGTCTGTTCTAACCCACTTGTTAGACTCTTAAGATCATTTGACCCTTAATTATCCCCTGGAGAACCTGTGGTTATTTTGCATTTGAAATATACTGTTAAAACTATAGTTTTACCCCAATTTTATGTATTTCTCTCAAAATGGATTTGCAATGAATTAGGGTTCTCTGGCAGTTATGTAGGAGCATTAATGACTTTATCAGATCAAATTGAGCTATTTATGACTCATGATGGTGTTCCCATCATACTCCCATGCCTAAATTTTGCTAGTCCCTTAGCAAAATCTTATGGAATTAACTCAAATTCTAGACCATGCCTTTTTATGCTCATATTTCTACTATGTCTTTTGTAGATTTAGTCAGAATGCCAATAGTAGGCTTAGAGGTACTCAAGTACCAACCAAGATCCGGACCTGACCAGCTCTAGCCTCAGTCCACCGCGAAGGTTTCTAAGGCCCACAGGAACTAACCTAAGGTTCGTTGAACTCCGCGGTTAAAGCACCCGTGCTTGTAACATTTTTAGTCTCAGTTCAGTTTGCAGTGCATTTTTGTAAGAGAAAGACAAAGGAATTTTTGCATTTTTGGAGATTTCTCTCTCTCTCTCTTTTCTTCTTTATTTCTAGCTTTGGATTAGCTTTACAACACGGTCTGTATCGGATTCCTGGCTCCCACCATCAATCCTAGTAGGGTCCCTGGCAATCGATGCTTTGGGATAGCATAGCCCATTGCAACCCCCAGAACCCAGGCTTTCGACACTTCGAGATAGTGCCGCCCATGGCATTCTGTAGCTAAATTCAGGCCCTGGCAATCGACATTTCGGGATAATCCTGCCAATGGCACCTGAATCAGCACAAGGTGCTTACATGCCCCTGATATGATATTTAGATATCCTAAGAGATAAGAACTGAGGAGATGGTATGTTATTGCGCATCTTCGAGGGGAATTTCCTGCCTCTCTGCACTGGAAACTCTTCCAAATCAACTTGTGTTGATAAGCCACTCCTAATCTAGTTGGCTTTTTTAGAATAGAATTAACGTATTTGCGTGATTTTGGTAATTAAGCGCACTGAACCAGACTGTGTGTGGATTAGGGTGCTTAGGTTACCGTGTCCTGCAAACCAGAGGTCAGTTAACGAGGCCGAATAATTCCTATGCCTTAGACCTAATACTTAAGCTTCGCATTTTCCTCAACCTCTTGAGGACTATCTAGATCTTAATGGATACTTGAATTTTTAAGTCTAAAACACATCCCAAGAGGCCTAAGATCAGTGTTCATACTAATCTCTTTTGTCTCTTAACACTTTTTGTCTTTTTATTTTCTTTCTTTTGATTTGGTCTAGAACTAAGTAGATTCCTTAATCTTTTACTAATGACTATCTCTTTTCTTTTTAAATTGTTGCTCCTTTTTGTCATTTCAAAATCTCCTCCTCTCTTCCTCCTCAAGAATGATATGCAATTAATTCTTTCAAAATTTCCTCCCTTCTCCATTTTTTTGTTCTTTTTCAATTTTTTACTTTTTTGGTTTTTTGGAATATGTATTTTTTTGTGAGAAGCCTTCAGAACTTTGAATTTTTGTATGTTTGCACTTTAGCACCCCCCATGCCTAAGTTTTGCAATGTCCTCATTGTAAACGAAGGGTATAAAATAGTTTTGGGTTCAAGAATTGGAACAGGATTATCGGATAGGCGAACGGGTCGGGATGAGTGTTGCGAACGATTTCAAGCTCTGATACGAGCACCAGAGGTAGGATCAACTATTCTAAAATTGAACTCAGAGTGCAATAAATGTGAAGTACAAAAGGATAATCAGAAGGATCTCAGGTTTTTTTGGAATGATGGGTTGCCTCTTGTTAAATGCTAAATTCAATGCCTTCAGCCGAACAGAACGTGGTATGGAGAAGGAGTGGTCAAATCAGATGAGTTTTGTAGAACAAACACCTTGATCAAAAGCCTGGTTGGTCCAACCAGGTGCTTGTTTAGATCAACAGGCTGATGATGCAGCCCAAACCTAATCAATCTAGTGGGTTGATAAATGTGGATCAAGAAATGCGGTATCCACTAGATGCTGTGGAGCTCAAAAGAATGTGGAAGTGTATAGCTTGGGTTTGGCTGAGTCAAATCAGCCTGATCAGAGTAGGGATCCTCAAATGAAAATGAATCAGTAGGGGATGTAGGAACCCTATGAAAGTGATCAGAGAAGGATGGAGCGGGATTTGTAGTCTGACCGATGTTTGAAACTTGATAAAATTGTGGAGGAGAATCATGCACAACCGGCTCATTAAGAGGAGAATCAGAGTAGAAATTGAGTTCGGTTGCGAGTCGGGGTTGAAAACGAGTTTGGGAAGGCTCTGTATGTGTAGAAGAGGTGGCTTCATGAATAACTGTATGTGAGGGCTCCTCTAGTAAGGATTCAAAGGTGGGTTCATCTAGAGAGTTAATAGCCATCAAAATCAAAGGTAAATACCTGAAGAGTGTTTATAGGATCAAGGAAATCTAGGTCAAGAAAAGATTCGAACTCTAGGTTATAGACACTCTCGGCATTTTCTATTTCTGATTCTTGAGGAACAAAAAGAAATGATTCCATCTCAACGGAACTCGATTTTGAATCAATGATCTTGGGATCAAGGACCTCAGAGTCAGAGTTGAAGAATGGATCATGTATGCTAAGGTCGTAGATTGGCTCATAGTCGTCAGGAAACAATGGTTCTCCAAAATCAGAGTAAGATTCGAAATCGTCGGAGAACTTGCGAGAATCAAGTTCTGAATCTGATTCGGGATCAGAGGTTTCACCACAGACTAAATCAAGATGTGGAAAATCAGCAACCTGACTTGGGTCCAACCTAGTTTCAGATTTTGAACTCAAAAAGGTGCCTTATTAGGTTTGGACTCGGGTTCTTGGCTTGTAGGGAAGACCCAATCAAACCCAACTCTTCCATCTCCTCGGTTTCTATATCATAGATCAGCATGACTTCCAAAAAATCAATTTGTGTTTCTGAGGATGTTGGAGAGGTTCACTCATCAAATAAAGGCCTAGAATCATAATCCAAATTCAAATTTTGATTTTCATCACACGGGACCTTGTAATCATCCCAAGAAGGCTCAGATCCAGATTCTAGGTTAAAGGTGTGGGTTGGATCACTAGAATCTAGGTTGGGCTCTATAGGGATGTCAAAATTGCTCTCAAGAGTCACCTTATCATAATAAAGAGAGGAATTTACACCCTCGAGATGTTCTAACTTAATCTCATTGTCACAGGTGTCTGGAAAATCTAAGCTTGGCAAACCAGGGTTTTGTATCTCTAGGGCTAGGTCGAAATCGTGATCACTTGCAATCAAATCCTCCCAACCCTCATAAAGATTAGGAATGTCAATTATTATGAAATTTGAATGTGAATTCATTTGGGCTGGGGATCCACAATTATCATCATTGAACTCAGGAGTTGGGAAACTGTGTTGATCACTAGTATCACTCCAAGATATTTTGTTAGTTTCAAACGAGCATTTTTTATCAATTGTTCTATATAACTTATTCAGCAATTCTCCCCATTCTTCTAAAAATTCCTGGAATCTTTTTGGAAGTGAAGGGTTTAACCAACATTGCAGACAATCACTGTTGTGTAATTTCACAAATTTACTGTGTTCTACTAATAGGTGATCCCGGGTTGAACCGTGTTTCATTTGTGTCCATATTATCTTCATACGGTCTAAAATGTGGTTCATTGATTTTGCAAATTTTTCCTGAATGCCCCTTTTACAATATTCTTCATGGTTTCTATAGGCATTCTCAAGTATCTTTTCTTTCATGCTCATTTGGGACTCAGGTTTTCTAAATAGTCTTCCTAACATGTCAAGCTGCACTTTTGAATCAAGTGGTGGAATCAAGATATAGAATCAAAACTCAAGTTAGGTTTAAAGTTGATCAGATCTGAAAGAAATCCCTAAGATGATCTGTGTGTGTGCTCTAAATAGAAGGGATGAGGGACTGGATGTGAAATTTGACCTAATCAAGGCACCCAAAGATTTTTGGATGACTAAGACAATTTTGAGGCGGATGATACCTCTGAATCAGAAATTTGCACACCCGAGAATTACTTGGGCAGCCAGGAAGGGAGAGCCCCACAAAGACCCCTACACGGTAGAGCGTCCCCACAGGTTACAGGGTTTCCCCTACCCGACCTTCCTTGTCACTGAGGGTCCAGGTAGACAGGAATGTACAAACTTAAGACCTTAAGTCTACCAATTTTATGTCCTAATTTGTGCCTTGAGTTTCACTTGATTAGAAGTTAATTCAACTTGTGACCTAATTTGGAGGTTGGTTGGCCTACAATGTAGGCTAACTTCACCTGACCTGCCCTAAAGATGGCAAAATGAAATCTAGGTTAAGACCTAGAAATCACCCTAATTTGACTCTCAAGTTATTAGGTCCAAGGGTTTTAAGGTTCAAGTGAGATTAGAACCAGATTTTAGGGTTTTTGTTGATTAAATCTTTTCAACCAAGGGCGTCGGTAATACACAAATGCGGGTGGGTTTGTTTCCTTTTATGCAAGCAACTGTGAACTAGCACTTCAAAATCCTAAAAATTGAAACCCTAATTGGTTCTATTCTGTATCTAATTTGATCTTTAAAATGTTCTCCTTGGATTTCAAATAAGAAGTGTGTAGTCCAAGAAGATTAGAAATTATGCGTAGTCCCTAATAAGCACAGGAAATTTGGGGTAGGAAATTCTAAACAAAATCGTCTTAATCTTCAATCATATTTGAAAAAAAAAAAATTTGCAAATCAGGAAACTTCCTTTTAAATGATAGTTACTATAAAAAATAAGGTAGGTGATTCCTAATTGATTGATTCCTTTTTTTCTTCCAAAGATTAGGAGGTTGATTAGGGAAGAATGGAGAAGTTACCTGCCCTGGAGTGGTTGATTTGCGTGGAAGATCTCCTCATGAAGCACCTCACAAAATCACAGTAAATCAAACAAGGCAAGTTAGTGCTCAAATATAATCAAAATACAGCAGGAGAATAGCGGTGAATTGCACATTGCTCCCCAGCAACGGTGCCAAAATGTTAATCGGGCTGAATCAAGGTTTTATGAAAGATGCGATCGTTGTAGTAATAAGTCCTCAAAAATAGCTCGAACAACAGATAAAATTTATAACTCGAATGGAAGTCCAAGGTCATTCGCTAGGAGCAAATACAAATTCGCGTGCTAATCTCAATATATGATGTAAATAAGCACACAATTTGAGTTAAAGATATAAGAAATTGCAATCAGAATTAATTCAGAATGATATAGCAATAATGTCAAGTATCAATGTGCAAAAAGAATGGAGTAAAATGGTGATTTGAATCACCAATTACCCCTCACAATGATATCAAATATCTCAATAGTATTAATCAAATAAAGCCACGTAGGATAAGTGCATAGTGCATTTCTGTTGAATCTTAGACATCTGCTCAGCCTATCAGACGACTTAAATCACTCAAAGGTACTGCTCTTCTTCTTTCTCCTTCTTTAGCTCCTTTTCTTTTCTTTCTGTGCCTTGACTCTTCTTCTTCTTTCTCTTCTCTAGCTTCTTTTCTTCTTCCTTCTCTTCTCGCACAAGGGGAAGGGTTTCTTCTTCAAATGGCTAAGTGTCAGCCGTTGGTCTTCAGAGCAAAACCCCCCTGCCTCGCCCTCTCTCTCCTTACTCTCTCTAGGATCCGCTCTCCCAGAGCCTCGAGTAATCGAATTTGGATCTAAGCACACCCGAGACCAGGGCTGCAGGCGTAATATCGCAGCCAAGGAGTAAAGTCAAGTTAGGCGGGTCGGGTCAGCGCCAGGCCTGCGGGGGACGGGTCACAGGCGAGGCGCATGTGAAGGGTGTGGAGGACCTCACCCTCTGTGTTAGGAGGCAATAAGCCATATGCATAAAATCAATTTATGCACACATGCCTCATCACTCATTTCCGAGGTGGGACTAAATGTCCCACCTTCCACTTTGCATAGAGCAGCTGCTACAGTGGAAAGGCATCCTCGAATTGGAGTCGCAGCTGCACCTCTTCCTCCTAATTGGGGACCTGGGATTTTGCAGGTGTTGATTCTACACCACCTGGGCATGGCACCTAAGGTGTGTGCGGTTAGAGCATGAAGAACACGCCAGCATTAATGGCGGCGGCGACGGAGGGCGGAGTGTACCTGAAATCCCTTAACACGGCCTCTCAACCACATTAAAATAGTCTATAAGAGTCGCCAAGGGCTTGTGAGTGTAGCGGAGGTGGTTACGTGGCGGATGGCGGCCTGTTGTGGCCTGTCGGAGGCAGAGTCGAACGTATGGTGATGGGTTGTTTGGTGGATGATGTGGACGAGTGGAGTGGCAAATAGGGAGAGGGGTTTTGTAGAGGGTGGTGTGGCGAAGGTTGTGAGGTGGTTGGCAAGGTGGATGGAGGGGTGAGCAGCGGGAATGCCTCGCCGAAGTGGTGGTCGGAGCGGAGGACGATGGAGGTGAACGGCGTGATCAAGGGCTTGTTTTTGGGGTTTTTGGGTAGGAAACTAACTTACAAGCTATAAGGAATTAATCTAACCTAAGCTAATCATACGAAAGGAGGGAGAACCACGCTGGGGGTACATCGACGCTAGGGAAGAACATACTCTGGTAGGGTAGAAGCGGCAACGACGAGGGGAATTGAGGATGCCCACTGGTATGGCATGATGCTGATTAAGGCGAGGAAGAAGAATCCACCGCCGGTATTGCGATCAGATGACGAGGAAGATCAGGAGGAGTCGCCGGATGTCGAGGAGTCTCTCGGCCAGAGATGAGAGATGAAATAGACGTATTCCAGGTTGAAATCAAGCATGAGGAGAACGGCGAGGTCTAGGGAGTCTTATATAGGGCTCTAGAGGTCGACTTGAGCTTGAGAAGCAAGCTTCCCAAGCTAGGAAAGTTCTCCGGAGTTTGGAAACTCTATGATACCCAAATCTCTCATGCATTCGCATAGAGATTGGGAAGGTTTTGGGGCTAATGACTGGATTCAATGGAAAGAGGACTCCTCAATGAATCTCTCTTCCAATTTTGGAAGGGATTGATTGATCAAAGAATGAGTTCTCTTCAATCAAAAGTCATCGAAGTTGTAGGATTAGGATTTCATGGTGGTAGGGATATTTTTGTGAAAATGATGACAAAGTTGGGGGGTTACTTGTAAAGATTTTGAAAGTTAAGGGCATGTGTGTGAGATAAAAGAATCAGATAAGACTAAATTGCAAACTAGGTCAAGACAATCTCAGATTGGGCCCAAATTTTGGTACAAACCTAATTTGAACCCAAGGAATCCAATGGTGAGGTTAAATTTAGGTTTTGACCAAGTTTGTCTAGAGAAATTGTACAATTACCCAAATTAGGGCAAAAGTCTGTCTGAGACTCTGTTTTGGGTTAAGACGGGTTCCAATAGTCAAATTGAAGCTACCAAACCCTAAAGAATATTTTTATATGAATTTTAAAGGGTCTAGGTGAATTTTATCCTAACCAGAATATCAGTTAATTAAGCAGGTTTGTTTTTAGGGTTTCAGAAGTCATTTAATTCTTAAAACACGCAAAAACCCATTTCTGTCTATTCTAACCCAGTTGTTAGACTCTTAAGATCATTTGATCCTTAATTAACCCCTAGAGAACTTGTGGTTATTTTACATTTGAGATATACTATTAAAACTACAGTTTTACCCTTATTTTATTGTATTTCCCTCAAAATAGATTTGCAGTGAATTAGGGCTCTTTAGCAGTTGTGTAGGAGCATTTAATGACTTTATCAGATCAAATTGAGTTAGTTATGGCTCATGATGGTGTTCCCATCAATAACTCGCCTATATAGGCATGACGGTTGGTTGGACTTAGGTACAGAAAGTGAGCTGGCCCTCGTGTACATGGTACCGAGGAGAGCTACTGTCACTT
This sequence comes from Thalassia testudinum, assembly GCA_037157565.1. Classification (NCBI taxonomy): domain Eukaryota; kingdom Viridiplantae; phylum Streptophyta; class Magnoliopsida; order Alismatales; family Hydrocharitaceae; genus Thalassia; species Thalassia testudinum. The sequence continues at coordinate 43,565,385 of JAZHRO010000065.1, forward strand.
TTGTGTAGGGAGAGAGCTACCCTGCCCTTGGGTTGGGACCCGGGATAGGAATAGCTTCCTTACACCGACTCCTATTTGGCTCACTAGGCAAACCGAGATAGTCGGGTGAGGGTACACAGACTGGTGAGGGGTGTGGCCCCTGTTCTACTCTATGTTGTACGTTAGAGCATACCCACTAGCGGAAAGGACTAATTGCGTGCTAGTGCAAGGTAGCTACCCGTGCGTTTATCACGCGTGCCGTAATCACCGCTATGTCGTGACCATGATCTCGGGGTGGTAAACTGGGTGTAGGATTAATACGAGGTACTCTCTCAGCCAGGAGAGTACCACATGTGCATCCTACATTGCGGGAAAACTGCAACAAGATCGTTCCCTTAGGGAACATGTGAATCAAGTGATAATATGGACCCTTTTTAGAGCATCTGAATATTAAACATCCAGTACATAGAAATAGAAATAGAGATTAAATGTAGGAATAACTACAATTACGTGAACTGTTTAATGCCTTTAATTTTAAATGAATTAGATGTTTCTTAAAGTTTGCCACTCTACTCCGTGTTTTGCTGACGACTGCTGCTTATGTTCAAGTCAGGGAGATAAGCAGCCAGTACCACCAGCTACGGAGGGTGCTGGGCCTACTTGAGCCCAGCCATAGTCTGTTCCAATTTTCTGTTCTCATTACTATGGTACTTTTCTTACTGCGGTCGTGAATGTTTCATGTTTTAGAACTAATAGCTATGTTCTTTATCTTTCAATTTCAGTTGTGATGGCTATGATGCGAACTTTACTTTTCACCTGTGACGTTGTGTCAGTTTAAGACTACTGTTCAGTTTTCTATCTTTTATTAAAATCCTTAGCTATATTGCATGTGTGGAATGCTGTATTTATATTTTTAGCTTATTTCTCGATGGACGACTGGGTCTTGGCATTAGTCAAGGCAGGCCGTTCCCAGATTCCATGAGGAGCCAGGTTCGGGTCCTAACAAATAGCATTAATGAGTCTGGCCAACGCGTCTGCCAGGGGGTTGTCAGCTCTAGGCACCAGCTTGATAAAGATAGTCTTGATATCCGCCAACTCCTCTTTGACCTTGTCAGCATACAAGATCTTGTTTGGATCCCAAGCTTTGTATTCGTCGTTTATTTAGTTGGCGACCAGCTAGGAGTCTGTGTAAATCTCCAACGAGGTGACTCCTCCAAACTTGGCCACTCGGATGCCTACTAGTATAACCTCGTACTCCACCTAGTTATTGGATGCAAAGAAGACCAATTTGATGGCGTACTTATGAGTAGTGTCATCTGGGGCAGTCAAGGCTATCTCGGTCCCAGACCCAGTTGTCATAGGCAAGCCGTCAACATATAGCTGCTAGGGGAGTGTGAGGGAGGCATCCAAGTCTGTGAATTCCACCACAAAATCCACCAGGACTTGTCCTTTGATGGCTCTCCTTGGTTGGTACTTGATGTCAAACTCCTTAGTTGGTACTTGCTGACCCCATAGGCTTATGTAACATTTGCCTCAGGCGATATAGTCTGACAGGACTATTATAATGTAGTCTTGGAAGTATGGGTGTAGCTTCCTGGCTGTAGTAACTAAAGCTAGCCTTAGCTTTTTGATGACCGTATACTTAGCTTCTATACCTTGATAGGTTTTGCTGATGAAGTATATGGGTCGCCGTGTTTCTTCCCACTCGCCAACTAAGACAGCGTTGACGACGGACATGGGCGTCGCCAGGTATAAGATAAGGGCCTCCCCAGTCTTAATAGCCATCAAGATGGGGGGACTCTGGAGTGCTTCTTTGACTTCCTCTAAAGCTTTCTAATAGTGAGGAGTCCAGTGCAATGAAGTATAATCTTTGCCCTTCTTGATGCACTCAAAGAAAGGAAGGCATTTTTCAGAGGATCGGGACAAGAACCTGCCTAAAGAGGGGATTTTATCGACCAACGACTGCATCCTTTCAGTGCGTCTGGCAATTGTAAATCCATGATCTCCTAGATCTTATCGAGGTTGGCTTCAATCCCTCGGTTGGAGACCAAGATCCTCAAAAATTTACCGACCGAGACCCCAAATGTACACTTGTTGGGGTTCAGGTAGAGGCCAGTGTCCCTTAGAAGTTGGAACACCTCCGCCAAATATTCTAAGTGTTGAGGGAAGTTAGGCCCCTTCATAAGCATATAATCTATGTACACTTCAAATGATTTTCCTATTATTTTAGATAAAATCATATTTATAAGGCATTGGTAAGTTGCTCCATCATTTTTCAAGCCAAAGGGCATGACTCTATACTAGAACAGACCCCTATAGTGATGAAGGAGGTGTGAGGTCTATTTGCTAGAGCAAGGTTGATCTAGTGGTACCTGCTGTAGGCGTCTAGGAAGGACATGCGAGATTGTCCGCTACAGGAGTCCACCAGAGCCTCCACCCTCGGTAGGGGGAATTTATCCTTTGGGCAGGCTTCATTGAGGTTAGTGAAGTTTACGCACATGTGCCATTTTCCATTGACATTTTTCACCATTACCACGTTCTAGAGCCATGTCAGGTACAATGACTCTTCGATGAATCCAGCTTTAAGGAGCTTTTGGACTTTAGCCTCAGCAGCTTGCCATTGTTTGGCTGATTTGTGCCAGCACGTCTGTTTGACCGTGCGGGTTCCCGCCTAGATATTCAAGCAGTGCTGGATTAGGGACAAGTCAACTCCCAGCAGGTCATTGGCAGACCAAGAGAAGATGTCTGTGTTGGCCCTGATCTGGAGTAGTAACTCCTAAACCTCAGGAATATCAAGGTCCGCTCCAACCTCGACAAGCTTGGTGGCATCGTGAGGGAAAAGTTGTATAGCTGATGAGTGGCTACTCATCATGGCTAAAAGGCTGAAATTAAGCTAGACACTAAGCAAAACAATATCAAATTAACATATAAAAAGGGTTAAGTGTGGGAATTAAAGAAAAGACCTAAAACTTTTAATGTGTGTTAAAACTTCATAATTAGGTCACAAAAGTGAGATACTTTGGAAATAAAAGAATAAATGATGATCCATGCATCAATTGAACACATAAACAAGTTTGAAAAGCCAAATCAGAAGTAAAATCAATGTCTTAAATGTTCAATTAAGCACATGTAAAAATTTGAAAGCAATTGGACATCATTTAGGCTTAGAAATAAATAGATTACAATTAGGTCCTTCATGCATTACATTTCTACCCTTCAAAACTCCTTCTTGGACCTTTTTGCAAGCCGCAGGGACCCTTCTGTATGACTGCAAGGCCCTTCCAGTTATAGTTCTTTTCACTTTTGGACCTGCACGCTATTCTTCTACCCCTTCGTTCAAGGGTCTTCCTGCAAGTTTTCCCTCATTTCAGAGAGAAGCCTGTGTTCTTCACGCGCACTGTAGCACGCGAAGAACACAGCCATTCTCGACCGTCCATCGCACTTTTGATCTCGATCTGCGGCTGGATTCTATTGGAACCTTCGCGCGATTCGGTGCGTGCGTTCACCTCTCTTCCCAGATCACATCTGACGGTCAGATTTCCCTCTCGACTCGCCCCGCGCTCTACTCATCTCATCCTCACCGCCGGCCTAATTTTGATTAACCTCACCCTTGCGGTGATTCCAGTCACTGAGCTGCTATTTAAGCACCTCAGTGGTGTCGTGCGCAAAGGATCGCTCCCTCCTACATCTCTTAGCGATCAGTTCGTCCACTCCAGTCTCTCCTCCTCACCTAGACCCTGATTTCACAGCCACCGGCTGTGGAATCATCGCCTGCTCTCGACCCTCCTCGTCGCTAAGGACCTCGTAGCACCTGAGGACGACCCTGGAGTCTCACTAGCAGACTCTTCCCTCCGCTGGAGTCACCCTCCTCCTTTCTTCCTCCTTAGCCGCCGGCTAAGGACCCATAGGTCCCATTCTTCCTTTTAGTTTAGGTTTTTAATTCTGCACAAGTAGTGTTAGATTTAGTTTGCAGTAGTTTAGAATAGATTTAGTTTTAATTGTTAGTGTTTAATGTTAGCTTTAGTTAGATTAGTATTAGGAGTAGAATTAGTATTAGATCCCCTCCCTCACCTCCTCTGATCAGTCCAGATCAGAGGGGAAGAATCATCTGTTCATTGTTCAATTTATCTCCCTCTTCATGTTTTGTTTTTCCATCATCCAAATTCTGATTCTTGTTTTTCCTTTTTAACGACGAATTTTTCATCAATCACCCACACATCCTGACCCAATTTCAGATCTGATGGTGCACTGCCTCAGATCTGAAAGTGGCGTCACAAGCACCATTTGGGGCTTCTCACTCACTCCATTTGTTTCACAAAAGCCCCTCTGTTTTAAATGGATTGCCTCAGTTTGTCAGAGCACTTTTGATTTGGATTTTAAAGGATTTTTACTCTCTGAAATGTTTTGACAGATCTGACAAATTGAAGGGTTTTTTGGTTTTCATTGTGGGCAAGGACTCTGAGAAGTTCTCTGGTGACAGAGAACCAATCAGAAGAGCCTTTCATGATTCTGTTTATACTTTGTTTTGAATGCATTCGCTAGCTTCCATTAAATTTCCTTAATGCATTCTTAGTCTCTTTTTGCTATTTCAGAACTGCCATACACTATTTGTGTTGATGATCATTTCTGTATGGTGATTCTCTAACCTAAGGAGTTTTCCATACTCCTTAAGGTTGCAAGAAACTGGGATTGTGTTTCTTTGGTTTTAATTGATCGAGCTAAGTCTTCCTTCATGCTGTCTATGGCATTAGGAAGACTAACTCAATGCCATTTGAATGTTGATCTGAAAGGATGCTTCTGATAAGGTTTTTCCTAATGAGTATTTGAGCTAAATTTACATGAGATTTTCGTGAGATTTAAACCCCTTTCAGATTTGGATTTCATCTCTTCAATGTTTAGTTTGTTTTGAATTTAATCTTATTCCCAGTTATACAGCAACATGCTGCATCTAGCAGCTACATTCCCCTCTTCTCTAAACTCCCTTCTTCCCTCATTTCCTAACTTCCTACTAAAACCTAATCATACTTATTTTAAAACTGTAAATATACCTATTCATAGTATTATAACTATAGCATATCAGTTAGATACATAGTTATACTGTAAATATGTATAAAACCTGTACAGCAATTCATATACATATGTAATCTATGTAAAAATATGTATATATACTAATCTATTATGTATGTATTTACTGATTTATGTATATATGTATGTACAGATTTATATTTACTTATTTAGTAGCTAAGTTAATAAGTTAGAGCAATAATCAAGTAAATAAATCTATAAAATTGGGAATATATATATATATATTAAGTAATTTAAGTTAGTCAAAGTATAATTATACCTAGTATAACTTACTGTAACTTAGTTTTAATTTTAAACACCCAGAACTGCTATTTTAGCCTAAATAAAACATAAATAAATTCGTAAAAATACAATAAAAATATGTATTAAATATTTAAGTATGTAAATTAAAACTGTTTAAGGTCAATTAGACCATTTACTAATTATTTTATAAGTAATTAACTATTTAATCACCTAAATCAACCTGTATAATCAGCCTAGTTTAGCGAATTTATTTGTATAGTAAAAATATTTAAAATTAAAAATTAATTAATCAATTATGTAGTATTACGTAAATATTTTATTTACCATATTTTATTTTATTTTTTTTAATAATTTATGGCCCCCAAATCGAGGGCCAAAAACGCGCACAGACGCAGCTGCGTCTGATTTCCAGCGCACGATGTGGCGCTGGAATAGCGCCACATCGTGTGCTGCAAACCAAACGCAGCCATATAAATATAATTTATACTATACCTGAAACAGTCGTCAAGGCGCAGGGCACCCGAAACACTGTCTGTTATTTCCGGTCCGATTACCCGATGTGTGCTGAAGTTTGATATGCGTGTGGGGCCGGGGGCCCGAGCGTGTGGGAGCTTTAATTTCGTTGGGCTGAGGCCTGACGCTAAGATTGTAAATGGAAGTAAGCCACCAAATCTTAGATTAGGGCGCGCTTAGTAGAGGTCTGGTCCCACCCGTAGGGTGCTGTGTATCCCTCAAAAAGCGCGCCCGCTAATTAGAACACATTTTACACTAAGGACGTTAGCCTAACCCCGTCTCCACCGCAGCCTCTGAAATACCTCAAGAGACAAGAGTTAAACACAGAAGAAAATGAAAGGACAGACGACTTAAAAAAAAGAGAGAACACGAGATAACAAGAACAGAAAAGACTTACTGTACATACAGCAGTAGAATAAGTAAACCCACATAATTACTAACAGAATAAAATGACACTATAAACGTAGCTAAAGACCTCAGTTTTGCCTTTTAGGTTGTATATAGTGTTTTCTGAGATTTAGCGACGTTTATATCTGTCACTAAAACTGATATATATGTCACTATAAATAAAAGACTAGTAAGTTAAGTTTTTACACTATGGTATCCTAATGTAGTATGAACTAACATATTAGTGTTAATAGTATAACTTGTAAATACATAGTTTAGAGTATAATAATAGATTGTTTGATGCTTGTTCATAGTTAGTATTTTTGCAAGCACTTCTTAGTAACTAGGTAAATAAAACATTCATTCATTCTTTAAGTGTAAAGTTTCTTTTTGAATAAGAAGACAATTTTGGAGATAATCAAAGAGTGACCGAATTAAATTCAATAAATTGCCTCCCAGAGAACGACCTGGAACAAAACCAGTAAAAATTAGATAAATAAGCAAATGATAATAATGGTTGTAATGACTGGTACTCACCCATACTCACCACTATACGACATCCTTAATGTTATATTATACACCCTATACTACAACGACATGATCATAACAATAATTATTCATCATCATACAACCATTGTGTTACATTACACACATTACACCATTACACCATCAATAGCCATGGATGAAGAGCCTGGATGTAGTCCCGAAGTTGCTGGTGGATCAACCGGGTTTCCCTCTTACTGGATCCCATGTACCCGGTTTCTCTTCTTTCCCCATTTCTGTGGTTTAGGGGGCCTTGGCTCCATTGATCGTTCCACCTCAATCCTTAGGAGCTCGCGCCCGGCCATTTAATCCCATTATACTTTTCCTACTCCTCGAGGGGAGTGGAAAAGCATGAATTGAAAGTACGAGGAGGGGATTAGGAAGAAGGAGTGGGTTGATAGGAGGTCGATGATGCCAACAAATGCTGTCGTCAACCCGGCCACTATGAATGTGGCCATCTGGTTGAGGTGCTTGTTGTCGTCGTAGACGTACAGGGGAAGGCTAATCTCCTCCTTTGGCATTACTTGTGGTTGCCAAAGCCCACAACCTATTGGCCAATGGGGAGAGATGCCCCTCTTGGAAGCCCAGCTTGAGTAGCATCTTTGTGAATAAGGCGTCTACTATGTTGTTGATGAGGTGTGGCTCATCATAGCTAAAATGCCCAAGTTAAGCTAGCAACTCGGGTAAACACTATCACTTAACACAAGAAATGGGTTAAGTGTGAGAATTAAAGAAAATGACCTAAAACATCCAATTTGTGTTCAAAATGCATAGTTAGGTCAATTAATGAGATATTTTATTCATAAATGCAAAATGATGATCCATTGCAAAATTGAATACATGAATGAGTTTAAAAGTGCAAACCAAATGTTCAATTAACTTCTTAAATATTTAATTAATCTTCAATAAAAATTTCATTGCATTTGACATCATTAGGACCCCACATTAATGACTTTACATATAGGTCCTTATTTCAGTCACATTTATTCACATTTAAACTCCAAGGGATCTATTTGAAAGTTGTCAGGGACCCATTTGTAAAAATTTTGGACCGCAATGTTATGTTTCTTTTCACTTATAGGTACCATTGCAAATGTTATACCATTTCACCTATAAGGGCTTTCATGCAATTTTTCCAAAGGACTTGCAGTGCACCCGATCCACTATTCACCGAAGAACACAACACTCAGCAGTCGTTGATCTCTTGTGCTCTTAATCCGACGGCCGATCATCCACCTCTGAGCATGCGCCTTTGCGCAAGGGACCCTTGCCTCTTCCAGATCCCATGTAGTGACTAAAATTTGGTTTTAGTTTCTCGCGCACCTATCCTCCCTATCTCCACCGTCCATGCCCTAATCGCCTAATCACACCTCGCAGTGCTTGTTTACACGCCTAGTTAAGAAGCACCTCAGACCCTTGCGCGCACTATTTGCTCCTCCTCCTACATTCTTGAGTTGGTCCTTTCTTCCCTCCAATTTCCTCTCCTCATCAACCTATGTTCCTCCGCCTGAGTGATAGAATTCCATCTTCTGCAATTTCTCCTCGCCACTAAGGATCTCATAACACCTGAGGGCAATCAGAGCTCCACTAGCAAGTTTTCCCTCTACCGAAGTGTTCAATGGACGTTTCGTGCGGATTTAAAGGCGTATTACGTTGCAGTAGAACCGACAAAACGTTTAAACAAATAATTTTATTACTCGAACAACTAGAGTATCCGAGGTCGAACACAGGGAGCAAACTCAGTACTTTGTAAAACCCAAGAATACAACTGTTAAATGCAAATATAATTGATTCAAAGAGTTTTTAAGAAAGATGTAAAAAAATAGAATTAGACGTCTGATTTATGTATCAGACGTCTTAAATGTGATCTTTCTTTCTCTTTTTCTTCTTCTGCTTTGCCTTTCGGATCTCTTTGCAATCTTCCCTTGTCCTTCTTCTTCTTCTCCTGCGAAGACTTCTAACCTTTCTGTTTCTTCTGTCTTGCTTCTCCTTTCTTCGTTGCCTTCTTCTTCTTCTTTGTCTTGCTTTCTTCTTCTTCTTTGTCTTGCTTCTCCTTTCTTCTGCAGCGGCCACGTCCTTCTCCTGCAATCAGCCTGCCTGCACAGGGGAACAAAACCTAACCCTTCTCCCTCTACCCGCGCGTGTCTCTCTCTCAAGCAATTCACTCTAACCGCTCTACCAGAGCCACAGTCTCAATCGGGTCGGATCGTACCCGGGACCAGGCGCACCTGCAGGTGTGTGATGCGCGAGGAGTGCGTAGGTCTAGGTCGGGTCGGATCCGCCAGGTCCGCGTGGTCAGGCCGCGGACGAGGCGGGTGGGGTCAGTGAGGGACCTCACCCCTGTGCTTTCGAGGCAGTAAACGTATATCACAAAAACTCTTTATACCATACCTGTGCCTTGAGATTCCACGATGTGGGACTAAGCGTTCCGCCCTTCCTTTGCGTGCGCCCGCAGACTCTCGTGTGCAATTGCCCACGCTGAAGGCCCTGCTGGTGCTCCTTGCTGAACTCAGTCACCTCGCAACACTTGCGAGAGTCTGCTGCACCTGCTGCTGCTCCAAGCTTCCTGCTGCTTCGACTGTTAATGGCGGCCGGGGCATTCACCTGAGCTTCCACAGAACGGCCTATTGGCCCAATTAGAATAGTTGGAAACCTTCGCCGTAGCACGGCGAAGGCGGTGGGTGATGCTGCAGGTTGCCGGTCGGCCTAGGCGTGCCCGCCTAGGTTAACCTGTGGCCGGAGATGGTGGGTTGTTCGGGGGGTGGTTATGGAGGTCTGGAGTGGCAGTTGTGGGGTGGAGCGAGTTCCTGGTGGTGAGGCGGAGCTCACGAGGTGGTTGGCGAGCCGTGTGGAGTGGCGGAGTGGTGTGGGCGGCTCGCCGGAGTTCGGTCGGTGATGTGGAAGATGAGGGTGGTCAGCGTCGGTCGAGGGGTAATCAGATGCGATAACAGGGGGAAAAGAGAGAGGATAGGATGGAGAGGAGTTCTAACCTAATTGTAAGGACGAAAGGGGACAGAAGGCGGACAGCAGTACTTGCTGTCGCCGGAGAAGATGACACCCAGTGGGGGAGAACGGCGGCGACGACGGGGCTGAGGCGGCGTGCGCTGGTACTGCGCGACGCGGAGGGAGGTCAGGAAGCTAACTCTGCCACTGGTTTTGTGGCAGAGCGAAGAGGGAGGGGAGGGGGGCTCGCCGGAGCTAGCTGGGGTATTTGGCCGAGCAGGAGGAGAGGAATTGAAGGGGGAAACTCGGCCAAATCAAGCTCAAGATGAGTGGCCGGGTCCGAGGGGTGTTTTATAGGTGCTGGCCGCTCCTATCAGAGCGTGAAAGACGCGCAATTAGGTCAGCCGGTTCGCCGGAGTTGGAAGGAAGAAAGATACCCATATCTCTCGTGCGTTCGCACGAGAGATTGGGTTCACACCAGCGAATTTGATTGGCTTTAGAAGGAAGGGAATTCCTCAGAGAATCTCCCTTCCTTTTCTGGGAGAGAATCTCTGAGGAATTAGAGAGCCATCTCTCTCGAAACTTCGTCGGAGCTCGGTTCTGCCCTAGCAATGGCGGCAGGACCGGTTTGCAAAGAAGGCGAGGAACCTAGGGGGCTCTCTGCAAGGATATTCAAAAGATAGGGACCTCTTTGTGATTTGGGTGTAGTAACTTGCAAAGTAGGTCAAGATGACCTCCCCTTAGGTCCAAATTTTGGTACAAACCTAATTTGGCCCTAAAGAATCCAATGGTGAAGTTGGATTTTAGGTTTGACCTCTTTTGACTGGACATTTTGCGTAAAAACCCAAATTAGGTTAATTGAAGAGCTAAGACCCTAATCTAGGTCAAACTAGGTTCCAAAGGCCAAATTAAGTGTTCTAAACCCCAGAGGATGTTTTTCTATGATTTTTAGAGGGTTTGCTTGATTTTTATTCTGACTGGAACCTTGTTAATTTAAGCGGGTCTGTTTTAGGGTTACCAAGTGTCATTTAATTCTTAGATTGCACATAAACCCATTTCTGATTAATTCAACCCACTTTGGACTATTTGACCTATGTTTTGCTTCTGAGAAATCCCGTTTATGTACTGCAATGGTAAAATTGCAGTTTTAACCTTTATTTCATGTTTTCTTCTCAGAGCACTTGTTCCTTTAGTTAAGCCTTCTTCTAGGTTATGTAGGAGCTTTTATCTTCTTTATTAGGTCAAAATGAGCTAGTTATGGCTCATGATGAGGCTCTCATCACGAAGCCTCTTCCTCCTTTCTCGCTACAGCCACCAGCTTCAATTTCTCCCAAGGTCCCATTCTTTTGCTAGATTAGGTTTTCCTACTTTCTAGATTAGTTGTAGTACCTGTTAGTGTAGTGTAGATTAGTTAGGTGTAGTTTAGATGTTGAATTTTATGAGTGATTAGCTTAGATTAGAGTTAGATTAGATTAGATCGATTTCGCCCTCTATGCTCAATTCAAATCAGAGAGGTGTTTTTCCACCTCCATTTCGATCCATTCCGCTCCCTCTTCACCTCGCAATTCACGTTCACCCACTTGGTGCACTCTAGTCATCAATCACCCATTCACAAGTGCATTTAACAAATCTGAAGTTCATTAGCTTTCAGATCTGTTAAAGCCTCAAAATCAAGTTGAGGGCATTCCATTCAGCCCAAACAATCACAAATGCCCTCTAACTGGTTTGAGTTGGTCAGAATTTGATGATTATGGTGAATTTTGGTTTTGATGAGCAATCAAGCCAATTTCTAATCAATTGCAGCTTATTTGGATTGAATCATCAAAATTGAGTTTCTCTGAGTTTAAGTGAATGAATTGCAATGGTTTTAAATCCACTTGATCAAATCTTTAATGTTTGAAATTTTCGCGCCTAATTTTTCATATCCTATACCTAAGTTTTTACATTATTTGGATAGCAAATGCCAAGGAAATTAGTGGTACTAATTATAGGCATTTGCAATGATCCAAATGCTTTTCAAGGATCACTTAGATCTCTTGAATACTGATTGATAGTGTTCAGGGAGATCAAGTAATCGGATCACTTGTGATCCACACTAAAAGCCCAAAATAGGGCTACATGAATTCTTGTCTCATTCTGATTTTTAAAGAATCAAATGGTGTTTCCAAGGCTTTAATGGAGAATTAGAGTTGTTTTGAGATGATTTCAAAACCTAATATGATCTTCTTCTTTACACTATCTATAATGTAAAGAGGAGATTACATTAGGGTTGTTTGAGAAGTTTAAAGAATGAGAATTGGCTCTATGGATTTCATATCTGTAGACATGGTTTTCAAAGGATTTTGGACAAATTTGATTTGTTAGAGGCATGTTTTTGGGAATTTCATGCCTTAGATTAGACCTTCTCAGGTTTGATCTAAGGTGATTTCAATTGGCAATAACAATAGCAGCTGCTGGGTTTTCAAAGGGCAAGGTGCTACATTTGTTGGCAGCAAGAGCAGCAGCAATAGCAGTTGAATTAGCTGCTGGAAATGGTTGATCTTGGCTGCTGAATTGTGACAGCAGTAGCTGCTGTCTTCAAGTAGCTATAAGTCTGAACATATGGATTTGAGTTGAAATTGTAATGGTTTAAAGAAGATGACATGTTATATTTTGTTAGAATTTGATGTACAAGCATTCATGTACTTGAAATGAATTGTAATTTAATTTGAACTAGTTGTAGGTACCTTTTGAAATTCATTGTCAGCTAATGGAATTGAGTTAACTATCCAAATGAATTTGCATGAGGATAAAATTAAAAATCCTATTTAAATGTTTGAACATCTTTTATGTGAAGTGCTGGACATGTTTGAGTGTTTGAGTTGTTTTTCCAGCACATAGAACTCAACTTTAGGCCTTAGGTTTCACTTTAAAACATTAATTTAAGCCTAGTTTAGGTTTGATTGTAAATAAATAAAAAATCATAAAAAAATCACAAAAAAATAAAATAAACATGTCTTGAGTAAGATCAAGTATTTCTTTAAATGTGTGCAGAATTTCAAAGTATTCTAAATCCCCGACTTGGAAAAACAAACAAGCCAACGGTTCGGTCTACTTTTGAATTCAATAAAAGAACCAAAATGCAAAACACCAAAAAGAGTTCTTCTCTCTCTCTCTTCTCACTCTTTCTCTCTCATCTCTTATCTCTATTACACATATAAAAATCATAAAAAATCATAAAATACTCGAAAATGCCTAAAAATACCATGTATATTGTATTTATACTTGTAAATATAATTTAATACTAAGCTATATGTAGATATCATAATACATGTAAATAATGTACATAAATAACTTATACTTTTATTCTATATATTTTAATAAGTATCTAGGATGATTTATTGTATATATAACTTTATTGTATAATTATATATTAATTTATATTAAAGTAAATGTAAATAATACTAAGTAATTATAAATACCTATGTACATACCCGTAATCATATTCATTACTATACATACATATTTAACTAATTATTATATACTATACCATACCTGTATATTAATTTAATTATATAATTATTGTAGGTAATTAAGTTATTAAGTTAATTAAGTTATTAACTTAAAATGAAATAAATTAGTAAATTAAGTTAATACTGAAGTAATCTATACTATATACTTGTGTAGTATTTTTTTAGGTATGTTTGACCAATTAACGTATTATAATATTATTTTAAGTATATTTGACCTGTTAACATAATCTATACTAAAGTAATCTATATTGTATAATTGTATAGTGTTATTTTAAGTATTTATAACTAAATTATTAGTATAACTATTTAAAACATGTATTTAATTGTAAATAAATTAAAATAAATGTTCTAAAATAAATTTAAAATGTGTAATAATCAATTTATTATATAAATTAACTATGTATAAGGTCATTTGCACTATTAATTTATCAACTTGTACTTTAATTAAGAAAGTAAACATTAAATTAATGTGTATAATTCCCTAACTTTAACTAATTTTAATATATATTTAAATAACTTATTTTTGTAAATTAATTATACAATTAAATAACCCTATATAAGGACTTTCCAAACATGTAAATTAATTACAATTTGGAATTAATTTCGACCCTCAAATCGAGGGCCAAAATTATGAAATCAGATCGCATTGCAACGTGGAAAAGCATTCAATTGAGCGTGGCTTTAGCGCCATATCAGAGAGTGACGTGCCGTTGCAGCAATATACAAGGTTTTTGGTGCGTTGGCTATCCAGTCGTCAAGCGTCGGGCGCACCATTACCTATACCATCCCCTCTCTTCTCATGAGCATATTGAACAATGTATGGGCTGGGAGGCATACACTGTGCTAGGTCTGATATTGGGCCTATTATGGGCCTAAAATGAAATAGATTAAAACACACATTAATAGAACTATGAGCCAGCTTAGTAGTGGTCTGATCCCACTCCATTAGAGTGTTGTGTATCCCACGAAAGGTCTACCCGCTATTAAAAAACTAATTTTTGGTTTAAATGAATCGAACCGAAGAGAAAAAAAAACTAAGTGCTGAGCGACTAAGTGTTGGGAGCCTTACTGTGTGTAAGGGAGAGAGCTATGCATGTGAGCAAAAATTGGCTAAGTATTGTGAGTGTTATGCTTGTGTGTGAGAGGCTAAGTGTTGAGTCTTGTGAAGTTGTAAGTGTTTGTGTGTGTATAAGGTGTATATTAGTATATGTATAGTATATAGTATATAAGTATATAATATAATAGTATATGTATATGTATAATAAATTAAATATGCATAACATATGTATACGGATGTACAGTGTGTGTGTATATATATATATATAAGTAGAGTATAAATAGAATTGTATATAAATGTTTGAGCCTTATATATATATATATAAATAAACTCTAAGGCTTTAAGTGAGAGTTATATTCGTCACTGTAGATATGGACAAATGTCAGTAAATATAGTATTTTGCCTTATGTTTTGTACATATCTTTACTAAGGCTATAGCGACACATATTTATGTTACTATATATATAATATATGTTATTAGAGTTAATATTATATGTTAATATATTTAGTCTAGTATATATTAGTAGTTATTTTTGTACCTATACTTAGGTATTAATTAGAATAGTTGTATATAACTAACATAGAGTAATTATACTCAATTTTTGATACTTGTTTAGTTGTAAATATGTTTAAGGAATTGTAGTGAACATTAATTAATTCTTTTGTACATAATTGACCAACTCATACATTATTTGATTCATTAATCCATTTTGTAAATATAGACATTTTTGGAATAAAAGAATATTTTTGGAATATAGAGAGTGATATATATCAATAACTGTCTCCCAATGAACGATTTGAAATAAATCAGTAAAAACTATGTAAACAAATAAAATGACGCGACATCTGTTTGTATTATAACATCTATACTACGATAACGACAACATTAAAACGTCGTTTTTAACATGCAAACAGTTTTCACGACTAGCTACCTTTGTCTACCAAAAGCCTGGGCTGTAGCTACCCTACCAAGAGGAGTGTCACTAGAAATGGATCCGTGTGCTCTGCTAGATCGGGTAGAGAGGCGAATAGCTTGGACGCCACTTGCTTGATTGTACCCCTTTCGCCCCACCGAAGAGTGGGGAAGGCGCACGGAAGTGCCAACTCAGAAGAAATGGCTTGTTGGCCTAGTGCAACGTTAACCCCAAAGATTAGCTTGACCTCTGGGCTGATAAGTTCAGGCAACGAGAGGTGAGCATCTTGGGATAACGCAGGCATTGCTGCTAGGACTTGGCGGTGGCAGTCTGTCGGGGGTAGCTAGGGTGACACTACTGGCTTGGTCGGGCGAGCTATCGACCCATTTGGCTCCTGGTCTATGAGAAAGACCATATTGACTCCTCGAAGCTGCTGGAGCTTCTCCTTATAGTAGTCTTTCGAGCCCTCCATGGGCCTCTTGCCTTTGTTTGGGCCCTCATTTCATCTGATGAAGTGGGCCAAGTTTCCATGCCAAATTTGAGACTCAATCTGGTCGCACAGATCGTGGCAGTCTTTGGTGGCATGACCCCAAGCCTTGTAGTACTTCCAGTAGGGCCTGGAGTCAACCTTCCTCTTCATGGGCTTTTGCAGGGGCAACAAGTCCTTGTCCGTGGACCAAACCTCCACCAACACGTCCTCCTGGCTCATGGCCATGGGAGTGTATTCTTTAAAGGACTCTCGCCTTGTCTAGCAGGGTCCCTGGTTGC
The DNA here is from genome assembly GCA_037157565.1 of Thalassia testudinum. Lineage (NCBI taxonomy): Eukaryota > Viridiplantae > Streptophyta > Magnoliopsida > Alismatales > Hydrocharitaceae > Thalassia > Thalassia testudinum. Next base: position 43,581,329 of record JAZHRO010000065.1, read on the forward strand.
GACCCTTAGTGGGTTGGTCGCTCCTTTGGTCGTGGAAGGTGGCCCTTCACTTGTGGAATCAGCCACTTCCGCAGATGAACATTAGAGCAAGTTTGCCTAAGGCCCTTCTTTCCTTTATGGGGCTGGCATCATCGCCATATCCTTTAGCCAACTGGCTGTGGGAGTCGAAGGATTTGTCCTGTTCCACGAATCTCACAACTTTGTCCCATAGCTCTGCCATGTCTCTAGGCAGGAAATCGTCAATGTCGTACCAGAACTTAAGTCAGGAGGCCTGATTTGAAGTACTGGATAGCTATGGCATTGTGGGGCCTCTTTCACTTGAAGTACTGAGTCTTAAACCGGTCTAGGTAGGATCGAAAAGTCTCAGTCTTCCGCTGTCTAATTTCCAACACCCTTTGTTGTCCTACAAAGTATTGGCAGAACTTATCTGCCAATTCTTGGAGGCAAGCAATCTGCTCAACTGGTAGGTTGTTAAACCATTCATGGGCCATGCCTGACAGATATGACGGGAGTACTTGGCAGAGTACTCCGTCAGGGCAACCGTGCTACAGCATCATCTAGCAATAGCTCCCAACGAAACTATTGGGGTCTGTCATCCCGTCGTATGGGGCCATGACTAGCTGCTTAAATTTTTCTGGCAAAGGGGTCGTCATCACCTCCTCTGTGAATGGATAGGTGGTGACATACGCGCGTGGGCGTATACCCCTCATTGCTCGGATGACTTAGCCAACAATCCCCAGGATGGAGCCCCCGCCGCTAATGGACAGGGGATGAGCACCCAACTACTCCCCCAACAAAGGCGGGAATGGAGCTGTCAATAGGTTGGGGGGAGCTTCACCTCGCTGGCTACTAAGCTCATGCTTTAGCTTTTCAAGCTATTCACACAAGCGAGTGTTTTCTTCTTCCACCATACACAAGCGAGCGTCGGGGCTCGAACTCTAGAACTCCTCCAGCTGGGTCTTATGGAACTCTCGGATCTGTTTGATCTCGAGGAGTTTGTCGGAAAGAGACTAATGCTCCACCTTTAAGGTCTCCAACCTAGCTTCATACTCCTCCCTTGCTTGTATCTTGAGGAGGTGGTCTTGCTAAGGGGTCTTGAGCAGCCGGTCAGGTTGTACCAACTTCCCTTTATTGGGATCGATGTGCTGATGGTGTCTTCTGGACATGGAGATGTTGGACTCTGCCTGGGCCTTCTCGGGGTGGCTGTGAGTGGAGTTGCAAGTGGTTGGGGCCATCACCAGGATTTTTGATCAAGGAAGGATATCAAAGGAAGATCGCTTCTCACAAACGGTCCCAGTTAATTGAGCACCTTGGTAGAGGGAGGATCTAACTCAACAATCACATAGGAAAGCAATCACAAGAAAGAGACATGAGATTAGTGATCCAATTCTACCACAATGAGTGTACATCTAAGGGGAGGGCAATGTTCCTGTAAAATCTATTAGAAATAGTGGTGTTACAATCTCTTGGAGTTTTTTCTCTTGGATTGCATGAAGGGTATCTTGTGAGGTATTCCTTCTCTATTTATAGTTATAGAGTGTTGCTACAGCGAGAAATCTAGCGAGATCTCCTCCCACGATCTTGTCGTACTCCTTGGTATGTCCGCCGTCAGGGTATTAATTGTGCAGATAACCCCATGCTTACTGCCATTGTAGGCATCATAGGTGGTGTTACCATCTTTTTTACTTTGGTAGCACTGAACCTTCTAATGTAGTCAGGCCTGTCCGGGTTTGGGCCCGCTTGGGCGTAGGTGGGTCGATTGGGCTGGATTCACCCATTTGCTTTGTGTCCAGGTAACCGAATCCTTTTTGGGCTGTGTACGAAGTTTTAAGTCTGAGGGTGCTTTTTGCCCCTCATTAGGTTGAAGGAGGAGAGTATGTAGAGGGAGAAGGAGGAAGGAAAGGAGAATGTGGAGGGAGAAGGAGAGAAGAAGAAGAATGTGTAGGAGAAGAAGAATAAGAAGAGGAGGAGGAAGGAGAAGAGGGAAGGAGAGAGGAGGATGGGTCAAGAAAGATAGAGCAAGGGGAGGTGCGAGTGGAGAGAGCGAGGGCCAGAAATTATGTGCTGAAGAAGAGAGTGGGAGGGAGCCGGTCGCAAATTGAGGGAGAGGATTGTGGTCATGAGAGGGAGAGAGAAAGCCAAAGGACGAAGGAATGTGGAGAGGAGCATGAGTCGTGAGGAATAGAGAGGGTGCAGGAATGGGTTATGTGCGTAGAGATAAATAGAGAGAGAGAGAGAGGGATCCCAAGTAATGTCTACATGAGTGAGAAGGGCTTTAGAAAGAAAATGATTGAGGCACCAAATTCGACACCAATTTTTACACCCCAGTTCGAGCTGGCAAGCTAGCTATGTGTCTTCACGTGCTCATTGCCATCTTGGCATGCCAAAGATATGGTTTGGTGGATAAGTTTTCCTTCCAAGAGTTGATGGGAGATGGGATGGTGCACATCCTTGGTGCAGGCTCGTCATTTCAGCAAGGTAAGTTGGGGAGGTTCTGCCAAGAAGAGCCTCGAGGACTTCAAGGAGGATCAATGGGCTCAATCCATATGGGTGGATCAACATTATCTCGCTAGTGTATGTCTTCCCTGCGGCAGTGATCGTAGAAGGATCTAAGTGGGTGGAAGGGTACAAGAGTGCAATTGGGAAGGTTGGTACCCTCTGGACCTTGTGGTGGTGGATTGCACTGTCGGGGATCTTCTAGCATCTTTATAACCAGACATCGTACCAGGCGATGGATCAGATCAACCGCTGAGCTTCTTGGTGGGGAACACCATATAGAGGGTGCCGGTGATCGCCGTGATGATGTTGGTGTTCAGTAACCCGATCAAGACTTTGAATGCCATGGGTTCGACCATTGCCATCTTCGGGACTTTCCTATACTCACATGCCACCATGAGGAAAGGTTGGTTTTTGTCTTATTCCCACCCATGAATGACTCAAGAGTAGAAGAATTGTTGGGTCTTGTTGTTTGGTATTTTTGTTGGTCGATCTGTTCGACGTGACATGATTATTGCTTTATTTATTTATTTTTTTAGATCATGCTATTGTTTTCGTTGGGAATTGCACGATCTGGGCGTGGAATCTCCCTGCTGGCAACCTGCTATTAGGAGGAGAGAAATTGAGAGTTGGAGGAAGTGTTCTTTTATTAGTGATACCAACTTAGCAAACAATAAAGAGGATCCATCTCTTTTATAAAGAGTATGGAATCCTAAAAATAGAAAAAGAGCTAAAAATAGTAAATTAGACTAATCCTGACCAATTACCAAAAATAGAAAATCCAACAAATCTATTAAGTAAAAATGGGCTAAAGACTTCTTTCCTAACTGTAGCAGTCGATGCCTCCTTTCTCCTCGAGTTGCCGGTTCCTCTCCACGTGGCTGCCCACGTAGTTAGCACTGTCATGTGGCATCGCCTTCTCAACACTCCCCTGCAAGTCGAAACCGGGGAGGTTGATGACTTGGATGAGGCTAATTGCCCCACCACTCTTCTTCTCCATGATTAGTAGTTGTTGAAGCAGCGGAGAGTCTTGCTGTGACATTAGAGGATGACACTCTCATAGGCACCTTGCTAGTTGTCACAATCGTTGCCTCCGGCTTCCTTTCTCCCAGAATCATGGTCTTGAGTTTCTCCAACTCCTTTGGAGAGAGATTGGGAAGGCTAGAAGAACTTGTGGACGATTGCTCTCAAGGAGCTTCTTGAACTTCTTCCAGCACTTTTTTGGGACATGATTGTCCTTGCCACAATGAATGCAGGGAGTACGACCTGACCCACAGGCTCGACTCCCTCCTGAATTTGTGGAAGCTAGAGCAAAGCTTCCCATCGATGTAGGCGCCTCCATAACAAGGACCTCCATCTCGACCAAACGTCGGTAAATACTTGCCATATTTATCTTGCCCTTAGAGGCGAGAATCTGATCTCGTACAGATGAATACCTCGAATGCAGCCCCGCAAGAAGCTTGGCCACCTACCATTAGTTCCGGTTCTTCGATTGCTTCTCACAACAAATAGGGTCCAAAATCTCCAACTCCTCGAAAAGTGACTCCATCTTCATGTAATATTGTGCCAAAGAGAGATTGCCTTGCGTCGTAGTCTAGATCTGTGTGTAGAGGTTGGTAGCATAGACCTTGTTTGATTGGAAAGTGTATCCCTCCTCCAACGCATTCCAGATCTCGTGCGTGGTTTTCTTATAGAGAAGGTTTGATTCGATGGATAGATCAACGAAGTTGATGATCCAATTCATCACCATGTAATTGTCCTTTTCTAACTTCTTCTTCATGGACTCCTTGATTTTTGGGACTTCCTCGAGGAGTAGACTCAACTTATCATGACCTCCCACAAAAATCTGGAATGCCTGAGCCCAAAGCACATAATTGGATTCACCGACCAATTTGATTGTGGTCCCTTGGGCCATCAATCTTGTATCTGCCACAACCACTTTCTGATCGGATTCCACCATCTCTTCCTAATCTAATCACACAAGGACAAGATCGGGAGAGGCGAAGAGAAGCCCCTCCCGCACCAAGATGTGCAAAAGATCTCGTAGAAAAATTAAATCCCACAAATCGTACGCTCTGATACCATGTTGGGAATTACACGATCTGGGCGTAGGATCTCCCTGCTGGCAGCTGTTTAACGCACTGAATCGGGGTTTTAAAATCGCTTCGTTGTAATATAGCTGAAAATAGCACGTCAACAAATACAATTTATAGCTCGAAGAAATCCGAGGTTGAACACAAGGAGCAAGTGTTGCAATAAATCACAAAATTGCAATTCTATCACAAAATATCAATATATGATGAAATCTCTAAGCTCAAATGATATGTATATATGAATAAATGCTGATAGTGTAAAAAGATTAGGGTAAAATGGTGATTTGAATCAGCAATTACCTAATTACAATAATGCCAAATATCTCAACAATATCAACTAAGTTTAATCCACGTAGGATAAGTGCACAGTGCACTCAAAACCAGCAACACAGAGGCAAGGCCTCTCTTTCTCAAACCTCAGGCTCAAGGGAAAGCACAACACAGAGCTCAACACCAACACCAGCAGAGGTAAAGGCCTCCCTCAGAAATCACTAAGTGTCGAGAGGAGGCAAGCAGAGCAAAACCCCCCTCCCCTCTCTCTCTTTTCTTCTTCCTTTCCCTTTCTTTCTCTTCTCTAATCGGATCTGGGTATACGGGTAAACAGTTCAGAGCCTAAACCCACGTGGCATGGCCGTGGGCGAGAGCATGCGAGGGGACCTCACCCCATGCTACTAAGGCGAATAGCTGAGGAGTGAAATTCAATTTATGTCGCACGAGCGCTCCAACAGTTTCCGAGGTGGGACTATCCCACCGAAGCTTTAACGCAAGCGTCCGCAGGTAGAATCTCCGTCAATTATAGCTGCAGCTGAGGGAATCTCCTCCAATTGGAGACCTGGCCACATGCCTGGAGTAGAGCCGCAGCACCTAGATGTATTGGCGATGAAGAACACAACTAGAACACGATGAACGAAGCTAGAGAAGACGTCATGGTGGAGGAGCTCCAGTGAAACACCTGAAAACCACAACACGGCCTCGCGGCCTCATTAAATTAGCTCAAGAGCTTCACGCGAGTGCGGTGAATGTGGTGGTGGCGATGGCGTGCTGTGGGAGTGTGTGTGCGTAGGGCGAGGTCAGGATGGAGCTGCGAAGGGGATGGAGTTTGGTAGGGTGGTTGAGTGGTCATGGAGAAGAATTAGTTGAGGCTTTTGATGTGGAAGTCAAGGCAAAGCTAACGGAGGTGGTGGCAGCGAGTTTCATATGGTGGAGCGAGCTGGAGGCATCGCCGGAGGTGTGCCGGCACTAGGAAGATGGAGGTGATGTAGGCGGTGCGTAGGTCGTGAGTGAGTTGTGGAAGAGTAAAAAGGAAAATAGAAGGAGAAGGGAAGTGATAGTGAGACTAAAAAGGGAAGTTAAGGGGCGGAAGGCTGCGGTGTTGGCCTACCGAAGTCGAAGCAGATGAAGAGGGCGACGAGTCGGCGACGTGGAAAGAAGCAGAGAAGCGCCCTCTCTTTGACCGGAGAGACGCGCGACGAGGAGAGGAAGACAATAGGTTGTCCAATTTGACTGTTGGACGGCCTGACGAGGGAGTGGAGAAGGACACTGGAGCAAGGTGCAGAGGTGGATGGAGAAGGAGGAAGAAGAGGGTTTCTCTAGCCAAAACTTGCTAAGGAACTTAGGTTCTTGCCCCTGCTCCTTTTATAGGCCATGGGAAGAGGTTTAAGGCTTGGAGACCAAGCTTCCAAGCTTGGTAAGCTCACCGGCAAAGGATACCCACATCTCTCATGAGTTCGCATGAGAGATTGGGAAAGAATTAGAGCCCACAAATAGGTTTGATTTGAAGGCAATTACTTGATAAATCTCCCTTTCAATTTTGAATGGATTCGTCAAGTAATCGCCACGTTCTTGCCAATCAAAGCTCATCGGAGTAGAATTCCTAATCGATAATGGTGGAGGGACCTTTTTGCAAAGAGTGACACCAAATATAGGGGATATTTTGTAAGGAATTCAAAAGATAAGGGGTTATTTGGGATAAAAAGAGTCAGACTTGGACTAAATTGCAAACTAGGTCAAGGCAATCTTTAATTAGGTTCAAATTTTGATACAAATCTAATTTTGACCTAAGGAATCCAATGGTTAAGTTGGATTTTGATTTTGACCTAGTTTAACTGTGTAATTTATGCAAAAACCTAAATTAGGGTAATAGTCTGTCTATAACTTTGTTTTAGGGTCAAAATGGGTTTTGATGGTCAATTCAAGCATGCTAAACCCTAGAAAATATTTTTTTATGAATTTTAGAGGGTTTATGTGAATTTTATCTTGACCAGAACCTTAGTTAATTAAGCAGGTCTATTTCTAAAATTTCAGATATTCATTAATTCTTGAAATACGCGAAAAATCAATTTTTGTCTGTATGAACCCAGTTATTAGACATTAATGACTAATGACCTTTAACAAACCCCAGGCATACCCGATGGTTATTCTGTATTTATGATGAGATGATAAACTTACATAAATAACCATGTTCTCATCTTTTCTTCTTAAAATAACTCTCCTTGCTCTAGAGACCTTCAACTGATGGGTAGGAGCTTTTATTGACTTTATAAGATCAAATTGAGTTAGTTATGACTCATGATGATGTTCCCATCAGCAACCTACTATTATGTGGAGAGAAATTAAGAGTTGGAGGAAGTGTTCTTTTATGAATAAGAACAACTTAACAAACAATAGAGATGATCCATCTCTTTTATAAAGAGCATGGAATCCTAAAAATAGAAAAAGTGCTAAAAATAGTAAATTAGACTAATCCTGACCAATTGCCTAAAATAAAAAAATCCAACAAATCTATTAACTAAAAATAGGCTAAAGACTTCTTTCCTAACTGCAGCAACCGACGCCTCCTTCCTCCTTGAGTAGCCAGTTCCTACCCATGTGGTTAGCATTACCATGTGGCGTCAACTTCTTAATAGTTTTCAATTTAGCAGGAGATGTGATGTTTTTTGGTATTGTGTTCTTGTGGGAGCTGTGGTTTTAGGAAGTCCTGCTGCTTCTTTCTTGTTGGATCTCAACTGAATTGGAGTGTTTCCAGTTGTGTGACCTTTGCCGATGCCTTCATCTTTATGTGGTTGTGGTTGGATGGATGTTGGGTGCTCACCATTTTCTTGTTTCCAGGATCAAATTTTGGATCTTGGGTTGTTTCAACTATTCTTTTGTTTCATACATTGTTGGCATCGGTCAATGTTGCCGTTTGGATTGAATTGTGGTTATCTTGGTCCTGATGGGAAGGAAAGAATCGGTGTTGTTACTAATGCTGGGAAGAAAGCTTTCTCTGTGATAGATGGTAAAGTGCACTATGAAGGACATTCGTTGGTTGTAGATGTTAATAATATTAATGCTGAAGGGAGTGAAATTATAGATGTTGATAAAACTCGGAAGTATTTAAAATGTATAGCATATGTTACGAAAGAAATGTAATCATAATTGTCAATTTAAAAAGAGTTCCTATACCTTTTAGGAATGTTCAATAATAACATTTATGTTTCGACCAATTTAGATTTTGCACTTATTTGAAATTTTTTTTTTTAAACTTTTTATTACAATGATATTGAGATATATAATAATATATAAAGTATCGAATGTACCAGTTGAGTAATAATATTTACCCACGAATAAATTTTTATTTCATACTTATTGGAAATGTTATTTTATAATTTATCACTTATATAAGTGTTGATATATATAGCAAGGTGTAATTTAACTGTATGAGATATCAAACATCATTTATCACTACCATGTTCAAAAGTGCTTAATAGATTAAATAAAATAACTTATAATATTTTTGTAATTGACATCCACAAGTTATTTCTAAGTCATGAAAGAGTGACATATAACATATAACATGTAATCATCTTACATGCTTGGTGGGCACATCTCATTCTTTAATTGTGAATTTAATTACTTGGTGAGCGTATATTGAACTAAGCATTTTTAAATTGGATTCTCATTCATTCAATACTAACTCAAACGATATCTAATTGTTGGAGATAAGCTTCGAATTTAAGGTTGAGAGGTAAAGACCAGGAACATGAATATTAGTGATGTCTAGTAAATATAAATCAGAGTGTGTAGGCTCATATGATGCATGAATTTGTGTGTTCTTATTTATACAATTGATGAAATATCGATGATGTAGCACATGGAATTATTCAAAACATGTAACATATGATACGAAGAAAAATTTAATTATAATTGTCAAATTGAAAGTAGCAGAAAAGTAGAAAACCTGGTGACAAATGTTAAAGTGGACTGCGTAGAGCATTTCTTGATTGTAGATGTTAACAACATTAATGTCGTTGGTAATGAAATTTTGACACATGCGAATATAAGTGTTGATATATACATTGGTAGTTCTTTCGTGTGATAAGAGAGGATTCAAAGTGATAGTGAGATAGTCTAGCAAGAGGAATGTTATAGATAAACTAACCATGAGCTGCTATCATGCAGGAAGTTCACTCGACAAATCCTTCACTTTTTCTTATCACAAGAAGCTAGCATCCAAAGACGAAGTGTCTTACGATATTTATAACACCTGAAGCTATTTAAAACATGTGACACATGCTATGAAAGAAATGTAGTCACAATTGTCACTTTAAAAGTAGCATCTATATTGGTTAAGATTAACCTCCATTAATAATATTTATTCAAAATGTGACCTCTTACGTGTGGAGGAGTAATAATTATCTTCGAATAGATTTTTATTCTGTTGAAAATGTTATTTTTAACCGGTGTTAAGATATATAATACATATGTATTTTGACCATCAAAGATCTCTATTTCATTCATAAATACTTCTTAATATAAAATATAATAATTTATAATATTTTTTTAATTAACATCTACAAGTTAATTCTGAGAGATATACAATATATAGCATGTATATACCCTGTGATGATGAATAATACCTCAAATTATTCACGACATAAAATATATGATACGAAAGAAATTTAATGTCAAAGTAATAGAAGTTAATGGAAAATTATTTTTTATTTTGAACTTGTTGAAAATATTATATCATATAGGTGTCACGATAGGTGTCTGATGATGAAAAAAGAAAAAAAAAATATACCTGAAATTATCCAAAATGTGTCATATGACATAAAAGTAAAAATTTAATCAAAATTGTCAATTTAAAAGTATCAGATATTTATCTTGAATCCAATATTTATTTATTACTTGTTGAAAATACCGTTTTCGTAATCTTTCGTTACAAAGGTGTTTGAGATATGTTAATTAATACGTAAACGAAAATAATTTTACTACTTTTGTGACTATATCGACAAGTTATTTTTTAATTATGAAAGATCACAGCTGTCTGCTCATCAGTTACTTGCACCTACAATTTTTTTAAGTAAATTCCTAACATTTGGAAAATATGTCCACCCCGTTGTACGATTAACAAACGTAATACAACTTTACAACTTGCCTTCTCTTCGTAGCAATATGTCCACGTTTCAATGGATCATTTTCCAACTCCCAGTTTAACCCCTCATTCGCTTTCCGAACAGGTTGCGTCTGCGCTGGAAATTTGGCAACCGCACCTTCCATTGCTGCAGCTCCTCTACATTGCGATTTTCGAGAAACGTAATTTAAAGTTGGCACTACTACATTGCGATTTTCGATCACACTTACCTAATTGGCAAAATAGGCACCGCCACCCTTCTACGCGTCCCCGGCAGCAAAACCACTCTCTTTCCCCCATTAATCATGTGTGAAGGAGATAAAAGATAGGGAAATTGATCAAAATGTGGGAAGGTTTCGGCTTTAAGTAGGGCGGAACCGAAATGGATTTCAACTTAGTTTGATAAACCAAGCAAAATCCACTCGACCACCACCACATCATCACCGTGCAAAAATTTCTCACACCGTCGCGCTGATTCTGCCAACGGACTGCTCCTGGTTGTCCGAATAAATCTTAATTATGTATCTAATTTTATGTTTGACATTCTTAATTTTAAAATTATGTGATTTAGAAGTGTAATTTTAGAATCAGATAATTTCACTTTTCCCGACGAAATTATCTAATCTCATGAATTTCACTTTTTTTTTTTTTAATTAATTTTTTTTTTTATTTCACTAACTTATAATATCAACCAAATACTCCAAATAGAATAAAATTTCCTAATTACTTTAACCAGATGACAAATTCAATTAAATACTTTAATAAAATAAAATTTTTAAATTCTTTCATCCCTGGTACTTCTAAATTTTATTTCTTCTAATATTTTTTTTACCAAACGATACCTAAATGATAATATTTTAAACTACAGCAAAAGATATTAACACACTCCGCCAACTCGAAGTATATCTTCCTTCGTCCAGCTTATCCTACGATATTGAACACATCGTAACAACTATTTTAATGGGATTATGGCAATTGGCATACTTTGGTATAAAATTATAATATTTAAATTACAGAAAACAAGCACCTGCTAATATGTGCACATAAAAGTTACAACTGCCCAAATAGTCCTTATCCGATAAGATAAAAAATACCTCTCGACCCTGAATTCGAAGCTTACGTTGAACGATTAGATATCTTTTGAGTTAGTATTGATTGAATGTGATCTCAAATTAAAAATATTTAATTTTAATATAAGATCATCAAATAATTAAATTCCCAATTAAAGATGCAGTTGGTTTTAGCCACGTGCGAATCTAGCGAAACTTCTTTATATGTTAACAAATTAAGAACAGCATCGACCGTTGTAATTTTTCTCAAATCGCCTCCCCCAACCTCCATCAAATTCATTCTCTGTCATAGTAAACAACAGACACCAAACACACAGTATCAAAGCAAATAAAGAAGAAGAAGAATGCTTAAGATATCTTCAGAAGCGCATGCACCAACTCCTTCACGACCAGCCTCCTCTGCGGCATCGCAGCCACGCAACTCAGACCCAGTCAGAAGCAAGCTGCCACCCCCTCTTCCTTGCCCTCCACCTCCCCCTTCATCCCCACGTCCACCATCCTCACTACCCTCCTCCACCACTACCAGACTCTGCCCCACTCGACGAGCTATACCTCATAGGGTGCCCTCCCTGTGAGTAGCTCCAGTAGCAACACCCCGAAGGAGTACACATCCCCATGGCACAAGGCTTGATGTTCTTGTAGAGCTCCGATGCGAGGTAGGGTGTTGAAATGACCATTCCCAAGAGTTGTTCGAGAATTTCCCGGAATGGTAGGAGTGTTACTACAATTTTAAACCCCTTGGTTTTTAATTTTGGATTTTGTGGGAATAGGAGGCTTCCGCAGGGTCAACTTTGAAAACCCCATGTCCATGCACCTCACCGCATACCCATCCCTCCACCATATCCCCCATTCCTCCCCACTCCTCCCCATTCCCACCATGCCTCACGCCATCCCTTCCCCCATACCTCCCACATCCATAAGAACCCCCCCTCCTCCTCCATTTGCTTGCCACACAGCAAGCCACGAGGAGGAGAGGGAGAGCGAAGAGCAGGAGGAGCACAGAGGGGAGGGGTGCATGCGAGAGAGGAGGGGGAAGCGGCAGGAGAAGCTGCTGCAGCGGACGTAGGGTAGAGAAAGCTCGCAAACGATTCTGCGGAGTCATTTTTCCGCAGAATCAGACGTCTGGAGAGACCATCAGACATCTGTCCAGACGTCCAGCGGTATTACCGGACGTCTAATAGCACATAATTTTCAATTATTTTTCCTTGCCGAGTTCTAACTGTATATCCGCATGTCAGAGGTTGGGAAAGTGCATCGGTGAGAGGACCGAGGCAGTTTTAGACATCCAGAAGTGTCTCCAGACGTCTGAAGACACTCACAAATGTCTGCATGGAGTTCCAGACGTTCGAAAAAGGCGCTCCGAGCAAGGTGAGTCTCTGAGTTCATTTAAGACTTCTGGGACTCTTCCCAAAGTCAGATTTTGGTCAGGGTTGGTGTTTTTGGGCCTATTCAGGACCCAAACGGAGTCGGATTTACGTAAACAAAACGTCGTTGATTTCTATTCGAGTTTCTCTACGTAATGATATAGTGTCTATGCAGTTTTGAGATTATTTGACCTGTCGGTTCATGTTGTAGGTCTTCAGTCCGTAGAGTATACAGGACCTGCGAAAACATCGGGAACCACCGTACGAGCCCCCATTCCACCCGATTAACCTGGTAGAGTGGTTCTCTCTAATCCCAGAATAAATAATTAAATTGCATGCTTTAGAAATATTCGATTGAACCCTAGGTTGTGAGATGAACCCTAGAGCTCAAAGAGATGCATGCATGCTACTTTAGAAATATTCGATTGAACCCTAGGTTGTGAAATGAACACTAGAGCTGAAAGAAATGATTGCGCATTCAATGAATGATTAAATTGTTGTGATGCATCCTGAAAGTAGTAAACCATGAGCTGCCTGTACTACATTTAATGAACCATGACATGAATGGAAATACCTGCGGTATACTGAATAATCGATTGTGAAATCTTGAGCTTCCTGTTATGCATTTAATGAATCAAATGTGGAAATGAGAAAGTCTATGTACAAACCATACAGGTAATTTAGAAAGAAACTAAGAATATTGTAGTGCGGAAAACCTGATGGTTTTGGAACATATTGCGTACAGGCGGCTGTTCGGACTTGGTTAAGGGAAGTGAGCTGGCCCTTGTGTATGTGGTACTGAGGAGAGCAACTATCCCTTTAGAGTAGAGGGGACCTAGCCGTCCCTTGAGATGAGACCAGGGATTAGGTTTGGTCACTCTACGACGACTCCTATTTAGCCCTCGCGTACGTTATACCAGGGTGAGCTACTTAGTGTAAGGGGGAGCTTGTCGCCCCATGGGGGCTGAGGTTAGGTTTAGCCACCCTACACCGACTCTTGTTAGGCCCGCTGGGCAAACTGGGATAGTCGGACGAGTGTACGCGAATTATGGAGGGACGAGGTCCCTGTTCTGTTCTGAGGGGCGAGACCCTTATTCTGAGAGGGCAATGCCCTGTACTATTCTGTGTTGTACGTTTGGGCATACCCACTAGAGGAAATAACTGATTACATGCCAGTGCGGGGTAGCTACCCATGCACTTATCGCCCTTGCCGTAGTCCCTCGCTACTTCGCGACCATGCCTTCGAGGTAGTAGACCGGGTGTAGGACTACCACGGGGGACTCTCCCAGCCAGGAGAGTGCCACGTGTATATCCTGCATCGTGGGAAAACTACAAGCAAGATCGTTCCCTTAGGAAACAAGAAGATTGAGCAATATCATAGGACCTAATTAGTGTACTCCACTTAGAAACACATTAACCAGAGAACTGGAAACAGATGAAAATAATTAACCGATAATTGAATGTTTAGTTAGTTACTGTTTAATTATGTTGCATGTAAATGACTTAACCACCACTCTACTCAGTGTTAGCTGATCCCGGATTTTGTAACCATGTTTAGGTCTGGGATTCGAGCAGCCAAAGCCACTAACTGCTGAGGGCGTTGGGCCCAGTCGAGCCCAGCCATAGTTTCCTTTCTTTTGTTTCACTGCAGAGGGTTTTGTTGTAGTGAGTACCTGTAGTTTATGGTTATTTTCAATTCTATTTTCTACTGGTTCTTGTTGTGATGGCTACATTTGTATCAGTACTATTCCGCTGTTGCAATGACCCGTTCTGTTCTGAGCCTTTTAAGACGTCTGGACTGTCGGTCAGACGTCTGGTCCCCTTCCTAGACGTCTGGAAATTGAAAATTTTGTACGTAACTTCGTGTCTGCGCATGAGCTGCCTGCAGACAATACCGCTCTTTTCTCTCTCCCTCTTCTCTCCTCCACCCGAACCCTAGCCACTCCCTTATAAAACCCCTCTCCCCCTTCCTCTCTTCCCCACTTCACCACAGCCACCTTCCTTCCCTCCTCTCCACTGCAGCGAGAGGGGCGAGTGCGAGAGAGGGCGCAGGAGTGAGCGACGAGGAGGAGAGGCGACATGAGGAGAGGAGGAAGAAGAGCTTGTGTCCGCGTGATCGTGGGAGCTCGCCAGAGAATGCACGGCCAGAGCGACGCGTGCGGGAGGCGGAGCGCGTCGGGGGAGACATCCCCGACACTTGCTGCAACTGGAGCTGCAAGCGAGGAGGAGAGGCCGCGGCTACGCACGTCGAGGAGGAGCAGAAGGTCGTTTTGATTCTGGGATTTTCCTAGAATCAGACGTCTGGCGTGCCGTCCAGACAATGTGTTGGACGTCTGGTGGCAACACCGGACATCTGAAAGCAGTGTTCCACGAAGGTATGTTCCTCTTGCGGTTACGGCCATGCAGGCCGCACCGCAGCTTCGATTTGCACAGCTAAAAGTGGATGATTCGCCTGTCGTGTGCAGAGATAGCTTCGGGAAGGCGCGAGGCATGACCTCCCATGTGTTTCGAATGTCTAGATAGATTACCAGATGACTAGAAACACTTCCAGACGACTGGAGGAGAGGTTGGACGTCTGGAGCTGAGTCCAGATGGTCAAGAAGGGGTTCTGGATGTCTGAAGTCGACGCAAGAACCTAAGGTGAGACTCTGGTTACTTTTAAGATATCTGAACATTGTGCCAAACGTCTGATTTAGGTCTGCAGTCCTGTTTTTGACCCATTTAGGGTCCGTTTGAGGTCCGCTTTTCGCCAACGAGATATTTGTGGGTTTATTTTGAGTTCCTCTGCATGTTAGAATTCCTTATATACTGTTCTGAACATTCCATTGTGGTATGTCCTTTGGCATAGGACTTCGATCTGTTGCATGTTCGGGGCCTGCAGAGGCACGTGAGCCTGTCGTTCGAGCCCCCAGTACTCCCGGATTGTCTGGTAGAGTAGTTTCCCCCTATTTTAATTATAAAACCTGAATGCATATGTGAAATTGGATACTAGAAACCTAGAATGTGGCATGAATCCTAAGATGAGAAGTACTTGCATTGTTTGTATGCGTATTGAGATTGCAATCTTAGATTAATGAATAGAAATGTGAACAACTGCCTGTTAATAAATAAGAGCTGCCTGTGAAATATGAAATGCCTGTGCTAGTTAGACAGATATCTGTGACATTTCTTGTTGTATATGCAAATTGTGGAAATACGAGCTGCATGTGTAAAATCTAAGAATGGAAATGTGAATGATGAAACCTGGTATGAAACAACATGGGGAATACGAGCATGAACCCTACGGGGAATTAGGAGTAAAGCTCCTATGGATAATGGAATGGATCTGAAAATGTGAGTGGAAAATGTGCTGGCCCTTGGGTACGTGGTACCAAGGAGAGCGAATGTCCCCTATTTAGTTTAGAGTAGAGCTAGCTGCCCTTGGGTTGGGACCCAGGGTTAGGATTGGCCACTCTTCACCGACTTGTTTGGCCCTCGTGTACACTGTACCGAGGAGAGCTACTAGTGTAGGGAGAGAGCTGGCCACCCCACGAGACCCGGGGTTCAGCTAGCCACCCTACACCGACTTGTTAGGCTCGCTGGGCAAACCAGGATAGTCAGACGAGAGTGCGCAGACTGTGGAGGGGCGAGACCCCTGTTTGGTTCTGAGGAGCTAGACCCCTGTTACTGAGAGGGCTAGGCCCTATACTATTCCGTGATATACTTTGGACGTACCCGCTAGCGAAAACGACTGACCGTGTGCCAGTGCAGGGTAGCTACCCGTGCACTTATCGCGTGTGTCGTAGTCACCGCTACGTCTGTCCATTACCTCAGGGTGGTTGACTGGGTGTAGGATCACCACGGGGGACTCTCCCGGCCAGGAGAGCACCACGTGTGCCTTCTACTCTTCGGAAAACACTGCAATCAAGATCGTTCCCACGAGGAACATGCGAGATCAAGAAAGAGATCTGAAAAGTAAATCAATGGATGAAAAGGAATGACTTGTAAAATAAATAATTGGAAAAGATAAACTACCTGTTAGCTTTTACTACTTTAGTTAGTTTGGTTACCACTCTACTCAGCGTTCGCTGACTCTGTTTTTTCCTTACCACTTTACAAGTCCAGGAGTTGAGTAGCCCGAGCCGCTGGTTGTAGAAGGTGCTGGGCTCAATCGAGCCCAGCAGTAGTTCCTGTTGTTTACTTCCTTTTTGTTAGTGAGTTCAGACTCTTGTTACTGTTTACGTTTCTGTACTTTGCTTCTGTTTTACAGTTGTGGTGGTGATATGTACTGATAGCAGCTTTTACTTCCTTTACTGTTGTACTCTTTTACTGTTAGTTACTTAGCATAGTGAATGTGGTTTACTTTCCTACTTTTTGATTATTTCTTGTTGGACGACTGGGTCTTGGGATTAGTCGAGTCGAGCCAATCTCGTGTCCTGTAGGGATTCAGGAACCGGGTCGTAACAGCTGTATCCTGTAAAAATCTAGTGGTTTGTTGTTCTCTTTCTTTTACTGTCAGTTATATATTTTCTGCTTAGTTACGTTACTCGTGTGGTTATGGAATGAGTATACATTTGGTTGTTTCTCATTGGAAGACTGGGTCTTGGGGTTCATTGAGGCGAGTTGTTCTTGGGTTTTGTAGAGAGCCAGGAACGAGTCGTGACAAGATGGTATCAGAGCAAGGTCGTCCCAAGAAATGAATCAAATGGTCTGGAAGTAACCACTCATGTGCATGTAGCTAGGACAGCCATCACAACGTATTGTCTTGATCTTTGCTTCCAAGTCTCGTTTCTTCTGTAACCTAGTATGGTTGATAGTCCTTGTCCTTTCTCTTCTATCTCCTTGTAGGAGATGCCTCGTCGAGGAGCTCGTATAGAAGGCTGCGGATGTGGCCGTGGGCATAGACGAGGGGGCAGACATGCCAGACTCGAGGCAACAGTTGATCCACCCCTCTTCCTGGGCATCCAAGCCTAGGACCTCGTCTAACTAATTCGGGAAATCGTACGGGAGGAGGTTCAGCATCTACCACCTCTACCATCTCCTCATGTCTCTTCAGAGGATGCGGAGGGGGAGCCTTCTGTGAGACATGAGAGTCACCGCAGTGTTAGGCGAGCCAAAGGAGGACAGAAGAGGCCCTACCAACCCGACCACTCCTAGAGTCGTCAAGGGAGGAAACACTTTTCGCCCAGTTACCAATAAGGGTAGATAGAGGGAGGAAGTCACTGCCCTCTTTGCTACCAGTGTGGCCAACCAAGCCACATACGGAGGGACTACTTGTCTAGGGCCAGAGCACAGCAGATACTCTTAGCACCGAATATTGGAGGCTAATCTGGCGGCCACGATTACCGACTCAAGGGGGAGGACAGCAGTCACAAAGAGGGTATCGACCAGCTACCACTAGCCTGCCCGGAGCATGGCTGTCTCTTCCGTACCTAGGGTTGAGGGGTGTGTCAACGCCTTGACTCATAGAGACACCAGAGTGTCGAGTTTTGTGATGGCAGGTATGGTTACAGTTTCTGGTAGATTAGCTTATGTGCTATTTGATTTTGGTACCATGCAACATTTCTCTCAAGTTTTACCGTTAGTTGGCGCCAAACAGTATATTGTTTGAGGATCTGTTCCTGATTAGAGGCCTAGGTGGACAATTATTTGTCGCTGAGGAGGTCTTCACTAATTGTGAGGTTGTTATAGGGGGCACAATCTTTCGATTGACCTACTCGCGATCCTGATAGAGGATTTTGGTGTGATCTTAGGGATGAACTGGCTGGCTGCTTATCATGCCCTAGTGGACTATTTTGAGAGGAAGATCGTCTTCTTCATACCAGGGTTGCCTCCCTTCAAGTTCCACGACCAGCCAGTAGACGGAGGATTCAGGTGCATCTCTGCGCTTCGGGCAGCAAAGCTACTAATCCAGGGGTGTGAGGGCTTCCTATCTTGTGTCGTAGCAGAGCTTAGCCCCGTGGACGACTTACAGAGTACCCCGGTGGTCCGTGAGTACCCTGACGTCTTCCAGATGAGCTGTCACGACTGCCACCTGAGCGTGAGATCGAGTTTGAGATCTCACTGTTGCCGAGGACCAGCCCCATCTCTACTGCACCATATAGGATGGCCCCACTTGAGCTGCAAGAGCTCAAGTCTCAGTTAAAGGATCTATTAGAGGAGGGCTTTGTGAGGCCCAGTGCATCCCCATGGGGTGCCCCTGTTCTGTTTGTGAAGAAGAAGGACAGTACCCTTTAACTGTGCGTTGACTACAAACAGTTGAATTGGGTCACCGTCAAGAACAAGTACCCACTGCCTCATATTGATGACCCCTTCGACCAGCTGAGAGATGCCACAGTGTTCTCCAAGATAGATCTGAGGTCAGGATACCATCAGTTGAGGATCAGGGAGACCGACATCTCCAAGACAGCTTTCCACATACGATATGGTCACTACGAGTTCTTGGTCATGCCATTTGGGCTGACCAACGCCCCCACCGCTTTCATGGATCTAATGAACTGCATCTTCCGGCCATACCTAGATTAGTTCGTGGTAGCATTCGTTGATGACATGCTTGTCTACTCTCAGGATTAGGCACAGCATAGGCAGTGTTGAACTTACGAATTGCTATGCTAACGTGTTAGGTTTTGGAAAACCTATCGTTGTACTTTGAAAGCGAATACTTGTGTTCAACAAATAAAATTTATACCGAAATGAAAATTCCAGGTCGAACACAGGGAGGCGAACGTTTGATTTAAAAACAGCGCGTTTCTTTTTATTTGTCATGAAGTAATTCAATTTAAAACTATCTAACTATTTACAATAAATAGAAGAGAGAGAGAGTAAGAGAGAGAGAGAATATTACACACAGAAATCAAAATGAGATGTAGAATAAACAGGGAATTTATCATTAAGAAGATTGTTCATTTCACTATTACAACTAGAAAGCATAAAACACTTACACTAGAAAGCAATAAATTTACTCTAGAAAGCATTAAAAGAATGGAGGGAGAAATGTCCTCCTCGACGATCGCTTGGAGGACGAGCAGAACCACTCTAGGAAGCAGTAAATCCATACTAGAAAGCAGTAAAAAGAATAGGGAGAGAGATATCCTCCTCGACGGTTGCTTGGAGGACGAGTTGGACGGGATGACACCTGGACGAAGGAGGATGAAGCAGGACGAAGCAGAAGAACGGGAACGGAGCAGTACGTCGTCGTCGTCGTGGGATCCACTTCCGAAGGGGGACGAAAATTTGGACTTTATCTCGCGAGAAGCATCCCAGGTGTGGGACAAGCTTCTCTTGAGCTTTGGAGAGGTAGAGAAGAGAAGGAAGAGATGAGAATTTCATGTGGAGGGGGTCTCCTTTTATAGTTGCAAGTAGTGGGGGCAAATTAGTCATTACATCTTTAAAACATTAAATAAGGGGTCTTTAGTGACGTATAAAACCGTCGTTAAAGCCCCAACGTGGGTGTAGTGGGCGCTCCCCACGCGTGCCTCCTCAGCTGCCCACTCTCAACGCCCGCCACACGTTAATCCATCCACAACGGTCCAATCGCCAGATCGAACGGCTTAAGATGCGCTTGACCCGCTCGCTGCGCGCCCGCCCAACGCGTACAATGCCGCGTGACCGCCTCGCGTGAAATAGCGCGTGGCCACTATTGGAAGATCCGAGCCACCTGATCACAATCCAACACATGCCCATGCTCGCTTGCCCCTTCGCTGCGGCTCGAACCTACGCCCGCTGCTCGCGATAGCGCCTTTGCCCACTACGCTGTGGGGCGCGGATTGTCGCACGGGCGTTTTTAGGCGCAGCCATCCACAGTCGTTGGATCGAGATCCAATGGCAGAGAGAGGGTGGATGCAGAGGCTTCAATGGTTGCATGCGGGCATTTGGGCGGCCAAGATGGCGCCACGTGGTGCCATCTTGGTCGTCCATCTTCTGGATGTTGTAGATGGTGCCACGGATGTCGGATTGACTCGATTTTTACGTCGTTAGGCTGCGATCGTCGATCTGAATTCATCCGTGCGGTCGGATTTGTCATTTGCAGTGTGGATTTACACCATCTTGGACCTTGATCTTATAGGATTCCCCAGTCACTATCTGATGCTACAGATGTCTGATTAGGGCGATCTTGGAGTCGTTAAACTCCAATTGTTGCCCTGATCACATCCGTACAGTTGGATCTTCGATCCGAGGCCCCGATAAAAAGTTTTCCCTATCTAAGCACATAAAAGGAGACAATTAGCCTCCATTTTATTCAAAATACTCTAAATGCAAGATGATGCATGTTATGCAATATTTATATCATGCAATGCAATCCTATGCTTAAGAACATGCATAAATTGACATCTTAAGTAGTGTAAATGTGTTTACATCAGGCAGCATCTCCACATGGTCCTGGACACTCTAAGACGACACAGGTTGTACGCCAAGTACAACAAGTGCGAGTTCTGGTTGAGATGGGTTACCTTCTTGGGCCATGTGATCTCGGGAGATGGGTTGGCGGTGGATCCAACCAAGGTTGAGGTCATCCTCAAGTGGGAGAGGCTACGTACAATGACAGAGATACATAGTTTCCTAGGGCTGGTAGGCTACTACAGGCGGTTTATCCGAGGTTTCTCGCAGATCGCATGTCCTATGACTCAATTGACCTGGAAAGACGTGCCCTTCGCCTGGACAGACGAGTATGAGTCATGCTTTCAGTAATTGAAGAAGAGGCTGACATTAGCTCTTGTACTCACCATCCCCGACAGCAATGGCGGATTCGTGGTCTACACCAACGCCTTGTTGCAGGGATTGGGTGGTGTGCTTATGCAGCGGGGCCACGTTGTCGCTCACTCTTCGTGGCAACTAAAGCCTCATGAGCACAACTATCCCA
The DNA here is from genome assembly GCA_037157565.1 of Thalassia testudinum. NCBI lineage: Eukaryota > Viridiplantae > Streptophyta > Magnoliopsida > Alismatales > Hydrocharitaceae > Thalassia > Thalassia testudinum. The sequence continues at coordinate 43,602,586 of JAZHRO010000065.1, forward strand.
CCCATGACTTAGAGCTGGCAGCTGTTGTCTCCGCGTTGAAGACATGGAGACACTACTTCTATGGAGAGACGTTCGAGATCTTTACTGATCATAAGAGCCTTAAATACCTGTTTAATCAGAAGGAGCTCAACATGAGACAAAGACACTGGTTAGAACTCTTGAAGGACTACGACTGCAGCATCTCCTACCACCCAGGAAAGGTCAATGTGGTGGCAGACGCTTTGAGCCGGAAGGCACCCGCCCACTTGGCTAGTCTACAGGCACAGAGTTGGAGACTCATGAAGGAGGTGAGCAGTTGGCAACCCCAAGAGTCACGGGGTACTGTAGGGCAGTGAGTGGCGAGGCAGGCATGACCAGAGCTGATAGATCGTATCGTTACTAAACAGATGACGGATTCATACCTGCAGACACTGTGAGACCGAGTATTGACAGGGAACCCAGGAGAGTTCTCTTTCACTGATACGGTCCTACGTATGGGGGGACGCTTGTGCGTTCCTAGAGACGAGGAGCTATTAAGAGAGTTCCTGACTGAGGCACATGGGTCCAGATTCACCATACATCCCGTGAACACGAAGATGTACCACGACCTACGATGTGATTTCTGGTGGAGGGGGATAAAGCGGGATGTTGGTAGTTTTGTTCAGTAGTGCCTGATATGCCAGCAGGTGAAAGTAGAGCACCAGAGGCCTGCAGGACCACTATAGCCACTTCTCGTGCTGGAGTGGAAGTGAGAGAGTGTCATTATGGATCTGGTAGTGGGGTTACCTGTGACACAGCGAGAACATGATGCTACATCTGAGTCGATTTCTGCCGATCCAAGTCAC